>BSBM01000077.1:5879166-7180000 GCA_027924585.1 Larix kaempferi
ATCATAATCCACCATCATATAGCATCTCTCAGATAGGTAAGGATCATTCACATTAAGAGCATTCTCAAATTGTGATCTAGTCCTCCTAGTATCATGAGGATTTCCCACTAGTTCACCAACTGCTTGAAGAGTCTTAGAATCACATTTAGGCCTTGTTGGTGAATTAGGATTTGTAATAAAATGGTATTCATCATCAGAAATATCAAAATCAAAAAATTCAAGAGCAGCATCACTTACTTCTCCTGGTGGTGGTGTAGAGGGTTCTCCAATTTCAACACTCTGTGAGGGCTCTTCTTTGAATTGAACACTTCTCTCAATGAAATATTTTTTAGAAGTGATGTTTAGCAACTTGTAGCCCCTCGATTCTTCTAAATAACCAACAAACAAACATGGTTGGATTTAGGGTTGCATAGCCCTCCTCTTCTCAAGTGGAATTCTAGCCCAAGCCTTGGAGCCAAAAATCCTGAAATGAGAAATATTAGGTTTGTGCCCAGTCCAAGCCTCAAAAGGAGTAATTCCATTTAGCACTTTGTGAGGCACTCTATTTTGTATGTATGTGGCACAATTTATTGCCTCAGCCCAAAGTCTTGGAGACAAAGACTTGGCCTCAAGCATGCATGTGGCCATCTCCTTAAGAGATCTATTCTTCCTCTCAACAAAACCATTCTGTTGAGGCGTGTATGGAACAGTGTGTTGCATTTGTATGCCCGAAGAGGCACAAAATCGATGAAACTTAGATTTAATGTATTCCCCACCATTACCATATCTAAGGATATTGATAATTCTACCAGACTGGTTCTCAACGGAGACTTTGAAAAGCTTGAACAAACCGAACACTTCTGACTTTAACTTGATTAAATAGATCCAACAGTACCTAGTAAACTCATCTATGAAGGTAAGGATGTATTTGGCATGGTTCAAACACTCATGGGGAAATGGACCTGATATGTCATTGTGAATAAGATCCATGGGTGCCGAGGTTCGCTCAGTTTTGGCTCTTTCAAACTTATGCTCAGGGTGCTTTCCTATGATGTAGCTTTGACAAACACCTATAGAAAACTTGATATTGGGAAGCCCTATGACCATTTCTTTCTCATGGAGTTGGGAAAGGTATCTATAGTTTAGGTGACCAAATATTTCATGCCATAAATTGCTTGACTCATTGGCATGGGTAAGTAGAGCAGAAGGTGAAGGGAATGGCACAAAATGAGAGAATCTATAAAATTTTTAGCTATGGTCATCAAAACCTAAGGCAACGATTCGACCTGTTGACATTTCACAGATTTCCACATCATTAGGTGTGAAGATCACCTTTTTGGGTGATCCTATGTGAGTCATCTAGTATACTGACAAAATATTAGCAAGTCCTGGAACATACAATACATTAGTGAATGAACCAAACTCAAGATCAATACTGCCTTTACCTTTGCTTGAAGTTTCAGAATCATCACCCAACACAATGGTTGGACCACTAGAAGAATCAAGAGAGGAGAAGCTCTCTTTTGCAGACACCATGTGCCTTGAAGCTCCAGAATCAATAATGAATGAGTTAGGCTTTGATGTGATTTCCATCAGTGCATGCACTCGCTCCTTATCTTCAGAATTTTTTCCTCCATCCTTCCTCCTTGCGCTCTTAGGAAGAGGAATATTGGATTTCTCCAGGAGTTGAGCCATTTGATCAATGGTATTCTTCATGCAGGACCTTTCAGGATGAAATCCCCTGCTGCAATAGTTACACTTTGCCTTCTCATTCTTCTTGTTTGGATTCCTTTTGAAATTTGAGGAGTCTTCATGGACTTTCTATTTTTCCTTCCTCTGATCAGTGGGTTTCTTGAAATTGCCCTACTTATTGCCTTTCGAACCTCTTGAATCTCCGACAGTCAAACAATGATATTTTGATGGCTCCCATCAAGACCAACTTGTCTTGTTCTTTTGTAAGAGACTCCATGAATTATGTGATTGTTGGACTCTTCCAGTTTCGAACTGCCTTTTTTGTGGCATGGAAGGTCGAAACAAAGACTGATTAATCAAGGCCAAGCTTGGAGAGAATGGCCAAGATTAGTTTCTCATCCTTTTCATCAATTCCACATTGCTTCAACTGTAGAACAAGTGACTTGAACTTTGAGAAAAAATGCTGGAGGTTATCGAAATTCTGTGGACTCAATGAAACAAGTTCATTATCCAGTTGGTGGCCTCTTAATTCATCTGTCTTGCCAAACAATTATTGAAGCTTTAACCAAAATTAGTTGGGTGAGGTAATACCATCTAGATGGAATAAAAGGTCCCTGGCTGTAGTGAGACATGGGATACCATATGCTTCATCTCTTCGATTATGCCACTTTGATTTCTCAATTACTGAGGTTCGCTCAGGTTCAGTTGCCATAGTCACCCTGTAGAGGCCTTTGCTCCTCAACATGATCTCCATCTGCGCTTTCTAGTAAAAATAATTGAATGGAGTGAGGATGATCTGATGTGACTGATCCATGGCAGCTCTGAAATAGATTTTAGAGTGGTTTGGGTGTGCCCCAAGATTATTTGTTGCGCCCTTTGGGTGATTAAATGTGCCCTGTAGATGACTGAATGCACCCTCCTTGAGACTGGTTGGATCCTGCAAAACAATCAATGGATAAAAGAATAGCTTGATAGCTTTGATACCATGTGAAATTTAGATCACACCAATATCTGATCAAGAAATTACACTCTCTCACAATCGATCTCACACAACAAGTCAAGGACACTAAAAATCAGTCCATATGATGCAAACAGAATTACTCTCATGAATAATAATACATTAGCCAAACTTGGGCAAGTAATAGGTTATCAATATATAGAATTACATTAGAGATTCGAATGCATAAGGATTCCATTCGAATCCTCACAAAAGCAGACTTACTAAAATTATGCAAAACCCCCCTAGGTGGAAAGTGTGTTCTCCAAGTCACTCCAAAGGCTCGCGAATTTCTGATTTAGTGAAAAGATAGTGATGTCCGATGGAAAAACATTCCAAATCCATAATTTGGAAGGAAGAAACATCATGGAGGATTAGTTGGCCAAAAATGTAACATCCCCTTCCATCAATCCGGTGCAAGGAAGAAAATATGACCAACATACCACGATTATTTGACAATCTCAAGCCCATTCATTTGTAAGAAAAATCATAATTAAATAAAACTTATGTGTGCAGATCATTCTTAATAAACACAACGGAATTAAAAACATAATAACACACACACAGACTAGAATGCATCAAACATATCTATCCCAAGCAGATGATGAATCAATAGATAGATAATCAATCCCATTCTTATGCTATGCACAAGCTTCATATCAATCGTATTAAGATATTCATTTCATCTCATTAACATGAACAATTAACCTTCAGATTAACACATTGCAGAACACATAATGCATATAAATTAAACCATGGAGAATACTTATCTTAAAATGTAAACGTCCAAACAACTAGATACGTGAGAGCAATGTTCCACCCAACCATAGATATCTGTCCATCCTATATTCGTTTAGCTGAGAGATCACCCCCGAGTTGGGATGTGTATCCACTAAGGAGGAACTAGACATGCTCACTCACAACCATGGTTTTACTCAAACGGTCATTCTAATCCAGCACACAGCTGGGTTTATCAAGCATGCAATAAGAAAAGGAGGAGGATACTAAGCCAGTGAGCTCAACCACAGAGCTACAGACATCTCAAGCTAAATTCAAGCAATCCAATCCTCTGTTCAAACATTCACTCTTGGATTTCTCACAATTTTGTCATCAAATAACTCAATCCCGTCACTGGATTTCTGGGCTGTAAAAACTGGGTTTTCCAATGGATTCCGGGGTATCTAATACTCTCAATATTCGCCCCAAGGTTCATATCTATGGATCCCCCATTGGGATTTCACTGTCAAATACCAATTCCGGGTGTTTATGGCACTTCAAAACATGGGTTCTTTCATAGTTGCGATTTATGGTTTTTCTCACTCTGGGCATTCGTAAGGGATGGAAAACTGATGTTGGGTTCTTCCACCATGGAATGGGAATGAGGAAGAACCCCTTCCCATGAGGTAGAGTGACTTGTGGGTCAAGAAAACAGAGCCCATACTCTGCCATACGAATTTCGGGGCTGCCCATGCTCCATTGAAGCCATGGACTAACTTCTTCAACAACTTTCTTACACAGAATTAAATGCCAGCAATGAAAGTCAAATGGGGTTCTCACATTGACATTTGGCAGCATAAGGATCATCCCCACAAACCCCCTAACCACTCCCTAGTGGATACACATGGCCCCTTCTCCATTAGTTGCTTCCCTTAGTCAGTTTTGGTATTTTATTACATGATGTTTATTTACATCATTTTTACAATGTTCCATGGCTAAATAGCACATGGGTAAAATAATATCTAATACTTGCCTTTTAAATAAAATTCGAGCTTCCACTAGAGAGGCCTTGGCCTTGAGCTCCACGCTAGGAAAACATACATCGCAATGTATACAATATTTACATTAAAAGCTAATATATCCTAAGGGTCAAAATGGGGTATTACAAAAAAAACAATTATGACTAGTCAACTAGCTTTTATCTTTCACCAAAAAAGTGGTAAAAAGAAGTAAAAACAGCTAATGCACTTTCTATTCCAAGATTAGATAAAAAAAAGCCAGAATCTTATCCAGGATCTCAAGGAATGTGCTCTAGTGGGTTTAGGAATCTTTGTGGTCCACACAATGGTGACGTGGTGGTCCACACAAATGATGTTTTAGGCCAACTACCTAGTCTAATACATAGGAATTAATCATAAAATTATTAATGAAGGCTACTATGGTAATAAATGGCATAGATGTGGTTTTAAATATTCCCAACATAAGAAACCATGAATCCAGCTGAAATCTTGTCTCCAAGAATTTAACAAAAGTACCAATATCATATCCAAAAAGTCCTAAAAGGAAAGATATGATACAAGTCACTTTGATAGAAGTATTTGCAACTTCAACATATTCCACAAGAATCATAATCAATGCAAAGTTTAATAGTGAAGACTCTAAAGTGCCAAGGCCTGAGATGTACAATCAATAATATCAGATTCATGAGAAAGATCAAAGTTGAAGGAAGTAAATGAGTCTACAAGAATAGACTCATCATTGTAGGAGTCGAAAAATCTACAAAAGAAATCAAACTCAGCAGACGAACACCAACTTGCAGCTCCATGGCTAAGTCCAAAGACTCAAAAATGGTCAATCTCTGAGGGATCTAAAATTAGTGGTATACTGACTCAAAAGGAAAATCGGGGTTGGATTTGATTGCGACTGGGTCCAATCCAGGGAGACGATCTTCATAAAGGACGTTAATATCCGAAGAAATGTTAGACTGTATCATAGACTCTGTTAACAATCAAATTGACACCCCTTTAGATGAGGCAAAGGTGTCTTTGCATTCCTCTAAAATCTCATCCACCTGCTTCTGTTATGTAGAGAGACCTCATGCTGAGGCTACAGGCGGTCATAATGAGCTTCCATCCACCTTCTGAATGAAACATGAAGAGAACAAATTTCCCAGTTTGAGATATACCTTTTGAAACTGCTTTGCTGAGATCAAGGAAACTATAGTAGTCAGAACTACCTCGGGTACCTTATAGAGTTAACCTCCCAAAAGTAACAATGACACTACAGGATATGGAATCATAAACAACATCATGTTTCCACATATAGGGTTGTCCTAAAATAACATCAACAACTTCAAGTGGGCCAACAGTCACATAGTACTTCATCTTTGAAGGGTTTGATGTTGGATGATAGGAGACATGGTTGACTAATGCAGATTTATCATCCTTGGCTCAACCAAATCATGGTGTGTGGTTTTGGGGTGTTGTGTTGTCGAAAACCTTCAATCTCTTGATGACCTCAACCAAGATCAAGTTCTTTTGGCTACCACTGTTAACAATTAAATGTAGCAGATTCCCCTTTACCCCAATTTGTGAGTGGAAGAGATGCTTCCCTTTCTATAGATCCTCTGGATCTTTCCTGGTTAGATATTTACAATTGCGATGGTGGAACTAGGTTTCTACTCTGAGGATCTCATATGGTTCAAGAGTGATTGTTTCAAGAAACATTCGTTAGTGTTGTGCCATGGGATTTTGTGGAACTCGCACTACTTTCTAGTGTCCTTCAACTTCCCATTACACTTATTTACCCGTGGTTTGGACTAGTTTTTCATGAGGTTGGTTATCCTTGCTCTATTATTTTCTCTGTGAGGTAGTGCCACATTTAACATGCTTATGTTGTGGTTGATTTACAAACCCAAACTCCCACTTATTCTCCTGCTTGAAATTTTGCTTAATTTTGATGGCATATCAATAAGCGACTCCCAGTGAAAAGATGTCCAGGAAGTCCATCTATGTTTGGATTTATACTGGGTAGGGATACTTCATCTCTTTAGGACCAATTGTTGTTCAGAGTGTCTGATACCCATCTTTGAGCGCAATGTATGGAATATATTGGTAAATTCTACCACCATCTAGTCTCTTTCTTGGCACAAAGTTGTCCATATCATGTACTAGTCATCATAGTTTCCAATGGGGTAAAGTTCCTCCTTCAGGGCGTCAACAAAATCTTCTTAAGTGGGTTCTATCCCATATGGTTTAGACTCATCTTTGACATGCCTCTCTTAGTAACCTTCCCACTAATATTTGACATGGAAGAGAGACTTAAGGTGTGTGAAGGTGATCTTTTCACTGTCAATTTTTTTTTAACAAAATAATAACCTTTAAAATATTTAACCATTTATCTAAAGCATCTGCATCTATTTGACCTTCAAATAAAGGGATATCAAATTTAAATTGTACCTTGAAGGGTGTTTTACTTCTGAAATTCCTGTTGGTAGAATGTGTTTCCTCTGTAGTTGGTAGTCATCGAAGGATCTGAGTGAAATTACCCATCATCTATGTTGGTGAAAATGATTAGAGAATAATTATTACAACATAGATTATCGATCCATATTAGTAAACTTGTGAGGTATTGGGAAAAGTATATGTAGAGAACATACTTAAAGTGCTTTCAAGTACTCCAAAACCTATAATTACTTCACCAATCCATACAAAGCAAATGAAATCAACTACAAAATCAATCAACTAAAAACTAGAATGTAGTCCAAGATTGACAAGGACTTGAGTGACCTCCTATGGTAGAACCATAGGGAAGCCATATGTAATTCATTTGGCTATGATTGAAAATAATCCATTGAGTTTCACTTAATAAGTTTGAACAATACTTGAACAACATCAGTGTAAATTAAAATGCATTGTAAGAACCATGGGGAATCAAGACCAGCACTATTCCAGCTAAGGGATAAATTAGTTGACTCACAGGTTAACACATTAGTGTTAGTCAAGACTCTGCAAGCCCCTTCTTAAGCTGATGTCGATCATGTACTCATGGTATTAAACTCAATTCAAACATTAAGAAATGCAATTCATATTACAATTTTGCAAGAAATAAAGCTATGCTACAGAAAAACAGAGTAGGAAACATAAACACTTACAAGATTAACTGATATCACACATCCACATTGAATCTATCACACCACACTTGTAAATAAAGGAAACACACATAGGGCGTGGTTCTAGAGTGGAAGGAGACTCAGAATCTCACCCACTACCTACTTAATGAACACTCAGAGTTGAATATCAAATACGCATCGAACCAATCCGTTTATTAATGATAATAAGTATTACAAAAGAAGCCATTATTGTATAGTACCACTACTTCCTAAGACCTCAAACTAACTTTCATACCAAAGATCTGATCAATATTTATACATCATTTGTGATCCATAATAGAAAAACTACAGAAGGGGAGTTGTAGCATGTGTATAAAAGAAGTTACATGAAATATCTTTGTCATCACAGCCTGAAATCTAATTCAAACCCCAACTTGGAACAAAAGATTACATTGTTGAATAATCGTAGTAGAACATAGTAAAGAGAAGTTGAATCTTCGCTAAGTGAATCCCATGACTGAAGGCATGGAATTCTTGTTTTGTGCTCATGCTACAGAATCATAAGTGAAGATAAGGAACCGGGTCTAGCGATCTATTGGTTCCATATGGGACTAATGTGGTGAACATGATATGATCTGGATGCAATTCTTTGTCAAACCCATGTTCCCCTTTTGTTGTGTGACGATTGGAAGTACCTCCAACTACGTATATGCTATTGGATCTCTAGCGTTGCAGGAAGCACCATGGTTGTAGGATTGGTAGTTCTTACTGGATGAACCACCAAAAGGATTTGTGGGCCCTAAGCTTGCTAGTAGATATGTCAACTTCCCGATGGCACAATTTTTGCATACAATCTTCATTTAGGGCGCACAATACCTCATTGGAAAGAACTAATTGAGAATTACAACTTGTAACTAAGGCCAAGGAATGTCATAGAAAATACTAGCCCCCCGATTGGCCAAAAAAACATCATTTAGGGCCTCAAAATGGCCCCAAACATTTGGGACCCAAAGAACCGTAGAAAATTGCCAAGAAAAATGGACGATCATTGTAACTCAGTGGAACACTGGATCACACCAGTACCGATGCTTTACACATCGCACCGTAAATAGTGCTTCACAAAATGCACTGATGACTATTCCTAGTTTTTAATTATTTATGCATTATCGATATGCCATATCTAGTAGAAAACACCGTTAACGATACACAAAATAACACACCATTATTATGCACAACATAATGCACTAGTGAGTATTTCTAATTTTTCAATTATAAATGTATTATCGGTGCACCTAATCTAACTAGCTGCACTGGGAAAGGTGCGTCATAAAAAGAGTTGATGGCATTTTTTCAGTGGTTGACTATGTGCCTAACATACTAGAACGCATCAGTGATGGTTCTCTGTAAGATCCACTGATCATGGTTCACAAGACAATTCACTAATAAACATTTACATTTTTAAATTATATTTGCATTAGTGATGCGCCTTATCTAATTTAATACATCGGTATCGATGCTCCATACAACACACTGTTGGTTTTTTTAGGTGGCTATTTCCAAGCTTGGTTGTACGTTGTATATAATTAAGCGCATCGACAAAAGCAATGCACTTTATAATGCATCAGTTGCTCATTTTTTTGGTGTGGACGGTGCACCTAATCTAGAAGAACACACGGATAGTGGTGGAGTGTAGGGCGTACGCACCAAGTGATGCACCGGTGTATATGATGCACCATGACGTTATTGGGAGCACCGGTGCAGTTATCTAACAATAACCACACCACGTTTGGCATGAAATATCCAGTGTGTTTATACAAAATTATTGAATGGGATGTGGTGTGACCTCTAAACACACTAGTGTCTGGTGCAACCTGTAAACAAACTGGTTTCCTGTGCGAAACCAAGTTTCCGAAAAGCACCTAAAATTTTTTTATTTTTTTTTAAAGAATTTTAAGTATACAAAGCTGAATTTCGAAATTTAATCCACTGAAAAATTAAATTGAAGGATAACAATCGATTTACCTGGCTCCTTTCTTATCGACGAATCATGGTTGTCATGTACGGGAAAAATGAAAAAATTGTGTTGTTTGGAAATTCCAAAACAAACACAAATCTTCCTTCGATGCACACAAATCGGCAAGTATGATGGTATGAGAACATTGTGACGCGGGGCACTTCTATAGATACTTGAGCATCATTGCTTGTATGGCTCTACATAAGCATTGTGGTAATGTAAAAAAGGATTTTACAATCTGATAGACAGGGAATTTTTGAAGGATTCTAATATTATACTTAAATATAGTATTCTAGGCGATTATTTTAGATTGAAAAAAAACATATATATAGAAAAGCAGGCTAATATTAAATATGAACATACACTTTACTATTGAAATTTGTAAATTTTGGTGAATATTATGATAAAAAAAACCATATTTTATGTAAATATAGGGGATATTAGAGACTAAAAATGACCAAATAGCAATTTGTTTTTTGAAAAAAAACCCAAAAATAACCAATTGGCGAAATTTCGCCCCTAAAAATTACCCTATGCGCGGGTAAATTTATCGACACACTGGTGCGTTTGTAGCAACAAAGATCATTGGAAAAGTATATGTTGTATTTTATTTTTTACTATCATTTCAATCATGTATGGTGCGTTTTGATAAAATGCATCGATGCGTTAATGCAGAAATAGTGCATCGTGTAATTTGAAATATTTTTTTCATTTTTTGGCAAAAGATATAAGCTTTCTAGTGGGTTGCTTTGAAAAGCATCGGTGTGTTTATAGTTACAAAGTGCATCGAATAATGTATAGATTATATTCTCAATTTTTAAATCATTTCAATGATGTCAAGTGTGTTTTGATAAAATGGACCAATGCATATTTGTAAAATAAAACGTACCGATGTGTTTATTTAGAGAAAGTGCACCATTTTTTATTTTTTTGTAAGTAAGACAACATTATATTATATTAGAAATAAAAGAGTACATGGAAAATGCAGAGGCTCATGGCCTACACTAGAGAGCTGAAAAATAGTGCTATGATGACCCAATGTGCTCCCAGATCTCCCACATAGATAGAATTGTTTACAAAAGAGGTCGTTATGGCAGGACCAATGAGAACTAATTATCCCAAAACACTACAGTACTAAAAAAAGTCTTAACATAAACAGAAACAGAAGATATGTCATGTGGGTTGAAGAGATGCCACCTACACCTTATCATCATTGCTTGAACCGGGAGGAAGAGACACCATAGCTGCTTTAACATTGTATTCGATGGTATTGATGCCAGAACCGGAAGGAGGTATTGAATTGCACACAACTATGGTAGTGTGATCAACAATGTCCATCCATGTCGAAGGCGTTTGGCTAAAGATTAAATCCAGAATGGTGGAAAGTTTATTATCCATAAGCTCCAGCTTGAAACAGAGATCCTCCAAATTGCACTGGTTGTCAAAGGCCATGTCCCAAAGAGCAATAATAATCACCGAATTGACTTCAAGGCCCAATGAAGAAGACATCTCCGAGAAGGTCGGTGGAGGAAAATTTTTCATCACGAGAGACTCCCTCGTGGGGGCGAGAGGGAAGGTAGGAACTCCCCAAAACCCAAAGAACGTCCACAATTGTCAAACCATTTCCACTAAACAACCCCAATTTTCAAACTCCCATCTTTGGTTGGCGAGGAAGCCTCCACATTTTCACTCGCCCAAATTTCTGAAGAATATTGTGCCATGGATCTAGAGTCTGAAGACGAAACAAGCCCAGCATGAGCCCCAACCTGTCCCCCACGGACCATGATTAGGGTGACCTCGCAACCGTAATCTATGCATTTTCTGAATCTGAACAAGAATAAAAATTGGTCTACGCATTAATCATAGATGAGAGAAATACCAAAGGAAATATATAATATTCTCAAGTGGTCGGCCTGAATGGTTGAAACCCGTAAGAAGCCTAGACCATAAGTGTCCCATCACGTCCAAGGATACGGTGTTGACACCCTCATTTTTAAGCCCCTAAATATTGGCACATTACCCCCCTTTGTAGTGGCACACTACCCCCCTTTATTATGGTGCATTACATATTATTGATGTCGGCTTGTGTCTATTAGTGGGCCTATTAGTTGTTATTGTATCCCTTTGTCTCTTATATATAGGAAGGATACCTTTTCATTTTAGTCATCATTGTATCTTGTCTTGTCTTATGTACATTCTGTATGGAGTTTCCTCCATTTAAGAGGATTTTTATTCATCTCAGATCTTCATTATTAAGGTGTTGATTACTTTCTTTTGGTCTATTTCTGTTGTTTTTATGCTATATCTAGGACTTGGTTGCATAACATTTGGTATCAGAGCTCTTTCCTTGGGACTGGCTTCTTCAAAACGAGTCATCTTGTCATTTTCGCTATACTTTTTTTCCTACAAGGATTATTACAAACCCACCTCAAACAAAAGCTAATCTATTTGTGGTCTGAAATTTAGGTCCTAATACATCACACGTTCTGAGATATTGGCATCGGAAGTTAGGGTTTTTTACTATTGCAAAAACTAGTCTAAAACATGTGTTCTAGGGACAAAGGTCATATCAGGGGCATGCAAGATCCAAATTGAGTGATACCAATTTCATTAGAAAGGGTACAGACCACAGTATCTGTGGTATAAGTTTCAGAATCAGATACAAAATATTGGACACATGGTAGTTTGTACAATTTTGAACTTCTAAAAGGACAAAAAATAAGAAGTGTTGGGAGATTTGTAATAACTTTCTATTGGCACATCAGAATTAGGTCAGACCCATGGCATCAGAAAGAGGACACATAAGGCTACAACAAGAAAAATTTTGAACCAAGAGGAGTCTAAATTTGAATTTTACCTCAGTTTTAATTCAGACCTAAAACAATCTTCCGGTCAGGGTTGAAAAGGGTACATCATTTTAAATTTAACTAACTTGAGTAGAAGGATCTAATTGTGGTGAACCCTATGGTGTAATACCTATCTATATTGTTTTAAATGCCTCCTAAAAGGGGAATCTCTACACCAAATAAGCCTCCAAACAGTTCTACATGGACTTATGATGAAGGTGAAGAAATGCACAAGGACATATCTAATTTACAAGAGAAAATAGTGACAAAAGATGCACTAATATCAATCCTAGGTCAAACCAAAAATCAAATGGAAGTGAAAATGCATGATTTGAAAAAAGGACATAGATGATTTGAAGGGTTTGAAGGGGGATATGGAAGTTTTGAAATAATGTTTGTCAAAGTTGCTGCAAGAAGGGCTTCCTAGAAGTGATAAGACCTCCCATGAAATTCATGATGAAAACAAAAGGAACATACATCGTGACTTTAGGGACTCCAAAATGGGGTCAAAAACCAACTACATCCCAAAGATTGATATGATGAAGTTTGATGGCATGGATCTAGTCACATGGATACTACATATGGAGCATTTGTTTGAGATACACGAGGTGCAATCCACACAAAAGGTACACATTGCATCTTTATATTTAGAACCTAATCAGTTTGTGTGGTATAGATGGCTTTGCTCTCGTAAACCACTTGTCACTTGGACAATTTTTACGGAGGAATTGATAGTACATTATGAGGACACCAAGAGCAATACCTTCTTTATCCAACTGATAAATCTCAAACAAAAGGGTTCAGTTGGGGAGCACATTGAGAACTTACAAAGATTGAATATCAAGGTCACAGATATTCCAGAAGAGCATCTAACTGACGTCTTCATAGGAACTTTAAGAGATAACATCCAACATGAGGTTCTCCCGTGGGAAACTAAATCCTTGGAGCATGCATTCAGGGTGGCATGAAATGTTGAAAAGAAAATTATGGAAACAAGGAATTCTACCACATACAACTATAAAGAAGGAAGTGCGGTCTCGAGTCATCCACAACCCATAAGGTTGACACCACACCAACTAGAGGAAAAAATAGCAAAAGGGATTTGTTACAGTTGTGATAGCAAATATAGTAAGGGCCACAAGTGCACCGAGAAGAAACTATTTTACATAGATTGTGAAGCAGAGGAAGAAAGTGAACAAGAAGCACCAAAAGAAAAGGAACTGTCTCAAGATGAAGAAATAGAGGATACTACTTCCGAAGAGATAACTCCCACCATATCCAGTCATGCATTGGCTGTAATTAGCACTCAAACTCTCAAGATCGAAGGATATATCAAAAAGAAAAAGGTAACGATGTTGATTGATTCTGGTAGTACTCATAATTTCATTCACTATAAATTGCTCAGGAAAATTGCATAGTATCAATCTCACTATGGGATAATATGTATTGAATAGTCCAATGATTGCTATTCCAATGGGGGGTGTTAATGTTATCTTAGGATTTCAATGGTTACAATCATTAGGAACAATGTCTTTTAATTTTCAGAAGCTTTTCATGAAATTTTTATGGGAAGGAAAATAACATGAGTTAAATGGTATCACAGGGAAACCAAGTAAGGTGATAAGCTCTAATGGTATGACAAAATTGATAATAAAAAAAGGGACATCAAAGTGTAATTGCACAATTATGCTCATTAGATGTTCAAACATCTAAATCTCATATTTCCCCAGATCTACAGAAGGTGATTAATAAGCATTCCAAGGTATTTGAAGATATTACAAAAGGTCTTCCACCTGTTCGAGATTTTGATCAAGATATTCACTTAATTCCGGGAAGTGTTCCTCCTAACATCAGACCTTACAGATACCCCTATGGACAGAATAGTGAAATTGAGCGTATGGTTGAAGAAATGTTAGAGGTCAGCATAATTAGGCCTAGCCAAAGTTCTTACTCTGCACTAGTGGTAATGGTACACAAACCAAATGGATCATGGCGTATGCATCCAGATTATAGAGAGCTCAACAAGATCACCATTAAAGAACAATTTCATATTTCTGTCATTGATGAATTGCTAGATGAATTACACGGAGCAGTTTTCTTCACAAAGTTGGATCTTCGTTCTGGATATCATCAGATTAGAATGAAGGAGGAAGACATTCTAAAAACAACATTCAGAACTCATGAAGGTCATTATGAATTTTTTGTCATGCCATTTCGTCTCACGAATGCACCTTCCACATTTCAAGATTTGATGAATTCCATTTTCAAGCCTTTCCTTAGAAAAATTTTGTTAGTATTCTTTGATGTTATATTAATCTATAGTAAGTCTTGGAAAGAACATGTTCAACATGTTGACAGGGTACTACAACTACTAAAGGAGCAACAACTATATGCAAAACCTTCCAAATGTTTCTTTGGGTTTACTAAAGGAGGTAGAATATTTGGGTCATATTGTATCTCGGGAAGGTGTCAAGGTAGACCCCAACAAAATTAAATCCATGATGGACTGGTTGATTCCCAAAACCTTGAAAAATCTTCAAGGATTCTTAGGTCTGACGGTGTACTACCGCAAGTTTTTTTAGAACTATGGAAGAATAGCGGCACCTCTAACAGCATTACTGAAGAAAGATGCATTTTCTTGGACTCTAGAGGCAAATCAAGCTTTTGAACAGCTTAAGGAAGCTATGTGCAAAGCTCATGTTTTGGCCACACCGGACTTCACAAAAACATTTATTGTGGAATGTGATGCTTCAGGAAATCGCATTGGCGTTGTTCTAATGCAAGAAGGACACCCGCTTGCTTTCACAAGTCATCCAATCAAGGGAAAGCACTAACAGAAGCCCATTTATGAGAAGGAAATGTTGCCAATTCTACATGCTCTTAAGAAATGGCATCCTTTCCTAATAGGTAGACACTTCAAGTTCAAAACATATCATGATAGTATTAAATACTTCTTGGAATAGAGACTATCTTCGGAAGAGCAACAAAAATCGGTAACCAAGATGTTGGGATATGACTTTGAAATCATCTATCGAAAAGGGAAACATAATGTGGTGGCAGATGCACTTTCCATAAAAGAAGAAGAAGTTGAGGCATTACTTTGTGCAATTTCCATTCTACAACCCGATTGGATAGTAGCAGCTAGGGAAGAATGGAAAAATGACCTATTTGTGTGAACGCTCATTCAAAAGTTACAGGACAATCCCAATGTATCAGATACTTTTGTGTGGAAAAATGATTCACTACGGTATAAGGATCGCTTATATTTATGCAAAGACTCCCAACTAAAACAAAAGGTCCTCTCAGAATTACACACCTCTCCTATAGATGGGCACTCCGGATTCCTGAAAACTTACCACAGGGTCAAGAAGGAATTTTTTGGGGAAGGTCTTAAATCTGTTGTTCAAAGGTTCATGGCCAAATGCTTGGTTTGTTAACAAAATAAGGTGGAAACATTTAAGACCCCAGGACTTCTACAACCATTAAACATACCTTTCCAGTGCTGGGAAGACGTCTCAATGGATTTTATCACAGGTATACCCAACTTAGAAAGAAATAATGTTATTATGGTAGTTGTTGATAGACTCACGAAGTATGCACATTTTTGTGCACTCTCTCACCCTTTTAATGCAAGTACAATAGCCGAAACGTTTCTGGAAATAGTTCAGAAGTTACATGGAAATATGAAGATTATTGTAAGCGATAGAGATCTAATCTTCACTGGAAAATTTTGGACTGAATTATTTTCTTGTTTGGGTACCCAATTGGATCACAGTTCATCTTATCATCCTCAATTTGATGGGCAAACTGAGACAATGAACAAATGTTTGGAAGGCTATCTTCGTTGCTTTGCATATGATAAATAAACACAATGGATGAAATGGTTATCTATGGCAGAATGGTGGTACAATACTTCCTTCCATACATCATCAAAAATGTCTCCATTTATGGCAATTTATGTGTACCAAACTCCATCTATCACATCTACATTAAAGGGAAAATCTAAAGTTCAAGACATGGAAGATCACATAGAGCACCAACAAGAAGTTCTCCAGATACTTAAGGACAACCTAGCTATGTCACAAAACATGATGAAACAACAAGTTGATGAACATCGAAGTGAAAGGAGTTTCGAAGAAGGGGATTGGGTATTTATAAGGTTACAACCTTACAAGTAGATGTCCCTCAAGCAACTAAATAAGGACAATAAATTAGCACCCAAGTATTATGGTCCTTATAAGGTGTTGTAGAAGATTGGTAGTATGGCTTACAAATTGGAGCTTCCTTCATCTTCAAGAGTGCATCCAATTTTTCATGTTTCTTGCTTAAAGAAGGTAATAGGAGACAAGATCCTAATTCAAACAATCTTGCCCGAGCTTGATGAAGAAGGAAGTGTCATATTGGAACCTGAACAAATCACTGAAACAAAGACCAAACAACTATGAAATCGGGTTATTACGGAGTACCTCATCAAATGGAAGAACCTGCCAGTGGAAGATTCGACATGGGAAGATGAGTCCTTCATACAGAAGCATCCACAACTAATCAAGCATTGAGGACAACACTTGTCTCAAGGGGAGGGGCATGTTAAGCCCTAAATATTGGCACATTACCCCCTTTGTGGTGGCACATTACCCCCTTTATTATGGTGCATTACATATTATTGATGTCGGCTTGTGTCTATTAGTGGGTCTATTAGTTGTTAATGTACCGTTTTGTCTCCTATATATAGGAAGGAGACCTTTTCATTTTAGTCATCATTGTATCTTGCCTTATCTTATGTACATTGTGTAAGGAGGTTCCTCCCTCGAAGATTATTGTTATTCATCTCAGTTCTTCATTATTAAGGCGCTAATTACTTTCTTTTGGTTTATTTATGCTATTTTTATGCTATATTTGGGACTTGGTTGCATACCACTCACATTATACAATTTGGCTCAAGCGAAGTGCATTCATGCTCGCCAGGGGAGGAATTAACTTCCATTGCCATAAATCAAGGTGAATAAGCATGTGAGGATGATGCTTTAGACACTCGTAACAGTTGAAAAGACAAAGTCATAGCCCATCATAATAACAACCAAACCTGGGCAAGAGAGAGGGAGGAGTATGTTGCCATCCGCACCCCAACTTCAGCAACCACATATGAGAAATTAATGACCAGATTCCTGTTGTAATATTGTAACTTCGAAGAATATTCTATTTGTACTTTATTATTATTATTCGGAGATGTTGTATTCCTCCGTCGGGATGTAAAGTCATTGAGGTAAAACCTCCCATGTAAGTCGGGGCATTAGTTCCCCTAGAGTCAATTGTAATGGGGTGTTTAAGTCCCCTAGAGAAGTCGGCCTGGTTAGTAATTGGTCATTTAGTTCTGGGGCTGACCTAGCTAGGTAAAATGTCAAGTGAGAGATAAAGTATAAGTAGAGGAGGTGTGCTCCTCATTTAGACACACACTCACCTATGGATTGCACATAGGAGAGAGAGAGAGAGAGAGAGAGAGAGAGAGAGAGAGAGAGAGATTTGCGAAGGAGAAGGAGATCTTTTTTGGGGGATTTCATCTTTGTACCTTTTGGTCATCTATATTGAGGAAGTTTTGCTGGGTTTCTACCCCATGAGGGTTTCCCAGGATAAATCTGTGTCTATGTTGTGATTGTGTTTCTTTCAGTGATCCTTATTATGCTCTTGTTTTGAATATTATGCTAATCTTAACATGGAATCAGAGCTATCCTCAATAGGACATCTTTCACAAGGTGAAAATCTCTCTCTTCTTCCTTCGGTGATAAATTAGGGTTTCTGCAAAAGTTGGAATTTTTGGAATCTGATTGCATAGAAAGGTGGGCCTCTCCAAAAGAAAAAATTATGAGCCCAAGATCAAATATTTGAGTGGGTAGAACCCTGGGATAAGTCAAACCCTAATTTGAATTTTGGACCAGAAAACCAGTAAACCAGAAAATTGTTGCAGATCTGAATTTCACGAGTCAAGTTTGAGAGGTGAAAATTTTGAATTTCCAGAAACCAAGTGTACCAGTCAACTCGCCTTAGTCAAGCACATCTCCTGGTAAGGTCAGTTTTGCATTTTGAAAATTTTTATTTTTTGGTGACCTTCTGGATAAGATGGCCCCAAGCACTAAGCTTGAGGATAAGCTAGAAGGCGTAGATAATTTCTGAGCATGGAAATATAGGATTGGCCTCATTCTTGAAGAGAATGATCTTTCCAAATACATCAAGGATGAAGTTGCAGAACCTGAAGAAGATAAAGCTAAGGAGAAGCACAAGAAGGACCTAATTAGGGCAAAGCGAATCCTTGTTGATTCTATCAAAGACCACTTGATCCCTCAAGTGTCATCCAAGAAGACTCCAAAGGAGATGTATGATGCCCTAGCCAGCACGTATGAAGGGAAGAACATCAATAGGAAGATGGATTTGAGAGCTCAATTGAAGAGTATCAAGATGAGCAAAGGAGAATCCATCCAAGACTACTTCACAAGGGTCTGCCAGTTCAAGGAGCAACTAGAAGCCATTGGAGACTCCCTTGATGAAGATGAGCTAGTAATTACTGCTCTCAATGGTCTCACTAGACCTTGGGATTCATTGATCCAGACTATGTGTGCCAGAAAGGAAAGCATGAAATTTGACATTGTATGGGGAGATTGCATTCAAGAGGAAGCTAGAGTAGCCAATAGAGAATCCCTACTTAAAGAAGATGATCAAGCATTAGCCACCCATAACAAGAGAAGAATAAGTCAATCCAACTTCAAAAGAGAAATTCACAAGGAGTCTCAAACTCCCCAAAGGTTTCAAAGGAAAAATGGAACAAATTCAAAAAGAAACTACTCTTCATTCCAGTGCTTCAATTGTCACAAAATGGGACACATTGCTAGAGATTGTCCATCAAAGAAACGGGAACACAAGAAGAGTTTCCATCACAAAAGACATCAAGCACATCTAGAAGAAGATGATAGTGAAGAAGAAGATGAAGAAAGACCTCAAAGGAAAATAGCTAAGGTAGAAGAAGAAGATGCAGAAGAGTATGTTCTATTCTCTACACTCTCTGGGGCTATAGCACTTGGAAAAGATACATGGCTCA
Organism: Larix kaempferi; assembly: GCA_027924585.1. NCBI lineage: Eukaryota > Viridiplantae > Streptophyta > Pinopsida > Pinales > Pinaceae > Larix > Larix kaempferi. The sequence goes on from BSBM01000077.1 coordinate 5,898,610, forward strand.
TTGATAGTGGTGCTTCAAAGCACATGACAAGACAAAATAAAACTCTTTCAAAACTTGAAGAGAAGAACTCTCCTCGGAAGGTATCATTAGGAGATGACTATCAATATCCTATCAAAGGAATAGGTGAAGCAAGCTACAAGCTTGATTCTGGAACCCCCATGAAGATGAAGGAAGTCTTATATGTACCAGGTTTGAAGAAGATCTTACTTTCTATCTCAACATTAGATAAGAAAGTATATAGGGTTGCATTCATAGATGGAAAAGTGCTCATGTGGTCCAAAGGAAAATCAATTGAAGATGCAATTGTTATTGGTGAAGAAGAATGAGGCATGTATAAACTCAAGGGACATTCATAAGCAGCCCTTGTTCATGAAACCACTAGCCCAAGTGAGCTATGGCATAGGAGGCTTGCTCACTTCAACTACAAAGCACTACCTCATGTGAGCAAAGTAGTAACAAGACTACCAGATTTGAAGATTGATCATGAAGGCATTTGCAAAGGATGTGCAAAAGGGAAGAATATCAAGAATCCATTTCCAAAGAGTGAAACAAAGACTAAAGGAGATTTGGAATTGATCCATTCAGATGTATGTGGTCCAATGCCCTCCACATCTTTGAGTGGCTATGAATATTACATTACATTTATTGATGACTATTCAAGAAAGACTTGGATATATTTCCTAAAAGAAAATGATGAAGTATTTGGAAAATTCAGGGAATTCAAAGCCTTGATAGAAAATCATTCAGAAAGGAGAATCAAGACACTCAGAATAGATAATGGTGAAGAATATACTTCAAAGGATTTTGAAGTCTTTTGTAAAGCAGCTGGAATCAATAGGGAACTAACCACTCCCTACAATCCTCAACAGAATGGTGTTGCGGAAAGAAAGAATAGAACCATTATGGAAGTAGTGAAGACAATGATACATGATCAAGATCTTCCTATCCATCTATGGGCTGAAGCAACAAGAATGCCAGTTTATGTACAAAATAGATTGTCTCATAGTGCCCTTGGATTCAAGACCCCAGAAGAAATGTTCACAGGGAAGAATCCTGAGGTAAGCCACCTCAAGATATTTGGGTGTCCTGTATATGTTCACATACCAAAAGAGAAGAGAACCAAGTTGGACCCTTCCGGAAAGAATGGAATATTTTTTGGGTATTGTGAAGCATCCAAGGCATTCAGAATATACATCCCGGGATTCCATCACATGGAAATTAGTAGAGATGTAACATTTGATGAGGAAGCTGCTCTCAAAATATCCAGCAAGTGCCACTATGAAGAAGTATATGAAGAAGAAATACGTCCTAGAAATACAGAAGTTGCTCCCTCCCATGAAGAGGAAACACCAGAAGACCATGATATGCTAGAACCTCAAGAACCCCCACCTCTGAACATATCACGGAAGAGAAAGCATGCATGGGCAAGAGATATTATACAAGGAGCAGAGAAGTATGGAGCTCCAAAAGGCTCCACAAGAGTAAGCAAGAAGCCAAAGCCATTTTCCATTTATGTGGCTTTGATGTGTTATCTTGTAGATCAAGAACCTACCAGTTATGAAGAAGCAGTTTAGAAGAAAGAATGGGTAGAAGCAATGACGGAGGAGTATCAATCAATAATGGAAAATTATGTTTGGGATATAGTTCCCAAACCAAAATACAAGAGTGTGGTATCCTCCAAGTGGATATACAAGATAAATCATGTTGCAGATAGTAGCATCGAAAAGTATAAGGCAAGGTTTGTGACCAGGGGATTCTCTCAGAAAGAGGGAATTGACTATGAAGAAACATTTGCACCAGTTGCAAGGTACACTTTCATTAGAACCATCATGGCACTTGCATCCATGATGAAGTGGAGTTTACACCAGATGGATGTGAAGATAGCCTTCCTGAATGGTGTAATTGAGGAAGAAGTGTACATAGAACAACCACAAGGATTTGAAGTTAAAGATAGAAGAACTCACGTATGCAAGTTGAAGAAAGCTCTGTATGGATTGAAGCAAGCTCCTAGAGCATGGTATGGAAGAATTGATAGCTTCTTGACAAGCTTGGGATTTACCAAAAGTAAAGTTGGCCCTAACCTTTACCTTAAGGTTATGGATGATGAACCTATCATACTACTACTGTATGTGGATGATTTATTTCTGACAGGAAATGAGAAACAGATCATGGAAAGCAAGAAGAAGCTAGCTGCAGAATTTGAGATGAAAGATCTTGGATTGATACATTACTTCCTAGGTCTGGAAGTATGGCAAGGCCCAGAAGGAATATTTCTCAACCAGGGAAAGTATGCTATGGAAATCTTGAAAAGGTTTGATATGTTGGATTGTAAAGCCATGGAAACTCCCATGGATACAAACTTGAAGTTGTTAGCTGATACATCATCAGAATTAGTGGATGTGACTCAGTACAAAAAGATTATTGGGTCGTTGATGTATCTGACGAATACCAGGCCAGATATGTGCTTTGTTGTGAACACCCTGAGTTAGTATATAGTTGAGCCTAGACGTGTTCACCTGACAACTGCAAAGCATGTGATGAGGTACCTAAAAGGTATGATAGATTTTGGTCTATATTATCTTGGAGATCATGACTTCAGACGGTATGGTTATACAGATGCAGATTGGGCTGGAAGTGTCTCAGACAGAAAGAGCACATCAAGTGGATGTTATTGTCCGGGATCTGCTATAATCTCATGGTTTAGCAGGAAGCAGTCCAGTGTGGCTCTCAGCACATCTGAAGCAGAATATATAGTAGCTTGATCTGCTATTTTTGAAGCCATATAGCTTCGCAAGCTGTTGTCAGGACTATTTGTCTTAGAGATGGACCCCACTGTGATCCTGTGTGACAACCAGAGTTGTATCAAGATGACAGAGAATCCAATGTGCCATGATAAGTCAAAGCACATAGAGATTTGATATTTCTATATACGGGATATGGTGCAGAAGGGAGCTATAAAGCTCGAGTATGTGAGCACTAATGAGCAAGTTGTTGACGTATTGACCAAACCTCTGTCTCAAGTAAAGTTTGAGTATTTCCGAGACAAGCTTGGTGTAGTTCAAAAGTACCCTCCTCAAAAGGGCGAGTGATGAGGTCGATGATGAGGATGCATGTATCGACAATGAGGTTGATGATGAGGATGAATGTACCACCGACGATGAGGTCGATGATGAGGATGATTGTACCAACGATGAGGTCGATGATGAGGATACTTGTACCGATGATGAGGTCAACAATGAGGATACTTGTACCGATGATGAGGTCGATGAGTGGTCCTTAGACTTTGTCTAAGTTGACGAGTGGATTGTATCATCCCTCGAATTTAGCCCTAAATGAATCCGGAGACTTGTGTATTCGTGAGTGGTCCTTAGACTTTGTCTAAGTTGACTAGGGGATTGCATCGTCCTTAGAAATGGTGTGGTGTCTTAAATTGATAGGGATTGATCATCCCGTAAGTAGATCAGGATTTCATCGTCCTTAGACATGGTGTGATGTCTTAAAGTGATAGGGATTGATCATCCCGTAAGTAGATCGGGATTGCATCATCCTTAGACATGGTGTGATGTCTTAAAGTGATAGGGATTGATCATCTCATAAGTAGATCAAGATTGCATCATCCTTAGACATGGTGTGGTGTCTTAAAGTGATAGGGATTGATCATCCCGTAAGTAGATCAAGATTTCATCGTCCTTAGACATGGTGTGGTGTCTTAAAGTGATAGAGATTGATCATCCCGTAAGTGGATCAGGATTGTATCATCCTTGTACTTATGTCCTAAAGTGAGAGAGATTGATCATCCTGTAATTGGATCATGTTGTTGATGTATTTGTAACTTCTGAATGTATTTCATATATGTATATTGTATTCCTATAGAGATGTTATTATTCCTCTATATGGAAGTGTCGTCATTTATATTGTAAGTGTCGTAACTTATACTTGATGGGTTATTAGACCACCTTGATGGGGTCGGCCCTGTATAAGTCATGTGGGTTAAAGGGTTATTAGACCACCCTATTGGGGGTCGGCCCTATCAGCATTATGTTATATGGTTAAGTTGAGGCCGACCTTGTAAGGTTATTAGGCAAGTCAAGTCAAGCATAAATAGAGTGCGGGAGGCTCTCTATTTGATCATTCACTTTCTCACTTATACGTGGCGCACTTGTGGAGGAGGAGAAGCTGCTGCTAGGAGACTATCTCTTATGCTTGTGTTTTGTATCATTGCTCTATCTATCTCTGAGGAAGTTATTGGGGTTTTTCACCTTCTTGGTTTTCCCCAAGGAAACTCTGTGTGTCTATTGTCTCATGTGATTGCTTGTTGTGATTGATATGCTTGATATGCTGTACATGTTATTCTCTCAGTAAAGATCCTAGAGTATGTTGAATTAATGCTCAAAAAATTAACATGGTTTCAAAGCTAACCTGAGAAGAAGACATTGTGCAGTTGCGGAAGCTAGGGATTCTTGTTTATTGGGTTTCTCTCCACATATATTGAAAGGAAGTGGGGTAGATTGACTCTCCTCAGCAAGGCGCATATTTCTGTCCAATCAGAATTCAATTCTGAGCACTTTCATTTTTTGCCCTAAAACTTAGGGTTTCCACCAAAATAGGAATTTCTGAAATCTGAGACCATGGCTGGAAGCTCCTTGGAAAAATCAAAGTTTAGAGCTTTGGATCGAACTTTTTGGTTGGGTGAAGCTCCGAGAAAATCAAACCCTAGTTTGGGGTCCTGTCTAGTGAAGCCGAAATTTAGGGCTTCTGCCAAAGTTGGAATTTCTGAAATCTAAGACCATGGCTGGAAGCTCCTCTGAAAATCAAATTTTAGAGACCAAGATCGAACTTTTTGGATGGATGAAGCTTTGGTAAAATCAAACCCTAATTCAGCGTCCTCCCAGTGAATCCGAAAGTTTGAAAAGCAAATTTGAGGGGTGAAACTTTGTAGCTTTCAAATTTTGAGTATACCAGCTTGATCATCTCATCAAGGCGCATCTTTCTATCCTTTCAAAAGTTTGAAATTCAAAGTTTGATTTTTTAGGGTTTCTCTGACAAAACCTAATCCAGCTCTAGATCCAATTTTCAGCAAATCAAGTGGTAAGACCTAATAAATTTTCTATTTCCATTTGAAGTAATTCTTAAGTTGTCTTACCACACCAATCTTGAGGATAATCTTGAAGGGGCTAATAACTTCCGAGCATGGAAGTATAGGATTGGGTTAATTCTAGAAGAGAATGAGTTGGACACTTACACAAGTGAAGAGGTTCCAATTCCAGAGGGAGATGAGACTAAAGCTTCACTCAAGAAGAACTTGGTCAAAGCCAAGAGAATCATTGCTGATTATATTAAGGACTATCTCATACCCCATATGTCTTCCCTAAGGACACCTAAGGAGATGTTTGATTCCTTGACCAAGCTATTTGGAGGGAAGAACATAAATCGGAAGATGACATTGAGGAATCAACTAAAGAACATCCAAATCTAGAATGTGGAGACCATGCAGTCTTACTCTTCAAGGAACAACTTGAAGCTATAGAGAATGGAGAAGTGGTAATGACCACTCTTAATGGCCTTCCTAGGTCATGGGATTCCTTCATCCAAGGAATTTGTGCTAGGAAGAAACTTATCTCTTTCAACAGGCTGTGAGAAGAATGCTCACAGAAAGAAGCTCAGATTATAGCTCGAGAAGAAAATATGGGGAATGAAGATCAATCTCTCACAGCACATACCGAGAGGACACTTTTCCTCATATTGTCCTAAGAACAAAAGGAACAACAACAACAAACAACTACTACAAGCAATCTGACAGGTATGACTTACAGGTATGTTTTGAAATCTGTTCATGATTAAGTCTATAATATGATTGTCTTCATGTTATTGAGTTTAGTAACAATCTTGTTTAATTTTAGACTTGTGTTATCACCCTAGTAAAAGTATGAATGCATGATAGAAGACATTCATTGATTAGGGTTATGACACTTATGATTGTATTATGATTGTACTAATACACTATGGTGTTGTATGAGGATAATGTTATCCGCTAACATGATGGCACAATCATGACACTAGTGCACACTTAAGCATGCATAGTGGTCCAGGATGAATATAAGTTCAAGGACAGGTAATCCAGAAATCAAAGATCAAGAGGGAGCACACTCCAATAGTTCCTGCAAGGAAGCAAAGATTGAGAGGGAGTCCACACAACAAAAAAACAAAGATAAGTATTTGAATTGTCATTTCTTGTATATCTGATTGTTTAAATAATATTGTTCAATGATGTATATACTTATGTTCCTAGACTTAGGTTGTGTATTATGCATATCAGAATAATTGCATTAATGAACAGTATGCTACTAATATGCATGTGATGGGTAAGTGGCCTATGGCACTATACAACATTCCATTGCTACTTATGTAGAATGAAACCTCTTTGCTGACATGTTGGAGTTGTGCACACTCTTAACAATGTTCTGGTAGAGATTGGAAGGCATCTAGAAAGTTACGGGATATGGATAAATGTTGTATTGAAGCATTGGCTAAAATAATTGCATGACTGTATGACATATTTCTTTATGTGTAAGAATTTGTTCTGAAAACTATGAGATGTTTCTAATCATGTAATTTAACTTGTTTTTTGTAGGAAAGATCATATATGGGTACCTACAAAAGAAGGACTACAACATTTGTTCAGCAACAAATCTATCTATTGAAGAATCTAAAGTTCCCAGGATCCGGGATGAAGTAATGATTCCATGATCCGTCGATCATGAAGAATGATGTTTGGGATGTGGTCCCAAGACTAGAAGAGAAGTCTGTTGTGACTTCCAAGTGGATTTATAAGATCAAGCATGCTGCAGATGGCAGCATAGAGAAATATAAAGCAAGTGATGAAATGGAAGATACACCAGATGGATGTCAAGACAACTTTCTTGAATGGTGTAGTCAAGGAAGAATTGTATGTGGAGTAGCCACTTGGTTTTGAGACACATGACAGAGAGTCATATGTGTGCAGGTTGAAGAAAGTCTTGTATGGCTTGAAGCAAGCTCCTAGGACTTGGTATGGTAGGATAGACAACTTTCTATCCAGTTTGGGATTTACTAAGAGTAAAGCAAATTCCAACCTTTACTACAAGGTTGAGGAAGGCAATCCTGTGATACTACTTATGTATGTGGATGACCTGTTTGTTATAGGTGAGGATGGATTGATTGCTGATACCAAGAGGAAGCTTGTTGTTGAGTTCGAGATGAAGGACTTGGGGATGATGCACTATTTTCTAGGCATGGAGGTATGGCAGAGTGCAGATGGGATCTTCCTTGGACAAGGGAAGTATGCAGTAGAGATCCTGAAGAGGTTTGGGATGATGGACTGCAAGGCCATGGCCACACCTATGGCATCGAACCTGAAGCTTCTGTGTGATGCTTCATCTGAGCCGGTTGATGTCACGGTGTATCGTCAGATGATTGGGTCCTTGATGTACCTGACGAACATGAGACCAAATATTTGCTTTGCGGTGAACACATTGAGCCAGTTCCTGACGGATCCCAGAGGTGTTCACTTGGTTGCTGTAAAGCATATTCTAAGGTACCTGGAGGGTACAATTGATTATGGGCTCAAGTATGATGCGAATCAAAATTTTAACCTGCAGGGTTATGTTGATTTGGACTGGGCAGGCAGTGTTGCAGATAGGAAGAGCACTTCTGGGTGCTGCTTCAGTATGGGATTAGGTGTGATCTCTTGGTTTAGCAGGAAGCAATCCTGCGTAGCACTGAGCACAGTCGAAGCAGAGTATGTTGCAGCTTGTTCGGCTAGTTGTAAGGCAGTATGGATCCGGAAGGTACTGTCTGAGTTATTTGATCTCTCGTTGGAGGCTACTGGTATCTTTTGTGACAACCAGAGTTGTGTGAAGTTGTCTGAGAACCCGATGTTCCATGACAGGTCGAAGCACATCGAGATCAAATATCACTATATCAGGGATATGGTGCAGAGAGGAGCAGTGAAGCTCCTGTATGTTGTGACGGATGAGCAAGTTACAGATGTGTTGATGAAAACACTAGCCAGAGTGAAGTTCGAGTACTTCAGAGAGAGGCTTGGTGTTCTTCAGATTGAAGATACTTCGAGGAAGAAGTGACGGGACACATTTGCAAAAGCCATTCCAAGCATGGTAAGAGGAGGATCCTTCCCATGGTTGTGGATGTAAGCACTGTGTGATAAGCATCAGGACGATGCTCCAATTACTGCTTGATATGATCAATTGGATCATGTATATGTATATGCATTAGTTGGATGCTTGATATGATCAGTTGGATCATGTATATGTATATGCATCAGTTGGATGCTTGATATGATCAGTTGGATCATGTATATGTATATGCATTAGTTGGATGCTTGGTATGATCAGTTGGATCATGTATATGTATGCATCAGGACGATGCAGTGATGATGATCAGGATGATCATATGTGATGATATCTATCAGGTGGATACATTGCATAATCAGTTGGATTATGTGTGATGAGTTCCGAAGACACAAATGCACATGGGCTTTTCGGACATGGTTGTAGATGTGTTCTCCCATGGTCACGATGTAATTGCCGGGATTTTTCGACATGGTGGAAAATGTGTTCTCCCATGGTCGTGATGTAATTGTTGGAGCCATTCTCACATGGTGGTAGATGTGTTCTCCCATGGTGCAGATGTAAGGGCTGAAGCCATTCGAGCATGGCTGAAGTGTGTCTTCCCATGGCTGCGATATAAGTGCTGAAGCCATTCGAGCATGGTTGAAGTGTGTCTTCCCATTGCTGCGATATAAGTGTTGGGGCCATTCAAGCATGGTTGAAGTGTGTCTTCCCATGGCTGCGATATAAGTGATGGGCCATTCGAGCATGGTTGAAGTGTGTCTTCCCATGGCTGCGATATAAGTGTTGTGCCATTCTCGCATGGTTGAAGTGTGTCTTCCCATGGCGTAGATATAAGTGCTGAGCCTTTCACGGATGGTTGAAGTGTGTCTTCCGATGCCGGTGAATGTAAGTGTTGTGTGATGTGCATCTGGGTTGTGATTCATGAACGATGTTATGATCAGTATGATCATGAGTATCAGGATGATACTCTGTGGCCGTGGACAGGTTGTGCAGTGGCATGTAAAAGGTCATGGGAGATCCGATAGGTTGAGCTGTGTGCTTGTAATCAGTCTTGGGATGCTCTTGCGAGGTTTTGTTGACTCACGTAATAAGTCCTGAGGATTCCACAGTATGGCCAGTGATGATGAAGACCTACAAGTGGTGGGCCTACATCCAGCATGAAAAAGGGTTGGCTCTGTAGAACTTCATATGACGAGTAGATCAGAGATTGATTGAGATAGCAGCAGCAGCAACGATGACGATGATTCGATAGCGATGACCCAGAGAAGAAGACTTGTGCTAGCAGATCTATGTCGATAAATACCTTCCTAGTTAAGAGGGAGTGTTGATGTATTTGTAACTTTGGAATGTATTTCATATATGTATATTGTATTCCTATAGAGATGTTATTATTCCTCTATATGGAAGTGTCTTCACTTATATTGTAAGCATCGTAACTTATACTTGATGGGTTATTAAACCACGTTGATGGGGTCGGCCCTGTATAAGTCATGTGGGTTAAAGGGTTATTAGACCACCCTATTGGGGGTCATCCCTGTCAGCATTATGTTATATGGTTAAGTTGAGGCTGACCTTATAAGGTTATTAGGCAAGTCAAGTCAAGTATAAATAGAGTGCGGGATGCACTCTATTTGATCATTCACTTTCTCACTTATACACTCATTGGAGAGTGGCGCACTTGTGGAGGAGGAGAAGCTGCTGTTAGGAGACTATCTCTTATGCTTGGGTTTTGTATCATTGCTCTATCTATCTCTGAGGAAGTTATTGGGGTTTTTCACCTTCTTGGTTTTCCCCAAGGAAACTCTATGTGTCTATTATCTCATGTGATTGCTTGTTGTGATTGATATGATTGATATGTTGTACATTTTATTCTCTCAGTAAAGATCCTAGAGTATGTTGAATTAATTCTCAAAAAATTAATACATGTGTGTTGCAGATTATGCTACTGTTGATCGAGAGATCCAGATGATGTTGTTGATCGAGAGAGCCAGATATTGATGATGTTGTTGATTGAGAGATCCAGATGATGTGGTTGATCGAGAGATCCACATGATGTTGTTGATAAAGAGATCCAGATGATGTTGTTGATCGAGAGATCCAGATGATGTTGTTGATAAAGAGATCCAGATGATGTTGTTGATCGAGAGATCCGGATGATGTTGTTGATCGAGAGATCCGGATGATGATATTGTTGTAAACGATCGAGTGATCGAGTGCTGCAAAAGATGAAGACTCAGTATTGTAAATGTTGATGCTCCAGTACTGAAGATTTTGAAGATGTTCCAGTATTTGTTCCAGTTGCTGATGATGATTGAAGAAAACTTCCAATTATGTATAGATGTATCACTATGATGTTGTTGATGATATCGCCTTGCTCCTGCAGATGTTGTTAGAATACCCTTCTTGTTAACGGGGAGTGTTGTAATATTGTAACTTCGAAGAATATTCTATTTGTACTTTATTATTATAATTCGGAGATGTTTTATTCCTCCGTCGGGATGTAAATTCATTGAGGTAAAACCTCCCATGTAAGTCGGGGCATTAGTTCCCATAGAGTCAGTTGTAATGGGGTGTTTAAGTCCCCTATAGAAGTCATCCTGGTTAGTAATTGGTCATTTAGTTATGGGGATGACCTAGCTTGGTAAAATGTCAAGTGAGAGATAAAGTATAAATAGAGGAGGTGTGCTCCTCATTTAGACACACACTCACTTTTGGATTGCGCATAGGAGAGAGAAAGAGAGATATCTGCAAAGGAGAAGGAGATCTTGTTTTGGGGATTTCATCTTTGTACCTTTTGATCATCTATATTGAGGAAGTTTTGTTGGGTTTTATACCCCATGAGGGTTTCCCAGGATAAATCTGTGTCTATCTTGTGATTGTGTTTCTTTCAGTGATCCTTATTATTCTCTTGTTGTGAATCTTATGTTAATCTTAACAATGCCACCCCATTTGGGAATGAGTGGAGTAGAAAAAGATTGTTGAGGATTATTGTAATGTCCCCATTCCAATAATTGCATAGTAAGACAATCCCATCAATCCTACTATTTTCCTAGGTTGGATGGGCACATTTGGAATTGCAATAAGGAAGCTAATAAATTATGTTTAGACATTAGAAGGGTTCAAGTATTTAATAAATAAGTTGAATAAATAAATTCAAGAGAAATTCTAGGTGGCAAGTGGTTTTGAAGACATATGGAGGATGTGGGACCCACACGAGCTTGATTTTTCAAGGACACGTGGCATCTCTCCCTTGCCAATTCAAATTCATGAGAAGGTGAACATTCTTGGATGAGTTTTTAAGTCATACACATGGAATTGAGCATCTTAGGTCGAATTGGGATGGATTGGTAACCTTCATGGAAGAGGAAGAGTCAAATTGGAAGCTTGTGGACACTTGGGCTAGATTCCCTATCCCTTATGACAACAATGATGGAGCATCTATGACATCTATGACAAATTGCAGATCTGACCTCTGACATCTGACCATTATGACATGTCAGCCCAAAAAATAGGCTCCAAGAGGGTGCTCATGGGAGTTGGAGGATCCAAAGAGACCCCCACTCGAATTGGTGGAAGGTGGAAGGCTAGGAAAGGTGAGACACATGGAAAATCTTCATCCCTTACCCTAATTCGAATTGGATTGAGTTTATGGATGGATTGGGAGCCTTATAAGGCTAAGTATGTTTATTAAATACAGGGATAAACCAATAGAAGGGCTTTTGATCATTTGATAAAAATTGCATTTGTGAAGAGAGAGCTAGTGGATGACTAGTTTCTTACCTTAGCCAATTTCGAGGGTGAAAGATTCCCATCCAAGTTGGTGTTTGGAGAGGCCACTCAGGTCTTTCATGGAGATTTAATGGAGTTTTTATTTGTAGGTATCAGCTACAGGGAAGCTCGTGGGGTTTGTTTAGTGCATCACTTCCTCTCAACCATTTCCATTTTTGAAGGCATATTCTTGCTCCTTGAAGAAGGGCATTTTTGGTGAGCTATTGTACTCCTTGGGAGAGCTTCTCATGATGTATTTTTTATTGTAATAAGATTAATATACTCTGTTATTCATCTTCAGAAAGTTTCAGGTCGAAATACCAAGTGGTTGTATGTAAAAATGATTATTAATGAGCAAACAATGACCATTTCCCCACTACATTGATATATTCCATTATAATGCTGATTATTTCGAATAAAAGAATGTTCCTCTGGTATATTTGTGATGAATGGACTGCCATTGATGTATATTACAAGTTTCATACTCAACACTTGAGCATTTGAAATCATTATACTCAGTTTATTTGCATTTGAAAAAGATTTGGTGCCATTTCCCCAAGGGTCGAATTAGTGGTTTTTGTTGTTGTTTGGGAGAGGGTTGGAACAGAATCAATAACTAATTAATGGTGCATTTGGTACCTTAATAACATCCTTTATACATCCCCTACCTCTGTTCAGAAATTCGAGTGGGTTTGGAGGCATTTGGGAATCCATTTTCAGTACTTACCCCAGGGGGATTTAAGCCCCAAATTACTAGTAAAATTGCATACTTGGTCCAGAATCTTAAGAGAGTTTGCAGAAGTATTTTGGTGGCCATATATCATCCCTGAACATCATATTCAAGTCCTAATATCAGTCACATACCTTCTCAGAATATTTGGGATCATTTGGGGCAAATGTGGGACCTAGGCATCAAAACTAGCCAAAGGTCGAAATTGGGGAAAAAGTGAAAAATTGGGCATTTTTATAAATCGTTTAAAAATGGACATTACAAGTGGTATTAGAGCATGTTCTTGGAACCTGATGGTCTTAACAAGAAGTCAAAATAATAAACCACCACCCTTTGAACCAATAGTTGAAGAGGTTTTTGTTGAAGAAGAGGTAGTCGAAGAAGAAGAGTCTTTTGTTAAAACCATGGGTAGAGAGGAGGATGAAAACTTAAGACATAAGGAGGACCTTGTTGCAGCCTTAAAACCCTATTTTGATGGACTTTCCATGGGTATGCAAGAGATGAGTAGGCAGTTGATGAAAGGATTGGAATTGTTGGGTAGCCAACTTGCAAGCAAAGGGATGGGAGATAACAGTGGTTCACACTCAGGAGAAAAGAAGAACATGGGTGAGCATCTTTTCTCAAATACATGACCTCATAATAGAACTGATGAATTTCAAAGCACACAAAGGCATACTACACCTAAATTTCTCACACCCAAAGAAGAGCCTGATATTCAGGTGGATTATAGTAAACTAGCAAACGAGTGGAATGAGTTGAGTGAAGAATGTAAAAGAGGTATACCATTTAGTCAATACATTGATGTTGTATATAAAATGAAAAGGAAGGAGGACAATAGGAGTCCATTCCAAAACAAAGAATTAAATGGTGCTATTAGTAAAATGTCAGTTCCTACTTTTGATGGTTCCTCTCAAAATTCTGCTAATACTTGGGTGCAAAAATTAGATGTGTATTTTCAGCCGAATCCTATGTTGGAAGAGGATGCATTAAAAATGGCTATTTTTCACTTGGAAGGAGATGCTAATGAATGGTGGTTCTGGCCTGAAAACCTTGGGTCATGATCAGGTTAAAAAATATGGAGAATTTGTTGATAGGGTACTAGAGATATTTGAACAAAAAGATCTAGAATTGAATTTCAAAGAACTAGCTCAATTGAAGCAAACTGGGACCCCTGCTGAATATATGTTGGACTTTCAAAAATTATCAGTCAAGGTGGCTGATGTATCTATGGGAAGGTTGGTATTGTTGTTCACTGAAGGTTTGTTTGAACCCTTAAAAGGTTTGGTCAAATCCCACAAGCCAACTACATTAAAAGATGCAATGAGCTTGACTAGGGATCTCCAAAATGTGCTTCCTATAACGAGATTTCCTCCCAAGCCTGACTTCAGAATTGAAAAGAAACCTTGGAAAAGAGATGCATCTGATAAGCAGCCATGGAAAGAAGATGAATATGGAAAGGATAAGAAAGAGGAACTAAGCAGGGAAGAGCTCGGAAGGAAGAAATTGTGTTACTCATGCTTCCAACCGTGGGCACCAGGACATAAATGTGCTAAGGGAAAGGCCCAATTCATTGAAGTATTTTGTGATGATGGATATGAAGGGGGCATGGAGGAAGAAGGACATAATTCAGCCCAAGAAGAGGGATATACTACAGCAGAATAAGGGAAACAAGAGGTGAAGCATCCCTCACCCACCAAAGTAAGAATGGCAGTACTTTCAGCAGTACCTCGATATCACACTATTTGATGCAAGGGTGTGGTACTAGGACAAAGAACTTCAGTTTTGGTAGATGGAGGAGCCACACACAACTTCATTGATGCAGACATGGTGGAGAGGAGGAAGATACCTATTGAACCATTCGATGGCTTCACAGTTGTCATCCCCGGTCACAACACAATGGAGTGCAAAACATGGATTCCACAGCTGCAAGTCACCGTAGGTAACTATACTTTTGTTGATAGTTTTTATGTGGTTGATGTTGCTGATACTAATGTGGTTTTGGGAGTGCAATGGTTGTATTCAATAGGAGAGCATACAGTAAATTATCAAATTCTTGAAATGAAATTCCAAGATTCAAAAGGAGTACTAAGGGTTGTGAGAGGGCAACACACCTATCTAAATCAGGTAGTTTCTTCCCATAGCATGAAGCACTGGAATAGAAAGGTTTTGGGAGACATTCCTCATAGAAGGCCACCTGATAGAGGAGGAACAAGTTTGCAGCATGGTAAATTGAGATTGCTTGAGGGAAAGCAATCTTGGGTGGGGAGGACTGTAATGTCCCCATTCCAATAATTGCATAGTAAGACAATCCCATCAATCCTACTAGTTTCTTAGGTTGGATGGGCACATTTGGAATTGCAATAAGGAAGCTAATAAATAATGTTTAGACATTAGAAGGGTTCAAGTATTTAATAAATAAGTTGAATAAATAAATTCAAGAGAAATGCTAGGTGGCAAGTGGTTTTGAAGACATATGGAGGATGTGGGACCGACACTAGCTTGATTTTTCAAGGACACATGGCATCTCTCCCTTGCCAATTCGAATTCATGAGAAGGTGAAAATTCTTTGGTGAGTTGGTAAGTCATACACATGGAATTGAGCATCTTAGGTCGAATTGGGATGGATTGGTAACCTCCATGGAAGAGGAAGAGTCAAATTGGAAGCTTGTGGACACTTGGGCTAGATTCCCTAGCCCCTATGACAACAATGATGGAGCATCTATGACATCTATGGAAAATTGCAGATCTGACCTATGACATTTGACCATTATGACATGTCAGCCACAAAAATAGGCTCCAAGAGGGCTCTCATGGGAGTTGGAGAAGCCAAAGAGACCCCAACTTGAATTGGTGGAAGGTGGAAGGCTAGGAAAGGTGAGACACATGGAAAATCTTCATCCCTTACCCTAATTCGAATTGGATTGAGTTTATGGATGGATTGGGAACCTTATAGGGCCAAGGATGTTTATAAAATACAGGAATAAACCAAGATAAGGGCTTTTGATCATTTGAGAAAAATTGCATTTGTGAAGAGGCAGCTAGTGGATGACTAGTTTCTTACCTTAGCCAATTTCGAGGGTGAAAGATTCCCATCCAAGTTGGTGTTTGGAGAGGCCACTCAGGTCTTTCATGGATCTTTAATGGAGTTTTTATTTGCAGGTATCAGCTACAGGGCAGCTCGTAGTTTTTTTTAGTGCAGCACTTCCTCTCAACCATTTCCGGTTTTGAAGGCATATTCTTGCTCCTTGAGGGAGGGCATTTTTGGTGAGCTATTGTACTCATTGGGAGAGCTTCTCATGATGTATTTCTGATTTTAATAAGCTTAATATACTTTTTTCTTCATCTTCAAAAAATTTCAGGTCGAAATACCAAGTGGTTGTATGTAAAAATGATTATTAATGAGCAAACAATGACCATTTCCCCACTACATTGATGTATGCCATTAGAATGCTGATGATTTTGAATAAAAGAATGTTCCTCCGATATATTTGTGATGAATGGAATTCCATTGATGTATATTACAAGTTTCATATTCATCACTTGAGCATTTGAAGTCATTATACTCAGTTTATTTGCATTTGAAAAAGATTTGGTGCCATTTCCCCAAGGGTCGAATTAGTGGCTTTTGTTGTTGTTTGGGAGAGGGTTGGAACAGACTCAATAACTAACTAATGGTGCATTTGGGACCTTAATAACATCCTTGATACATCCCCTACCTCTGTTTAGAAATTTGAGTGGGTTTGGAGGCATTTGGGAAGCCATTTTCAGTACTTACCCCAGGGGGATTTGAGCCCCAAATTACTAGTAAAATTGCATACATGGTCCACAATATTAAGAGAGTTTGAAAAAGTCTTTTGGTGGCCATATATCATCCCTAAACATCATATTCAAGTCCTAATATCAGTCACATACCTTCTCAGAAGATTTGGGATCATTTGGGGCAAATTTGGGACCTAGGCATCAAAACTAGCCAAAGGTCGAAATTGGGGAAAAATTGAAAATTTGGGCATTTTTATAAAAAGTTTAAAAATGGACATTACAATTATTTGATCCTTATTCGCCATTGACATTAAAGTGATGACACCTTATCTCGGGTAGAGAAAGTGCACCATAAAATTTTGAAATATTTTTATTTTGGGGGGCAAAAATTATAAGTTTTCGATACATTGTTGTCAACGCATTGGTGCTTATGTCTATGTTAGGAGCACCTGTTGTTTTATTTTATTTTATTTGAAATCACAATTTAAATAGGTAGGTCATTTGAACTATCTAATGCATTCATAAATAATAAAGTGCACTAATGCAATTATATATCATAAAAACACTAGAGAAAACATCCACAAAAACCTTCGGCTACCTACCTTCATTATCCATCTCCACTATAAATAGATAAAGACAATTTTTGTATTGGAGCTTTCTCCAAAACCTCCGCTATAAGGCGTTTTCCTAGTGGTGGCCAAACTTCACATCCATTTAAGATAACAGGAGCGACAAGAGTCTCAAAGAGTAGTTTCTTCTTATCCCAAAGCAAAAGGCCTACTGATTTACAACTTTTTTAAAGTCCATAATAAGTTGTCCACCCTCAATCAATCATTTTCTCAATGTTATAGTTCCAGTTAAACTTGTGATGAAGATGAATTATGAGATATTTGTACAAAGTCACTTTCTCCAAGTTGGCATCATACATGAAATTATCATAAGTGATCTTTTGGGATTTGATTATCATAAGCTTTGTTTTGTCGATATTAACAATCATACTTGTACTAGAGCAAAAATCCTTGAGAACTTTTAGTTACTTGTCAAGATCATAGGGACTCCTCGCCATAAGAACATTATCATCAGCGTAAAGAAGGATAATGATTATACCAACCAAAGTCATGCCGACGCAACCTCCATCTTCCAAACAATCCTCTAGTTTGTTAATGTAAATACCAAAAAGGGTAGGGATAGGAGACATCCTTGTTTAACTCCTATATTACAATTAATTTCTTCCGACCAACCCTCATAATTCCTAACTTGGCAAAACTTTCTCATACAATCTTATTGCATCAACTCTCAAATGAAAAGGGACTTTTAACTCTTCTAATCCATTCCAAATGTCAATTCTAGGCACTATATCAAATGATTTTCTAGAGTCCAAACAGCAACACAAAAGATTGGTTTTATTATTACAACAATCCTAAGCATAACAAAGTGGTCCATAGTTGAATAATATCTCTTAAATCTTGCATAGCCTTTAGATCTTTTCCTTGACTTTCTAGTCATAATTCCATAAAGCTTAGCTGAAATAAGGTTAATCATAATGGTCCTATAATTAGATGGATTGTTTTTGTCTCCACTTTAAAAATATGAATAATGAGGTTTTTTTCCCATGGTTTAGGGAAACCCTACTTCACAACTAAATTGAAGAGCCTATGGATGTGGAGGATGAGGATAGGCCCACCAATTTTTAAGATTTTTTCTTGGTATCCTTCAATGTCCTTAGCTTTCCCTTTTGTGAGCCACTTAACCCCAAACTCTATGTCTTCTAAAGAGAAAACTTACTCTTATGTAGAAAGGGTTTTGAATGTTGTTCATGACCTCAAGGGATTCATAAAGCTTTTTAAGGTAGAAATTCTAGTCTTCCAAGGGAATCATATTGTTTTCTTTAATTTTACCACTTAAAATTTGCCTCCGAAATTTCTTAGGATCTATATCAGATAGATGCAAAAGCTTCTCTTACTTTCTATTTATTTGTACATTTTTTTATTTTTTGCACCAAGTGAAATGAGGTGCTCTACAACCTAGTATGGGGGAGATGTTGTAACATGTGTGAGTGTGTCATGTAACGTTACTAACAAAATAATTAAAAAATTCATGTCAGCTCATAAAATAAAAAATTAAATTATGGAAAGTACTTAAATTTTTTTTATGTTTGTTCATAAAATAAAATATTATGAAAAGTAATTAAAAAATAGATGTTCGTTTATAAAATAAAAATTTAAAACCTAAACCCGGATCTATCAATCAAGAGAAATCAAATTTCTTGAGTTTAAATTTTAAAAAAGAAATACACCTCAAAAAATTGGATCCCTCTCGGTGTTTGATAGATACAGGATTTAAGATGGATCTATGCTGGTAATTAATGCATTGTACCAATATATCTTGTCAAATTTTAAGGACTCGTTAGAAACATCCCTAATGGTTTTCTAGCAAGCTTGCACTTTTTTATCATACCAAGGGTTGGTTGTTCCATTTTCCTTTCTACATGACACCATGATAGAGAACTTGTTATTGGATTTAAGAGGGTTTAGGTAAAGTCAATGATATAGGTCTTCAATATTGTCCTTATTTTAATATAATATTTAATTCATTATTTAAATCTCTTTAAATAAATCAATTTTATTTTTATCAAAGACAATTACAATAGGGAGTATTGAGTTCATTTTTGCATTAAAAAAAGACAATTTTGACAATCTAAAATTGTAATTTAGAAAAGTTGTAATTCAATCAAAATTATAAATTGTTTAACCATATTATATGACAATTCCATAATCTTTGCTACAATACATACCTTCCTAACTTTCTAATTTTTTTTAGTTACCTTCCTAACTTTCTAATTCTTTTTAGGCTTTTTGAATATTGGAACTCTTACAACGAACCAAATATTCTCTCTTTCCTCTCAAAGTGCGATAAGCAAAAATTGGTCTCAATGGATATTAACTATTAACATCATCATCATCATAAATTAATACAAATTATAATAAATTTAGTGTTAAGTTAGAATATTAACCTTGAATCTAAGAAAAGCCACTTTACTTATTAAATATATCATATTGTATTATACTTTTAAAAAATCTTATCACTAGTATACATCATTATAAAGTAAAAAATTTAAATTAATTATATTTATTTCTCCTATCATATTTGGCTAATAAGATTACGCCATATAACAATAGCACCACTTATTAAAAAGCCAGAGACAATCTCCATTTGTTGGATAAATTTGTTATGTGTGCAGAGGGACTTATTAAGAGACAGAAGCCATCTCTATCTCCTGGGTCGATTTTGTTATTACGTATGCAATGTAGTCAACCATGTTCTAGCACCAAGCTATTGAGCTTTTTAACTTTTTAAACTAGTCTAAAGAGTCTGTCTATCAATACCATACCACATGATTTGGTTTAAAAAAAGTATACCTTCAATATAAATTATTGCCAAGAGTGGCTTGTCTACTGATCAAATCTAGCCTGGCTTAAAAAAACGCTGAGCTGACATTTGTGTGTTTTTAAAAAGCCTCTTGAACCAATTGAAAGTACAACAGTTCATGTCAGGTTTTCCATCATAGCAATAAATTAAATTGAATACTCTGCACCACTCTTAGTCGAGAATACTGGGTGCTTTATCTGCAAAGAGCCACCGGCTCCCAAATATATACAAGCAGACCAGAGCAAAACAATTGAAGTCATGTGTAGTTTATAGCCAATAGCCCCTCCAAAAAAGTTAGTTGCCAAAATGGGATGGAAGGCCCGGGATTGAACTCATCCCATCACTCTGAATTAGATACATAAAAGTCACTGGGGCATGGAGACATGGTCTCTGCTTCTAGCATCTGGACGACTTGGTTCATTGTTGGACGTTCTTCAGGAATGGAAGTTATGCACCTCACAATGATTTGCAGAACTGCCTCCATGCTTTCTTTACAGCTGCAATCACAGCGCGGATCAACAATTTCTTCCAACCTATTTTCCCTCAATAGTGTGTTCACCTGCATTTGGAATGGTGATATCAACGATAGTCTATTATATACAGGGTCTCCAGAGGGTGCCATAAAAAATATTCTATTTTATTCTATATCACATCAGAAATGCAGCTGTCTATGGTGAAAACTAAAGGTAAGCAAAAATATGGTACTACACATTGAGGGCATTTTAAATAACTGTGATGAGGGTTCCTTTGTTCCGCAAACAAGGATTGGGATCTCATAGATTGATGATTTTAAAATTAAATTATCAATATTATAAAAGATAAAATACACTGACTTACCCATCCAACAACATTTAAGCCTTTGATTACAAATGATTGGTCTGTTGGCCGTTTGCCGCTGAGCAACTCTAGCAGAACAACTCCAAAGCTGTATACATCAGATTTCTCTGTTGCTCGCCCACTTTGCAGATACTCTGTCATTTGAATGTCATTGGAATAAGCTATATGACTACCTTTGGTGATACAAAATCCTTAAATCCTGAGAAAGGGGTAGAAGTAAAGGAAATCGGTACCTGGTGCCAAGTAGCCAAAAGTGCCAGCTACAATGGTGGTCACATGTGTCTCATCGTCTTCCAAGAGTTTTGCAAGACCGAAGTCTGATACATGTGACTCCAAATTCTCACCCAGCAATATATTGCTGGACTTTACATCACGATGTACAATCCGAGGATAGCAATCATGGTGCAGATAAGCGAGACCTCGGGCTGCTCCAATTGCTATTTTCAATCGAGCATTCCAGTCTAGAGTTGAATCTGTTTCTCTATGTTCTGGACAGTGTTGAAGATATTGCAACAGACATTAAAAATCAGAATACTCGAGGATTCCATGAGAAATTAAATTCCACAAATTGGTATCGTCAAAATACTAACCATGTAGTAACTCGTCTAAGCTTCCCAGAGGCAAGTAGTCATAAATAAGAAGTTTGGCCGATGGAGAATTGCAGTAACCTCGCAAATTCACAAGGTTTCTATGTTTGATGCTTCCCAGAATCTCAAGCTCTCTTTCAAACAGTCGATCTGATCTTACCCCATTGTTCAGAATTTTCTTCACTGCAAACGCACTATTGTCATCCATCATCAATTTGTACACAGTACCGAAGCCTCCAGACCCAATGATATCAGTATCATCGAGTGTTTCAATTCTCTTTATTATATCCTGAGATGTATATGGCAGATCTCCATGGAACATGACCAGCTTAGCGTCTGTGATATAGCACATTTGAGAGAACTTTTGATCAATTGACCACCTGATTAGGTGAACACAAGTTGAAAGAGCTTAGCAGATATACTTGCTTCATACCTGTTTGCTGCAGGAGCTGCTGCTCCATTTTTGTGTAAGGTTGCTTGACCCCATCATTCTTGAACAAAAAACAGAACCACAAGAAGAACAGTAGCACAACTAGACTCACGCCCATTGCCACCATTACCCCAATAAGGATTCCATTTGAAACTCGCCCTGATTGTTTAGTCGATGCTGAAAACATCCAAAGAATTCGGTAAATCAGAGTGGAATATACCAAGTTTTTTCAAATTGCCCAATACACTATGCAACAACAGAAGCACAAGGGTGAATTCAAGTTCGAAACCTCTAATAGGGAAAGAGCAAATGAGCATATAAGACACCAATGTGAAGTCTTGGATGATCACCTGGATCTACATCACAATCTGAGTCGGGTATTACAGCAGGGAACCCCAATGACTTCTTGCAGAGTGTGTCCAATTGTTGACCACATAAATCTAAGTTGCCCACAAACCTAAAATAGTAAATACACATTCAAGGGGTTATCCTGTAAGATTTTAGAACAATAAACATGTTACAAGAATTCAAAGAGCGAAATATCTGGCTTTAACAAGAATACCGTTTCCCTACTGGTTGATAAATAAGAAAATGTTAAATAAGTTTTCAAGGTATAGAATGTAAAGGAAAATAAAAAATTACTTGAGGAATCCAAAAATAGTAATTTCTATTCAAAGTTATTTGTAAATTTTAAAAACATATTTGCAGAATGAAAAGACAGCCCCAACAAACTAAGGATGTCTATCACTCACGAGTGATTCCCAAAACCTTGTAAAACTCCAGTTTTGGGGATTTCACCTGCCAGAAAATTGGTTGATAGGTTCCTGAAGTACAGAACGTCCAAATATTAGCATATAGATGAAGATGACAGTTTATCCAAAGTCTTAGGCTTCCAAAATATGGAGAAAAGGATGCCACTACTCACAAAAACTTTAATCTGCTCAGCTGGCCAATAGAGGGAGGGATTGAACCTTTCAATGAATTGCTGGATAGATCACTACACATGACAAGTTGAAGCATTTCAATGCCGCTTTATTAAAACAAATGATTAATAACACAGACGGTTGTGTACATTAGCTTTATGATCTCTTGATATAATCTTATATATGTGTATTACTATCTGACTCAATGGTTCTGCTAGATATAATATGAAGCTCTCCATTATATGCCTTAGAAAACAAGGTAGCAAGACGCCACTCACAGTATCATGAGATTGGAGAGTTTGCCCAGGCCTCCAGGAATTTCTCCATCTAAGTAGTTGTCCCGGAGATACCTACACAACATACATCCATACACCAACCATTATATCATAAGATTAAAATGGTGTCAAGTTAACACGTAAGATATGCTTTTGAGGAATCAATCACTCACAATGCTCGCAACTCCGTACAGTCAGCAATTTCTGGTGGAATAAAGCCATGTAAGTTGTTGTCGTGAAGAGCCCTGTTATCCATTACAAAACCATTTACATACATGGTCATTCACCTCCATACACATACATCCTATAGACTAATAATAACTAACTTAGGATTCACACCAGCACTTCTTCCAAAGGGAAATGCTACTTTTTGGCAGGAGATTCATACACAGCTCAGATTAGTAAATAGAACTACAAATGGACTTCATGCAAAGAGAGATATGTTGGACGAAGATACATACAGTCTCTGCAACTTTTTTAGTTCCCCAATGCTGGAGGATATTGTGCCACCAAGGTGCATATAAGGCAAATTACTGTCCACCAATATATCAAGCCCAAATCAGCAGAAAATCATGGGAAAAAGTCGGCCGTTTGGCGAGGTGCACTAATTATTCAGAAGAAAAGGAAGTCGAAGGTCAAGGAATGAAGTGGGACATACATAGCGATAACTTGTCTGCTAACATGGTCACAGATTACTCCCGTCCAGTCACATGGATTTGCATCTGATTCATTCCAGTGGCTTAAGAACTTTTTGGTGTCGTTTAGGTGTGCTTTGAACTTGAGCAATAATATGCCTGTATTGTCCCAAAATATGTGAAATCAGCACTGGATCAAATCCCTGATCTTGAAAGGTGTTTAAGGTATTTATATAAGACTTATATTTCAGAAAGTTTGCAAAACACATTATGATCCACTATGTTTAAACACTATTTTATTGCATCTACAGCAAAAGTTTTCCAACAAGTGCGGACATTTAGGATATTGGTCATTTTCCAATAACAAATTCAATGCTTTAAAATAAAAGATCGAGATAAAAGTACAAGAGCCCCTGGATATAACAGACTCTTCGAGATAAATGTAAAAGAGCCACTGGATATACTGGACATTTTCAAACCATCCCTAAATTTATAATAAAAATAAAGTTCAACCAATAAGAAAGTGCTTTACTACATGAACACATCATCAATGTAACTTCAATAAGTATTAATCCCAAAGAGAGGATTGTGCAACCTTGAGGCTTTTAACACCTATTGGCGATACACTGATTACGAGTGGAATGGAATGAAATAGAATGAGGACTTGTAACCTAACCGGTTGTTCTTATTGGTTATGTATGTTTAAAGTCTAGACATACCATCTGGCGTTAAAGCGGTCACATGGTCGCCCCAGACAAGAAACGCAGCTGCGACCAAGCAGTAGCAGCAGTAGCGGAGTATTTCTTGCTTGAAAACACAGGGGTGCCTTGCTCTGGTGTTTCCAGGCCTCAACCGCTGCATCATTGCATATTAAATACTACGAGGAACCTACTCATCGTCACATACACCAAGCAAGACATTCATGGATTAAAAATCTTTGCAATGCTTCTTCACCATTCTGTTATTTTTGAAAAATAAACAGAACTCACCTTAGAATAACAAAATGCGGCGCTCTGTTTCCAACTAAGCAGACATGAACAGAACAGAGCACTGTTCAGTGTTGAACAGCTAAAAACTTGGAGATGTTGTAGATACAACTCATGCCGGAAAACCAGTTGAGTGCCAATGCCATTGCTTGCATTTCAAGTGTACCAAAATCTATAGAAGCGAAAAGTGGAAGCGAGAATTAATGTAGCCATTGAATGAACTTACCGTATCGACTAGAGAAAGTAGCCGTTAATACGGTAAAACCACATTGAAAATGTCGATGTCAGAAACATTCATTTTTATTGTTTTATTCTGCTTTTAGAAACACCAACTACCTACTAAACTACAGCCTTACTGGCAAGGGTAGTCTACCTATTGCGGATATTTGTATTATAATAAATATTGAAATAGGTAGGTATGTAGGCTTCGTGGAGGTTTTGCGGATATTTGTATTATAATAAATATTGAAATAGGTAGGTATGTAGGCTTCGTGGAGGTTTTATTTTTTTTTTATATGTTTTTGGAACAAGAGTCAGAGAAGCAGGAAAATAACAGGCATCAAATAAATGAAGTTCAAAAAGCAGACATACATACTATGTGTTGGAGAGCCCATAATTACATTCACGAGAACGTAGTTATTTAATTTTGTGCTTCCACTTCACATTGTATTTAGTGAAAACTAGCCGTTGATTGGTTCGATTTCAAATAATTTCATGTTTTTCATTTGTGTCAAATGGGACCTTAGCGTTGTTTTTCACGCCACACGTCACATAAAGTGTTTCACCTTTGCAGTTTTCGAGATCGAGCACACATTCAATGTTCCCCTATCTTTCTATGAGCGAACACACATTCAATGCTCACCCACATTTCCCTCCTAGTTTTTTTCAAAATCCCTCTTTCCAAATACTTAAATAGATAGGTATATCTAGTGAGTTGTACTATATTTGGTAATCAATACGATGAAGATTAACAAAAACATGACCATTGATTGTAGCTTAAGGGGTTGGGAGGAATGATTGTTTCCCTCCACCCGGTTTAATTCTTGTAAGTGACATGATGCTCTTGTTGAGCCCGTATTGTAATGATTGTATTTTTGGCCATACCTTGGTTCTCTACCTAGAAAGCTTAAAGAAACTCATGTTAATCTAATTCTTTTTTCTTTGAAAAGAGAGTAAAAACAGAATGAGCTTTTATAGTGCCATATGGAAATATGCACAACTGAAATTTAGCTAAGTATTATACTACAACACTACGTGGTTAAATCCTTCAAAGAGGGAAACAGTTTGCCTCAGCTAAATAGCTACTTTAGGCCCAATTTGAATTAATGAAACAAATTTTACATATGGGTTTCTCGCAATCAATCGATCGAGGTGAAGTTGAACCATTGGATCGCTCTATGTTTAGAACATATTATGACCGTTGGATTACATAAGTACTGATGCATACTAAAGCAACACACTTTACCTAAAGACACGTTATACAAAGTTGTTCTTAACTAACTTCTAAGTGTCTAAATATCCTAACACCCCCCCTTAAGAACAATTTGGGATGGAATTGAAGGATTTACAAAACTTACACAATAGGAGAAGAAAGGAGGCGTTAGATCCTATCCCCCCTTGATGACAAATTCTTGAACTCATAACATAGATAGAGGTTTAGAAAACTCTGCTTTTGTAAGAGACTTTGTGAAGATGTCTACAACTTGATCGTCTGTAAGGCAAAAGAACACTTTGAGAACATGATTTTGAACAACCTTTCTAATGAAGTGCATCTGTAGCTTGCAGTCGACTTTCGATCATTAGGGTTGTCGACCCAATTTGAATTAATGAAACCAACCAAAAAAGGAGTCACACATGAACTGTAATGAATCCCAAGTTTATTGAATTGTACTCCGAATATACCGAAGTATCCTTTTTGTTGCTTTTCAATGGCTTTCATGGGGTGTTTGCATATACCAAGCAACAAGACCAACAACAAAGGAAATATCAGGACGAGTATGAGTCAAGTACAAAAGACTGTCAACTAATTGATGGTACAAGGTAGAATCTACTTCGACTATAGTGCAGGTGGCAGAAAGTTTGACTCCAGACTGAAAGGGATCTGGAATACAATCATCCATGTGAAAGCGATGAAGGAGGTCACAAACATACTTTGACAAGGAAAGAAAATTTCCTTCTTTGATTTGTAGGACTTTAAGGCCAAGAGAATAATGCAAATGGCATAACTCTGTTAATTCAAATTTCTTCTTAAGGATGGATTTCACATGGGTTGAAAGGTTATGGTTACTACCAATAAGAATAAGGTCATCAACATAAAGAACACAGATGATGAGATGGTTTCCTACTTTCTTGGTATAGACATTGAAGTCAGGATGGCATCTAGAAAAGCCAGTCAAGGAGAAAGCTATCTATTTTTTGCATACCAAGCTCGAGAAGCTTGCTTACGACCTTAGATAGATTTCTTAAGGCGACAGACAAGGCTGGAGTCATTTTTAACATAGCTTGGAGGTTTTTCCATGTAAATTTATTCTTCATAAATATAGGAACGATATTTCCCAAGTATATTTCACCATTAAGGAACGATATTCTTCATCCATAGTTGTGTCATTATCTGGATGTTCTAAAGCTTATGCAAATGGTTCTAAATCATATGTATTTGAAACTTAGACCAAAATAGAAGAGGTGCGCTAGAACTATGAATGTGTCTAGCGTTGATGCCTAGGATCACCAACACGATCACCGACTGCTTCGCCTGTTGTACGAACCTATTGAGGAAGTGGTAGTGTTGGTGCAACTGGAGAAAACTAAGTAGGTGAAGGTGGAATTTCACCCTCACTGTCATCATCAGAAGAAGAAGTCAAAGTAGGAACATTAGTAAAGAAGTTAGGAATACTGGGTGGCACAAACATCAAATTAGGCTCACGAGCCAAGATATTTTCAACAAATTTAACATCTCTTCTACTAATAATGTCATTAGAATTTTGGTTGAAGAAGCCTATAACCTTTTACATCTTCAAAATATCCAACAAATATGCACTTTTCACCCTTAGGTTCCAATGCTTTCCATTTTTTATCAGGAATATGAGCCCATGCTTCACTAGCAAACACACAAAATTGGTTTACATCTGATTTAATGTTATGCCATGATTCTTTTAGTGTGATATTTTGTAAAGCCTTGGTGGGAGTGCAATTAACTATGTAATTGGCACAATTAATGGCTTCAACCCAAAATTGAAGACTTAATCCCTTAGCTTCGATCATACAACTAGCCATTTTATTTAATGTGTGACTCTTTCTCTCATCAACACCATTTTGTTGTGGTGTGTATGGAATAATATGTTGTATTTGAATTCTTTGTGCAGTGTAGTAAATAGTAAATTTGTTGTTTACATATTCGTCCCCATTCTATGTTCTTAACTTGTGTATTTGATGTCCAATTTGTTTTTTTACAATGGTCTTGTAACCAATAACTTGTCAAAAACTTCACTCTTGAGTTTTAAGAAGTAAACCCAAGTGCATTTGGAGAAGTCATCAATGAAAGATAAGCAATACTTGAAGCCAGAGAAAGAAGCAGAAGGAAGCGAACCACACAAATCATTGTGAACAAGATGCAAGAGGGCCAAAGCATGCCAAGATGCAAGTTTTTCAAAATTGTCCCAATGATGTTTGTCGAGAACACACCCGAGAAAAATACCATCTCTAGTGTAAGAAACGAGAGGAAGACCAATCACCATTTTCTAATTACACGGTTGTTGCAATGAGCTATAATTTAATAGCCAAATCACTCATGCCAAAGTTTGCTCGAGTCATTGTTGTGAGCAATAAAAACTAAGGGAGAAGGTGATGACCCAAAGTTGTTGAATCTTCACAACTTGGTAATATCATCAACAATTCCAATTGCTAGGACATGCTTAGGATCTTTGAAATCCTTGATTACAAATCGGTGAGGTGTAAACTCTATTGTCTTACCTTCACCAAAAAGAGTGATTTGATATATTGGCAACAAATTCTTGGAACACATACATCATTGAACTGACCGTCATCTAGATGGACTATCCCAAATCCTACAACATTAAGAGATCTATCATCACCAACAAATATTTGTTTGGTGTTACATTCATTTAGAGCATAAAAATGGCTTTATCCTTAGCCATATGATAAGATGCTCTGGAATCAATGAACCACTCATCATCATCATCAGAAGAAGATGCATTGAAATAAAAACATAAGCAAAAAGTACATGTCCATGAGTTATAGAGTTAGAAAACAAATAAAGGTTGATGTTGTGCTTCTTCATGGTTGCTTCCAAGGATGCCATCTTCTTGAAACACTTAGATTCTGCATGCCCATCTTTGCTGCAAAAATTACAATGGTGTTTAGTCTTCTTATCTTTTTATTTGGTTCCCTCATCACCATTGGAAGGATGAGTTGGATGAGAGGGTTTGGGACCCTTGTTTTTCTTATTGTTGCGAGGATGTTGCTTCTTGCGATTCTTGGTTTTATTCTTATATTGTGCCACTAAGGCTTTCATAGATGTATCGGTAATGTTGATTACTCCAAGATGTATGAGCTTATATTTCTCTTTAATCAAGGCATCACAAAAAGATTCAAGAATGTCATTTTGTATAGTTAGTCCCCATAGTTTCTTTCATGTAGTAAAAGATAGATACAAAAATAGAATAGTCAAAACCAAGCTTGGAAAGAATAACATAAATACGTTTCTTTATAGCTTAGCTATTTTGCATTCTTCAACTAAGGTTCTAAGGGTTTTCAATTTAGATAGAGTGTATTGAATGCAAGAAAATCACTTGGATTTAAAGTAACCAACTCATTTTCAAGTTGGTGACCTCGAATCTCATCATGTTTACCAAACACACTTTCCAATTTTTCCCAAGCCTTGTCTGATTTGTCAATTCCTTGAAGGTGGAATCACAACTCATTAAAAATTGGCATCTTGATTAATCCACAGGCTTCATCAAATTTATTGTGGCATTTTATTTTCTTATCAGCATCAGTGGGGGCAGTTTCTTTTCCCAAGGTAATCCAATAAAGTCTATGAAGTGTCTCCTACTTCGTAGGACATCCTCCATACGAGATTTCCATGAGAAGTAGTTGGTATTGGTAAGAATGGTATCACATAGAGTGGCCATATTGTAATATGCATGTAATATGGCTTCAAAAGCAGAAATTGATAGTCTAGATACAAAGATCTAAGAAAAACAATTTTAAAAAAATGACATTGAAAATGAACTCTGGAATTCGAAGTTATGCCCTTTTGAAGAATAACAAAATCTAGAAATCCTTTGATGCACGCGACTACACTGGTTCAAGATCTCGATCAACAATGGAAGTGGGCCTTCATAGGTGCTCTGATACCATGTTCGACTAACACATGATGTTTCTAGAAGATGGAACAATTTCAACAACCACCCACACAAACATATCACAAATCAACACACCAATGTTTACATGTTTACAACTCTTAAAGAGGGAAGTAGTCCACAACCCGAGTCAAATAGCTACTTGAGGCAACATATTATGCAAAGGAAAATATTTTTATACGTATGGGTTTCTCACAATCCATCATCAAGCAAATAACCATCCATTCTCTTTAAATATTGATCATGGGTCAATCGGGTGTTAATCCATGGTCAATAGCCATTAAAATTGAGGCGAAGATGAACCATCATATCACTCTATATTTACAACATATCGTGGATGTTGGAATACATAAGTACAAATTCATATTAATATATACTAAAGAAACACACTTTACCTAAAGACACATTAGACCAAGTTGATCTTAATTAAATCTTAGGTGTCTAAATATCCTAACACCAACATTAATATAATAGCAACCTCACATCATTTATTTAGCAAGAAAGGAAGGTTAAAGTTAAATCCTAAACCTCAATAATATTTTCACCCTAGCTTATCTCCTTGCAATGAGGTGCTAACTTAAGAGTACTAATACAATGTATATATACTTTAAAGATAACACACCAAAACAATGGAGAAGCAATGATCAAAATCTACATTTTAAAACATGGGTTAGTTGGGCCATCATGCACTAAACTCCTTTCAGTGGGTTGTTGGTTAACCCCATACCAATAGATGCCTCATTTGCCTTCTCTAATTCTTGCATCGATGCACCCCTTTTTCAAGCCCAATGTCAAGCCATGAAAAAGGGGCATCAATTGCTGACTAACAATATGAACTCAGCTTGCAAAAAGAATGTGGTGCACCCTTTTTCAAGCCCAGTGTCAAGCCATGAAAAAGGGGCATCAATTGCTGACTAACGATATGAACTGAGCTTGCAAAAAGAATGTGGACATTTATTGCAAAAAACGGGAAAAAATACAACATTAAATTTCATTAAATTTTCAAAAAAATATTTAAAAGAATAGTACAAATGTTTTCTTCCTAGACATAAAAAATATGCAAGTTAATTTCATAATACTCCAAGTGTCTCATAACCAATTTCATAATACTCCAAGTGTCTCATAACCAAAACAACATCTTATATAAGAATCATGCATGTCTTTTAGACCATCCAATTTAAATATTTTCAAACAAAATATTTGGCAAATGGCAATTGCTTAGAAAGTTAATTTCATAATACTCCAAGTGTCTCCTAACCAAAACAACATCTTATATAAGAGTCATGCATGTCTTTTAGACCATCCAATATAAATATTTTCAAACAAAATATTTGGCAACTGGCAAGTGCTTAGAAAAGAATGGGAACTTGAAGATAATAATAGTTGGAACATTTATTGGAAAACACACTAAAAATGGAGTTACATGACAACAAGATTAGATGGACGACACAAAATGTAATAGTGTCCTCGTCATTCTTGGTGCATTTAGGGTCAATTCACATCTTAAACTAGTGTTTCTAAATCATATCCACTTTCTTGTAGTCACCATTATTCTCCAATGCCATTTGCTAGCATCGGGCAAGGTGATACAGGGAAATGTGCAATTAACCCAACTTACATGATATCGACTCTGGAGGCAATTTGTATTTAACCTCAAATCTACCAGTTGTGTGCGATCGCCAAAATTTTCAACAATGGGAGAAGAATAAATCATTTAAATCAAAATGCATGCTAGAGTAGATACCAAGTTCGATACCCTCCTTAATTGACACATAGACAATGATATGTAATATTGAAGGAAAACTCATTATATACTCAAATATTTTTAACATGCAAAAGAAATGTGACCACTCTAAAGTATGAACATTTATAATGGAATTTCCAAAATAAATCCACAATCCATTTCAATTTGAGAGACCAACAATAAAATTCAATTTGATAACATCATACTTCAAACTTTAAAGTGCAAGGAAAAACTAAGGAAAAACCTACTAGTATACCAACCAATAAGTGCATGTGATTGACTAAGGGTCATGAAAGCTTATAATTTTGTTCTCAAATAATCAAACTATCATACCACTAAGATAATGAGCTTACCTTAGCATAAGAAACTTGTGCAACTATGTAGTGAATTAGTTAGGGTCATCCTCAAAGGAATTTACGCAAACTATGTTGTGAATTAATTAGGGTCATCCCCAAAGGAATTTACGCAACCGTTATTCCACATACTAGACTTTATGCCTAGTGGAACTCGTGTTGATGATAACCACTCCATATAAAGGTCTTCATAGCTTCATTACAAACCAAGTAAGTTATGGTCTTGGATCAATGAAGTTTCTACATGTGAAAGAAGGCCATTGCCTAAAATGATCTCGGCCCCAACTTGAGTCAATTATCATTTGCCAAAAATATGAATATATCACCACTCAATTCTATTAGTGAGTTAGATATTCAATCAATGTGTCTCATAATCGAGTAGTACAAATTGTTTAGTGTAAATAAATCAAATTATGGTCGGACAACTAACAAGATGATTACTTGCTAGGATAGCTAACAAAAAGAACACATGACAAGGAATGGTTTACGTTAATTCTAAAATCATTCAAGCCCATGAAATACTATGTTGGCAATTAAGGATTTTAAGTTTTTTTTTAAATACCCGACAATGATAAAAAATATAATAATCAATTCAAAGCTTATCCAGAACGGGTAAACACATTTTTTTCAAACAAAAAAAATAAATTAATTTGACTTTGACATGTTCTTATGGATACATTGATAGCAACCAATAAGAAAAAGAGGGAACGATAGTCTTTGCTACCAGCACGGACTAATAATTTTGAACAACTTAAGGGTAATTTTTTTATAAGATCTATTAATTTAGAATTTAGTTTCTATTTCTTTTACAATGTCACATAGCATGTAACACTAACTTGATTTATTATGCTATATATAAACACAATAAGTGAAGATTAGGAGATAATAAAATATCATGATTAACATTATCAAACCAAATAAATCTGTCAAAATGTTTTTTTAATAAAATGTAAATTTTATTAAAAAATGATATGTACCACATTTTATAAAAAAAGGCAGGTCACATAGTAGCCTCCATAAGTTTAAAAAATAGTATGGCTTAGATCCCCACTAGATACTAGCAACAAACACAAGCACAAATACTTAGAAGCTTAAGCTATAACTGCATACCTTAACCAACATCCTTGGAAGACATTGAAATACATACCTCAATAAGCATTATTATCACCTTAATTTCACACACGTGCCATTTCAACAATTATTACAAAAAAACATCATCGCCATACAACATGCAGCTCACGGGGCTTCTTCATCAGCAAAATCAACGTATGAAAGAAAGCAATGAAGCATTGAATCATAATTTTGGCCAACCACCTTGTTTTGTCAAAGGAAAAGCACACAATGCGCAAGTTTGTCAAAGACAACCTGTGCAAAAAATCCTTCGAAATCCTTGTGGATGCATTAACGTGTGGACCATTAATTTCCATGGTGCATTCAAGGATTTGCAACCACATTTCAGCTCCAAGGAATTCGAATTGGATTCCTTCACATGTTCCGACATTCAATAGCCCCCATACTTGTACCTTGAAGCCACTTCATGAGAGGGAGCATTCACATCAAGAACCAATTGTTTGAAGACTGCTATAACCGCATACCTCAACAAGCATCCTTGGAAGAAATTGAACTAGATACCTCAACAAGCATCCTTGGAAGAAATTGAACTACATACCTCAACAAGCATTGTTATCACCTTAATTTCACACACTTGTGACATTTCAACAGTTATACATATAAACATCATCAGCATACAACATGCAACTCATAGGATCTTCATCAACAGAATCAACATATAAAACAAAGTAGTGAACCATTGAATCATACTTTTGGCCAACCATGTGGGTTTGTCAAAGGAAAAGGGCACAATGCACGAGTTTGTCAAAGACAACCTGTGCAAAAAATCCTTCTAATCCTCATGGATGTACTAGTGCATGGACCATTAATTTCCACATTGCATTCAAGGCTTTGCAACCACATTTTGGCTTTTGAATTGGCTTCCTTCGCATGCTTGGGAATTCAATAGCCCCCATACTTGTACCTTGAAGCCACTTCATGAGAGGGATAATTCACATCAAGAACTAGTAGTTTGAAGGCCTCCATTTGGTCTATAAAAAGAAGCCATAAGCTTGTATATCATAAAGAGAAATAAAAAACAAAGTTATGTTGCAAGAATAAACTTGACATAATCATCTTTCAACCTCATTCTTATCGTAATTGGCATTCCAAAGCTCACTTTGCTTCTCGCTCAAGAAGCAATACTTTTCCTTCATCATCCCAAGTTAATTAGCAAACAATTATAGAGAGATCAAAGGACCCTCCCAAAGGGAGTGTTGGATACCATTTGTTATAGCGTATTTTTCCACCTTGTGAGCATTAGCACTCATTGGCCTCCATTATTCATTTGATTGACTCAGAACCACTTTTTGTCCTTCAGGAATCCTTGTTTCCCTATTTTTGTTCCTGTACGCGAGCTGCTTCACTGCAACTCGCGCATACGCAAGCTGTACCACTATAGCCCGTGTACATCGAGTTAATTGGTAAATAATAGTAAAAACTCTATTTTTTCACTCCAAAAAGCGGCCATTGTGACCTTTGGCCCTCCATGTATCCTGAAACGACTCGATTCGACCTTTCACCTACCTTTGGAGGGTTATATATTGAGCTCTTATGGTGCATGGAAGGAGAAGAAAAGAGAGAGCATCGAAACTCTATTGGATTTTTTCCATAGCTTGAGTCTACATCCATTGATCCAAACTCTTCCATATCTTGTGAACCCTTTATGTTCACCTACCAAACTCTTCCATATCTTGTGAAGGGCTCATTCCTTTACTCGTGAGTTTTCCATTGCATGGGGGATTGAAGTGGTGGAGGCACAAGTACTGGAGGGACCTAGTTCTTGGTTCATATGAGTTGCCGGCAAGAGGTTGTATCATGTACTTCTTGTTCAATTTAATAGAAATACTCATTTTCTCATCCAATTGATGTTGTGAATGGTTTATTATCATTGGGTACATTTGCTTACATATATAATGGACTATTCTATTGTTTATGTTAACAACTTTCATATATCATATACACTTACTTGTGTTTATTGTTAAGACTAAGCTGCAGGTTCAAGTGTGGTGATTGGAAAGCTCAACGAGGATCTACATCAAACGTCCGATTGAAGGTTGGCCTTTTATTCCACTTCTTAGCATTTACATTTATATAGCATGCATTGGGAATTGAGTTGATTTCTGGCAGTCATCTGTATGTTGTGGTCTACCCCAAGCCATATGAAGTTTTTCTCCGTAACACCATTTGCAAGTAACATTCTTCTAGGTGACACCATTATATTCAAGCTTTTCCATTGGACATAAACAATTGGTTGAATCTCACCTCTTTGTTGTGTTTTTTTTGTCTCATTTATGCAAGTTTTGTCTTCCAAGTTATCATTGTATGTGTTGTTATTCCTTTAATAGATTTAGCATTGTTTATTGGACATACTAACAATCAACTCACACTGTTGCCTTTCCTGCAACCTGCAAGGGAAGGGAGGATTTCCCACACTTGGGCCAATTTTCCCACAATAGTATTGGTGACTCCACTTTGTGTTTTTTTTATTAATTTTTCATGTCTTTAGGTTGTATTTTTGCTTATTAACTAATTTGGGGCTCTTGTAGGATCATCACCTTGCTATGTTTACCCTTAACCAATGAATTTTGTAAGCTGAAGTCCCAACGCAGATCTTGTCGTTTGTTCCACGTGAAACCACATGATTTTTTCTTTGACAACTGTGTTGTCGCACAACTCCTTCGCATTCACATCCACACCGACATTCCACACAGGTATTGTAACCTCTTACCCACACTGTCGCACAAGCCAAAAGTAGAATTTGTTGCACATGTTTCTGTGTGACTGGTTTAGTTGTTAAGTTGCACTATAGCACGACTAATAGCCCAAAACTTGCTTGGTTTTTCAATTTTTCATTTTTACAGCTTGCTTTGATTCACAAATTCAATCCACATGGCTATTCACATTGCTTAAGAATTAAAATCACCACAAATTGTTTTTTACTTAGGTATTAAACTAGCCTAGTTTAAATAGGGGGGAGGAAATCATATTGCAACTTTTGTTTTTCTAGGAATTCAGTTTGGAGGTCCTAAAAAAAACTCTTAGCTTACACTAGAGTAGACCATTACAATTTCTTATAACTTAATTATTAGTCTAGGCACATGAGTTAGCTTGCAATAGTTGATACTCTAAGCCGCTTGCATATTTCTTTCTTGTTTAAAGCAATTTAGATCAAATCCACTCTTCACACAAATAAGGGACCTACAAACCCTTGCAATTCTAGTATGCTTTTTGCCTTGCACCCATAAAGTGATCTTGGCAAATCAGAAAAGACCATAAGAGAGAAATAACTCCCTTTTCACGCGTGCTTGTGTTAGTTTCATTTTGAAAAAATAGTACAAAGAAACCATTTAAAGAGGGAATAATTAAATCACATATTTTTTGTGTTAAATTTTATGTTCAGGTACACAGGGTACTCCCAAAAGACCGAACACCTAGAGCAACCACTTCACACAAACATATAACAGATCAATACACCGATGTTTTGACATGGTTTAAACCCTCATGAGGGAAACACTCCACGGCCCCGGCCAAATAGCTTCTACGGGAGAATTTATTATGCAAAGAAAGAAAGTTACAAATGAGCTTTTCATAATCGATCAACTTTCCAATGACCCTCCATGCTCTTTAAATAGAGATCATGGACCAATTGGGTGTTAAGCCATGGATTAAGGGTAGGTATGATCTAAGAGAAGTTGAGCCATCGGATCACTCTATGTCGGGAACATATCGTGATCGTCGGATTAAGTATTTACAAATGCATACTAATGCACACTAAAGAAACACACTTTTCCTAACGGATATATTACACAAGTTGATCTTAACTAACTCCTAAGTGTCTAAATATTCTAACATCCCCCCTTAAGAACAACTTGGTATAGGATTGAAGGATTTACAAAAGTGACACTATTAGGAGAAGGAAGGAGGTATTAGAGCCTATCCCCCCTTAATGACAAGTTCCCGAACTCCTAACATAGATCGAAGTTTAGAAAACTTCGCTTCTGTAAGAGACTTGGTGAAGATGTCTACAACTTGATCATCTGTAGGACAAAATAGCACTTCAAGAACACGATCATGAACAAGATTTCTGATGAAGTGCATATGTAGCTCAATTTGTTTGCTGCATTGATGTAGGACTGAATCTTTGGCATGCTTGATGGCACTTTGATTGTCTCACCAAAGTGGAGTAGGTTGCTGCTGCTCGAATCCAAACTCTGAAAGGATCTATCGAAGCCATAAAGCTTCCTGACTGGCATTGACTGCGGCTCGATATTCTGTCTCTGCTGAAGAAAGAGCAAGAGCTTGTTGTTTCTTACAAGCCCAAGTGATAGGTCCAGATCCCAGACTTAAAACATAACCTACAGTAGACTTTCAATCATCAGGATCACTGACCCAATCTGAATCAGTGAAACCAACCAACAAAGGTTTCCCCCTTGTACTGTAATGAATCTCGAACTGAATTGTGCCTCGAATATATCGAAGTATTCTTTTAGCTGCTTTCTAGTGACTTTTATGAGGTGTTTGCATATAACAGGCAACACGACCAATGACAAAGGAAAGGTCAGGACGGGAATGAGTCAAGTATAAGAGATGACCAACAAGCTGACGATACAAGGTGGCATCTACTTCAGGTGAAGGACAAGTGGCAGAAAGTTTGACTCCGGACTGGAAGGGAGAAGGGGCTAGTGTACAATCTTCCATGCGAAAGCGACAAAGAAGGTCACAATCATACTTAGACTGAGAAAGAAAGATTCCTTCTTTGGTTTGTAGGACTTGGAGACCAAGAAAATAATGCAAATGTCCTAAGTCTAACATTTCAAAATTTTGCTTAAGACTGGATTTCACATGGGTTATAAGCTTAGGGTCACTACCAGTAAGAATAAGGTCATCAACATATAGAACAAGTATGATGAGATGGTTTCCTACTTTCTTGGTATAGACATTGGGGTCAGAATGGCATCTAGAAAAACCAGTGTCAAGGAGAAAGCTATCCATTTTGGCATACCAAGCTCTAGGAGCTTGCTTAAGGCCATATAAGGATTTCTTAAGGCGACAGACAAGGCTAGAGTTATTCTGAACATATTCAGGAAGTTGTTCCATGTAAGTTTCCTCCTGTAGATCACCATGTAAGAAGGCGGACTTGACATCCATTTGATGGACTTCCTAGTTGTGTAAGGCTGCAAGGGAAAGAATAAGGCGGATGGAGTTCATTTTTGCAACAGGAGCAAAGGTTTCATTGTAGTCAATCCCTTCAACTTGAGAAAAACCTTTGGCAACTAACGTTGCCTTAAGTCTTTCAATACTTCCATCTGATGCATACTTAGTTCTGTAGACCCATTTACATCTGACAAGTTTTATTCCTTTTGGAAGAGGTACAAGATCCCAAATATTGTTCGCCATTAAGGAACGATATTCTTCATCCATAGTTGCATCCCAATTTGGATTTCCTAAAGCTTATGCAAAGGTTTCTGGATCATGATTCTCAGAAACTTGAGCCAAAAGAGAAGAGGCTCGCTGAAACTGAAAACATGTTCGACGTTGATCTCTAGGATAATCGGCAAGATCACCAGCTGCTTCACATGTTGAACGGACCCATTGAGAAAGCACTTATGCTAGTGCAACTAGAGGAACATGAGCAAGCGGAGGTGGATTTTCATCCTCACTGTCATCATCAGAAACTGGAGTTGGAAACTTGTCAAGGAAGTTGGAAGAAAAAGAAGAAGGCACAATCGTCGAATCAGGCTCGCAGGCCAAAGATGGCACAATCACCAAGTTAGGCTCGCAGGCCAAGAGATTTTCATCAAATTTAACATCTCTTCTAATGATTACATCATGAGAATGTGGTTGAAGAAGTCTATAACCTTTTACATCTTCAGAATATCCAACAAATATGCACTTTTCACTTTTAGGCTGCAATGCTTTCCGTTTTTAATTCGGAATGTGAGTCCATGCTTCACTACCAAACACACGGAAGCGACTTACATTTGGTTTAATTTGACTCCATGCTTCTTCCGGTGTGATACCTTGTAATGCTTTAGTGAGGGTGCGATTAACTATGTAATTTACACAATTAATGGCTTCAGCCCAAAATTGAAGACTTAGTCCCTTAGATTGGATCATACAATTAGCCATTTCTTTTAAAGTGCGGTTCTTCCGTTCAGCTACACCATTTTGTTGTGGTGTATATGGAACAGTGTGTTGTTGTTGGATTCCTTGTTCAGTGCAGAAAGTAGTGAACTCAATGTTAACATATTCTCCTCCATTGTCAGATTTTAACTTAATAATTTGATGACCAGATTGTTTTTCAACAAGGGCCTTGTAGGCCAAGAACATGTTAAATACTTCGCTCTTAAGTTT
Source organism: Larix kaempferi (assembly GCA_027924585.1). Classification (NCBI taxonomy): domain Eukaryota; kingdom Viridiplantae; phylum Streptophyta; class Pinopsida; order Pinales; family Pinaceae; genus Larix; species Larix kaempferi. The sequence goes on from BSBM01000077.1 coordinate 5,938,043, forward strand.
TAGGAAATAAACCCAAGTGCGTCTGGTGTAATCATCAATGAAAGTTAAGAAATATTTGAAACCAAAAAAGGAAGCAGATGGAAGAAGACCACACAAGTCACTATGCACAAGCTCCAAGGGAACCAAGGCGTGCCAAGAGGCACGTTTGTCAAAACTGTCCCGATGATGTTTTCCGAGTACACAACCGGATCAAACACCATCCCTGCAAGATACCATCGGAAGACCTGCCACCATATTGTCTTTACATAGTTGTTGCAATGAGCGATAATTTAAGTGACCAAATCGCTCATGCCAAAGTTTGTTCAAGTTATCACTATGAGCAACAAAAACTGAAGGAAAAGGTGATGAACCAAAGTTGTTAAACTTGTACAACCTGGTAATATCATCAACAATTCCGGTAGCTAGGACCTGTTGAGGATCTTTAAAATCCTTGATTACAACTTGGTGAGGTGTAAACGTCACAGTTTTACCTTCACCAGAATGAGTGATTTGATAGACTGATAACAAATTGTAGGAAATTCTTGGAACACATAGTACATCATTGAAATGACCATTATCTACTGGAACTGTTCCAGCTCGTACAACACTTAGAGATCTATCATCACCGACAAAAATTTGTTTGGTGTTATATTCATGCATAGTAGAAAAGATGGCTTGATCCTTAGCCATATGATAAGATGCTCCATAATCAATGAGCCATTCATTTGAAGTAGAAGAAGAAGATGGATTATAAGAATAACCAGAAGCACAAAGTGCATGTCCATGAGAGGTAGATTATGAAGGCGAATCTAGGCTGATGTGGTGCTTCTTCATTACTGCTTCTAAGGCTGTCATCTTCTTGAAACACTTAGATTCATTATGATTATCTTTCCCGCAATAGTTGCAATGACGCTCAGTCTTCTTGCCTTTTGGCTTGGATCCTTTGTCATTTTTTAAAGAAGGAGCTGAATGAGAGGGTTTAGGACCCTTGTTTGACTTATTATTGCGAAAATTTTGTTTCTTGGGAGACTTGGACTTTTCTTTTTGTTGGAACAATAAAACTTTCCCAGATGTATCCACATTGTTAATTATTCCAAGATGGATGAGTTTATCTTGCTCTCTAATCAAGAAATCACAAAAGGATTCAAGACTAGGCTCTTGATAGCTAGCTGCATTCAAGGATTCTTTCATGGAGTAAAATGTAGATACAAAAACAGAATATGCAGGTCCAAGTTTGGAAAGAATATGATAAATGCATTGTATGTCTTCCCTCTTAATCTTGCATTCTGTACATAAGAGTTTAAGAGTTTTGTACTTAGATAAATAATCTTGTATGCATGAAAAATCACTTGGATTTAAAGAAATCAACTCATTTTCGAGTTGGTGACCTCGAATTTCATTGTGTTTACCAAACACAAATTCCAACTTGTCCCAAGCAGCATCAGGTTCATTAATTCCAGACATGTGGAATCGCAAATCAATAGAGATTGACATCCCAATCAATCCACGAGCTTCATCACATCTATTTTCCCATTTGATTTTCTTATCATCATCAGTAGGTTCTGCTTATTTCCCTGAGGTAATTCTGAAAAGTTTTCTACTTTGTAGAACATCCTCCATACGAGATTTCCATGAGAAATAGTTGAAACTGGTAAGTAGAATATCACAAGGGGCAGCCATATTTGTAAATTAATGGTTGTAAAAGAAGAAACCAATAGTTTGGATATGAAGAGTTCGAAAAAATAGGCGGTTTAAAAAAAAATGGTACTGAAAACTGACTCCATATGATGAAGTTATGCTTGAACAAAGAAACTGTTGAAGATGTCCCCAATAGTGACGCGGTAGATAGAAAATGACCAGCTAAAAGTAAGAACCCCCCTCTTCCCAAGATGAACCTTTGACAATCACTTTACAATAAAGTTGCTTTAAGTGAATCACTTTTGTAAAATAAGTGATTTCACTTTTACAAAGATTTACTTTAAATAATGCAGCAATAAAAATGAACTTAAGTGACTCACTTTGTATTTTTATTTATTATTATTTAAGTGAGCTGCACTTTTACAATAAAGTAACTTGAAAATAGAAATTGCATGCACTTTTTCTTTTAAAAGTAACTTCCTAAGACTTGAACTCAAGACCTATTAAAGAATAAAACAACTTTGAACCAAGTGAGCTAGATTAAAATGTATGTAAAATATGGGAATGAGGAAATGAATTTTTTTTATTTTTTTTTTACTTTTCTTGTTCGGTTTCCGTGCTTGCCTTTTTTTCCTGCAAAACACACTACAAACTGAAACAAAAAACTTTTCCACATGTTTGGGGTTAAATCTTGTTAGCTTACCCGAAAAGTCTACTTTTTCTCTCTGTTTTTTATTTGCCGAGATCGCTCAAGGTGCACGGCAAAGAGCATACGCAACCGAGAAAAACCCTTTCTCTTTCTGTTTCTGATTCGCCAAGATCGCACAAGGTGCACCGCAAAGAGCATACGCAGACAGAGAAAGCAACAATCCGAAACTGAAAAAAAATTAATAATAAAAACTGATAAAATATGAGATTTTTTTTCTTTAAAACATAAATAAAAAAAGTGTCAATATAACATTATACCTTCAGATCTGATGAAATACGCGTTTCTGAAACAATCGGGAATCGTTTTCGATCTAACAAAAACTATTTCCCAATGGAAACGGCACTCCGGACGCAATGGAACACCTCCCACAGCCCAGAAATGCACATAAATACCAGAACCAGAAACCCTTTTAAGTTTCGGCAACAATAGTTCAAGATCTAGATCATAACCGGAAGCGGCTCTTCATAAAAGCTCTGATACCATGTTCAGGTACACAGGGTACTCCCAAAAGATCGAACACCTAGATCAACCACTTCACACAAACATATCACAAATCGATACACCGATGTTTTGACGTGGTTTAAACCCTCGCGAGGGAAACACTCCATGGCCTCGACCAAATAGCTTCTATGGGACAATTTATTATGCAAAGAAAGAAAGTTACAAATAAGTTTTTCATAATCGATCAACTTTCCAATGACCCTCCATGTTATTTAAATAGAGATCATGGACCAATCGGGTGTTAAGCCACGGATCAATGGTAGGTATGATCTAAGAGAAGTTGAGCCGTCGGATCACTCTATGTCGGGAACATATCGTGATCGTCGAATTAAGTATTCACAAATGCATACTAAAGAAACACACTTTTCCTAATTGATATATTACACAAGTTGATTTTAACTAACTCCTAAGTGTCTAAATAGTCTAACATTTTATGGAATCTTACTGAAACTCCAACACAGTGAAATTACATAAACTTGAACACAATGATCAACCACTGTAAAAACCTCCATACTAAGATAAATCACATATGCTAGTAACTATGTCCTTACTTCATTTTCTCATAAAGCTATTTGCAAAGTATCCTTTACTTCAAGCATTATAACTCACATGTGTGTTTGTTCACTTCAATAACACACTAAGGGGCCTAAATATTGATCTTCTCCTTGAAGTATGCTCTTCATCTTGCACCCATAAAGCGATCTTGATGGATCATAAACATTTAGAGGTTTGAAATACTTTCCTTATCACACCTAAATCAAATTTGACCCTTTAAAATCAACTTGGCTTGACCCAACATAAATTCCTCTACCAAGGGGTCACACAAAAATTTATTTTTCAAGTTAGGATTGTTGGTCTAAGAATCCAAACAATGCCCCTCAATTTTTTCATATGAAACAATAGTGGTTGTTCATTTTTAGGGAACTTTTAAATCCTATTATAAGCAAGTGTGATCAAACCTAGATAAGAAAGCACGGTGCCCAATGGTGCTAAAGCTGAATTTGAGTTGTTTGTGTTCTCCACATTGAGCCACCCAACTCTTTGTGGATGCGACACTTGATCGTTTGAGTCCAAGCCTGTTATCCACACTTGACGCAAGAATCTTAGTAGCCAAAACCTAGGATTTTTCACCAGGTGGAATTTGTGGGATGCATTTGCACCTAAGCCAAATTCGGTTGGTTGATGGAAATGTTGTCAGTCTTTCTAGAACATAGCCTCAATACCCCTCATGATAATTGATTCATTCATAATTGCACTAGTTGTATTCGGTGGGTTCATAACTATTTGACAAGCAAGTTATTAGAAGGCTCAATGACTAATTTTAAGAGGAAGGACGATAAGTCAAGATATGATCGCATTACTATTTCTCTAAATTACAATCCATTTACTCACAATCCATATCTAACCTAATGTTAATCAATTCTTCGGATGTCTCTTCTTTGTATCTTTGCGTCGAGAGGCACATTTCTATAGTCCGGGTGGGGGGATGTGTCCGTCCCAAATATTATAACTGACATAAAAAAAAAAATATTATAGTGAATATGAAAAGTAGAAACATAATATTATACCCAGCATAAAATAAAGAAATAAAAAAAATGTAAAAAAATATATTATAGCCGACATAAAAAATAGAACCATAAGAAGTAAAAAAAATATTATAGTTGACATAAAAACTAGAAACAAAAAAAGTAAAGAAATAAATAAGTAAAAAAAAATATTATAGTGGACATAAGAAGTAGAGACCAAAGAAGTAAAAATAATATTATAGCCGACATAAGAATAGAAAAGAAAAACAACCATAATAATAGTTAGATTTTGGAGTAGCAAAGTTGTTGAAGGCGAACGTAATGTAAGAATTTGTATAAAAATGTAATGTAGGATGATAAATAATACAATTGAAGTGGGCTTAAATAAGCCTGTCTTGCACCTTTTCACCCAAAGGGCATGACCATTAATATTAATTATATTTAATATTAATTTAATATTATTTTATTGTTACATTTCCTTGCCCTTAAGGGAAGTTTTGTCCTAAAAGCTTATTTGATGTGGGCACCTGTATGGTTTGCTACTGGTGGGTTTTGTCCCTAGTTCTATTTCGAATATGTGTTCGATTTTTCTGTTTGGTGGGAGCTCCATAGGTAGCTCTTGAAACACCTTGCAATGTTTTTGAATCGGCTTTTGTATCTCTGGTTGTTTGTTCCTATCTTTTTTACTTGTTAGAAGCTTCATTTATTGACATTGAAGTATGTACGTTGGTGCGTCCTTCCGAAGTAACTTTTCCATCTGATGTGATGTAACCAGCTGTGATGGAGATGGTTGGAACCCGTATAATTTGTGTGTTTTCCCGAACGCATGGAATTCAATAAAATGTTCTTGGTGATTTGCGAAGTATGTACCCAAGGTTTGTAACCATTGTATTCCCAATACAACATCGACTCCTCCTAGCGGTACCGCAAAGAAATCTGATTCTAAGTTGTACTCTTGTATTTGTAACTTGACTTGCTGACATTTTCCTACATTGTCAATCTTCTTGCCATCTGCTATCATAACTTTCTTGTTAGGTACTGGAAAAACAAATAGGTTAAATATCTTAGCAAGGTTGACATTAATGAAGTTATGGGTGCTGCCTGAGTCGATGAGAATTGTGACATCATTCTTTTTTATATGTCCACTAAGCTTCAATGTTTGCGGTTGGGAGATTCCGGTAATAGGGGCTAATGAGATTTGTGGGGTGTCGTCCTCGATTTCTGTGGGGTAGTCTTGCTGACTCTTAGCATCGTTATTGACTTCCAGCTCTGCTTCACAGGCATACAATTTCTTTTGTAAGCATCTGTGCTTAGGATCCCATTTGTCTCCACAGAACTTACATTTCCCTTCCTTTATTCTTTGGGCCTCTAAACTGGGCTTCGTTCCTTCCCTAAGTTGAGGCGGTGTATATCTTGTATTTCCTGTGAATGTTGATTGGAGGGGGTTCTTTTCGGAGTCGTCTCGGTCGAAATTTGTATGAACGGATTTGCTTTCAATAATCTTGGCTTTACGTCGTGCTTCCTAAATGGTAGAGATGTTACGTAACTCTAGTTCATCACGGATGTGTTGTTTTAGGCCATGTATGTAGGTCTGTAGTCGTTGGTCATCGGTTAACTCTGGAACTCGAGTTGAGAGTGCTTCCCACTCACATGTGTACTCATTGACACTGCTTTTCTGATGTAACCTTGTGATTTTGGCAAATAAGTCTTTTGATGAGGTCGTTCTTGAAACTAACCCAGTTGTGAGAACAGATTCTTGTGGTTTTCTTCCACCATAAGTACCAGTTGTAAGCGTTGCCTTCTAGATGCATGGAGGCATATTTAACTTTCTCCTCTTTGTAATGGATATTGTGGATGTCTAAGTATTCCTCGGCTTTGTTAACCCATGCTATGCACTGTCGTTCGTCCCCATCGTATTTGGGTAGCTCGACTTTCACCCGAATTTGGCATCCTTGTGTGTATGAGAATGATGACGATATGTCGAAAGGATCTTGCTGCTCTAGTCTTCTAGGAGAGTTGGGTTGCAGATCTTTTGGTACTGGTAATCTTTCCAAGATGGCTTTTAAAACTACCTCATTTTTCTTTTGGTTGTCTTGTAGAGTGAGAATGGAATTCTCTATTCGTGATGTGATTTGTGTCCAAGTCGCTGCCAAATTGTCACTGGTTTGATCGATCTTTGCCTAGAGTTCCTCACAGTTCTTCTTAATCTTCTCATTGATTGAATCGAATCAGGCATTTAATTCACTCATTGATCTGGTGATTGGTGGAATCTTCTCGATGCTAAACGTGTATTTATTTTTATTTGTTGTACGAAGCTAGTTCGCCACAATTTTTTTTTAAATAATAATTTTATTATAATTTTTTTTCACAAAAATTTAATAAAAATAATACTATATAATAATATCAATTATTATTAGAATATATATATTTTTTATTACAATTTGTTGTGATAGGGTTTAGGTGGAAGTGGCGACGGGTGTGTTGAAGGAGGTTGATAACGTGAGAGGGAGCGTGAAGTTGGTTGCGAGGAGGGAAGGTCGAGTTGCAGCGGAGGAAGGTAGATGGAAGTTGGAGTGAAGGGGATGGGTGAGAGTCCGTATGGATTGGCTAGAGTGGGAGGGTACGGATTTATGATGGAGGGAGGGTTGGACGTGAGGAGCAAGGGATAGAGAGGTGGGAGGAGCAAAGAGGAGGGCGTATAAGGTGGGTGTGGGAGGTGGAGTGGAGGAGGAGGAAGGAGGGAAGTGGGAGAAGCGAAGGGATGAACTTGAGTGGAGAGGGAGTAGATGTGCGGGAAAGGAGAATGGGGCGACGAAAGAACGATGGGACTAGTAGGAATGGTGGTCGCGTGGGTTGGAGTGAAGGAAGTGATGAGGAGACTGTACGCGGTGGAGGGAGAAGAACGCAACAACGTGCAAGCTGGAGCAGCAGCGAGCAGGGAGTGCGAGGGGAATAGGAGCAGCAACAAAAGATGGAGTGATAAGGATGGTGCGTAGAGCTAGAGCATGGATTGCCGAAAACTGCGTGGAACGCGGCTTTGATACCAATGGAGTAGCAAAGTTGCTGAAGGCGAATGCAATGTAAGAATTTGTATAAAAATGTAATGTAGGATGATAAATAATACAATTGAAGTGGGCTTAAATAAACCTGTCTTGCACCTTTTCACCCAAAGGGCATGACCATTACTATTAATTATATTTAATATTATTTTATTATTATTTTATTGTTACAGATTTTCCAACTAATAGTTAGATTTGATAACTAACTATAACCCCAAGAAAAAATGGATTTGAATCTTGGTCTCTAGGTTAAGACAAGCCCAATCACCTCACTACTTACCAATAGATCACACACAAATGTTGTTAAAAAACATAATATGCCTATTGATTTGATTGATTGCATTGATTTCAACAATGCATTGTTTTCTACATGTATGCATTGAATTTATCAATTTAATAAAAAAACATGCTTGGATTGATTTCAACAATGCATTGTTTTTTGTTATTTACATCTATAAATTGTAGCCAACATAAAAACTAGAAATATAAGAAGTAAAAAAAATATTATAGTGGACATAAGAAGTAAAAAAAATATTATAGCAAACATAAGAAATAGAAACAAAAGAGTTAAAAAAAATATTATAGCCAGCATAAGAAATAGAAAGAGTAGAAATAAAAATTAAGAATGTTATGGCTACCATATTAAAATCCAACCTTAATTGTTATTTCAATAACAATAATAAAATGCAGCCATAATAATAGTTAATTTGATAACTAACTATAACTCCAAGCAAAGAGGGTTTTGAACCATAGTCTCTAGGCTAACACAAGTCCAATCACCTTACTGCTTACCAATAGACCACACAAAAATGTTGTTAAATAACATAATATGCATATTGATTTGATTCTTTGCATTGATTTCAACAATGCATTGTTTTTTTTGTTATTTACATCTATATATTGAATTCATCAATTTAATAAAAAGATGTTACAAAAAAATATATTATAGCTGACATAAAAACTAAAAATATAAGAAGTAAAAAATATAAATAAGTAAAAAAATATTATAGTTGACATATAAGAAATAGAAAAAATAGAAGGGATTTGAACCTTAAGCCCAATTATCTCACTACTTACCAATATACAACAAACAAATGTTTTTAAAAAACACAAGATGCATGTTGATTTGATTAGTTCAATTGATTTCAACAATGCTTTGTTTTTTTGTTTTTTACATGTATGCATTGAATTTATCAATTTAATAAAAACACATTGTTGCATTGGTTTCAACAATGCATTGTTTAATAGACCACAAACAAATGTTCTTAAAAAACACAAGATACATATTGATTTGATTCGTTGCATTGATTTGAACAATGCATTGTTTTTGTTTTTTACATGTATGCATTGCATTTATTGATTCAATAAAAGAAACATTGTTGCATTGATTTCAACAATGCGTTGTCTTTTGTTAATGCAACCATAATAATAGTTAGATTTGATAGCTAACTATAACTCCAAGCAAAAAGGGTTTTGAACCTTGGTTTATAGGTTAACACAAGTCCAATCACCTTACTACTTCGAATAGACTACACACAAATGTTCTTAAATAATACAATATGCATATTTATTTGATTTGTTGCATTGATTTCAGCAATGCATTTTTTTGTTTTTTATATGTATGCATTGAATTTATCAATTTAAAAAATAAAAATAATCTTGGATTGATTTCAGCAATCCATTGTTTTTTGTTATTTACATCTATACATTGAATTTATCAATTTAATAGAAAACTACTTTGCAATGAATTCAACATATTAAAGTTTTTTGTTCTCTATTTCAGGGTATATCGTGGATCCTCATGATAATATTGCAAATAATGAAGATATTGATTATCAAAGAAGAAAAGTATGACAAATGGATAGAAGAGAAAGAGAAAAAGAATCATCAGAACATACAGAAGAACAGAGAAAACACGACCGTGAACTAGAGAGATTGTGAAGAAGTGTTATTTGTGCAAAGGGATTCTCAAAATCATGAATGGGAGATAATTTCAGGGTTATATAGGAATCAATATAACTACCAATGAATATGCCATACTTCGATACATGGAATGTGATAACAAGGAAAATTGGAACTCTAATTTTGTTGATATGGTAACTTCCAATCGTGCACTGCAGTTCATATATGAAAACCGACAAGTGAATGCCATTGTTCATAATAACCGTACTCAAAATTATTCAATTGAAAGCTTAACAGAGAAGCAAAGAAAATCATTGGAGAAGGAAACCATAAATATTTCACGGGGATTAACATTGCAGAAGGAAACTATAAATATTGGAAATAAAGAACGACAGGGACTCCCATTTACAACAATATCATGAGTAAAAGGTCCAGATGGTCTTCCTCCTTCCACATATGATCGATACGAGAAGATGCCAAAGGGAGCAGGAGTGAAATCAAGAAAAAAAGAAGAAGAAATATTAAATTTGATCACATTGTAATATATTTGTATTTAAACATCATATAGGCTTATATTCTTTGATAACATCAACCAACAGGTTGACATATATCACATTTAAACATCACCTTCTTTGATCTGTATTCATCTGTATTGTTAAAATTTTTGATGAAATAATTTAACTATGAATACCAGTAATACATTAAAACATCATATCATTTTGATGCGCACACCGCGATTGGAACCAAAATAGACCCTTATAACTTTGATTCTATGAAGCGTCGAGAGGGATCAAATCCCTTGAGGTGCAAACCTTTGCTTTCCTTCACTAAAAAAAGGTGTTTGCACCCCAAGGGATTTGATCCCTCTCGGCGCTTCATGGAACCGGAGTTATATGGGTCTATACTGGTAGCACATGTTTGAATACATCCAAGGATGACCGATGTAAAAAAAATAAAATATAAAAATCACAACAAATATGAAATATGAAGTTGTTATAAGGAAATCACAATTACTCACATCATTGTACGGACTACCACCTCAATTTTATGACTTCCACATCACCCTGGGAGTGGTGCCATGTCATCGTATGGACTGTGCGGACAATCCACGTGGCATCCTGGGGATTTCCACGTGGCACCCCTACTTAACTTTTTGCCTATTTCATCGAAACTTCAAAACTCCATATCTTCCTCATACGACGTCTGTTTGAGGCGATTCAAGTGTCGTTGGAAAGATCTCACCGATATCCACACAATGGTGCCATTCCCACAAGTATTTGAGACTATATATTTTTTAGCATTCTTAGATCCACTTGGATCATTTTTCCCCATTGGAATAACATTTGGACATCCAAAAGCATGGATTTACTCAACAACTTGGTGATGATAAATCTCCCTCACTTTTCTAATCTATCCACCTTGCCAATATGAATTTCAAGATGTTCACCATCTTGGTTCTCCGTATTGGAACTCCATCTTGGATCTATGTCTTGGCTCACCATCTTGGCTATTCATCTTGGATCTCCATCTCAAATCTCCATCTTGGATCCCCATCTTATACCTCCATCTTGGATCTCCATATCAGATTTGATCATTCTGGTGCTTGTCATGCCTCACCTATCTTGGCATAAATGTTCTTGTATTGCTTGATGTATCTATGGGAGTCTCTGAATGAACTTCTTGTTCATCTCCTTCACTCGTTGCCTTGAAAGAAAAATCCAAACATGTTTCCACAACAACTATATTATTGGACTTCCTTCTTTACAAGGCATTGAAATATACATCTTACATGAACATGGCGTTTACATAATATCTTTGATATGTAGATAACATTAAGCATACATTTTTTCATGTCATTTAATCAGCAACCATCTCTACTTATTTCACTCCTGTAATAAGTATTCTACCTCCAAAATTCATACAAAGAAGACTATTTCCATCCTACTTTACAATAATGGAAAAGTGTTTTGGAGGGATACAAAATGCATGCTAATTGAGCTATTTACAAATAATAACCATGAATGTTCCATTTTAGGTTGCTTCCCATTAATGGAATCTTCTCTGGATAGGTGGGATTCTTCGAGCTCTTGAAGCCTTTTTCGCTTCGGTGCTTTTTTCATGGTTTCTCTTTCATAACCTCCTTTCACCAACAATTCAACTTCTCCCTGAGCCTTACGGTATAATTCTTCCACCATTTTATGTACCAAAAAAATTGCATCCATCATGGACTCGAGAAACATCATAGGATGTCCTCCTTTCCGGGATTCCATCCCTTGTTTGCAAAATTCTCTTTAAATTTTTGATTTAAGACTTGCAAGTTTGCCATCATTATGCTCGAGTTTATCCCTCGTAATACCACTTGATCTGAAAATGGATCTCTTCGACCCATTTCACTTGATCCAAAAATCTTAAGACATCAATTTAAACTTAAACATATATTGATATCAAATCTAATTCAGAATTAAAGATCATTACTAACAGTGCACTTTGCAATTAAATCATTAACTTACTTAACCCAACACTTTAACTAATGAATTTAAATTGCATAAATAAATGCAGAATTAAAGAGAACATGAGAAACAATATGAAAGTAATATGAGACAAGGATTGTTAAGGGAGTTCACCCAATCTTTGGCTATGTCTCTGCGTCCACTTCCAAATAGTGAGACCACTCTCATTATGCTTAAACATGTTGAAAGTACATAAGATGGAATTAAAATGCAAAAATTGAAGACACCCTTCAATTCAGCTACACAAACTTAGGGGCAGATGTCATAATCAACTCCTTGAAAAACTGAAACTTTTGACTGTAAACATTCCATACTTCTGAAAATAGCACTTCACTGCCTTGGTTTACGTGCACAATCTGAAGACACCTTTCAGTTATGCTACTCAAACTTAGAAACAGAGGTCACAATTGCATTCCTGTTGAAATTTTGAGACTTTTGAGTATAAATATCAGTGTATTTGGCTCAGGTGTTCGGGAGTCGGGACTCCCGTTTTTCATGAACTTCAAGACTCCACCATGCACAATCATCCATAGAGTATCTTCTCTGCAAAATTTGTACTGCATCGGAATGCGTGCCCTCTTTGTACCTCGATATATTCCCACTTTGAACTTCAAACCATGTGAAAACTTTATGCGCTCCAAACTGTGGCCATGGTAGCCCCACAAGGTCGTTAAATAATGCGGTTGGAGTCTAACCCTCGCTCAAACTATGTGGCAATCAACTTAGATAAATTTATTTGAAATTGCTATAATAAGAAATGCGGTTGGTGTAGTGGTTAATGGCATTGGTTGTTAGTGAGGATTCGAGGTTTCAAACCTCACGGACCTCTCTCCTTTGTGCATTGTTGTAACAATACTATATGTATAACATTAGTTTGTTAATAAAAAATTTGAACCAAAAGGTGCATTAGCCCGCCGAAGCCCCATTTTTTAAAAACCGAAGGCTAAATTGGCCTTCTCGAAGGTGCCACGTGGAACCTTCTAATTGGTCCATGTGTACACAGTCAACGCCACGTGTTGCCCAGTCAGCTGCCACGTCATTCGACCATACACAGAGTTAGCATGCTATGTCACATCCCTCATCAACACGCCACATAAAACTGCACTGCCACATATCATCTTCCAGTTGGACCACCTACTATATGGCTTGCCATGTCACCCTACTACCTGTCAACGCCACATCAATGTACAACCTGCCACATGTCTTCACCACATCAGTGTCACATCAAAGTACGAATTGCCACGTGTTTGTGCCAAATCAGAATTTGGATTGCACATGTCACTTGGTCATTGGTCCACCTGTATTCCACCTCAACTGTATGGCTTCCATGTGGCACCACCACGTCAGCTGTACAGCGTACCACCTTGGTTGTACAACTGCCACGTGTCACTCTGTCTGCCTATCATATCAGGGGTACAACTTGCCACGTCACCCTACCATCTATTAGTACGGTGGCCATGTGTCACCTGCTCATTGGTCCACTTGTCTACCACATCACCCGTTTGATCTACCACGTGTCACCCCTCCAATGGTGCCACATCATTTGTACTAATTGCCACCTAGGTTGTACAACTGCCACATCAGCTGCCAGGTGTCACCTTGGGAGTGGTGCCACATCATTGTACGAGCTTCCAACTCAGTTGTATAACTACCACATCAGCTAACAGGGGTCACCTTCCGAGTGGTGCCACATCATGGTATAGACTGTATGAATGGGCCATGTGGCACCCCTGCTTAACTTTTTGCATTTTTTGTCGAAACTTTAAAACTCCATATATTCCTCATACAACGTCCATTTGAGGTGATTCAAGAGCCATTGGAAAGATCTCATCAAGATCTACGCAATGGTGCCATTCCCATTAGTATTTGAGACTGTTTTTAGCATTCTTCGATCCACCTTGATCAATATGTCAATTCAAACGTCCCCTGCTCCTCGGTTCTGTTGGATATTTACCGTGGTTGGAAAGTTGTATGGTTGATCACTGACAAAGAGACTACATGTCTCAATGAAAGAGATTGACGTCACGAAATAAATCAGACTTCATCGACACCTTCAATATGAATTAAATTTTATATACTAATTGAGTTTTAATGTTTTTTCATCACTCAGAGGACATGAAGGCTCCACCTTCAAGTTTTTAATTCGACAAATTATGCGGAGACTCTACTTTATGATAGTTATATGGATTCCTTGGCACAAGAAGAGCCTTAAAAGAGTGCATGTAACTTTAAAGTTATGCAGTTTTCGGCCAACATGTGTGAGAAGCAGATTTATAAGCAGAATTAGCTAAAAAATATTAGATCATTATTTTAAATTATGGGTTCTAGTCACCCTCATTCCCGTCCTCCATTAATTTTCACATTTATATTAACAATTAACAATTTTAGTTAATAGAATCTGGGTTGCCTCTAAATGCATTCATGTCTTATCAGTAATGATGTGATCATCTTTGCAAAAAAATGATAGTTTATATCAATGAATAATTTTGTGAATTATTTGTTCTCGATTTTGTTCATAGTTATAAATGTACTCTAGTTGTAGTTTGTGATGTGTGTTTCAATTATATGATGTGACAGCTTGGGGTATCCACCCCCAGTCAACTTCCATTTGCAATGGTCTCAACCCCAAGGAAAGGATTGGCGGCAGTAGCTGTTTCTCTTGTTTATCTATATTATTTTATTATTTTTATTTTTTATATCTTTATAAATAATAATTTTTTATTTAATAATAATAATAATAATAATAATAATCTTCCCCGCACGCCGTTTGTCAACTAGTCCAACCACATTTTTAAAAGTGGTTGATATATACCAATTGACGCTATTAAATTTAAAAAACGGGTGAAAAATGGTGCCGATCGACATATATCAATCACTTATAAAAATGTGGTTGTACTAGTCAATTATTTTTGTGATGTCACGACTTCTATAATATAACTTGGTAATTGAGGTGAACCACCAACATTAACAAATAGTTGAGGTGGAAGGATATTAAGCCCTATATCAAATATGGAGATATTCTGACACCAACAAGCATCTAATGAAACATAATGAAAAAAAAACTACCAACAACCATATGTCACACAAGCAAAATTACCAACACAGTTATCGTAAATCTTCCTGAGATTAATATGCCAACTATTTGTGGTCATGATTTCTTAGAACTACTAACCATTGTGATAGATTATATACCTATATCTATCATATATATTCATTCTTATCGAAATAACCGCACCAAACCAAAAATCGTGACAAAAACCTAACAAATGAATAACTAACACATATGCACCACCACTTGTAGATGAAAAACACCGATAAGGATCACCCTATCAACCTTTTTTCATCTACAAGTGATGCAAAGAAATTGGAATTTCTTGTGATTCCTTCTAGAAAGAGACGACGATCCTCTTTTCCATCTATTATTATTGGTATATGCTTGTGAAAATGGCCTTTGTCCATTTCTTAACCATGGTAATTTTTTTTTCCATTTCTGGATACGAAATCCACCAGTACGTAATGATCAATGTGGTATTAGATATACCAGAACTTAAAGTTGTAGAGTTAACATAATCATATGTTAGCAAGGTCATTCAATTGTAGACGAAAATATGTTTTCTTGCATATAAAAGTGCATTAATATATACCAAGCGCTTCATGAGCCCGCTAAGTAATTCATGAGCCCGTTGGCTTGGAAAATAGATCATTTGGATGATGAAATGATTCAAATAATTATTAATAAATATAAATAAAACATGCATCCAATTTATTTGGTTAAATTTGAATCCTCTATTTATGGATACGACGAAAAATATTATGAAATTCTTCAATCCTGTTTGTAAATAATACATTTGGATTTAGTTTTTTGAAAAATGTGGCACCCCTCACTGTATTTTGAGATAAATATAGATATCAACGTAAATATTTTGTTGGTTATGTTGAAATTCATTGTTTCTTTGAATCGTGAAACCACTTATTATGATATAGAACATTAGGTCATATGATTGCGTCGCTTCAAAATCCACCATGTAAAATTTGAATTTCATGTCTATAGAGCCGCCCTACAAGAAAAATTGTGATAGTTGGATTTGGTCTGAATAGAAATGAAAGCATATCAATTGGTGTTCGACTTAATTATAAACTTTGTTTTTCCTTGTAATAGGTCTAAGTAGGCCCACTTGAAGGGGCCGCACCTGTCGACTCCATGCCTAAGTGCCTAAACCCGGTGGACCCAGCGGATCGAACCCATGACCTCGTGATAGAGGGCCAACAACATGGAAGTGGGGGGATCCGACCAACTAAGCTACCCATCGGGGACTTAATTATAAATTTAGTGCATATTACATGAATATTTTAAAATGTACTCTGGCGTGAGTATACTGACCCCGTAACCAATTTATCCTCGGTCAAGATTAACTTCTGGGAGCCAGACCCGGGTTCTACAAGAGGCCGACTGGCTCTTTTCAAATGTACTCTGGTGGTATTCTGGACAAGTAAAATTATGCTGGGGAAAATTCTAATGGCCAAGGATCTAGACCAGTTGCTACTCACCCGTGCCAAAAGGGTGCTCCTTGATCTCCAGAATGATGTCCACATCTTAGATGGTAACTTATCCAAATTAGCAGGTAGGGTTGGTATACAGTTTATTCAACGCCCAGAAAAAGACAATTCCTCATTGGGTCATGACTCTTCTAATGGACCGCAAGATCAATCAGTCTCAGGGAAGGGAAAATAGAAGCTATCTAAGCCAACTCCTTATTACCCTCCTGCTGATATCCATCTTGTTGATAGGCAGTATGAGATTCCTTTCAACCCTCTTGTTCCATAGATACAAAATCCTGGTAACATTAAAAATTTGGTGGAGCACTATGAGAGATCTATAGCTCTGCATTCCATAATGTGTGTCCTTATGGCGGTCTTGCTCAAGGATAAGCAGGTCTCTGTCTCCACTATTGATGATTGCTGTGCGTTGGGAACTGAGATTAAGCGTATGCACCGTATTATGGGGATAAAAATTAGCACTCTGGCAGATTACCGGGAGGAAAGGAGTCACAAGCCTCCTTTGGGTATGCAGGCAGCCAGATCCAAGGGTACTCAGGCTGCGGGTGATCTTGCAACAATCTCCAGGGAAACTTATGGTAGCACCCCGGACCTGCCCATTATTATTATAGATGATACTCATACGTCAACAGACTGAACAAGTAAGTTTCTGCGCTATTCGACGAGTCTTAGTTGTTTTTTTTTCTCCAACTCTGGTCATTTTTCTAGTCTATTTTACTACAAGTTCTGTAATTTCCAAATTTTGCCAAAAACCTTGGATTTCTTGTTTTTTGTCAATCACAAGGTTCTTTTTGGTTATACCTTCAGTTCTGGGCCAACAGAGTTTTGGTTTCTATTTGGTATCATGTACAGACTAAGAATGATTCTGCTTCTTATGTAATCTTTTTTTACAAAGTTTAATAGCAAGGCTCTACTTTTTTTTCTTATTAAAAAAAAACATGAATATTTTAAAAGAGTTGAAGCTCAATTTTATAAGGTGACCTTTTTTCTTAAAGGAAAATTTAAATAAAATAGTATTCAAGGTCGAAAAGATACAACTAAAAAGTTTTTCTAAATTTTAAAAATAGTGCAAAAATATTATAAATATATTTTTTAAATCCCAATTTAAATTTATAGAAGGTTATATCACTAAATTAAATTAAATTCAATAAAAAAATATAAAATTCAATTCAATAAAAAAAGAGTATACTACAAGTTTTAAGTATTAACGTATATTAAGGAAAATATAAGTTTTGTAACTAGATTCTTTAACGAAAAAAAACGACTAAAATAAAATAGAGTTTAATAATGAAAAAGTTGGAATATTTCTTAGAAATTTAAAAAGCAATGTTTCAATGTCACTTTGAGTAAAAGGAACAATTGAAGGGAAATGCATTACTATTTTTATTGTTACTTCCGAATGTAAAAATCATATCAATGATAAATTTGCTAATCAATTAGTGATTCCCGAGTCAAATATAGTTAAAATTCTAGACTTTTGGGATAAGAAGCATTATGAAATAAGCAATTTATAACCGAACATTGGAAATTATACCTTCATATCACAATTCATTGATGGATCCTTGTGGAATGACGACGATGACAAAATTTTAGGTTTACCTAGGATGGAAACATTGAAAACTTTCATCTTAAATGCAAAGAAGAAGTTCTTGACATTCTCATATAAGAAGAAGAAGATAAATTTGCTGGATGTTACAATAAGTTGGTAGCACCCTCATTAGAAGACCTTAAATATGTATCAAAGGTGATCCTTCATGATAATCAAAACACAATACAAAAGATACAACAAGAATTAGACAAGGTTGTTTCTAATAAAGACAAAGATATTTATTGTCCACACAAATGTTATTCCCTTCTTTCGCAAAGAAATGATGGGGTGTTCAACCTTGGAGAGTATTTTAATGAACCTTCTATAATAACCAACAAGATCCATAAAAGATCTCATATCTGTCACATTCTTTGGAGTTGGTCAATTCATAAAGGCCTTAATCTTTTCTAGATCCATTGATATTCCATCCACTAAAATAATGTGAGCTAAATAATGAATTTGTTTTTTATACAAATCACATTTGCTTAGCTTTGCATACAACTTATTCTCCCTTAGTGCTTGCAAAACCATTCTCAAATGTTCTTTATGCTCCTCTTCATTCTTGGAATAAATAAGAATCTCATTTAGAAAAACAAGAACAAACTTGTCCAAATACATGTTGAAAACACTATTCATGAAACACATGAATGTAGATGTTGTATTACTCAAACCAAATGGCATCACCACAAATTCATCGTTCCCATACCTTGTTCTGAAGGTTGTTTTGTGGATGTCTTCTTCCTTTATTCGGACTTGATGGTAATTGGACCTTAAATCAATCTTTGAAAATACATTTGCTCCTTTCATTTGATCAAAGACATAATCAATTCGAGGTAATGTGTACATGTTCTTCACTGTATATATTTATTTAACTCTCTGTAATTGTAATGTCCCTTTTTTTAATTTTGATTGAAATGGTGAATTTTTCAACTTTTTTCACTAGTTCGACCTTTGACTAGTTTTGGGTTCTTGACCTCCAAATGGATGCAAATGTTCCCAAATTTTCACTAAAGGTGTATGAATGGTTTTAGTACATAAATATGAGGTTCAAGGATGTTTTATACTCTTCAATAGGCTTCTGCAACTCTCTTTTAAGTTCTAGCCAAAGTAGGGATCTTGACTAGCAGAGGTTCAAATCCCCCCAGGGTAAGGGCTGAAGATGGCTCTCCAAATGGTACTGAAACCCCTCGAATTTCTAAATAGAGTCAGGGGCCATCAAGGGGACATAAACAAGGTCTCATATACATCTCCATTCAATTAATTTGGTTTTCTACAACACTCTCAAAATCAGAAGCAAAATGCTAGTTTCGAACTTGGGGGAAATGATAGGCAAACTTCTCCAAATTCTATGAAATTGAACCAAATGACTCCAAAAGCTTAGGTACTAAACATGAAAATTTTCATACACATTATTAACAGTCCATATATCATTATTCCATCAGTGTTTCACTTATTCATTCGAAATTATCAACATAACATTGGAAAACATCAACATAGTGGGGAAAAGGCACCATTTTCTCATTAATGATCGGATTTATACATTTCCACTTGGAATCTCGACCTGAAACTTTCGGAATGTGAATAAAATATCATTTAATTCATATTAAAAAAAAATGGAGCATTATAATCTCCCCCAAAGAGTACAATAGCTCACCGAGTGCGCCTTCCCTCAAGGATCATGAATATGCCAAGCAAACTAAAAATGCTTGGAGGAATGAGTTGAACCAGAAGTGACCATGAGCTGTCCTGTATCTTACATATGCAACTTATGACTCCATTGAAGCTCCCATGAAAGGTCTAAATGGCCTTTCCACATACCAACTAGGATGGGAATCTTTCACCCTCGAAATTATGCTAAGGCAAGTAGAGAAGCACTCCACTAGTTCTCTTCACAAATACAAATTCTGAAAATGATCAAAATCCCTTCTCTTGGTTGATCCCTGTATTTTATAAACATACTTATCCTTCTAAAGTTCCAATTCCATCAAAATACTCCAATCCAATTCGAATTAGGGAGTGGTTCATGATTTGCCATGTGTCCTCCCCTTCCTAGTCTTCCACCTTCCACCAATTGGAGTAGGAATCCTTTGAGCTTCTATAACTCCCATGAGCGCTCTCTTGGATGCTATTTTTAGGCCTGACATGTCATAATGGTCATATGTCAACAATCAGGTCTTCAATTTGTCATAGGTGTCATAGCATCTTCATCATTCTTGTCATATAGGTTAGGGAATCTAGTCCAAGTGTTCAATAACTCCTCATTTGATTCTTCCTCTTCTATGGGAGTTACATTTCCATCCCAATTCGACCTATGATGCATATTTACAAGTGTATGAGCCTTCCAAATCCTCCCAAGAACCTTAGGCTTCCCATGGATTCGAATTTACAAGAGGAGGATGCCATGTGGCACATAATTTCTAGCTTGTGTGGGCCCCACAACCCCCATGTGTCTTCAGGAACCATTGCCACTTTGATTTTCCCTTGTATTTATTTATTTATCTCCTTTATTAAATATTTATTCCATTCTAATTTCCAAACACCATTTATTATCTCCCTTATTGCAAGTCCTCATGTCTCCATCCAACCTATGGAACTAGTAGGATTGATGGAATTTCCTTGTTATGAATTTATTTGAATGGGGACATTACAGTCCTCCCCACCCAATATTGCTTGTCCTCAATCAATTTCAGATTTGGATGCTGCAAAATTTGTTCCTCCTCCCATGTGGCTTCTTCACTTGGAAGATCCTTCCATTGAACCAAGTATTCTTTGATAGCTCTGCTCCTTAACCTTCTTTCCCTAGTCTTCAAATTTTTTTTCTGGAACAAGTGTGAGCTAACCTTCATCATCCAAAGGAAGAAGTTTTTTTGAAATGACAATTTGCTGACCAATGGATTTTTTGAGACATGAAACATGAAATACATTATGGATTTTACTTCCTTCCAGAATTTCTAACTCATATGCTACCTCTCCAATCTTCCGAACTACCTTGTATGGGCCATAGTATCTTGGTTTTAGATTTTATGCTCCCTTCTTTTTCACGGATGTTTGTTTATATGGTTGCAACCTCAAATATACCATATCATTGACCTGAAAGGTCCTTTCTTCCCTATGTTGATCTGCATATTGTTTTTTCTGATTTTGGGCTACCTGCAAGTTGTCTTTCAAGAGCTTAAAAATTTCTTGGTTCTCTTCCACCCAATCTTTAGATTTTGGGGCTCTAATATCACCAAATATAAGCTCAACAAAAGTAAGTGCATCATAACCATATAATTCTTTGAAATGAGACATTCCTATTGACATATGAAAGGTGGTGTTGTAACAAAACTCACCCAAGTGTAGCCATTTTGCCCATGCTTTTTGCTTCTCTCCCACGTAGTTCCTTAGGTACCCTCCCAACCATTGATTCACCCTCTCTATTTGGACATCAGTTTGTGGATGATATCTTGTACTTGGAGTCAATTGAGTGCCCACCAATCTGAAAAGTTCTTGCCAAAAAGCACCCATGAATCTATTATCTCTATCACTTACAATGCTCTTCGGGAGCTCATGCAATCTGAAGATTTCTTTAAAGAAGATGTCAGCCACTTGTGCAGCACTAAAATATGATGTAACAACAAAGAAATTACCAAATTTGGTTAACCTATCCACTACCACATATATGCAATCCTTTCCCAAATATTTGGGCAAACCTATGATGAGGTCCATTGAAATACTCTCCCATTTTTTTTCCGGAATGGGCAATGGTTGCAGTAAACTAGCTGGGCATGTAAGTTCAGATTTGTTTTGCTGACATACCTTACATTCATTCACATATTTCAAAACATCTTCCTCCGGCCCCTTCCAAAAAAACCTTTTCCTTAATTGCCTATAAGTTTTGAAGATCCCCGGATGGCCAGCTAGTGGGGAATCATGTGCTTCTTGCAAAATCTTGTACTTGAGTTTTGAATTTTGAACCAAATAAATTCCGCCCTTATAATATATCAGCCCTTTCAAAATCTTGTAGTTATCATCTTGTTGGTGTCCATTTTGTCACTATTTTTTATCATTCAATCTACTCGAGATGGTGTTATTTCTATCATTTTTTGCTATATTAGGTTGTTTTCTTATCATTTAGCCCATCAAACAGCCCAGGTATGCATATATTTACCTATTACACAAATCTTGTTTATATTTCGTTATATTATGGTTTGTTTATGTTCAAATGACAATTTTTGGACATTATTGACATTTATGTTTTTATTGATAGACTGTGTTTTTCGAATGACCCTTCGTTCAAACTATGTGCTACATGTTAAAGCTTAAATGCATTTAGCTCATCATTCAACCCCGCGTTCAGCCCCCAAAATCCATGGTTGGCATATCCTAGACTGTTAAATGCAAAAAGGAGCATGTGGGTTCTGTTTGCCATGTGGAGCTGATAATTAATGAGCTGTTGCTCTAGAAGATCCGTCCCCAAGCTCGCTGAGCCTGCCGACGCATCACCAAGCCCATGACAATGCTCTAAATGCCGATTCTCTTGTTTGCTCTGTTCGGATATCCACATCAAAATGTTTAGGGTTTTGCATGCAATTAGGGTTTGCATGCAATTTCTAGGGTTTGCATGCATCCCAGTCACCAGGTTGATGCCTCCAACACCTTATCCACTTCATTCTAGCACCCGGGAGCTTCTTACATCAGAGTTTTATCCCTCCTAGTCATGAAGGCGCCCACTTCTCACCTACTGCCAGAGAAGGGCGCACTTCTTCACCTACTACTTCAGTTCCACTTCAGTTACACTCAGTTAGCTCTGATTCTCCTTGATTTGAGGCTAGTTTCACTCCTGACTGATTGTTTCACTCCGTTGGACCTCCATATTGACTAGATGACTTGTTCTAACTTTAGTTAAGCCTCCCATGTGCCCTCCATTGAGCCTCCTTCCCTATATCAGTGCTACACACTTCAGTTACACTTATTACACTCAGTTAGACTCAGATTGACACCTGGATGATTGGTTCTTGTGCATTGATGACCACCACTGATTGATGATGAGAAATCCTAGTTGGAGCCAAGCTACACCATTTAGTAATTCGAATGACCTCCTTAGTCAATTCAAATTGCTCACTCATAGTTAGATTATTGTATTGTAATTATTCACCCTTATTGGGATATTGAGCACTGTGCATGTTTTACACAGTTTTACACCATATTTTCTATGTTCATCTGTTATGATTGATTTACTTGTTCATTAGATCTGCTATGACTAATTTTACATGGTATCAGAGCCATGGCAGGGACAAGATCTCTCTTCTACAGGTGTTCTGCATGAATATTGAGCAATGTTTGCTCACTTTGCAGCAGTTTTCTCTCTTCAGAAAATATTCTTACTCCATTCAACTATGATGAATGGAAACCAAAGATGATAGCATGCTTGAAGAGACAATGTCTCTTTGATATGTGTATTGGTATTACAAGAGATTTTGTTTTCGATGAAGAGGAGAATGATTGGCTTAATGATTGTGATAGAGATTTTGGGACAATATGTCTTGCTATGTCTCCTTGTATGTGCTACCTCAGTACAACTGCTGAAAAATCCAAGAGATCTATGGGCCGAACTCGATAGAGAATTTGGAAAGCAGGAAGAAGAGGATCATGCTAGCCTTTTGGAGAACAAGCCCAGTGAGATCTCCTTATGTGCTCTCTCTGATTATGTCTTGGCCTCATCCATTGTTCACAATGAAGAAGAAACTGTAGATTCAACACCCATTCTCTCAAAGTCTTCTATTTCAAATTCTGAGCAAGATAAACTAGCTCATACTCTAGATTCCGAAGAGTTTCTTGAATCCTCTCTTTCACATGAGTTTGTCGGCATGCAGAATAATGATCTACTTGATGTTTTGGAGGTAAAATATTATTTTGGAGGTGAAGCATTCGTCCTCCTTGATTGCATGCCTTCTATACACTTTTGTTCTATCATTTGCACAGTTTCTTAGAGTTTTACTGAAGATAAAGAGCACTACCATTCACTTGAGTTCAATTCTCATGCAATTTTTGTTGATTTTGGTTTTGATCTCACCCCTGTTGGTTCAAAGGAGATCTCAAGAAACCATTTGTCAAATATTGGAGCTGATTTAATTTCCACTGATAAGAAGTTCAAGTTTCAAGATCTATTGGATCCGATTGGAGCTATTCCTACCTCACTTGGTTCGAATCACAGGTTCTAGGATCATCCTCATATTTTCAGATTTGTTCTCACCATTTTTGGTATGAAGAGCAAGTTCATAAAGTTTCCACATTCGCTTGCATCCACTGATGGAGAATTCAAGCACATGTTTTTGGAGCGTGATCCATTTAATCCCAAGAGTAAGATACCTCCAGACATATCTACTTGAGTTTGGGGCAGTTAAATCTTTTGGTGTGTTACAGTCCATTTTGAGGGGGGGGTTTTCCCATGAGGTTTTCTCCATTTCCTCGGTTCATGGATTGTTCTTTATTTGGATTATTATTGTATTGGGGTGACCTTTGGTCTTAGTAACTAGGGCCCTACATTATTATTTTTTTACATCATAGTCTAGCTTGAGGGGGGGTGTTCGGATATCCAAAGCAAAATGTTTAGGGTTTTGAATGCAATTAGGGTTTGCATGCAATTTCTAGGGTTTGCATGCATTTTGCATGCATCCCAGTCACTAGGTTGATGCCTCCAACACCTTATCCACTTCATTCTAGCACTCGGGAGCTTCTTACATCAGATTTTTATCCCTCCTAGTCATGAAGGCGCCCACTTCTCACCTACTGCTAGAGAAGGGCACACTTCTTCACCTACCACTTTAGTTACACTCAGTTAGCTCCGATTCTCCTTGATTTGAAGCTAGTTTCACTGCTGACTGACTGTTTCACTCCATTGGACCTCCAGATTGACTAGATGACTTGTTTTGACTTCAGTTAAGCCTCCCATGTGCCCTCCATTGAGCCTCCTTCCCTATATCAGTGCTACACACTTCAGTTACACTTATTACACTCAGTTAGACTCAGATTGACACCTGGATGACTGCTTCTTGTGCATTGATGACCACCATTG
Source organism: Larix kaempferi (assembly GCA_027924585.1). Lineage (NCBI taxonomy): Eukaryota > Viridiplantae > Streptophyta > Pinopsida > Pinales > Pinaceae > Larix > Larix kaempferi. The sequence continues at coordinate 5,963,069 of BSBM01000077.1, forward strand.
ATTGATGATGAGGAGTCCTAGTTGGAGCCAAGCCACACCATTTAGTAATTCGAATGACCTCCTTAGTCAATTCAAATTGCTCACTCATAGTCAGATTATTGTATTGTAATTATTCACCCTTATTGGGATATTGAGCACTGTGCATGTTTTACACAGTTTTACGCCATATTTTCTATGTTCATCTGTTGTGATTGATTTACTTATTCATTAGATTTGTTGTGACTAATTTTACATGGTATCAGAGCCATGGCAGGGACAATATCTCTCTTCTATAGGTGTTCTACATGAAGATTGAGCAATTTTTGCTCACTTTGCAGCAGTTTTCTATAGTTGCAGCTATTGCTCCATAATGGTTCTTGTTTGCTTGTGATTTGCAGGTTTCTTACTTCCTCCATTTGCATTCGCTATTGCAGTGATGGAATATTCTTCTTCAGAAAATATTCTTACTCCATTCAACTATGATGAATGGAAACCAAAGATGATAGCATGCTTGAAGAGATAATGTCTCTTTGATATGTGTATTGGTATTACAAGAGATTTTGTTTCCGATGAAGAGGAGAATGATTGGCTTAATGATTGTGACAGAGATTTTGGGACAATATGTCTTGCTATGTCTCCTTGTATGCGCTACCTCAGTACAACTGCTGAAAATCCAAGAGATCTATGGGCCCAACTCGATAGAGAATTTGGAAAGTAGGAAGAAGAGGATCATGCTAGCCTTTTGGAGAACAAGCCCAGTGAGATCTCCTTATGTGCTCTCTCTGATTATGTCTTGGCCTCATCCATTGTTCATGATGAAGAAGAAACTGTAGATTCAATACTCATTCTCTCAAAGTCTTCTATTTCAAATTTTGAGCAAGATAAACTAGCTCATACTCTAGATTCCAAAGAGGTTCTTGAATCCTCTCTTTCACATGAGTTTTCTGACATGCAGAATAATGATCTACTTGATGTTTTGGAGGTAAAATATGATTTTGGAGGTGAAGCATTCGTCCTCCTTGATTGCATGCCTTCTATACACTTTTGTTCTATCATTTGCATAGTTTCTCAGAGTTTTACTGAAGATAAAGAGCACTACCATTCGCTTGAGTTCAATTCTCATGCAATTTTTGCTGATTTTGGTTTTGATCTCACCCCTGTTGGTTCAAAGGAGATCTCAAGAAACCATTTGTCAAATATTGGAGCTGATTTAACTTCCACTAATAAGAAGTTCAAGTTTCAATATCTATTGGATCTGATTGGAGCTATTCCTACCTCACTTGGTTTGAATCACAGGTTCCAGGATCATCCTTATATTTTTAGATTTGTTCTCACCATTTTCGGTATGAACAGCAAGTTCATAAAGTCTCCACATTCGTGTTAAATTTTGAGCATTAATTCAATATACTCTAAGATCTTTACTGAGAGAATAACATGTACAGTATATCAATGCATAACAATCATATCAAGCATGTCAAGCATCACAAGAATCAAAAGCATGAGAGACAAGAGACACAGAGTTTCCGTGGGGAAAACCCTAAGGTGAAAAACCCCAAAACTTCCTCAGAGATAGAGAGAGCAATGGATCAACCAAAGTACACCCAAAATACACTGAGATAGTCTCCTAGTAGTAGATGATCCTCCTCCTCACTAGTGCGCCACTTTCTGAGTGAGAGAAGTATGAGTTTTCGAGTGATCAAAATAGAGATCTCCTGATCTCTATTTATACTTAACCTATTTTCCCACTTACACTATGGGGCCGACTTGTCTAGCTAGGTACATCCATAATATAATATATATTTTAGGGCCGACCCCACACATGGTGGTCTAATAACCCATCAGCAAGTATACATACTTGCGACACTTGTCAATACACATGACGACACTTCCTTATAGAGGAATAACACATCTCTTATAAGGGTACAATAAATATATATGGAATACATAGATGGAATACATTCCGAAGTTACATATACATCAACACTCCCTCTTAACTAGGAAGGTATTTCTCGACACAGATCTGCTAGACAAGTCTTCTTCTCGGGATCATCGTCATTGCTGATGCTATCTCAACCAATCTCTGACTCTACTTGTCATAGGAAGTTCTACAGAGCCAGTCCTTTTTCATACTGGATGTAGGCCCACCACCTGTAGGTCTTCATCATTTGTGTGAACGGTCTGATAGAGGTGGCCTCTCAGGACTAATTTTATGTGTGGATGCAATACTGAAAAGAGTATCCCAGGAACATTTATGTGCCTAAGCACGACTGGCAAGATCTCCCAGGATTGATTACATGCATCTCCTCCACAATACCTTTAAAGAGCATCCTAGGAACATTTATGTGCCGTAGCACGACCGGCAAGATCTCTAAAGAGCATCCCAGGACTTATTACGAGCACACAGCTCAACCTCTTGGATCTCCAGGACTGATTGCATGTGGATAGACAAAACCTTTAAAGAGCATCCCAGGAACATTTATGTGCCGCAGCACGATCGGCAAGATCTCTAAAGAGCATCCCAGGACTAATTATGAGCACACAGCTCAACCTCTCAAATCTCTAGGACTGATTACATGTCTTCGTAGTAATACCTCATCCCAGGACTGATTACGAGCACATAGCTCAACCTATCGGATATCTAAGTACTGATTACATACTACATATCAATACCGGAAAGAGTATCCCAGGAACATTTATGTGTCGCAGCACGACCGACAAGATCTCCCAGGACTGATTACATGCTATTTGCACAACCTTCCACATATCATCTCTGACCTCCAAGTATCAACCCGATACTCATGATCCAACGGATCATCATCGCACAAAGCATCATCCTGATGCTCATGATCACAATGATCATCATCACTGTACCATCCTGATACATATCATCTGGAGCAACATCCTGAAGCTCGTCATCATGATCATCCTGATTATACAATGCATCCACCTGATGCATACCAAGTATCTATCTGATACATATCAACATACATGATCTACCTGATCATACACAGTATCCACCTGATACATATACACATGCTTGGTCCAAGCATCCAACATGATGCATACATACATATATAAATGATCCAACTGATCATATCCAACATCCAGCATGATGCATACATACATATACATATAAATGATCCAACTGATCATATCCAGCATCCAACATGATGCGTACATACATATACATATAAATGATCCAACTGATCATACAAAGCAGAAAATAGAACATCATCCTGATGCTCATCATCCAACGCTTACATCCGCAGCCATGTGAAGGATCCTCCTTCCAACATGCTTGGAATGGCTTCAGCAAATGTGTCCATCACTTCTTCCTCGAAGTGTCATCGATCTGAAGAACACCAAGCCTCTCCCTGAAGTACTTGAACTTCACTCTGGCTAGTGGCTTCGTCAGTACATCTGGAATCTGCTTGTCCGTCGCAGCATATAGGAGCTTCACAGCTCCTCTCTGCACCATATCCCTGATATAGTGATATTTGATCTCTATGTGTTTCGACCTGTCATGAAAAACTGGGTTCTCGAGCAGCTTCACACAACTCTGGTTATCACAAAAGATACCAGTAGCATCCAACGAGAGATCAAATAACTCAGACAGTAGCTTCCGTAGCCAGACTGCCTCACAACTAGCTGAACAGGTTGCAACATACTCTACCTCAGCTGTACTCAGTGCTATGCAGGACTGCTTCCTGCTAAACCAAGAGATCACACCTGATCCCATACTGAAGCAACACCTAGATGTGCTCTTCCTATCTGCAGCGCTGCTTGCCCAATCTGAATCAACATAACCTTGCAGGTTAAACTTTTGATTCGCTTCATACTTGAGCCCATAATCAACTATACCCTTCAGCTACCTCAGAACATGCTTTACAACAATCAGATGAACACTCCTCAGATCTGTCAGGAACTGACTCAATGTGTTCACAGCAAAGCAAATATCTGGTCTCGTGTTCGTCAGGTACATCAAGGACCCAATCATCTGACGATACATAGAGATATCAACTGGCTCAGATGAAGCATCACATATAAGCTTTAGGTTCGATGCCATAGGTGTGGCCATGGACTTGCAATCCATCATCCCAAATCTCTTCAGGATATCTACAGTATACTTCCCTTGTCCAAGGAAGATCCCATTTGTACTCTGCCACACCTCCATACCTAGGAAATAGTCCATCATTCCCAAGTCTTTCATATCGAACTTGGCAGCAAGCTTCCGCTACGTGTCGGCAATCAATCTATCATCTCCTGTTACAAACAGGTCATCCACATACAAAAGTAGTATCACTAGATTTCCTTCCTCAACCTTGTAGTAAAGGTTGGAACCCGCTTTACTCTTGGTAAAGCTCAAACTGGATAGAAAGCTGTCTATCCTACCAAGTTCTGCACATATATGACTCCCTGTCACGTGCCTAAGAACCAAGTGGCTGCTCCACATATACTGCTCCATCTGGTGTATCTTCCATTTCATCACTTTTATACTTCTCTATGATGCCATCTACAACATGCTTGATATGATAGATCCATATGGAATTCATAACAAACTTCCCTTCAGGTCTTGGGACTACATCCCAAACATTATTCTTCATGATCGACGGATCATGGCATTCTTCCATTACTTTATCCTAGATCTTGGGAACTTCAATATCTTTAATATCTTCAATAGATATCTTTGTTGTTGGAACAAATGTTGTAGTCCTTCTTTTGTAGGTGATGGTATACGATCTTTCCTACAAAACAAGTTAAATTGCATGATTAGAAACATCTCATAGTTTTTAGAACAAATTCTTACACATAAAGAAATATGTCATACAGTCATGCAATTATCTTAGCCAATGCTTCAATACAACATTTATCCATATTCCGTAACTTTCTAGATGCCTTCCAATCTCTACCAGAACATTGTTAAGAGTGTGCACAACTCCCAACATGTCAGCTAAGAGGTTTCATTCTAGATAAGTAGCAATGGAATGTTGTACAGTGCCATAGGCCACTTACCCATCATATGCATATTAGTAGTATCTTGTTCATTAATGCAAATATGAAAAAGGAACATAAGCATATACATCATTGAACAATTTTATTTAAACAAACAAATATGTAAGAATTGGTAATTAAAATACTTATCTTTGTTTGTTTGTTGGGTGGACTCCCTCTGAGTCTTTGTTTCCTTGCAGGAGCTGCTGGAGTCCTAATCTAAAGTAGCTTCTTCTTACACCTTTATGTTGTGGAATGTAGAGAGATGGTAAACTCCCTCTGAATATATGCATCCTTGCAGAAATGTAATGTCCCTTGTTAGGAATTTTATTAAAATTGCAATTTTCCACTTTTTTTCCCTAGTTCGACCTTTGACTAGTTTTGATCTCTAGGTCCCAAATTTGCCCCAAATGATCCCAAATATTCTGAGAAGGTATATGAATGATATTATAACATAAATATGTGTTTCAGGGATGCCTTTGGACCTTTAAAATACTTCTGCAAATCCTCTTTCAATTCTGATTAATGTAGGTAACTTTACTAGTGATTTTCCTTTGACTAGTATTGGTCTCTAGGTCTCAAATTGACTCCAAAGGCCTTCAAATCTTCAAGGAAGGTGTATGAATGATATTAGAACTTGAATATGATTTTTATGGATGAAATATGTCCACCAAAAGACCTCTGCAAACTCTCTTAAGATTCTTGACCAATTATGCAATTTTACTAGTAATTTGGGGTTCAAATCCCCTTGGGGTAAGTACTGAAAATGGCTTCCCAAATGCCTCCAAACCCACTCAAATTTATGAACAGAGGTATGTAATGTGTTAAGTATTTTATTAAAGTCTCATATGCACCATTAATGGATTATTACAACTGTTCTCACCCTCTCCCATTCAACTGCCAAAAATCCCCAATTCGACCCTTGGGGGAATGGCACTATTTCACCTCCCAATACAACTAAACTGAGTAAAAATGCTTCAAATGCTCAAGTATAGTACATGAAACTTGTAGAAGAAATCCATGGTAGCATATTGATCACAAATATATCAGAGAATCATCCATTCATTCGAAATCATCATCAGTACATTGGCTCACAACAAGGTAGTGGGGAAATGACATTGTTCTTCCATTAAAAATGAGATTTATACATTTCTAATTGGAATTTAGACCTGAATTTTTTTGGATATGAAGAACAGAGTATTTAATTCATATTAAAAAAGAAATGGGGCATTAAAAGCTTTCCCAAAGAGTGCAATAGCTCACCAAAAACGCCCTCCCTCAAGGATCAAGAATATGCCATCAAAACTGGAAATGGTTGAAGGAGTGAGCTGCAACAGAAGAAACCATGAGCTTCCCTGTAGCTTACACCTAAAAATAAAGACTCCATTAAATCTCCAAATGAAAGGTCTGAATGTCCTTTCCAATTACCAACTTGGATGGGAATCTTTCACCCTCGAAATTGGCTAAGGCAAGAAACTAGTCATCCACTAGCTCTCCCTCTTCACAAATGCAATTGCAAATTCTACAAATGATCAAAAGACATTCTCATACTTCATTTCTACATTTTATAACCAACATTATCCTTCTAAGGGTCTAAATCCTCTCAATAGATTCAATAGATTTCCATTTAGGAAATATTCCACATTTGCCACTTGTCTCCTAGTTCCAACCTTCCATCTTCTCCCAAATTCGATTTTGAGTCTCTTTGGCTTCTCCAACTCCCAAATTTGCCTTCCTTGAGCCTATTTTTTGGGCTGACATGTCATAGTGGTCAGATGTCAGAGTTCAGGTCTGCAATTTGTCATAGTTGTCATAGATACTCCATCATTGGTGTCATAGGGGCTAGGGAATCTAGCCCAAGTGTCCACAAACTTCCACTTTGACTCTTTATCTTCCATGGAGGTTACCAATCCTTCCCAATTCGACCTAAGATGTTCAATGACATGTTTTATAACTTACAAACTCACCCAAGAGTGTTCACATTCCCATTAATTTGAATTTGCAAAAGAGAGATACCATGTATTATGAAAAATCAAGCTAGTGTGGGTCCCACATCCTCCATATGTCTCCAAAACCATTTGTCACCTAGGATTTCTCTTGAATTTCTTTATTCACTCTATTTATTAAATACTTGAACCCTTATAATGTATAAACATCATTTATTACCCCCCTTATTCCAAATCCCAAAGATTCCACCCCAAACCTAGGAAACTAGTAATTTTCCTCCTTGGCAATTATTTGACCCTTAACATCAATTTTACAAACTCTAATGAATATGGCTAATGTGATTAGGCCATTGTGACCCAATTCCAAATTTGGGACATGACAAGAAATCACTGGAGTGTGCTCCCTCTTGATCTTTTCTTCCTGGATTACCTGTTCTTAAACTTATATTCATTCTCAATCCCTATGCATGCTTGTTAGTATCATCATTGTGTTATCCTCGAGGTTTCATATTAGTATAATCTTAATATTATCAAAACACAATAATCTCAAGCATGTATAGTCAGGATAATTTCAAACAGAAATAATAAGCATTCTTATGGTTAGTCATAATATACCTAAACCCGTGATTACTCAAACCTATGACTCTTCTGGTTAGTCATATCATCAATTAAGGTAAGAAACATAATATGCATAAGTCCTAGATTACTCAAACTTGTAACTTCAAGAGTAATCATTATCAATCATACAAAAGTATACGATATATATAACAAAACATACCTGGTCATCATATTTGCTAGTTATGTCTAGCAATGTGTTCTTGTTCTCTTTAATGACCTGCATAACTCATTAGTTAACTTTTGCAAAAACAAATTATACATACCTCTATGTGATCCATGACTATGGTTGAATCTTTGTCTTCATAGCATGTTCGGGTTGTCCCTTTAATTTGTACAATCGTCCCTCTTGCTCTCCAATCACTACTGCATCATTGATTGTTTTACCCTTTCGCCACATTAGGACTTGGCCATCCACAAATGCAACCCTCATACCTTTTTCATCCATTGCAAAGATGGAGAGTAGGTTCTTCTTGAGCCCAGGTACATAAAGGACTTCTTTCATCTTCAATGATTTTCCAGAATCTAGGTTGAAGGAGGCTTCACCACTTCCTTTGATGGGGTATTGATAATCATCCCCAAGTTTCACTTTATGGGGTGATTCATGTTCAGATAGATTTACAAAAGATTCTTTAAACCCAGTCATGTGTTTAGAAGCCCCACTGTCAATTAACCAATCATTACAACTATGGGATATTGTACCTGTGAGAGCAGAGATTAGGAAATACTCTTCTTCACTTGATGAGTCATCATCACTTTTTGCCCTAGCTTTCTTCTTTGGAGGTTCATTATCTTCGGCAGCATGAGCATGGTACCTTCTTTTGATACACTTTTTCTTCTTGCTGGAGTTGTTGTTGTGGTTGTCCCTTTTGTTCTTGGGACATTCTGAAGCAAAGTGACCCTTCTCATTACAAGTGAAACACCTTAGATCTTTCTTGTCTTTGTGATAATGATGAGAAGATTTCTTCTTGTGATGGGTTGGCTCCCTATTGAACTTGCCCATCTTAGTGTGAGCTGTGAGAGCTTGATATTCATTCCCCATCTTTTCTTCTCTTGCCACAAGCCTTGCTTCTTCTTGAGAACATTCCTCCCATAATCTACTGAAGGAGATTAATTTCTTTCTGGCACAGATCCCTTGGATAAAAGAGTCCCATGACCTAGGTAGGCCATTCAAAGTGGTCATAACAATTTCACCTTTCTCCACCATTTCATCTACAGCCTCAAGTTGTTCCTTGATCCGAGAGACCTTGCAGAAATAGGATTGAATGGTTTCTCCATTCGACATCTTGACCCCTTTCAATTGATTCTGCAGAGTCATCTTCCGATGTATGTTCTTCCCTTCAAATAGCTTGGTCAAAGAGTCAAACATCTCCTTGGGTGTCTTCAGAGATGACACATGAGGTATGAGATGGTCTTTGATAGAATCAACAATGATTCTCTTTACCTTGACCAAGTTCTTCTTATGCAATATTTTAGCCTCTTCATCCTCTGGGATAGGGATGTCTTCTTTTATATATGAGTCCAACTCATTCTCTTCCAGGATTAACCCAATCCTATACTTCCAAGCTCGAAAGTTATCAGCCCCTTCAAGCTTATCCTCAAGCTTGGTGTGGTGAGACATCTTAAAGAGTACTTCAAATGGAAATAGAAAATATTTAGGTCTTACCACTTGAAATGCCGAAAACTGGATTTGGTCCCGGATTAGGGTTTATTGAAAAAACCCTAAAAATTCAAAATGTGAATTTCAACTTTCTGAAAGGATAGAAAGATGCGCCTTGATGACCTGATCAGCCTGGTGTATTCAGAATTTGAGATCAGCAAAGCTTTACCCTTTAGATTTTCCTTTTTGTCCTCCCGGGTTCACTAGGGAGAGCCTTGAATTAGGGTTTGAGTTTCCCGGAGATCTACCCAGCCAAAAATCTCGATCCAAAGCTATAAACTTTGATTTTTGCAATTAGCTTCCAGCTATGTCTTCAGATTTCAGAAATTCCTATTTTTGTGGAAACCCTAATTGTTAGGGCCAAATCTGAAAATGCTCAGAATTGAATTCTGATTGGACATATAGATTCTCCTTGATGAGTAGAGTCAATCTACTATACTGCTTTTCCAAAATTCTGTGGAGAGAAACCCAATAAACAAGAAACTCAAGTTTTCGTCAATGCAAAATGTCTCCTTCTCAGGTTAGCTCTGATACCATGTTAAATTTTGAGCATTAATTCAATATACTCTAAGATCTTTACTGAGAGAATAACATGTACAGTATATCAATGCATAACAATCATATCAAGCATGTCAAGCATCATAAGAATCAAAAGCATGAGAGACAAGAGACACATAGTTTATGTGAGGAAAACCCCACAACTTCTTCAGAGATAGAGAGAGCAATGGCTCAACCAAAGTACAACCAAAATACACTGAGATAGTCTCCTAGTAGCAGATGATCCTCCTCCTGACTAGTGCGCCACTTTTTGACTGAGAGAAGTATGAGTTTCCGAGTGATCAAAATAGAGATCTCCCGATCTCTATTTATACTTAACCTGTTTGCCTAGTTACACTATGGGGCCGACTTGTCTAGCTAGGTACATCCACAATATAATATATATTTCAGGGCTGACCCCACACATGGTGGTCTAATAACCCATCGGCAAGTATACATACTTGCGACACTTGTCAATACACATGAAGACACTTCCTTATAGAGGAATAACACATCTCTTATAAGGGTACAATAAATATATATGAAATACATAGATGAAATACATTCCGAAGTTACATATACATCAACAGTTCGCTTGCATCCATTGATGGAGAATTCAAGCACATGTTTTTGGAGCATGATCCATTTAATCCCAAGAGTAAGATACCTCCAGACATATCTACTTGAGTTTGGGGCAGTTAAATCTTTTGGTGTGTTATAGTCCATTTTGAGGGGGGGTTTTTCCCATGAGGTTTTCTCCATTTCCTCGGTTCATGGATTGTTCTTTATTTGGATTATTATTGTATTGGGGTGAACTTTGGTCTTAGTAACTAGGGCCCTACATTATTATTTTTTTACATCACAGTCTAGCTTGAGGGGGGGTGTTCGGATATCCACATCAAAATGTTTAGGGTTTTGCATGCAATTAGGGCTTGCATGCAATTTCTAGGGTTTGCATGCATCCCAGTCACCAGGTTGATGCCTCCAACACCTTATCCACTTCATTATAGCACCCGAGAGCTTCTTACATCAGAGTTTTAGCCCTCCTAGTCATGAAGGCGCCCACTTCTCACCTACTGCCAGAGAAGGGCGTACTTCTTCACCTACCACTTCAGTTACACTCAGTTAGCTCTGATTCTCCTTGATTTGAGGCTAGTTTCCCTCCTGACTGACTGTTTCACTCCGTTGGACCTCCAGATTGACTAGATGACTTGTTCTAACTTCAGTTAAGCCTCCCATGCACCCTCCATTGAGTCTCCTTCCCTATATCAGTGCTATACACTTCAATTACACTTATTACACTCAGTTAGACTCAGATTGACACTTGGATGTGTTAAGTTTAAACCAAATAGACTAGCAAGATCACTGAAATAAACATAATCACAAGATAGACACAAAATATACCCTGGGAAACCCTCATGGGGTAGAAAACCCAGCAAAGCTTTCCTCAATAAGATGATCAACCAAAATACAAGATGTGCTCCTTCCTTCTTTGTCTCCTTAGCAGATCTCCCAGACAAGTGCGCACTCTTCCACAAGTGAGTGAGTGATCTAATGAGGAGTTCACCTCCTCTATTTATACTGACTCCCAACTGACTAAAAGACCTAATGGGGCCGACCTCTCCTGGAGAAGTCTAATAACCCCTAAAATATAACTACAGGGCCGACCCCCACATGGTGGGTCTAATAACCCTAGTTAATACAAACCCCTGGAGGAATAAACATCTCCAGATACATGATAGGGTTACCTCGGAGGAATGAAACATCTCCGAAATAATAAAGTACAAATATAATATTCTTTGAAGTTACAATATTCAACAGGATGATTGGTGTCAATCCAGGTTGATGCCTCCAACACCTTATCCACTTCATTATAGCACCCGGGAGCTTCTTACATCAGAGTTTTAGCCCTCCTAGTCATGAAGGCACCCACTTCTCACCTACTTCCAGAGAAGGGCGCACTTCTTCACCTACCACTTCAGTTACACTCAGTTAGCTCCGATTCTCCTTGATTTGAGGCTAGTTTCACTCATGACTGACTGTTTCACTCCGTTGGACCTCCAGATTGACTAGATGACTTGTTCTGACTTTAGTTAAGCCTCCCATGTGCCCTCCACTGAGCCTCCTTCCCTATATCAGTGCTACACACTTCAGTTACACTTATTACACTCAGTTAGACTCAGATTGACACCTGGATGACTGGTTCTTGTGCATTGATGACCACCACTGATTGATGATGAGGACTCCTAGTTGGAGCCAAGCTACACCATTCAGTAATTCGAATGACCTCCTTAGTCAATTTGAATTGCTCACTCATAGTCAGATTATTGTATTGTAATGATTCACCCTCATTGGGATATTGAGCACTGTGCATGTTTTACACAATTTTACACCATATTTTCTATGTTCATCTGTTGTGATTGATTTACTTGTTCATTAGATCTGCTGTGACTAATTTTACATGCTCAGCGGAGAATCATGTATGTCTGCCCATGCACTTGCACGCCATCATTTTGGAAGGAGTCTAGCTCGCCCACGCTCATCTCCACGCTCAGTCAGTTGACATAACTCCTGCGTCTACGTCAACACTCCAACACGCCGATTTAGCCTTTCATTCATCCTGGAATCGTGCTTCCTATTTAAGCCATTGTTCTGGAAGTAGTCTAGGTCGCACATGTTCAGCATGCCAGCACAACCACTTGCCACGATAGTTCTCGAGTATCCTCTCCTCCGTTCGCTTAGTTCGATAGCTTGCTACCTCTCTGCCCACGCCAAGGGTAGATCGATGCTACAGTACCTGCGTGAAGAAACCAACCCCGTGTAAGCTGGGTAGATGCTCCCTGCGTTAGCATGCACCATTCAATCAACAGTTACAGTCATTTAAACACCTATATTATTAGAGAGGTTGACTCTGTCGACCCTCTCACCTATTGTAACTTATAAATAGTTGTCTCCATGATTGAGACGAGTTAGTCTGGTTAGCTTTTCAGTCTTTCAGTTTAGAGATAGTTTGCAGTCGTTAAGAGTTTGCAGTTGGAGACAGTTCTGTAATTTGTCTCAAGTTAATGGAAGTTTCAATTTATTGATAGTCTGAGTAGCTAAGTCAATTCAGTTTTCCATCTCTGATTGTTGGGAAGGGCCCCTCATCAACCAGAGGTTTTGTCTTTATTTTCTTTATTTTCTTTTCCGCAAATAGCTAGTTTGTTTTCCTATGTTTATAATCAATTTCATTTTTGTATATGATATTTCTTTCTTCTCTGTAATTTATGTTATGCTGCTAACTTAATTTGTGCTTATAGAATTAGTAAATGGTCGACCAACTTAATTTGTGCTTACAGAATTAGTAAATGGTCGACCAAGCTTAATAGTTTGTAGTTGCTTTCAACCTTTCTTTCTTCCATCATCTATAGTTATATATTGCCTTAGAATTCTTCCATAGTTAGCATTAGTTTCCTTCTTTCCTCTCTGTTAGTTTTCTTCCTTCCTGTAGCTGTAGGTTAACTCTTTTTCTTTCATCTCAATCTTCTTTCCTACATATCATAGAAATAGTTTATCTCCTTTAGACAATGATTAAAATAGGTTGATGTCTATTAACGTCACGCCTCAACAAGTCGTCTAACTAATTTCTCTGCATTATAGGTTCATGTGCATTCGCCAGCTGACGTCAAGATCATCAAAACTCTCATTTTCCTTAGTTTAGTTCATTTTTCCTCCATTTGGACTGTCATTCGGCCTGTCATTCGGTCTGTCGTTCAGACTGGCATTCGGATAGTCATTCGGACTTTTACCCTTCTTGCATTAGTTTTATGTTTTTCAGATTCCCGTTTGTTTGCTTATTATATATAATGCTTCTTGCTTCTAATTTACAGTTTTAGGTGTAATTTAAATTTGGTTTTATGTTACATATAGTTTTTAATTGAGTTTTTCTTGTTATTTCCTTCTTCCACATTTCTTTCCTTCACTTTCTTCTAACCTTCTTCCAAAGTTAAGCTTTTGTATCAGATTTGATAGTTAGTTACTGTTTCAGAATCCATCAGTTTGTTTCTAGATAGTTTATTTCCAAATCATTGTTAACAATTTCATTCTTTAAGTAGTTTTAATTTGTTAATCATAAGAATTATTTTCCATTTCATGTAATTAATGAAGACATTCATGATTTGAGATTTGGATCAGAAATAAGCATCTTTATCAAGTTTTCTACTTGCTTCTATATTCATATCTTTATCAAGTTTTCTACTTGCTTCCAAATCAAGTTTAGAAGTGAATATCTTTATTAAGTTTTCTACTTGCTTCTAGTTTTCATTAGTTTTATATAATTCTGCTCATGGATAATAGATATATCAGAATGTTTAAAGTTAACTGTAGTTTCTCTCTTTGTAGTTTACATCTCTTTATTGAAGTTAGATTAGATTTACTTCCGTTTTGTTTTGCTATTACATTTGAAAGTCATTATGATACATTCACTCCAGTTCCTGTTACATGGGAATAGATGTTCCTTCTTGAATTTGTTGTTGAAATCATTTAGCTTGTAATTTACTTTGATTAGCATAGTTTCTGTTTATGTAATTTATCATCGAATTCAATTATCTCATAGATAGTTTATTTATAATTGTTCTCTATCTGAAATTAGGCAGTTCAGTTTTAGAATTATTTACATTTACAAGTTCTCCCTAACAATTCTTATTTGGTTATCAGTTCTTTTTCTATTCATTTCCATCATTTAAATATACAGTTGAGTAGTATAATTTGATACTATTCTAGTTGGTTGTTTAATTAGATTTGATTTAGTTCTCTTATTGTTTCTTTGAAGTTTGACTCGGTTTTTTATTTTGAAAGATCTTTCTATCTCTTCTTTATTAAATATTTTGAAGGTCTGACAAGTCGGAAAAATTAGGTACTATTCTACCTTAGCATATATTTTGCCTCAACTCTAAGATTACCAATCCTAGTTGATAATTAAATATTAGGTGTTTTGTTTTAGATAGCTCACACACCCAACACATCCCCTTTGACCCCATCTAATACATCATAAGCAAATCCATCTTTTGCATATTCAACCATTAACATGTTTTTCCAATCTTTTGCAATGCCCATGAGAGAAAAAGAAGGTCTTCTAGATAATGCAACAGCTACAATGTTATTATTCCCTTTCATATATTCAATATCAAATCAAAAGCTTGGATCTTGCTTACCCACTTTTGTTGCCTCTCATTAAGATATTTTTGGGTGAGGAAGTGCCTTAAACTGTTGTGATCAATTTTCACCACAAACTTGTTTACCACCAAGTATTGTCTAAACTTGGCCAATGCATGCATGATGGCCAAAATTTCTTTGTCATAGATGGAATAAAGCTTTTCACGTGGCTGCAAATTTCTGCTCTTAAAGGCTATAGGGTGTTGGCATTGCTTTAGGACAACCCATATCCCTTTACCTACAGCATCACATTCCAAAACAAAAGGTTTAGTAAAATCAGGTAATGCAAGTATTGGACAACTACTCATTACCTCTTTCATTTTTTGGAAGACCTTTTCATCCTCCTCATCCCACTTGAAAGCATATTTCTTTGTCAAATCAGTGAGTGGAGAAGTCAATTTGGAGAACCCTTTCACAAACTTCCTATAATAGGTGCATATTCCAATAAATCCTCTTAGTTCTGTGATGTTTTGGTAATGGCCATTCAAGGATAGCCCTTATATTTTCCATGTGCACTTTAAATCCTTCTTGTACAATAATGTACCCAAGATACAAGAGTTCCTTCATCCCAAATTCACATTTAGACAACTTAGCAAACAAGGACTGTTCATGCAAAATTTTCAGCACAACCTCTAAATGATGCAAATGCTCTTCCCAAGTTTTTTTGTAAATGAGAATGTCATCAAAGAAAACCAAAACAAATTTTCTGAGCTGCTTGCAAAAAATATTATTCATGCATGCTTGGAATGTGGCTGGAGCATTAATTAATCCAAAAGGCATAACAAGAAACTCAAAGTGGCCATAGTGGCATCTAAAAGCAGTCTTTTGCACATCTTCTTCCTTCATTCGAATTTGATGGTAACCTGATCTAAGATCAATTTTAGAGAAATATTTTGCCCCAAATAGATCATCCATGAGATCATCAATTCTAGGAATAGGATACCTATTCTTGATTGTCTTCTTGTTCAAATCTCTAAAGTCTATGCACATCCTCAAGGTTCCATATTTTTTCTTCACTAACACTACTGAAGAAGCATAAGGGCTAGAGCTTGGTCTAATGAGTCCCAACTCTAGGAGTTCTTGGATGGCCTTTTCAATTTCATCTTTGAATTTATTTGGATGTCTATAGGGTGGTATTTGGATGGGTGAAGTACCCTCCTCCAAAACAATGTTGTGCTCAACCCCCCTATAAGGTGTTCTACCATGTGGAAGATCTCTAAAAACTTTTTCATATTTTCGTAGGAGTTGCTCTATCTCATTTGGGTGTTCAAAAAACTTTATGTTTGGCTTGGGAGAGGTGATGTGACATTCAACAACCCATTCAATATCTCCATGCCTCAATATAGACCTCATACTATGTGAAGTCACCACTTGTTTCAGATAGGTGTGATGCCCTTTCACAACCCTTAGTATCCCTTTCGAATCTTGGAATTTCATTTCAGGAATTTGATAGTTCACTGTATGCTCCCCTATAGAGTACAACCATTGAACTCCCAAAACCACATTAGTATCAGCAACATCAACCACATAAAAGCTATCATAAAAATTATAGATACCTATGGTGATTTGCAGCTTTGGAACCCATGTTTTGCACTCCATAGTGTTGTGACCTGGAATGACAACCGTAAAGCCATCGAATGGTTCAGTAGGTATCTTCCTTCTCTCCACCATGTCTGCATCAATGAAATTATGTGTAGCTCCTCCATCTACCAAAACTGAGGTCCTTTGTCCTAGTACCACACCCTTGCATCGAATAGTGTGATAATGAGGCACTGCTGAAAGTACCGCCATTCTTACTTTGTTAGGTGAGGGATGATTTTATTCTTGTTTCCCTTCTTCTGCTGCATCATATCCCTCTTCTTGATCTAAAACATGTCCTTCTTCCTCCATACCCCCTTCATACTCATCATTATCAGAAAATACTTCAATGTATTGAGCTTTTCCCTTAGTACAATATTTATGCCTCGGTGCCCATGGTTGAAAGCATGTGTAGCACAATTTTTTTCTTCTAAGTTCTTCCCTGTTTAGTCCCTCTTTCTTATTCTTTTCAAATGCATCCTTTTTCCAAGTCTTCTTTTCAAATGTATCTCTTTTCAAAGACTTCTTTTCAAATATGAAGTTAGGCTTGGGAGGAAACCTTGTCCTAGGAAGCACATTTTGGAGATCTCTAATCAAGCTCATAGAATCCTTTAATGTAGTTGGTTTGTGGGATTTAACTAAACCTTTTAAGGGTTCAGACAAAACTTCAGTGAAAAACAATACTAACCTTCCCATAGATACATCAACCACCTTGACTAATAGTTTTTGAAACTCCAACATATAATCAGCAGGGGTTCCCACTTGCTTTAATTGGGCTAGTTCTTTGAAAGGTAATTCTGGGTCCTTTTGCTCAAATCTCTCTAATACCCTGTCAACAAATTCTCCATAGGTATTAACTTGATCATGTCCCAAATTTTTCAGACCATGTAACCACTATTCATCGGCATCTCCTTCTAGATGCAAAATTGCCATTTTTAAGGCATCCTCTTCCACCATTGGATTCAGCTGAAAATACACATCTAGTTTTTGCACCGAAGTGTTAGTAGAACTTTGAGAGGAACCATCAAAAGTAGGAAGTGGCATTTTACCAATAGAAAAATTTCATTCTTTGTTTTGGAATAGAACCCTATTATCCTCCCTCTTCTTAAGTTTGTTTGATACAGTAAAGTATTGGTCAAATGGTAGAGTCCTTTTACAATCCTCACTTAACATTTCCCATTCTTTTACCACTTCATTCATATCAAATTGGGTGTTAGGCTCTTCTTTGGGCACAATAAATTTAGGTACAGTAGGCCTTGGTGTGCTCTGAAATTCATTAGGTCTATTATGGGGTCCTGTGCTTGAAAAAACATGCTCACGCATTGTCTTCCTTTCTTCTGAATGTGAACTACTACTGCCTCCCATTACCCCTTTGTTTTCAAATTGGCTAGCCTTCAATTCGAATCCTTTCATAAGATGCTGGGTCATGTTATTGGTTATTTCATCAAATAGGGGTATTATGAGTTTAATATATTCCTCCTTATCATCAGAGATTCCCTTAGTCATAGTTTCAACAAGTTCCTCTTCTTCTCCTACTTCTTCCTCTTCAACAACAACACCTTCAATTTCAGGTTCTAAGGGTGGTGGCTTATTTGTTTGACTCCTTGTATTCATGAATGGTTAACCACATAAGGTTCCAAGACCATGCTCTGATACCACTTGTAATGTCCCTTTTATTTATTTATTAAAATGGTGAATTTTTCAACTTTTTTCACTAGTTCGACCTTTGACTAGTTTTGTGTTCTTGACCTCCAAATGGCTCCAAATGCTCCCAAATTTTCACTGAAGGTGTATGAATGGTTTTAGCACATAAATATGAGTTTAAGGGATTCTTTAGACTCTTCAATAGGATTTTTCAACTCTCTTTTAAGTTCTGGCCAAAGTAGGGATCTTGACTAGCAATTTGAGGTTCAAATCCCCGTAGGGTAAGGGATGAAGATGGCTCTCCAAATGGTACTGAACCCTTTCGAATTTATGAAAAGAGGTGGAGGAAATCAAGGGGAAATAAACAGGGTCTCATATACATCTCCATTCAATTAATTTCGTCTACAACAACACTCTCAAAATCAGAAGCAAAATGCTAGTTTCGACCTAAGGGGAAATGATAGGCAAACTTCTCCAAATGCTATGAAAATGAACCAAATGACTCCAAAAGCTTAGGCACTGAACATGAAACTTGTCATACACATTATTAACAATCCATATATCATTATTCCATCAATTTTTCACTTATTCATTCTAAATTATCAACAACATTGGCAAACATCAACATAGTGGGGAAAAGGCACCATTTTCTCTTTAATGATCAGATTTATACATTTCCACTTGGAATCTCGACTTGAAAATTTCGGAAGGTGAACATAAGAGAATTTAATTCATATTAAAAAATAATTGGGGCATTAGAATCTCCCCCAAAGAGTACAATATCTCACCAAGTGCGCCTTTCCTCAAGGATCATGGATATGCCAAGCAAACTGAAAATGTTTAGAGGAATGAGCTGAACCAGAAGTGACCACGAGCTTTCCTATAGCTTACACCTGCAAATTATTACTCCATTTAATCTCCCATTAAATTTCTGAATGGCCTTTACACATACCAACTAGGATGGGAATCTTTCACCCTCGAAATTGGCTAAGGCAAGTAGAGAAGCACTCCACTAGTTCTCTTCACAAATGCAAATTCTGAAAATGATAAAAATCCCTTCGATTGTTTGATCCCTATATTTTATAAACATCCTTAGCCTTCTAAGGTTCCAATTCCATCCAAAAGACTCCAAGCCAATTCGAATTAGGGAGCGGTTCATGATTTGACATGTGTCCTCCCCTTCCTAGTCTTCCACCTTCCACTAATTCGAGTAGGAATCCTTTGAGATTCTCTAAATCCCATGAGCACTCCATCCCTGTCATTTCATCTATAGACCCTACGCCTAACATTCCCTCCACCACATCCATTCCTATGGGTAGTGGATTGGTCACCAATACAAATCCACTAGTGACTAGTAAAACACTTGGGGGCAGCGGCCCCACCATTGCCGCCATGGCCCATATTGTTTCCCCACACCTTGGGGGTGGTGGCCCCACCATTTCCGCCATGGACCATAGCATTTCCCCACACATTGGGGGCAGTGGCCCCACCATTGCTGCCATGGCCCATACAGTTGCCCCACACATTGGGGGCAGCGGCCCCACCATTGCCGCTATGGCCCATACCATTGCCCCAAACATTGGGGGCAATAGCCCCACCATTGCCTCTATAGCCCATACCGTTGCCCCACACATTGGGGGAAGTGGCCACACCATTTTCGCCACGGAAAACACACTTCCCCCACCACCCCCGACACATCTTCCTGCTAGTTTTCCATTCATGGCTAGTCTTAACCTCCTTGACTTGGCTAGATTGACTAACGCTCCCATACGACATGATCCTACATGGCCTCCTATGCCCACCAAACTCCCTTTGGACATACCCAAATTCGAGGGAAAAGGAGGAGAAGACCCCCAAAATCATATCATGTCTTTCCACATATGGTGTTCCTCTAACTCCATTGTGGATGACTCCATTCGCCTCCGATTTGTGAAATTTCCCACATAAGATCCAAAGAGATGATGTAAACCTCACAGTGAAAGAATTAAGGAATTAAGGAAGAAGAGAGAAGCAATAGAACATAGATCCAATAGAGGCAGAATAATTACACACATTACATTAATCGGAATAGTAACCGGGTAAATATACAATGCTGAGTATGAGGATTCGAATTCACTAGGTGTAATTCGAATTATCCTTCATGCACAGATCCATAATCAGTGGAGAGTCATCAGTGCCAAACTAGGAGTCTATCTCATCATCAGTGAAGTCATCAATGCACAAGTAGTGATCAACCGGGAGTCAAACCGAGTCTAACTGAGTGTGGTTGGTGTAACTGGCACATGGAAGCACTGATATAGTGAAGGAGACTCAGTGGGGGGCGCTCATGGAGCTAACTGGAGTCAAAACAGTCTATCTAGTCACACTGGAGGTCCAAAAGAGTGATAAGGTCAGTTAGGAGTCAGTTAATCCTTAAATCAAGGAGGAACTGAAGATAACTGAACTAAACTGGACTGGAAGATGAAGAAAGGCGCCCTTCTCATGCAATAGCTGAAAGGAGGGCGCACTAAGCTCTAGGAGAGCTAAGACTGATCCGAGAGAAGCTCCTGGGGCCAATTTGCCAAGGGCTAGGTGCTGGTGCTGCAAACCCTAATTTTGCATGCAGGACTGAAAATGACAGAAATGTTAGAAGGACTAGGATGGAGTATAGGAATATCCTAACACCCCCCCTTAATCCATCCTGGGCCCTGGTAACTAGGACCAAAGGTCACCCATACAATCAATGAAATGATAAAAAGAATACTGCCTCTATTTTTTGTTTTTTTGTTTTTTTTTGTTTTACATTTTTGAATAACTCAAGGAGCCATTACTCTAAGCAGAAAATAAGCAAGCTTTCATCAGTGAAAACTTTACAAAGAGACTTGGTAAGCTAATCCTCTGTAAAGTGCGAATGCAAGTGCTAGAGAATGTGCTGAATGTAGCAAGTCTTTCAGGAACCTTTTCTGTCACTAGAGTGAATGTATCATGATGAGTTTTCCCAAAGAATGGAAGGGTAAACCCCATCATCATGCTGCATCTCTCATGGAGAGGTGGATGGCATAATGCAAGGTTAGCATGCTGCTGAAGTCTAGTAGTTCTGTAAGCAAATAAATCATCAATTGTGTTCTTAGTAGTAGCAAGGACTGTGTGAGAACATATTTCTCTTGAATCTGGACTAAGAATAGGTGCTGGTTCTGAATCTTCTTGAACCATGATCTCAACATCAAAATCTTGATCTTCTTCCTCACTAGAATAGGAGTCACTGGAAGAGAAGTCACTGTGATCTTCATCAGAATCTGAAGGGATAGTTGGAGAGAAGGGCATGAAGTGGGAGAACTCATATGCCTTTGAGGCATGATTAGCAATCCTATTCGCTATAACCTTTCCAGTGGATATTTCTGTAATCTCTACTGTGTCTGGACCAAAAATTACTTGTTTTGGAGATCCTGTATGAGTCATTTGATATACTGACAACAAATTAGCTGTAAGAGAAGGAACAAATAAGACATTTTTGAACTTACCATGCTTGATATGAACTGTACCCAAACCTTTGGCAGAAATCTGAGAGTTGTCTCCCATGTGAATGGTAGGCCCATCTTGGAGATCCAAAGAGGAGAAGGATTCTTCTTGTGCCATCATGTGGTTGGAAGCTCCATAATCTATGAGGAGAGCTTTTGTCTTTGAAAAACCAGCCATCAATGCATGACAATCATCAGATCCACTTCCAGAATCAGACATCTTTGCTTCTTTTGGAACAACAATTTGGTTTTGTTCAAGAAGCTTGGTTAGAAGATCAATCTTCTTATGCATGCAGGCATGCTCAGGATGGTTTCCTCTCTTGCAGTAGGTACAATTTGGTCTCTTTTGTTTGTCATTCTTGGATCTTGAAGGTTTCTTTCCTTTGCCTTTTTGTCCCCCTTTTGCATTCGCTCCACTTGATTCACCAGCTAAAAGAGCTAGATCTCTGGAGGTTTTGATGGCACCCATTTGAAACAGTTTGTTCTCTTCTTGAGTGAGAGCTTTAATGAAGTCACTTAAGGTGGGAAACTTCCATCTAGGGATGGACATTCGAATAGAATGAAAGGTAGATACAAAGACAGAAAATTGAGATCCAAGTTTGCTCAATATAGAGAGTATCAATTGCTCATCACTTTTAGTGATGCCACATTGCTTGCAATGCAAAACCAAATTCTGAAATTTGGAGAAGAAATCTTGGATGCTCTCGAAATTGCTAGGTTGAAGGGAAACCAATTCATTCCCAAGAATGTAGCCTCTCAGTTCGTCTTGTTTTCCAAAAAGACTCCTCAATTTTATCCATAAATCATACGGAGACTTCAATCCATCAACATGAAACAATAGATCATCAGATATATGAATCCAAAGGCTTCATCCATTTTGTTTAGGTGCTTGACTCTCTTTTAAGCTTGATGTGGTATGGCATCTTTTTCCTCAACTATTCTAGTAAACCCTCTTGATTGCAAGAGTATTATCATCTTCCTCTTCCATTCGAAATAATTGAAAGGAGTGAGAAGTATAGAAGAAGGAGCATTCAAATTGCTCATCTTGATTGCTTGAACAAGTGCAAATAGAAAGCTACTGAATCTGCTGCTGCAACTGCTGGAACTTCAAAATACCTGCAAAAAACTCTCAAGAATGGAGGTAGAATATACTCTCAAGGCTCTGATACCATGTGAAATTGCCCACATAAGATCCAAAGAGATGATGTAAACCTCACAGTGAAAGAATTAAGGAATTAAGGAAGAAGAGAGAAGCAATAGAACATAGATCCAATAGAGGCAGAATAATTACACACATTACATTAATCAGAATAGTAACCGGGTAAATATACAATGCTGAGTATGAGGATTCAAATTCACTAGGTGTAATTCGAATTATCCTTCATGCACAGATCCATAATTAGTGGAGAGTCATTAGTGCCAAACTAGGAGTCTATCTCATCATCAGTGAAGTCATCAATGCACAAGTAGTGATCAACCGGGAGTCAAACTGAGTCTAACTGAGTGTGGTTGGTGTAACTGGCACATGGAAGCACTGATATAGTGAAGGAGACTCAGTGGGGGGCGCTCATGGAGCTAACTGGAGTCAAAACAGTCTATCTAGTCACACTGGAGGTCCAAAAGAGTGATAAGGTCAGTTAGGAGTCAGTTAATCCTTAAATCAAGGAGGAACTGAAGATAACTGAACTAAACTGGACTGGAAGATGAAGAAAGGCGCCCTTCTCATGCAATAACTGAAAGGAGGGCGCACTAAGCTCTAGGAGAGCTAAGACTGATCCGGGAGAATCTCCTGGGGCCAGTTTGCCGAGGGCTAGGTGCTGGTGCTGCAAACCCTAATTGCATGCAAATCCTAATTTTGCATGCAGGACTGAAAATGACAGAAATGTTAGAAGGACTAGGATGGAGTATAGGAATATCCTAACACGATTACTACAACGAACCCTTACTGGAGCGACAGCTAAGTGGTATATTGACCAACCTCACGGGACTCATCTTACATTTACATCCCTTGCCTCCACTTTCCTGCAGTTCTTCCAGCTACCTGTTCGTTACGATGCTGGGGTAGAGATCCTCTTATCTTGCAGACAGAATAAAGCCACCCACATCACAGACCACATCCATGAGTGGCATAAACGACGTACTTTATGTAAGATCTAGTTGGATGACCGTATTTTCTTAGACTGGTTCCTGAAGTCTCTCATACCAACCATCGCAAAGGATGCGACATCCAAGTGACCTCAGTCCAAGGAAGAAGCCATCCTCAAAGCCCAACAATTTGATCTTATGTACGCTCAATCCGGCTAAATATACTCTATCCCACCCGACGCCCGTCGTGTCGACTCCTCCCGGAGCGATGCACCAGGAGCATCCCATGCCGCCAACGGCATCATCAGACATGTGCCATCACATACCCAATCGTACACGGCTATGCCTGCTACTAGTGGCCCCAATATCTCACGTGCCATGTCCCATTCTGGAGCAACTACATCATATGTCCCAGTCATTCGACCTCCTCATACTCACGGACCATCATTCCCATAGCAGTGTTATGGCCATGCACCCCCACCTTATAATCCTCCTGTGGGACAGTCCACCTTTTATCACCATCTGGCTCCGCCCGCACATT
Source organism: Larix kaempferi (assembly GCA_027924585.1). NCBI lineage: Eukaryota > Viridiplantae > Streptophyta > Pinopsida > Pinales > Pinaceae > Larix > Larix kaempferi. The sequence goes on from BSBM01000077.1 coordinate 5,987,336, forward strand.
CACAATTTTAGCCAGCATACTATCCCCCGTAAGCCCTACTTATGCAACCACAAGATCCTCCAGTTTATCACCCACCGCCGACCCCACCAGTACCATCTCAACCTCAAGCACATCCTGGTTACTACCCTCAGTAGGCACCCCCACTTGCTCAGCCAAAAAACCCTCCCAACCCCCAAGGGAAAGTTTATGCCCAACAACACCCACAGCAAAATCAGTCTGCTCAACGCAACCAACAAGGCCAACAGAACAGAGGGAGAGGACGTAACCGTAGGAACAATCAACCCCAGGATCTAGGCAGTCAACAACCAAACCCCCCAAATAACAACAATTCCACCCCACCTGACCAAAACCCTAATAGACCACCTCGTCCGAGAAAGAATCCCAATCTATGAACAAATCACCCTTGATCCATATGTGGGGTCTACGGTCACTACACACACAATTGCCTGCATCTGGAGCGTGCCAGTCAACTTTGGATAGACGACACCCAACTCCAAGGATAGGTTGCTCCTCCTGCACAACCCAACCCCTCACCACCTCCCAGGGTGCTGCAAAATCCCTTGCCTACGCAAGGATTGGTAAATACTCAACCACTGGCTCCCCCTCAAGGAACTACACAACCACCACAGTAGGTCACATATGCTACACAAACAAACCAAAAGAGAGATTCGGGTACCCATTATCTCCTTATGATGTCATCGACTGACGTCAATCTCCAAACGCGTCGAAATCAATACAAACCCAACCCCGAAACCACCCCCATTGATACCACTGCTAACACTCTTCCTATAGATCAGTCATTATGCATACCCCCGCCACACGACGATGGGGCCCTAAAGCCCCTCTCTTCCCACTATGATGGATCAACAATAATCCTAACGCTCGTGCCGCCTCAAATTATAATATTGTAGAAGATCTAGTGCAGTCCCTCGCTGTTATGTCTTCCTTGGAAGTCCTAAAGAACTTTCCAGCATAGAGGAAATTATTGTTATCCTCCTTTGGTGCGGTAGACCCTAACGAGTCATGAATGATGGCATTCGACTTAGACCAAGCCAAACCATGTTTCCCTTCGACATTAGATTTTTAGGTTTATATATCCATTCGAAACTTGGTAATTCATCAACGCATCATCGATGAAGGTGCCTCCACCTGCATAATGTCGACATTTGTCTGGTAGAAACTCAGATCTCCTACACTACAGCCATCCACCACCGCATTACGAGCTTACGATGGTCGTTTAGCTCAACCACAAGGTATTTTGGCTAACGTGCTCGTTCAATTAGGTGGCAAAACAGTTCTCATCGACATAGAGGTCATCAATGCCCAGCTTGATTACAACCTCTTATTTGGACATAGTTACATGTATGCAATGAAAGCTGTCGCTTCATCCATCTTCCGCATCATGATGTTTCCCCATGAGGGACGTGTGGTCAAGATAGATCAAATAACATACTACGATCCTAACGCTCCCGCTTCCCCTGAGAATGTCCTTCCTATGATTGAAAAACCCGTTCAGAATACACCTACATCGCTCGTCTCAACAGTTGGACCCAGGATCTACTTGGAATCACCAATGACTTCCACATTCCAATCCATTCCACCCCCTTTACGGATAATTGAAATATCTAATTTATGCACCATTTCATCCCAACCCAACTACACCCAACCCGCAGCAACCCTTACTACCGCAGCCACCATCGGTCCAAGTCATGTTGGAGAAACACGGATCCATACGATCCCGCTTTTATTCCCACCTTCTAGAGTTAGAAGTACCCCAGTTTTGGCCACTCTTAACCTCCTTGGGTTAACCCTAGGTCTACCCATGTGGTATTTACCCTCCCCTACTCCTCCCCCAACACCACAGGTTGTCCTCCAACCTTTTCAACCTGTCAGCACTTCCAATTGACCACCCCCCGGTGTTGCGAACCTACCTAACCTCCCACTCGTCACGACATCCACATCTACTATGAACCCGACCCCTCCACCACCTAGAAACGCTGGGGGCAGAGGCCCGCAAACCTATATTTCCCCATTGGAAAGAAAATCGGTGGCACCTCAACCACCCCCATGAGCACCCCCTAAGTGCTCCCTGTGTGACGATATAGGCCATGCCACCCACAACTGCCCACAATTACCCGAACTTCAACAACACATGAAGACTTTGGATGACGACCCTAACATTTTGGTGGTTGTACTAAATCCCCCAGCCCATCAGTGCAAGAAGGCATTGCGCACCAACCATGCTTGCGCTATATGTGGGATATATGGTCACTACTCGCATCATTGCCCTGACCTTTCGGAGTATAGATTGGTACTCCACGAATTGTCCGAGTCCAAGCTAGAATCATCTATCATGACCATTGAAGAAATTCACCCTCCAAAATATTCCTCCTCGGAAGAGATCAACACCATCTACATGATCTCCACATCAAATAAACGTGTGTCATCCCCCGCATACAACCTCTCCCCAACCGATTTGGCCACGCATTACTTTCAGAGTGATGAGGAGATACTCGAGACACTCACTGCACTCGATTACCCCTGGGATGACATGCATCATCGATCTTATTTTATTCCTGAGGAGGCTTCCACTTTCACGGCCACTCAGTTCTCAATCAAAACAAAGGACTTTCTCCCTGAGAGGGTCAACTGGTTTAAGAACCTGATCCCTGCCCCTGATGCCTTTGAGGAGGGAAACATGGCCAATATATCACCTACCATACAGGTTGATATTTCCGTCACACTTGGCACACCCAAACTCATCACATTATGTGCTTCTTGTACAGAATACGAAATCGAGGAATATAAGAAGCTTTGTCAGGAGTTCCGTGATGTCTTTTCCTGGTCTTACACCAAGATGCCTGGTCTAGATCCCATCATCGTTGAACACCACATTGATACATGGCCGGGGGTCCCACCTGTCCACCAGAAGTAAAGACCCACTCACCCATCCAAAATCTCCGCAGTCAAAATTGAAATTGAGAAGCTGCGGAAATTCGGATTTATCTATCCCATCACTTACACCACTTGGGTTTCCAACCCTGTACCTGTCAATAAAAAATAGGGCACTCTCCGTGTTTGTATGGATTTTTGCGATCTCAATCATGCATGTCCTAAAGACAACTTCCCCACACCCTTCATTGACCAACTCGTTGACGCTTGTGCGAGACATGAAGTCCTCTCCTTCATGGACAGCTTCTCCGGATACAACCAAATACACATATGGAAAGAAGATCAATAAAAAACTGCTTTCACTACCCCATGGGGCACCTTTGCCTATCGGGTCATGCCATTTGGTCTAAAGAATGTAGGCGCCACTTTCCAACTTGCCATGACATACTGCTTCCATGACCTAACTCATATCATCCTGGTTTACCTAGATGAACTTACAGCTTGATCAAAGGAACGGTCTAATCACCTAAATGATCTCCGGAAAGTCTTCTTGCGTTGTCGCAAATACCGATTCCGCTTGAATCCCCTCAAGTGTGTCTTTTGCGTCCCTACAAGCCATTTGTTAGGATTCATCATTTCATAGAAAGGGATAACCGTTGACCCTTTAAAAGTTCAAGCTATCTTGGACCTTCCTCCCCCATGCACTATATGTCAGTTGCAAAGTCTACAAGGGAGAGCCAACTTTCTACGCCACGTTCCTAAATATGCCACAACGGTTCACGGCTTTCTCCACCTGCTTCGCACCCGTGTTCCATTTGTCTGGGACAAACAAGCTCAAGCAGCCTTTTTAGCTCTTAAAACAACTTTAATTAATGCCCGATTGATCTCCCCCCCCGGATTTCTCGAAAGATTTTATCCTGTATGTTTCGGCATCTGAACACGCTGTCTCTGGGGTACTTGTTCAAGAATATGGTGCACGGAAAGAACACGTAATCTACTATGTGAGTTAGACCCTATTTGGCCCGCAGTTGCATTATCCCCAAGAAGAGAAGTTGGCCCTAGCTATCATCTTCTTCGTACAAAATGTCCGTCACTATATACTACTGAGCCCAACTACTGTGGTGGCCGATTCTAATCCTATGGTTTACCTTTTGAGTGTCGTCTCCTACAAGGCCGCGTGGCAAAGTGGGTCATTATTCTCCAAGAGTATGACCTCACGTTTACAACACCCAAGAGCGTCAAGGCCCTTGCATTTGCACAATTAATGACGGACTTGACATCATCGTCCAGTTCAACTCCCATCAATACTAGTCTCCCTGACGACCATCTATTTATCATCTCCTTAGATGACCCTTGGTACGACGATCTCTTGATATACCTTCACACTCAAAAGCTTACAGCCAACCTTGAATGTGATGGACGCCGACGAATACGCCATCACGCCTCACGTTACCTTCTCCAAGGAGATGTGTTATACCATCGTGGTATTGATACCATTTTACGCTGCTGCCTCACCCGCGATGAGGATTAACAAGTTCTTAACGATTTCCACAGTGGAGCCTGTGGCAGACACTTTTTCAGGATGGCCACCGCCCAGAAAGTTATCCACGCTGGATATTTTTGGCCCTCCCTCTTCATTGACTGCATCATTGCAGTTAAGCATTGCCGTAGCTGCCAACTCTTCAACCCTAAAGCGAGGACACCACCCTCTCCCCTCCATCTAGTCATCATTGTTGGCCCTTTCTGCAAATGGGCCATTGATTTCATGGAATGTAATCCTACCTCGGCAGGTAGCCACAAGTATATCATTGTAGCTGTAGATTACTTTACCAAGTGGGCCGAGGCCATGCCCACGTTCAACTGCAAATCCGACACTGCAGCTCGTTTCTTTTTCAATCACGTCATTTCCTGTTTTGGGGTCCCACAACAACTTGTGTCAGACCACGGGAAACACATCGAAGACTCTGTCTGGAAGGAGTTGTCTACCCTTTTGAAATTCAAGCATCAATACTCTTTTACCTATTACGCCCAAGGGAACGGCTAAGTAGAGGCCATCAACAAAATCTTGAAGACCATTCTTCAGTGCACTGTAGATCACCATAAGTCCAACTAGCACCACATGTTATTTCCAGGACTTTGGGCTTATCGCACATCCACTAAGACTGCCACGGGTTTTACCGCTTTCCACTTAGTGCACGGCGTCGAATCGGTCCTCCCCATCGAGTGCCAGATTCTCGCTCTCCACATAGCTGTTGAATTCCTACCTGATACCTCCCCCATTGAACAACACCTAATCCTTTTGGAACAGGCCAACGAGGATCGCCGGATGGCCCTCCAAGCCATTGAGGCTGCTAAGAACCACTCCAAAGCGGGCTACGTTAAACATGTTCACTTGTGTAATTTCTAGGAAGGAGATCTTGTCCTCGTCTATGACCAAGCACACGATAAGACTGGAAAAGGAAAATTTGAATCCATGTGGCAAGGACCATATATTGTCCATACATGTTTAGGACATGGGGCATACATCCTCACCGATTCTGAAGGAAACCCTTTGTGCAACCCTCGAAATGGGTTGTACCTTAAACGATTCTACCCTTAGAACCTTCTTGGGACTCACTAGTCCCTGTTGTATAGTCTCATTCCTTTTTGTTTTTCACCTTTTTTTTTTATCTAAGACCTTACATTTTGTTTGCCCTGCATGATCACATATGGATTCCCTCCCACCACAATACGTCGATTTTGCTGATGGCGCAAGTCGTTGGTCCTCGAACCTCGCCTCTACAGCTTGGGTCCTGTATTCCCCCTCACACGAGCTAATCCACCTCGATGGAGTGTGCATAGGTGCTGCTACAAATAACCAGGCTGAGTACGATGTTGTGGCCGGCCTACTGACCGCCGCCCTCCACATGGGCATATGTCACCTTCGTGTGTTTCTTGATTCCCAGCTGCTTGTCGCCCAACTCAACAACCGTTAGTACGAGATCCCTGCCTTTTTAGAAAGTTCCTGTGCACTAAACAAATGATCATACAATTTGAATCCATTACATTCACTCATGTCCCATGAAATCAAAATAGTGTAGCAGACCAAATGGCTAACAATATTCTAGACTGGCACACAAATCACAATATGTAACACACATAACCATATCACCTACATGTATATAATAACATCATTTAGGCATTTAAAAACTATAAAAATCACAAAAAGAAACCATTACTACAATTGCATCCACGTGCATATAATACAAACATCATGATACATGCATCCACGTGCATAAAACACAAACATCATCACAAAAGGCATCCACGTGCCGATAAATAGATATATATCATGAAAATGTCATAAGTACTCACTGTACCCAAATATACATATAAACACAATGAGGAGCCCCAACAGCATCCTCGGTAAATATCATAAGCCGTATCTACAAAAAATCCCACATGCTCAGAGCAGTGGGGGTATCCCTATCAACTGCCTAGTCAGACTCCTCTCGATTTTCCTCATCATCATCACCCTCCTCTGACTGCACCGCCTCTGCGGCTTCCTGCGCCGCTATCTCATCCTCTCCCTGCTCCTCCTCAGGCAATTCCTCCTCAGGATCCTCCTCCTCGTGAACCTCCTCCCCTGTATCCTCCTCTCTCCCCCTCCTCTGGCTCATCCTCCTCAGACTCAACATCCTCATCATCCTCCCCAAGATAGGGTATATCCCTTTGAGCAAAATCTCTCACTATCTAGTGGCCATCGCAATACGCCGCATGATGGGCCTCCACTCCTGTAGAGCATCATAACATATGTCAATCAACTCCTGATCTAGATGCTGCCAGTTTTCGCTCTCGATCCCCTCTAGGAGCCAATCAATCCCTTGTCGTAAAACGTTCAAGGTAACTGCGGCACTCCAATGCCGCCCCTGTCCATGACCTACTGGATCGACCCCCTCTATATGGAATCTCCGTGACCGATGCCCTGACGACGGTCGAGGTCCCACATCTGCACAGAGAAACATTAAAACATCAATAAATACCAAATAGCTACAACATACTACTGTGTACAGAAAATAGACAAAACAAAAATAGACGTACCATCTGGTCCCCAAGCTTGACCAGGAGGTCTCGGCAGCTCCAGGTCCTCACGAAAGTCCATCCGGTGGTATGGGTAGTCCTCAATAGATATCGGTGGCACCTCGCGAGTCATCATCTCGCCCCATCTCCGCATATACGACTCTGTCGGTGGCACCTCCCGCACTGCTCTGTGAGGCCGAAGTGTGGGTAACCGCTCAAAGAAAAATGCACATAGAAAGGAAGGGTAACAGAACCCCTTCCCTAGATGCCTAACCTTGCCAAGATCTCACTGAAAAGCTATCAAGTACATGTTCCCCCAAGCATAATACATCCTATTAAGGACACTCTCTATCAACACCATCTGCCCTCCCAAGATTCGGTGAGGGCCATGCGAACCCAAAATACATACCACCATCGCTGCAATAGCCTGGGTAGTGCGACTCTCTAGATCACAAAGCATGAGTGCAGAGCCACTCACCTCTGCCACCGACAGAAGATGTCTGTCCAATAAGGTCTCCATCGATATATTCCCCGGCCTCCCCGGCTAGGTATCGGCAACCATGCCCAACCTGGGCAGTCTAGTTAAGAAATATACATCGGTCAGGGTCAGATCTAGTGGCTCTCCCCGAATCATAAAAGTCTCGATATCCGAGTCCCAGAACTCAATCAACTTGTTCAGCAATAGAGGTGTTGAACGCATCAATGGGATCTGTGCAAACTTCAGGAGCCCACAGTCAGCTACGGCCTCCCGAACTCCCCTGTCTGTTTGAATGCAATGCCGAATGGTACCCGAGACCTCCCACTCTCTCCAAGTCACCACTGGCATCCTTCCAATAACAACAATAAAATACATTAGAACCACATCAACCTCCCATACCTCTAAGTCCATCCCGAATCCCAACACAAGTTTCGACCCCATAGATGCGCTCTGGAGCGCATTTTTACCCTTGAAACATGCGCTTCCAGAGCGCACTTATAAGGCCCGTAATTGCACTCTACACCGTGCTTTCCTCTCAGAAATCTGTGCTACAGAGCGCAAATACACCCCCGTTAGTTGTGCCCTGAAGTGCGTTTTCCCCTCGGAATACCGCGCTCTAGACCGCAACTAAGCTGGTCATACCCACACGACAAACTGCGTGTCTGGAGGCCCTCGCCATGCTCTGAACCGCGCTTTTGAGAAGGATACCCGCGCTTTGCAAGCGCAGCTACCCCGCCCATCACCGCGGTCCAGACCGTGCAAAACCCTCCGGAACGTGTGCTTTCCACATTGACACCAATTAATGCTTGGTGTGCCTACTCAGAGACCCAAACCCCAACAAAAACACTTAAATGACAAGGCTAAGACCATAAGCACTTACCTACAACTCTCAGAATGCAAATCCACCAGTCCAATCTCTCGTAATCTTAGTTTTCACCTCTGGGCTCCTCCAATCTCCTGTCAAACTCACCAATCACAAATGACACCTATTATGGGGGTCCACTTACTATTTATAGACATTGGACTTATTTCTGTTTTGCCATTACGGGATCATCCGATGTCCGTTTCTCAAATCATTGATACCAATGGATTCAACGCATCAAGAACTTCGCGGTGGTCAAGTCGGTTTCCCCTTTTTCATCGACCCCTTTTTTAGGCATTTTCCACATGCCCCTTGATGCCTCGGATTGCGTGCCACATCGACCGTTGCTCGTTTTTGACAATTTTTATATCACCAGATTCAGTTTTCTGCACTCTTGCTGATGCTTGAGATAATTTCTCGAGTTCACCAACCCTTTTTTTGGGTATTTTTCACATGCCCCTTGATGCCTGGGTTTGCATGCCACATCGGTTGTCGCCCGTTTTTGACGATTTTTATATCACCGGATTCCGTTTTCCATGCTTGTGATGATGCTTGAAATAATTTCTCACTCTCACCATCACCTTTTTCAGGCATTTTTTCACATACCCCTCGATGCCTCGGTTTGTATGCCACATTGGTCGTCTATGAAAATCCTCACAGTAGATCTAAGAGCTGATGTATACCTCACAAGAAAGATTATGATTAAGCAGGAAGATAGAAGAAGAGTGGTCAATGGAGTGTAAATGAGCAACATAATAATAATACAGTAGAACTCGGATAGAAGCAAAATAACTTCACACACACTAATTCATTAATCACAAATGGACAAATAAATAATACAATGCATGAGGATTCGAATGCCAAGGTGGAAATTCAAATTAGCCTTCGTGGAGAGATCAAAAGATCACTGGAGTGTCATCAAATCACAACTAGAAGTCTTCATCATCATCAATGGAGTCATCAATGCACAAGTAACTGTCAATCATCAGTCAAACTGAGTCTAACTGAGTGTGGTAGGTGTAACTGGCACATGGAGGCACTAACTGAATGAAGAAGGCTCAATGAAGGGCGCATGAGGAGTTAATTGGAGTCAGAATGGGCAATCTAGTCTCACTGGAGGTCTATCGGAGTGATACAGTCAGTTGAGAGTCAGTCTAGCCTTAAATCAAGGAAAGAACTGAAGATGATTGAAGTACAACTCAATGGTAGGTGAGAGAGGGCGCATGAGATGCATGTAACTGCATGCAGGGTGCACTAAGCACTAGGAGGGATAAAATTGATCAATGAGAAGCCCGGGTCTAGCTAACTGAGGGCTAGGTGCTGGGACTGATGACTAGCATGCATGCAGAATGCATGCTGCATGCAAGATTGAAAATGAAAATAATGAAAATGTTGGTAGGACTAGGGTGGAGTATAGGAATATCCTAACACCCCTCCTTAATCCATCCTGGGACTTGGTAATTGAGACCAAAGGTCACCCAATACAATGAATAATAATAACATTCAATAAACCGAGGAAATGGGGAAAACCTCATGGGAAAAATACCCCCCCTCAAAATAGACTATAAGGCACACACAAAAATAAATGCTCCAAACTCAAGCAGGTGTGATGCTTGGTCATATGTTTGGAGGTATCTTCTTCTTGGGAAGAAGTGGTTCATGCTCAAAAAGCATGTGCTTGTACTTTCTCTTCAGATCGAATGTGATGAGAACAAATCCAAAAGTATGAGGATGATCCTTGAACCTGTGATTCGAATCAGCTGAGGTAGGATCAAATCTATGAATATGATAGTCTTTTGTTTTCTCCTTTGAACCATCATGGGTGATATTATGCCCAAAAGAACCATCAAATATCAGTGATTGCTTGGAATCCAAATCAGATCCAAGACTTGAATCATGGTTGCTTAAGATCTCCTTTGAACCATTTGAGGTGAGTTCTAAACCAGTAAATGCATGATAAATTATCCCAAGCGAATGGCAATGGCCATCATCTTCAATAACCTTCTGAAAGCATGAAATAATGATCATATAGTAGTAAATAAGAGGTGATTGATCAAGGAGAGCGAATGTATTACCTCCAATGGCTGATTTGACCTCCGAAACATTCAGTAGATCATGATGCAAACCAATAGACTTTGGTGCAAGAGAGGATTTAGGAACCTCTGCAGTTTCTAGAGTGTGAGCTGGCACATAATTCAAAATAGAATAAATTTGGAGCATGAGTGTAGAATCTGCAAGTTCTTCTTCTTTGTGGCTAACTTCAATATGAGATATGTTTGATACTGATTCATGATCAATGAGATCATCAAGGAGGGTGAATGCATCACTGGGCTTGCTCTCGAAAGGGTTTGGACCAATCCCTTCATTCTGTTTGCCAAATATTTCATCCAGGTGGGCCCATAGCTCTTTTGGAGATTCAACATCAAGGGAGTGGATTTCCATGCATCGAGACATAGCATACATCATGACTGCAATGGCTATTTCACCTTCATTTAACCAATCATTCTCTTCTTCAGAGGATTTGAACTCTCTTTCAAAACAATAATCAAAGAGATCATGGATCTTCAAATATGCTATCATTTTTGGTTTCCATTCAACATAGTTGAATAGAGAAAGAGGGGGAATTCCTTCGAAATTCAATGAAGCTGTAGAAGACCTGCAAAATAATAGGAAATATCTGCAACTGCTACTGTTGCAAAAATGCAGAAACTGCTGCACTCAAAATCTTGATAATAACCTGCAAAAAACTCTCAGGAATGGAGATAAACAATACTCTCAACATGCTCTAATACCATGTGAAAATCCTCACAGCAGATCTAAGAGCTAATGTATGCCTCACAAGAAAGATTATGATTAAGTAGGAAGATAGAAGAAGAGTGGTCAATGCAGTGTAAATGAGCAACAGAATAATAATATAGTAGAACTCGGATAGAAGAAAAATAACTTCACAGACACTAATTCATTAATCACAAATGGACAAATAAATAATACAATGCATGAGGATTCAAATTCCAAGGTGGAAATTTGAATTAGCCTTCATGGAGAGATCAAAAGATCACTGGAGTGTCATCAAAGCACAACTAGAAGTCTTCATCATCATCAGTGGAGTCATCAATGCACAAGTAACTGTCAATCATCAGTCAAACTGAGTCTAACTGAGTGTGGTAGGTGTAACTGGCACATGGAGACACTAGCTGAATGAAGGAGGCTTAGTGGAGGGCGCATGAGGAGCTAATTGGAGTCAAAATGGGTAGTCTAGTATCACTAGAGGTCTATCGGAGTGATACAGTCAGTTGAGAGTCAGTCTAGCCTTAAATCAAGGAAAGAACTGAAGATAACTGAAGTACAACTGAATGGTAGGTGAGAGAGGGTGCAAGAGATGCATGTAACTGCATGCAGGGTGCACTAAGCACTAGGAGGGCTAAAACTGATCAATGAGAAGCTCCCGGGGCTAGATAATTGAGGGCTAGGTGTTGGGACTGATGACTGGCATGCATGCAAAATGCATGCTGCATGAAGAAATGCATGCAAGACTAAAAATGCAAATAATGAAAATGTTGGTAGGACTAGGGTGGAGTATAGGAATATCCTAACACCGTCACCCGTTTTTTATGGTTTTTATATCACCGGATTCAGTTTTCCGCGCTCATGATGATGCTTGAGATCATTTCTCGCCTTCACCAATTTTTTTTTTGAAATTGTGTCCACACAACTTGTCGCCTCGATTTGCGTGCCACATCGATCGCTGCCATATTTTACAAATTAGTGCATCACAACTTACACATGAGCCCTCTGCTCCATCCACACTGCAATTATGGCATTGTTTTGCTACCATTCATCAACTTGCAAGGAGGACCCATCAGTGTTCCCCCCCATTGTTCCCAAACTTGTCCCCAGATTGAATGCTTCCTCCTTGATTGGCCATTACTTTTGTTCGGTATAATTTTCCCCTTTTTCGGGCCAAGCAATCCGCTTACGAAAAAGACACTTAGGGAGTTTTTGTTAAGCTTTTTTCTGACTCCTAAAACAATGAAAAGATCGCCGAGCAATCTTGCTTCCTTTCATGCTCGTTAAACGTATTTGAAAGGGCGTCTACCTGGTATAAGTTTACCCCTTTTCCGAACCTTGTAGACTAATTACGAAAAAGGAATACTCTAGTCATATCGGTTAGAAGAGTTCTTCATTGCATCCTTTTATACTTTTTTCGGCCTTGGAGACTAACACACGAAAAAGAACCACCTCGGAGTCTTCTTATTGCTTTCAGACTCTCTAAAAGTGAAAGCAACCAAAGCATGAACTGTCATGGGCTCGTACAAATCCACACGATAGTACCATCTTTGAGCACACTTCTATCCCTTCTTTGAGCTCCTTAACACATAAAGAAGGACCCAATGGTGCCTCTCAGTGCCACAACAGATCATATCTAGTCACACTATCATGGCAGCTTCCCCAGTATGGTCACATTTTTTAGAGTAATCTGCGATGTGTCACCCTTTGAGTTCCCCCCTCCCATTGCAGTCACAGTCCTTGGTCCCTTCATCTATGATCCCCTCCCACGAAGTCAGTTTCATATGTTGTCAGGTTAGCCTTGCCATCATACTCTGAACAAAGGAAGTCTGAGTCTCCACCCCCCCACTCTGCGACCTTAGTTGTCCCCCACCCCCACAGCATGTCATTTCCATCCTAAGTACTATCACCTTTTGGTTATACACCTCGCGCTCCTATCAAGGAAACATCATTTCCTTGGTAGTCGTTGGTCTCCCTCCATCGACGCCAACCAATCTATTCCAGAGGATAGACCCAGAGGTCCCTTTATCTTGGACTCATCACCCTCATTGGTGAGTACCTACGGACCATTTTGAGAGGAACCCTTAGTGCTTCTCTGAATGGTTGTTTCTCACGTGCTCGATGTCAACACCTTGATCGCACCGTTGAAATTTGTGCAGGGTATTGGTTCCTTAAGTTGTTTAATGAAGACCCTGGATGTCCCTTGACTCTAGCACATTGGTGAGTATATTTGGAAGCCCCCTCAGTTATTTGTTCCCATGGATATTCGGGCTGCACTTGGAGACAGTATTCGGAAGCACCCCAGTTGTATGCTTCTATGAGAACCCAGTTCAGATCAGTCATGGTCGGACCATGAGTATGTCCCAGATTTGTGTCCCCTCTAGACCAGTACGATGTACACAATAGTTCTCCATGTATTGTTTAGGTCCCCTTTTTTTGGACCTCTTTATTATATTTTGACTATGAGCATGGGTATGCCCGCCTCGTCCATATGTTGAGATACTCCTCACTGAGACATGTATTCTTAGTTCTTGGCAGTCCATACAGACCTTGTGTTCCGGTTTCCACCCAGTTCCTGCTCTCCTCCATCACAATGCTTGTCACCAGGGAAAATCACAGAACTTATGATGTCTATCAGCCATACGATGAGCTCCTACCCTCACACATCAGGGGGAAATCTGTTAACATCAAAAAATTACTCACCAGCTCATTCCCGTAGACACATACCCTTGTTGACCAAAATTCCTATCAATATAACCTCCAAAACCCCAAAAAACCCAAATGGGAACCAAAATATTTTAAATTCCTTCAAAAACATACCAAAACCCCAAAAGAGGGTCAAACTTTCCCAAAAATCAAAATAATTGGGAATAAACTCAAAAGGAAATCAAAAAAGAGAAAAAGAGGGAAAAAACCCTAAAAATCCCTAAAACCCTAACCTAAATCTATAAAAGGGGTGGAGGCCCCTCATTTTAAAGAACCCTCACCTACTCCACCCTTATGTTGCTAAATTTTTTGTCTAAGCCATAGCCATTCACCTTTTGAGCTTTCGCCTCCCATAAGATAGAAGCTTTAGCCACCATCGAAGCATTGAGGAGGAGAGTATGGAACCAAAGGAACTCTGGAGCACATTGTACCATCGTCATAGCTTCAATAGCCTCGTTCTTCGAGGTAAATTCTTTGCAAGCCTTAGCTTGTCGATCAATACAAAAGGTTAAAAAATTCTTTTTTATCTTGCTCTGAAAGTTTGTTATTCCATGTTTTGAAATCATTTTTTATCTTATGCACATGCTAGCTCAAATTGTTTATGGTTTTTATGTTTAGATAGTTTTTACCATTTTCCATTGACTTGCTACTAAGGGTTCCTTGCCCTTAGTAGGTGCCCTTTTGCACGAGCTTGGGTGTAAACCCTACAGCTGCTATGTTTAGGCTTGACATGTCATAATGGTCATATGTCAGCAATCAGGTTTGCAATTTGTCATAGGTGTCATATCATATTCATCATTGTTGTCATATAGGTTAGGGAATCTAGTCCAGGTGTTCAATAACTCCTCATTTGACTCTTCCTCTTCTATGGGAGTTACATTTCCATCCCAATTCGACCTATGATGCATATTTACAAGTGTATGAGCCTTCCAACTCCTCCCAATAACCTTAGGCTTCCCATGGATTCGAATTTACAAGAGGAGGATACCATGTGGCACAAAATTTCTAGCTTGTTTGGGCCCCACAACCTCCATGTGTCTTCATCAACCATTGCCACTTTAATTTTCCCTTGTATTTATTTATTTATCTCCTTTATTAAATATTTATTCCATTCTAATGTCCACCATTTATTAGCTCCCTCATTGCAAATCCTCATGTCTCCATCCAACCTAGGGAACTAATAGGATTGGTGGAATTTCCTTGTTATGAATTTATTTGAATGGGGCATTACAATAATCAATACATAACTTGAGAGTTCCATCTTTTTTTTTCACAAATAGCACGGTTGCTCCCTGTGGAGAGACATTCAATTGAATGTATTTATTTTCCAATAACTCTTGCAATTGCATTTCCAGCTCTAATAATTATGGGGTACACATTCTATAAGGTGTCTTGGACACTAGCACAACTCCTAGAACAAGATCAATTGTGAAATCAATATCCCTCTTTGGATGAATTCCTAGCACTTCATTGTGAAACACACCCCTGAATTCTTGCAACACATGATAGTCCTTCAACTTGGGAACTTCATTTTTTGTTATACCCAATACATGGGCTTCATACAATTGGAAACCTTTTCTAAAATACTTCTTCAGCTGCAAAGTTGAAATTTTCCTAATAGAAACCACCTTAGGAATGCTATTTCCTATATTTTGGATTCCTTCTTCATTAATGCATTGAAAGGTCTTATTATAGTAATCAACTTTAACTTTATGTGCTTCCAACCAATCCATTCCAATAAGAACATCATAGGAACCAAGTGGCAAACTATTCATATTTTCCCATGTGAAGAGTCCATCCATTTCTAATGGACATTTCTCCACCACTTCACTAATTTTCCTTTGGGTTCCAGTGGCTAGTTGCACCAACCACGACTTACTATGTTTTAGTTTTTCAAAAGAACAAGCCTAAATGTTTTTAGGAGTGATACAATTGTGAGTAGATCTAGGGACAATAAAAATAGAAATATATGCTTAGAAATATTACCTTTGACCTCGACCACAACTAATTGATGATATGCTTGGCAGTCCTTTGATGTATCATAGATTCTAGGTATGGTCATTTCCACCTCACCCACAGTTTCATCCTCTTGGATGCTACCACTCCAATGTGGACAATTTTTAAGTAAATGGTCCTTTCCACATCCCAAACATTGAAGTGGATCTCTTGGCTTATATCCCATCATCTTAGTTGACTTAGTCACATCACGTGGTGGTTTCCTTTGCTAATTTATGAAATTAAGAGTCTGGAATCCCCTCTTTATTTGGTAAAACTTTTATTTTTCTTATCCTTCCACGCCTTATGAAATTCTGACCTGCTTTTGTTTTGATCATAACAATAGTTGGCCTTATGGTTTCATCTAGAGTTTGAGGTTCACCAAACTTAGTTATTTCCTTATATGATTGATATAATCCACTTAGAAAACACTAAATTTGACCTTATTATCTCCAATATACTTAACATACCTCAGCAACTCGAATAAATTTATTGACATACTCATCCATGGTCATTTGTCCCAATTTCAACTCATGAAACTCTTCAATCTTGTCATCATGGTACCTATTGGAGATGTACTTTTGCTTGAAGTACTTCTTGAATTGCTTCCACACAATCTTCCTTTCATTTATCCTCTTGATGTGTTTAAGGTGATCCCACCATATAGATGTTCTTCCATTTAAATTAAATATAGCCACCTTCGCCTTCATGTTTTCAGAGTACTCATGGACTTGGAAATATTTTCTCATCCCAAGAAGCCAAGCCTCAGCTTCTTGACCATATTTTAATTCACCATCAAAAGTGGAAGGTTTAGAGTTTTGAAATTCCCTATGTGAGTTGTTCTTGAAAGTGTTTTTTCTCATATTCTTAAGAGATGGAGAGCTTGAATCTTCATTGGAGTCTTTAGAGGAATATGACTCACTAGAAGAGAATTTTGGAGTATATGTCATATCTCTAAAAACACTTCTTGAGCTATGGGACCTCTTGCGAGAATTCCTCCTTGAACTACTCCCACTCTTTTCCTCATTTCCTAAGTGTTTCCTATGGTGAATATTTCTCTGAACGTTTGTTAATATTTGGAGCATGGTTGCATTCAGTTGGTTTTGTTTTTCCAGAGCTCTGATAAAACTCTCATAATCCTTTTTGCAACTTTGTAATTCCACTCTTAGAATTCTCATGGTTTCTGCAATATATGGGGGGGTTACTTGATTTATTCAGCCATTAAATTCTCTACATTCTTGACATATACGTTTTCTCCCATGGAATTTGTTTTAGCTGCATAAGGATCCTGTGCATCATCTATGATAGTGGTTTTCTTTGGCCCAACTAATACCAAGGATTTCACAATTGCACTATATTGAATGTTGACCCATAATTGTACCTGATATGATATTGTATCTGTAAAAGTGTTCATATAAGCACACTTGTTAGCATCATTAAATTCTTAGAAAATATTACCATTAATTTTCATGCATTCTTGGAACTACACATATTGACAATTTTTGTCAAATTATGGCTACAAACACTTTTCTGTTCATTTTTTTTAATAAACATCTCAATCACATTTTTAGAATATGATTGTGCACAATTATTCCACTATATTGGATAAGCTTTTAAATGACTATAACTATGACCATTTCTTATTTTTGGGCAAAATGTTACAACCTTTCAAAATTGTCAATTTTGTTCAAATTTTCACTTCTCTTGGTATTTAGCTTCAGAGACCAGCTTAAGCCACCCGTAGAAGAAAATATAGGGAGAACCAGAAATAATTTTATATTGGGCATTGCTAATAATCATGATGAGGATTACTCAACAAATTTCAAATCTTTGATCCAACTCACAAGTCAATTTCTATGCTTTTATGGAAATGACTACTTTTAACTTTTGTATCTTCTCCAAACTCATCATTTCTGAAAATACTTCCTCTAACCAAATTTATTCATTTTAATGAGTAGATAAAAGATCGAGTTCATAATTGTTTTCTTGTTTCAACATCTATGGTCACTTTTAACTCTGATAAGTTTTCCGAAATTGCACTTTCTCGTGCCCAAAAATTGGAATTTTGCCTTTTTTTGCACCTAGGCTTCACACCTTTTGGAATTTGTCCAAAATACATAAGATATATTGTTGTTCCTAGAACACGATTGCACCATAAAAAATTTAGCCCCATCAGACCCCATTTAGTCATTTGTTACACGCCTCCAAAAAACACTAATTCAATTTTTTTGTAAAACTGGAGCATAATGGGCACATGCATATCACTGGAAATTTTGTAGCCTTCCTCAATGACGTCGAAATGTTGTACGTATTATCGAATTCTAAGCTAAACTGCTTCTATTATGGCTAAAACAATTTCTAGGCTCCAAATTTGTATTTTTTTTAGTTTTTCTATATTGTTGACATGACGTGACATGTGCTTGGCCATGTGAAAGTCGGATCTTACATGTCATCGATGGGTGCAGCCATATCATATCTCTGCTTTTTGAGCCTACCATGTCATCATGACCCTACCTTTATCTTTTTTTTGGTAGTGATTGTTCCCTTTTTCACGTGCCATCCTTTGACCAATTTTCCTTGCGTGAATGGTTAGGATCATTTTCCAGGACTTGCACGATTCAATCCTAGCCATTCACGGAGGCTACTTTGGATTAAATTAGATTACTTATGATATGAAAAAATGAACATGATCTAACAATCCAATCTTTGTGATGCAATCTGATCCATTTACGCACTACACCCTTTGATAAACCTTGATCTGTTTCCCTTTGTGCAAATGGTCCAAATTTGCCCTTGGAACTTGCTCAGGTTGATCTCAACCATTCGCGACAGACCTCGAAATTGTTTGTATCCAACTCAAATCCACATGGGTTCCAATTGAGCATTTAACCATTGCCACCTTTGCACCCTATTCGACTTGGTTGGTCCATGCCATACCCATGTCCATGTAGCTCATCCACGTCACACCTTTGTCCATGTGGTATGGTTGGGACCCATCTTAAATTTCCCAAATTTTCATAAATATGCAAAATTTCCATTCAACAACAAAGGGGCTTGTTATAGGTCAAATCTGCACTTCTCCATCCGTGATCACATTGCCTTGTCGATCACACAAAAGGACACTATGGATTGAAGAGCTAGATTAACCTTAGATGACTTGAGTGCTGAAATCCCACATGTTCAGCGAAAACACCCTATTTTTCTACATATTTCATGGAAAATGCGCGACTCTTGGTATTGATATCTAGCGTGTCATGCGCGGGTTCTAATGCTGATAACCCGCGCACATCAGTTAAAATATATGCGCGAGTTTCTAAGAGAGTTAACCGCAGACCATGCACAGGTTTCTTAGTATCATACCCGCAGACATCTTAAGATGAAATTGAAAAATATATTAAGAATACGAATTGGGATTAGTTGAGTTTGGTATTGTAACTCCCCCAACCTCCCAATTCAACTACCTCACAAATATAACTTCCTACCTTGGCCATAAATACAAGGGGAATCCATGAGGAAGGGGCCAATAGAGAGAGAGCTATTGTTATGTTGAAGTAATTTCTAGTCAAGAGAGGAGCAGGAGCCCAAAACTTAGTTGCATAAGTGCTTGGAACAAGATCAGGTATATCAGTTGTATTTTGTTGCATTTCTTTGACAATAAAGATCGAGATACCCTTCCCATCCCAATAGAGTGTTATTTCTATTGAATTTTGATTATAATTAATGTTATATTGTTGTCAATATCATTATATGTTTGTAGTCAGAACGTTTTGAGGAAGGTCTGTGTATTTTGCAGGTACATTGTTGTGGATATTGGGAGAAATATAGGACTAGCCACCATAAATAAGGTACTCTTTCATAAACCTTAATCTCATTTTGTTTACAGTAATGAATGTAAGATCTAATGTATCTATCTGTCGGTCCCATGTACGTTGATAGCATCCATCCCCTGATATAGGGTATAATCCTTAACAATAGAATTGATGACTCCACAGGGGAGCACCTTTTCGTTTCTGCTCTGGGATCTCCTTTAGGTTTTCTTCAGTCTTTACAACTTTCTGGCTTTCTGTGAGGTTTTCAAAGGTTGCTTTGTTGTTTCCCTTTGCTTTGATTCAGTCCAGTGTTGAGTTTGCAAAGCTTTTCTTTTCCTACCAGTCCCCATGCACATGTCTCATGTACATACAGGCGCACATTTTTTGACTTGTGGGCGAGTTGTTCTCATTACAACCCACAGGTTTCAAGTTGCATGCGCAAGCTCTTAGCATATACAGCCGTAGACATCCCTGTAGGTTTGACCCTTTTTACAATAGGGTTTGATCTTTGGTTGTTGGGTATACCTTTGGTTTTTTGCTTTTCCCTTTTGACTGTTGATAATACATCCTTGTGTCTTTCTGAGTCTTGTTATAGCCTCTTAGAGGTCCCTTGTGAATTCTTCATTTGATTCAGTCATTGTTTTGGTGTCCTTTCTTTTTTTTTAGTTCTTTTTAAACCCGTGCGTGACTTCCCAGTAGTTGCAGTTGCTCATTTTGTGCCGTTGCCGCGAGTTGTCTCGTATAGTACCTGCGCACATTTCCTGAGTTTTGCCTTTTTATTTAGGGTTTGGCCTCAGTAGGGTGTTTTTGTGGTTTTGAAGGTTTTGGATTATCTGGATACCTACTGAACATTTGTTTAGGTCAGTCTGAGTTTGTTTGGAGTCTCTTTTGATAGTTTTTCTATTTGAGTCTTCGTGATTGTAAAGTTTCACTAGTTTGCTTGCCTACTTTTTGTTGGGTGGATGCTTTTCTTTGGGTATTTGATGTTCAGGAGCAGTCTAGTTCCCTGCCTTCCCGCTTTACACATCAGCTCTTCCTTTTTCTTTTGCATCTTATTCCAAATTTTGAGTTATTTCATTCAAACAACTCTGTAGGTTAGAGTCTTTGTCAGTATTTGGATCTGTTTGTTATAAGCTTTGGGCTCTTTGTCTTTACTCACATTCTTGATAATTATTGCTTGTTCATTTTCATGTTTATTCTCTTTTCATAGTTAGAGAAAAAGGTCAAAATTGAAAAACTAAGAACTAGTTTACAAGACTTGTCATTGTTTTCGAGGTAGGATAGTTTGCTTTACTATTAACTTTGAAAATTTAAAAAATTGAGAAAGAAAATTTTTTATGCATAGGAATGCCTAGTTTTGTTTTGAAAGCTACAAAAAAAAAGAATTTTGTTAAGTTTTATGCATCATTGTACACATTTTACTTTTGTCATAACCATACCACACACATCACTACCTATTGAGTAAGAAACATCCTCTAACATCTAATAAAATCAATTAGTAACTTTCTTTTTAGGGTTGACACTATATCAACTAGCTTACGCTAGGATTTTAGAACATATCACTTTAAACTTTTCAAAATCGTTTCATTTCTCAAAAATCGAAGTGAGACAATATTTTAGGTAAACCCACCCTTATCAAAATATTATGGGAAGCTCCACTTAAACCAGAGTTAAGCACGAGGTCGTGTGAGACTGAAACTGTTGGGGATACCCCCTCACTTTCCTTTCGAGTATACATCAGAGCTGATTCGCATACGGGGGTCCACTAGTACTTCAAGTACTCTTGGATTTCGGGCTTAGGTACCCTGCCCATGCGTTTTGGATGGACCTGCAACTGTCCCCCCATATATTTTCGTAATTGTGGTATCCTTAGTATCTTGACCTTAGGGATCCTCACAGGTATAGTGGAAGGCTATTTCCACTGCACCTAGGACAGACACGGAAGGTAACCCTTTTCAGTAATCCCAGGAGGGCGGTTTGGTGATTCAAACGCTTGCACCCAGAGGACCTATATTGGACATCGTGCAACTGACCTTCGATATTCTATTGGTTTGTTCTAGGCCCTCATCATCCTAGAATGACTTATGAGATTATTATCTTTGTGTGCCTGGTATGGATTACTTTAGGACATTTTTTTAGTGGTGTGCTCTTTGTGCCGCTTGTTTTTAGTTGGCCTTAGATATTTTTCTAGCTCATTGAGTTGGAAATTATGGATAGTATTCCGGTGAGCACTAATCAAGGGAACCCTGTTCAAGGGGCTCCTTGTGCTTGTCCATGCATTGGGAACATTGGTACTCCCTTATTGGCTACCTTGAATCTTCCGGGATTCACTATAGGGCTCCCAGTTTGGTTGTTTTCCGCTCTGAATGCCTTGCATGCTCTAGATGCTTCTCAAGCAAGCACTTCACATCAAGAGAATCAAAACCCTATGCCTTCTTCGCCAGTAACATCTTATCCTCCTCCTTATACCTCATGTGGTGAAAGTAGTAATACTAGTAACCATAAATATAAAAGGAATAGATGGAGGAAGAATAGGAAGAAGATGCCAAAGCAAGGGGGCAACCACCCAGCCTCTGGAAGTCATGCTGGGGGAACCTACCCGACCTCTGGTGATCATGTTGGGAGAAATGACTCAGTCACTGTAAATCATATTGAACCTCCGCACCCAGCCTCTAGAAGTCATGCTAGGGGCACCTACCTAGCCTCTGGAAGTCATGCTGGGAGAAAAATTTCAGTCACTGCAAATCATACTGAAAGCATGTCTTCAACCACTGTTGGTCATGTTGAGGACACGTCATTGATCACTACTTGTCACATTAATGCCAAGTCACCAGTTACTGTGAGTCATACCGGAGACATTGAGTCAACCACTGTAAGTCATGCTAAGAACATTGAACTTGTTGACAAACCTAATAAAAAGAAGCTTAAGTTACCTTGTAAGTTTTGCGAGGGAGACCACTTGACCTATTTGTGCCCTGTACTTCCAGAAGTGCAAAAAGTGTGGTCCGTAGTTCAAAAGTCTTATGCTTCTGAGCAACCAGCCACTGCAATTCATGATGGGGGAAAGCTGTTAGCCAATGCTAGTCATGCTGAGAATACTGTTGTTGTAAAGGAGTCTAAGCTTATAGGACGCAAGCCAAAGTTCCCTTGTAAAATTTGTAAGATAGATCACCTTACTCACCTGTGCCCTGCTATTCCTGGGGTGAGGAGAGTGTGGTCCATGTCTGAAGGATCCTTTGCTCTTGAATTGTCTATAGATTCCCAACAGCTAGGTAAACCTTTGGTTGATAAAGTGGATGAACCAAAACAGTCTTTGGCCAACCCCACTCATTTTTTAGAGAGTGAAGTGATCGAATCGATGCAATCTTCAACCGATCCCATCAATCCTTTAGAGACTGATGCACCTGTACCTGAAGTCTTCTACATTACCAGTTCAGATGTTTCTGAAAAAGGGGGCACTTCACCTGTGCTGAGTGAACCCCTACCAAGATTTGGGATCATTTCCTTTGATTGGAATAGTCTAACTGTGCCTCACCTTCCTTCTGCTACACCTTTCCAGATAAAGGTTGATATCAAAAACCATGTGGTTCACCGATGTATTGTAGATGAAGGAGCCTCTGTTAGTATCTTATCCCCTTATCCTTGGAGAGATTTAGGTTTCCCTAACCTAGTTCCAATTGTTAATTGGTCGTTGACTTTTGATAGAAGACCTAGTGAACCATTGGGATTCTTCCCTCAGGTACCTGTTACTTTGGGTGGAAAAACAGTCTTAGTTGATTTTATGGTTTTAAAGGACCCTATGGATTTTGAAATGATCCTTGGGCGTGATTACGTATATGCTATGCATGTCGTGGTGTCTACGCTATTTCGTGTGATGCATTTTCCTCACAATGAAAGCATTGTCACCATTGATCAGCTTGCATTTGTTCCTCCTTATTACCCAGTTGTAGACCAAAAGTATCCCTCATCAGTAGGCACTACCATGTCACAAGGAAATTATGTGGCATATTTATCTTTGAGCCCAATTGCTACTAAGAAGAAGCCTCTGAATTCATGATTACCTTCTCGGGACTGGGTCCCGACAGTTGATCAGGTGATGAATCCATTTGAATGTTTAGATATGTTTTTTATCTGGGATGATATACTTCCTTCTAATGAAGTTTTCCTAGAGTCTATAATGCAGTCTTCCATTCATTTGGACATTGATCCAGTTTCAAGCATTCTTCCACCTTTCATTCGAGCTCGTTAAAAACAGTAAGAAGGCTATGAGCATTCTTCCATCTCTCCTTTGAGCTTGTTAAGAACAATAAGGAGGTCACGAGTTTACTTTTTCGGGCTCGTTAAACCTTTACAAAAAATATTTGTATAAATTTATTTCATGCCCTTGTTAGACTCTTTAAATATGACAAGATTGCCGAGTATAGTTGTCATTTCAGACTTGTTAAAGGATTTGAAGCGACATCCACTTAAGTATAAGTTTAATAATTTTCTGGACTTTTGTGGATCATTTACGAAAAATGAATACTCTGGTCATATGTGGCTAGAAGAGTTCTTCTCTCATTGTTTTATACTTTTTCAGGTGAGGAGACTAACTGTACGAAAAAGGACCTTTAGGAGTCTTCTTTAGGGTTTTTAGACTCTTGAAACATGAAAACACCAACGAGCATTCACCTACTCGGGCTCGATCTAAAATCCACGAGTATGTATATAGAGTTATTGTTTAAGTTTTTCAGACTCTTCAAACAAGAAAACACCGACGAGCACATACCAACTCGGGCTCGATACTAAAATCCACGAGTAGGTGTATGGAGTTATTGTTTAAGTTTTCCAGACTTCTCAAAAAAGAAACACCGGCGAGCATAAACCGATCCAGGCTTGATATTCAAATCCATGGATCAGTGTTATAGAGTATTCGGCTATCTCTTCTTCAAACTTTGTAAAAAATGAAGAAGGTCCTAAGTTTTCCTCCCATGGGATCATTAAATTTACACATGGTTGGACTTATATCAAGCAATCTTCTCCCTCTTTCTTTGAGCTTGCTTCAAAAATGAAGAGAGACTATTGAGTTTTCTTTCTTGGACTCATTAAAACCAATAAAAAAGATATTCTTTGATAAAAAGGGAAAAGGGAAGGGAAGGGTACCAAACATATTTTCAGTTCAAAGGCAGCACGTCAGTCATGTCCTTGAACAAAGCATCTGTTGAGTCTATTATTCAATTGGGTTTTAGTTTTTGACCTTAGGATGAACCTGATCTCAGAGTTTTTACTCCTCTAATTGGTTAATCTTCAAATCATATGGATCTGCTAATGTATCCTACATTGCAGGTTTATATCACGTTCTCGTCGTGTTAAAAGCTACCTAAGTCACTCTTGTGTCGTGCTCACTGTTCAAGGATACAACCTGTGTCGGCCATTCTGCAGTTACCTTGACTTTATTTGTTGGCAATCTTTGTGTCAGTTTGTTTCATCTTGTATCAGTCCTACTCCAAATCAATTCAATGTTTTGAGTGTTCCTTGTGTTGGATGAAGGAGGATGCATTACGGCCTCCCTTCCATCGGACTTCTTCCCATCGAGTTTCGGATAGTACCTTGGGGATTGCAATCATTAGTGGCAATTTCCCTCGCCATTGAATAGTGGGAATACATCAATGTCTCCTATTCGATGGATTCTTCAAGTGTTCGACTCCAAGACCATTTATTCACACTTGTTTGAATGTACTAGGTACCTTGGGTCCCATTTTCATTATTGGTGTTTGTTAACGGTATACATCAATGACTGGTAATCAAATGATACCCCCCATGTTCGACTCCATCTCATTTATTCACATGGTTTGGGTTCGTACCTTGGGATGTTTTGGATGAAGACCTGTTGTTCGGATTTTTTGACTAAAGGCCAACTAAGGAGAACTAACCCATACAAGGCACTTACTGCAACCCCCGATATGTTTGGTATGGCTAATTCTCACGGGAACAAAGGCCCCGCTGCCTTTGGGTTTTCTCTCGAAAGGAGAGTCTCACAAACTAAATGATATGAATTCTTAAAATGCAATTAAAACTCTCAAAGATATAATCTAACTAGTAAGAAATGCATAACTAATCTAAGATGCAATTTTTAGATAACTGCAACAAACATTTTAACAGCTGCTAAACTACAAAGAGATTTAAAAGTTGCTAGAAACCCGAAGTTACAGTTATTGAAAAGAAATCTAATCTAAATTATATCTAAACTATTTGTCTATTCTATCTAAACAATCTACCTAAAAACTATCCCGAACTATCCTGCGCAGGAGCATGATTTAAAAACTAATACAGTGGTTTCTAGGACTGAATCATATATAAACATTATCTAACAAAATAGTAAAACAAAGTTTATCATTCAGTTAAACAACATTATATTCAATCACACAGTATTTAAAATAACAATGAAACTGATTATTAAAAACACCATATAAATTTTAAAACCAATTTTGAAAACAACGTTAGTCCAAGACAAGTAGATCTATCACTCATACATGATAATAAAATATAAATGTATCAAAGAAAATAGACAATATAGTAAGTATGAAGGAGTATAGATATCTTTAAAATGAAAATTCATAAATCAACATTAATCAAATTCATAGCAAAGTTTATGTCATGAAACAACAGCTCAGGTTACTATGACTCCTACAAGCACTTGCTACACCAATCTTGAACTCTAATGAAAACTTATAAAAATTCTGAAAGAAACAATTCCTCAGAAACTTTATGGATTTTCCCTTGGCAGCGCCTCCCCACACCTTCCCTTTCAAAGAAAAGTTACCAAAAGAAAATGATTAGATTACAAAAGAGAATAAATCTACTTCCAAACTCTATGGAGACCTCCCTTGGCAACGTATCCCTCTCCTTATCTCAAAAATGAAATCAAGAGCATTACAAAGCCTGGACAAAAACGTATTCTAAAGCTCTGTGGAGAACCCCCCAATTTATGTAGCTTCTTGCTATTGCTTAAATAGGCAAAATAAAAACAAACAGAAAACTGAAAGATGAACTGACTCTCCTGGCTGGCCGCAACTGGAAAAAACGTGTTCAAAGAACCTGGAAAATCTCTCAAATGGTTCAATTTTTTCAGGAAATTCCCACGCCACCACTAAATGAGTCCGTTCTGCAAAAAACCCATGCTTCGGAATTTCAAATTTCATTTTATTGCCTGCAGTATGCTGCCGAAAATTGTCACCTGAAAAATGAAGGGAATCCAATGTTCTTGTTCCTGTTTATAACGTGGTCATTCATTTTACCATCAGAACTCAATAATCTGCATTTTTATTTGAATGTTCTCAAAAACTCTTTATCAATATGCTCCAGATCGCTGCGAATTGATTTGCTGTTGCCAAAATAACCTGTTAGTTAATGATAAAATAAGAAAATTACTTATGAAAAATGATTTAAGATTCAATTCTAGAGCGACTTGATGAATTTATCATCATTGGGACAATCTTTGGCCGGCATTTCTAAATGCGTTACCAACCTGTTTTTGAACATCAAAACGCACTTTTTCCCATTTTGGCAGATTTCTATTTCACACGTGTAAACACCAGATGGAGACCTGAAGTCATGAAAAAATGGACAAATTACCAAAGAATGGATCCATGACATTTGATAAATTTATTTGCACAAGGAAAACCTTTGGCGGGAATTTCCAAATGACCTCTCAAAATTTCTGTCTTTAACACTTAGATAGTTTTTTCAAACCCTAGTCCTTATTGTGCCAGGAGGCACTTTGGTAGACTGATATCTTTGTCATCAAGCACTCACTAGGAGAAATGAGACCATGGTCATGTGCACTAATCAACAAGATATAACATGACACTTTCATATTATTTTTCTCATCATCCTATGAGACATGGCGGGCATTTCCCTGGGGCCAGTTAAGCAGTTTTGCCAGTATTGGAACATTGCAAAAGAACCTGAAACCCTGTTTTGGCAGTCCTATAACTTTCTCATCGGACACTTTTAAGACAAACTGAAACCATGGTTGGGTATACAAAACACCAACCTACAGGATTCCCATATGGTGCGAGCATTTTCTTCAACTCACAATTTATGGCGGGCATTTTCCTGAGGTCACTTGAGCCAGTTTTCCAACACTTAGTCATTTTCAGGAAGTTCTCTAGAATTTATCCTAAAACCCTATTTTGGAAGATCCATAATATTTCTTCAGAGATAGTTAAGGAAAATTGAGACAATTTTCAGATAGTCAAAGCAACAGACTACAGCCTGACCATATGCTGCGAGCATTTAATTTAACCTATGATTTATGGTGGGCATTTTCCTAGACCAATTTTGACTAATTTTTCCATACTTAGTCAATTTCATGATTTTCACCAAATTGCCATATTTCTCCAAAATGATGACATATTTCAATACTGACTTAATGATAGCACTAGAACACCATCATGTGTCTTTCCAACCTCATCACACATCCCACATCATCATACTTTCCATGTCATTACTTCCTTTGCCATTCCTTTGTCTTTCATTGAGTTTTACCCTGCCATCATGTCCTTGGTTATTCCTTTGTCATCACTGAACTCGTTTGACATCAATGAAAACCATATTAAACATTCTCCCCCTTTGGCATTGACGGAAACACCTAAAAATTCTCTCCCTTTGACAACAATGACAAAGGATAACCTATTATACCCTTGTTGTAACCATCTTGACATAGAATTTCCAATCTTTCTCCTTTTTCACAACTATTTCTGCCAATATACTTCTTCTTACTTATTTTTTTTCTTCTTGTTAATTTGGACTTGGTGCTGACCATTATGAATGATAATTTAGTTAGCATTCTTCTTTACCTTCTTGTAGCTAGTCTTTGAAATAAGAACTTGGATGATGAGTTCATAGACTGCTGTTGGTGTCCAATATTGTCACCATTTTTTATCATTTAATATACTCGAAGTGGCGTTATTTCTATCGTTTTTGCTATAGTAAGTTGTTTTCTTAGCCATTCAGCTCATCAAACAGTCCAAGTATGCACAAATTCACTTACCATGTAAATCTTGCTATATTTTGTATATTATGGTTTATTTATGATTAAAATGATGTTTTTGGGAATAATTAACACTTATGGTTTTAATTGACAGGCTATGATTTGCAAATGACCCATCATTCAGACCATGTGCTACATGCTCAGCCTAAACTGCATTCATCTCATCATTCAGCCCTCTGTTCAACTCGCGAAATACGTGGTTGACACATCTTAGACCATTGAATGAAGAGAAGGACACATGGGTTCTGTTCGACACACAATGGGCCTGGTTAATGAGCTATTGCTCTAGAAAATCCATCCTTATGCTCGCCAAGCCTGACAGCACATCTCACGTTCACGTGAACGCTCCAAGCCTTGATTCATCTGCGCATTCAGCCTGGAGTCATGCACATTGGACAAGCTCTCGCTCGTGCCATTATTCTGGAAGGAGTCCAACCGTCCACATTTATCCTGCCAACATAACTTCCACGCCCATGTCAACACTCCAGCGCACCAGTCCTCTTGTTCGTTTGGAAGGGAGTTACGCACACCTGTTCACGCTTGCTCACATTCATTCATGCCGTCGTTATGGAAGGAGTTCGCCTACCCACGATTCAGTCTGCTAGCACATTGCTCATCCACGTTTGAGTTAGATCGACGCTGCAGCTGCTCTGAGAAGGAACTGACCCCGTCAAAGTCTGAAGAATTCCCCCTGCGTTGGCATGTATCAATTTAATTAGCTGTTACAATCATTTAAACACTCCTATTATTAGAGAGGTCAACTTTGTCGACCCTCTCACCATTGTAACTTATAAATAGTCGTCTCTGTGATTGAGGCGAGTTAGCTTCTGAATTCATGATGGTTTTCTAGTCTTGGTCCAAGAATTTGTAGTCGTAGATAGTGTGAAGACAGAGTCTGTAATTTTTCTCAAGTTAATGGAAGTAGAAGCTTGTTGATGTTCTGCTGGTAGTCATTTAAGTTGAGCTAGTTCACCCTCCGATTGCTGGGAAGGGCCCCTCATCAACTGGAGGTTTTATTTACATTTTTTGCATTTCTTTTCTTGCAATTAATTAGTTTATTTCCTGTGTGTGTAATTTAATTCATTTCCCTGTGTGTATTACCTTCATTCCTCTGTAATTTATATTTTGCTGCTAATAAAACCTTCCTTCTTCTGAGTTAAAATGGTCGACAAATAGTTCAGTAGTTTGATAATTTGTAGTTTGTTTTCAATCCTTTTTCCATCATCATAGTTAGATATTGCTTCCAAATTCTTCCATAGTTAGCATTCATTTTCTTCTTTTCTCCTCTGTTATTTTTTCTTCCTATTTGTTGTAGGTTAATTCTTCCCTCTTCTCTTCCAACCTTCTTCCTTCTATTCCAACCTTCTTCCTACTTCTTATAAAATCATTCTTCCTCTTAGGTAATGATTTGCATAGATGATTTCTTAGCCTCTAATAATCTCTCTACTGCTTCCTGTGCACAGTAGGATCATTTGCATAAGCCAGGTCGTAATTAAATCATCCAAAAACTCTTCTTTCCCACTCTTTAAAACGTTCTCCTCCATTCGGATCGTCATTCGGACTTCCATTCAGACCGATGTTCGAATCGTCATTCAGACCTGTGTGTTTTCTGTATTATTTTAGGCCTTTTTTCGAATCTAATTTCTTCTGCCTCTTAATCATCATTCTTCTTGTTCCTCCTTAATAGTTTGAGATGTAATTTAATCTTGTTTTATGTTATTTGGAGTTTTTAATTCAATTGTCATCATTATTTCCTCCTTATCCTCTTCTTATCTTTCTTCCAACATTTAGTTCTTTAACCAGTTTTGTTACTTGGTACTGTTCAGAATGTATTCATCTTGTTCCTAAATAGTTTGTTTTCAAGTTATAGTTGATATTCGTTGAGTTGTTTTAGTTTGTTGATCTTAAGACTAGTTTCTATTCAATGAAGATGTTCATGTTGCAAGATCTGGATTAATAATAAAATATCTTTATCAAGTTTTCTATTTGCTTCCGAATCTAATATAGTTCAGTTTAACATCTTTGTTAAGTTTTATACTTGTTTCTAATTTACATTAGTTTCATGTTGTTCACATATGGATAGACAGTAGTTCATAATGTTTAAAGTTAGAGGTAGTTTGTTGATTTTTAGTTTACATTTGTTTGTAGAAGTTAAGTTAGATTTACTTCCATTTAGCATCCTTATTACATTTGAAAGTCATTACGATACATTTACTCCAGTTCCTATTACATTTGATGTACGTAATCAAGAAGAGTGGAATTAGATGGTTTAGTCTAGAATAATTTACATTTACAAGTTCTCCCTATTAAACATCTAATCTCCGTAGCTTCGATTATGTTCATAGTTGTTATCTGGAAGTTTAATTTAGTAGTTTCTTACTTTTCTAGAAGTAATTTGTGTTTCAGTATTTGTTTCTATTTTTCTTATTAATTAGCCATAGAAGTAGAGTAGTATGATCTAGTGCTATTCTGATCTGTGATTTCTTAGTTGTATTCTTAAATATTTAACTCGGTTTTTCATGTTGAAAGATATTTCGATCGTTTTCCTTATTAAACATTTTTTAGGTCTGACAAACCTGAAACTTTGGAACCTTTTCTACCTTGGAATATATTTTACTTCAACTCTAAGTTTACTGATCCTGGTTGATAATTAATATTAGGTGTTTTTATTTGAGATAGCTCACACACCCAACATTTTGGCGCCGTTGCCGGGGAGTTGAAATAGGTAGAATTCAGTTGAAGATAGGTAGAATTTCTCTTCCAAAACTTAGTGATAAATTAGATTAGGCTGGTGGTGGGTGAACGATAAGACGAGAGGTAGGAACTTGCGCATCTGTTATAACAGGAATCCCCAAAACCCAACAGTAGTAGTTATGCAGTGAGAGTTTCTTTCAGTTATAATTTGTTTTCATGAATAGGTCCAGAGATTCACAAGGTAGATTTATTAAAACTAAAATTCCAACTAAAATCCCTACTAAAATCCCTACTAACCTAGACGGGGGACGTGCCACCCCAACTACTAACTCAACATAAAGGTATTGGAAAGCAAAGGAAATCTTTTCTGGAAACATTCTAGGGGAAATCATAGGGACATCAGAACAGTCGGTTCATAAAGAAATTCCACTAGAAGAACATCAAGCTCATATAGAGACTGAACTTAGACAAAAAGAAACTCAGAAAGATAAAGCTTCGGAACCTCTTAACCCTCCATTAGTCCAAAAGCCCAAAGATACTACTTTTTCAATAGTAGGTGGTCCAGATTTGGTAGATTTTGTCAATCCTGCACAAGTAGATGCTCTTTTTGGGAGCTCTACAAACATCGTCATCTCACAGATTGACACAACAACAGTAGAACCTCCAGGACTGGATTCCCACGTAGTTGATCATTCTCCTCCTAGAAAGAAGAATATCCTTCCTGAAAAAGAATGTTGGGATATCCCATATTCACCAAGAAAGGAGCCACCTAGATTTTCTCTCTTTGGTAATAGAATCTTCATGGAGGATGAAAATGAAGATCATGTCTGACAAGATGAAGAAGATGGAGAAGTTAGAACTGAAGGTACCTTCGGGTTTCCCATCTTAGACACTGCACAAGATGTTACTGTGAAAAATATCCCTCCTTCTTCACTACCAACTTTCTATGGAAAGAGCAGTGAGGATCCAGATACATTCTTATTTGAGTTTGACATTTTGTGTAGGAGTTACAATTACCTACAAGATGGCCAAAAACTAAAACTTTTTCCTGCCACATTAAAACATTCTTCTCTTCGATGGTTCATGGGATTAGGAGAATCTAGTATTAAATCTTGGGAAAACATGAAGAATGCATTTCTTCAGAAATATTAGGATTATAGAAAACCAAAAGACTCTCGTAATGATATCTTTAAAATCCAACAACTTGAAGACAAGAGCTTGGAGGACTATCTCGAAAGATTTAACTATGTGTTACACAAATCTAAATATAGTGATCTTTGGGAAGATGCAGTAAGAACACTCTTCCTTAAAGGAATCTTAGAATAATTCTTGGATAACCTTAATCTCATGGCAGCAGGAGATATTTCTCATAAATCTTTTACATAGATTTGTGAACTATGTAGGAATTACTCTAGGAGTAGAGGGAAAAGTGGAAGAAACTTTCGAGAACCTTATGTTAGAAATCCAAAAGGAAACACATCCGGTCCTGGTGGAGTTACAAGGGTAGAGTTAGGGAACCTGTTAGAAAACTTCAAAACAGATATTTTAGGAGCTATGGGTTTTCAGCTAGATGCATTACAAGCTAAAAAGAGACAAGATGAAGGGCGTGCAACAATGAGTATTTTCCGCCCTAGGTGTAGAACTAAACATCCTCAAAGAGAATTTCCATTAAATAATGTTTCAGTTTGTCACCTTTGTACAAAAGAGCATCCCACTGATAGTTGTCCATTGTTGCCCGGGTTGCAAGCTGTATACAAGAGTGGAAGTTTTGGTGAAGAATCTAGGAGGCCTTGGCAGCCTAGGGATCAACGTTCGGGTCAAGATCCATCATTTCAATTTCCACCTTACTACCATCCTTATCAACCTCCTCAACAATGGAACACTTCAGGCTGGCAGAATTGGCCACCGCAATACCCTTCTCAGAATGCTCAACAACAGCAATGGCCTCATAGGTGTAGAGGACAAGCTTTTTCTCAACCATCTCCTCCTATGACTAACTATCCTTACCCACCTAATGTTCAACAACTTTTTCTTGGATATGCACCTCCTTCACTACTCCCTATCCCAAATCAACCTCATCATTTCCAGAATATGAACACTCCAAGACCCACAATATTACCCACACAATCAATACCGAATCCTAACAATAAACCAACCCAAGCTCTTAATAACATTGGGTTATTACCTCTTCCATCATATGCTATTTCGTCCGCACCAATACATGAATTTCAATTGCGGTCTGGAAGAGTTTTGCAAGATCATCCTAAGTCATCAGTTGTTATTCAAGAAGAAAATGAAGAAGAAAATGTACCTAATGAAATTTTAAATGATGTCATTCTTGAAAATGTGGTTGTTCCTAAATCTTCAACACATAACCTTCCGCATAAAGAAATAATATCGGGAAATAAATCACCTCCATATCTGGAGTGTCTAATAATAGAAAAACCTGTGACTTACCCAGAATATAACATCATTAATGAATTGAAAAATATTTGTATTAAGATTCCTTACTTACAAGCCATTAAAGATATACCAATATTTGGTAAAGTGATAAAAGAACTATGCATTAAGAGACCAGGTGAGAAACAAAAAGACCCTCCAACAATACATGTCATAGGTGAAATCTCAGATTGTATAGCAGAACAGCCTAGAATCCCGAAGTATACAAATCCAGGAAATCCTGTAGTAATTGTTCTCATTAACAACACTGCTATAGGAAACACACTCATTGATCTAGGGGATGCTATTAACCTAACGACTACTACAGTTTTAGAAGCTCTCCAATTAGGACCATTCCTCCGCCCTACCCCAACAATGTTAGAACTAGCAGATCGTACTATGGTACAACCTGCTGGGATTTTAGATGATATTATGGTGTCAGTAGCCTCATGGGAATATCCCGTGGAATTCATGGTTATACAATCAAAAGATTCATCTAGAGGGCATCCTATCATTTTAGGAAGACCTTGGCTGGCCACTACTAATGCATTCATAGGATGTAGGGATGGAGAGATGGTTATCTCTGATGTGTTATCTATAAGAAGACTAGCTTTATACCCACCAGCACAGCTCGTAGCTGAGAGCTTATTTTGGTTAGATTGTCCTTTTGGAGAAGAAAACCTGGAAGAACTTTCCCTTGTTAGTGATCTTTCTTGGGCACTTCAAGAACAAAATATTGAAAACGTGTTGAATAAATTTATTTCCTCCACCACATGTATAGACTTTCCTCAGTCTTTTTCCCAACTTGACCAGATTTTTGGAGATGAATTTCAAGAAAATATGAGTGTCTAAACATTTACAAGTACACCTTGTGTCTTTACAATCTAAGAACATCTAGGATCTTATACCGTACCATGTGAGGTTAGTTCCGAAAAATTTCTACATATAAATGCAGGCTTAGATGAGAGTCAGCAAAAGCAATTGTTAAAAGTTCTCAAAAGTCAAACTGGAGCTTTCACTTGGGAGTACATCGATATGAAGGGTATACACCCAGATACTTGTATTCACCACATTTACACAGACACAAATATACCTCCCGTCAGACAACCCCAGAGAAGAATGAACCTAGCTCTCAAAGATATAGTAAAAGAAGACTTGCAAAAACTTCTTAACGCTGGATTCATTTACCCAATTTCTAATAGTAAGTGGGTGTCTCCTCTGGTAGTAGTTCTAAATAAAGTCACAGGGAAGTGGCGTATCTGTGTTGATTTTCGAGAATTGAACAAGGCCACTCTTAAAGACTATTTCCCTCTACCTTGTATAGATCAGGTGTTAGATACCCTATTGGGGAAACAATACTTTTCTTTCCTAGGTGGGTATAGTGGATACAATCAGATATTAATAGCACCTGAGGACCAAGACAAGACTACCTTTACTTGCTCTTGGGGGACTTATGCCTATTGAGTGTTACCATTTGGCCTTTGTAATGCACCTGCTACTTTCCAATGTGCGTTTTAGGTATCTTTGTTGACCTTATACATGATTGTGTAGAGGTCTACATGGACGATTTCACAGTCTATGGTAATACCTTCCAAGAATCCCTTGATAACCTCGATACAGTTCTTATTCGATGTTAGGACACAAACTTAGCCCTTAGTCATGAAAAATGCAAGATGTTATTAACCGAGGGCATAGTTCTAGGACATCATGTCTCTCTTCAAGGTATTAAGGTGGATCCTGCCAAAATAGAAATAATTGTCAATATTCCTCCTCCAAAGATTCTGAAAGAAGTTAGAATCTTTCTTGGCCATGCAGGTTATTATAGGCATTTTATAGAAAATTTTACCAAGATAGCCACATGTATGTTCAAACTACTCATGAAGGACACATAATTTCAATGGACTGAACCTTGTCAACAGCATTTCGAAACTTTAAAAGCAAAGTTATTAGTAGCACCAGTACTTAGGGGCCCTAACTGGTCTCTTCCTTTTCATATCTCTACTAATGCATCCGACATAGCTATAGGGGTAGTCTTAGGTCAAAAAGAGGAAAAGTTATCTTATGCCATTTATTTCTCTAGTAAAAACTTGACTCCTACAGAATCAAAATACACTATTACCGAAAAAGAGTTTCTCGATGTATTCCATCAATAAGTTTCGTCATTATATCACAGGATATGAAATTTTCATACATACCGATCATTTTGCTATTAGATTTTTGATGAATAAACTAGTTACCAATGACAGAGCAACTTGGTGGCTTCTTCTGTTACAAGAGTTTAATATCACCATTGTTGACCATCCTGGTCGAGAGAATGTAGTAGAAGACTTTCTCTCCTGAATTCAAATTGACAATGATGATATTCCTGTTGATGATAGCTTCCCAGATGAACATTTATTCGCTGTATCTGTTCGAACCCCATGGTTCGCAAACATAGCCAATTATTTAGCAACTGGAAAGCTACCAAACCATCTCTCTCCACCCGAAAAATGTAGAATCATAGTTCAAAGCTCTAACTATTCCTGGGTGGATAATGATCTCTTTCATACTGGTCCTGACCTTATTATTAGAAGATGTGTACGAGAGGCTGAGATGGAAGAGATTCTTCATGCATGTCATGGTGGACCTTGCGGTGGACACTTTTATGATAAAAGAACAACATATAAGGTTTTACATTCTGGATATTATTGGCTAAGCATCTTCAAGGATGCTGCCAAATATGTCAAGGGATGTGATAGTTGCTAAAGAATGGGTAGACCTACGCCATCTGATGAGATGCCTTTGCAACCTCAAGTTATGATCGAGCCTTTTGAAAAATGGGCTCTAGATTTTGTTGGATCAATTTCCCCTATGTCTCGTAAAAAGAAGTACATTCTAGTCTGTACAGATTATGTCACCAAGTGGGTAGAATCCAAAGCTTTATTCCGAGCCACAGAGAAATCAGTGGTAGAATTTATGTATGAATAAATATTTACCTGATTTGGTGTACCTAGGGAAATTGTAAGCGATCAAGGATCTCAATTTACTTCCAAGTTAATGAAAGAAATTACAAATAAATATGGTATTAGACATTGCACATATTCACCATATCATCCTCAGGTGAATGGTCAGGTAGAAAGCACAAACAAAGTATTAGAAGCTATCATGACCAAGACCATTCAGTTACACCACAAGGACTGGGCAGACAGGCTCCCAGAAGCCTTGTGGGCTTATAGAATAACTTGGAGAAACACCACTGGCCACACACCTTATGAACTTGTTTATGGAAAATAGGTTCTCCTACCCATTGAATTTCAGGTTAAGACATTTTGTATGGCTGCTCAGTTAGGAATGAATTTAGAAGAAGCACAGAAACAACGAATCCTACAAATAAATGAATTAGACGAGATTATACAGGATGCTATCCAATGAAAAATCTTAATATAGAATCAACGTAAAAAATGGCATGACAAATACATTAAACAAAAACAATTTAAAACGGGAGACTGAGCATTACTTTTGATTCGAGATACAAAAATTTTAAAGGTAAATTGACTACTCGCTGGATGGGTCCTTATGAAATTGTTACAGCCTTCGATAATGGATTCGTTAAAATTAAAACAATTGATGATTCTCAAACTTCCTTTGTTGTAAATGGCCATAGATTTAGACTTTATCACCAACCTATATCTAAACAAGACTTTGTACAGAATGCCTTACAACAACAAGAGATGGAGTTGGTAGAAGAGGAAGTCATTCCTCGTCCTCCTAGTCCCTGAAATTTCTAAAGGATTGTCTTTATTTGTACATATGTAAATATATTGTGTTTTTGTTTTAATTATGATAATGAAGAGTTATTTTTGACAAGCTGATTGTATTTATACAGGAAATTCATTTGTATGATCAACTCATGAAATTTTTGCCATTAAAAACAGGAAAACTTTTCTCCCTTTTTTGATTTCTTATGATTTTTTTTTTTTGTACATATGTTTTGTTTTGAATAAATCAAAATCATCTAACAATGGTTTTGCAGCTTAATTACGAGGACCTTATCCGCTCATGCAATATTATTGAAAGGGAAGCACTTAAAAGAAATTTTTTTTCAATATATACTAATCCCTTCTTTTTTTTCAATTATTGTTCAAATTGACATTTTTAGCAAAAGATAAAGTGTTCTTTATATTATTTCGCAACCATTTCATTTATGATTTTGAATATGGTATTTGATTCAGGCATGCACATTTCTGATTATCATTTAGAACTATTGCTTAAAAGACCTATCTTAATTGCTATGATCTCAAAAAGAAAAAAAAATACTATCTTACACCTATGGATCATTGGCTTATCCTAGACTCATTATCAAAACTTGTCTCTTAAAGCATCTTTTAAAGGTAACTTAGAAGTGAATGTTATTTTTATTCTTGTGGGGAACATTACTGAATTCTTATGAAAGAGATAGATATAGATCAAAGAATAGCTTTAGGTTATTATCTTTTGACATGATCTTTAACTTTGGCTATCATAAGTAAAAGTTGCTCATAAAGGTTCGTTCTAATATTTCGAATTATGTGTTTAGAAGGCCAACCGGAGTCCTTAATATATATATATATATATACATCATTATACGAAGCAAACCCACCGGGGTACTGAACAGGCCTGCTGGCAGCGGGTCCATGCTAAGTAAAATCTTAAACAAGGAAGCTAGGTAAGTGCAAGTAAACCCGCTGGGGTACTGAACAGACTCGCTGGTAGCGGGACTATGCTTGCATGGTACCAAGATAAACTTGCCGGGGTACTGAATAGGCCTGATGGCAGCGGGTCAATATCAGGTAAAAGAGATCGGTTAATGCATTACTATGCACACGATTCATATATAAGAAACCTGAGTATACAAACACATGTTTTGGCCAATCATCTATACTGTCATTAGAGAATAACTATAAGTTGAACTTGGACCTTGTCATCTAATTCAAACAATACCTAGGATGTTATTATCTTAGAAATGGGACCCATAATTATAAAAATGTCACAAGCTTTGCGGGCACCTTATCTATATCTTGGGATGACAATAAACCTTTAAAATGAGTTATGGATGGATAGTTTTCCTGTGGCATCTTTCATATCAAATTATACTATCACTCTATCTTTCTTTATGATAAATGTACATATCTGAATCATCTACATGTTTAGTTAATATTTCATTTTCTTGAGAAAAGTATTACAACATTTTTCAACTACTGATAAAATAATTGAATATCTAATGCTCTTTTTGTTGGCTTGAGGACAATCCATATCTTTGGTTTGGGGGAGGATTAGAACTGTTTAAACTATTTTTTTTAAAATTTTTATTCATAAAAATAAAGAAAAAAGTTTATTTATCTATGAAAGTGATAGATGGTTGCAGGTTAATGCAAAATCAGAAGGCGAATTGTTTTAATTAAAGACAAACAAAAAGGGGACATGACTTAAAAGTTCCAGAAAACAAAGTTTACAGCATTTTCTGTGCACTAACAGCCTTAAAAATTCCTTGCAAAAATCAGTTCGAGTTTGTTAGGATATTTAGACACTTAGGAGTTAGTTAAGATCAACTTGTGTAATATATCCGTTAGGGATAGTGTGTTTCTTTAGTATGCATTAGTATGCATTTGTAAATACTTAATCCGACGGTCACGATATGTTTCTGACATAGAGTGATCCGACGGCTCAACTTCTCTTAGATCAAACCTAACCTTGATCCGTGGCTTAACACCCGATTGGTCCATGATCTCTATTTAAAGAGCATGGAGGGTCATTGTTTAGTTGATCGATTATGAGAAGCTCATTTGTAACTTTCTTTCTTTGCATAATAAATTGTCCCGTAGAAGCTATTTGGCCGGGGCCGTGGAGTGTTTCCCTCAAGAGGGTTTAAACCACGTCAAAACATCGGTGTATTGATCTGTGATCTGTTTGTGTGAAGTGGTTGCTCTTGGTGTTCGGTCCTTTGGTAGTACCCTGTGTACCCGAACATGGTATCAGAGCTTTTATGAAGTGCCGCTTCCGGTTATGATCCAGATCTTGAACTGCTGTTGCCGAAACTCGTAAGGGTTTCTAGTTCTGGTATTTCTGTGCATTTCTGGGCTGTGGGAGGTGTTCCATTGCGTCCGGAGCGTCGTTTCCATTGGGAAATAGTTTTCGTTTGATCGAAAACGGTTCCCGGTTGCTCCAGAAACGCGTATTTCATCAGATCTGAAGGTATAATGTTACAGTGACGCATTGAGCGATCTCGGCAAATCAGAAACAGAAAGGGAAAGGGTTTTTTCGGCTGCGTATGCTCTTTGCCGTGCACCTTGCGCGATCTCGGCAAATCAGAAACAGAGAGAAAACGTAGACTTTCCGGGCAAGCTAACAAGATCTAACTCCACAAGTGTGGAAAAGTTTTTTTGTTTCGATTTGTGCTTTGTTTTGCAGGAAAAATGGCAAGCACGCAAACCGAGCAAGAAGAGTAAAAAAAAAAAAAAAAAAAAAAAGCCCCCTTCCTCATTCCCATATTTTACATACCTTTTAATCTAGCTCACTTGGTTCAAAGTTGCTTTATTCCTTCATAGGTCTTGAGTTCAAGTGTTAGGAAGTTACTTTTAAAAGGAAAAGTGCATGCAATTTCTATTTTCAAGTTACTTTATTGTAAAAGTGCATCTCACTTAAATAATAAAAAATAAAAATACAAGTGAGTCACTTAAGTTTTTTTATTGTTGCACTATTTAAAAGTAATATCATTGTAAAAGTGAAATCACTTATTTTACAAAAGTGGTTCACTTCAAGCAATTTTTTGTAAAGTGATTGTCAAAAGGTTCATTTTGGGAAGAGGGGGGTTCTTTTTTGCTGGACATTCTCTAGCTGCCACGTCACTATTGGGGACGTCTTCAACAGTTTCTTTGTTCAAGCATAACTTCATCATACAGAGTCAGTTTTCAGTGCCGTTTTTTTTGAAACCGCCTATTTTTTCGAGCTCTTCACATTCAGACTATTGGTTTCTGCTTTTACAGCCATTACTTTACAAATATGGCCGCCCATTGTGATATTCTACTTAACAGTTCTAACTATTTCTCATGGAAATCTCGTATGGAGGATGTTCTACGAAGTAGGGGACTTTTCAGAATTACCACAGGGAAAGAAAAAGAACCCACTGATGATGATAAGAAAATAAAATGGGCAAATAGATGTGATGAAGCTCGTGGATTGATTGGGATGTCAATCTCTACTGATTTGCGATTCCACATATCTGGAATTGATGAACCTAATACTGCTTGGGACAAGTTGGAAACTGTGTTTGGTAAACACAATGAAATTCGAGGTCACCAACTCGAAAATGAGTTGATTTCTTTAAATCCAAGTGACTTTTCATGCATTCAAGATTATTTATCTAAGTACAAAACTCTCAAGCTTTTATGTGCAGAATGTAAGATTGAGAGGGAAGACAAACAGTGCATTTATCATATTCTTTCCAAACTTGGACCTGCATATTCTGTTTTTGTATCTACATTTTACTCCATGAAAGCATCATTGAATGCAGCTAGCTATCAAGAGCCTAGTCTTGAATCCTTTTGTGATTCTTTGATTAGGGAACAAGATAAACTCATTCATCTTGGAATAATCAACAATGCAGATACATCTGGGAAAGCCTTATTGTCCCAACAGAAAGAAAAGTCCAAGCCTCCCAAGAAACAAAATTTTCGCAATAATAAGTCAAACAAGGGTCCAAAACCCTCTCAGTCAGCTCCTTCTTTAAAAAATGACAAAGGATCCAAGCCCAAAGGCAAGAAGACTGAGCGGCATTGCAACTATTGCGGGAAAGATAATCATGATGAATCAAAGTGTTTCAAGAAGATGGCAGCCTTGGAAGCAGCAATGAAGAAGCACCACATCAGCCTAGATTCGCCATCAGAATCTACCTCTCATGGACATGCACTTTGTGCTTCTGGTTATTCTTATAATGCATCTTCTTCTTCTACTTCAAATGAATGGCTCATTGATTCTGGAGCATCTTATCATATGGCTAAGGATCAAGCCATCTTTTCTACTATGCACGAATGTAACACCAAACAAATATTTGTTGGTGATGATAGATCTCTAAGTGTTGTAGGAGCTGGAACAGTTCCAGTAGATAATGGTCATTTTAGTGATGTACTATGTGTTCCAAGAATTTCCTGCAATTTGT
Organism: Larix kaempferi; assembly: GCA_027924585.1. NCBI lineage: Eukaryota > Viridiplantae > Streptophyta > Pinopsida > Pinales > Pinaceae > Larix > Larix kaempferi. Next base: position 6,029,264 of record BSBM01000077.1, read on the forward strand.
TATCAGTCTATCAGATCACTCATTCTGGTGAAGGTAAAACTGTGACCTTTACACCTCACCAAGTTGTAATCAAGGATTTTAAAGATCCTCACCAGGTTCTAGCTACCGGAATTGTTGATGATATTACCAGGTTGTACAAGTTTAACAACTTTGGGTCATCACCTTTCCCTTCAGTTTTTGTTGCTCATAGTGATAACTTGAGCAAACTTTGGCATGAGCGATTTGGTCACTTAAATTATCGCTCATTGCAACAACTATGTAAAGAAAATATGGTGACAGGTCTTCCGATGGTATCTTGCAGAGATGGTGTTTGCTCCGGTTGTGTACTCGGAAAACATCATCGGGACAGTTTTGACAAACGTGCCTCTTGGCACGCCTCGGTTCCCTTGGAGCTTGTGCATAGTGACTTGTGTGGTCCTCTTCCATCTGCTTCCTTTTCTGGTTTCAAATATTTCTTAACTTTCATTGATGATTACACCAGACGCACTTGGGTTTATTTCCTAAAACTTAAGAGCGAAGTATTTAACATGTTCTTGGCCTACAAGGCCCTTGTTGAAAAACAATCTGGTCATCAAATTATTAAGTTAAGATCTGACAATGGAGGAGAATATGTTAACAAACAGTTCACTACTTTTTGCACTGAACAAGGCATCCAACAACAGCACACTGTTCCATATACACCACAACAAAATGGTGTAGCTGAGCGGAAGAACCGCACTTTAAAAGAAATGGCTAATTGTATGATCCAATCTAAGGGACTAAGTCTTCAATTTTGGGCTGAAGCCATTAATTGTGCAAATTACATAGTTAATCGCACCCCCACTAAAGCATTACAAGGTATAACACCGGAAGAAGCATGGAGTAAAACTAAACCTGATGTAAGTCACTTCCGTGTGTTTGGTAGTGAAGCATGGGCTCACATTCCGGATGAAAAACGGAAAGCATTGCAGCCTAAAAGTGAAAAGTGCATATTTGTTGGATATTCTGAAGATGTAAAAGGTTATAGACTTCTTCAACCACCTTCTCATGCTATAATCATTAGAAGAGATGTTAAATTTGATGAAAATATCTTGGCCTGCGAGCCTAACTCGGCGAGTGTGCCATCTTTGGCCTGCGAGCCTGATTCGGCGTTTGTGCCTTCTTCTTCTTCTTCTTCTTCCAACTTCCTTGACAGGTTTCCAACTCCAGTTTCTGATGATGACAGTGAGGATGAAAATCCACCTCCGCCTGCTCATGTTCCACCAGTTGCACCAGCACAAGTGCTTCCTCGATGGGTCCGTTCAACATGTGAAACAGCTGGTGATCTTGCCGGTGATCCTAGAGATCAACGTCGAACACGTTCTCAGTTTCAGCGAGCCTCTTCTCTTTTGGCTCAAGTTTCCGAGAATCATGATCCAGAAACTTTTGCAGAAGCTTCAGGGAATCCAGATTGGGATGCAGCCATGGATGAAGAATATCGTTCCTTAATGGCGAACGATACTTGGGATCTTGTACCTCTTCCAAAAGGAAGAAAACTTGTCAGATGTAAATGGGTCTACAGAACTAAGTATGCATCAGATGGAAGTGTTGAAAGACTTAAGGCAAGGTTAGTTGCCAAAGGTTTTTCTCAAGTTGAAGGGATTGACTACAATGAAACCTTTGCTCCCGTCGCCAAAATGAACTCCATCCGCCTTGTTCTTTCCCTTGCAGCCTTACACAACTGGGAAGTCCATCAAATGGATGTCAAGTCTGCCTTCTTACATGGTGATTTACAGGAGGAAATTTACATGGAACAACCTCCTGGCTATGTTCAGAATAACTCTAGCCTTGTCTGCCGCCTTAAGAAATCCTTATATGGCCTTAAGCAAGCTCCTAGAGCTTGGTATGCCAAAATGGATAACTTTCTCCTTGACACTGGTTTTTCTAGATGCCATTCTGACCCCAATGTCTATACCAAGAAAGTAGGAAACCATCTCATCATACTTGTTCTATATGTTGATGACCTTATTCTTACTGGTAGTGACCCTAAGCTTATAACCCATGTGAAATCCAGTCTTAAACAAACTTTTGAAATGTCAGACTTAGGACATTTGCATTATTTTCTTGGTCTCCAAGTTCTGCAAACCAAAGAAGGAATCTTTCTTTCACAGTCTAAGTATGCTTGTGACCTTCTTCGTCGCTTTCACATGGAAGATTGTACACCAGCCCCTTCTCCCTTCCAGTCTGGAGTCAAACTTTCTGCCACTTGTACTTCACCTGAAGTAGATGCCACCTTGTATCGTCAGCTTGTTGGTTGTCTCTTATACTTGACTCATTCCCGTCCTGACCTTTCCTTTGCCGTTGGTAGAGTTGCCCGTTATATGCAGACACCTCATGAAAGTCACTGGAAAGCAGCTAAAAGAATACTTCGATATATTCGAGGTACAGTTCAGTTTGGGATTCATTACAGTACAGGGGGGAAACCTTTGTTGGTTGGTTTCACTGATTCAGATTGGGCCGGCGATCCTGATGATCGAAAGTCTACTGCAGGTTATGTTTTCAGTCTGGGCTCTGGACCTATTACTTGGGCTTGTAAGAAACAACAAGCTCTTGCTCTTTCTTCAGCAGAGGCAGAATATCGAGCCGCAGTTAATGCCAGTCAGGAAGCTTTATGGCTTCGACAGATCCTTTCAGAGTTTGGATTCGAGCAGCAGCAGCCTACTCCACTTTGGTGCGACAATCAAAGTGCCATCAAGCTTGCCAAAGATCCAGTTCTACATCAACGCAGCAAACACATTGAGCTACACATGCACTTCATCAGAAATCTTGTTCATGATCGTGTTCTTGAAGTGCTCTTTTGCCCTACAGATGATCAAGTTGCAGACATCTTCACCAAGTCTCTTACAGAAGCGAAGTTTTCTAAACTTCGATCTATGTTAGGAGTTCAGGAACTTGTCATTAAGGGGGGATAGGCTCTAATGCCTCCTTCCTTCTCCTAATAGTGTCACTTTTGTAAATCCTTCAATCCTATCCCAAGTTGTTCTTAAGGGGGGATGTTAGGATATTTAGACACTTAGGAGTTAGTTAAGATCAACTTGTGTAATATATCCGTTAGGGATAGTGTGTTTCTTTAGTATGCATTAGTATGCATTTGTAAATACTTAATCCGACGGTCACGATATGTTTCCGACATAGAGTGATCCGACGGCTCAACTTCTCTTAGATCAAACCTAACCTTGATCCGTGGCTTAACACCCGATTGGTCCATGATCTCTATTTAAAGAGCATGGAGGGTCATTGTTTAGTTGATCGATTATGAGAAGCTCATTTGTAACTTTCTTTCTTTGCATAATAAATTGTCCCGTAGAAGCTATTTGGCCGGGGCCGTGGAGTGTTTCCCTCAAGAGGGTTTAAACCACGTCAAAACATCGGTGTATTGATCTGTGATCTGTTTGTGTGAAGTGGTTGCTCTTGGTGTTCGGTCCTTTGGTAGTACCCTGTGTACCCGAACAGAGTTGGCATCAGCAATAAAAGTTTGTATAGACAAAAGTCTGTATGAAAGGCTGAATGACGGATAGAAGGCCGATCCAAATGAAGTGACGAATGCAACAAATAAGCAATGTTTTGAATAAAAGTGCTGAAGAAATTTTAGCTTATATATTTCAAATAGCATGCTAGATATTTTTGAAAATTCTGACTAACCAATGATGATACGGCTCAATCAAACATCAAATCTTGCACTTGGTTTTATTTCCTTATTCATCTCATCTTGTTAAATGGATGAATCTTGTGTCATTATGAATCATTGTATTACCACTATGGCATTACCTGTTGTATAGATCACCAACATATGAATCAGATCCTTGTGATCTTTCACGTGTAGAATATCCCATTACGTGAATTTCGTTCAACATGTCCAAAGCTTGGCTTTGGACATGGTTGAATATGCTATACCAAACACGCATCTACCAAATTCACGCACTTCAATACTGGCACTTAATTCAAGATCTTCAAAGTACAAGTGTGATCTTTCAAAACACGCTTTACCTATGACCATCTAGCCATCCAAACAGACCTCAATTTAATTGATGGATGCATGAACTTCTGCTTCACTCTGTTCACCCTTCATTTCTCTCTTTGCGAGCTGTGTCCTCTGCAAATTCCTTGTATCCCCTGCATTTATCTATTGTTTCCCCCATCTTCTATCAGCAATGCCTAACTGTTACGAACCTGGTAGCTACCAAGATCTTCTTCATATCCCTGAGTTTAAAAGATGCCATGAGTTATTCTCTCAAGCAGGTTGGAATCCGTTTCTCCACTGCCTTGATGGTCATGACCATGAGATTTCGATGCTGTTTTCCAAAGGTTTCGATGGCAAAATGGCCAAGGTTGGCCATCTTGTTTTCTCCGTAACAAAAGAGTCAATAGCGTTAGCTACGAAGCTCCCTAGAGAAGGTGCCCAATGGCACAAGCATTTGTTTCTTCCATGAGAAACTCACCAGTTCGCTCTCAAGCTTGATTTTCAACACATTACTAGCACCAAAGGTTTTCATAGAGAATGGATCAAGCCAGAGTACTTGGATCTTTTGACCATTATCATTCACTTAGTCACCTGCAAGGGTAAGTTCACTGTTTTTAAAGCTTGCCATGTTAGACTGTTAGCTCATTTTGTCAATAATCAGACCTTAAATTTCCCATTCTACTTTCTAAAGAGCTTGGAAAAGATGTCGAGTCAAGTTAGAAAGAATACCACTAACCCTCCTGGCAACTTATATCACCATTGTCTCATTAATCTTTTAATCATTCATCAACTAGAGGAGAGAGGTCAAACTTGGGACCATTTTGTTTTTGAGATATTAAACCCTCATTTATCTACTGTCAAATCTTCCCCTTCTCAAGAACACCTTCATGCCCAAGAAGAATTAAACGCTAAACATATACGATTTGGTGAAGGTTCCTTAGATGATATGCACTCTGTCCATTCAATACATTCTCCTACTAAACCTAGAGAGACGAATTATGACCAATCCATTGATCAGCCTGACATGCAGACTATCAGTCAGCCCTCATGCTCAAATATTCAGTTGGATGATCATACCTTTAAGTCATCCCTCCTCACATTAGCTAATGCATCCGTTTAGATAAGTGAAGCCTATGCTGCTAGAAGCTCTCCTGCATGTAACAAAGACAAAATCCCTGAAGAACAGACTATTAATGTTAAGACATCTCCAAAAGAGAAGAGTCCTCAAATAGACTTGGAGCATGGTATAGAACAACCTATTTCGAGTCAGCAAAAGTGGGATCAGTTAACCCAAGAGATAGCACAATTAACAGAACAAAGTCAAAGCTATGTGGAGACAATCTCCGAGCTCCTTGAAGAAAATAAGATATTGCGTATACAATTGAAAAGCACTGAATGCTCGGTTAACGCCAAAATAACATCCAATGTTGTCCTCAGAGTAAAGTATAATTCCTTAAGGGGTCATTTCAAGAAGCTCCAGGCCAAGCATGCATCTCCATCATTCAAGTCGAAGACCGCTGCTATCGCAACTCAACCTTCTTCCTAATCACTTTTGTTTTGTTCATTGGGACCTGGCATGACTCCGGTTTGGGGGAATGTTGGTGTTCAATATTGTCACCATTTTTTATCATTTAATTTACTCGAAGTGGCTTTATTTTCTATCATTTTTTCTATAGTAAGTTTTTTTCTTAGCCATTCAGCTCATCAAACAGTCCAGGTATGCACAAATTCACTTACCATGCAAATCTTGTTATATTTTGTATATTATGGTTTATTTATGATTAAAATGATGTTTATGGGAATAATTAACACTTATGGTTTTAATTGACAGGCTATGATTTGCAAATGACCCATCATTCAGACCATGCGCTACATGCTCAGCCTAAAACGAGTTCAGCTCATCGTTTAACCCTCCGTTCAGCCCACGAAATCCATGGTTGACACATCATAGACCATTGAATGAAGAGAAGGATGCATGGGTTCCGTTCGACATGCAATGGGCCTGGTTAATGAGCTATTTCTCTAGAAGATCCGTCCTTATGCTGGCCAAGCCTGACAGCACATCTCACGTTCACGTGAACGCTCCAAGCCTTGATTCGTCTGCGCATTCAGCCTGGAGTCATGCGCGTTGGACAAGCTCTCGCTCGTGCCATTATTCTGGAAGGAGTCTAGCTATCCACATTTAGCCTTCCAACATAACTTCCATGCCCACGTCAACACTCTAGCGCACCAGTCCTCTTGTTCATTTGGCTGGGAGTTACGCACACCTATTCACGCCTGCTCACGTTCATTCATGTCATTGTTCTGGAAGGAGTTCGCCTGCCCACGATTCAGTCTGCCAGCACACTGCTCATCCACATCTGAGTTAGATCGATGCTGCAGCTGCTCTGAGAAGGAACTAACCCCGTCAAAGTCTGAAGAACCCCCCTTGTGTTGGCATGCATCAATTTAATCAACTGTTACAATCATTTAAACACTCTTATTATTAGAGAGGTCGACTCTGTCGACCCTCTCACCATTGTAACTTATAAATAGTCATCTCTGTGACTGAGACGAGTTAGCTTCTGAATTCATGATGGTTTTCTAGTCTTAGTCCAAGAATTTGCAGTCGTAGATAGTGTGAAGACAGAGTCTATAATTTTTCTCAAGTTAATGGAAGTAGCAGCTTGTTGATGTTCTGCTGGTAGTCGTTTAAGTTGAGCCAGTTCACCTTCCGATTGCTGGGAAGGGCCCCTCATCAACTGGAGGTTTTATTTACATTTTCTGCATTTCTTTTCTTGCAATTAACTAGTTTATTTCCTGTGTGTGTAATTTAATTCGTTTCCCTGTGTGTATTACCTTCATTCCTTTGTAATTAATATTCTGTTGCTAATACAACCTTCCTTCTTCTGAGTTAAAATGGTCGACCAATTGTTCAGTAGTTTGTTTTTAGTCCTTCCATCATCATAGTTAGATATTGCTTCCAAATTCTTCCATAGTTAGCATTCCTTTTCTTCTTTTCCCCTCTGTTAGTTTTTCTTCCTGTTTGCTGTAGGTTAATTCTTCCCTCTTCTATTCCAACCTTCTTCCTTCTTCTATTCCAACCTTCTTCCTACTTCTTATAAAATCATTCTTCCTCTTAGGTAATGATTTGCATAGATAATTTCTTAGCCTCTAATAATCTCTCTATTGCTTCCTGTGCATAGTAGGATCATTTGCATAAGCCAGGTGGTAATTAAATCATCTAAAAACTCTTCTTTCCCTCCCTTTAAAACGTTCTCCTCCATTTGGATCGTCATTCGGACTGCCATTCAGACCGGCGTTTGGATCGTCATTCGAAACTATGTGTTTTCTGTATTATTTTAGGCCATTTTCTGAATCTAATTTCTTCTGCCTCTTAATCATCATTCTTCATATTCCTCAATAGTTTTAGATGTAATTTAATCTTGTTTTATGTTATTTGGAGTTCTTAATTCAATTGTCATCATTATTTCCTCCTTATCCTCTTCTTATTTTTCTTCCAACATTTAGTTCTTTAACTAGATTTGTTACTTGGTTACTGTTCATAATGTATTCATCTTGTTCCTAAATAGTTTGTTTTCAAGTTATAGTGTAACGTCCCCTCCTACCATACCAGCATGATAGAGAGGACGTGAAGCTAAAACCAGGCATCTAGCCCCATGAACTTTTAACTAAGCATTCTCATAATATAAAAGACATATGGAATGTATGATTATAAGAAAAATACATCGGAAATAATATCAATAACACATCCATCATACATTCAAGATATTCATCAAATAATAATTGCAAAGTTAACAAAGAGAATACTTATCTTAACAAGTAGTCCCAAGCAACCAACTATGCATCTGCAACGTTCCACCCAACCATAGGCTAGTTGTGCTTATCAACCTCTTGATAAAACTGCCACCCCCGAGTTGGGCATGATTACTACAAGGAGCCAGGGAACAGCAGACTCACACATAGCCAAACATACACTAAGATGAGCCAAGCCAATCTGCAATTGGGTTTATCAGGCTGCTAGGAAATGGAAAGGAAGAGTGGCTAAGCTAGTGAGCTCAAGCACAGAGCCAGGGGTAACCTTACAAGATCTATCTAGCTTGGTATCCACAATACCTACACAATCAGCACAAGGAAGTATTCTTTTCACTGCTGTACAGTCCCTCAAGCCATACCTTCCCCATCTAGTGCTCTCAGGGTGTGCATAGAAGAGTAGCCAAAGCTCTCTTGATCTTCTTGAGAGGTTATCTCCCCCATTAGGTTTATCAAGCCCTCTCTGTCCACTACCACTCCAATCTCTTGCTCACAGATTCAAACCAAGACAAGGATGCACATAACAGCAGAAGTATAAGTGCTGGGCATGATCAAAACATTTTTACAGTGGGATGTCCAAAGAGGGGGTTTCTACCAATTCATAAAAACGTGGGAAAGCCCAAAAACGAAATGGGAATTGGGGAAACAACCATGAAGAGTAGAAATCATTTTCAGAAAAACGTCCATGGATATTCTGGGGCAAAAACGGCCTCCATAACAGTCCCAAATCGTGGTCCTTCTCTCCCAGCTGCTGTCTACTGCAAAAAACGAGCTCCCAGGCATGGAAAATGCAGGAAAAATGGTGAAAAACGTGATGGGGAAAGGCCCAGTAGTTCAGACTGTGTGAGAGAGGAAAGACTGTGTGTTCAGAATGGTTTTGGGCACCATTTCGTGGGTGTTTTCTTGCCCAAGAAGCAAAAATACGAATTCCCAGGTTGATGGCTTGCCCATGCACGAAATTGGCTGCCATACCTCTTCATTCCCAAGGCACTACTTGCCTCAACCAAATCTTGAAAGAATTAAATGATTGGGTCCATAACCTAAAATGGCTAGTTGGTAGTTTATGGGTTTTCTCATTGACACATGGATTACACCATTGGCTCAAGGGTTTGAATAATTTCCCTCCCTATTCTTTGTAGAATCATGCCTCCATCTCTTTGTTGCATTGCATAGCTAGTTGTGGATATTTCCATTAAAATTCGTATTTACATGATGTCTTATTTACATTGTGCCTATCTAGCACAAGAACCATAGGCATCTATTTTTAATTGCCGATACATGAAACACTAAATCAATGGTGGGGCCTTGGCCTTGAGCTCCTCACCATGATTAAATTACAATATTTACATCATTTACGATTTAATACAAAGGGGGTCAAAATGGGGACATTACATTCCCCTCCCCTTACATTAGCACTGTCCTCAGTGCTCATCAAAATTGAACAAAAATGGATATGCCACCCTCATGGCATCCTCCAGCTCCCATGTAGCCTCATCAGGACCGTAGTGCTTCCATTGCACCTTTACATGTCCGATGGCTCGGTTTCAGAGCAATGTTACCTTCTTGTCTAGGATGCGCAATGGATCGGTTTGGAATTCTCCCTTGGGCTCCACCTGGATCACATCCCAATTAATTACATGGTTAGGATCATGTACATATTTCTTAAACAAAGAGACATGAAAAACATTATGAGCTTTAGTGCTAGCAGGTAATGCAAGTCTATATGCAACTGGCCCTATTCTTTCAAGCACTTCAAATGGCCCACAATATCTAGGTGATAGCTTGGCACAACTTCCAAGCTTCAAGGAACTCTTCCTTGATCTCACTCTAAGATACACATGATCCCCAACATTGAATTCCATATGCACTCTATGTTTATCTGCATAGCTTTTCTGTCTATCCTGGGCTACTTTTAAATTTTGTCGGATCTTTGCAACTTCTTGTTCCATATCCTTAAGCAATTCTGGCCCAAGTACAATTCTGTTCACTGGATTGTCCCAAGTCACTGGTGTCCTACACCTTCTGCTGTACAAAGCCTCATAAGGACTCATTCCCAATGATGCTTGTTGCCCATTGTTATATGCAAATTCTACCAAGTGTAGATAATCCTCCCACTTGGATGGTTTATCCATTACATACATGCGGAGCATGTCTTCAAGCACCCGATTTACTCTTTCTGTTTTCGCATCTGTTTGAGAATGGTATGCGGTACTAAAGCTCAGCTGTGTACCCAAATCTGCAAAGAGACCTTTCCAAAAATTGGAAGTGAACTTGGTATCCCTGTCAGAAATTATTGCCTTAGGAAACCCATGTAATCTAAAAATTTCCTTCATGAAAATATTTGCAATGGCATCGGCTTTATGTGTGGATTTAACCGGTATAAAATGTGCTGCCTTTGTGAGCTTTTCCACCACAACCATGATGGAATCATGTTGTCTCACAGTCATTGGCAATCCTGTAATAAAGTCCATGGATATTACTTCCCATTTCCATTCTGGAATTGGCACTGGGAGCAATAAACCTGCTGGATGTTGGTGTTCACTGTTCACCTGCTGACATTCCATGCACTTAGAAATGTATTCAGCGATGTCCTTCTTCATGCCTGGCCATAAATAATATTTTCTTGCTGTAGCAATTGTTTTCTGATATCCTGGGTGACCAGAGTATGGAGCTTTATTGATTTCATCCATAACAATTCTCCTCAAATCTGCCACATTTGGAATATTGACTCTATTCTTATAAGTAAGAAGTCTACCTTCTTCCAAATGATAGCCTTCATACTTCTTGCCAAGGTCTTGCTGCTGCAATTTGTCCTTTATCTGCACGTACACTTCATCCTCAACCATATGGTTAACAATCTGCAGCCTCAAATCTGGTTGGAAAGTACTAAGCGCTACCACATGCATTTCATGTACCTTCATGCTGAGTGCATCAGCCACCTTGTTTTCTTTCCCTTTTATGTGTTTGATTTCAAAATCAAATTCACACAAAAATTCCAACCATCTAGCTTGCCTAGCATTTAAAGTTGGCTAATCAAACAAGTATTTTAGACCACAATGGTCCATCCTTAACTCAAATTTTCTTCCCATTAAGTAATGCCTCCACATCTTTAAGGCATGTACTATGGCTGCAAGTTCTATATCATGAGTAGCATACTTCTTCTCACGCTCCTTCAACTTTCTTGACTCATAGCATATTACGTGGTTGTCTTGCATAAGAACTCCTCCAAGTCCTTGATTGCATGCATCGGTACATACCACAAAGTCTTTTTCTGGGTCTGCAATTTTCAAAATTGGTGCAATTGTAAGAAGATTCTTCAACCGTTGAAAACTTTCCTCACATCTTGGTGACCATTCAAACTTTATCCCCTTCTTTTGCAAAGAAGTGATCGGGTTTGCAACCTTGGAGAATCCTTCGATAAACCTCCTGTAGTAACCAGCAAGGCCCATAAAAGATCTCACATCAGTCACATTCCTTGGGGTTGGCCAATTCATAATGGTTTCAATCTTCTCAGGGTCTATAGATATTCCTTCGTCAGAGATGATGTGACCCAAATAATCAATTCTATCTTTATAAAAGTTACATTTGCTCAGCTTTGCATACAACTTATGCTTCCTTAGTAATTGCATTGTCATTCTCAAATGTTCTTCATGCTCTTCCTCATTCTTCGAATAGATGAGAATGTCGTCTAGGAATACAAGAACAAACTTGTCCAAATATTTGCTAAAAACATTATTCATGAGACACATGAATGTAGCTGGTGCATTTGTGAGACCGAATGGTACCACTACAAACTCATAGTGTCCATACCTTGTTCTAAAGGCTGTCTTATGAATATCTTCTTCTTTGATTCTTACCTAATGGTAACTAGACCTCAAGTCAATCTTTGAAAATACCTTTGCTCCTCTCATTTGGTCAAAAAGGTCATCAATTCGGGGCAATGGGTATTTGTTCTTCATAGTGACTTTGTTCAACTACCTGTAGTCAATACATAACCTGAGTGTTCCATCTTTCTTTTTCACAAATAGAACAGGTGCTCCCCACGGGGACACACTTGGCCTAATATATTTCTTTTCTAGCAACTCTTGTAATTACATCTTCAATTCTAGCAATTCTGGTGTACTCATCCTGTAGGATGTCTTAGACACTGGTGCCGCTCCTGGCACAAGCTCAATTGTAAAGTTAATGTCTCTCTTTGGAGGAAGTCCTGGAATCTCATTAGGAAAAACATCCCTGAATTCTTGCAAGACATGATAGTCCTCCACTTTCAGAGTTTCATTCTCTGCTGCCTCTAAAATGTGGGCTGCATACAATTGACACCCCTTAGTACAGAACTTCTTCAACTGCATGGTTGAAACCTGTCCAACAGAAGTCACCTTTGGAATGCATTTTACAATCCTCGGGTTTCCTTCTTCGTCCATGCATTCAAATGTATTATTGTAGCAGTCAAGTTTAACCCTGTGTGCTTCTAACCAATCCATTCCAATGAGAATATCATAGGAACCCAATGGTAAAATATTCAGATCTGCATAAGTGAATAGCCCATCCATCTCTAATGGAAATTTCTCTACTATTTCACTAACTTTTCTCTTGGTTCCAGTGGCTAGTTGAACTAACCATGATTTACTATGATTTAATTTCTTGAAAACACAAACCTCAACAATTCTAAGAGTGACATAACTGTGAGTAGATCCAGGATCAATCAAAATAGAAACAGATTGCTTAGCAATCTTACCTTCAACTTCAACCACAGTTGACTGATGATCTGCCTGGTGGTTGTCTAGTGCTGCATAGATTCTAGGGATTGTCCTCGCCACTTGACCCACAGTTTCAGCTCCTTGGATGTTGTGAACTTGATTTGCATTCCCATTCCGATTGTGAAAATCCTCATAGCAGATCTAAGAGATGATATATCTCACAAGAGAATAATTATGATTAAGCAAGAAAATAGAAGAAGAGTGATACATGCAGTATAATGAGCAACAGAATAATATGGTACAGTAGAACTCAGATAGAAGCAATAATAATTCGGTCATACTGAATTATTAATCACAAATGGACATATAAATAATACAATGCATGAGGAATTCGAATGCCTAAGGTGGCAATTCGAATTAGCCTTCATGGAGTGATCAAAGGATCACTAGAGTGTCATCGGAGCACAACTAGGTGTCCTCATGATCATCAGAGCGCAACTGGAAGTCTTCATCATCATCAGTGGAGTCATCAATGCTCAAGTAACTGTCAACCATCAGTCAAACTAACTCTGGTAGGTGTAACTTAGTGTAACTCAATGTAACTGAGTGTAACTGAATGTAACTGAGTGTGACTGACTGTAACTGAGTGTAACTGACTGTAACTGAGTGTAATTGAGTGTAACTGAGTGACAACTGGACTGGTAGGTGAAGGAGGGCGAGTTGCTCCCTAAAATCAAGGAAGAAGGGCGCATTAAGCAACTGGAGGGCTAAAACTGAATAGTGAGAAGCTCCTAGGGGCTGGCTAACTGAGGGCTAGGTGTTGGACTGATGACTGGGATGCATGAAAAATGCATGCAAACCCTAGAATGCATGTAAACCCTAAAAGGTGCATGCATGACTGAAAATGTAAATGATCAAAATACTGGTGGGACTAGGATGGAGTACAGGAATATCCTAACACCCCCCCTTAATCCATCCTGGGCTCTGATACCATGTGAAAATCCTCACAGCAGATCTAAGAGATGATGTATCTCACAAGAGAATAATTATGATTAAGCAAGAAAATAGAAGAAGAGTGATACATGCAGTATAATGAGCAACAGAATAATATGGTACAGTAGAACTCAGATAGAAGTAATAATACTTCGGTCATACTGAATTATTAATCACAAATGGACATATAAATAATACAATGCATGAGGAATTCGAATGCCTAAGGTGGCAATTCGAATTAGCCTTCATGGAGTGATCAAAGGATCACTGGAGTGTCATCGGAGCACAACTAGGTGTCCTCATGATCATCGGAGCGCAACTGGAAGTCTTCATCATCATCAGTGGAGTCATCAATGCTCAAGTAACTGTCAACCATCAGTCAAACTAACTCTGGTAGGTGTAACTGAGTGTAACTCAATGTAACTGAGTGTAACTGAATGTAACTGAGTGTGACTGACTGTAACTAAGTGTAACTGAGTGTAACTGAGTGTAACTGACTGTAACTGACTGTAACTGAGTGACAATTGGACTGGTAGGTGAAGGAGGGCGAGTTGCTCCCTAAAATCAAGGAAGAAGGGTGCATTAAGCAACTGGAGGGCTAAAAATGAATAGTGAGAAGCTCCTGGGGGCTGGCTAACTGAGGGCTAGGTGCTGGACTGATGACTGGGATGCATGCAAACCCTAGAATGCATGCAAACCCTAAAAGGTGCATGAATGATTGAAAATGTAAATGATCAAAATACTGGTGGGACTAGGATGGAGTACAGGAATATCCTAACACCAATGTGGACAGTTCCTGAGCATGTGGTCTTCTCCACAACCCCAACATTGAAGTGGTTCTCTTGGTTCCTTTGGATCCTTTGGATCTCTTGGCTTGTCTCCCATCATCCTAGTTGGCTTAGTCACAACCTGTGATGGTTGCCTTTGCTGATTCCAGAATTGAGGAGGCTTGAACCCCTTCTTCCTTTGATCAAAATTTTCATTTTTCCTATCCTTCCATGCCTTATGGAATTATGGTTTGCTTCTGTTCTGATCAAAGCAATACTTGGCCTTTCTTATGGCCTCCTCTAGAGTTCGAGGTTCATCAAACTCAATTCTATCTTTATATGACTGGGGCAGTCCGCTTAGGAAATGCTGAATTTTCACCTTATCATCTCGAATGTACTTGACATACCTCAACAACTCCAAGAACTTGTTTGCATATTCTTCCATGGTCAATTGTCCCAATCTCAGCTCATGGAACTCTTTGATCTTATCATCATAGTACCTATCAGAGAGGTACTTCTGCTTGAAGTATTTCTTGAACTGTTTCCACACAATCTTCCTTTCATTGATCTTCTTTACTTGCCTGATGTGTTCCCACCATATAGATGCTCTTCCATTCAAGTTGAAGATGGCTACCCTTGCCTTCATATTTCCCGAGTAGTCTTGGACTTGGAAATACTTTCTCATCCCAAGAAGCCAAGCTTCAACTTCTTGACTGGACTTTATCTCTCCATCAAATGTAGGAGGTTTCGCCTTCTTAAATTCCCCATGTGAATTGTTATAGTAGTGCTTCTTCCTCTTACTTCCGCGAGATGAAGAGCTTGAACCCTTAATGGATTCTTCAGAGTCAGATGATTCATTAGAAGAGATTTCTGGAATATATGTTCTGTCTGTAGAAATTCTTCTTGAGCTACTAGCCCTCTTATGGGAATTCCTTCTAGAACTACTCCCACCCCTTTCTAGATTTGATGTCTGATGCCCAAAGTTTATTTGCCTTTAGATGTCTGTCAAACTCTGTAGCATGGCTGCATTCAACTGATTTTTTTCTTCCTGAGCTTTAATCATCCTTTCATTGTCTTCTCTACAACTTTGCAACTCCACCTTTAGGCTTCTCATGGTGGCTGCAATACCTGGAGGAGTCTCTTGATTTCTTCTCCCATTAGATTTTGTTTCAGCATTTTCAACATGTATGTTCTCCCCCATGGCATCTGTCTCAGGCTCATAGGGATCCTGTGCATCATCCATAATGTTGATTTTCTTGGCCCAACCAAGATCCAAAACTTTCCAACTGTACTATCTAGAGTGCTGCCCTGTGACTGTGATTCTGCAGAATGTGTTCATCCACACAATTGTTAGCTGCATTATAATTTCAGAATTCATAACTTACTTTCATGCACGTGGGAAAAGGTTATATTGACAATTTGTCAAATCATCGGATTTTCTCACAATCAAAGGCATATGAGGGGGGAAAAACAAAAGGGGGTTAAGGGGGCTTGCCCCCTTGTGGATCGCCACTGTAGGGCGGGTCGAGGGCAGCGCCCTCTTTTTTTTAATTTTTATAAATCATGTCGCCGTTGCAGGGCGGTTTGCCAAATGCTTCCTCAATTGCGGAGCAATTCGCCGAATGCTTCCGTAGTTGCAGAGCGACTCGGTGAATGCTTCCGCAGTTGCAGAGCGATTCGGTGAATGCTTCTGCATTTTTGGAAGACACTGGAAAATTCTTTCCGCAGTTTCGGGGCAGTTCGTGGAACCCTTCTGCAATTTCAGAAGTCATTCCGGAATTCTTTCCGCAGTTGCGGAAGACTTTCCGGAATTCTTTTCGCAGTTGCGGGGTGGCTCGTGGAACCCTTCTGCAATTTCGGAAGACATTCCGAAATTATTTCCGCAGTTGCGGAAGACTTTCCGGAATTCTTTCCGCAGTTGTGGAAGACTTTCCGGAATTCTTTCTGCAGTTGTGGAAGACTTTCCGGAATTTTTTCCGTAGTTGCGGGGCGGTTCGCGGAACCCTTCCGCAATTTCGGAAGACATTCCGGAATTCTTTCCGTAGTTGCGGGGAGGTTCACGGAACCCTTCCACAATTTCGGAAGACATTCAGGAATTCTTTCCGCAGTTGCGGAAGACTTTCTGGAATTCTTTCCACAGTTGCGGGGCGGTTTGCGTAACTCTTCCGCAATTTTGGGCCCACTTGCCGAACTGTTCCGCGTTGCGGAACGATTCTCGGAATCCTTCCGCAATTTCGGAAGAGAATTCCTTCCGCAATTCCGGAAGAGAATTCCTTCCGAAAATTTCCTTTCGATGCCGAACACTTAGAAAATTTTTCTGCTATTTCGGAGCAGTTCGCTGAATTCTTCCGCGTTGCGGAACAACTCACGGAATCCTTTCGTAGTTTCGGAAGAGAATTCCTTCCACAATTTCGGAAGAGAATTCCTTCCGCAATTTCGGAAGAGAATTCCTTCTGCAGTTTCGGGGCGGTTCGCGGAACTCTTCCGCAAATTTCAGAACGATTTCCCGAACTCTTCCCGAAACAGACTTAAACAAAAATTTCCAAAAACTCTTAAGAAATTTTTTGAAATCTTCCCTGCTTTTAGTGATGACTGCTGCTCAGCAGGAGGTGATCCCACCTTTGTAATCTATCCAACTTAGCCTATTTAGGCCCAATGCTGAGACCTGTGGTGATCAGGAAGGGACCTTCCCATGTGGCTGTGATTGGATTTGGCCCATAGAGGTCCAATGCTGCGACCAGCAGCTCTGATACCAAATTGTAACGTCCCCTCCTACCATACCAGCATGATAAAGAGGACGTGAAACTAAAACCGGGCATCTAGCCCCATGAACTTTTAACTAAGCATTCCCATAATATAAAAGACATATGGAATGTATGATTATAAGAAAAATACATAGGAAATAATATCAATAACACATCCATCATATATTCAAGATATTCATCAAATAATAATTGCAAAGTTAACAAAGAGAATACTTATCTTAACAAGTAGTCCCAAGCAACCAGCTATGAATCTGCAACGTTCCACCCAACCATAGGCCAGTTGTGCTTATCAACCTCTTGATAAAACTACCACCCCCAAGATGGGCATGATTACTACAAGGAGCCAGGGAATAGCAGACTCACACATAGCCAAACATACACCAAGATGAGCCAAGCCAATCTACAATTGGGTTTATCAAGCTGCTAGGAAATGGAAAGGAAGAGTGGCTAAACTAGTGAGCTCAAGCACAGAGCCAGGGGTAACCTTACAAGATCTATCTAGCTTGGTACCCACAATACCTACACACCCAGCACAAGGAAGTATTCTTTTCACTGCTGTACAGTCCCTCAAGCCATACCTTCTCCATCTAGTGCTCTCAGGGTGTGCATAGAAGAGTAGCCAAAGCTCTCTTCATCTTCTTGAGAGGTTATCTCCCCCACTAGGTTTATCAAGCCCTCTCTGTCCACTACCACTCCAATCTCTTGCTCACAGATTCAAACCAAGACAAGGATGCACATAACAGCAGAAGTATAAGTGCTGGGCATGATCAAAACGTTTTTACAGTGGGATGTCCAAAGAGGGGGTTTCTACCAATTCAAAAAAACGTGGGAAAGCCCAAAAACGAAATGGGGATTGGGGAAACAACCCTGGAGAGTAGAAATCGTTTTCAGAAAAACGTCCATGGATATTCTGGGGCAAAAACGGCCTCCATAACAGTCCCAAATCGTGGTCCTTCTCTCCCAGCTGTCGTCTAATGCAAAAAACGAGCTCCCAGGCATGGAAAATGCAGGAAAAATGATGAAAAACGTGATGGGGAAAGGCCCAGTAGTTCAGACTGCGTGAGAGAGGAAAGACTGTGTGTTCAGAATGGTTTTGGGCACAATTTCGTGGGTGCTTTCTTTCCCAATAAGCAAAAATACGAATTCCCAGGTTGATGGCTTGCCCATGCACGAAATTGGCTGCCATACCTCTTCATTCCCAAGGCATTAACTGCCTCAACCAACTCTTGGAAGAATTAAATGATTGGGTCCATAACCCAAAATGGGTAGTTGGTAGTTTATGGGTTTTCTCATTGACACATGGATTACACCATTGGCTCAAGGGTTTGAATAATTTCCCTCCCTATTCCTTGTAGAATCATGCCCCCATCTCTTTGTTGCATTGCATAGCTAGTTGTGCGTATTTCCATTAAAATTCGTATTTACATGATGTCTTATTTACATTGTGCCTATCTAGCACAAGAACCATAGGCATCTATTTTTAATTGTCGATACATGAAACACTAAATCAATGGTGGGGCCTTGGCCTTGAGCTCCTCACCATGATTAAATTACAATAGTTACATCATTTACGATTTAATACAAAGGGGGTCAAAATGGGGACATTACATATAGTTGATATTCATTGAGTTGTTTTAGTTTGTTGATCTTAAGACTAGTTTTTATTCAATGAAGATGTTCATGTTGCAAGATCTGGATTAATAATAAAATATCTTTATCAAGTTTTCTACTTGCTTCCAAATCTAATATAGTTCAGTTTAACATCTTTGTTAGGTTTTATACTTGCTTCTAACTTACATTAGTTTTATGTTGTTCACATATGGATAGACAGTAGTTCATAATGTTTAAATTTAGTGGTAGTTTGTTGATTTTTAATTTACATTTGTTTGTAGAAGTTAAGTTAGATTTACTTCCACTTAGCATCCTTATTACATTTGAAAGTCATTACGATACATTTACTCCAGCTCCTATTACATTTGATGTACGTAATCAAGAAGAGTGGAATTAGATGGTTTAGTCTAGAATAATTTACATTTACAAGTTCTCCCTATTAAACATCTAATCTTCGTAGCTCTGATTCTGTTCATAGTTGTTATCTGGAAGTTTAATTTAGTAGTTTCTTATTTATCTAGAAGTAATTTGTGTTTCAGTATTTGTTTCTATCTTTCTTATTAATTTACCATAGAAGTAGAGTAGTATGATCTAGTACTATTCTGATCTGTGATTTGTATTCTTAAATATTTAACTCGGTTTTTTACTTTGAAAGATCTTTTGATCTTTTTCCTTATTAAACAATTTTCAGGTCTGACAAACCTGAAACTTTAGAACCTTTTCTACCTTGGCATATATTTTGCTTCAACTCTAAGTTTACTGATCCTGGTTGATAATTAATATTAGGTGTTTTTATTTGAGATAGCTCACACACCCAAAATCTCCCCCTATCATAGTGCTCCTCCTTTGTTAACAATTTCCTTCTTCAAAATTGAGATCAAATCTGCTTTGTATATGCATGTAATTGTTTTTGAGAAACCTTTATGTCTTCAATCAATAGATCTATTATCTCATACAAGTGATCACCAATTTCCCAAAGTGAAACATATGGAAGATTTATTTCTAAATAAGAAGATGCAAAGTAGCTACCAAAGACTAGACAAACTCTATATCTCCAGACTTTATTCATACTATATTATAATTCAATGTTACTGAGATCATTTTCTTTTCCATTGCTTTTCATCATGGTTATTTTTTTATTTACATTTCAACTTTAACTTGTACTTTTTTACTTCACTTGTCACATGGATGGTTAGTACTCTTATGACTCTTCAATCTGACACTCTAATTCTTGTCTTTGAAGAAGATAGTCTTTCAAATACCAATTGCAATATTCTAATATTTACTCCCCCTGGTATATAATCCCTTCTAATGCTAGTTTAAGGGTTTCTCTTTTAATTCATGAGAGACTTTTAGAAGAAAAGTTTATAGTCCTTTTCTCCATTGGTGTATTCTTCATATTCATCTTGCTCTCCATCATCTTGAATGTTGTAGCTAGGGTTTTACCCCTAGCTTGTGCAAATGAGCACCTACTAAGGAGAAGGGACTCCTTAGTAGCAGTTCAGTAAATGGAAATAACTAAGCTAAAACAGAAATAGAAACTACTCTAAACATGTGCATGAAACATAAACAACAATTTGTAAACAATGGTTTTGTATTAATATTACCTTCAATGTGAAGGTTGATGAAGCTCTTTGCAATGTCCAAGAGGGTTGCTCCAAGCTCCAATGTGCTCCTTCTCTTTCTCCAATGGTGGGAATGGGCCAAAAGGGGCTCTCAAGGTGAAAGTAGTTCAATGGTGAACTAGGGTTTCGAGAGAGATTTTGGTAGAGTAAGGGTATACTTGATTGTGGATCTGGAATAAGGGGTCTCGATCACTTATTTATAGTTTTTTGGTGGTGGAGTGCTAACCCATGGTTTTGGGAACCATATGGTTTAGGGCAGCTGTATAGGGTTTTTTCATCATTTTCCTCATTATTTTATATTTTTTCTTCCCTTTTTAGGGGGTTTTTGCTATTTTTAGAGGAATTTTGGATATTTTTGGAGGAAAAAGGGGTTTTTTAGCCTTTTTGAGGCTTTTTTGATGGTTTTGTGGCCTTTTGGAGGCATTTTAGGCCTTTTGGAGGCTTTTTAGTGGGATTTTTTGGATTTTTAAGGGAAATATGGTAGGAAAATGGACAAATGAGCCATATAATGTGGTAGATGAGGTAGTGAACACTTTTTGGGTGTTAACAGATTGCCCCCTGATGTGCGAGGGTAGGAGCTCATCGTATGGCTGATGGACATCATAAGTCATGAATGGTTTTCCTGGGGTGTGGAGAGAATAGAAGAAACAAACTGAAGCCCGGAACAACGATCCCGAACAAACTGCAAGAACTAAAAGTACATAACCTCAATAATGGATGAGGAATCATCTGATCATATGGACGAGGCGGGCATTCCCATGCTCGTATCAGGATATGACATAACAACAATGGGGTCCAGGGGACCTGAAATAGACATGACCTCAAATACTGACTGAGGAGTAATCTCAATATATGGACGAGGCGGGCATACCCATGCTCGTATCAAGATACATAAACAGAACTGTGAGGCCCGAAAAGGGGGACCTATAAGATACATAGGTAACCACTTTGTACATCATAGGTGTCCAGAGGGGACACAAATCTGGGACATACTGCTGGGCGGACCATGTGTAAACTGAAGAACTGGTGCACTGAAATATCAACAGTGCTGCTGAGTGTGGTACCAGAGGAACTGATGAGTTGCTGGATCATAATGACTGGGAGCAATAACCTCGATGGTACACTGAGTTGGAACTGAAATGGGTACTCAAGGAAGCATATAACTGGATGGCTTCCGAATACAAACGCCAACGCAGCCCGGACATCCACGGGAACATAGAACTGGGCGTTCCGAAGTGACTCACCAATGTGCTAGAGTCGGGGGAAATCCGGGGTCTTCGACTAAAAACTGACGGGATATAACCCTACGTGATTCTCGACGATGCGATCAAGGTGTTGAAGTCGAGCATGTGAGAAACAACCACTCGGAGAGGCAATGATGACTCCTCTCAGAATGATCCGTAGGAACTTACCACAGATGGTGATAAGTCCAAGGCGTAGGGACCTCTGGGCCTATCCTCTGGAATAGAGGGGTTGTCGTCGACAGAGGGAGACCTGCAACTATCAAGGCAATGATGTTTCCTTGACAGGAGTGCGAGGTGGAGAACTGAAATGTGATAGTACTGATGGCAGGACTGGAAAACTGTGGGGGGGGGACAACTGGGCAAGTAGAGTGGGTGGACTCAAACTTCCTTTGTTCAGAGTATGATAATGGGGATGATCGGGCAGCATGAAACTGACTGAGGGGAAAGAGATCATAGCTGTATTGGATCTGGGAAGGTGACTGGGCTGAGGGAGGCTCAAGCTATGGTAAAATGGCAGGAGACTGCAGAATACTCTGAACAAAGGCGACCTGATTGGGGGTGCTGCCGAGATGATCGATCATAGTGCCAGGAGGCATGGGAGGGGACTTCTTCATGGGTTAAGGAACTAGAAGAAGTGTGTATAAAATGATACTGTTGTGTGGATTTATACGAGCCCAGGACAGTTCATGCTCGTGGTTGCTTTCAATTTTAAGGAGTTTGAAAGCGATAAGAAGACTCTAAAGGAATGGAATGGTACTGTCGTGTGGATTTATACGAGCCCAGGACAGTTCATGCTCGTGGTTTCTTTCAATTTTAGAGAGTCTGAAAGCAAATAAGAAGACTCCAGGGGGTTGCTTTTTCGTATGTTTAGTCTCCAAGGCCCAAAGAAGCATAAAAGGATACAATGAAGAACTCTTCTAGCCGGTGTGACTAGAGTATTTCTTTTTCGTAATTAGTCTACCAGGTCCGGAAAATGGTTAAACTTATACCAGATAGATGCCCTTTCAGGTACTTTAGCGAGCATGAAAGGAAGCAAGATTGCTCGGTGATCTTTTCATTGTTTTAGGAGTCAGAAAAGAGCTTAACGGAAACTCCCTAAGTGCCTTTTTCGTAAAGGACTTGTCCGGCCCAAAAAAGGGATAAAATTATACCGAACAAAAGGAATGGCCAGGCAAGGAGGAAGTGTTCAATCAAGGAACAGTAATTATGACCAAGAACGAGGGTAGGGGGGAACACTAGTGGGCCTCCTTGCAGGGTGAATGAAATGGTGGCAAAATAACGGAACATTTGCAGTATGACAGGAGTGAATGGCTCATGTAAAAGTGTGGAACAATCCGATGGCGGCCGATGTGGCTCGCAAACCGAGGCAGCAAGGTGTCGAGACACAATGTTGAAAGTGTACCAGTTGAGAGCGAGAAATGATCTCAAGCATCATCACGAGCTCGAAAAAATGAATCCAGCGATATAAAGAGTGTCAAAAATGGGAACGACCGATGTGGCACGCAAACCGAGGTGACGGGGCGTTTTGGAAAAATACCCAAAAAATCTGGGGGTGAGAGCGAGAAATGATCTCAAGCATCATCACCAGCTTGGAAAAATGAATCCGATGATATAAAATATGTGAAAAAATGGAGAACGGCCGATGTGGCACGCAAACCGAGGTGACTAGTGGTGTCAGGACACAATGTTGATATTGGTCTCGGTGAGAGCGAGAAATGATCTCAAGCATCATCACGAGCGCGGAAAAATGAATCCAGCAGTGCAAATGGTGCGAAACACGGAGGTCAGAAGGACTCCGGAATGGTTAAAGGAAATAACTAGGTTAAAAAGGGTTGCAAATATACAAGTGACACGTGACCTCAAAAACGGCCAAGATCACAAATTTGAAAAAGTGAGCAGGGTTAATGACCTGCCCCCATGCTATGTGCATAAGGTTTGTGATTTTGGATCACATATGTGTTGGTTTGAACGATTGATTCATTGACATGCTGAGATAGATGTGATGGGGAAGGGTCAAAATGATTGATCATGCCCCCTATCCCAGGGTTGAGGTAAGCGATTATGCCCCTTGACTCAGAGGTGTCAAGGTGGTGCTGTTTCTGGCGAACAGGGGGTACATCAGGCCATGTGTCTATGTGGTGCTCTATAATGGTGGGTCAAGACCGGGCATCTTGGTATAGGACCAGGCAAAGACATCACGGAACTCTCTGAAGAGGTGTTTGTATTCCTCAATCTCTTGCTTACTGCAGAAGGCTCCTAAAGTGATGAGCTCAGGGGCACGTCCTGGGGCAGCGATATCAATTTGGATGACGGGTGAGATGTTGGCCATGTTACCCTCCTCGAAGGCGTCAGGAGCAGGAATAGGGTCCTTGAACCAGTCAACCTTGGTGGGAAGGAAGTCTTTGGATTCAACCGTGAATTGGGTGGCTGTGCTAAAGGAGGATTCGTTTGGGATGAAATAGGAACGGTGGTGCATATCATCCCAGGGATAATCCGGGGCAGTAAGGGCCTCAAGAATCTCCTCATCAGTACGGAAAGTTTGCATCGTCAAATCGGTTTATGAGGGGGTAGTGGTTGAAGAGATCATATAAATGGTATTAACCTCTCCTGAAGGGGAGGAGACCGGAGGGTGGATCTCCTCGATGGTGGGTGGTGCCGTCTCAAGATCCATATTATTCATCTCATAGAGAGCCGCTCTGTAATCTGGGAGATCAGGACAATGATGTGAGTAATGCCCGTAAACGCCGCATATGGCACAGGGGTGGTTGGTACGCAGGGATTTATCCTTAGGCTTGGGACTGGGGTTGAGTTCGACAGTTGGGATGGTGGGGTCATCGTCGAGCATCTGCATGTGTTTCTGTAATGCTGGTAAATGTGGGCATTGGTGAGTCGCATGGCCCAACTCATCGCACAGCGAACATTTAGGAGGAGCACGAAACACGGGGGGGTTTTTTACTGTCTTGGGAGGTGGTACAGCAGTGTAAGGTTGTGGACCTCTACTCCCAGTGGATTTGGGAGTAGGAGGGGGATCCATGGAGGACGAAGGGGTAACTACACCGGGGGGTGGCTGAGTGGTAGTAGCCATGGTTTGTACCGGTTGGAGGACGACGCTTGGTGTCGACGGGGGAACGGGAGGCGAAAGGTACCAGACGGGTAATCCCAAGGTTAACCCAGGGAGGCTAAGGGTAGCCATAATTGGGGCACTTACTACTCCCGATGGAGGGACTAGGAAGGGGATTGTATGGATAGGTGTAACACCAATGTGGCTAGGTACCAATGGTGGTTTAGGCAATAAGGGTGGTTGATTGTTAGGAGTTTGGTTATCGTCGGACAAGGTACATAAGTCAGACACTTTGGGCGTAGATGATGGGGGAGGGATAGACTGAAAGGTGGAGGTCATCGGTGCATCTGAGTAAACTCCGGGCCCCGTAGAGGAAACAAATGAGGTGGTGGCACGAGAAACAGGTTGTTCAACCATGGGGAGAACGTTTTCTGGTGCCACGGGAGCATTGGGATCATAGTAGGTGAGCTGGTCAACCTTGACCACGTGTCCCTCATGGGGGAACATCATGGTGCGAAAAATGGAAGAGTCAACCGCCCGCATGGCATACATGTAGCTGCGGCCAAGTAAAAGGTTATAATCCAATTGGGCATTGATTACCTCGATATCAATGAGGACGGTTTTACCACCTAACTAGACGGGGACATTGGCTAGGAGGCCTTGGGGCTGAGCCGACCGACCGTCGTAGGGACGTAATGCAGTGGTGGACTGCTGGAGAGTAGGAGATCCCAACTTCTACCACACGAATGTAGACATAACGCATGTGGAGGCACCTTCATCGATAATGCATCGATGGATGATAAGATTCCAAATGGAAATAGAAATTTGGAATGCTAGGGTGGAAGGCAAGCGGGGTTCGGACTGGTCCAAATCAAATGCCATCAAATTCGAATCATTTGGGTCAATCCCCCCAATGGCGGAGAGTAAAGTCTTGTGCTGGGAAGGGCAGTTCTTCAAGACTTCTAACGCAGACATGGCTGCGGGAGATTGGGCTAAGTCATCTACAATGTTGTAGTTTGACGCAGCCCGCGCAGTGGGGTTGTTGTTGATACGGCGAAGCGGGAAACGAGGTGCTTTGGGAGCGCCATCTAGGGGAGGTGGAGGTATACGTAACGCTTGATCGGTGGGATGAGCGTTAGTAGGTTTATCAGTGGGAGGTACTTCAGTGGTGGAGCCATACTGGTTCCGACGAGTCTGGAGGTTGACGTCAGCGGATGACATCATCAACAAGTGATGGGTTCCCGAGTCAAACATGGGTTGATCGGGAGCAGCGTACGTGATCTGTTGTTGGGGTTGCACGTTGGCTTGAGGGGGAGCCAACGGTTGAGTGTTCACTACGCCTTGGTTTGGTAAGGGGTTTTGCAGCACCAAAGGTGGTTGCTGAGGCTGTGGGGGGTTGGGCGGTGCCTGAGGAGCTGCATGCCCTTGGCGATGGGCATCATCAACCCAAAGTTGTCGAGCTCGCTCCAAGTGTGGGCAAGCATGTGTATAGTGGCCGTAGACCCCGCAAATAGAACAAGGATGGTTTGTTCGCAAATTGGGGTTCTTAGCCTGCATGGGCGGGCGATCAGGGTTTTGGTTAGCAGGGGCCGCATTATTGTTGTCGGGGGGATTCGCCGGTTAACCAGCTTGGTCTGCAGGTTGGTTGTTCCCCTGATTACGGCCCTTGCCGTGGTTTTGTTGGCCCTAGTTGCGTTGGTTGTTCTGGTTTTGTTGCGGGTTTTGTTGGGCGTAAACTTTCCCTTGGGCAGCAGGTGGATTCTGAGGTTGCGCAGGTGCTGGAGCAGGCTGCGGTGGATGATATGTAGGTGGAGGCTGCGCAGGTGCAACAACTTGAGGGGGTTGCTGATATGGCTGCGGAGCGGGTTGTGGGTTTGCCGCAGGGGCTTCTTGTGGTGGATAATAAGCGGGTTGTGCTTGTGAAGGCGCAGGAGCTGGAGTAGCCGGCTGGTGGTAGTAGGACTGAGGTGCGACCGGGGGGGCGTAAGTAGGAGTCGCATGACCGAAGCACTGAGGTGGACATGAGGGTCCATGGGAATGGTGGTGATGTGTCATGGGAGAATACGAGTTGGTTGCTCCAAACTGTGAGGTAACCCGCGAAAGGTCAGGGCCAGGGTTAGGACGTGCTATGGAAAACGGTTGGGGATGCGAAGAAACACGACCAATGATGCCGTCTGCAGCGTGGGATGCCCCCGGTGCATCATGCTGGGAGGAATCTCCGCGAGGGGCGTCAGGTATAATGGTATAAAGGTAACCTGACTGGGCATAAATGAGGTTGAACTGTTGGGCCTTAAGGATGGCCTCTTCTTCAGACTGGGGTCTTTCTGATGCCACATCCTTAGCAATGACAGGGAGAAGGAACTTGAGGAACCAATCTAGGAAGATACGGTCGTCTAATTTGATCTTGCATAAGCTACGGCATCGACGCCACTCATGAATGTGGTCCGTGATGTGGGTAGCCGTGTTTTGTCTACAAGATAGGAGGATCTCAACGCCCACGTCATAGCGGATAGGTAACTGGAAGAACTGCAGGAAGGTCGAGGCAAGGGAAGCAAAGGTGGCATGGGTCCCATGGGGTTGCTCGATATACCACTTGGCTGCAGAGCCAGTGAAGGTGTGCTGTAAGAGACGGAGGCGAATAGAGTCATCCACTATGGAGTTGGAGGAACACCATAGGTGGAAAGACATGATATGGTTTTGTGGGTCCTCATCGGCCTTGCCCTCGAACTTAGGGATGTCAGAGGGGATCTTGGTAGGAATATGAGGCCATGCAGGGTCATGTCGGATAGGGTCATTGGTCAATCTGGCCAGGTCAGGTAGGTTGAGGCTAGCCATGAATGGAAAACTGGAAGAAGGATGTGACACAGTAGTGGGTTGGACCAAGTTGGGGCCAATGCCCCCAAGTGGAGGGACAGGATTTGGGATGGTGCCCCCAAGTGGGGGAACGGAGGTAGTATAGGAGGGGCCTGCACCATCATGGGTAGTGTGAGCCACTGATGGAGTGGGGATAGGTATTCTTGCTGCAGGAATAGGTGTCGTGAGGGGAGCGATAGATGGGGGACCCATGGAGGGCATACCCAAAGTAGGTGTAGTAACTGGTGTAGTGGTGGATGTGCCACCAATGGTCCCTACCAAAAAAGGAGTGGAAGTCACGCCAGCCATGGGGCTAGTAGGGGCAGTGTAAATGGGGTTCTCAGACTCTGTCTCAGAATCGGAGGTAAAGTAAGGGGCGTCAATATCTGGTGACAGAGACCTACGTCGCTGACGAGTGGAGTCAAGGGACAAGGCCCGAGATCTCTGATACGTGGTATCAAGTGATGATGATCTGTGGCGATGACGGGTGGTGTCAAGTGAACCGTGCTGTGGGGGCTCGCCCCTGAGGCACCAAGAATGTCTGGGGACTCAATGGTGACAGATGGTGTCAAATCTCTGTGGGTTGAGGTGAGTAGAAAAACAACTCAAAAATCCTAATGCAACCGAGTGTGCAGAAGGAGAGCTCAAAAACAAGGCACTCGGGCCAACAACCAACTCAAAAACACCCACTGCAACAGCTGTGCTACAATAAGTGGAGTATCAACAAAGATGGTCAGAATACCAACAAGCAGCAGGTTTCCTAAAAATAAAAAATGGTGGACTCACTAGACCAAAGGCAGGTAAGGGAGCATGCAAACACCTAACTAAAAGTATTCTGACTCAACTAGACATATCCTCTGCAAGGTGATGAAATCCAAGTCAGACAATATGAATAGAAAAGCCAAGTGGCTAAGGTATCCCCCTACCGGGAGGGACACCGGGTAGTCAATCCTAGAAGAATGGAAACTAAGATACCCCGTTCATGACACGTACAGAAAGGTGAATCTGCAGTTTGGTCCTTTAACCGCAATACCCCTATACAGGGATATCCCGAGAACTGCGAAAGGTAGCCCTTCCGTTACTGAATGGAGTGCGGTAGTCCACTCAGGCCTCCGGAACCAGTCTCCCGACTTCAACCCTCCTAAGGGAGAGGCCCTCTGATAAACTGGTCGTGATCGTGCCAAAAAGTACTAGGGGATTTTGGTTCCCTATTTGGACAACAACTATGTCTCAAGTGTAAGTAACCGAGGGGTGTTATTGGAAGCCTATCCCCCCGATCCTACCTAACTACAAAGATTCTTTTGTGTTCCCCAAGTGGGGTTAGAATATTGGTTGAGTTAGGTACTTTTTAAGGCTCACTTGAATTATGTGACAGAGTGTGTGCTCGTGAGGTGATGAACCCAAAACAGAAGTGCCACAAGGGGGGCAACTTCTAACTATCAATAATACTGAAATAGAAACTTTAACTTGCAAAATTTTCTGAATTAAAAATGCTGAAATTTTAAAAAGATTCTGTAAAGGGAACATAAATTATGTTGCAGAAAGGCTGTAGGGAAGTGGGGCTGCAGGTAGGACAGAGGGTTGTTCAGAGGCAGAAAATATTGCAGCAAAGGGGCTGGGCTCAAAACAGGAAAAAATGCAGAAATCAGACCGCGGGTCTATGGCGAATCTGAACAGGCGGACTGCGGGTTTAAGGGAAACAGACGCAGACAGGTCACGACTTTTCGGCCTACAGACGCAGTCGGGCCGTAGGAAACAGGGAAAAAGACGCAGTCGGGCCGCGGGAAAAAGGCTGACAGACACAGTCGGGACGCAGGAAAGGGGCTGAAAGCCACAGTCAGGACGCGAAAAAATGGCCGACAGGCGCAGTCAGATCGCAGCAAACAGGTTGATTAGCCGTGGTCGGATCGCAGGTAACAGACTTGAATCCGCAGGCAGGGCGTCGGAAACAGTCTGAGAGCCGCGGTCAGGTCGCAGGTAAAGGCCTGAAAGACGCGGTCGGGACGCGACTACAGAGGGAAAAGACGCGGTGTACGGTGGACGAAAGGGACAGCCGAAAGGAAAAAACGGGAAATAATTGCAGAAAACTAAATTTTTTTTGAAACGAAAACCAGAAATTCAAACCTAGGGGAGTCGCCAAAACTGTAGCTAGGGTTTTACCCCTAGCTTGTGCAAATGAGCACCTACTAAGGAGAAGGGACTCCTTAGTAGCAGTTCAGTAAATGGAAATAACTAAGCTAAAACAGAAATACAAACTACTCTAAACATGTGCATGAAACATAAACAACAATTTGTAAACAATGGTTTTGTATTAATATTACCTTCAATGTGAAGGTTGATGAAGCTCTTTGCAATGTCCAAGAGGGTTGCTCCAAGCTCCAATGTGCTCCTTCTCTTTCTCCAATGGTGGGAATGGGCCAAAGGGGGGCTCTCAAGGTGAAAGTAGTTCAATGGTGAACTAGGGTTTTGAGAGAGATTTTGGCAGAGTAAGGGTATACTTGATTGTGGATCTGGAATAAGGGGTCTCCATCACCTATTTATAGTTTTTTGGTGGTGGAGTGCTGACCCATGGTTTTGGGAACCATATGGTTTAGGGCAGCTGTATAGGGTTTTTTTCCTCCTTTTCCTCATTATTTTATATTTTTTCTTCCCTTTTTAGGGGGTTTTTGCTATTTTTAGAGGAATTTTGGATATTTTTGGAGGGAAAAGGAGTTTTTTTAGCCTTTTTGAGGCTTTTTTGATGGTTTTGTGGCCTTTTGGAGGCATTTTAGGCCTTTTGGAGGCTTTTTAGTGGCATTTTTTGGGTTTTTAAGGGAAATATGGTAGGAAAATGGACAAATGAGCCATATAATGTGGTTGATGAGGTAGTGAACACTTTTTGGGTGTTAACAAATGTCATTCTTATCCACAACACTATTATGCTACTCATCATCTTTGGAAACTTCTTTGATTCTTGGAATCCGTGTTTCTTCTCTTTTTATCCACATATTTCCATGAGGTGCCCTGCTTACTAAACTTTTGTGTTCCTTGAATTCCCTACTTTGATCCATTTTCTTGGTTCTGCAATCAACATCTTTGTGACCAAACTTGTGATAGTAGTGACAATATCCATAAAATATTCCTTTATGTTTGAGGAATTTTTTATCTTCCTACTTCATACCTTCCATCTTCTTCCATTCCTTCTTTTGTTCTTGACCTTCTATTGAAGCATTCTTCCTTAGCTTGCATTCTCTAGCCATATGTCCAAAATTATGACATGTGTAGCAATGTCCAAGGAAGATCTGTTGGAATCTACTGGTCATTGGTCCTTTGGGTATCATATCAGTTCTGTCTTTATTATGGGATGAGGGAGCAGACTTCTGACTATCCTTCTTAATTGGGCTTTTGAGTGCGCATGGATTCTTTCATTTCTATTTTGGACTGTAGAAAGAAAACATTCTGGATTCTTCTCTTTGTCATAACCTAATCCAGTTTTATCACTCGATGATCTTTGGTTACTTAAGATTTCATCTAAAACCTTTGAGCTGTTCTCAAACTTTGATTTAATAGTTTCTTCATCGAGCTTCTTTCTAAACTGTATAATTTCTTCTTCAAGCTTCTTTGATTCTTGCATTCTCCTTTTGAGTTGTAACTCTAGATCCCTTTCAATCTTCTTGGCCTCTTCAAGTTGGGTTTTCAAATTACTAATGATTTGGCTTGACTATTTGTTCTTTTTCCTGCATTTTTCAAGTTCATCAAGAGCACTTATTAATTTAGCTCTTATATCTACTTCTCCTTCTTCCCCTGATTCATCATCTTGAGCTTGGGATTCTATTCCCATGAATAGAATATTTGTTTCTTCATCTTCACTATCTTCCATGGTGTAAAAGATCTTCTTCTTTTCATTGAACCTTTTTTTGTTTCATGTTTTTCCCTTTTTGAATTTCTTTGAGACTTATTTCTCATCACTTCCATTTTGTTTAGGATAAGGACATTTTTTAGCAAAATGTCCAATTCTTCCACAGTTAAATCACTTTAGAGGTAGCTTTCCCTTGTACTTGTCAGTACCTCTCTCAAGCTTCTTGATGAAAAGGGCTTCTTCATCATTTGAACTTTTTGATTGGTTCTTGGATAAGGCCTTAAATGCTGCTTCTTTCTTTGATTTTCCATTTTGTCCTCGTCTCATCTCGTAGGCAGTGAAGATCCCATGTAGTTAATCTACTATCATGTCTTCAAGATCATCTCGTTCTTCTAGATTGGATACCTTTGAGTAATATTTAATTGGCAGGGTTCTTAGTATTTTGTCAACCACTTCTTTCTCCTTTAATTCTCCTTCAAGGCCTCTAATAGCATTGAAAATTTATCTACCCTTAGAAGATACTCTGCAATATTTTCTTCCTCTTTCATTTTTAGAATTTCAAACTGTCCCGTGTATGTCTGAAGTTTTGATTGTTTGACTTTGGATGCTCCTTCATAGACAGTTTTTAATTTATCCCAAGCATCCTTGGTTGTCTTGCATTGCATGACTTTCATAAATATTGAGTTTGTTAATCCATTCAAGATTGCATTCAGAGATTTTGCATTGCCCTCATATTGGTCAAGTTCTTCTATGTCTGTAGGTAGGTTGTCTCCTATATTATGCTTTTTTTCAACTGCTCTCCAAACCTTCCATCCAAGAGACATTAGATGACACTTCATTCTTGCACTCCAGTATGCATAGTTACTTCTAGTGAACAATGGAGGTTTGTTGGTAGCTAATCCTTCCTGCTAATCCATTGTGTTCTTAATGAGGATCTTCCTTCGAGTGGTTAAACTATAGTGAAGGATCCCACTCTGATACCAATTGTTGGTTTATCCAGCAATACTGAGGGGGGGGGGGTGAATCAATATTGCCCTTTTTTTATTAAAATAATTAGTACAAGACACACAAGGAAACAAACAAGACAATATTTTATCGTGGAAACCTCAAAGATCAAACCACAAAATCAAACTCATTAATAAGATGAATATTTACAAAATTGTTTATCTGCTGCTACAGAAAGGATGCAACCACGACCCAGTTTTTGCCTGTTGCTACAGACAAGGATGCTACAACACCCTAGATTTTCTTCCTATTGCTACAAGAAAGGGTGCAACAACACCCTTTTCTCCAGCTTCTACTGGATGGAGGCTACGACCCGCTACAGGCTTCCTTCCTTCCCTAGCACCATTCTTCCACCCTAATTTATTCTTGTCACTCTTCCATATTTCTCTCTGACTTTGTGATATATTCTTCTTCATCTTGTTGATTTTTGTCTTCTTATGCTACAGCTTGATCTGGAATTCTAAGACACCGAAGACACTTCCTTCACTTCGAATTTCTGGTTATATATATCTTCATTAATTTTATTCATTGCATCTTTTCAGAATAGGCTCACACCCTTTCATCTTCATGCCTCTTTAAATATCCGAGATTAATTTTATATTTGTAACTTTGTTTATTTCAGTTTTAATTAATTAATCAAACTTCTTAGATCATCTTCAAGCCTACGTGCATCTTCCATCTCGACCCTGTGGGATTCCTTTAGCTCAGGCCGCGGGCTCCCTTATCTCTTTTCATCAACGTACATAGTTCAAGCTCTTATGAGATTTTCTTTTTAAGCACCTGCGGGCATATTAAGCCCTTATGGTCTTAATCCTAGCCCCTGCGGGCATCCTTAGCCCTCTTCGGGATTACCCATACCTCCTACAGGCATCACATAGCCCTTGTGGACTTAACTAATCTCCCTTGCGGGCATTTTTAACCCTTGCCCCTTTTCAATACTTAACCATTTTTTTTATCCTTATTATGCATAACAATGTTTTTTCTCTTTTTTTTGGCAGATCAAAAGCTAGCACGTGTGAGCACTAGGAAGGGACCCGACTCCATGGATGGATATCCAGTTCATCAAAGAAAAACCCCATGTCTTCTGGTGAATTTATCATCATCAGGACAATCTTTGGCTGGCATTTATACATTCCTTACCAACCTATTTTTGAACATTAAAACACACTTCTTCCCATTTTGGCAGATTTCTATTTCACACGTGTAAACACCAGATGGAGACCTGAAGTCATGAACAAATGGACAACTTACCAAAGAATGGATCCATGAAATTTGATAAATTTATTTGCACAAGGACATCCTTTGGCGGGCATTTCCAAATGACCTCTCAAAATTTCTATCTTTAACACTTAGACAATTTTGTCAAACCCTAGTCCTTATTGTGCCAGGAGGCACTTTGGCATACTTATATCTTTGTCATCAATCACTCACTAGGAGAATTGAGACCATGGTCATGTGCACTAATTAGCAAACTATAGCATGAAACTTTCAAATTATTTTTCTCATCATCCTATGAGACATGGTGGGCATTTCCCTGAGGCCACTTAAGAAGTTTTGCCAGTACTGGAACAATGCAAAACAGCTTGAAACCCTGTTTTGGCAAGCCTATAACTTTCTCCTCAGAAAGTTTTAAGACAAACTGAAACCATGGTTGGGTAGAAAAAAACACCAACCTACAAGATTCCCATATGGTGTGGGCATTTTCTTCAACTCACAATTTATGGCAGGCATTTTCCTGAGGTCAATTGAGCTAGTTTTCCAACACTTAATCATTTTCAGGAAGTTCTCCAGAATTTATCCTAAAACCCTATTTTGGCAGATCCATAATTTTTTTTTTTCCAGAGATGCTTAAGTAAAAGTGAGACCATGGTCAAGTAGAAAAAGCAACAGATTACAACCTAACCATGTGTTGCGGGCATTTACTTTAACCTATGATTGATGGCGAGCATTTTCCTAGACCAGTTTGACTAATTTTTCCATAGTCAATTTCCTGATTTTCACCAAATTGCCATATTTCTCCAAAATGATGTCAAATTGCAACACTGACTTAATGATATCACCAGAAAACCATCATGTGTCTTTCCAACCTCAACACACATGCCACATCATCATACTTTCCATGTCATTACTTCCTTTGTCTTTCACTGAGTTTTGCCATGCCATCATGTCCTTGGTATTCCTTTGTCATTACTGAACTCCTTTGACATCAATGACAACCATATTCAACATTATCCGCCTTTGGAATTTATGGCAACACCTAAAGATTCTCCCCCTTTGACAACAATGACAAAGGAGAACCTATTATACCCTTGCTGTAACCATCTTGACAAAGAATTTCCAATCTTTCTCCCTTTTGACAACTATTTCTGCCAATATACTTCTTCTTACTTCTTTTTTTTCTTCTTGTTAATTTGGACTTGGTGCTGACCATTATGAATGATAATTTAGTTAGCATCCTTCTTTACCTTCTTGTAGCTAGTCTTTGAAAAACGAACTTGGATGATGAGTTCGTAGACTCCCCCTATCACAGTGCTCCTCCTCTGTTAACAATTTCCTTCTTCAAAACTGAGATCAAATATGCTTTGTATATGCATATAATTGTTTTTTAGAAACCTTTATGTCTTCAATCAATAGATCTATTATCTCATACAAGTGATCACCAATTTCCCAAATTGAAACCTATGGAAGATTTATTTCTAAATAAGAAGATGCAAAGTAGCCACCAAAGACTAGACAAACTCCATATCTCCAGACTTTATTCATACTATATTCTTATTCAATGTTACTAATATCATTTTCTTTTCCATTGCTTTTCATCATGGTTATGTATTTATTTACATATCAGCTTTAAGTTGTACTTTTGTACTTCACTTGTCACATGGGTGGAAAGTACTCTTATGACTCTTCAATCTGACACTCTGATTCTTGTCTTTGAAGAAGATAGTCTTCCAAATACCAATTGCAATATTATGATATTTACTCCCCCTAAGTATATAATCCCTTCTAATGCTAGTTTTAGTGTTTCTCTTTTAGGTCATGAGAGACTTTTAGAAGAAAATTTTACAGTCCTTTTCTCCATCCATGTATTCTTCATCTTCATCTTGCTCTCCATCATGCTGAATGTCATTCTTATCCAAAACACTATTATGCTCCTCATCATCTTTGGAAAATTCTTTGATGCTTGGAATCTGTGTTTCTTCTCTTTTTCTCCACATATTTCCATGAGTTTCCCTGCTTACTGACCTTTTGTGCTCCTTGAATTCCCTCCTTTGATCCCTTTTCTTGGTTCTGCAATCAACAGCTTTGTGACCAAACTTGTGACAATAGTGACAATATCCATAAAATCTTCCTTTATGTTTGAGGAGTTTTTTTATCTTCTTGCTTCATACCTTCCATCTTCTTCCATTCCTTCTTTTGTTCTTGACCTTCTATTGACACATTATTCCTTAGCTTGCATTCTCTATCCATATGTCCAAAATTATGACATGTGTAGCAATGGCCAAAGAAGATCTGCTGGAATCTACTTGTCATTGGTCCTTTGGGTATCATATCAATTCTGTCTTTATTATGGGATGTGGGAGCAGACTTCTGACTATCCTTCTTAATTGGGATTTTGAGTGTAGCAACATGGCTTCTTTCATTTCTATTTTGGAGTGTAGGAATAAAAAATTATGGATTCTTCTCTTTGTCATAACCTAATCCAGTTTTATCACTTGATGATTGTTGGTTACTTAAGATTTCATCTAAAACCTTTGAGCGGTTCTCAAACATTGATTTAATAGTTTCTTCATCGATCTTCTTTCTAAACTGCACAATTTCTTCTTCAAGCTTCTCTGATTCTTGCAATCTCCTTTTGAGCTGTAACTCTATATCCATTTCAATCTTCTTGGCCTCTTCAAGCCGCATTTTCAAATTACTAATGATTTGGCTTGAATGTTTGTTCTTTTTCCTGCATTTTTCAAGTTCATCAAGAGCATTGATTAATTTAACTCTTAGATCTACTTATCCTTCTTCCTCTGATTCATCATCTTGAGCTTGGGCTTCTATTCCCATGAATAGAATCTATGTTTCTTCATCTTCACTATCTTCCATGGTGTAAAAGATCTTCTTCTTTTCATTGAACCTTTTTTTGTTTCATGTTTTTCCCTTTTTGAACTTCTTTGAGACTTCTTTCTTATCACTTCCATTTTGTTTAGGATAAGGAAATTTTGTAGCAAAATGTCCAACTCTTCCACAGTTAAAGCACTTTAGAGGTAGCTTTCCCTTGTACTTGTCAGTACCTCTCTCAAGCTTCCTAATGAAAAGGGCTTCTTCATCATCTGAATTTTCTGATTGCTTCTTGGATAAGGCTTTAAATGCTGCTTCTCTCTTTGATTTTCCATTTTTTTCCTCTTCTCATCTCGTAGGTAGTGAACATCCCATGTAGTTCATCTACTGTCATGTCTTCAAGATCATCTCGTTCTTCTAGATTGGATACCTTTGACTCATATTTCATTGGCAGGGTTCTTAGTGTTTTGTCAACCACTTCTTTCTCCTTTAATTCTCCTCTAAGGCCTCTAATACAATTGACAATTTCATCTACCCTTAGAAGATACTCTACAATATTTTCTTCCTCTTTCATTTTTAGAATTTCAAACTATCCTTTGTATGTTTGAAGTTTTGATTGTTTGACTTTGGATGCTCCTTCATAGACAATTTTTAATTTATCCCAAGCATCCTTGGCTGTCTTGCATTGCATGACTTTCACAAATACTGATTTTGTTAATCCATTCAAGATTGCATTCAGATCTTTTGCATTAGCCTCATATTGGTCAAGTTCTTCTATGTCCGTAGGTAGGTTGTCTCCTATATTATGCTTTTTTTCAATTGCTCTCCAAACGTTCCATCTAAGAGACATTAGATGACACTTCATTCTTGCACTCCAGTATGCATAGTTACTTCCTATGAATAGTGGAGGTATGTTGGTAGCTAATCCTTCCTGCTGATCCATTTTGGTCTTAATGAGGATCTTCCTTCCAATGGTTAAATTGTAGTGAAGGATCCTACTCTGATACCAATTATTGGTTTATCCAACAATACTGAGAGGGGGGGTGAATCAATATTGCCCTTTTTTTTATTAAAACAATTAGTACAAGACACACAAGGAAAAAAACAAGACAATATTTTATCGTGGAAACCTCAAAGAGCAAACCACAAACTCAAACTCATTAATAAGATGAATTTTTACAAAATTGTTTATCTGCTGCTATAGAAAGGATGCAACCATAGCCCAGTTTTTGCGTACTGCTACAAACAAGGATGATACAACACCCCAGATCTTCTTCCTACTCCTACAGGAAAGGGTGCAACAACACCCTGTTCTACAACTTCTACTAGATGGAGGCTACGACCCCCTGCAGGCTTCCTACCTTCCCTAGCACCACCCTTCCACCCTAATTTGTTCTTGTCAATCTTCCAGATTTCTCGCTGAATCTGTCATATATTCTTCTTCATCTTGTTGATTTATGTCTTCTTATGCTGTAGCTTGGTCTGGACTTCTAAGACACTGAAGACACTTCCTTCACTTTGAATTTCTGGTTATATATATCTTCATGAATTTTATTCATTGCATCTTTTCAAAACAGGCTCACACCCTTTTGTCTTCATGCCTCTTTAAATATCTGAGATTAATTTTATATTTGTAACTTTGTTTATTTAAGTTTTAATTAATTAATTAATTAATCAAACTTCTTAGATCATCTTCAGGCCTATGGGCATCTTCCATCTCGAACCTGCGGGCTTCCTTTACCTCAGGTTGCAGGCTCCCTTATCTCTTTTCACCAGCGTGCATAGTTCAAGCTCTTATGAGCTTTGCTTTTAAATCCCCTGTGGGCATATTAAGCTCCTCCAGTCTTAATCCTAGCCCTTGCGGTCTTAATCCTAGTCCCTACGGGCATCCTTAGACCTCTTTGGGCTTACCATTACCTCTTGTGGGCATCACATAGCCCATGTGGGCTTAAATAAGCCCCCTTACGGGCATTTTTAACCCTTGCCCCTTTTCAATACTTAACCATTCTTTTTTATCCTTAATATGCACAACAATGTTTTTTCTCTTATTTTTGGCAGATCAAAATCTAGCACGTGTGAGCACTAGGAAGGGATCTAACTCCATGGCTGGATAGCCAGCTTATCAAAGAAAAACCCCATGCCTTCTGATGAATTTATCATCATCAGGACAATATTTGGTGGGCATTTCTAAATGCCTTACCAACCTATTTTTTAACATCAAAACACACTTCTTCCCATTTTGGCAGATTTCCTCTATTTCACACGTGTAAACACCATATGGAGACCTGAAGTCATGAACAAATGGACAACTTACCAAAGAATGGATCCACGACATTTGATAAATTTATTTTCACAAGGACAGCCTTTGGCGAGCATTTCCAAATGACCTCTCAAAATTTTTGTCTTTAACACTTAGACAGTTTTGTCAAACCCTAGTTCTTATTGTGCCAGGAGGCACTTTGGCATACTTATATCTTTGTCATCAAGCACTCACTAGGAGAACTAAGACCATGGTCATGTGCACTAATCAGCAAGCTATAGCATGACACTTTCAGATTATTTTTCTCATCATCCTATGAGACATGGCGAGCATTTCCTTGAGGCCACTTAAGCAATTTTGCCAGTACTGGAACAATCATGTAAAATAACCTGAAATCTTGTTTTGGAAATCCTGTAACTTTCTCCTCAGACACTTTTAAGACAAACTAAAACCATGGTTGGTAGACAAAAAACCAACATACATGATTCCCATATGGTGTGGGAATTTTATTCAACTCACAATTTATGGCAGGCATTTTACTGAGGTCACTTGAGCCAGTTTTCCAACACTTAGTCATTTTCAGGAAGTTCTCCTTAATTTACCCTAAAACCCTATTTGGGCAGATCCATAAATTTTGCTTCAGAGATGCTTAAGGAAAAATGAAACCATGGTCAAGTAGACAAAGCGACATAATACAACTTGACCAGCTGCAGGCATTTACTTTAAACTATGATTTATGGTAGGCATTTTCCTAGACCAGTTTTGAATAATTTTTCCATCCATAGTCAATTTCCCGATTTTCACCAAATTGCCATATTCCTCCAAAATGATGTTGGATTGCAACACTGACTTAATGATAGCACCAGAACACCATCATGTGTCTTTCCAACCTCATCACACATGCCACATCATCATACTTTCCATGTCATTACTTCCTTTGTCATTCCTTTGTCTTTCACTGAGTTTTTCCATGCCATCATGTCCTTGGTTATTCCTTTGTCATTACTGAACTCATTGGACATCAATGACAACCATATTCAACAAATAGGATATGATGATCCAAATTGCACGATGCAATATGCATACATAATATTTGTCTTCTGACATTTGAAATCCTTCAGGCTGCTCAATGTACACTTATTGTTCTAAGTTTCTATTTAGAAATATTGACTTGACATCCATTTGGTAGATTTTAAAATTCATGTAACATGCAAATGCCAAGAACATTCTAATGGATTCTAGTTTAGCCACAGGAGAAAAATTTTCTTCAAATTCAATGCCTTCAACTTCATAATAACCCTTACACACCAGCCTTGCCTTGTTTATTTTTATCTGTCCATTTTTATTTATTTTATTCCTCAACACCCACATTGTGCCTATCACATTTTTGTCTTTTGGTCTAGGAACAAGTTCTTAGGTTTGATTCTTCTCAATTTTATCTAACTCTTCATTCATAACAACAATCCATCCCTCATCCTTACTTGCTTCTGCGAATTTCTTTGGTTCTATTTTGGACAAAAAGGAAATATTTGTATGTTCTGGTGAGCTTGCTAGATTTCTTCTTATATGAATGCCTACTTCTTTGTTACCAAGAATTAAGTTTTCAGAATGGTACTTTTGCACAAACCTTGATGGTGTTTCGGTATCTTGTCTTTGTGTTTGTTCTTCTCCTTCTTTTTCTACATCATTTTCTTCTCCCTCTTCTTCGTAGCTTATTTCTTCTAATTTTTCATTTGTTTGTAATTTGACCATTTTAGATTTTACATCATCTACTCTTACGTTGACACTTTCAACAATTTTGCTCAATTTCAAATTATAGCATCTATAAGCTTTCTTTGTAGGTGAGTAAAGAAGGAAAATGACCTCATTAGTCCCAGAATCAATTTTTCTCAAGTCATCATCATCTCTCTTTATGTAACATTTACTTCTGAAGACTTTGAAGTGTTTGATTGTTGTTATTCTTCCTTTCCATAACTCGTAAGGTGTTTTGTCACTGTTGACTCTAATATTTCCTTGGTTTAGAATGTAAACAACTATATAAATTACTTCTCTCCAAAATATGTCTGAGATCTTGGCTTCATTCAACATTATCCTAGCAGTTTCTTGTACCGATCTGTTCTTCCTTTCTGGCACTCCATTTTGTTGAGGAGTTCTTGCAGCCAAAAAGTGTCTTATTATTCCATGAGTCTCCTAGAATTTATCAAATTCATTTGATGTGAATTCTCCTACATTGTCAGATATTAGAAATTTGATTTTCAAATCAGTCTCATTTTAAACCAATGCTTTTAAGGATTTAAACTTCTCAAATGCTTCTGATTTGTGCTTGAGAAAATCTACCCAAGTCATTCTTGTATAATAATCAATGAGTAGCATGACATAATAATCACCTTGTAGACTTTTTGATCTTGTTGGTCCATAAAGATCAGTATGAACAAGTTCCAATTGATTTGAGGTTGAATATTCTTTTGTCTTGAAACTCAATTTTGGTTGCTTCCCATGTTGACATTGCTTGCAATCAACATTTGAAGGTTTTATAATCTTTGGCATTTCTTTCACTGCTTACGTTTAGTTGACTTGCACCAAGTTGTCAAAAATCAAATGTCTCATTCTTTTGTGCCACAACCAACTTTAATCTATTTGTCCCATACAACATTTTTCTTCTGTTGATCCATTTAATATATATACATTGTTTGGAGTTCTTTTTGATGTTGCTACCAGTCCGCTTGAGTTTTCTTTTGTTATGTCACACTTTTGGGAGTTGAAGGTGAGAGTGTGTCCGCGATCACACATTTGGGTGTCACTGCAAAGATTATGCTTCAAGTATTCAACAAGTAGAACATTTTCTGCTTTAATTCTTTCATATCCAAGATTGACTGTACCTTTTCCAACTATTTTTCCACATTAATCATCTCTAAAAGTAACACTACCTCCCTTTTCTTTCTTTAAGCTGAGAATTTATTATGATCCCCAGTCATATTCTTCAACATCCACTATCAATATACCATTGGCTTCCTTTATTTTGAGCATATAGCGATAGTACACATTCTTCCTTGTCTTGCTCTTCTTGTTTTCTCTTCAATAGATTAGTGGGTTCTTTGATAAGAGTATTTTATTCCATAGGAAACTTTATCAAGCTTCTACATTCACGAGCTTCGTGTCCAATATTGTTGCATTTATAACATTCAATGTTGTATCAAGAAATTGAGCAAATGAATTGTAGTTTCTATCCCCATGAAAATTTCTAATTCTGTTGTTCAAATAATTGTCCTTTGGGGTATCACAGACGCTTCTATTTCGCATATGGTCATCTCTTGCATAATCTCTACAATTTATTTCTTTATGACCAAAATTATTTCAAGAGAAACATTAACCAAGAAATAGATGTTGGTACCTGATGGTAAATGGTCTTCTGGTTGTCACAACATTTTTGAACTCATTTCTTGCGTGGAAGGAAATATGTTACTACTAGTCACGATTTATTTTCTTGCTATGATATTCATTCTTGATGGAGTATTTAAGAGCAGTTGCATAAATTTTTGGCTCCTCTTCATTCTTTTGCATCATTAATATCGAGGCTTCATTAGAGGTCTTTCAATTTTGATTGTATCCAATTCTAGTCTTATTGCGTGGCAATCTTTGGTAGTTGAGGATGTCTTCTA
Source organism: Larix kaempferi (assembly GCA_027924585.1). Classification (NCBI taxonomy): domain Eukaryota; kingdom Viridiplantae; phylum Streptophyta; class Pinopsida; order Pinales; family Pinaceae; genus Larix; species Larix kaempferi. Next base: position 6,071,481 of record BSBM01000077.1, read on the forward strand.
GGATTTATTTACTCTTTCCAAAATTCAGTTGATCAGTGGTTGTTTGTAGTTCCTTTCTTAAGAGTAAAACTTATGGCTCAAGTTTTTCACATTTTCTTCCTTTTCATTAAGATGTCTTCTTATTGTTTCCTCGGTCCTTTTTACTTCCTCTAGTTGTATTTTCATATTGATGATAGTCTTTTCTAATTCCTCAATGCTGAGCAATATCGTTTCTTTTGAGTTTTTATCTCCCATTTTATATTCTTGCAACTTTTCTGACAATAATACGTTCTTCTTTCTAAGCTTCTCTATTTCATTTAATGCACAAATAAGTTCTGTTTCAAGGTCTACTTCCCCATCGGTCTCTGAATTCTCTTCATTTTCAGATTTTTCATTTTCATTGTCAAGGACTTCATTTTGCATTTCTAGGCCCATAAAGAGAACTTCCATATCACTCTCATCAGATGAGCTACTATCCTCCTTGGAGAAGAAATATTTTTTGCTTTTAGAAAATATTTATTCCTTTGATTTTTTCCTCTTTTTCTTTCTTTGAAGCTATGGTATTCTTCATCACTACTCTCTCTATTTTGATTATGAGTACATTTAGTAGCAAAGTGCCCTACTTCACCATACTTAAAACATTTGAAAGGAAGCTTACCTTTGTATTTTCCAGTTCCTTTCTTAAGCTTTCTCACAAAGTTTTCTTTCTCTACATCAGAGTCATCATTTGGGTTGTCACTTGATATGTCCCCCCTTTTGATTGTCTTCTTTGAAACTTTGAAGGTTGCTTCCCTTCTTGATGGTTTCTCTTTTTTTTGTCTCTTTTCATATGCAGTGAGGATTCCATGTAACGCATCCATTGTCAAATCGCCTAGGTCCTTTATTTCTTCAATGACATATATCTTGGGATCAAATCTTAAGGGAAGTGACCTAAGTACTTTTGCACAATGATTTTTTCATCAATATTTTCACCCAATCCTATGATGATGTTGACAATATCATCTACACAAAGAAAATAGGCTGCAACATTCTTTTTTTATTCATCTTAAGGCTCTCAAATTGTTCTCTATGGGTTTGTAATTTTTCCTTCTTGACCTTGTCATCCCCTTCATATATATTTTGTAATTTGTCCCACATCTCTTTGTTGAAACACAATGCATGACTTTGACAAATTCTGATTCTGCTAAACCATTCAGAATTGCATTCATTGTTATAGCATTATTCTCATTGAGCTTGTTTCCAGTTGTATCTATAGGTGGATTTTTTGGAGTTGTGTAACCATTTTTAATTGCACCCTACATGTCAAACCCACATGCCATCAAGTAAGTTCTCATTCTTATGCTCCAGAAGGCATAATTTGATCTATCAAATAATGGATATCTATTTTTAGAGAACCCTTACTATCTATCAATGTGTGCTGCAGGGATCTACCTTCCAATTATTTGAATATTCTTGAAGGAACCCACTGAGACACCAATTGTTGGAACACACAAAAATACTGAGAGGGGGGGAGGTGAATCAATATTACTCAGTTTTTACCTTTTCTTCTTGATTTATCAAATTTTACAGTAAACAATGGTATATAAGATACAAAGTAACAAAATATTTATCTTTTATTAATCATCAATATACATATTAAATATATTTGCAAGCTTCAACTTGCAGGAGACACCAATCTCGTAAATTTCATAGGAACCAACCTATAGGAGACACCAATCCCCTATAGTTTACAAGCACCAATTTGTAGGAGACACCGATCCCCTATAATTTACAAGCACCAACTTATAGGAGACACGAATCCCTTGTAATTTACAATTTATAAATTCTACTATGCTTGTGTATCTTCTAACTACTCAGTTCTACATTTAAATGCGCTCATATTATACATGTGCTCAATCTATGTCTGTACACATATGATATAAACCTCAATCCTTAATCCGCCTTCTAATTCTATCCACAATCATAAATCATTCCTGTGTTTTCCTTTGAAATCAAGCTTGGCCTAAACTACCTTCTGAACAATCATATCAGTCCTATAATTATGCCATAGATTTACTCCAAAATTGTTTCCAAGCCTCTGTTGTATTGGCCCTCAAAAATAGTCCTTGAATGCACTTTTAGACATACTCGAACATTGATCCTAAAGTCAACCTTTTAGACAATAAAAAGATATATTACAAACTAGCCTTTGATTAGTATTACAATTATCTTAAAGGTTGCCAAACATCCATCCCTTAAACTGGAATAACCTGCTCTTTAAATTAGCCCAGAAATAAATTTGTCTGCAACTGATTTCATGCTTCCACTTTTGTGCACCTCGGATTCCTCTATCTTTCCTCAGAGTAATTTCTTCACCTCAAATGTGTTGAACTAAGTGATATTTATACTGTTCATCCTTACATTTTTGGAGCCTATATGTTAATTACCACATGGGGCTTTTCCTTGCTAGGTTGACTTGTTCATATTTTAGCATGGGGTTTTTGGATTGTCTAGGTCAATTTGTTTGTTGATAATGTACAACTAGAAATGGGTGGGCAGTCAGTTAGAATGGATTTCATGATCATAGGCATGAAATCATGATCGTACATATTATTTCGTTTGTACCCATGTTCATTTCTAAGGCATAGAAAGTTAGATTACAACAAAATGCTCTTAGACAACTCTACAGGAATTCTTGTAATTACTATCTGCGAATCCAATAATCATTGTTTATAGGAAATTATTGCACATTGTGTTCATTTGTACACGTGTTTGTCATTGATCTAGAGAATATAGAGAGGCAAAAAAATTCGAATCATAACAAAAACATTTCTCAGTAACATTACAAAATTATAGTAATCATTGTCTGTACTTTTGGTAATTACTGGTTATAGGAAGTTATATAAAGCATGAGATCATAGCAGGCTTAGTGGTTTTTGATGCCATGTATAATGAAACTGTAGGCTAAGAACAATTACATGACTGTAGGCATGAGATTGCAACAATTCTGGTAATCGCTGGTTACACGAATTACAGTAACTATGGGTTATAGGATTTCGTGGTCTCAATATGAATAGCACCCAAATGATTCTCATGGAAAGCATATTGCCTTCACTCAAGATCACATGTCACTGGTTTATCTTCTTTGACATCAATGACAACTAAATCATCCAATAGACATTTTATGGATTTCACCCATAATAATTCTCCTCAAATTTACAACATTAGGAATATACATTCTATCTTTATAAGTAAGAAGTCCATCATCCTCTAAATGATAACCTTCATACCTATTTTCCAAATTTTGTTGTTGTAATTTATCTTTTATTTTGACACAATGCTCATATTCAACAAGAGAGTCTACAATATTTTTCCTCAAATGTGATTGACAAAGGTTAATGGCTGCCACATGCATTGCATGGATTTTTCTATTTAGTGCATCAACCACTTTATTTCCTTTTCTATTTATGTGTTTAATCTAAAAATAAAATTCACATAAAAATTCTAGCCATTTAGTTTGCCTTGCATTTAGTATTGGTTTCTCAAACAAATATTTCAGACCACAATGGTCTGTCCTAAGATCAAATTTTCTTCCCATCAACTAGTGCCTCCACATTTTCAAAGCATGCATTATGGAAACAAACTCTAAATCGTGAATAAAATAATTATTTTCATTTTCCTTTAGATTTCTTGACTCATAACATACCTCATGATTGTCTTGCATAAAAATCTTAAAATTATTTATTTACATGCATCAGTACACACCACAAAATCATTTTCTCGATTTGCAATTTTCAATATAAGAATATTCTTCAACAATTGGAGGCTTTCTTCACATTTTTGTGTCCACTCAAATTTATTCCCTTATTTTGCAAAGAAATGGAGCGTGCAACCTTGGATAATACTTTAATCAACCTTTCATAATAACTAGCAAGACCCATAAAATATTTTACCTCTGTCACATTCTTTGGAATTAGCCAATTCATAATGGTCTCAATCTTTTTTAGATCCAATGATATTCCTTCCCCTCAAATAATGTGACCCAAATAATGAATTTTCTTTTGATAGAAATCACATTTGTTGAGCTTTGCATACATCTAATGCTCCCTTATAATTAATTGCAAAGCATATCTCAAATGTTCTTCATGATTCTCTTCATTCTTGGAATAAATAAGAATCTCATCTAGAAAAATAAAAACAAACTTGTCCAAATACTTGATAAAACACTATTCATGAAACACATGAATTTAGATGGTGTATTAGTGACACCAAATGGAACCACCACGAACTCATCGCATCCATACCTTTTTCTAAAGGTTGTCTAGTGGATGTATTCTTCCTTTATTTTGACTTGATGGTAACTGGACCTCAAATCAATCTTTGAAAATAACTTTCCCATTTCATTTGATTAAAGAGATCATCAATTCGAGGTAATGGGTACCTTTTATACACTATAAATTTGTTCAATTACCTGTAATCAATGCATAACCTAAGAGTTCCATCTTCCTTTTTCACAAATAGCATGGATACTCCCCATGGAGACACACTTGGTAGAATGTATTTATTTTTCAATAACTCTTGTAATTGCATTTTAAGATCTAGCAATTATGGGGTACTCATTCTATAAGGTGTCTTGGACATTGGACCAACTTTTGGTACAATATCAATTATGAAATCAATGTCCCTGTTTGGAGGAAGTCCTGACACTTCATCAAGAAACACATGCCTGAATTCTTGCAACACATGATAGTCCTCCAACTTGCAAAATCCATTTTATATTATACCCAATATATGGGCTTCATACAATTGACAACCTTTTCTAAATTCCTTAGCTGCAAAGCTTAAAATTTTCAAATAGAAACCACCTTGTGAATTCCCTTTAATATCCTTGGGATTCCTTCTTCATCAATGAATTCAAATATCTTGTTGTAGCAATCATGTTTAAATTTTTGTGCTTCTAACCAATCCATTCCAATGAGGGCATCATAGGAACCAAAAGGAAAAATATTCATATTTTCCCATGTAAAGAGTCCATCCATTTCTAATGGACATTTCTTTACCACTTCACTAACTTTCCTCTTAATTCCAGTGGCTAATTGGACCATCCATGACTTACTATGTTTTGTTTTTTTTTTCAAAAAACAAGTCTCAAATTTTTAGGAGTGATATAACTGTGAATAGATCCATGGTTAATTGAAATAATACTATATTTCTTAGCAATATTAGCTTTGACCTCAACCATGGCTAATTAATGATCTTCTTGGCAGTCCTATGATGTAATATAGATTCCAAGAACAATCAGTACCACCTCACCCACAATTTCGGCCTCTTGGATACTCCCACTCCGATGTGGACAATTTCTAAGTAAATTGTCCTCTCCACATCCCCAACATTGAAGGGGCTCTCTTGGATTATCTCCCATCATCTTAGCTATCTTAGTCACACCCTTTGGTGGTTTCCTTTGCTGATTTATGAAATGAGGAGTCTTGAATCCCATATTTCTTTAGTTAAACTTCTAATTTATTTTGTCCTTCTATGCATTATGAAATTATTACCTACTTTTGTTTTGATCATAATAGTACTTGGCCTTCCTTACTGTTTCATCTAGAGACTGAGTTTCATCAAACTCAACTTTATCCTTGTATGAATGAGGAAATCCACTTAGAAAACACTAAATTTTGACCTTCTCATATTTGATATACTTAACATACCTCAATAGCTTGAAGAATTTAATGGCATACTCATCTATGGTCATTTGTCACAATTTCAACTTGTGGAACTCTTTAATTTTGTCATCATAGTACCTATGGGAGGGGTACTTTTGCTTGAAGTAATTCTTGAATTGATTCCACACAATCTTCCTTTTATTTATCCTCTTGAATTTTCTAAGGCGATCCCACCATATAGATTCTCTTCCATTCCAATTAAATATAGCCACCCTTGCCTTCATGTTCCCAAAGTATTCATGGACTTGGAAATCTTCTTCATCCCAAGAAGCCAAACCTCTACTTCTTGATTAGATTTTACTTCACCATCAAAATTGGAAGGTTTGGAATTCCAAAATTCCATATGAGAGTTGTTCTTGAAAAGTCTCTATCTCATATTCCTATGAGATGGAGATCTTGAATCTTCAGTGGATATTTTAGAGGAAAATGACCCACTAGAGGAGAATTTTGTAGTATATGTCCTATCTATAGAAACCCTTCTTTAGCTATGAGACCTCTTGTGAGAATGTCTCCTTGAGATACTCCCACTCTTTTCCTAATTTCCCGAGTGTTTCCCATAGTGAATCTTCCTCTGGATTTTTATTAATATTTGGAGCATGGTTGCATTCAGCTGGTTTTGTTCTTCCAGAGCTTTGATTAGGCTCTCATTATATTCTCAACAAATTTGTCATTCCACTCTTATACTTCTCATGGTTACTACAATATCTGGGGGAACTACTTGATTTCTTTGGCCATTAGATTTTCTCTCTACATTCTCAATGTGTATATTTTATCCCATGGAATATGTTTCGGCTGCATAAGGATCATGTGCATTATCCATGATGATGGTATTCTTGGCCCAACTAAGACTAAGGATTGAATGCTGACCCATAATGGTCCTTGGTATGATATTGTATTTTCAAAAGTGTTCATATAATCACACTTTTTATCTTCATTACATTCTTACAAAATCATAAAATTATTTTTCATACATTTTGGGAATTACCCATATTGACATTTTTTGTTAAATTATGGCTACATGCACTTTTCTATTCAATTTTTTAGAAACATTTGAATCACCATTTCAAAATATGATTGTGCACATTTATTTCCCTATGGATAATCTTTCCAATAACTATAACTATCACATTTATGTTTTCTAGACAATAAGTTACAACCTTTCAAAATTGTCAATTTTGTCTAATTTTACACTCCATGTAGGTTCATTTAGCTTCAAATACCAACTTCAACCACCCGTGAAAGAAGATATAGAAAGAACCATATTTTTTTCTATTGAATGCTAATAATACTCATGACAAATATTATTCAACAATTTTCAAATCTCTGATCTGCGTCTCCATTCAAGTCCTATAATTTTCTGGAATTGACTACTTTTAACTTTTGCATCTTCTACATGTTTTTTTTCGAAAAAATGTTATCTCCCAATCTAAGCATTTATGGAAAAAAATTCTCTAACCAGAGTTGTTTGTTTTGATGAGTAGGTAAAATGTTGAGTTCATAAAGTTTTCTAGTTTCGTCATCTAGGGTCACTTTTACCTCCTCCATGTTTTCCAAAGTTGGACTTTTATGCACTAAATTAGTGGATTTTGGTCTTTTTTGCACCTAGGATTCACACCTTCTGGAATTTGGCCATAATCCATCAGAGATATATGTATGCCTAGATCACGACTGCACCATAACAAATCCAACCCTAACAAATCCTTCGTTCATTCACTGGTCACATGCTCTCAAAAAACACTAGATCAATATTTTGTAACATGGGAGTAGAATGGGCCCATGCGTATAACTAAAAATTTTGTAGACTTACTCAATGGTGTCTATTGTCATAGGTTTCATGGAATTCTAAGATAAAGTGCTACTATTATGTCCAAAACGTTTTTTGGGCTCCAGGTTCCTTTTTCATAGCTTTTTCTTACTGTTGATATGGCATGGCACATGGTTTCCCATGTGGTATTCGGATCCTATGTGCCATCACCATGTGATACCATGTCATATCCATGCTTTTCAAATCTCCAATGTCATTGCGACCCTACCTTTATTCTTTTTCCAACAAGTATTTTTCCATTTTTCACGTGTGATCCTCCGATTACTTTTCCTTGCACGAATGGTTAGGATTGTACTCCAGGACTTGCAAGATTCAATCTTATCCATTTATGGAAGGTACCCTGGATTAACTCTCAATTATATACGATATGCACGAATGGATGGGATGTGGTGATCCAACCTGCGCGATACAATTTGAATCATTGGCACACTACCCCCTTGAATATACCTTGATATTTTTCCCTTCGCGCGAATGGTTGAGGTCTTCCCTCAGAACTTGCTTAGGATGATATCAACCATTCACGACAGAATCCGAATCTAACTGTATCCATCTCAGATCCACTTGGGTGCGAACTGAGCATTTTGTCATTGCTACATGCGCACCCTATCTGACGTATCTGGTCCATGTCATATTCCCTGTCCACATGGATCCTACACATCATACCTTTGTCCTTATGACACGAGTGGGGTCTATCTTAAATTTTCCCAAATTTTCACATTTTCATAATATGTAAAATTTTAATTTAGCAACAAAGGGGCTTATTATGAAATTACACCTACCATTTTCCCCAACTTGGAAATTTTATGTTTCATAACATAGCTAAAATTTTCATTGATGGTTCTACCAATTTTCAAAATTTCACCAACTTCCTCAGACCAATCCTCCATTCATGCTAATATACCACATATTTAATTCCTAGGCTCCATTAAAACGTTATATGTTAACTAAAACCACGATTTTGATAGAAGCATTCTTTCAAACACTTCTTTTGCAAACTTTGTTTTCTGCTAGTAACTATGGATTCTATCCCATACAACCCCGATGTTGCAACCAAGAGATTTGATACCAGTTTGTCACATACGCATTCATCATTTTGACTAAAGAAGGGGTAATTAGAAAGTTTAAGCTTCTAATTTCACCCCAAAGGTCATTATTTGAATTCACAAATAAGAAACATATGTGCAATTGCATAAATGTAAAACATAGCAAAAATAAAACTCTATCCACACATGCATCATGCATAAACATGCAAATTCATTATAGGGAGAAAATAACATCATTCTACATTCATATACAAGATCTAATACTGATCTTTTAACAAATAATATTCAAGCAACTGGTTGTGTAAGATTTATTTTCCATCCAACCATAGGTATCAGTTATAGATACTAGTCCCAAGGTGGGCTATGAGGCCACTAGGGCGAATGAAACAACTACATGCTTCTCTCTCCCAGGCCGAAACCCATTTTCTCTCATGCTTAACCAAACTCCTCACCATTGATCAATTATAGGGATCTCACTCAACCATCTAAGTGCCACTCTCTTCTACTTCCTCACACAACACAAGGAATGCATTTCCCTTCACTACTCCACAGTTCCCTTGGGAAATGCAACCCTTATAGTGTTTACTAGTGTGTGGAGAAAGATTCCAACCTGTTGTATGTTGTTGAGGTTCATGTTACACTATTTTATGGCTTCTCAAGCATTCAACAGTAGCAAAACACAATGGGTAAATGTTTCTATCTTGCCCAACTTCTATGCTCACTTATAGCCATTCTTGTTTCTCTAATATATGTGATTTTCCTTTCACAATTCAAATACATCTGGTTATTTTACAGTCTGGTAAAACCGTAATCAAGAGAACAACATGAAAAAATATATGTAGTGTTAGAAATTTGCGTGAGAAAATGGGTGATAGACTCTAGAGGAGATGAGAGGATGGTGAAAAGACAGCTAACATTATTTCTGGCCGTAGAAGGAAGGACTCTTACATTTGTCATAGAAGAATATATTTATCTCATGCTTCCATAATTACACGAGGAGACATTTCCCACCAACCTCAGAGATGTACTCAATTATTGAATTGAATAAACAAAAAGAGGTAATTGTCTCAATTAAGGCACATGGAAACAAAAAGATGAGTTGCAAGGTTAACACTTGGCAATAGATAATTTAATCTCTGATAGCCCCCCTTTTTCTCTTCTCCTCTATGGAAGTCATAGCCCCTCTAGTTCTATTTACATAGTCATCTTGGACCACTTTTATCAAGTTTTCAACATAATATTTACATAGTTTTGAGTTAGCATGACAAGTGAACCACATGGTTCATATAGAGATATTTACATTATACATGCATAGCCATTCACTAGTCCGACCTTGGCATTGAGCATTGTACTAGGAATCCATACTAGCATATTTATAGCATTTACATAAGTTGATTTAATACATTCCAAGTCAAAAGTAGGGGTATTACAATCCCCTCCCCTTTGGAATAATACCATCCTTGTTGTTTGCTTAAAATCTGAACAAAGTGGGTATGTTTCTCTCATGGCATTTTCCAATTTCTGTGTAGCCTCATCGAGACCAAAGTACTTCCAGTGCACCTTTACATATCGGATGACTAGGTTCCAAAGCAATATTACCAGTGCACCTTTACATATCGGATGACTAGGTTCCAAAGCAATATTACCTTTGAATTTTTCCAAGGATGCATAGTGTTAGAGGGAACCTTCGTGCCCTTAATGTTCATCATTATAACTTGTGCTAATGAATTAAATTAATGGATAGTTGGAGCGGGTGTAAACTCTCCAACTTCCCATATGTTATATAAATATATCCTTTGACGTAATAAAAATTGGTTGAGTACTTGACCCAAATACTTATTTCTCTGCATGAATGCCATATATTGTGCGTGCTTGATTCTATGCATGAATTGTTCCCTAAACACATGCATTGGTTGAATATTGTACGTGCTTAATTCTCATTGTTCCCTAAACACATGCATTGGTTGAATATTGTACGTGCTTAATTCTCAGCATGAATGTCATGTGATTCCACTGAATCTAACATTGACACCGTTGCCTCTTCTGTCCGATCTAGGTGACAACAGCAGCGGACGGAGGCGGTTCCAACCTGCATGAAATCGTGAGGTGAAAAAAAATCTTGCAAGGAAGCATAAAGACTTCCTGTGCGTTGATCAAGAAATTTTCTGTGAGAAACAAAGATTGCTCGTGTGTGGATACCCATACGGAAAGAAATATAAGATATTAATTTTTGACTGGTTATTTTGATTTGAGACCCTGCTGTAAAATTTTCAGTGCCCATAGAATGCTGAGTTAAATATAATTTCTTCTGTGAGAATAAATGCATTCTTTGTCAAATTGAAGCCGTCGACTTTTTGTCCACTAAATCCATTGACATGGATTAATTTTTGGTTTCTATCTGTTAAATCAATACACAAATATCACCATCGACCGACAATCTATTTATCAAAGCATGCAATCGATTAAGAATAACTCATCGACTGCACTCGATTGAAGAAATTCATCTGGCACCCACTGCATTTGTTCGCCCATCCACCAGCTTCCTGTCGGTTATGCTTTTCCCACCGATAACAGCCTATCAATTAATGCATGCATTGGACCATAAGAGTTCGTCGATCATAGTCCACTGTCATGGACCTAGAAAATAATGAGAGGTGAAAGGACACTTGCACGAGAAGATTGAAGAGTGATGTGCACTGAAGAGAGACTGTATGATCTATTCATGAATAATATAAAGAAGTGATGATGTTCCTGCTTGACTGCAAAATAATTGTTGACTCATTCCTTGAATAGAACACTGCCCAAGAAGTCAAATATATAATAAATATTATTAAGTTCAAATTATACTTTACTGGTGTAACAGATTACTTGTTGACTAAAGCAATCGATTGGATCCTCCAACCTTTCCAGCCTAGAGTGTGTAGTGGATTAGAAGATTTCCCATCTGTTGGAAATGCTTGGACGGCTGCCATAAGTGACCCATTTCCCGTCGTTTGCATAAGCTCACCTTTTTTTGTTATTAGATTGTTCGTTGACCATAAAGATGTTGACAGAGTTTGAAGTTAGTGAAATGATGCTAATAATCGAATAGAAGAATATCCGACTAGTTTATTCTTTATTTACTTTTAATACATCGACTGCGTGTCATCGGCCAACATCCTGTCATCTCGGATTGACTGGTGCAGTCAGCCAATAACCGATTGGTGAAGTTGGCCAACGCAATGAGGTTTTATGATATATATATGGTAATCAATGGATTTGGCCGACCAATATTTATAATGACTATAGTCCACCTATCGCTTCTACCAGGGAGTTTGCCACTTATTAACCAGTGACCTGTCATTCAAAAGCATCCACATTTATTAAAGAACACCTCGAATAATTATAAATGGAGTTTAAAGCCGCTCTTTGAGGTATTAAATGAGGGTGACATATTGCGCGCGCACACACACATCCATATATATGTGGTCTCTTTTATATTTTTTGAATCGATGTCATGAAGTTGAACGAGTGGTGAGGTGTCATATTGTTTTGGGTAGATATGGTTTTATGGATGGTTCTTATAAAATTGGTCGTGGCAATTGTGGTCAATCGTCGATGGTAATTTTGGTCGGGTCATTTTATTTATATTATGTGGTTGATGTAACATGGTCAATCTTGTAGTTTGAGTCGATAACTGGTATGGTCGACACTCAAATATGGTTAAGGTCGATGGTCAATGTTGTATTTGGTCGATGAGCCATTTTCATTCGAGAACAAGTAGGTCAATCCTTCCTACGTAACTGATTTTGTGTCGATTGAGTCATCGTCTCTCGAAGTGACTCTAGTGACTCTACTATATATTTTTTGAAGTTGGGAGGGGATGAAACATGCATCCTTGTGGCAGGTGATTCCCTATGTCATTTTAATTCAAGTTAGGTCCTAGCTGACTCTTGTGAGTCACACCAAGTCAAGTTTTAATGTAGTCGATCATGACCATGACATGCACACGGGTAGGAAGTCTATTAAAACTTGTAGACATTTTTCCTCATGGTAGAAGAAGAAATTGACTCGGGATTCAAGTATAAGACATTTTACACTACACATAACAAATCTTAATGAAATATGATGACACAAAGAACACCTGAACTGATCGAGTCCCCTGGTGGAGAAATGCAGAAGCATTTCCTTGGTTATGACCTCGAAAGTTGAAGGCAAAGAAATGGTATAGAAAGAAGAGCCAAAAGTCCCAATAGTTCTGAGCCGATGTAGGTGAATGCTGGCCAGATGATTAAAAGGTGAGGCTTCGAATGACTACTACCAAATTGTAGACGGAGACTGAAGAATCACAAGTCAGGGTTGTTTTTGCATACTTGTTCTCTTTTGAACGAAGAAGAGTTTTAGGGTGGGGGAGACGTTGGAGGGAACCTTCAGGCCCTTAGTGTTCATCATTATAACTTGTGTTAATGAATTAAATGAATGGGTAGTTGGAGCAGGTGTAACCGCTCCAACTACACCCGATCCAACTCCCCCCATATGTTGTATAAATATATCCTTTGAGATAATACAAATTGGTTGAGTACCTGACCCAAATACTTGTTCTTGTCTTGATGGATTGACTATGCGTGCTTAATTCTCTGCGTGAATTCCATGATTCCATTGAATCTAACACACAATGTATTTCTTTGTAACTATATTTCTTGTTCCACCTGGATCGCATCTCAATCAATCACGTTGTTAAAATCATGTACATATTTATTAAGCAAATAAACATGAAAAACATCATGATCTCAAGTGTTAGTAGGAAATGCACTTCTATATGAAATTGGCCCTATCCTCTCAAGCACTTCAAATAGCCCATAATATCTTGGTGATAGCTTGGCACAAGTTCCAAGTTCCAAGTAACTCTTCCTTGGTCTCCCTTGTAGGTAAACATGATCCCCAACATTGAATTCCATATGCACTCAATTCTTATCTGCATATCTTTTATGTCTATCTTGGGATGCCTTTAAATTATGCTTAGTATTTGCAGTCTCTTGTTCCATTTCCTTTGGCATTTATGGCCTCGGGACAATTTTGTTCATTCGATTATCCCAATTCTCTAGTGTCCTAAACCTTTTGTCATACAAAGCTTCAAATGGATACATTCCCCAAAATGCTTGTTGTCCATTGTTATATGCAACTCTACCAAGTGTAGATAATATTCCCACTTGAATGGTTTGTCCATCACATACATGTGAATCATGTCTTTAATCATCTAATTTACTCTCTACATTTGTTCATCTGTTTTTGGATGGTAGGTACTATTAAGTTCATTTGTATACCAAAATCTGCAAAAAGAAATTCCAAAACGTAGAAGTAAATTTTGTATCTCAATTGGGTACAATTGTTTTGGGTAACCCATGTAATTTGAATACATCTTTCATGAATATTCTAGCTTTTGGGTAACGCATTATAGAAATGACAAAGGCTGCAATAAACCCACTGGGTAATGATGTTAAGCCTTCACTTGTTGACTAGCCCACGAGGCAAAGAATATATGGTGAATGGGTATACTGTTAAGGCATTCCTTGCATAAGTTCACCGGTTCGAAACTACGTGGGTATGAGCCTTACAAAAAACCTTCCCTTGTTGGCATTTCATACATCTAGAAATATACTTAGCAATGTCTTTCTTCATTCTCAACCAAAAATATTGCTTCCTTACCATAGCAATTGTTTTCTGGTATCCTGGGTGATCGAAATATGACATTTTATGAATTTCATCCATAATAATTCTCCTCAAATATGAAACATTAAGAATATACCTTCTATATTTATAAGTTAGAATTCCATCATCATTTAAATGATAACCTTCATAACCCTTTTTCCAAATTTTGCCGATGTAATTTATCTTTTAGCCGTACATAATGCTCATCTTTAGCAAGAGAGTCAACAATATTTTGCCTCAAATCTAATTGGACAAGGCTAATCACTACCACATGCATTGTAATGCATTTTTCTGTTGAGTGCGTTAACCATTTTATTTTATTTCTCTTTTATGTATTTAATCTCAAAATCAAACTCACATAAAAATTCCATCTATCTAGATTGTCTTGCATTTAGTGTTGGTTGTTCAAACCAATATTTCAGACCACAGTGGTCTATCCTAAGCTCAAATTCTCTTCACATCAAATAGTGCCTCCACATTTTCAAAGCATGCAACATGGAAACAAGCTCTAAATCATGGGTAACATAATTATTTTTGCGTTCCTTTAGGTTTCTTGACTAATAACATACCACATCATTGTCCTACATAAGAATTCCTCAAATTTCTTATTTACATGAATCGGTACACACCACAAAATCATTTTTTGGATTTGCAATTTTCAAGATTGGAGAACTTGTAAAGAGCTTCTTCAATAGCTGGAGGATTTCTTCACATTTTTGTGTCCATTTGAATGTTATTCCCTTGTTTGAAAAGAAATGATGTGTTTTGCAACCTTGGAGAATACTTTAATCAACCTTCTATAATAAACAACAAGACCCATAACAGATCTCACCTCTGTCACATTTTTTGGAGTTGGTAAATTCATAATGACTTTAATATTTTCTAGATCTATTAATATCCATTTCTCTGAAATAATGAATTTGCTTTTGATAGAAATCACATTTCCTTAGTTTTGCAGACAACTTATGCTCCCTTAGCACTTGTAAAGCCATTCTCAAATGTTCTTCATGCTCCTTTTCATTCTTTGAATAAATACGAATGTCATCAAGAAAAACAAAAACAAACTTGTCCAAATACTTGTTGAAAATGTTGGAATACATAATGATGACTAATTGTATTAATTTAAAAGCATAAATAGCAGCGAGAGGAATGAATAATTATGACTGGTGATATTAAAGGAACGTCAGCTTAGGGTTTAAAACATAACTTATCTAAATAAAAAAAGGCTCGTGTTTACTGTAATGATCATAAAAGGGATCCATTTTAAAATACTCATCTTTTTCCCCACATCTTTTCTAAAATCTCCACATCGATGTAAAAGGTTTGTTTTAACATAAATGAAGATTAGTGGTAGAGCGTTTACATGTTGAAAAAAAAAAAAACGTACATGTAGTTATGGATAAAAGGGAGTGAGTGTGTAGATAGTAGGTTTAACCTTTTATTTTTATTTTAATATTACTGTTTTTTATAAATTGAATAAAGTTTTAAATAGATATGGCCTAGTTTATTAGCTTTGGCTAGTTTAGTTTATTAGTTTTAGTTAGCCTTAATTAGTTACTTTGATTTATTAGTTTAGTTTAATTTTATTTTTACTTGTTTACTAGTTTTAAGGGTAGGTATGTGTTATCTTAGGCTAGGGTCTTAAATAGATGAACACATGTTTTTATTTTATTTTATTTTGTAGTTTATTTTTAATAAAACGATGATAAAACTAGTAAGAGTTACCTTTTTGTAGGAAAACATAAGTTCGGTAAAGATAAAGAAAGTGAGCATTGTTGCAGCAGAAAAATATAAGACTCACTGATGTTGTGGTAAACTCAGGAAAAAAAAAACCTCGCCAATAACACATTGAAGTGCTCACAATGAGGATGAAAGAGACTGATCGAGAACATTATTCGAAAGCGAACAAGATAACCATGGACAAGTGGAGGTCATGTTCAATGTCATGTCATCAAGTTGTAAAAATAAAAATAAAAACAAAATAAAATAAAAAAACTCTAATGGAGAAAGTTCTCTATAGTAAGAGGGAAAAGGTCACCCTGCCACATGAAGACAAATTCTATTAGGTGACAAACGCTCACTAGAGGTTAAATTGATGGAATGCCAAAGGTCATCTAAGGGTGAATTAAATCAATTTTGTAATTAAATTAAGGAGAGAAATTCAAAAGTCTCAAAAGAATATGGAAGGCCAAGGGTCACCTTTCTTTGGCCTATATATTGTAACCTCATTCAATGAGAAAAAGGCTTTTTGGATATGCAATGGTTGGAGGTACTACTATTGAAACTATGAATGAGGAGAAGCCTTGGATTAGCTTTTGGAAAGAAGTATTGTTGTTGTATGGATGAATGCTTCGAACTATTTCTTATTCTTTCATGTGGTAACATGATGTAAGACTGTATCAGATTTCTAATTGGATTATTCTTGTAGCTTTCTGTTATTTATTTCATATGTTATGCATGTTCTTTTGTTGTTTGTGAGTTGTGTAATCAGAATGACACAATTTATAGGACTATTCTTATGTTTATGCTACCATTTTGTTGGTTATTTATTTGCTTTCATAAAATAGCTAACTGATTTCTGAATGTGAATGTTCAACCATTGTTTCACTACTCACACCCTTTACTCTTGCTCCTAAATGGGATAGATTAGGATAGTTATAAATTGCATTTTAGATTAGGTTAGTTTGCATCTTCTCATTTTAAAACCTCTAAACGGTGGGTCAGGCCGCAACCGACAAATATTTAAGAATATCTTGAACGGTAATCGGGCCGTAAGATGGCTGGGTTCCCTATTCCAAACAGTGGGAGGTCTAATTGGGACTTCTTATTGGGGAGAACCCCTACTGTTGATGCTAGGATTTTCTGGGCATCAACACTTCCTAATCCATACTTCCTCACAACTAAACAAACAAGCTCCAACATACTCTGCTTCGGCTGTACTGAGTGTCGCACACAACTGCTTCCTGCTAAACCAAGAGATCATATTGGATCCCAAACTGAAGCAACATCCCGAAGTGCTCTTCCTATCTGCGGCACTGCCTGCCCAATCTGAATCAACATAACCTTGCAAGTTAATCTTCTGATTCGCCTCATACTTGATCCCATAGTCAACTGTACCCTTCAAGTACCTCAATACATGCTTTGCAGCAATCAGGTGAACATGTCTCGGATCCATTGGGAACTGGCTCAGGGTGTTCACAGCAAAGCATATGTATGGTCTTGTGTTCGTAAGGTATATCAATGAACCAATCATCCGACGATACATTGTGGCATCAACTGACTCTGATGAAGCATCACACAGTAGCTTCAAGTTCGATGCCATGGGTGTGGCCATAGCCTTGCATCCCATCATTCTGAACCTCTTTAGAATCTCCACTGTATACTTCCTGTCACATACCCCAATTTTGTGAAAATAATGTAATTATTTTATCATATTTCTAAGACATTATGTTAAATTTAATGCTTAGTAGAAATTGATGACTCAGCAGAGTCACTAGAAATGGAATGTAATTCTGAATATTTTATTATTAATAAATAAATTATGGAGACAACAGCATGGGAGAGCTGTTAAAAGAGGTTACTGGTCTAACTGGTGGATGGAACTAGGTGGAAAGGCAAAAGACAAGTGGCAGCATCCTCAAACACTTCCTAAGTTGCAGGTGGCAACTTCCCTATATTTTGGGGTCATGATTCCCCAAGAAAGTGGAATCTGAGCAGGTGGCTCATAAATGACAGTTAACCCAACAAAGACCTAGGCAATCTTTTAAATAGTACTTAATGAACTGAGCTGGGGGTTCAACATTGTTCTGGAGGGAGAATACATTCAGGTGAATGCTATTCAGGAGTCCCATTGAGGAAGAGGGAAAATACAGTAAGGGAGTGTTTTGATATGGGATGCTACAGTAACTTGGTTCCAATTTAGTTGTTTGGCTGAGTGAATTGTTTTGCTGCACCTAGTTCCAGCCAGGGAGACCAGAGCAAGCTCGGGGGTCCTGAGAAGTGCTGTCTGGGCACTCTCCAGGAGTTGGTAGGGAGGAACAGCCTCCCATTGCTGTTGTTGTCCACAAATCAAGACAGGTTCTACTAATTACTCCTCTATGTTCTTTAAGGATGAATGAATGTATGCTGCATTTATTGTTAATATGTCTAAGTAGTAATTAATTAATTAGTAGGTCGAATATCCTAGAATATCAGAAGTAAGATTGTTAAAAGTTACTGTGTCTCCTGTATTGTTAGTATGATTTAATCTCTGTTTTATTTATATTAATGTATGTATAATCTATACGGAAAAACTATTCATACTTTATGTAATGATGTATAAGTTATAATTGTAAAACTAGTTTATTTATATTTTGAACAGACAAATAGGGGCGGCATATCAAGTATTTGTACTCTGTATATTATAAAAATTTATTATACAGTCATAGGAGACAAACAGTAAACCTAAACATAGATGTTATAACAAATCATATCTAGGTCGATAGACCTTATAGGAGATGTCCTAAGCAAAAATAAAATCTCTATCTCAGGGTGCAAACCCCAGTCAGGAGTTAACAAATTATTACACGAAAACCTAGTTAACTTTTCTTCATTCAGTTATTATCAAACGAAACGATTGTGCAGAAACCCTACAGAACTCTGTTGCCAAGTTAAACATCACCATAACATCTTACTCTAAGCTCCCTATCACGACAGAATCTTAAAACACAACAATAGATGACCTCACGACTGAGGAGTTAAATGGAACTAATCATTCCATTCTTTTAACAATGAAATTTATTTAGCAGAGAAAACATAAACCAAACAAAACAGATAGAACAGTTTTACAGCTCAGTGTCGAGTTTCCTTTTCATCACAAAATCCTACTTGTTTATTTCAACAAAACGTTACATTACAATCCTCTCATTAAACCCTAACTGAGAATTTTATAATTAAAACAAAAGGTTTAGCAGGAACCTCTTAGGATCGGCACATTCAAGGTATTATTAACTTCCATTTGACTCACTTACTTGACAAAGTCTAATTACAAAATTTAACAAGTAACTAAACCAAAATACGAAGGTGTGTTCACTCAAACCCCTTTAGTCCAGGTTTTTGACATTTAGAAGTTAGCAGCAGAGGCAAACCTAGATATTAAATCCACAACAAAACTCAAACACTCAGAACGGTAGTTTTTGCTCATTGTCGAGCTCCTTTAGCATTACATTACCTTTCGTTTGTTTGATGACTATCAACAGAAGAAAATCATGACGATAGCATCAACTATTAAAAATAAAAAACCGAAACAGCAAATCCTTATCCCGAACTCAGTATCGAGTTCTTTTTATTCATATTATAATTTTCACACTCACAAAAACCATCCACAATGGTGGAGGTCGTGTGGAACCCTATCCTTTCTGCTTTCGTTTTCTTTTAAAAATAAACACAAGGGTTGTAGACAACAAGTTTTACCTACGGCAGCAGTTTAAATACCTAATATAAGCATCTATAAGAGCTTAGAAATCACAAAATTATGCATTAAACACCAGTTAAATCATACAGGAGAAACTCATACAAGGTTTCAACAAAACTCGTTTATACAGGTAATTCTAATATCAAAAACATAATTAACAAACCCTGAGTGCAATTGTTTGAGCCCGGTATTAAAAACTATGAGGCCATAATGTCATCTACAGGCCGACTCCAAAGTCTTTACAGTAATCCCTCCACAGGAGTTATCAACACAAAAACAAAAACTAGAATTACAATTTGAACCATGGCCGTAACATTCTATACGACCCGGGATCTAAGCCCTTCACTTTTCTTTACAACACATAACAAATGCTGCTGTAAACCCTATATCCCTTCATGCAACACAAACCCTAAAACCTACAACCAACAAGGAGGAATGCCATGGCTATCGACCAGGCTTACCCGGAGAAGCCCACCGAATTGAGGGAAGCGCCCTGTACACCATCGCGAGCAGACAGGTCCTGCATTCACATTTTGGTACCAGTTAATAAACGCGGTTATATAAAAGCCAAATCTTTAAACTATAACAATAAGGGTGAAGTCCTGTAACTTACCATTTTCGGGGAGTAGCTTAAACACTGTATTCAACATGTTAATTTTAGTAAGGGAAGTGTAAGAACTCCAATCCTCGACAACAAATGCCACGAACTGGCAGAAATAAGATAGCTACTACATTGAAACTTCAGCAGGACCTAGCCAAGAGTAATGGCAATGCAAAGACAGGGATAAACTTTGACATGAAAAGGATAAAACCCTGGTATTTTACCCAACCACAGTCGCCATTAACAAAAACACATTGATTCTCTTGTAACAAGGTGAATAAGCACGAAGGATTCAAAGTTGCAGAAGAGCTGTGCTCTTGACATCTCAGTAGGGTTCGGATTCGGACAGGAGGGTTTCCACAGAAGGACAACGCCCGAAGGCAATGGAAAAAATGCCGATTTTAGGGTTGAGACAACACTTAAATACCTTCAACACTTGGCGGAGGAAAATACACACAGCCTTTTAATCTTTGCATGCTGTGGGTCGAAGTTCCATAGTCTATGGTGTTTCCAATCATTTTCTACGTTCAATTAAAATCGCAGTGGATGAACTACAATCATAGCATGGGTACCTTTTCTTTAAATTCGTGATATCACAATTAGAATTGCTATCATTTACACAATGAACACAATGCTATAGAATCCGCATAGTGTATAACAATCCCTGCCATACAAACATTACAATCATGCGTATGTCATTGATATCAAAGATTCCGATGGATTACCCCATTGTTTTGTCAATAAAATATTAAAGCATGAGTAATAGATTTATTTGCATGGAATCATTAAAAGATTGACTTGACATAGTTCCTAGGTCATTCTTTAAACAATCAAGACATTAGATAATATCTTTGAGTCTCTATTTTCTTTTGTAGATTAAACCTTGACTCAGCAATTCATGCAACTTGGGCGTTGATCGAAAATCAGTCATGTATTATTCTAGACATAGAGGGAGTGAGTGACTTTATAAAGGTTATTTTGAGTAGATGGTAATGTAAGTTTGAAATGGCATAGAACAGTGTAACAATAATTACATCTTAACCTTAGCCTCATAAGAAGCGGCAAGGGGTACATCAAAATCTATGAACCTACAAAATATTAAGATGAAGACAAGTAATATAACTTGCAATTCTACTATATCATTGTCACTTAAAATAGCTGAAAGCCTTGATTATTATTATTCCAGAAATAGGAATAGTGGTGCAATCAAAGCAAACCCTAAAGGAGTATCATAAGAAGATACGAACTGACAGATTATTATACAGTGCAAGTAATAAGTAAATTATACATTGAAAATTTCTAGATCCTTGAAAGTGTAATCGTAAATCACACAGTAACAACAGATAAACAAAATGGTTTGATTTCCATATTTCCCGTGACATTACATGATGCTAGATAAGAGATATTATGGCAACACAATAATAATACCAAAGAACAATACTCCATGGTGGTACTTAAGACATTATGATAAAGAATAATATCTATCTTATTCTCATGAAAAATTGTCAACTTTCTATCAGTAAGAATACATGGATATTATAGGAAGGAACTTCTACCTTTTCACACTTGACAACCTGTATCGCATGTTTAGACTTTTACTGGACATTTTGGTACAGTTAAAGGAATTATAATGCTTTTAAAATTATTTGCAGCGACCCGTACTTTACCTGTATACCTGTAAATGAAAGACAATTGGATGCATTAGCTCGGAAGCTAAGTAAGCCCAGTCTGCGATGACAACTCCCCCTTGTGGTTGAAAACAGAAAAACCATCAGTAACGATAAATAAGACTCACATTAAAAATTTAAGTACAATGACAAATTATTCAGACATAGTTGTGATCCCTTAACTAAATCAAACAGATCAAGGAATGCATTTAATAACATTTATTGCTATCTTAAAAATTTTAAATTTTTTGGAAATTTTCGGGTTTTGACACTTCCCTTGTCCAAGGAAGATTCCATCCGCACTCTGCCACACCTCCATGCCTAAGAAATAATGCATCATACCCAGGTCCTTCATCTCGAACTCTTCAAAAAAACTCCTCTTCACATCTGCAATGAGCTCATCCTCACCTGTCAGAAACAGGTAATCTACATATAATAGAGGTATCACTGGAATTCCGTATTCAACCTTAAATTAAATGTTGGAATCCACTTTACTCTTAGTAAATCCCAAGCTCATTAGGAAACTATCCATCCTGTCGTACCACATCCTAGGTGCATGTTTTAATTCGTACAAGGCTTTCTTCAATTTGCACATGTGTCTGCTTATCATGTGTCTCAAATCCCAGTGGCTACTCCATGTACACTTTCTCTTCTACTATACCATTCAATAATGTTGTCTTGGAGTCCATCTGGTGTACCTTCCATTTCATTACTGCAACCAATGCCAGTATAGATCTGATGGAAGTGTATCTAGCTACAGGTGCAAATGTCTCCTTGTAGTCTATGCCTTCCTTCTAGGAGAAGCCACGTGCCACAAATCTTTCCTTGTGTTTCTCAATGCTACCATCTGCACATGCTTGATCTTGTAGATCCACTTCGAAGTCACTACATACTTCCCTTCTGGTCTCGGAACTATCTCCCAGACACCATTCTTCATAATCGACTGGTACTCCTCAATCATGGCATTCTTCCATTATTTTTTCTTTTTTGCTTCCTCATAGTTGGAAGGTTCTTTATTAATGATGTCACACAACAAGGCCACATAGCTGGAGTATGGTCTAAGTTTATTGCTTTCTCTATGCATCCCATATGGAGCGCCATACTTCTCTGCATCTTGTATTGCCTCCCGTTCCCATGCTAGTATTCTCTTGTGGGAGTTCTTCTCACGAGGTGGATCTACAAGTTCTTGTGGTTCTGTCATGTTGTTGTCTTCATGATCTTCTTGAATTTTCATAGTTGAATCATTGTCATAAGTTTCTCATGATCTTTCCTACAATTCAATTTAGTTGCGTGATTAGAAACATTTCATAATTTTCAAAACAAATTCTTATGCATAGGTCACACAGTCATGCAACTATCTTATCCAGTGCTTCAACACAACATTCATCCATATCTTGTATTCATATGATAAGTTTCTAGATGACTTCCATCTCTACCAGAACATTATTAAGAGTGTGCACTACTCCCAACATGTCAACAAAGAGGTTTCATTCTAGATAAATAGAAATGGAATGTTGTATAGTACCATAGGACACTTACCCATCGCATGCATATTAGTAGTGTATTGTTCATTAATGCAACTTTTCTAACATGCATAATACACATCCTAAATCTAGGAACATAAGTATGTACACAACTGATTACTATCATTTAAGTAATTTGATATACAAGAAATGAAAATTCAAATACTTATATTTGCTTCCTTGCAGGAACTAATGGAGTCTCTGACAGTGTGTTCTTCTTCATTGTCTGATTCTGAGATCATGTTCCTTTCTTGCTTATGATTGGAAATGTTGAGCAAGTATTCTAGATCGTAGATCACGTGTTCTTTGTACTGGAGTAGACTTTGTGTGTCCCTTCTTCTTTATTCATCAATGCTTGTTTAGGTTGTCCCTTCAACTTGTACACGCCTCCCTCTTTCTCTCCAATCATTGTTGCAGCATCTATTGTATTTCCTTTTGGACACATTAGGACTTGGTCATCGATAAATGCAACCCTCATTCCCTTAGCATCTAGTGCTGATATGGAGAGAATATTATTCTTTAGTCCTGGAACATATAGAACATCTTTCATATTCATATATTAGTTGGAGTCTAGCTTGTAGGAAGCTTCTCCACTTCCTTTTATGGGGTATTGGTAATCATCCCCAAGTTTCACCTTATGAGGTGTCTCATGTTCAGATATATTGATGAATGATTCTCTGTATCCCGTCATGTGCTTGGAATCTCCACTATCTACAAGCCAATCATTTCTCCCATGTGTAATGGTTCCCGTGAGTGCTGAGATCAGGATATATTCTTCATCACTTGAAGAATCATCTCTTTCTTCTTCTCTGGTTCTTTTCCTTGCAGGTTCATCGTCTTCCGCTGTGTGAGCATGATGTCTCTTCTTGTTTGTCTTCTAGTTGGAGCCTCTGTTTCTGGGACAATCTATGGAGTAGTGTCCCTTCTCATCACATGCATAACATCTAATGTTGGATGGATCTATTTTGGGTCTTCTTTTTCTATTGTAGTTCCCCCTCTTACTTTGATGGTGGTCCTCCCTCTTGCTGTGATAATGGTGCTCCCTCTTATTGTGGTTTATTATAGCATGAGTTGTGAGATATTGATCATCATTTGCTCCCATCTTCTCTTTTCGTGCCGCAAGTCGAGCTTCTTCTTGAGTACATTCTTCCCATAGTTTGTTGAATGTGATCAACTTCTTCCTGGCACATATCCCTTGAATGAATGAGTCCCATTATCTTGGGAGACCATTCATGGTGGTCATAGTGATCTCTCCTTCTTCTACATTTTCCTCAACTGCCTCAAGTTGCTCCTTGATCTGTGAGACCCTTATGAAATAGGATTGCATGGTCTTTGAGTTCAGGATCTTTATGTTCTTGAGATGGTTCCTTAATGTCGTCTTCTTATTGATTTTATTCCCTTCAAATAGCCTTGTCAACGCATTGAACATCTCCTTGGGTGTCTTCAAGCATGACACGTGTGGGATGAGCTGATACTTAATATTGTCTACAATAATATCTTGACCTTAGCCAAGTTATTCTTGTGGATAGCCTTAGCCTCATCTCCCTCTGGTGTTGGAACCTCTTCACTAACATATTTGTCTAGGTCATTTTCTTAGGGGAAAAGAGCAATCCTATACTTCCATGCATGAAAGTTATCATCTCCCACAAGCTTATCCTAAATCTTGGTGTGGTGAGACATATTGAATGAGAACCTCAAATGGAAATACCAAAGATTTAGGTCGTGCCAATTTGAGATGCCCAACTTGGTTTTGGAGCTGGTTGTCCTAGGGTTTGTTAGAGAAACCTTAATTTTCCAAAGTTGGAATCTTGAACTTCTAATTGGATCGGAAGATGTGCCTCCTCAAGAAGAGTTGTCCAATGTATTCCGTTTTCCAAATCTATGGATAGAATCCCAAAATAAGTGATGCCCTAGTTTTCTTCCAGTAGTAGTGATGGGGCCAAAAATAAAAATTCTTGGTTTTGAATTATGCTTTCACAGGAAGATGCTCCCTCCTAGGGAGAATTGAATTGACCCTCTTTTCAGGATGATATGTGGAGGAAAGTGCCCGCAACAAGAAGCCCTAGTTTCTCTCGGTGCTGCACAATGCCTTCTTTTCAGGGATGCTCTGATACCATGTTAGATTTTCTACTTTAATTCAATGTTAGATAGAATATTTAACTGAAATAACAACAAGCACAAAAAAACACAATAGACACAATAGTTTTCCTTGGGGAAACCATATAGGATAAAACCTCGCAACTTCCTCAAAGATAGATTCGTCACCAATACAATATCACGAAATGGAAAACCCCAAAACAAGATAGTCTTCTGCATCTCTCTCTCTTTCTCCTTAGCAAACTTGTCTTCTCTCTCTCACTTATGTGAAATTGAGTGAGTGAGTGTGTGTCCAAATGAGAGAGCCTAACTCTCTATTTATACTTTACTTTTGGGGTGACCTTTTACCTAACTAGGTCGGCCTCAACTGAAACTGACTGGGCTGACTTCTCTAGGAGACTCAATAATACATTTACATTTGACATTTTGGGGAACTATTTCCCTAACTTACAATGGAGGATTTTACCTCAATGACCTAGCATGACTAAGCATAATAATGACATCCCCAATCGGAGGAAAAAACATCTTCGACGGAGGTACAAATAAAATACAATAATAATATCAATATAAAATACAATAATAAGATCAATATAAAATACAAGTGAATATCTTCTAAAGTTACAATTACAACAACACTATAGTCTTTCCACTAATTGTTCCTCTTCATGTTGTTTTGGCAGAAAAGTAAACATCATCATCAACTTCCTTTAATGTAAGAACCCTTGACTTGTCTTCTATTGTATAACTTGAGAGTTCATCATTAGTACTCAATTTATCTTCATTGTTTTGTGCAATTTGTACAACCATAATTGTATGTTCTTGATGTCCCTATTTCTTTTTCCATACCATTTTATATCCATGTGCAAAAATCAAGATATGTTGTTTCTATAGTCTCTTGCTATGTTTCCATATTAATGACATTTGTAACACTCAACCTTGTAGGAATCCATGTTGACACACCTATTTCTCACTTGAGCATTTCTTCCATAAGCTTCGCAATCTAAAGACTTATGCCCAATTTTTTTGCAAGAATAACAATAACTAGAAAAATGAATATGATACATGTATATAAAATGTCTTGTTAGTGGTGCAACTCTTATGTATTCATTTCTATCACATTTTTCCTGATTTGTTTTCTCCCTTGTTGTCTTTGGAACTTCTAGGTATATCCACATACGTTTTGGGATTTTCCTCAATTTTATTCTTTGGAGGATGGGAACGATAACCTTCTTGATTGTTGTCATAACCAATAATCATATTATCAAGTGGTGATCTTTGATGGCTGAGAATTCCATCTAAGATCATATTAATCTTCTCAAACATCAAGTTTGTGATAACTGTGTTTTCCAATTCCTTTCTTAGATAAACAGTCTCAAGTGTCTTTCTTGACAAACTTATTTCTTCTCTTGAAGTTGACTTGTTAGGTCTTATTCAATTTTATTAGCCTATACTATTTGACTTCTTAGACCAACAATGATCTTTTTAGCTTCTCCGTGGTTCTTATGTATTTCTTCCAATTCCTTTCTTGGGGAGATAATTTCATCTTCTTGCTTCTTGCAAATTTGTTATTTCTTCTCTAGTTGATTTGTAAAGGTTTGTTGTGTCTTTTCAATTTGTTGTTTCATACCAATAATAGTCTTTTCAATCCATTCTTTTGAAATCTGATCTTCCTCCTAATACTTTTGAAATTGTTCCCTTAATGACTTGTTTTCTCTTTCAGCTTTACTTAGTTCACTTGGAGCACTAATAAATTCTCCCTCAATATTTACTTCTCCTTCAGTTTCAATGTCCTCTTTATCATTAGAGGCCTTGATTTTTCTCTCAATGACTTCATCATCTATTTCAATATGTTCTTCATTTTCTATATCTAACCTTTCCTTTTGATTGTCTTTATGTTCCTAATCCACGACCTTTGGTTTTGTGGTCACGAGTAGAGATTCATTTGTGTAGAGATCTTGTAGCTTGTCCCAGAGCTCTTTAGTTGACTTACACCATCCCACTTTGTTATTATCAAAATCTGGTAGGCCATTCAAAATTGCATTCATTGAATTTGCATTGTTCTTGTGTAGCTTCTTTGTAGTTGAACCTTTTGGTCGAGTCTTCGAAGTTGTGTAACCATTCTAAATTGCACTCCAAATGTCAAACCCAAGAGCTTGAATATATGCCTCCATTCTTATGCTCCATGGTACATATTCTATTCAATTGAGCAAGGGTGCTTTATTAGGGTCTATCCATTGACAATCCATGAGTATTATGTGGGATCTTCCTTCTAGTGGTCAAATTGTTTGAAGGAAACCTTCTCTAATACCAATTGTTGGAATATTCAATTATACTGAAAGGCCATAGGCGGTGAATCAATATAGGATATATTTTAACTACTAAACGTATTTACCATCTGTTAGGACTGGAATTGTACCTAGTCCTGTTTAGTCTTTTCTTGATTTCTTATTTCTTATTGCTTTTTATTTTTCATTTATTTGAGTTATATTTTCATGAATGTTGTTTTCTACATTAATTCACTTTTTATTTTATGTTTTAGATATTGGCTTATTTAATATTTCATTTCTTTTAAGTATGCAAAACATGTGTAAATATTTTACCTAACTCCTATGTTGAGATTTTGTAAAGTTTTCATAGTGGCAATGCATCCAACCATATGCTTAAAGGCTATCACAGGCTAGGCATTCCATCGTTAGTGAGCCAAAACAACAAGAATCACTAGATTGCATATATACAAGCGCTGCCGAAATCTCAAAATCAATGAAGAACATGGTTATCCCACATCCAGT
Source organism: Larix kaempferi (assembly GCA_027924585.1). Lineage (NCBI taxonomy): Eukaryota > Viridiplantae > Streptophyta > Pinopsida > Pinales > Pinaceae > Larix > Larix kaempferi. The sequence continues at coordinate 6,099,850 of BSBM01000077.1, forward strand.
TTGGTGCATTACTTGTCATAAACGAAGACCCCAAGGAATTTATCATCTATATCATAACAAGTGTTGAATTTATGATTTTACCACTGATGATTTGAAAACAGGGGAGGCCACGCGCATGGTTCAAAGGACACTAAGAGAGGAAATGATAGATTTTCTTTTCTTTGTATTGGTCGCTTTTTTTGTGGTTGGCTTATGAAAGATGATAGCTGTAGAAATGAAGGGGTCTCATAGCAGTCATGAGTAGATGAAGATGTTTTGTTTTCCACATTGTGCAACGCAGAGGTATGCAAGTTCAGTAAACATTGCAGCAACTATGACAAATGCATTGTGGATTTGATCACCATTGTCGATGGTTTAATAACTGTGTTGGAAAGAATAATTCTATCACTTTTGTGGTATGTGTTATTATGAAGTTACCAGATAATGCATATGTAACTAATGAAGTTTGGGATGAAGTCATAGATTGCATGCAAAGACGAATACAGGATAAAGTTCCGATAATCAGGGTTTATACTGTTCGTGTTTTGGCACACTTTGCAAATAATATTGAAAATGTGAATATTTTTTAAGCTTCATACTACAATCCTTGGAAGGGAACAGACAGACAAAGTGCCATCTATCACAACAGAATGCATAAAGATGATGAAAGATGCATGGTCATGGTCTGTTTTTCACTGTTTTAGTCATGGTTATTGCGCGTAGATTATGAGTAGATAAAAGAGATTTTTAAAAAACAAGAGAGGTTTTTGTTCATAATGGACCCATTCAAAAAAACCACTCTCAGTTTTGTAACAGGTATTATGGTTTGGAAGATTCGAATGAATCTTTATGACCTATTTTTCAGGTTAAACATTTAATAATTTTTTCTGTTTTAGTCATCTTCTTTCGGCATGTCTTCCGATCAATTGGAGAAGAATTTTAAAAACCAAGAGAGGTGTTTGTTCATCACGGACTCATTCACAAAAATCTCTCTCATGTTTCACACAGGTGTCCCGGATCAAGAGATATGAAGGGTTCTTTCATACCCATTTTTTAGAAATTCGCCAGATTTTGCTATTTTGGGCATATTCGACCCTAGAGTTCTAGATCTGATAACAGTCTTGGTAACTGCTAAATAGTTTCGAGACCTAAAGAAGTGGAGATGGAACCACTTCATTTTGATTTTTTTGTAATTATAAAAGGGAGGAAGACATACAGTGTTGGGGTTGGTTTTTGTTTGGGAGAAGGGCTTAGAACTGATGATGTTGTTTATACTTGAACATATACAGTATACTCTCATGTAAGTGTTTTGAAGACTGATATTTGATCTGAATATATTATATAAGCCATCTGTTGACCTTTATGTATGGTTTATGTTTATGGTCTGTTTGATCACCTGGTTTATAATTTCATTTCTGGATGAAAGTTTTTATCTTGTATTTGCTTATAAATTTGTGGACAGAACTAGAATGCTTGTTGAATGTATGCTTATGGTTTATGTCTATGTTTCATATCTTTACATATCAGATCTTTGAGATTTCTTTATGATTTAGTGTTTGTATATGTTTAATATTTGATTACCCCCTTCTTTTGAATGATACCTTCAAACAAAAATTACAAAATGAAACTGGTTTCTTTTAATTTTTCTTGAGATAGTTCTAGCTTGTACCTTTGTAGTCTAGGTACACCTTTGTAGTCTAGGTACAATTTCTAGCACAAACATCTTTGGCACTGTTGCCAGGGATCGAAGGAGAGAAGTCATCTTCCCCGGGAGTATGACATTGATAATATCTAGTCTTTGATGGTGAACAAGGGCTGGTTACAAAGTTTAGACTGCAAAGTTTTCACCGGGCGGCTCCACAACCATAAGACTCCACTAGAAGAAGAATTATGCTGATAAGAAATGAAGAATTCAAAGGGAAAGACTAGGTATCAGCTTGTTAGTTTCCTCCATGAGGTTTTGTTCTTATTAATCAGTTCTTTCCTGTCTTTCCCATTGCATGTCAAAAGAATCATTTTTTGTTTTGTCTATTTCGATGATCATAAACCTTCAGTTACATATCCCTCTTTGGAAGAAGAAAGTCTGCATTCTTCTTGCATTGTTGATGTTGATCCTATTCCTTCATTTGAAATACATGTGCAACATGATGTACATATACCCATATCTCTTGAACCTGATTATTCTTGTCATCCTGCAGAGAAAGCTGATCCATTACTTTCTATCATTACTGTTGAAACTTGCCATCAGCCTATTGAAATTGATTCTCAGCCCACTGAATTTCAGTCTAGAATTAGAGAGAGAAGATTTAAAACTTTAAGGTTGTCATCTACTCTTCATCCTTACCCTCCCAAGTCTTTCAAATATCTTCCTCTGTTTACTAGAGAAGACCATGTCACAATATAAAAGCACTTGGAAGCTTTTCACAATTTCATTGACAATTTTAAGATTGTACATGAGGATATCATCATGAGGATATTTTATAAGTCCTTAGTTGGAGATGCTGGGTTCTGGTTTCGAAATTTAAAAGCTAATTCAATTGGATCATGGGGAGATTTACACGATGTCTTCTTTAAGTATTGGGGTAAGAATAAATCTTATGATCAATTTCTTTCCGAATTTTTTGGTTTGAAAAGGGAGAATGATGAGCCAATTATTAAGTTTAATTGGAGGTTTCAAAGCTTTTATGTCAGTATGCCTATGGAGATCAGACCTTCGGAAAGACTTGTCATGTTATATTATGAATTAGCTCATCAACATCCAGAGTTAGTCCTCCATCTCAGAGAGACGAAGTCATCTTCCTTACAACAAATGTTTTCAAATGCCAAAGAGGCTGAAGAAAACTTACGAGCTTGTGGAAAGATTGTAGATCAAAGTAGAGATGAAGGTTTGGAACAAGAACGAGTCTATGAACAACAAAAAGCAGGTTTGAATGCGGAGGAATCTAAGGAAGAATATGAATTAGAAAATTCTGATCCGGATTTTCATTTTCCTCAATATGCTAATCCATCTCCTTCAGATTTTATTTCTTTCTCAAAATTTGAAGTTAATTGATCAGAGTTTTCTATTCTTAAAAGTGATTATCATGAGAAAGAGTGTGCAGAGGATGATGATATTTTTGTCTTAGAGGAAATTGTTGTTCCTCAATGTCTTGTTGTTAAAATTAAAAATCAGCTTCCATTTTTTACTTTCGATGACTTTCAGAATTTTATATTCTCAAATTCTGCATGCATGGGAACTGATGCAAGAAAGCTTGTAGATGATTGTCATAACACAGAATTTGAAACAGACATTGGAAATTTTTTCCCAAAGCATATTTTAATTTAAGAATTCAAAAACAATGAAGACAATTTACATCATATTACTGTTTCATTTTTAGATCTACAGAAGGAAGATATTGGCATCACAAATAGATCATTGAAAGCTGAGAACATCCAAGCTTGCAAAAGGATTCAAGATCAGGCTTATCTTGAAAATTTGCATGCCCATGAACAACAAGGAGATTCCGATCATAGTCAAAATGCTTTAAGTCCTGCTATACAATTATCATATAATCATTTTTATGAAGAGGAAATTGTCATTGTTGATGATCAAGAGCTGATCTTGAAAGAACAAGCAGCTCATTTCTTTTTCAGCAAAAGGGAATCTATGCATGGGTAGTTATCTTTCCTGAATCAGCATGTCTCCGAACATGGTTATAAGGATCCAGTAGTATTTTTATTGGAGTCATATCTTTCAGATTCTCTGAAGATTTCAGATTACATCATATCATCGGCACTTCTGGGTGAGTATGATTTTCTCAAGGAGTTTATATTGCTGCTGTTGTATTTATGTTATTCTCTATTGATCAGTGGCAAAGATGAGATCATTTCAGTTACCAAGTTGCTTGAATGGTTACTGTGGAAGTTTGCATTTACTTGAGTAAATTGGAGAGCTGGTCAGAGTAGGGTAGCATAGGAAATAAGCTCGCCTTCCGAGTATTTGCTTTCCTTCAGTTTGCAGCAGGTGCATTAGTTAGTTTGCTAGAATAAGTGGCAGATTTTGAAAGTTTGCAGAGGTTGGTTGTACAACTAAATCCATAGCCCAATGAAGAAGGCACAAGGTCTACATAATCTTGAAACCTCACAAGGAGGATTTCATCCCCCAACTGGAGCCACATGTTAGGACTGGAATTGTACCTAGTCCTTTTTAGTCTTTTCTTGATTTCTTATTTCTTATTGCTTTTTATTTTTCGTTTATTTGAGTTATATTTTCATGAATGTTGTTTTCTTACATTAATTCACTTTTTATTTTATGTTTTAGATATTGGCTTATTTAATATTTCATTTCTTTTAAGTCTTCAAAACATGTGTAAATATTTTACCTAACTCCTATGGTGAGATTTTGTAAAGTTTTCATAGTGGCAATGTTGCAGTAGTGCAATCACTAGATTGCAAATATACAAGCGTTGTCAGAATACCAAAATCAATGAAGAACGTGGTTAGCCCACATCTAGTTTGGTGCATTACTTGTCACAAACGAAGACCCTGAGGAATTTACCATCTATATCATAGCAAGTGTTAAATTTATGATTTTACCAGTGATGATTTGAAAACAGGGGGGGCCACGCGCATGGTTCAAAGGACACTAAGAGAGGAAATGATAGAGTTTATTTTCTTTGTATTGGTTGCTTGTTTTGTGGTTGGCTTATGAAAGATGATATGTGTAGAAATGAAGGGGTCTCACAACAATCATTAGCAGATGCAGATGTTTTGTTTTGCACATTGTGCAACGCAGAGGTAAGCAAGTTTAGTAAATATTGCAGGAGCTATGACAAATGCGTTGTGGATTTGATCACCATTGTCGATGGTTTAATAACTATGTTGGAAAGAGTAATTATATCACTTTTTTGGTACTGTGTTATTATGAAGTTACCAGATAATGCAGAAGTAACCAATGAAGTTTGGGATGAAGTCATAGATTGCATGCAAAGATGAACGCAGGATAAAGTTCCGATAATCAGGGTTTATACTATTCGTGCTTTGGCATGCTTTGCAAATAATATTGAAAATGTGAACATTGTTGAAGCTTCATACTACAATCCTTGGAAGGGAACTGACACACAGAATGCCATCTATCACAACATAATGCATAAAGATGATGAAAGATGCATGGTCATGGTCCTTGAGCACATATTATGAGGATATGGAAGAAAATTTTTAAAAACCAAGAGAGGTTAATGTTCATCATGGACCCATTCACAAAAACCTCTCTCCGTTTTGCAACAAGTGTTATGCTTTGTAAGATTCGAATGAATCGTTATGACCTATTTTTTAGGTTAAACATTTAATAATTTTTTCTTTTTAAGGCATCTTCTTTCGGCACGTCTTCCAATCAATTGGAGAATAATGTTTAAAAACCAAGAGATTTTTTTGTTCATAACAGACTCATTCACAAAAACCTCTCTCAGTTTTCACACAGGTGTCCCGAATCGATAGATATGGAGGTTTCTTTGAGACCCATTTTTCAGAAATTTGCCAGATTTTGCTATTTTGAGAATATTCGACCCTAGAGTTCCGGATCTAATAACAGTCTTTGTAACTGCTAAACAACTTCGAGACCTAAAGAAGTGGAGATGGAACCACTTCATTTTGATGTTTTTGTAATTATAAAAGGGAGGAAAACATACAGTGTTGGGGTTGGTTTTTGTTTGGGAGAAGGGCTTAGAACTGATGATGTTGTTTATACTTGAACATATATAGTATACTCTCATGTAAGTGTTTTGAAGACTGATATTTGATTTGAATATATTATATAAGCCATCTGTTGACCTTTATGTCTGGTTTATGTTTATGGTCTGTTTGATCTCCTGGTTTATAATTTCATTTCTGGATGAAAGTTTTTATCTTGTGAATGCTTTTAAATTTGTGGACAAAACTAGATTGCTTGTTGAATGTATGCTTATGGTTTATGTCTATGTTTCATATCTTTACATATCAGATCTTTGAGATTTCTTTATGATTTAGTGATTGTATATGTTTAATATTTGACTACCCCCTTCTCTTGAATGATACCTTCAAACAAAAATTACAAAATCAAACTGGTTTCTTTTAATTTTTCTTGAGATAGTTCTAGCTTGTACCTGTGTAGTCTAGGTACAATTTCTAGCACAAACACCATCCACATTAACATTCAACAATATCAATCATCACATTTACACACATGAGACACAAATATTTAACATGGAAACCCAATAAGGGAGAAAACCACAGAAAGTTGGTCTTTTAATAAATGATTATTACAATGGTTCTCTAGCACCAACTGGAAGGAGACACCAACTCCTTATATTTTTCATCACCAACTTAAAGGAAGCACCAAATCCGTGGATTCTCTAACACCAACTGGAAGGAGGCACCAACCCCCTGGTTTCTTCAGCACCGACTGAAAAGAAGCTTCAACTTCCTGCCTTACACCAACTGCCACCAGAAAGTGAACGTGAGTCTATACTTCTGAATAAAGTCTGTTATCTTTGTTTTACCACACTCCTCAGGTCTTGTTCCATATTTATCCAAACAGTCATCTTAGTACTAGCCTCTTCAACAAACTTGCTTCTTGCTATCTCATTAATTGCTTCTTTTGTACACAATCATTACTGTTCTCAAACATCTCAGTCTATCCTTTAACACAGTCCTTTAGCTCACATACAATCCTCAAGGATTCTTTGTTGTTCCTATAGCTTCTGTTGTTCACAAAATCATTTATGTAGTTGTCAACTTTTGTAAATAGTCCACACAATCATCCATGTCTTTACAACACTCTTGTAATCATCACATTTGCACATAGCCCTTTTTACATAGTTTTCATCTTTCATAACATACCTCAATCCACAAATTCATTCATTGTATTCAACTCAAATAATTAGTGACTCATTCTCAAACATAGTCATTTGATATTCTCATACTTCAACAAAGATATATCTTAATCTTAAAAACATTTGAAGCTCTCAAAACCGCTGAAAAGGAATGTTGTCAAAATAGAGTATAGCATCAACTATTCAAACCACTGAAACTCATACCTCAAACAATCATCATGAGATCGTATTTCCAAGCATAAAAAATTCTAGTAGCTCGGTAGGAACATAGCAACTCTTTCGTGTTCATTATGCCCCAATGATTATTTCTAATGCCATAACTTCAGTTATATGAATGTTCTGACTTTCTTTGCAACACCACATCCTTTCGAGGCCACAATACTCAAATACAGTCCATCAATGCAAAATTAAAAACTCAATCAAATATATATACCCTATGATCTCTGGAAACTCGACATTGAAAGGTATCCACGATTTCATAACTCAGAACTATCGAGTTTGCAACATTTAAAACTTCCTCGGAGAATCATCATGCTCATATCTTCTTCAATCATGACTTATGATTTCACCTGCGAATTGACCAAGAATTGATTTGCATTGATTAGGGAAGTCTTTTGTCAGGTATGCCCTTCAGAACTCTACCAACGATTTGAACATTTGTAAAAACACATTTCAAACTGCTCACATTGTCTCTGCTCCAGCGATTTGCGCACAAGCTAAGCCCCCACAAGGCACTTGCAATCTTAGTATACCCTTTGTATTTTATGGCTGGACCAATTTTCAATGACGCGCATAGATATCATTATGATAGTTCATCAACGGCTAGGGAATCCTACAATTAGATATTAATTCAAGCCAAAGTACATACACCACAAGTTCAATCCATTTCATATGCCAGGACGCTGTAAACAAAAGGCAAATCCCATATCACACTGATTTTAGAGTCTTCATTCTTCTACAAATTCAGAAACACAATTTCAGAGCTTGACTCATCCTTCCATAATTTAATTGATGATATCTTATTTTTACAATTCACTTCCTGTGATTTGCATTCCTGTCGTTAAACATGGAACCTTTTCTTCCTTATTTTCTCTAATGAATCTCCACAATTATACCCATTTCTCAAATTGATTTGATCAATATATATCCATTCTTGTGGGTCTAACCATGCATTTTGTTGACCGTTTTGATTAAATAAATCTAATTCAAATCCCAAAAGTTAATTTAAGTTTGATTAATATGTAGCATGTGGTCCTTAAGAGTCCAACGTGGCACCATTAAGCCATTATAGAGGATATCTGGCTTGATCTATGCTCCAACCTTTGCCCAGTAAATGCCTCACATTTTACGCTTTTAACTGTTTCCCTCCAATGCAAGAAACTCAGTGCCAATCTTTCAAAAATTGAATTGTAATTGTCGTGGATCCATCGTGGTAGCTAAAGTGGGTACTTGACCAAAGTCCTTCTCAACGGCCACATATTCTTGCAGTCAAAATTGACTTTATAAACCTTCGATTACATTGCACATATGTTTTTACAAGAATACTGAAAACCTATAAATTGATTAGCTTAGGACATTTGTGGGGACACTAATGGTGATTTGACACTTGGAGTGTGTTCCTTATGTGTTGATCTTGCTTTACTTCCTAATGGATAAAAAATGTGTATGGTTGAGATCTACCTAGAGGTATGATGAACCAAGGTAGTCAAGAATAAGGCTAGCGCGCCTTTCATGGATTCTTTTGCCACACCATCGACCATATGACACATCAATAGCCACTGCAAAATCAATGGAATTCTCTTCATATCTTGGAATCAGCAGTCCTCTTGACTCTATTTACATCAATGACAAAATTTTCTCAACAATCTCCCCCTTTGTCATTGATGGAAACCTTGAGGACTAATTCATACTAATGACAACATTTTGTAAGCTAAGAATTGACAAATATTATAATATCCCCCAATCAACATTCGATTCTCTATATTTATATCCCCCTTTGACACCAATGACAAGGGATAGCTCCCCCTAGACTCATGCTTCTCTTTGGAATTTCTCCCCCTGTACTCATGTTTGTCCTTTTTCATTCTCTTCTACATTTTGCAACAAGTTGCACTATCTTCCATCATTGAACAAGTAGACCTCACTTATAGCTGTGTCAAATATTCTGTAAGAACCATAAAACTCATAAAACCCACTAAATAACAAAATAATATTAAATATGCAAGGATATCTCTGCACCAACACAAAAATATGATAACATGTAAACTCATAAAAACTAGTATACAACAAGAGGCAGCATGCATAGAAGATTTGTATACAAAAGAGTGGATCTAATCAAATATATAACATAAAATATTCTATGGAGATTTAAGGAGCCATACATTGTTAGATGACCTAGCAGCTACCATTACCTTGACTGCTCCAATGCCCGCAACTTGAGGTGGGGGGATGACTCTCCACCCAACCAACCCCCAGCTAATGGTTGAGGCCCCCGAGCCCCCAATAATTAACCCTATGCCATAGCTTTCTTGCTTTCCTCTTTCTTGGCTCTTCCAGAGCTCTCCTTCCAAAATGCCAAATGACAAAACGTTCCTCCACTCTTCTTCTTGTCCTCCTTTTATCTCCCCCTTCTCCCCTTTTTCTTAATTTCTTTTAATGCAATTTGTTTTCAATCATTTTTCTTTCATATTCCCCATTATATTATTTACCCATTTTATTTATTATTTTACAATTCAATATATATATTCCCTTTTTTTATTTCACCCATTTTATTTCAATATTTTACATGAGGGTTGTTACATACTTCCCCCTTCAGGAAAATTCGTCCTAGAGTTATAATCTTCAAGCAATAAAAACAATACTTATTCAATCGATCAATCAAGTAAATACGAGAGTATATAGGTAGCTATTACTATTGTGAAGTTTATATATTTATATGTGTGACCACCACACAGAAGCCTCCAAACCACACTAATACAATCAAACGCCCTAAGTTACAACATGCTCTTAATTAATTTCCTATGAGTCTAGTATGCAACAAATAGCAAGAATTATGCATCATACACACATAACAATTAATTAATACTTTATAACTGTGTATCTGTTTACTTCATCTTTCCTTACTCACCCTCTCCCTGAGAATCATACCATCTTCCACCTCCATAAACCTCCCCTTCAAATCCAGATGGTCCCGCTCTCCATTACAAGGGCCCTCTACTGTAACCTATCCATGGATCATATAGTAGGCATCAGAAGTTCCCCGACAAGTTACCGCAGTGTTTCCACCTTCCCAACTTCTAGTAATAATAGGACCTCATCGGCTTCTAACCAGAATATGGGCCTCATCGGTAATAACCTGCAACTGGTTCTCGGTACCCCAATCCTGTGTTAGGAACCCATGTCTTTACTTTATTAGTATATTGTCGTTGGACACATATGCTTTTTAAGTCGTCCCGTATTATTTGTTGATCCATAGTTTGTGTTATTGTTGTTTGGTGCATATGCTTTGTAATTCGTCCGTAGTATTGTTGATCCATAGTTTGTATTGGCCCATGGTTTTGACCCATAGTATTAGTGCCTAGACTTAGTATAGAAGTGTGTGTTGAGGCCTATGAAGACACCGTGAAGTTATTCGTATTGAGCTTGCTCAAAGGAGGTTACCCCCTCGAAGTGGCCTGCGATCAATATAAAAGTGATTCTGAGTTTTGTTATTTTTGTTGTCCCGTGTATTCTCATTAATTATTGTTGCAGGTTCTTCACATCTGGTATCAGAGCACTTTCTTGGGCTCGTTGGGTGGAAATTCTGCCAAATTTTTTTTTTTGCATCTATTGCATCTTCGAATCTGGGAAAAATCTATATTCGCTTAACTGTGGGGAGTACTTGGGCATAAGCCCTAAAACTCATTGTGAGGAGTAGCACAGGAACCCCAAAGTAGCTGGCCCATTGAGAGGACCTGCCAGCGAAAAGGGAAACGACCCCTACCTGATTGACTAGTTCCCACCCATGAGGTAAACCAAGAGCTATCGTTTGTGGAAAAGCGATTATCAGTTTTACCTGAGCCGTGGAGTGAGGGGTACTGCCCCAATACACAAGCCGTTAGACAACATTGGTGGCTGAGTGAAACCCCTGAATTGTTAGGAAGCCGCACATACCTGGGGTCCATATCTATTTTCAGCTGAACTGTTGCCGATCACTGCCACACCGTTTCAGATCCAGCCATTTTAGATCCATTCTGAAAGCCATTCCAGATCTAGCCGTTTTCGATCCATTCGACGTCGTTTCAGATCCCTCTGTTTCCGATCACTTCCACGCCATTGCAGATCTATCTATTTCAGATCCCTTCCGCACCGTTGCAGATCTATCTATTTCATATCCCTTCCACGCCGTAGCAGTTCTATTCTGAAAAAAAAATAAAAAAAATAATAATAATAATTCAATTTTTTCTCCATATCTCTCTTGTTTTCACTCCATTTCCCTTGAAACTTCCCTGGAACCCCTGTAATCCCATTCTACATATTTCATTCCAGAGGAGCTTATCCCAAATTTCACTTCCCAAAGTCCGAAATCCCACATTTGTCTATTTTTAGGGTTTGCCATAACTTCCTCAAATTTTACCCAATCACCTTCAAATTTTACCACAAAGTTCCTTTCCTAATTCTGCTTCTTTGTCCATCTCTGCCAAATTTTCCCATTCTTTCACCTCGCTTTTGAAATCCTCATTTTCTACTTCCCTATCCATTCGATAGTGTCCAAACCCCAATTACCTTTCAAATTTTTTCCCAAATCTAGATTTTCCTTTACTGAAACAGTTTCTGTTTTTGTTTTTCTACCCACTCAAAAAAAAACAAAAAAAACTCCTAGTTATGGTTGTTACCTGCGCAGGAGCAAAAACCATGGAAGAAGCACTTGCAACCATCCAAACCAAACTCTAGGATTTGGATGAAAAATTTCTTGGCCTCCATCTTGAGCATTCAGCCATGAACAACAAATGACATTCCACGTCTTCATCAGACAATGGGTTCTCTTCTTCCAGCAATTTCTATGGTCTGAAGCTTGATTTTCCTCGCTTCAATGGTACTGATCTGACTGGATGGATCTATCATGCAAAACAGTATTTTAGTCTGCATAATATTTTTGATGTCACCAAAGTTCCACTTGCATCCTTTCATTTGGAACAAGAAGCTCTTCAATGGTACCGTTGGTACATCAAGGCTCATGAAGAGCTAGATTTTTGTTAGCTCCTTTTGCAACGATTTGGTCCTAGTTCTTTGGATGACTTCATCGGAGCCTTCACTAAACTTTGCCAAATTGGCACTGTGAGAGAGTATCAGACAGAATTTGAGAAACTAGCCAATCACACAAAAGGATTGTCTGAGGAATTCTACAGGATTTGTTTTATCAGTGGTCTTACAGATGAAATCTGCTCAGAGGTTAAAATGTTCTGTCCCAACACAATGATGGAAGCTCTAGGGTTGGCTAAGATGGAAGAAGACAAGATTGCAGCCCAACAACGCTCCAAACCCACTTTTGTTCCCTTCCAAAATATGGGTTCTCAACGACCTCCCGTTCCTCTAGCTCCTCGACCAACTCCTGTAAAGCATTTGTTCGAAACAGAGATGCAAGCACGCAGGGAAAAAGGGATCTGTTATAATTGTGATGAGAAATTCACTTGGGGTCATAAATGTGTTCAGCAAAAGCTCTATCTCTTGGATATTGATTCTCCACCTGCCTCTAAAATTGGTGAAGAAGCTCCAGATACAATGGATGATAAGGTCGACATTCAAGAGCCGCCTATTGACCCCCCCTATCAGGACGACCAACTAGAGATATCTCTCAATGCTTTATCTGGCATCACAACCCCCCAAACAATGCTGGTCAAGGGTTACTGCAAGAAGCTTCCTCTTACAATACTCATTGATTATGGCAGCACACATAACTTCATTGACCCTCAGATCACCAAACAGGCTGATTGTTTTATCCATCTTTGCTCCAACTTTGAAGTCATGGTTGCCAATGGGGGCACCTTACCTTGCAAGAGAAAGTGTCACAATGTGCGTATCTCTCTAGAAGATTATAACCTGTGCTTTGACATGTTTGCCTTTTCCTTAAGAGGATGTGATGTGGTTTTGGGCGTTCAATGGTTATGCACACTTGGCCCCAACTTATGAGATTTTGTTGAACTTTGGATGCAATTTTCCGTCAATGGGACACAACAAAAATTTACGGGCTTACAACTAGGGTCTCTCCGCATAATTAGTTCACATCGCTTAGAAAAGATCCTTAAGAGGAATTCACATGGTGTCATCGCTCAGCTCCATTCCATTCAGATGCACCCACCAACGGCCTCCACTACTTCCTTGGATAGATATGCAGGTGTCTTTGCTGCACCAGTGGGCTTGCCGCCTTCACGAGACCTTTCCGGTAAGCATTTAGCCGCATCTACATATCAGCAGGACATGATGGCTATTTTGCATGCAGTACATAAGTGGCAACCATCCCTATTGGGGAATTATTTCTGCATCAAGACTGATCTCCCAAGTATGGAAAATTTCCTGGAACAACGGGTCTCCTCCCCAACCCACCTAAAATGGGTTATCCAATTCATGGGTTATGACTATGCAATCACTTACCAGAAGGGTAAGTACAATATGGTGGCAGATGCTCCTTCTCACACATTTGATGACCCAGTTTCTCTTACAGCGATTTCTCTGCTTGTTCCAAATTGGTTGCAATCTGTTCAACGGGGCTATCTCTCCTATGAACTCCATGCTTCTTCATCGGCAGGGTACTCTGGGTTCCTCCAAATGTATGACCGGGAACAATGTAACTTCTTTTGGGAGGGAGTGAAAATGACAATTCAACGGATGGTAGTTGACTTTGATACTTTCCAGGTCAACAAGGGTGAACCGACACTCCTTTCGGAACTGCTCGAACCCTTGCCCATCCCTACACAGATTTGGACAACTATTTCTATGGATTTCCTAGAAGCACTCCAGTGGTATAGTACCACATCTAAAAGGACACCATATGAAGCAATCTCTAGACAAGCACTGCCATTTCTTCTTCCATACACCTTCAGTAGCTCCCCAATTCAGGCAATTGACTCGATTCTTCGAAATCGTGATTAGATTCTTCTCATTCTGCAGGACAATCTTCACATGGCAAGAATTCGACTGAAACAACAAGCCAATCAACACTGTTCTGAGCGCACTTTTCACGCAATTGATATGGTTCTTCTTCGTCTACAGCCTTCCACACAATCCTCCCTAAAATTCAAAAGGAGTCAGTGGCCCGGCATGCAGCCCAAGGATGCTACAGGGGAACCACTCCTTCAGATTCTGCATCAATTTCCACATCTCAAGCTTTGAGGACAAAGCTTTTTCTAAGGGGGAGGGGATGTTAGGAACCCATGTCTTTACTTTATTAGTATATTGTTGTTGGACACATATGCTTTGTAAGTCGTCTCGTATTATGTGTTGATCCATAGTTTGTGTTATTGTTGTTTGGCGCATATGCTTTGTAAGTCTCCCGTAGTATTGTTGATCCATAGTTTGTATTGGCCCATGGTTTTGACCCATAGTATTGGCGCCTAGACTTAGTATATAAGTTTGTGCTGAGGCCTATGAAGGCACCATGAATTTATTTGTATTGAGCATGCTCAAAGGAGGTTGCCCCCTCGAAGTGGCCTACGATCAATATAAAAGTGATTCTGAGTTTTGTTATTTCTGTTGTCCCATGTATTCTCATTAATTATTGTTGTAGGTTCTTCACATCCTGATATCAAGATCATTATACCCCAGGAATCTCAGAAGGATAGCCTAAACATCCTCCACAACACCCTCAAGGCATTATCCCCAGGCGTTAGAAGTCCTTCTACATAAACCTCCCTTCCAGTGAGTATGTCTCCAACCACAGACTCTGGTCACATCAGAAGTTCTCCGGGAAGTATTAGTGGCATTGCCACCTTCCCAACTTCTGGTACTATAGTCAAGTGTTGCTGGCATAGAGCTAATTCTTGGGCTTGTCCCCAGCCCATAATATATTTATAGTAGCCATTCTCATTCATGGTTATGGGCTCCCATGGAATCATAGAATACTTATCCTCATCAGGCTATTTGAGTGGATTACCTAGAACAACTGGCACTTGCCATAATGAATAATCATTAGTAACCATTTCTCAATATAATAATATCATGGATCAACCTTGAATCATGTGCTAACAAGAATTTCTAGCCACCAGTTCATATTGCATTACATTGCATCATAAGCTATTGTCACGATAAGTCATGCCTCGTGTTATCTCTAAGGTTGTTCCTCCTGCTTATTTTTAAATTTTTTGATTATGATTGGTTTTTATTGTTTTTATTTTTACTTTGTTTCATATCTTACATTTGGTTCTTCACCATTAGGGTTCCTAGGTTACCTAAAATCATCAAAGTTTTTATTCATTAATTATGAGCCCATGTATGTGCAAAAGAGTATGTGTTACAGGGTGAAATCTTACAAACTGGTGGCATTTTTCCAAACTGGCAGCATATTGTGAGCTTGCAGCATATTGATTTTTTAAATGTCAGAATGTTCACATGACATTTTATCGAAAGGTTTATGATTTACTTCATGGAATATATAATGAAAATAAGCCTTTATCATAGTCATGAATATAAGCTTTTATCATAGGTATTCGGCATTTTATATGTTTTTACATTCCTGACCATGAAATAATGAGTCATATGGTGGCAATTATGGAAGAATACAGGTGTTGTCATTTCAAAATTGAAACCGTTCATGTAATGAGTACTTGTGGTCATCGTCGCAAGAATAGCCTAATGCACATTTTCCCTAAGAATGTTTTTCATTATTCTGCTGAAGAGGGGTATTCGTAGACTGGTTTGGTTCATTGTTTATCTCCATCTGATCACGAGCAGTGTTATGTAAAGGTTCAGGAAATTTAGGGTTTATTTTCGAACCCTAGGGCTTGTAAATTCAGAGTTGGAATACATTTGTGCTTCCTTGCATCGCAGAGCAAGCAGCTTCAGCACCGCTTTTCTTAAAGCACACAGCCGCATTACAAAATGCCCTGTTCAGAACAATACTGCGTGAAGACTTTGGTGAGTTGAATGTTTGACAGAGGTTCCAGGAGTAAGAGCTATCACCAGTTTTAGTTCAAATTTTATTGGCATTATCACTCTGTTGGCTTGCAGATTATTACTATCAGCATAAGCATAAATATTATTCACTGTCCAGATGCTAGCATAAACAGAAGGATTACCACAGAGTTATGTGCAGCAGAATGTATATGTTTTTACCTGAGATATAAAACATTATTGGTCCATGCGGCCGAGTTGAAATCCCTTTAGGGTTTCAAATGTCAAAGGTAATTGAAGAGGAGGAGCCAGAGGTGGTCATGAAGAGAAAGCCTGGAGGTTTCATCCGTAGATTAGAACCTAGTAATGCAGATTGGAGTAAGTAGTTTCCAAGGTCTGCTAAATTAATACAGGAATAAGGATGGTTCAGTTTTTGTGATAAATTGCGGGGATACCATTCACAATTGACAATGGCTTTCATTGAAAATTATAATGATGAAAGGGTTCAGTTACAAAGCTTAACCGTGAGAGTTAATGAAGACTCTATTGCTGAAGCCATAAATGTTCCTACAGAAGGTGAAAAGTGGTTTAAACAAAAAGAATTCAAGGAAGATTTCAGCGAATTCTTGATCCCTGGAAATGAAAAACTCGACTGGAAAAATGGAGTTCATGTCAGCAGAATGAAGCCAGCATGGAGGGTGCCGTTGGAGGTGATTCAGAACTATATCACTTGTGATGGAAGGTATGATACGGTTTTAAAGTGCCATTTGAAACTTCTAATGCATATTCATGGCAGTACACAGTTAAATCTTCCATTTTACCTGTTTAAAAGCCTCCAAAAAATGATTACTAAAGTTCAAAACCATCTAGCACATACAACTCGCTCGGTTTATCACTAGGGGCTAATTAAGTTGTTGATTCTAACTCAGCTGCAAAAAGAAGAAAGAACATGGGGTTCTCTGTTGACAGAGTTAGGGTTTAGTGATAACCCTAAAGAGAAAGGTAAGAAGATGATTGATGATGCTAACCAGCAGGTAGCAAACCCTACAGAGACAGTTCAAAAGGGTAAGAATAAAGAGAAGGATGTTGTTTGTAATCTTGTACAGGGCAATTTGAGCCCTGAAACACCCTGCACACAAGAAAATCCAGAAAAACTCAGTGACATGTTTAAAAGCATTGCTTCAAAAAAGAAAATTTGCAAACAGTTATTCAAGGAAGGCAGGCCAAGAACCAGACTGAGAGAGAAAATGCAGATGGAGGAAAGAACAGTACAGGATGGTGATAAGGAGGTTGTAGTTATAGAAGATGCTGCAAGTGAAGGACTAGTACACATAGTAGAGGACAAGTATTGTGAGGATATGGAAGAGTTTATTGACATGCAGGGTGTAGCAGGTTCCACACCAGAAATGTTTTGTACAGACAAACAAAACAATCTTGATGAAGGTTCAATATCAAGGAATCTGCCTGAAGAAAGAGGTTGCATAAGAGAGGAAGATTTGGATATCTCCTCAGAACTTGGTCAATGTAAAAGATCTCTTCAAACTTATAAAGAACAGACAATATACATGCAGGACATAAATGAGAAGTTAATGGTGGCAAACAAAAGATTACGAGAAGACATGGAAAATAAGGAAGCAGAGTTCCAAAAATTACTAATGATTTCCAAGAACATCCTCAAGGAGAAGCGAGCTATGCAAAGACAACTGGAGCAACTCAGATCCCAGAACAAGGAAAGTGATAAAGATGTTGAGTTAGCGAGGCTTCAAAAGCGCTCACAGGTGCTTAGTGACTTAGCTTCCTTAGCTGAGGCTTCTAGAAGCCTTTAGGTGTTTAAAAGTTATTTGATTTTGAACTCATGTTGTTATGTTTGACATTTGTATGACACTTGTAGTCTAAAAATTTGTAAGGGATTAACTTCCCACTTTTGAAGGAAGTTCGATCCAGAAATTTAGGATCTATGGTTAGTTTCTAGATAGAAGATTTTTGTACAAAAGCAAGTCTCGACTAGAGAACTGGAGGTTGGCAGTTTTGGGAGTAATGCATGATCAATTGTAAGCACATCTGTGTAGCATGAGCATTTTGCAGCTTCAGTAACAGGTTCTATTTTTGAATAAACATGATGATGATTTGCCCTTGTGTTATATAAATTGTCTTTCTGATAATTCTGTTATGTATATGGTCATTCATATTCCATTGCAATAATTCTTATCATAAGAAGACAGTTATCTTTTTATTTTTATAAACATTGACAGTTTCACTTCATGATTTATGATCATAGTACCTAGATATTGAACTTTGTGATATACTCCATGTTATGCAGTATTTGTTTGACTTTCCTGTAACTCTGATTTCACACCAGCCTATCCTTTCAATAGTGTTATGTTTTGCTTGTAGAGCTTGTATATACCCATATAATACAGTGAGGATTGTGTGATATGTATAAAACAGATTTGATTTCATATTAGTCCAGCTTTACAGTAATGGTTTGATTTTATATGCAGTTTTCAGGATACACCAGCCTAAATCTTCAATACTTTGATTTTCTTGTATCATACCAATGTGTGACATATACCAGTTTGGTTTCTTGTAAATTGTGTGATGTTTTTACAGCTTTTGATTTCATACCAATTTGTGTTTTCAGTGTGATTTCATTTGATTTATACAAAGATTTCCTTAAGCTTGAATCCCGTAGTCTAGGTTCAACTTTAGGGATAACACCTCGTTTAACATCTAATGCATTTAGGTGTTTTGTGCTACCATTATAACATAACTGGTCATGACCATGAAAGCCTCATTCTAAGAACAACATCTAAAAAAACCATATCATGTACCACATAACTTTCATTTCAAGATGCCAAAATAAAACTATAAATTACCAATTGAGTATCAACAATCAACGCATCATGTACCTCATGTCCTATACATATAGAAACCATAATAAACTCAGTATCAACATGAAATATGCATCAGGAAAACTAAGTAGCGACATGAAAAACTGAGTATCATCACGAAATATGCAACATATTTTCTCTAACTTAAAAAACCATAAGAAACTATAAAATACTATATCCGTTTCAACACAAAATATGTATCCTATGTCTCTTAAGTCTAGATCTTGTAAAATACTGACTAGATATCAACATGAATTAATAGAACCAATCCAAGTGTCATAATCTCAAGTCTACTCAATACTGTAATCAACAGAACATAGGGCCCTTTATGAAGTTCCCACACTAGGGAAAGAGAAATATGGATACATACCACGAACAATCTGTAATTTTGCAACTAACAGTGTTGTATTGCTTATGTTTGTTAGAGTGATGATGATCCAATGATATCAACGTTGTTGTGATTCCAAGACTAGAGGATGGGCTATAACCACTCGAACACATGTGGGCGTGTAGAGTTTTTTCTAACCGCGACAAATGCAAGTTTCTTGCAATGCAATAATATTATTGATGTTGTGCTAAGGCCAATAATGTATTATACACAATTTCTTTCCCCACTATCTCTACAATAACAATCTTTGAATAGTTCATATGTGACTTTGTCACAAGATGGTTGCACAAGGAGTAGTTACGTGTGACAAGCATCTCTCATAGAACATGAATCTCATGATGAAACTCAATGAAATAACCATACTTATTTTCATTTTGATTTGATGTTTAAATAAGTTTCCCAAGAGTTCTAGTGACATCCATATGGTTTTGATTCTCCACCTGGGAGTAGTCAATCTCCACAGGTCTAACTCACATATGTGGAGGGTGTCCTCGATGCAACACACAAAGGATGCACACACAAAGGATGCACACAAAGGACACACATGTATAATGGCAATGTCGCGGTTGTAAATGCACAATCAACAAAAAATTTGGACCAACTATATGAGTACTTTGGCTTGATGCAATATGATCGAGGATGCATTAGCACACAAATAAAAATATAGCAATATCCCAAATTGTAGTTGCAGGTAAGAATCTAGTTGACGATGCTTAGGGACGATGTGAAATCAAATGGAAGCTCCTCAAGTATCCATAAAATCGTAATTCACGTCAATATCATCACATCGAGAGATGACATAACAGGTCATGCTTCATGCACGAGGAAGTAGTTCCATTTCTACACACTTGTTGGTTATATGCCCCTTTATTTCCAAGTTATGGGACAAAAGTGTTTTTGTCCTTTAGGAGATCTGATTAGACCAAACCCTTCCCTTACCATGAATAGATGGCCCGCCAATATTTCAATAATGCCATCCTCATTTGAAATCTAGCTTTTGTGAAAACTTTAAACATATCAATTTTATTGTTCAATGTATTGTTTTACATTTATCATAAAATACACCACTTTGCTTTCAATGATTATTAATTTCATAAATTAAAGAATGAAAAAGGAAGTAATTTGGATGGATATATAGCTGACATAAAGTTATTGGCATATATATCAACTCTTTTTAAAAACATAAATTTGACATGACCAATCCCATGGATCACGTCGAGTCTTACCTTGATCTTGACAGACTCTATGAGTAGGTGTAAGGTGAGTTGGCGGGATAGTATTCCTATCTGCTAATTTCACTATGTTAATATGTTATATATATTTCAATCCCTGAATGCATTGTGTACGTTACTCCGCTGCCATCGGTAATGCACATTGATCAAGTGACCATGTATCCTTCCAGGAGTAATCAATCTGATAGTGAGTGTGCCCAGCAGCAGATCAACTGTACTGGTTGATGCTGCAGCGCACTGAGGTAACTCTAGCTGTGAGTGCTAGAGCTGCCAAGTATGTAAACATTGGTACGGATAGACCCTCTCCTCCAGTGCGTAGGGACTGAATCGTTGTGCGTAGTGTTTTTTGTTTGTTTTTTTCGAGGATAGTGTAAAACTTCTTCTTAGATTAGGATTTTAAATATTATAAAATCGGAGAGGACTTAAGTCTAGTTCATTCTGGTTCATTCAAGTATTAGTTTTATTATCGATGAACATAATGCATATAATCATTTCCGTAACCTTGGACCCATATATAAATTCCATATGTGTAAAGCCAATATATTTCTTATTAGCAAACAATTATTGAGTCAACCATATGAATAAGAATAGATGTTAATAATCTAGAGAGCATCCAGAAATAGTACTAGTTTTCTTATTGATGAACATAATGCATATAATCATTTCCGTAACCTTGGACCCATATATAAATTCCTTATGTGGAAAGCCAATATGTTTCTTATTAGCAAACCATTATTGAGTCAACCATAGGAATAAGAATAGATGTTAATAATCTAGAGAGCATCCAAAAATATTTTTACTAGATTCCAACGATATGCAATAAAAGAAGTATCTCTGCACATCATAAACTGGATTAAATACTCCATAAAAGGTTATCTCAAATCGAAATCTTCGCTATTCTCATTCAGAATGAGAAATGAATTCTGAAAAATGGTTTCTTTCCTCAGGAAGACAACTAGTTCTTTGAGAAATTCAGCCACTTAAGAACTAACAGAACCTTTATAACATAACTTTTAGATCAACACAAACTACTGAATGAACCCTAACTGCCTTTAATGTTTCGATCCAATGCTTTTATACCATAGTTGAGGTTGAGTCATTTGTTTACCAGATTATCAAGGAATATCTGCGCTGAGATATCCATCCACCTCGCCATCAAAGCGCGTCATATTTGGACCAAATCTACCCACCAGAATGTGTGAGAACCACACCAAAAGTTTAGTAAATGATTTGCGATATATCAATTAACCACAGAAGATAGTATGCTGACTATTAAAAGGAATTTCAACAAAAATTCCAAGGCTTTTCTTCTTCTTCTTATTATTTTAAAGGATATACCCAAGAAAATGGAAAAGATGGTTGAATAGGTCGATTAACACAAATTACAAACGTTGCACATGTACAGTAAACCCTAATCTCTCTCTGAACGCACCTAGTCGACTTTTAAATGGGAAAGATAAAATGAAAACTATAAAACCTGTACGAGACGGTATCTTCCTGGGCGTAATCGATAGTCGAGTGTCTAACCAAGCAACAGTCATGCAAGAAGACTTAGACCTACAAATTTCTCCAACCCTTTTCCCTCTCTTCTCTTGGTTACGATGGCATCAGAATAGCATTGATGTATGGCTCGCCCTTCTCAAGAATAACCTCCAATATATTAAAGATGAATGTTGCCTGAGTATTTCCTCCAACTGGTGCGCCTTCTTCCCAAAGCATGGACTGTGGGGATGTTCGCCCTCTTGCAGCAGAGTAAATAGAGTAAATAATGATAGAAGAAGCCGAGAAATCAACCACGAGTGCGCCCTCTTTAGATACTTCAGATAGTTAGTAAACTCGCCGCCAACTCCACATCCTAAATTTTAATGGTAACTCACTCACTCACCCTAATGTGTAAGAGAGTTGAATGATTTATCCCTATAATTTCCATGAGAAACATAGAGGGTTCAATAAACAAAATGGATTAGTGTATGAAGATTTTATTTACTCAATTTTTGTCTATCTTACATGACAACATTATCTAAAACCTAAACTAGTTCTGGCAATGCAAGCTAGAGTGGAAAAAAAAGCATGGTGAACCACAAGAGGAAGAGTATTTAAGTTGTTAGAGTCGCAGTGTTCTTTGGCTTGGATTAGCTTTTGAACATGAGTTAAGTTAACTTAATCTATGATACATGCATATACAAATATATCTATTTTATAAAATAGTATATTTTTTATTAAGTAATACATATGTATATGTATTACTTAATATATATATATGTGTGTGTATGTGTGTCTTTTAGATAAGACATTATAAATGCATATATTTATTCATGTGTATGCTTTTATATATATATGAAGAAATGCATATATTTTATTGTGATATATATATATATATATATATATATATATATATATATAATGTAATTGCATTTGCAAAATATAAATATAGGGTAAATGAAATGTGTGTTTTTATGAGACAAAAATGCATACATTTTATCTATATGCTTATGCTTTTATATAATTAAGTGGAGATGCCTATGTTTTATGCTTTTATATAATTAAATAGAAATACATATATTTTATTTTTTTCATGCGTTTACCGATATATGAAGAAATGCATATCTGATTGACATATATATGTTTTTATAGAAAAATGTGGGGGATTATTATTATTTTTTTAACCTAGTTTTGGATTGTTGCATGAAAGTTTTGGGGGTAGGCAGAAGAAACCAAACCGATTCTTGTATTATGCATTGGGTTGGAGAAAAACGTTTTGTAGCTCTGTATTATGCATTGGGTTGGAGAAACACGTTTTGTAGCTCTGTATGATGCAGTGGGTTTGTTAAAAACATTTTTGTAGCTCTGTATTATGCATTTGGTTTGAGAAAAACGTTTTGTAGCTCTGTATTATGCATTGGGTTGGAGAAAAAAACATTTTGTAGCTCTGTATGATGCAGTGGGTTTGTTAAATACATTTTTGTAGCTCTGTATTATGCCTTTGGTTTGGGAAAAATGTTTTGTAGCTCTATATTATGCATTAGGTTGGAGAAAAATGTTTTGTAGCTTTGTATGATGCAGCGGGCTTGTTAAAAACGTTTTTGTAGCTTTGTATTAGGCATTTGGTTTGAGAAAAACATTTTGGGAGCTCTGTATCATTCATTGGATTTGAGAAAAACGATTTGCACCTCTGTATCATTCATTGGATTTGAGAAAAACGTTTTGCATCTCTCTATCATTCATTGGATTTGAGAAAAACGATTTGCAGCTTTGTATCATTCATTGAATTTGAGAAAAATGTTTTGCAACTTTGTATCATTCATTGGGTTTGATAAAAACGTTTTGGGTCTCTGTGTTGTCCATTATGCTGGAGAAAAAACGTTTTGGGTCTCTGTATTGTTCATTATGCTTGAGAAAAACGTTTTGGGGATCTCTGTTACTATTTTTGCTGCCATCGAATGCATGCCACCGAAGTATGGTTATGTTTTAACTCTATTATGGTTATTATTTTGTTGCTGCCAACGTTATATCTTAGCATTCTTACCTCTGCGTGAAGGCTAGAGAGAGAGGATTATGATCGGTGTTCTTTCCTTTGCTGCCAACGTTATCTCTTAATAATGCCAACTGCGTGAATACTAGAGATAGCAGGAGAGCTTTGTTTGTTATTATTCTTTTATCTTGCTGACTGAAATCGATGGCATCTTTAATTTAATTATGTTAATGTTGCCTGGAGATAGCGTGCATAGCATTAGTATGCATTTTGCTGTTACCAAGTCCCTGTTGGGATCTTGTTTGCATGTTGATGCTGCCCGGAGATGTTGATGTATATGTAACTTGGGAATGTATTTCACATATATGTATATTGTATTCCTATAGAGATGTTCTTATTCCTCTATAAAGAAGTGGTTGTATTCCTATAGAGATGTTATTATTCCTCTATACGGAAGTGTCATCATTTATATTGTAAGTGTCGTAACTTATACTTGATGGGTTATTAGACCACCTTGTTGGGGTCGGCCCTGTATAAGTCATGTGGGTCAAAGGGTTATTAGACCACCCTATTGGGGGTCGGCCATGTGGGTCAAAAGGTTATTAGACCACGTTAGTGGGGGTCGACCCAGTCAGCATTATGTTAAGTGGTTAAGTTGAGGCCGACCTATTTGAGTAAAGGTCAAGTCAAGTTAGTGTATAAATAGAGAGTGTGTCTCTCTCATTTTACACATTCTATTCTCTCACTCACACTTGGGAGAGTGGCGCACTTGTGGAGGAGGAGGCTCTACTGCTAGGAGAAGTCTATCTCCTGTATTCTGGTTGTATCATTGCTCTATCTATCTCTGAGGAAGTTATTGGGGTTTTTCACCTTTATGGTTTTCCCCAAGTAAACTCTGTGTCTCTTGTATGCTTGCATTATTGTGTCCATGATTGATATGCTGTAGATTTGCTGTACATGTTATTCTCTCAGTTAAGATCCTAGATCAGATTGAAGTAAATTCTGAAAATTTAACATGGTATCAGAGCTAGCCTGAAAGAAGGCATGATATGGCATGTATGACATTTGTTACACTTACGATGTTAGGGCTTGATATA
Organism: Larix kaempferi; assembly: GCA_027924585.1. Taxonomy (NCBI): domain Eukaryota; kingdom Viridiplantae; phylum Streptophyta; class Pinopsida; order Pinales; family Pinaceae; genus Larix; species Larix kaempferi. The sequence continues at coordinate 6,124,841 of BSBM01000077.1, forward strand.
AAAAAAACCAGTCATCGTAGAACTTTTGCTATAAATCCGTTTTGGTGAAGTTTTCGGATCTGAAACTTTTACAGGTCGAAGATCAGATCCCCATGTACCTTGTGTCCAAAGGAAAACCTCTAATTTGTTGTACTTTGTGATTTATGATCTGTACAATATAGGGTTTCTGCCTCTTCCAGATCTGAGTCAAAATCAGGTGACCTTGGGAAAAAGGTCATAACTTGGGATAGGAAGCTCCAAATGAAATTTCGTAAAAAGTGACAGGTAGTACACAGACTGTACTATCTTAGAAAAAATATTCAGAGGCCGAAGTTGAACCAGTGACACATGGCACTCCATACAAGTTCTCTCTCCTGTATTATCCCATAAATAGGTCACATTACGACACTTGGAATAACTCTCTCTCAGAGAATCCAATTGAGGTCAGACCTATCAGGATGGAAAGATAATAGGTTGGGCTATCTCAGGAAAAAATTTCAGAGGCCGAAGTTGAAACAGTGACACGTGGCACGCCGTACAAGTTAGCTCTCCTGTATTATCCCATAAACAGGTCACGTTGCAACACGTGGCATAACTCTCTCTCAAAGAATCCAATTGAGGTCATACCTATCGGGATGGAAAGATAACATGTCGGGCTATCTTATGAAACTTTTTCAGACCTTGTGGATCGAAAAGTTTGGAGTTACACTAGAAACAATCAGGTACATATTTCTGTCAAATCAGAATTATTTTTTAGTACCTTCATTCATGGCTTCTGGAATTTAGGGCTTCGGAGAAAGTTGGAATTTTTGTAATTGGAGACCATGGCTGGATGATACTCATCAAAATCAAAATTTAGAGACCAATATCAGAATTTTTGGTTGGGTAGAATGCCGGGCTTGATCAGACCCTAATTCGGGACTTTGATAAAAAAAAGTGGAAAATTAGGGCTTTTGCAAAAATGGGAATTTTTGAAATCTGTGACCACGGCTGGAAGCTTCTCATAAAAATAGAAGCTTAGAGCTTTGGATCAAACCTTTTCATTGGGCAGAAGAGTGGGCTTCATCAAACCCTAGTTCGAGGTCACGTCCAGTGAATCCAAAAGTTTCAAAGGCAAAATTGAGGAGTGAAACTTTGTAGTTTTCAAATTCTGAATATACTAGCTTGATCATCTCATCAAGGCGCATATTTTTATCCTTTTGGAAGTTTGAAATTCAAAGTTTGAATTTTTGGGGTTTCTCTGACAAACCCTATTACAGCTCCAGATCCAATTGCTGCAAATCAAGTGGATTGGGTTAATCCTAGAAGAGGATGGATTGGTCACCTACATAAGTGAAGAAGTTCCTATTTTAGAGGGAGATGAGGCTAAGGCCTTCCATAAGAAGATTACAAGCAATCTTGACAGGTATGGCTTACAGAAAGTCAAATCATGTTCTACTTCAAGAACATATGCTCATGGTGACATGAAGACAAAGATTCATCCATTGTCATGGATCACATAGAAGATCTACTTTCGAGGTATGTATAACTTGGTCATACAATGGTTAACTTATGAGACATGTAGGTTACTAGCACAAGTCACTGAAGAGAACCAAAAGACATTATGCGGGTATGTTATACATAACTAGCTAGCATGCTAATCCAGGTATGTTTTTCCTATATCAAGCTAGAATCCTACCTTGTGTTAGGATCTTATACTGTTGTGTTGTTGATAATGATTATTCATGAAATCATAGGTTTGAATAATCATGGTTGTATGCACATTATGTTTCTTACCATAATTGATGATATGACTAACCAGAAGAATCATGAAGGGATAGGTTTGAATACTCATAGGTTTTATGGATATTATATCTCTTATCTTGATTGATGATTCAACTAACCAGAAGAGTCCTATGATCAAATAAGAATATGTATGAGTAAAAGAAGACTTCCCTGAAACCTTGAATACTAATGTTTATTATCTGTGAATGATCCTAAATATACATGTTTAAGATTATTGTGTTTTGATAATATTAAGATTATACTAATAAATGTGTGATTATGTATGAGACCTCAAGGATAACACAATGATGATACTAATAAGCATGCATAGTGATTAAGGATGGATGTAAGTTCAAGGACAGGTAATCCAGGAAGCAAAGATCAAGAGGGAGCACACTCTAGTTGTTCCTACAAGAAAGCAAAGGAGCACACTTCAGTAGTTTCTACAAGGATGCAGATATTCAGAGGGAGTTGACCACTTCTCACAATCCACATAAGAATGGAGTTGTAGAAAAGAAGCAAAGAATGAGAGGGAGTCAACCCAACAAACAAACAAAGATAAGTATTTGAATTGTCATTACTTGCATATTTTATTGTTTAAATAATACTGTTCAATAATGTATATACTCATGTTCCTAGAATTAGGTTGTGTATTATGCATATTAGAATAGTTGCATTGATGAACAATATACTACTAATATGCATGGGTAAGTGGCCTATGGCACTGTACAACATTCCATTGCTACTTATCTAGAATGAAACCTCTTTGCTGACATGTTGGGAGTTGTGCACACTCTTAACCTTGTTCTGGTAGAGATTGGAAGGCATATAGAAAAGTTACGGGATATGGATAAATGTTGTATTGAAGCATTGGCTAAGATAATTGCATGACTGTATGACATATTTTTTTATGTGTAAGAATTTGTTCTGAAAACTATGAGATGTTTTCTAATCATGCAATTTAACTTGTTATGTAGGAAAGATCGTATGCCATCACCTACAAAAGAAGAACTACAACATTTGTTTAGTAACAAAATTATCTATTGAAGATATTGAAGTTCCCAGGATACGGGAAGAATTCCATGATCCATCGATCATGAAGAACGATGTTTGGGATGTAGTCCCAAGACCTGAAGGGAAATTTGCTATGACTTCCATATGGATGTATCAAGATCAAGCATGCTGTAGATGGCGGCATAGAGAAATATAAAAGTGATGAAATAAAAGATACACTAGCTGGATTTCAAGACAGCCTTCTTGAATGGTGTAGTTGAAGAATAAGTGTATGTGGAGAAGCCACTCGGTTCTGAGACACATGACAGGGAGTCATATATGTGCAGAACTTGGTATGGTAGGATAGACAGCTTTCTATCCATTTTGGGCTTTACCAAGAGTAAAGAGAATTCCAACCTTTACTACAAGGTTGAGGAAGGTAATCCAGTGATACTACTTTTGTATGCGGATAACCTGTTTGTTATAGGTGAAGATAGATTGATTGCCGACACGCAGCGGAAGCTTGTTGCTGAGTTCGAGATGAAAAACTTGGGGATGATGCACTATTTGTTTTTGGCATGGAGGTGTGGCAGAGTGTAGATGGAATCTTCCTTGGACAAGGGAAGTATGCAGTAGAGATCCTGAAGAGGTTCAGGATGATGGATTGCAAGGCCATGGCCACACCTATGGCATCGAATCTGAAGCTTCTTTGTGATGCTTCATTTGAGACGGTTGATGTCTCTATGTATTGTTAGATGATTGGGTCCTTGATATACCCAATGAACACGAGACCAGATATTTGCTTTGCGATGAACACATTGAGCCATTTCCCGACGGATCCGAGGAGTGTTCACCTGGTTGTTGTAAAGCATGTTCTGAGGTACTTGAAGGGTATAGTGGATTATGGGCTCAAGTATGAAGCGAATCAAAAGTTTAACCTGCAGGGTTATGTTGATTCAGATTGGGCTGGCAATGCTGCACATAGGAATAGCACATATGGGTGCTGCTTTAGTATGGGATTAGGTGTGATCTCTTGGTTTAGTAGGAAGCGGTCCTGTGTAGCACTGAGTATAGCTGAGGCAGAGTATGTTGCATCCTGTTTAGCTAGTTGTGAGGCAGTATGGCTACCGAAGCTACTGTCTGAGTTATTTGATCTCCCATTGGATGCTACTAGTATCTTTTGTGATAACTAGAGTTGTGTGAAGCTGTCCGAGAACCCAGTGTTTCATGACAGGTCGAAACACATAGATATCAAATATCACTATATCAGGGATATGGTGCAAAGAGGAGCTGTGAAGCTCCTATACATTGCGACGGATGAGCAGATTGCAAATGTGCTGACGAAACCACTAGCCAGAGTGAAGTTCGAGTACTTCAGAGAGAGGCTTGGTGTTCTTCGGATTGATGACACTTCGAGGAAGAAGTGATGGACACATTTGATGAAGCCATTCCAAGCATGTTGGAAGGAGGATCCTTCACATGGCTGTGGATGTAATCACTGGATGATGAGCATCATGATGATGTTCTGGTTTCTGCTTTGTATGATCAGTTGGATCATTTTCATGTATGTATGTATGCATCATGTTGGATGCTGGATATGATCAGTTGGATCATTTATATGTATGTACGCATCATGTTGGATGTTGGATATGATCGATTGGATCATGTGTATGTATTTTTGTATATGCATCATGTTGGATGCTTGGACCATGTATCTGTATATGTATAAGGTGGATACATTGTATGATCAGGTGGATCATGTATGGTGATATGTATCATGTATTTGTATCAAGTGGATACACTGTGTGATCAGGTGGATCATGTATGATGATATGTATCAGGTAGATACTTGGTATGCATTAGGTAGATTCATTGGATGATCAGGATGATCACGGATGACGAGCTTGAGGATGTTGCTCTAGATGACATGCAGCAGGATGTTGCAGTGATGATGATTAGGATGATCATGTATACATCAGGATGATGTATGGTGAGTATCAGGTTGATACTCTATGGCCGTGGATCAGGTTGTGCAGATGAGCATATAATTTGGCCCTGGGAGATTTGCAGATAGTCTTTCGAGGTTTTTCCTATGGCATATAATTTGGCCCTGGGATATCTGGCAAAATCTCTTTCAAGGTTTTGCTCTGGGAGGACATATAATTTGGCTCTGGGAGATCTACAGATAGTCTTTCGAGGTTTTTCCTATGGCATATAATCTGGCCCTGGGATATTTGGCAGATGCTCTTTCGAGGTTTTGTCCTATGGAATATAATATGTCCCTGGGAGATCTGATAGGTTGGGTTGTGTGCCCGTAATAAGTCCTGGGATGCTCTTGCGAGGTTTTTCCATGACCACATATAATCTATCCCTGGGAGATCCTATAGGTAGAGCTATGTGCTCGTAACAGCCTGGGATGCTCTTGCGAGGTTTTGTGGTGACCACATATAATCTGTCCCTGGGAGATCCTATAGGTAGATCTGTGTGCTCGTAACAGCCTGGGATGCTCTTGCGAGGTTTTGTGGTGAGGTCACATATAATATGGCCATAGGAGATCCTATAGGTAGAGCCGTGTGCTCGTAACAGCCCGGGATGCTCTTTCGAGGTTTTGTGATGCACGTAATAAGTCCTGAGGATTCCATAGTATGGCCAGTGATGATGAATACTTGCAGGTGGTGGGCCTACATCCAGTATGAAAAAGGACTGGCTCTGTAGAACTTCCTATGATGAGTATATTCAGAGATTGATTGAGATAGCAGCAGCAGTGACGATGATCCAGAGAAGATGACTTGTGCTAGAAGACCTGTGTCGAGAAATACCTTCCTAGTTAAGAGGGAGTGTTGATGTATATGTAACTTCAGAATGTATTTCACAGATATGTATATTGTATTCCTATAGAGATGTTATTATTCCTCTATACGGAAGTGGTTGTATTCCTATAGAGATGTTATTATTCCTCTATACGGAAGTGTCATCATTTATATTGTAAGTGTCGTAACTTATACTTGATGGGTTATTAGACCACCTTGTTGGGGTCGGCCCTGTATAAGTCATGTGGGTCAAAGGGTTATTAGACCACCCTATTGGGGGTCGGCCATGTGGGTCAAAGGGTTATTAGACCACCCTAGTGGGGGTCGGCCCAGTCAGCATTATGTTAAGTGGTTAAGTTGAGGCTGACCTAGTTGAGTAAAGGTCAAGTCAAGTTAGTGTATAAATAGAGAGTGTGTCTCTCTCATTTTACACATTCTATTCTCTCACTCACACTTGGGAGAGTGGCGCACTTGTGGAGGAGGAGGCTCTGCTGCTAGGAGAAGACTATCTCTTGTATTCTGGTTGTATCATTGCTCTATCTATCTCTGAGGAAGTTATTGGGGTTTTTCACCTTTATGGTTTTCCCCAAGTAAACTCTGTGTCTCTTGTATGCTTGCATTATTGTGTCCATGATTGATATGCTATAGATTTGTTGTACATGTTGTTCTCTCAGTTAAGATCCTAGATCAGATTGAAGTAAATTCTGAAAATTTAACAGGAGAAAATGTGGATGCTAGAAGAGCGTAGATGCTCTGCATCTTTAATGTCTTATGTGTATGATTTTATGAGAACATGATAGATGTTATCAATGTGTATATATATATTGTAAAAAAATATATTCAAGAGATATCATGAGTATATGATATATATAAATAGTAATATCAATTATATATATATATATATATATATATATATATATCTAAATCATATGACGAGTGCTTTGTATGCATTGGAAGCATTAGAAATGGGAGTATGTTGATTGGTGTTTGACAATACTTGTTACATATGAAATAAGTTGTTTCATATTCAATATAGTGTATGCATTGGATTGGTTACATATTGTATGCATTGGATGCATTAGAAAAGTATTCTATTATGCACATGCCATTGGTTGTATTGATGGCGTAGGGCTTAAACCCCATAACATTAAATCTTTAAACACTTGTATGTGTCATAGAGCATAGGAGGTCAAGTCTAGAGCACAGAATTGAGCCAGCATAGAACAACACTATAGCCAGGTAAGTGGTTAGAACATGAGAGGTGTTAAGATAGGAGAAATGCCTTATGGATTGCAGGAACACTGCAGTAACCACTAGGGATGTGTGTGGTTAGTTACAGGGAAATGAGACTTAAAAAATCCCTATCCTATTTGTGGATCACCATGCCCATCTCGGGGGTGGTCTTCGGATGGACTAAGTAGAAGTCGTCGAAGATCCTACGGTTGGGTGGAGTGTTGCATTTCCCAAAACAGTTCCCCTTAATAAATATTTATGAATGTTAATCAATTAGATATATCATGAATAATGGAAAGGCATCTTGAGTTATAGAGTATATTTTTGTAGTATTGATAAATGTTATAAGTATGATGAATACATGTAGAAGAAGACGGGAAGAAAATCCTCTTTCACATCTACCCAATTGGTAAGAAAAGTACGATTCGTAAGGTTATCCTAATCATTGATATATATTCAATTAGTTGTATATATATTCTTCCATTTTTGTAAGTTGCTAACCTAAATGTTTTAAATGACTAATAGTAATTATTAGCATGAATAAATGTAATTAACTATCTTACTAGTGAATAATGAACCATGATTGAAAGTGGGCATAGCAAGAATGTGGGATAAATTTTGAAGGGATCATTGTATACCTTGTGGGAAATATATTAAGTGATGCAAAACATATAAGTACATATTGATAAGCTAGATCTCACTACTATAATGTGGAATGCTACTAGGAATGGACATACTTTATTAATATGTGTGATGATGAACTATCACCATTGGGTTTTCATGATTCTAATGTTGAATATATAAGCCTAATTAGTTGAGTATACTTTACTTTAATGAAGTTAAAGTTATAGTTAAAGGTAAAGGGTTTAAATAGTAAGTTCCTCAAGTAGACTTACAAGTAAAGATTAGAATTCAAGAACTGGTGATTAGAGTCTGGAATTATTATATCTTAAGGGATTTTAATAGACTATATTTAGACATGTGTTAGTTGTGGAATGCAAGTGGTATGCAATGTACTATAAACTTGTTACATGTTCTTCGACATGGTACCCCGATGCTAGCAAAAAGGAAAGTGAAAAGTAATGTAAATGAAGAGTAATTTCATGCGTTTGATGTTGAGAACATGTAATAGAAATTAAGTCTAATGCATGAGCATGTGGTTAGGGGTGCATTAGAGGGATGATTGATCTTCTGTTAAAGTAAAATTGTGCACTTGCATGTTCTTTGTGTTTAATGTTTTATGCATTTAAAGAGTAAGACATTAACCCACATTGAAAGAGTCAAATAATAGCAAGGCCTATTACAATGATTATACATAAATGTCTCTTACATTAATTTTTACATCAATGTCGAAATCTGTAAAAGAATGTGTGAAAAGGGTCATGTTGATGCAATCATGATTATATTCATTTTGATAGAAGGAGGATAGTTACTATAAAATAGTAAAATACTCATGAACTATATTTACACCATTTGATATCATTGTTGTTGATATAATGTTTAATAGGTGTAAGAGAAAAAGAAAAGTATTACATATCATTATATGGAAAGATAAGTGTATATCTTTGTCTATATCTATGGTGAGATTAATGGTACATATGCATACTTCTGATGTTTAGATGACTCTTGCTAAGAGGAATTTTTTAAATATTACATCGAAGTTATGGAACTAACTTATTGTGTAGAAGGAGTGCTCATCTATGTTTTACCAAGTTCGAAGCTTTGTGTGGTATTTCTTACTCAAGTTTGTACAGGAAGTGGAAAGTGATTTTCTACTTAAAAACCTACTTTATAATATTATAAAGAGAAACTTGGATTTATTCAATATTGCAGTAAAGATATGTACTTAATTGCCTATATGTTATTCACTTATGGTAGGTGATTTGATGATTGTACAAATATCGAAAGTATGTTAAGTAAAAAAAAAAAATCACCCCATTTTCTCTAGAACATGACAAGGATTATTGGGTTGTTACATATGGTATCAGAGCGAAGGTTGCTACTCTAGGACCTATAGGCTCATTTATGACTAATGTTGCAATAGAGATTTAGAGTTGTAAGGAAATATAAATCATGAAAAATGTTACATGGTTATGTTTTTTGTGATTGACCATTGACATCCATGAGGCTTTAACTAATATACATAATTGGTTGATGTGTGCAAGGAATTGAGCACACAAATGTAAACATTTGGCAGTTAAGAACCAAAGTCAATCAACATCGAGAGAATCGCTAAACCAAAAAGGATTTCGCAAAAATAACTGTAATTGAATGCCTCTGTATGGTTGTTAAATTTAATAAATTTTTATATGCAGTAGGCTCAACTTAAAGCTTGTGTTGGTAAAGCAGGTCGGCCATGGTAGTGGCATTAGAGCCACAATGAGAACCAAGAGTTCACTAAAGCAATGTTATGAGACATTGTTGCATGCACATGAGATAATGTGATTTGAGAAGTGGAAATCTTGAGAGCATCAAGAGAAATTAAAAAGATAATTCTACAAATAATAAAACCCTCAAACTAATAAGATAAGCAGGAGGGGGAGGGAGGCGTCATACATTTTAAAATAAATCTAACTTAAAATTAAAATAAAACTAGGCAAGAAGAATAAAGAAGAGAAGGCCAAGTCTGGACCACAGATTTGGGACAGAAAGGAACACCTACAGTTGGGTATCAAACACGAGACGTTTTCGGGTAGGAGCAATACCAGTTTAATGCAGGAGCATTGCAATACCTTGAAGATTTTTTAGAGGTGTTTCCATGTTTTAGTGACGTAAAAGTCCCTGGAGCACTCTGTAACTCAAGAGCACTGGGTGAGTGTTGGGTATCGTCCTGTGTGTGATGCACGCCCTGAGGGGCATGCCACCGAGAAGGTTTTGAGTACCATTTTGTGCTTGGTGCACGCCGAGAAGGCTTGGAATTTTCCTGGACTCAAGCGAGAAGGTTTGAGGGGGAAAAGGTTCTTGGACTCAAGCGAGCAGGCTTGAGGGAAAAATGGTTCCTGGACTCAAGCGAGCAAGATTGAGGGGAAAAAGAGTTCTTGTACTCAAGCGAGAAGGCTTGAGGGGAAAAAGAGTTCTTGGACTCAAGCGAGGAGGCTTGAGGGGAAAAAGAGTTCCTGGACTCAAGCGAGAAGGATTTAGTGGAAAAAGAGTTCATGGACTCAAGCGAGGAGGCTTGAGGGGAAAAAAGAGTTCCTGGACTCAAGCGAGAAGGCTTGAGGGGAAAAAGAGTTGTCCTGGACTCAAGAGAGAGGATTGACAGGAACAAGAATTTTCCGGAATTTCAAGCGAGAGGGCTTGAGTGGAAAAACTTGAAGACCACCTGCTGATGCATGTGAAAAATGCTACAATGGTATGGTTATACCACAGGTATGCAATAAAATAAAATTGCAGCAAATATGTGTGTATTGGAATTTATGTATTTGTGATGAGAATATAGATATGTTTTCAAATGAAATAATAAGATATTTTAATGAAGTTGTTATTCAATTAAAGGCTACTACCAAGTATAGTATCTTAGTATGACATGTTTGAAATTTTTTATACAGATAGAACTACATCTATAAAAGAATGTATAAATTCTTAGAGTAATGTTTTCTTACGGAATTTATGATTTTATTAAAAGAGCATTGATGTAGCCACTTTATGCAGTATGCATATAGATGACTTTAATGGCTTTGAATAATTATAGACAATGAAAAATATTTGTTAGAATGTGGTCATTCTAAGTTTATGAAATGAAAAGACTTACAGCAGGAAGAGCCCTGTGGAAGTGTTTTGAATAGGAATAGTACGTGGAGTACTGAAAAACACGAGATGTGTAACTTCCCTTTTATTTCACACTGGGTGTGTGGTAGGCACCTAACGTGTTGTTAAGTTTTCATTTAAATGTGATAATTCTTTGTTTTGGCTATGAAGGGTTTCTTAACCCGTATCTATATACTCGTAGACCATTCGGTGTATGTTTCATGAATTGCACATCAAATACATTTAACAATGTATGCACATGCTACAGAATTAAGAGCAAGGCTAAAAAATTTTAAAGCTAAAAAGCAAAGTAGTGACACACTACAAGAGTGCAGGAGGAGGACCCTGCAAGATAGGTAAATGTTTGAAATTGCTTAATTTCTTGCTCTTGTAAATGCTAACACATGTATAGAAAAATGTTTGCTTAGACAAATAGTTTGAAAAAAAAAAAAAAATTAGAGCATGATGTAGTTTGGTAAATACACATGCAGGCTGAAGTTGAGCAACTTCAATAGCATATTGGGGAACTTAATGTTTGTATAATGTAAACTAATATGCATGGAATGAAAAAGTATAGTATAGCGAACAATAAATGGCCATATATATGGGCAAATGGCTCTGAAGTATATGGGAGCAAATGGCTCCAAAGTCTTATGTTTTATATTATGCAACTAACATTTGAACTAGGTAGAGCTGGTATCCAAATTGCGAAGCATTAGTAATGCCCAAGATAGGGAGCAAATAAATAAGGGAGATAAGTATTGCATGTATAAAAACCATATCTTTATGATGTTTTTGTTATAATATTATTGTGTCGTTAATATATATTACAAAGAGAATGTGTTTGCATACGGTAGAAATGCAAGGAAGGAGGATGAATAGGTGAAGTAGTGCGAAAAGTGGCACAACATCGAGGACGGTGTTCTTCCAAGAGGGGGAGTTTTGTAATGTCCCCATCTCTGCTAAAAGTTTTATTTACTCAATTTTTGTCCGTCTTACATGATGACACTATCTAAAACCTAAACTAGTTTCCGCAATGCAACCTAGAGTGGAAAAAGGGCATGGAGAACCACAGGGGGGAGAGTATTTAAGTTGTTAGAGTCGCGGTGTTCTTAGGCTTGGATTAGCTTTTGAACATGAGTTGAGTTAACTTAATCTATGATATATGCATATACAAATATATCTATTTTATAAAAGAGTATATTTTTTATTAAGTAATGCATATGTATATGTATTACTTTATATGTGTGTGTGTGTATTTTAGATAAGACATTATAAATGCATATATTTTATTCATGTGTATGCTTTTATATATATTTAGAAATGCATATATTTTATCGTTATATATATGTGTGTGTGTTTTAATGTAATTGCATTTGTAAAATATAGATATAGGGTAAATGAAATGTGTGTTTTTATGAGACAAAATGCATACATTTTATCTATATGCTTATGCTTTTATATAATTAAGTGGAGATGCATATATTTTATGCTTTTATATAATTAAATAGAAATACATATATTTTATTTTTTCATGCTTTTATAGATATATGAAGAAATGCATATCTGATTGATATATATATGTTTTTATAGAAAAATGTGGGGGATTATTATTTTTTTTTAACCTAGTTTTGGATTGCTGCGTGAAAGTTTTGGGGGCAGGCAGAGGAAACCAAACCGATTCTTGTATTATGCATTGGGTTGGAGAAAAATGTTTTGTAGTTCTGTATGATGCAGTGGGTTTGTTAAAAACGTTTTTGTAGCTCTGTATTATGCATTTGATTTGAGAAAAACGTTTTGTAGCTCTGTATTATGCATTGGGTTGTAGAAAAATGTTTTGTAGCTCTGTATGATGCAATGGGTTTGTTAAAAACATTTTTGTAGCTCTGTATTATGCCTTTGGTTTGGGAAAAACATTTTGTAGCTCTATATTATGCATTGAGTTGGAGAAAAACGTTTTGTAGCTTTGTATGATGTTGTGGGTTTGTTAAAAACATTTTAGTAGCTCTATATTATGCATTTGGTTTGAGAAAAACATTTGGGAGCTCTGTATCATTCATTCGATTTGAGAAAAACAATTTGCAGCTCTGTATCATTCATTGGATTTGAGAAAAATGTTTTGCATCTCTGTATCATTCATTGGATTTGAGAAAAAACGTTTTGTAGCTTTGGTTTATTCGTTGGGTTTGATAAAAACGTTTTGGGTCTCTGTATTATCCATTATGCTGGAGAAAAACGTTTTGGGTCTTTGCATTGTTCATTATGCTTGAGAAAAACGTTCTGGGATCTCGGTTACTATTTTTTCTACCATCGAATGCATGCCACCGAAGTATGGTTATGTTTTAACTCTATTATGGTTATTATTTTGTTGCTGCTAGCGTTATATCTTTGCATTCTTACCTCTGTGTGAAAGCTAGAGAGAGAGAGAATTATGCTCAGTGTTCTTTCCTTTGCTGCTAGTGTTATCTCTTAATATTTCCAACTGTGTGAATGCTAGAGATAGCAGGAGTGCTCTATTTGTTATTATTCTTTTATCTTGCTGACTGAAGTCGAAGGCATCTTTAATTTAATTACGTTAATGTTGCCCGGAGATAGCGTGCATAGCATTAGTATGCATTTTGTTGTTACCGAGTCCCTATTGGGATCTTGTTTGCATGTTGATGCTGCCCAGAGAAAATGTGGATGTTGGAAGAGCACAGATGCTCTGCATTTTTAATGTCTTATGTGTATGATTTTATGAAAACACGATAGATGTTATCAATGTGTATATATATTGTAAAAAGATATATGTAAGAGATATCATGAGTTGCAGGAACAATGTAGTAACCACTAGGGTTGTGTGTGGTTAGTTCTAGGGAGACGAGACTTAAAAGCTCCCTATCCTATTTGTGGATCACCATGCCCAGCTCGGGGGTGGCATTTGGACATACTAAGTAGAAGTCGTCGAAGAGCCTACGGTTGGGTGGAGTGTTGCATTTCCCAAAAGCATTCCCCTTAATAAATATTTATGAATGTTAATCAATTAGATATATCATGAATAATGGAAAGGCATCTCGAGTTATAGAGTATATTTTTGTAGTACTGATAAATGTTACAAGTATGATGAATACAGGTAGAATAAGACGAGAAGAAAATCCTCTTTCACATCTACCAAATTGGTAAGAAAAGTACGCTTTGTAAGGTTATCCTAAGCATTGATATATATTCAATTAGTTGTATATATATTCTTCCATTTAAGAAAGTTGCTAACCTAAATGTTTTAAATGACTAATAGTAATGATTAGTATGAATAAATGTATTGAACTATCTTAGTAGTGAATAATGAACCATGATTGAAAGTGGGCATAGCAAGAATGTGGGATAAATTTTGAAGGGATCATTGTATACCTTGTGGGAAATATATTAAGTGATGCAAAACATATAAGTACATATTTATAAGCTAGATATAACTAGTATAATGTGGAATGCTACTTGGAATGGACATACTTTATTAATATTTGTGATGATGAACTATCACCATTTGGTTTTCATGCTTCTAATGTTGAATATATAAGCCTAATTAGTTGAGTATAATTTACTTTAATGAAGTTAAAGTTATAGTCAAAGGTAAAGGGTTTAAATAGTAAGTTCCTCAAGTAGACTTACAAGTAAAGATTAGAATTCAACAACCAGTGATTAGAGTTTGGAATTATTATATTTTAACGGATTTTAATAGACTCTATATAGACATCTGTCAGTTGTGGAATGCAAGTGGTATGCAATGTACTATAAACTTGTTACATGATCTTTGATATGGTACCGCGATGCTAGCAAAAAGGAAAGTGAAAAGTAATGTAAATGAAGAGTAATTTCATGTGTTTGATGTTGAGAACATGTAATAGAAATTAAGTCTAATGCATGAGCATGTGGTTAGGGGTGCATTAGTAGAATGATTGAACTTCTGTTAAAGTAAAATTGTGCACTTGCATGTTCTTTGTGTTTAATGTTTTATGCGGTTAAAGGGTAAGACATTAACCTGCATTGAAAGAGTCAAATAATAGCAAGTCTTATTACAATGATTATACATAAATGTCTCTTACATTAAGTTTTACATCAATGTCGAATATGTAAAAGAATGTGTGAAAAGGGGCATGTTGATGCAATTATGATTATATTCATTTTGATAGAAGGAGGATAGTTATTATAAAATAGTAAAATACTCATGAACTATATTTACACCATTTGATATCATTGTTGTTGATATAATGTTTAACAGGTGTAAGAGAAAAAGAAAAGTATTACATATCATTATATGGAAAGATAAGTGTATATCTTTGTCTATATATATGGTGAGATTAATGGTACATATGCATACTTCTGATGTTTATATGACTCTTGCTAAGAGGACTTTGTTAAAGATTACATCAAAGTTATGGAACTAACTTATTGTGTAGAAGGAGTGCTCATCTATGTTTTACCAAGTTCGAAGCTTTGTGTGGTATTTATTACCCAAGTTTGTACAGGAAGTGGAAAGTGATTTTCTACTTAAAAACCTGCTTTATAATATTATAAAGAGAAACTTGGTTTGCATGCCTCTATGCTTGGAAAGGATTTTCAATATTGCAGTAAAGATATGTACCTAATTGTCTAGATGTTATTCACTTATGGTAGGTGATTTGATGATTGTACAAATATCGAAAGTATGTTAAGTAAAAACAAGAAATTCACCCCATTTCCTCTAGAACGTGACAAGGATTTTTGGGTTGTTACACACTAGACTTTCTTGCATTCTTAGGAAATTTATGGACACATCATTTGATGTGCAATATTGTGATTAGTAGCATGATTTCCTATGGAATCCATGTGATCCTTCCAGTATGTATAGCGGCACATGGGACTCCTACTTGATTTGTTTACATGGACTAGTTAACATGGGGAATGTTTTCCAGACACCCACCTTGCTTGAGGAGGATTTTGGGCTACCTTCATGGAAGGGAGATTTATCTGTAAAGGATAAGGCTAATTTATTTCCATTTGGATCAGAAAACATGAGTGTTTGTTCACTCATGGATGGAATGAAAAGATGCATTGCAAAGAAGAAGACTCATGGTAGTGATGCACTATTAATTTGGTTATGGGATCTTGCCATCATTTAGAATGACAGATTGTTCCAAGTGATAAAGAAGTTAAGTGGGATGATGCATAATACATGGGATTCTAGCATTCCATGGAGTCACATATTTCTAATTATGGAATTTGATATTAGTAGCATGCGTCATTATTAGTGGGATCCAGGAGGGTGGGCCACCCTTCATTTACAACATTTTATCCATGTGGAGCAGTGGCTTTGTTTCCTACGTGGGAAACCATATGATGGATGAACACCACATATTATAGATTTTTGGATTGCGGGTCTTCCAAAGCGTCCTTATGTGGAAACCATGCAGTGTATAGGTGGAATTAGGAGACACTTCCCACTCCTCAGATTCATTTGGGACCCTGGAATCATCCTTAGTCTCAAGTACTTCAGCTGGATATTTCACATAGCATTATGGGGGACAAAAACACCTCTCAAGAGGAATGATATACATAAGTTTGAGTACCTTCCCAAAATTGATCTCCACCTTGTTCATGATCATCAATTTCACTTGGAACAATAAATTTTTCAAGATACATCCCCTTGTGTCCAATGTGCCTACTTGGGACTTTCATGCATGAGCATTGATTTCGTTGATGCACCTATGACTTCAAATTCTTACATGAGTAGAGAATACATCAAGCACTTTGGTAAGATTATGTTGGTTCTATTTGATTACATTTTGGTTCATGGTAGGATGTTGGAGAAGTACACTCTTGGTTTGGAAGGTATGTCATGCACTTGGGTAGAGAAATCATTGCATATAAATTTTTTTAACATGAAATTGGAAGGATAGAAATATTGCATTTTGATCCTATGATTGAGAATGGTAAGGATGGTGCACCATGTTGAGGATCCTTTCATTTCATAACACATGTGGCTGCACAAGTGAGGAAATGAGTCTCCTATGGGGATGACAATCTTCAAAGAGTTCTAAAAAATATACAGAAAATTTTACATCAATGTTCTAAGCTTACCCCACCAGGTTTCACTCCTTATGTGTGCTTAAAGGAGATGCTTCCAAAGAAAATATAGGAATGGTTATGGTGCCAAAAATTCATTCCATGAATTTGCATCCCTATAAAAGACAGTGTTGAATCAAACTCATGGAGGTGTTAGCCATTATACATGTATTGGCTAAGAGAAAACAATGATTAATAAGGGACAAGTTTGAGGTTGAAATTAACCACATTGGTTCAAGGTCAACCTTGACACATAAGGAGTGAAATGTATGGAAGCAAGAATGGATTACATGTGATTAATTGGATGGATTTAAGCATGAAAAGTGGTGCAACACATGGTATGTGGTAGAGCATATTCATCTTGCTCATCTTCTACACTCTCTACCACTTTAGGAGCAAGGATGGGTAATGAACAAGTATGTAATTTTTGATTTGATGTTTCTTTCTAATCTCTTGGTGCATGATAGTTATGTTTTAGGAAATATAATTAAAGCATACCTTATGTACAACACATATCCTATGGCTCATGGGAATAGAATTTTACCAATGCATGATCATTCCTATTCCAACTGCGACAAGAGAAGTTTGACCTTTTTACATGCCTTGGTCAAATTCAATCCATGTTTTGCAACACAGTTTTCAATGGAGTGTTTCAAAAGCAATTTAATTCATGACTTGGTGGCGAAGGGTAACCAATACAAGTTGTCAAAAGGGTCATATATGTTGGAGATGATGTACACATGATTTATGAAGCATGATTACATAAGTTGGTGGAAAAATGTACAAATGCTTCATCATCCATATTTTCAATTTCTTGAGGACAAGCAAATTTTGGGAGGGGAGGACTGTAATGTCCCCATTTTGGTATCACTATGGTTCAACACTTACTCATTCAATTCCCATGGGTTGTAGTGGAAAATTAAATTAATTAATAAGGGAGTTAATTTTGGCCATAGTTACTTCTCAATAAATCATGAAAGGATGATGGACCACAAATTTGTGGTATTTAATGTTACACGGAATTTTTGTACTCATCATGATTACGAACCATGTATACTTTCTCCTTTTTTAAATCCCTGAGGTACTTGGCCAAAATGCCTTGGAATATGAGTTATGAGGTTTTTTCCCTACTAAAACCATGTTTAGAGAAGTCGATGCACCTTTCCTTATAGTAGAGAGTGTCTTTCCTGATCGACCACCTTGCTCCACTACATAGTGCGTCGCTAGGGCATGTTTCTAGTCTCTAGGGTGCATCGATGCCAATTTGGAGGGAAAAAGGAAAATTTTCGAGAAGTCTCTCAAAGAGACCCTTGTGGAGGATTATTCCTTCCATTTAGGGTGGATCTTACGAGCCTCCCACCTCATCCTTCTCCCTTAATACTCTCCTCTCCTCCTCATCTCTTTTGGCCTAAAAATGAAGATACTCTTCATGGGATAGGGGGGTTGAAATGAGGGCATCCAAATGCTGGATAAATTGAACCAGGAATGCATTCTTCCATGATTGAAAAATTGAGGCAAGGTTACATTCGAAAGGATCTTCAACACCAAGGGTTCATTGGTTGTAATTATTTCCTCTATTTTAATTAGTACGTCAATGTATTCCTTTCCCATAAATGACGTGTAATTTCATTTATAGTAGTTCTCCTTGGTCATTTCTTAGATGTATCATGTTATCTTGTAGTCTCTTGTTTTTGTCCCTTATAATCTTTTGTAGGTAATCTCTTCATCAACAAGCAGGATTGTGAAAGCTTCAAGTCACGAGAACAACCTTCGTAAATAAGGTACGAAATTGAATATTTGTATTCAAGTAATTTGATAGCTCTAGGGAAAGGTTTTCATTATTGTTTTGATTTGTTCTAGATACAAACCACTCGGACTAGGTATATTGGTTGGTGTCCGCGTCGATGGATTTATCCATTAACAAAATTGGAGACCATATTGGAGAAAGAAAGAGTTATTTAAGTTGTAGAGTTCCTTGCTTGCATTATTTTTTATTATATTTGGCTTAGTTTTCAATTGGTAGATTACATACAATTTGCATATATGATTGTCTATATGTCACTATTTAATCCCCTTTACCTCCCAAACCCTAAATTTTGGTGATTGGGTTGAAAATATTTCTCTTTTCGATTTTTTGAGTCGCCCGACATGTTTTACCTATGAAATTATAAGCCACAATAGATATAAAGAGTTGAGGATACCTCACAAAGAAAGAATGGGCATAAAATTTGAATAAGAGTGAAAACTGCAGTAAAAAAGATCAGAAGAATAATAATGCAGCAGAACTCAGATAGGAGTAGAATAATGTCACACTACTCAATTATCAGTATAATGAACAATGATAATTCAATGGAAATAATTTGAATCATGCAGGATAATTAGAAACCTCAGTAGGTCTAGCATAGGGATTATCACTACTGGAGTGCTTCGGAAGACTCAAACTCAACTGAACTAAACCTAAACTCAGCTAACTGAAGTCACAAACAATTAACTGACTGAGGGAGAAATAGTGATTTTGGCATGCATGTCAATCAGAAAAGGGCGCATGAGGCCACATTCAGTGGCATCCGAAGCTCTAACCCCCCACAAGAGTCAAATAACTCAGGTGGACTACACCAGAACACTCAGTAGGTTGCTATAAAATAGGGAACGGACTCAAGTGGTCCTAAAATGATGCATGCAGGGCTCAGAAGGTGGTATATGGATCTTGGATGACATCTGCACACCACTAGAGGGAAAATGACATCATCAACAACTAGGAAAAATAAATAATGCTAGGTAGGACAAGGATGGAGTATTGAAATATCAGTAGTTTCCTTCAGGTAGCGCATACTAGGACACATAGAAATACACATTGCTCCAAAGGCTCTATCACAGTCATTTAGCCAATCATTCTCTTCTTCATAGGAATCAAAATCTCTCATAACACCAATACACATGTCAAAAAGGCCTTGTCTCTTCATATATGCTATCATATTTGGTTTCCATTCATCATAGTTGAATGGAGAGAGAGGAGAAATTTATTTCATATTCGTGGAAGCTATTGTTCGGATATTTAGACACTTAGGAGTTAGTTAAGATCAACTTGTGTAATATATCCGTTAGTAAAAGTGTGTTTTTTTAGTATGCATTAGTATGCATTTGTAAATACTTAATCTGACGGTCACAATATGTTCCCGACATAGAGTGATCCGACGGCTCAACTTCTCTTAGATCATACCTACCCTTGATCCGTGGCTTAACACTCGATTTGTCCATGATCTCTATTTAAATAGCATGGAGGGTCATTGGAAAGTTGATCAATTATGAGAAGCTCATTTGTAACTTTCTTTCTTTGCATAATAAATTGCTCCGTAGAAGCTATTTGGCCGAGGCCGTGGAGTGTTTCCCTCACGAGGGTTTAAACCACGTCAAAAAATTGGTGTATCATTCTGTGATTTGTTTGTGTGAAGTGGTTGCTCTAGGTGTTCGGTCTTTTGGGAGTACCCTGTGTACCCAAACATGGTATCAAAGCTTTTATGAAGAGCCGCTTCCGGTTATGATCTAGATCTTGAACTGTTGTTGCCGAAACTTGGAAAGGTTTCTGGTTTTGGTATTTATGTGTATTTATGGGCTGTGGGAGGTGTTCCATTGCGTCCAGAGCATCATTTCCATTGGGAAATAGTTTTTGTTTGATCGAAAACGGTTCCCGATTGCTTTAAAAACGCGTATTTCATCAGATCTGAAGGTATAATGTTACAGTGACGTTTTTTGTTATTTCTGTTTAAAAAAAAAAAATCATATTTTATCAGTTTTTATTATTAGATTTTTTTAGTTTCGGATTGTTGCTTTCCCTGTCTGCGTATGCTCTTTGCCGTGCATCTTGTGCGATCTCAGCGAATCAGAAACAGAAAGGGAAAGGGTTTTTCTCGGTTGCGTATGCTCTTTGCCGTGTACCTTATACGATTTCGACAAATCAGAAACAGAGAGAAAACATAGACTTTCCAAGCAAGCTAACGAGAGCTAACTCCACAAGCACGGAAAAGCTTTTTTGTTTTGGTTTATGGTGTGATTTGCAGAAAAAAGGCAAGCACGGAAGACGAGCAAGAAGAGTAAAAAAAAAAAAAAACTCCCTTCCTCCTTCCCATATTTTACATACCTTTTAATCTAGCTCACTTGGTTCAAAGTTGCTTTATTCCTTAATAGGTCATGCGTTCAAGTCTTAGGAAGTTACGTTTCAAAGAAAAAGTGCATGCAATTTCTATTTTCAAGTTACTTTATTGTAAAAGTGCATCTCACTTAAATAATAAGAAAATAAAAATAAAAAGTGAGTCACTTAAGTTCCTTTTTATTGTTGCACTATTTAAAGTAACATCATTGTAAAAGTGAAATCACTTATTTTACAAAAGTGATTCACTTAAAGCAACTTTCTTGTAAAGTGATTGTCAAAGGTTCATCTTGGAAGAAGGGGGTCATTTTTTTAGCTGGTCATTCTCTATCTGCCACATCACTATTAGGGACATCTTCAACTTTTTCTTTGTTCAAGCATAACTTCATCATACAGAGTCAGTTTTCAATGCCGCTTTTTTTTAACTGCCTATTTTTTTGAGCTCTTTGGATTCAGACTATTGGTTTCTATTTTTATAGCCATTAATTTGCAGTATGGCCGCCCCTTGTGATATTCTACTTACCAGTTCCAACAATTTCTCATGGAAATCTCGTATGGAGGATGTTCTACGAAGTAGGGGACTTTTCAGAATTACCTCAGGGAAAGAAACAGAACCCACTGATGATGAAAAGAAAATAAAATGGGAAAATAGATGTGACAAAGCTCGTGGATTGATTGGGATGTCAATCTCTACTGATTTGCGATTCCGCATATCTGGAATTAATGAACCTGATGCTGCTTGGCACAAGTTGGAATCTATGTTTGGTAAACAAAATGAAATTCGAGGTCACCAACTCGAAAATGAGTTGATCTCTTTAAATCCAAGTTATTTTTCATGCATACAAGATTATTTATCTAAGTACAAAACTCTTAAACTCTTATGTGAAGAATGCAATATTAAGAGGGAAGACAAACAATGTATTTATCATATTTTTTCCAAACTTGGACCTGCATATTCTGTTTTTGTATCTACATTTTACTCCATGAAAGAATCTTTGAATGCAGCTAGCTATCAAGAGCCCAGTCTTAAATCTTTTTGTGAATCCTTGATTAGAGAGCAAGATATGCTCATCCATCTTGGAATAATTAACAATGCAGATACATCTGAGAAAGCCTTATTGTCCCAACAGAAAGAAAATTCCAAGCCTCCCAAGAAACAAAATTTTCGCTATAATAAGTCAAACAAGGGTCCCAAACCCTCTCGGTCAGCTCCTTCTTTAAAAAATGACAAAGGATCCAAGCCAAAAGGCAAGAAGACTGAGCGTCATTGCAACTATTGCGGGAATGATAATCAATATGAATCTAAGTGTTTCAAGAAGATGGCAGCCTTGGAAGCAGCAATGAAGAAGCACCACATCAGCCTAGATTCGCCTTCAGAATCTACCTCTCATGGACATGCACTTTGTGCTTCTGGTTATTCTTATAATGCATCTTCTTCTTCTACTTCAAATCAATGACTCATTGATTCTGGAGCATCTTATCATATGGCTAAGGATGAAGCCATCTTTTCTACTATGCATGAATGTAACACCAAAAAAATATTTGTTGGTGATGATAGATCTCTAAGTGTTGTAGGAGCTAGAACAGTTCTAGTAGATAATGGTCATTTTAGTGATGTACTATGTGTTCCAAGAATTTCCTGCAATTTGTTATCAGTCTATCAAATCACTCATTCTGGTGAAGGTAAAACTGTGACGTTTACACCTCACCAAGTTGTAATCAAGGATTTTAAAGATCCTCAACAAGTCCTAGCTACCGGAATTGTTGATGATATTACCAGGTTGTACAAGTTTAACAACTTTGGGTCATCACCTCCTTCAGTTTTTGTTGCTCATAGTGATAACTTGAGCAAACTTTGGCATGAGCGATTTGGTCACTTAAATTATCGCTCATTGCAACAACTATGTAAAGACAATATGGTGACAGGTCTTCCGATGGTATCTTGCAGGGATAGTGTTTGTTCCGGTTGTGTTCTCGAAAAACATCATCGGGACAGTTTTGAAAAATGTACCTCTTGGCACGCCTCGGTTTCCTTGGATCTTGTGCATAGTGACTTGTGTGGTCCTCTTCCATCTGCTTCCTTTTCTAGTTTCAAATATTTTTTAACTTTCATTAATGATTACACCAGATGCACTTGGGTTTATTTCCTAAAACTCAAGAGCAAAGTATTTAACATGTTCTTGGCCCATAGGGCCCTTGTTGAAAAACAATCTGGTCATCAAATTATTAAGTTAAGATCTAACAATGGAGGAGAATATGTTAACAAAAAGTTCACTACTTTCTGCACTGAACAAGGAATCCAACAACAACACACTGTTCCATGTACACCACAACAAAATGGTGTAGCTGAATGGAAGAACCACACTTTAAAAGAAATGGCTAATTGTATGATCCAATCTAAGGGACTAAGTCTTCAATTCTGAGCTGAAGCCATTAATTGTGCAAATTACATAGTTAATTGCACCCCCACTAAAGCATTACAAGGTATCACACCGGAAGAAGCATGGAGTAAAATTAAACCAGATGTAAGTCACTTCTGTGTGTTTGGTAGTGAAGCATGGGCTCACATTCTGGATGAAAAACAGAAATCATTACAGCCTAAAAGTGAAAAGTGCATATTTGTTGGATATTCTGAAGATGTAAAAGGTTATAGATTTCTTCAACCGCATTCTCATGATGTAATCATTAGAAGAGATGTTAAATTTGATGAAAATATCTTGGCCTGCAAGCCTAACTCGGTGATTGTGCCATATTTGACCTACGAGCCTGATTCAACGATTGTGCCTTCTTCTTCTTCTTCCAACTTCCTTGACAGGTTTCCAGCTCCAGTTTCTGATGATGAAAGTGAGGATGAAAATCCACCTCTGCCTGCTCATGTTCCTCCAGTTGCACCAGCACAAGTGCTTCCTCGATGGGTCCATTCAACATGTGAAGCAGCTGGTGATCTTGCCGGTGATCCTAGAGATCAACGTCGAACACGTTCTCAGTTTCAGCGAGCCTCTTCTCTTTTGGCTCAAGTTTCAGAGAATCATGATCCAAAAAACTTTGCAGAAGCTTCAGGAAATCCAGATTGGGATGCAACTATGGATGAACAATATCGTTCCTTAATGGCGAACGATACTTGGGATCTTGTAGCTCTTCCAAAAGGAAGAAAACTTGTCAGATGTAAATGGATCTACAGAACTAAGTATGCATCAAATGGAAGTATTGAAAGACTTAAGGCAAGGTTAGTTGTCAAAGGTTTTTCCCAAGTTGAAGGGATTGACTACAATGAAACCTTTGATCCTATTGCAAAAATGAACTCGATCCGCCTTATTATTTCCCTTGTAGCCTTACACAACTAGGAAGTCCATTGAATGGATGCCAAGTTTTCCTTCTTACATGGTGATTTAAAGGAGGAAATTTACATGGAACAACCTCCTAGATATGTTCAAAATAACTCTAGCCTTGTCTACCGCCTTAAGAAATTCTTATATGGCCTTAATCAAGCTCCTAGAGCTTGGTATGCCAAAATGGATAGCTTTCTCCTTGACACTGGTTTTTCTAGATGCCATGCTGACCCCAATGTCTATACCAAGAAAGTAGGAAACCATCTCATCATACTTGTTCTATATGTTGATGACCTTATTCTTACTGGTAGTGACCCTAAGCTTATAACCCATGTGAAATCCAGTCTTAAGCAAAATTTTGAAATGTCAGACTTAGGACTTTTGCATTATTTTGTTAGTCTCCAAGTCCTACAAACCAAAGAAGGAATCTTTCTTTCTCAGTCTAAGTATGCTTGTGACCTTCTTCGTCGCTTTCACATGGAAGATTGTACACCGGCCCCTTCTCCCTTCCAGTCTGGAGTCAAACTTTCTGCCGCTTGTCCTTCACCTGAGGTAGATGCCACCTTGTATCGTCAGCTTGTTGGTAGTCTCTTATACTTGACTTATTCCCGTCCTGACCTTTCCTTTGTCGTTGGTCGTGTTTCCTATTATATACAAACACCTCATGAAAGTCATTGGAAAGAAGCTAAAAGAATACTTCGATATATTCGAGGCACAATTCAGTTCGAGATTCATTACAGTATAGGGGGGAAACCTTTGCTAGTTGGTTTCACTGATTCAGATTGGGTTGGTGATCCTGATGATCGAAAGTATACTGCAGGTTATGTTTTTAGTTTGGGATCTGGACCTATCACTTAGGATTGTAAAAAACAACAAGCTCTTGCTCTTTCTTCAGCAGAGGTAGAATATCGAGCCACAGTTAATGCCAATCATGAAGCTTTATGGCTTCGACGGATCTTTTCAGAGTTTGGATTCAAGCAGCAGTAGCCTACTCCACTTTGGTGCGACAATCAAAGTGCCATCAAGCTTGCCAAAGATCCAGTCCTACATCAATGCAGCAAACACATTGAGCTGCATATGCACTTCATCAGAAATCTTGTTCATGATCGTGTTCTTGAAGTGCTCTTTTGTCCTACAGATGATCAAGTTGTAGACATCTTCACCAAGTCTCTTAGAAAAGAGAAGTTTTCTAAACTTTGATCTATGTTAGGAGTTCAGGAACTTGTCATTAAGGGGGGATAGGCTCTAATGCCTCCTTCCTTCTCCTAATAGTGTCACTTTTGTAAATACTTCAATCCTATCCCAAGTTGTTCTAAGGGGGGATGTTAGGATATTTAGACACTTAGAAAGAAGTTAAGATCAACTTGTGTAATATATCCGTTAGGAAAAGTGTGTTTCTTTAGTATGCATTAATATGCATTTGTAAATACTTAATCCGACAGTCACGATATGTTCCCGACATAGAGTGATCTGACGGCTCAACTTCTCTTAGATCATACCTACCCTTGATTCGTGGCTTAACACCCGATTGGTCCATGATCTCTATTTAAAGAGCATGGAGGGTCATTGAAAAGTTGATCGATTATGAGAAGCTCATTTGTAACTTTCTTTCTTTGCATAATAAATTGCTCCGTAGAAGCTATTTGGCCGAGGCCGTGGAGTGTTTCCCTCATGAGGGTTTAAACCACATCAAAACATCGATGTATCGATCTGTGATCTATTTGTGTGAAGTGGTTGCTCTAGGTGTTCGATATTTTGGGAGTACCCTGTGTACCTAAACAACTGTTGTAGAATACCTCCAAAAAAATGGAAAATATCTGCTACTGCGATTGCAACATAACTACTGCAACTGCTGTTGCACTAAAAAAAATGTTATAAACTGCAAAAAAAATCAATAATGGAGGTAGACTACTACTGAGCAATGCTTTCGGACAGTAGGAACTTTTATCCGGATCCTTCACGCCTGGATAGACCTCATTGGATTTCTCCAATGAATTCAATGCAATGGCACAAGGATTTGTTCTGGAAATCTAGAGGCTTTTGGAGCACTACCGAAAGCATCTGCTCAACCTATTCGCTCCATGGATTTGATAGCATGTGAAATTCTAGTCCATAGTAGATCTAAAGAGTTGAGGATACCTCACAAAGAAAGAATGAGCAGAAAATTTGAATAAGAGTGAAAACTGCAATAAAAAAGAGTAGAATAATAATAATAATGCAGCAGAACTCAGATAGGAGCAGAATAATGTCACACTACTCAATTATCAGTATAATGAACAATGATAATAAAATGGAGAGAATTTGAATCATGCAGAAGAATTCGAACCTCGTTGGTCTAGCATAGGGGTTATCACCACTGGAGTGCTCTGGAAGACTCAAACTCAATTGAACTGAACCTAAACTCAGCTAACTAAAGTCACAAACAATTAACTGACTAAGGAGGGAGAAATAGTTGTTTTTTCATGCATGTCAATTAGAAAAAGACGCATGAGGCCACAATCAATGGCCTTTGTAGGTATAACCCCCCACAAGAGTCAGATAATTCAAGTGGACTACATTGGAACACTCAATAGGTTCCTATAAAATAGGTAACTAACTCAAGTAGTCCTAAAATGATGCAGGCAGGGCTTGGAAGGTGGTAGATGGATCCTGGATGACATTTGCACACCACTAGGGGGAAAATGACATCATCAATGACTAGGAAAAATAAATAATTCTAGGTAGGACAAGGATGGAGTATTGAAATATCCTAACATTACCTTCATGTGTATTGCATTGATGTCATCCCAGCGTGCTTTTCCTTTGGACAGAGTGCGTTGCTATCGCACTTTGATCTTTAACAGACCGCGTCGATCCCTACTATTGCTCTGGTGTCTACCTACATCTTGTGTCGACCTGTTAAATTTAAGTTTGATTTTCTACTCATACCTCTTAGTGCCCTGTTGCTTGGTTTGTGACTGGGTTGGTATAGTGTTTTCTGCTTTCTGCATTTGAAAAGAAGAAAATCTTTTGTTTCCATCTTAATTCAAAGAGGGAGCTTTATTTTTATTTTCTTTCTTAGATTTCAAATATTTATGAAAATTCCAAAAAAGAAATTTTCTTTTGGCTAATCTTGTTTTGGTTTAGATCTGAGTTTTATAAAAGAAAATAAAACTACTTTTAGCTTTTGCATAGTTAGGGGTTAGAAATGTTCTTTCTTGTTTGGAAACGGTGATTAGATTCCTTCTTCTTTTCATTAAAGATCTAATCTCTCATTATTTGTTAACGAAAAATAATTAGCCTCTTTTCTTGGGTCTTCTTGATATTTGGAGCCATGTTTGGCCCCTTGAGTCAAACTAGTATTTTGCTTCCATTTTTAAGCGAAATGAATTGCATTTTTTAAAATTGTGTATCCTACAGTCTCTTTAACCCATATCAAGGTTTCAAAATAATTTTTGGTTTGGTGTGGATTGGCTTATTTCTACCATTTTTGAAAATTTTGAAATGGCATTTGGGAAGAAAAACTATCTCTCTCTCCTTCTTAATTAGGATTTCATCGGAAAGAAGATTTACATCTCATACTTGCATGGTTTTGAGTCAAGTCTAAATTTCCATTTGTCCACTTAACCGCATAAGATAAAATCAACCGCTAATTAAGTTAAAATATTTAGAAACTTGAATGATAGGTTAGAGACGTGTTCCAGCATCTTAAAGCGTAGGATCTGTCGTTATTTTCCTGCACTGCATTCCGGGGTCTGCGTGGTTCTTCCTCGTACTCATTGGTATATCGAATGACCTTTCACGTACTTTTATGGTATATAGAAGGGTTCTTTCATGTACTGGACGATATATAGGAAGGCCCCTTTTGTACGGTTGTGCATTAGACAGTACTACTATAGATTTGATTATAGATTTGATTATAGATTTGATCTCCCACATATCTTGTGTATATTGGGAGACCCCTTTAGCATCCTGGAACTATCCGAGTAAACCTCTTAGTCATCTTATTGTTGCAATACACCGAGAACAACACTCGGGGATATTAATATGCACGTACTACTAGGTATTCGGGTTATACGGTCAGGGGTACAATCCAAATCCTCCCCAGTTAGTGCTCTGAAAAATTGGACCAAGTATAATTGTTGGACCCTACAATATATTGCAAGTTGCGACGATTTGACAATCCTGTGAGAATCCGACTTATTTATCCATCCCTTTCACAAAATGCTTGTTGCCTTTAGATTTGAGTAGTGTTTGATTTGTGTGGTAATTTAGAGGTTCTTAAAGATTTTAGTAATGGAAAACTCTTCTGGGACTACCAACCAAGAGACCCCTTTCCAAGGTATGTCTTTTGGTTTTCCTCCATATGGAGGTGTTGGTCCTCCCTTCATGGCCTTGTTGAGTCTTCCCGGATTGACTATAGGACTACCAATATGTTTATTCTCCAATCCGGTTATCTCAAGCATGTCGACTATTTTGGATCACAGTCCTCCCCCACAAGAGCATCAAACTCATGTTGATCCTTCGCCTTCTTCGTCAAATGTTGAGTCTGCTTCCATTTCTTCCTCTTCAGTTGTTGAAAGTTGTGACATTAGTAAACAGTTGGATAAGAAGAAGAAGAAAAGGAAGGCTAATAAGAAGAACACTAAGTAGAAGGTCAAATATCCAACCTCTAACCATCATTTTTGAAACCTACCAGCCACTAATCATCATGCTGGGAGTATTGATGTACTTGTTTCGAATCTTCGTAAACCTAAGTTCCCTTGCAGTATTTGCGGGGGGCCCCATTTTCTTAAAGATTTCCTTGGTATTCCCAAGGTATTAGAAGTATGGTAGCAAGATTCTGAACGAGCGGTATCATTATCCTATGGACATCATACTGATGATACATTCTCAACCAACAACTCTTTGGTTAAGAGTCAGAAAAGTAAAGTCAAAAATCTGTACTTATTATGTAGGGACATGCACCGTACATACCTTTGTCCTCACATGGATGAAGCTTCGCAATTATTGGAGGGTATTTATGTGTCTCAATCACAGTGTCCAACGAGTTTTATTAAATTGCCTCTTGACTTGTCGTTGATTGATCAAGCGGTCGATCTATTTTCATCCTTGGTCGATCCCACTCTTCCCTTGAGGAGTGAAACCCATGTTGTCGATATAGTTTCATCCTCGGTCGATCCCACTCTTCCCTTGAAGAATGAAACCCCAAGTGGTCGATCTAGTTTCACCCTCGGTCAATCCCACTCTTCCCTTGAAGAATGAAAACCAAGTGGTCGATCTATTTTCATCCTCGGTCGATCCCACTCTTCCCTCGAAGAGAGAAACCCAAGCGGTCGATCTAGTTTTATACTCGATCGATCCCACTCTCTCGTTAGAGAGTGAATCTAACACCACTCAGGTTCTTCTTATTAGTCCAGATTCTACCATGTAAGAGGGAATTACTCCTATTACAATACCCCCCCAAGTAATGAGGCTTATGGTATTCCACCTTTGGTTCTGAATCAGTTGATTTTTATCGATTGGAACAGACTCTCTGCACCTCACCTTCCTTCCTATATGCCTTTCGAAATCATTGTGTGGGTTGGTCATACGGACATACCTCATAACATATTTGATGAAGGTGTCACAGTTATCATTTTGTCCTCAAATGTTTGGAAGGATATGGGTTCCCCACAGCTTGTGCCCATTAGTCAGAAACGGTTGGCTTTTAACAGGGGAATCCGTCAAACTTTATGTCTATGCGATGAAATATCTCATGTCTACACTCTTCTGAGTGTTGTCTTTCCCCCATGATGGGCACATTATGTCTATCGACTAGATTTTATTTGTTGACTCTCAAAAAACTACCAATCATCCGACTTATGTCCACATGCTATCTTACCCACCACAGGTCAATTATGTGGTGTTATATCCCATGCTTTCAACTTCCATTTAACATGGACCTCTCTCTGATTGCTCGTCTTCTTTAACCTTAGATTCAGGTGTTGGCATGTTTTTTCTTCCTTCCAATGAGGACCTCTTAGAAGCCATCATAGAGGCTTATCCTTCGATATGTATTCCCTTTGAAGCAACGTCCTCTTGGGATCCATGAAGTGGTATGAGCATAGTTCCATTTCTTTGTCAAGAGCGTTAAAAAATGAAATAGATCATTACTAAGCATAGTTTCATTTATGTGTCAAGCTTGTTAAAAAATCAAATATATCATTATGAGCAGAATTCCCTTTTTGTGTCAAGCTCATTAAAAAATTAAATAGATTCCTCTCCCATTGAGTTGAGTCTCCCACCAGATTTAGGACTTGAACCTTCATTTCATCTACCTATGTCACTTGATCCTCATTCTTCTGTCAGAGATATGGATCTAACCAAAATAGCTTACCTATCTATGCAAAACAGTAATATAGCAACAATAAGTACAAAAAAGAGAACAAGAGAAAATAGTACACCAGATATGCGTGGTTCGCCCAATTGGGATACGCCCACGGGAAGGTAGTCTTCTATTATCTCCAGAATATCTCCCTCAAGCTTACAAGAGAGCAATGCCAATAACACCAATACAATATAGCAATACTTGTGAATAAGTAAAGATCATGATGAGTGATGTGACTCCCTTGACTCTTATATATATTAGGAGATGAGGAGGAATTACTCTCACATATTACATGTGGGATAATATAATTCTCCATAATAACATATCTTTATATAATAATGAATATCAAGAGTATATTTTACCATAATGAATATGGGATATGTGACAAATAAAAATATTAAAATAATATGAATAATATATATAATAATATAAATAATAAAATAAAACATAACGTTAATTATATTAACTAAGAGACATAACCCTTGGTGAGTAGTCACCATATAAGCCCTATATATGCGGCTACATCCTCATTGTAAAATCATCTTATCAATCTATAAATGTATATATCATTTTTATATCTATGGATATGTGGGTTATTTCAGAAATTATGGGTTCATTCCGAGTTGATTGAGAATATCCAACTATGGATATTACATTGGTATCAGAGCTAGTCTTGTAGCCACCAATCTAGGACCTTGTCCAAAAACCAGGCCCTTGGCCCAAAGAAGTAAAAAAGAAAAAAGAGAAAGAAAGAAAAAGACAAAAGTAAAAGAAAATAAAAAGAAGAAAATAAAGACAACTAAAAATGAAGAAGTAAAATAAGTAAAAAGAAAAGTAAAGTTTTGCTAAAAAATAGGACCTTGTCCTAAGAAAAAAGAAAAGTAATAAAAAGAAGTGAAACCACACGTGGTTTCTTAATAAGTGGTTTTAGTTTTATTCTCCAACAACAACAAATAGTGAAATTTGAACCTAGGTGGGGAAGGTAACAATCATTCCTCCCAACCATCCAATCTACACCATTTTACATATATTAAGGGGAAAATAATATTAGAAGAAGAATCATATTGAATATTGTTTATTATAAAAAAGAAGGAGATATTGAATAAATTTCAAAGAAAACTCAAGAAGATGGGTTTTAATGTTGAAAAGAAGGGAAGGTTTCCTAGCACCTCACTGATGAATGTCTCAATACTATTTAGAGTTAAAGGGACACTTACAGAGAAGGATGTCACCATTTCTATTGCCCCTAGTGAAAGAAATAATTATATTAGTGTTGAATTTGCTAACCATTTAGTGATTCCTGAATCAAATATAAGTGAAAGGCTCGACCTTTGGAACAGGAAGAAATTTCAAATAAGTAGATTAGAATTGAATGTTGGAGATTATATGGTCATATCTCAATTCACTGTTAGTTCCTTATGGAGTTTTGATGGTGACATAGTTTTGGGGTTACCTTGGATTAAAGCATTGGGGACCTTCATTTTAAATGTTGAAAAGAAGTTTCTTACTTTTTCCTATAAGCAGAAAAGAATCACATTTCAAGATATTACAATAAAGTCATATTTAGAAGCTCCAGCATCTGAAGACTTCAAGGATATATCAAAGATGATTTCACAGGGTAATCAAAAGTCAGAACAAAAGAAGCAGGAAGAAGTTGAAAAGATTGTCACAGATAAAGAAGAAGAGATATCTCGTTTAAGAGATCATAATCAAAAATTGCTTCTTCAAATAAAAAAGATGAAGGATAAAGCACAAAAAAATCAAAAGCTAGAAGAGGAGAATCGAGATCTTAAGAAGAAACTATTAGAAAACATTGATGAGAATGGTCACCTCAAGATGCACAAACAAGATCTAATGGATCAAATTCATAAGCTTAAAAATGATAAGAAAGCACAAGAAGAAATGACCCGAAATCTTAAAAAAGAAAAAGACTCGTTAGAAAATAAGTTGGAGCAAATTCAAAAGAGGACATCAAATCCCTTGGACTCAAACATCTACATTGAGAAAAAAGAAGCAAATACAAATTCAGTCCTCGTCATAGTTTAGAAAGAAAACAATCTGGTAAAAAAGCAAACAACAATAACTCCCTATCGACACCCCAACCATATAAACCAGTATCCTAAAAAGTGGGAATTTTCGAAAGATAATGGTACTAATGTGCTCAAAGCTCATGAAGACAGATCAATAGAGAATCCCAACAGTCAGCAACAAATCAATTTTGGCTGGATTGATCCGTCAACATATCAAAAGTTATGCTTTACACTTAGAAGTTTGTATCGACATGTTTCGTCAGCTACGATGTCACAAGGAATGATTCAACAAAATTATAAGGCTTTTAGGACAAAGCCTTTCTAAGAGAGAGGCAATGTAACAAATAAAAATATTAAAATAATATGAATAATATATATAATAATATAAATAATAAAATAAAACATAATGTTAATTATATTAACTAAGAGACATAACCCTTGGTGAGTAGTCACCATATAAGCCCTATATATGCGGCTACATCCTCATTGTAAAATCATCTTATCAATCTATAAATTTATATATCATTTTTATATCTACGGATATGTGGGTTATTTCAGAAATTATGGGTTCATTCCGAGTTTATTGAGAATATCCAACTATGGATATTACAGGATATAATGTATTACTCTTTTACATAAGATTGTGGATATCTTCCAACATAATACAAAGACATTACTACCCCTAGTACAAAATGAGAGATAAGTGACCAGGTGACCAAAACATTTGGTCATCACAATTTTTTCAAGGGATAAATGACCAAAATTGAGAAATTTTAAGTGAGCTAACTAAAAATGACCAATTTGGTCACGGGATAAGAACTAAACTAAAAATGACCAATTTGGTCTTAGGATAAGAACTAAACTAAAAATGACCACATAACAATTGGTCATTTTTAGTTGTGTTACTCCGACAATGAACAATTAAAAATTTTGACAATGAATTTGTACAATTTACTAAATTTGAACACAGCAGATGGATTCAGAAACCCCTTAAAAGGAGTCTCTGAATCCATCTGTAGTGTTCAAATTTAGTAAATTTGTAACATTGTAGATGGATTCAGAGACACAAGCTAGTGTCGAAACATGATGCCATAGGATAACCTAGTGAAATTTTTTGCAAGATCATTTCATCTGTACTGTCACATTCAATTTGATGAGCTTATCATGTCCATATCTTATTTCACCATTTTTTCTTTCATATTATCCCTTTCGACAGATCTTCCAATTAGTTGCATCACGTGCATCATCATAGTGTGGTTGAGTTGAGTTTTGGTCAATCCAAGGCATCAAATTTCTATAGGTCCACTTCAGTTGTGGGATTCCCCTACTTATAATATCTATAATTTTTCTAGCTTTTATAGAATTTATCTTGTAACCTCTGTGGGTTTCGATTCTTAGAGGCAGTGGTGTTGTTGAAGCAACATAAGCTCTTATGCAATAATGGCATTCATGCTTCAAATAAATATATATCCAAATAGAGAAACTATGCATTGGAATACTTTTGCAATATTATCACAATAGAGGATTGGTTTCCCTAGTAGTCAATCATATTATCATCATGGAACAATGGTCAAATAATCAACAACATATAAAATAAATCGGGCAAGTCAATAACAATTTTGATAAACACCAATACTTATTTGTCTGGTGTCCATTATATCGCTGGTGTTAGAGTGTTGATTGGTTCTATGCTTGAAGTTTTTAGTTGGATTATTATAGGGAAAAGCATATTTCTCTGCTGCATTAGTAACCCAAAATTTTCAACATGAAGCATAGATACCCAAGATTTTTTGATCTCGTACATCAATAGGGGAAGTAGTTGTTATATTTGTTGATCTTAGAAGTTGAAGTTGGGGCAAAAAAAAGTGGATTTGTTCTAGAGATTCGAAAAGATTATTGAAGCACAACAGTTTGGACAGGACACAACAAGTGAAAATATTCATTGGTGCATCATCTTGTGCTCCACCAACATCATCCACAATGATGAGCATGGTTGTTCCTAAAATAAAGTTATATGGAAATTACTATATAAATTTGGAATCTGTCAATGAATCTAAAGGTAGTCTAGTAGGTTGAGGGCAATTAAATAAAATTGAGGTTTCAAAATGAAAAAAAAGTGAAAAACCAGAGTCATCATGAGATATATTTTGTATTCTTTGACTGTGGATCGTATCATACCACAAATAAGGTGTTTAGACTCAACAAAAAAATCCCAACTACACTTTAGTCGAATTTGTATGAAACAACACACCATGGGAATATAATTTTCCTCTATAATCAAATCTGTGCACTCATGAAGATGAAGAAACACCACTTGTTATTTCATGAGACATTCAGGATGAGTGATATAAACTCATTTTTGGAGGAGACAAGGTTGATGTCGTAGATCTTGTTAAGTTGACAATCAATAAATTGACAATTGTGTTTCAACCTTTTGTCACCAATTTCACTGTGGCATATCAAGTACTTACATCAACACTTGTCGATCCTGGAGTGTGGATAAGTGTTGGTGATATAACAATGCACAACACAATATAAGGAGAAGTACTCGATAGAGAAATATTCCATAGAAAAGCAATGGAAGAAATGAGCTCATAAGAGAATAAGCCCAAGAAATCATAGTAGTGTCATAAAGGCTAGAAAACAAGAAAGGATGTGATTTGTTATTACTGCAAGGTCATTGCATCTGATTACTATAAGTGAAAGCATGAACAAGGGAAGAAAAACAACATTGGATAGTTTGTTGAGAAGACTGAGACAAAAAATGATAGCAGAGGAAATTTCTTGACATCCTTGACATCCTTGTTAGTAGCAGAAGCCAAAGATTGAGACAAGAAAAAGAGAACAGAGGAATTTTCTTGACATCCCTATTTTTCATTTCTTTGACATTCCACATACACATGCAAAAAGTGACCCATGTTGTAGATCACCTTGCTTCCCTCAACACATCACTCAACAAGCTATGGAGCATGACTCCTTGATGCTGGTGAAGATCTCTTGGCCATGTGCCAATTTGGTTTAATAACCTTTGTTTCTAGGTGTAGGGATATCTAGGGGAATATCTTCTTTTGGGATTTTTAAGGTTTTCTTATGGAACCAAATCCGACAAGCTTAGGGGAGTACTGAATTTGATAGTTTATATATAATGTAGAGTCGTAGACAAACAATTATGGTAACTAGTCTTTCCCAATGTACATTTCTACACTTTAAATAAAATATTTTTTCCAAAATTATCATAAAATGATGTCAAGAAACTTCTTAAGTATGAAAAGACCTTAATTGTGTTACATAAAGACCATTATCCCACAACTCAAAGATATATATATATATATATATATATATATTTATTTTATTTTTTATTTTCATTGGAACATATAATGGGAAACCGTAAGGGAATTTATTTTGTTTCCTTTCCTGAGCGTTTTCAGTTCAGAATTCTCACCAGATCTCCACCACCGCATTCTCCAATCCATCTCAGACCCACGGGCAGCCATATCTACAGAGAAACGTACCGAATTCACATTACCATTTACCAGGTATGTATGTTTTCTGATCCATGCAATTCTACAATGTCTGTTCTATATAATAGAAGGGAAAAGAAAATGGGAGGTCCATCAATACATTTCACAGAGGGGGTGGGATACTATCATCTTCAAACAACACTCCGTCCTTCCCCTTGCATCACATCACCACCCTCAAATCCTCTTCGACACCTCGAGAGCCTGCTTTCAATGATCCGTGGCAGGATTCAAACGACGGACCCCTCGAAGAAGAGTTCATGAGCGATCCCATCTTCGCCAAATTCCTCTCTGATGGTTTCAACTTGACCAAATTCGCCAGCGAGGCTCTTAGCAACGGATCCGCAGTCTCATGCACAGATAAATTAGCTGAAGAGATCCGCCTGCTAAAAAAAAAACTGAGAAATGAAGTCTATTCACACCATGACGAGATGATTCAGCAGCTATGGAGCTTAAAGGATGCCGAGGGGGTTTTGAATGTGGTTAAATCAGGGGTTAGCAGCTTGCAGGATTCGTTGCAGAGGGTTAGTTCTGAGATTGCACAGCCCTACAAGTAGACCAGGTTAAATTCCCAGTAGCTTTCGCACCTCCATGAGACCGTTGAGCTTCTCCAGACCACGGTTAGGGTTATTAGACAGGTGAGAAAGCTGAGAGAATTGATGGATTCTGAAAGTGCCAGTAACAAGATGGACCTTACGAAAGCTACTCAAATGTATAATGAGATCAAAACCCTAAGAAAGGAAGGGGATCTACTGGGCATCGAGGTTGTCTATGAGGAGATCCCCTGGCTGGTGGAATCAGGGTGTAGGGGGGCCCATTTTGGGTTCCCCAAAAAGACTTCCACGGTGATTGAACATATACGTATAATTAATTTTAGAACTTCTAGTACGATTTTTAAGAAGAAGGTATAGAGCCACAAATCTAATTCTATCTATTGTAGTACATGAATGTCAATATATAAAACGATATACTCAAATTTATTTATTCTCAAAAAGATTTAGAAAAATAAATCAAATAAAAATACTTCAAACCTATTTTCGATGGTTGTTCCAGCGAATCGATGGAGTCCTCGAAGTGGTTTTTGCACGATCTGATCCAATCTCCCGATGAAGTACCAAGTGACCCCTCGGTTGACCTCCTTACCGTATCGGGGTTATTCTTCTTCACCCCGAACCCCCGAGCTAATGGGGTCATAAGAACACACAATCTATCCTCCCGAAAGGATTTCTCAATCCCTGTTCCAGCTAATCCCAACTCCAAGGATCATAACATAATCCGAGATTATGATGACCATCCAGCATTAGGGAGAAAGAGATCCATTTTTCTCCTTCTCCTCCCTCATTATATAGCAGAAGCCTGTGTGCCATGTGTCTGTCCATGCACATATTTAATTTAATTTAATATTTTAATTTCCAATATTCTCAAATACATGTGTCTTCTTAATGTCTTTAATGTGCACCTAAATCCCTAGATCAATGGGAGTTAGGTGTAGAAGAGTTCTACTTCTCTTTTGGTTCTCATTTAGTTTACTTAACAATCTTTTAGTGAGACTTATTGCTTTCTACTTTTCTTTCTTTTCCTAATATTAAGATTGAATTAAAAGATGATTCATTTTACTAAAAGTATAATCTATTTTAAATTTCCTCTTTATAAAATAATTTAAATGAATAATAAAATTAATTAAAGTAAAATCTTGAATAATAATAAAAGAAGAACAATTCTTTTATTAATGACCTATTTCTATTCTTTCTCAAAATAATGAAGTCAATTAAATAGAATCTTAATAGAATGATTTAAATAATAAAATCCATAAAATTAAAATCTTTGAATAAAAATAATTCTCTTATTATTAATCTTTTTCAATCAGCAATAATTAATCAAATTTAATATTGAATAAAATCAATCTCTTCAATTCTTTTTCAAGTTAATAAAATCAATTAAAATGAATAATTCAAATTAATGAAATCAATTAAAAATAAAATCTTGAATAGAATTATTCAAATTAATAAAATAAAACAAAATGAAATAAAGTATTTTTTAAATCTTATGTGAAGTTTTCATTTATACCATTGATTAATTTTCTTCCTCTCGTTCTTGTCTAGGTACCTCTTCGGCAGGCCCTTCTGACAGTTTCATTTCTTCCTTCTTATGGGGAGTACTGCATAGCGACCAGGAACCGTTACCGCGATCTCTCAACTACACTCCTTGGAGACTAAGGGATGTTGAGGGATAATGTCATGTCCCAAATTTGGTATTGTGTCAAAATGGCTTAATTACATTGGCCCTATTCATTAGAGTTTGTCAAATTGATGCTAAAGGTCAAATAATTGCCAAGGAGGAAAATTACTAGTTTCCTAGGTTTGGGGTGGAAGCTTTGGGATTTGGAATAATGGGGATAATAAATGATGTTTGAACATTAGAATGGCATAAATATTTAATAAAGGAGATAAATAAATATATACAAGTGAAAATCAAAGTGGCATTTTATCATGAAGACACATGGAGGAATTGGGACCCACATATGGCTAGATTTCCCCACTACACTTGGCATCATTCTCTCACCAATTCGAATTCAAGGTGAATGGTAACATACTTGGGGGAGTCCAAAAGGTATTATTCATTGCATGACTCATCCAAGGTCGAAATATAGAGGAAGAGTAACTCCCATGGAAGAGGAAGAGGCAATTTGGAGCTAGTGAGACACTTGGGCTAGATTCCCTAGCTCTATGACAACAATGATGAAGATGCTATGACACCTATGACACAAATCAGACCTGAAGGCTGACATATGACATATATGACATGTCAGGGCTAAAAATAGACTCCAAGAGGGCGCTCAAGGGTGTTAGGGCAGCTAAGATGCTTCCACATGTGATTTGGTGGAAGTGGGAGACTAGGAATTGTTGTACAAGTGGCGTTCTTTGGAATCTCTTCCCAACTTGAGTTGGCATGAGTCTCTTGGAAGGAATTCGACCCATGGAGGACATTAGAAGTTTATAAATGTCAATAACAAAGAATGAAACCAGCTTTTGATCATTTTTAGAATTTGCAATTGCATTTGTGAAGAGGGAGAGCTAGTGGATGACTAGTTTCTTGCCTTAGCCAATTTCGAGGGTGAAAGATTCCCATCCAAGTTGGTAATTGGAAAGGCCATTCAGACCTTTCATTTGGAGCTTTAATGGAGTCTTTATTTGCAGGTGTAAGCTACAGGGCAGCTCATGGTTTCTTCTATTGCAGCTCACTCCTTCAACCATTTCCAGTTTTGATGGCATATTCTTGATCCTTGAGGGAGGGCGTTTTTGGTGAGCTATTGTACTCTTTGGGGAAGATTTTAATGCCCCATTCCTTTTGTAATATGAAGTAAATACTCTTTTCTTCATCTCCAAAAAGTTTCAGGTCGAAATTCCAAGTAGAAATGTATAAATCTCATTTTTCATGGAAGAACAATGCCATTTCCCCACTACCTTGTTGTGAGCCAATGTATTGATGATGATTTCGAATGAATGGATGATTCTCTGATATATTTGTGATCAATATACTGCCATGGATGTATTCTACAAGTTTCATGTACTGTACTTGAGCATTTGAATCATTTTTACTCAGTTTAGTTGTATTGGGAGGTGAAATAGTGCCATTTCCCCAAGGGTCGAATTGGGGATTTTTGCAGTTGAATGGGAGAGGGTGAGAACAGTTGTAATAATCCATTAATGGTGCATATGAGACTTTAATAAAATAATTAACACATTACATACCTCTGTTCATAAATTTGAGTGGGTTTGGAGGCATTTGGGAAGCCATTTTCAGTGCTTACCCCAGGTGGATTTGAACCCCAAATTACTAGTAAAATTGCATAATTGGTTCAGAATCTTAAGAAAGTTTGCAGAGGTATTTTGGTGGACATATGTGATCCATAAACATCATATTCAAGTTATAATATCATTCATACACCTTCCTTGAAGATTTGAAGGCATTTGGAGTCAATTTGAGACCTAGAGACCAATACTAGTCAAAGGAAAATCACTAGTAAAGTTACCTACATTGATCAGAATTGAAAGAGGATTTGCAGAAGTATTTTAAAGGTCCAAAGGCATCCTTGAAACACATATTTATGTTCTAATACCATTCATATACCTTCTTAGAAGATTTGGGATCATTTGGGGCAAAATTGGGACCTAGAGATCAAAACTAGTCAAAGGTCTAACTAGGAAAAAAAGTGAAAAATTGCCATTTTAATAAAATTCCTAACAAGGGACATTACAGATAAGGATCTCCTTATTGCGCACCCCTCAACTCATCGTATGCGATCAAATCATTATGTCCTTGTCTGTACGGCATACGCTTCCCCGGGTGAGTTGAAATGGCTTCACCCGTGCGTGGATTGCTAATCCAGGGTCGACAGTCAGTCGTCGTACCCCTATGTGTTCTTTCCATTCTTATGGCCCCTATAATTCCATTGTGGGTCAGTCGGTAAATCATCTTACCTGCCACTGCACACACACACACTCAAGCACACATTAGTAGTGCTGCATTATGAAATATTTCATCATCCATCATAATATCTCAGTCAGTCGAGCTTATATTTCATTCATCCTTTTCTCTCAATCAATAAATCATATCTATCATTCATCATTTTATCTCAATCAGTCGAGCATATGTAACATTCAATCATCCTATCTCAATCAGTCGAGTCGAGCATATCTAACATTTAGTCATTCTATCTCAATTAGTCGAGCATATGTAACATTCAGTCATCCTATCTCAATTAGTCGAGCATATCTAACATTTAGTCATTCTATCTCAATCAGTCGAGCATATGTAACATTCAGTCATCCTATCTCAATGAGTCGAGCATATCTAACATTTAGTCATTCTATCTCAATCAGTCGAGCATATCTAACATTTAGTCATTCTATCTCAATCAGTCGAGCATATGTAACATTCAGTCATCCTATCTCAATCAGTCGAGCATATCTAACATTTAGTCATTCTATCTCAATCAGTCAAGCATTCATCTATTGAGTAAAGTAATAGTTTCTATAACTGTCATTCAAGCATTTTCAAAGTAAATTCAAATGGTTCGTGTTTTACTTAACCGGTTCATTTCAAAACTAGTACCTCATTATTCTAAACAGTTAAGGTACCGAGGCGGGCATTACACAGGGAAACAATTGTGATCGAAGGTGATGAAGGTTTTGAAGAGTGGAATGGAGGCTTTGAACCAGGCGGAAGTAGGAAGTGCCCTGCAACTGTATTACAACATGGGGGAGTTGAGAGAAACCGTGGAGGCCATGATTACTAAGTACATGTCCCAGGCTATTAAGAGTGTGAGTTGGGTGTTGGACATGAAGGCCATATCGGCTAGTGTTGGTTTTGGCTTTGGTCCAGGTGGGATTTAGAGGAGCGGTACACCACAGATCGGAGGCAGTTTGAAGGCAACGGAGGGGTTGTGGAAGAGGATGGGAGATTTTATGGATCAATTGCATTCGACTGTAGTTACAGTGTGGCATCTGCAAATAGTGTTGTCGAAGAAGAGGGATCCTTTCACTCATGCTCTGTTTCTTGAAGAAGTAATGCAGGTATGTAATTGTAAGTAAATGTTACCATCTGTTTCTCGATCTGCAACTGACAATCTCTATAAATAACATTTTTTGTGAATAAAAATTAAATTTTCAGTTAATACACAGGATATGTTACAGCCAACAAGGATTTATATGAAAAATTTGTCACCTACCAGTATGGATTGTTCCCCCATTTCATACATTACAGACCAAAGCCCTTCATTTGATCAACCTTATAATTTAGATTTTCATCATTTGACATACATAACAGCAGAATTATCCCAATGTTTGTTATACAAACTGTGACCTACACAACCAACGTCTAACAAAGAAGACCATTTTTCTGCTTCTACATACGTCTAAGGGAACCAACGAAGAGTGAAATGATCAGTACCATCTTCCACAATTAATTTGTCTTTGAAGCCCCTTAGCGGAGGAGGCAATAAGGGTCACATTGTTGACAAATAAGATTATGGCAATTGGGATGTAGTGTAGAAGATGCCCATCTCCCACCTGGATATGTTCTTTGAGGAAAAACTCAAGCTTATCGATGTAAATCACAAATAACACTAGAGAGAGAGGACAACCTTAATCTCTAAGACCCTCCTAGTAAAACTAAAGAAGATTAGGATTTTTGAACATTTCTTCATTTGCATTGTTGTGTAGAACATTTTAGGATGAGAAATAACTATGAATTTACTAAATAGGCCATTTGCTAGGAAATGACTAAGAGTGACATATTGCTTGTACAACCCAAGGACTGGAGAAAGTGAAACATTAATCTACTAGTGGACAACACAACTTTAACTTTGGCATTGTCCCTCAAGCAAGAGTACAAGTGGCAAGTTCATTCTACTTGTAGGCTTTCTTGAAGGACCATAATAGGTGTTTACCAAAGAGTTCAATATCAACTTTGTAAATTGCATGGGAGGAGTATAAACCTTTGATGATAGAAGAGGTATCGTTTAAAGAGATGATACTGGATTAGCTAGTATTGTACATCAAGATCCATGTCATTTAGTTCTACAACAAATACACATCCTTATGTAGGTTTTAATGATTTCCTAGTAGTTAAAGAGGATAAACATTTCTCTTCAACAATCAAAGATGAATATAATATAGTTCCTTTGTTGATCATCTGATGTATCCTCACACAATTATATACATTTTATCTTTTCCTTTCTTTATTATCTAGTTTGAGTTGTCTTCAGTGCTCAACTTTTGTATATAACCTAGTCCTATTGAGTGCTTTTGTCCAGATGTAGATGCTACTATAATTTATGTATTGCATAAATTGCATGTTACATTTTTTAAGTTTTTTGTATATCAATTGTAAACTGAGATAGGGAGGGAGTTAAGCTCAACCATCCCTCTTGAAAAAAACTAATAGAGCATATCTTACTATGATCAAATAGGGAAATTTAGCATTATTTTTGTAAGAAAATATTTTGTTTGGCATGTTGGAAAGAAAACGACATGCAATAAAAATATGTTAATGTCCATAATTAACCACAATTGGTTATTGGGATTGGAAATTTAGTACATGTATTACAAAAGACATCGGGGTATGAGAAAGAGCTCTGTTGTTCATAGCTTTCATGCTCCTCCAAGGATCTCAGCGAGCCCCTCCCAACCTTGGGTACTCTAAATGATATCTTCAGATAGTATATTGGTACCTTAATGACATGGGCAGTGATAAGTACTTCCTCATCTCATCTTATAGAGATCTAGTAGTCCCTTCCTGCACCCATTCTTTTCCTTTCATTCCTTGATGTATCACTCATTTAAGATATATCTTTTGTTTAATGCTTTGGGAGATAAGCCTTCAGAAATCATAACTAGAATTCCCAAAATACGAACTAGAACAAGAACGAGACTGGAATGGATTGGAAATTTGATATAAAAACTGGTCAAATAAACAATACATAAAATTTTCAAATTTTAATAAAAAATATATTCATGTACATAATTGTAAATCCAAACCATTGGAAAGTAATATTTATTTTGGTCATTTATATTGCATGTAAAGTTGTAGATAGAAAAAATACATTGAGATATAAGTTTTGATATACAATAAATTAAAGTTTTGAGAGAGAACCTACATAAATGTTGAGACACTGAATGGCATCTATAGTCCAAAAATTATCACACTAGAAGCAAACGAGTTTATAACTTGTCTAAAGTTGTCTCATTAGACTGATTCATTCAAGCCAGTAATCACAAGTTTTGTTTCTCATGGTGAATGGCTTCAACAAGCTATTATATATTATAAGTCAATTGACATTGTTATTACATAAACCAACATCTTAAGCTTGAATCCCTAAAGTCAATGATAGCTTATGGATAACTGAGAGAGAGGCCAATGTCACCACACCTAGCCTTCGTTTGTTTTTTAGGCTAGCTCTTCTCTAGATCAAGCGAGGACTCCCTAGGATAGAATTACTAGAGTTTAACAATGGAGCACAAAGTGAGATTGAAGAGTAACTCTAGCAAAACAAAGTGTTTTAGTTTTCGGAAAAGATAAAGGTGATGAAGGGATTGGAGACTAGTGTCTTATCCAATGGGGCAAATGGGATCAACCAAGGATTGCATCAGGGTTTCTTTAGAAAGATTAGAAAGGGATAGGGTTGTAATGCACAAACATAGCTGCTTTCTAATGGATGGGCTGATTTCAGAGATGAAGCAAAGGGAAAGTTCTAGAGCAGAAAATGGGCACCTAAACTATAATTCAACTGATAAAAACCACATAAAAGATAGAGAGCCTAGTCTTCTATCACCTCAATGCCATTGAAAATTTGTAGATCTATCAAATAACCAAGCATGAAAAATGAGAATCCTTTAGTGGAGTGCTAGC
This sequence comes from Larix kaempferi, assembly GCA_027924585.1. NCBI lineage: Eukaryota > Viridiplantae > Streptophyta > Pinopsida > Pinales > Pinaceae > Larix > Larix kaempferi. The sequence continues at coordinate 6,169,230 of BSBM01000077.1, forward strand.
ATTAGTCATCCATTAGAGCCAAAATATAGTTCATTAAGTATAATGGGATTTCTGCCCCAATCCAAACATGATTACAAATGAGGAAGAAGGTTCTCTTATAGTGATGAGGTCTAGCTTTACAATAAAATAATAATAGATCTAGAAAAACCCTATATATATCCTAGGGAGGAGTAAACAAATAAAAATTCCTCCAACTAACTATAACAAACCCTAACAACCTCCACGAAATGAGGCGGACAAAACCAAAATTACAAGATCTAAGAGACTCAAGGACCAAGGAGGAGGGAACCTCCATGAAACAAAGGTGGAAGATGACAAGAGAAGCTAAACCTTAGTCTCCAAAAGAGCTCTTCAAAAGGCTAGTGCTCAAAGGAGAATGGTCCAATAAGTAATGTGTAACCCTAGATCTAGGGTTTGACCACGCAACCTCCATCATAGATGCAGTATAACATCTCCAAAGTGGACCATATCAAGTGCAACGAACTCACTCAATTAAATGCTGTCCACATAACAACCAACTTCTTCATCCTAGATCTAGGGTTTGAGCACCCATAGAGCTCCTCAAACAACCAAAAGATCTGCATATAGTGTGGAACAACTCAGCATGTGGAATCTTCCAAGAAGAATGGCCTACAAGCCCCCCTGCATGGCATAGAAGACCCTCAAAGGGTCTAACGACCCTCCAAGTATAGCATAAATCGATGGTAAAGGAGCCCACAAGTCCTTTGATCAAAAGGACCTGCATTTATGACCTCATCAGCAATAAAAATGCTTTCCTTTCCACAGAACCCTTATATCGATCTTTACAGTAAAATTATACTCATCATCTATTGTTCCCAATTCTGATTATTTTCAAATCAACCATTGGCTACCATTGAACTAAGGGCTTGTAACCAAAATTTTGTTGTCAGAACCTTCAATAATGCAGGAATCTCAGCATCAACTAAAACCGTATTGCCTTCCTAATGAAAATTTATTCTCAACCATCTATTGTATCACTTCTTCAGTGGCCTTGCACTGTGGTTTGGATCAAAACCAAAATTACTAAGCACAATAACGACATCCTGAGTGAATTTAAGATTGATCTCCTTTTGTTTTAGACTTTTAGTCTATCTTGCATAGCTCCAGCTGTAAGTTGTAGCTGAAGTTTGAACTATATGATTAATTTGATGCAAGTATAAATGCTGGAAATTGGAATACAATATAATCATCAACTTAATTCATGAAATCTAGATGAAAAGTCTGTCATGCAACCTCCATCACTTGGCCTTATATTAGTTCAAAAACTACCTCTCAGGTTGTAACATGATGATCCACAAAATTTCCATGGAAAAATGAGCTGTTTGGCAACTCTAAATTATCAAGATCAAAAGTTTCTGGAAGAGTGATAGAATGATATGGCACTGTTGATTCCTCGGTGGTAGATTGAATGAAGTAGAATGAGATGCTTGCTTTATCTTTACCAGAGTTTGACTGTGATCATTGAAAAGGTAATTCACCTTCCAAGAAAATATCCTCATGACCCCAAGCAACAAATGTCTGGACAGGTGGAGCGCAATTTGCACTTTAGGAAAGAGAATAGAGTCTCAAGGTGGACACTTCTTCTTTGACCTACTTTTTGATGCCCTGATCATGGTGACTACACCCTTCAACAAATGATCTTTATATTTGCTCACAATTGTTGATCCGCTTCCAAATATGATGAGGGATGGGTCAGATCTCAACATAAGGCCTTTGGCATCTACTGGAGCCATCCCTTTGAGCCATGGAATTAAGAGAGAGATCTATGCATGTTGCTTTATTACAAAATGTCAAAGAAATCATTCTCATAACCATAAGCAGAATGGGCATGAAAGATGCAGAAAATTGAAATCATTTCTCCATTTTATCTAACATATTTATGCTCTACACCAAATGTTTGCTCCATACCAAGAATATGGGTCTTGTTTATCCCTGACTAAGAGTTGGCAATGTTATAGATGTTGACTGGTCGATCTCATTTGCCTGAGCCAAGGCTGCAGTACCATTCCACCACTGCTATGACTCAGAAGGATACCAACATAAATATTTTGGTCTTTATAAATTTGCATTTGCATTATGATTTGAATAACTTGCTTTCCAAACTGGTCGTCAGTTGTGTATAAACCTACCAGAAACATATTCGAGATAGACATGCTATTTATCATCTATTTTCATTTGACTTATCAGCAAAATTTTATTTAGTATATACATCTCTTCAATCTTTGCTGGAGTATATTGCTACAAGTAACCATCATACATAACATACATTGATAGGACATTTTTTTCCTTAGTAACAGTAACTTTGTCCAGCATGGGTTCTTTGTCTTGGACAAGTTTTTGCAAGCAAGTTCTCCTCACGAAAACCATCAATAGCAAAAGCTGTCCCAAATATATTGAGAATAGACTTCCATATCAATGACCCTCCATGCAAGTGAATCAAACTGCATAACAAGGACCCTTGTTTGATATCTCATATCTTTTGCCACATCAAGTCAATGGAAACTTTAACAAATAGGATGTTAGCATATAACAACCCAAATTTTGCCCACAAATCTACTACAGGAAAATGTCTTGATTGTGACTTCTATAGGACATAATTTATTCATTAACTCTTATTACCTCTAATTGTCCTTTCATATAGGCCAGGGAACCTTGTTGGTCATTCTCTCTGAAATGCCTTGCTAGTAAATCATTTAGGCTTGATGAAGTATTCCCTTCAAGATGCAACCCCATGCTAAAAGATGTGATAAAAATCAGAAGTGGACACTGAAGCAAAATGGGAGGTAGTAGGCCCCTTTGAGCAATGCATAGGTTTCAATCCATTGCCACCATTGATCAACCTATTGCCCTTGTAGGTTTCAATCTTATAAATTGGAATCATACAATTCCTAGCTTAAGGGTTGTAGGAGGAAGGGTTACAAGGTTATGTTTCGCATATATGCTGAAATGCTGAAAAAACTGTTAATTGTGTTGAAAGATGAAAAACAACACGATTTCTATCTTTTTCAGCGAGCACCCTGAAATGGGTATAACTTTTAATCTTAAAATTTACTTTAACTGATATTTGAATGAAACATTTGCCTTACTTTATCTCACATTCTTTAACTTTCATTTACCATTTTTTTTTTTGCTAGTGCTTTTTATGGGGTTTTTGGCATGCAAGTTGTGGGTGTGCCTAACAAAATAGTTCAGTGTAAAATTGGCTGGCTGCTCGATTTCAGAGCCCAAATTTGTCCAAAACCAGCTCAGAGGATGAAGTTTTGACCAAACTAGCTTGAACTGGGCGATAATTTTTCGAACCAGTCAGTTCTTATAGCCATGTTTGGGAGTACCTAGGGCACTCCTATAACATAGTATCATTGATTGATTTCTTGGTTCCATGACCTATCGTTTTGGTCATTTGTTGGATGTTAATAAAATTATCTTATCCTATTTGATGCCATAAGGAATTGTTTATGATGTTGCCACTTCCAGTTGTATTCACAAAACATGTAACTGCTATATCACTTCCCACAGATCTGTAAAGATGATGTTCCGTTATTCTTGATGGAAGAAATTTCCTTGTCTTCTTGTCCACCACAAAGCAATTAGCCCTTCCTCTAAGATTACATCCAAGTTTGTACATTGACTAGTTATTTCACTTACATAAAAAAAAATATTTTTCCATATTGGAATATGAGGGTTATTCATAAACATAAATATCTTATCTTCTAATTCAAGCCACACATCAATTCCTTTCACATATCGTGTTTATGTCAATACCCAAAATCACTATTTCTAACCTAGAGTTGTTCTCCACAAATTCAACAAACCAATCAAAGCTATTACTCATATGTTTTGATGTGTTGGAATTGGAATACCAAGCATTTGACTTACCTTTTGTCTGAAAAGAAACAAAAGCTACCAACTCCTTTTCTTCCTGCGCCATGTTTCCTTACTTTTTGCTCAATTTTCCATTGTTATTCTCTACATCCCAATTCTTCCGCTGCTCTCAACCTTTAGATGCCTAACTTCACCACTATAATAGAATTTCAAGTTCTTAATCTCAGATTTATCTATACCTTTACTTGGACATGTACTTGTAGATGCACCATTGCTAGATCCTCCTTATTGTTTCTGATTTCCTTTGCCTTTGTATTTTGCTGCAAAATCACATGTAGAGGCACCACTAATGCCAATTCCAAATTGTTTTTTCTATATTTCCTTCTATAACACCTAATTGAACTAAGTCTCAAAAGTGGTACTAGCAGATTTAGAAGAAATGTTAAGTGTTTCCACAAAAAATTTAAACAATGGAGGGATAACTTTTAAGGTAATTAAAACCATATTTTCTTCATTTAGTTTTTGCCTCTCATCAGTAATTGATCTCTAACATCTTTCAATTTCAATGAGTGTTCTGATGTCTCAAAAGTGGTACTAGCAGATTTAGAAGCTATGTTAAGTGTTTCTACAAAAATTTTAAACAATGGAGGGAGGATTTTTAAGGTAATTACAACCATATTTTCTTCATTTATTTTTTGCCTCTCATCAGTAATTGATCTCTAATGTCTTTCAATTTCAATGAGTGTTCTAATGTTGAATTTCCTTCCTCCATTTGCATGGAAAAAAACCTATTTTTAAGGTAAAAGATTCTACCTTCGGTTGTAGTTTTGTGCATTGTCCTTAGCCACTTCCATAATGTGGATGCATCTTCAAGATCTTGTAGTTGTGGGAGTATGATCTCCTCTATCAAAGACATCTTGACAAGACTACTTCATTATTCTTGTAGTTATATTTGTCACAATCCTCCTCATCATCTGGTTCTCTAAGAACTTACCCTGGTCATGACTGTCACTAGAACCTTGTATGGGAAAATGGTTATTATTCATTGTTTCCATGTAGTAAAAGGTTCCCATTAACGTTTTGATTTGGCTCCAACGACAGGTTAGAAAGGTTAGTCATCTTTTTCATTGTACATTATTAAAAATAATCGAACATCTATACAAGGCAAGTCTCGACCTAAAAATTATATATATGTATGTTTCCATGCATAAAAATATGTATTGCTACATAATACTAATATTCTCTCAATGGGAAATAGGTAAACTCTTTTTTTCATTACAGTTGCTTATCACCACTGCCCAGAAATTTTGGACCCTGTGCCCTTCTAATGCCCTTATTTGTCACCTGTGCTTAATCACACCTGCATGTTATGTCTGTCTGCACACTCTTGTGTTGGATTCCTCCTCGATGAACTTGTTTCTAATTAGCACATTTGCCTACCTCCACAAAAATTCTTCTCATCTAGTTTTGAACTTTCTGCACCTATTTAAGGCTTACAATTACCGTAACTTGTCTTGCATATATGCCTATAATAAACATTTTGTTTCCTAAACTATGAAGTTAGGACTTTTACTTTAATAAATAATGAATATTATTCTCTTTCAAATATTAAAATAATTTGGCGGACTTATCCTTTATTGCATCCTTATGTTTGTGTGCTTAACTCTTTGCTTAATTGTTCCTCTTTTGCCTATTGTCTGCTAAACAATTTCATGGCCATGGTATCTTTTTGATGTGCCTACTTTTCTTCATTGTTTTTTTATTCTTTTTAATTAGGTCATTTGGAAATGCCTCGATAGCGATGACACTCTATTGAATCAAGTTTAGAGGATAGATGAAAAGTCCCTGAAAAATTGGTAACATCATGAGAAATCCTAATTCCAACTATAAAACGATAAATCGCCACCTAAAAATTGCAATTAATTTGCTTTTTTGTAAGCAAGTACCCATAGGTATTTGAATTTGTGACCTTACATTTACAACTTCTCATCTCAATTACTCCATTACGAACTGCACTTAAAAATTGTAATTATTAGCAAAAATGAGAAAATTGTGATTTTTTCAAAAATATTGCTAAAAATTGTTAAGGTTGTGAAAAAAGGCCAGATAAGTCCAAAATTTGATTTTTTGTGGATCATTTTTCAGGCTTATTTTCTGTTGGAACTTGGAAGCCATAACTGGAAATATTGAATTCTTAAAGTAGAAGTTGGCATTCTCCTTTATCTTTCCTTTTCTATCCTTTTACTTCATTTTAAGATTACTATTAGTATTTCCAAGATATTTTTGAGAGGTTCCAATTTTATTTCACCCCAAAGTATGAGGTGTATCCTCAAGCCGGAAGATGTATCTCTTGGGTTTTATGGAATGTCTAAGAGGTCAGACTATTCAGTGTCCTGGTGATGATATATGATATGGCTAATGTTAATCCAGTGGTAATTTGAAATATTACTGCATCTTCAAGTTGAATTCCAATAGGAAGGGTGATCATATGTCCTTGAGAATTGTGTTGTTTGTATGGTTACAGAGAATAATACCATAGAATAAAGAATACATTTTAGTATTTTACATTGTTTCTCTATAATTGGCATGTGCTGGCCAGAGTCTTGAAACTTGAACTCAGCTCATATTTGTTTGAGGAATTGATAGAAATTCTAGGAAATGCAAATATTAAAAGTGAAAAACTTAAGTAACGGGAGGTCTGTAGCGAGATTTGTCACCTAACTGAATGAATTAGATTTTGAAGAGTCCATTGATTATGTTGTCTAAAAGAATTAAATTTGATATTAGATTTAGTGGCACACATTGTGATGTGAGTTGCTATTGACTTTAATTTCCTGGCCTTTATTCCCTCCCTGCTTTTCTAAAAGAGTAGAATGAAATTTAATTGCTTTTCTCATATCACTGAGAAAACAGTCAATCTAAACAGTAGGGGACAAGCTTATTGAGTCATTCTTTAGAAAAGGAAAGAAACAACTTAGAAAGTATATAGTGAGTTTCTGTTGTGATCTTCTCCTTTTGATCGGTCAATTTATTTGGAGAAGATAGCCTTTAAGTGTATTTTGGGGATGTTTACATATAATCACTTTAAGCTTCCAGTTATTTCTACAGCAACTACAACAAGTTGCTTCTAGACCACAACCCAACAGACTACACACACATGATATATACACAGAAAAACACCAGAAGACATACAAATTCAAGATGCCATCCATGCATTTAAAATTTTGAAATAAATCCAAAAAAGCATCTACCATGGAGTATTCAGTAACTTGTTTACTTTTTCCATTTGCCATTGGGTAGAGCAATGACTGCAAAATTTATAGATTAAAATTTAATCTAAGATCAGGTCTCTCATTTTGTACTAGTGCTTACTAGTTCAATAATGCTCCCATGTGATCTTGAATAGTTAGATTTTTGAGATTTAATAAGAGCTCCATTTCCAAGATGGTCATTTTCAGATACTGTACTGGTTTGTTTGAGCATGGATGAAGAAACTTATATTCTATAATTTAGGTCTCAATTAACATTTTCTAGCATGAGAAGTAGAAGAACTCGTGACTTTCACTTATTACGGTAGAGACAGCTTTTCTGGTTTGATCTTTGCATAAAGGTTTCCATGCAAAAACTACATCAGAAACCCAACTCAAAATCCAAAAAAAAAGATGGGGAAATTCATCTCTTCCTTTGCCCCAACCTAGTCAACCTCAACCTCAACCCACTAATCAAGGAGTTAAGGATATTGATCTTGTAATTGACCTTGAAGGAATATTGGGGAAAATCAATGTTCTTGTTCCTCTCAGAGAATTGATTAAAGTGCCATCAGAAAGTGAGAAGGCTAACAATTTCTTCAATCCTGATTGGAGTGAAGAGCTCAAAAATGACCCTCCCATCAATCTCCAAAGGCAAATCATGTAAGATTGGTGATGTGTAGCTTTTAGATAATAAAGAGGGATATAGCAACCTTTGGAAGGGAAATTGATTGTCTGTGGATGATTAGAAATAACAACCAGTCACATGCAGACTATTTCCTCCTAAAAACAACATTGCAGGGGTGTATTTAGCTGAGTTATCAACTGTTCCAAGGGAAATTGTTGATTATTTAGGCAACAATAGCTATAGTTGGGGTTCAGATAAATTTTTCCTATCGAAATAAAAAACTAGCAGTGACTTGGAATTATTTTCCTAACAGCTTCTGATTTAGAGGATGAGGATTTGGGGTTGAAACTCTGGAATTGGATCATCTAAAAAATGATAAACATCAAGGATATGGCTGGAAGTGGCCTATCAAAAGATTTCATCTCATCATACAGTCTGGGTACAATTGTTTTAGGCTTGGTGTTTTGGCATCCTAGAGGAGATATTGTTAGGAAAAATATTGAAGATTCTTTAGAAAGGAACTCATATACAACATGGATATGACATTCTTTACACACCGAATGTGGCCAATGCTGACCCAAGGAAGAAATAAGAAGTGTTTTAGATCTGATAGAAGTGACCTTGTCTCAGTCTGATTTTAAGAATTTTGAAATAAATCTATCAACAAAACCTGAAAAGGCAATGGGTAGTGATGTTATTTGGGAGAAAGCAACTTCTGCTTTAAATGATGGTCTTGAAGACAAGGGGTGCGATTATTCTGTTGATGAAGGAGGTGGTGCATTTTATGGTCCAAAGATTGATCTTAAGGTTGAAGATGCACTAGGAAGAAAGTGGCAGTTTTTAGTCAAAATATATCATCATAATAGCTGACATTAAATTGTCAACTCGGGGAGGTAAGCTTATGAGATGAAAACACTCTTTGTGCAGGATTTGGAGAGGAAAGATACTCTAACTCCCACTTTAATCAAACCATGAAAACACCCTCTTCTTAATCTTCTTATCAAACTGAATTCCAATTCAACCAACATCACCTTGACTAAAATTTGCAAGAAACAAAACTAGGCTTAACTTATTGTATGTTTTATCTTCTCATAATTGTATGATAAAAAGGAGTATTGAATTCATTAATATATATATTCAGTCTTCTCCTTAATAGAGATCTTCCCAATGCTTGAATCATTATCCTTTTTAAGAAAATAATACTCGAGACCTGGATGTTCCACTTTACAGGACAATACTTGGAGTGAAGAAATTTACAACTACTCAGATCAAATTATCACCAAAATCTGAATAAAACTTCTTCAAAGATTACCTTTTCATTAAACCACACCTCTAAAGAGAAAAATCGGTCCACTGTTATCTAATTTAGATGTGCACATCCTCCTAAAATCTTAAAACTGTTAACACAGAAAATGATGAAACTTCTTCTTCCACACCTCACAATAATACCGAAAGAAAATTACTTCTTTATCTGAAAAATGCTTGAACTATCATACCAACATAACACTTATTTATCTTTAGAATGAAATCAATCAACTCATAAAGATACACTACTACCACACTCAATTGTTTTACTCAAAATCAACTACTCCACATCTCAAATGAATAGAAAGCATAACAAAATGATTCTCAACTTGCTGCTACAAAAAATTGAACTCATACCAAATAACTGAAGGCTACATAAAACCAATTATCATGACCTAATATGAAAACATGCCTGATCTAGGGGCCCTTCCAGACTCAGGATGCACACATAATTCTTTCAATACTACATCAAAATCATGAGAAGAATCTTTTATTGGATAAGTAAATTTAGTAGTATGATAGAGTTGTTTTACAACTAGCCAAAATTCTAAGTATGTTCTGCATTACATCGTATCCTCTTTTTTATATGAACCCTCCCTAAAAACAGAGGATCGATAAAAAAAAATAGATCATTTACCAGGACCATATTCTCCTATTTTCCTGGGATTACAGACTATTTATAGGAAGAATTAATATAATCGTTACAGGATTCCATGACCGAAGGCATGGAATCATGCTATCGCTCCATATAGACCTGAAGTATCAACCAAAACTAGGACTCCCTTCCACGATGCTAGGAATCCGTTCTGAGGGGATAAGATCCATATAAGACCTCCAACAAGCATGATCCAAGTGGAAAAAGGAATCCTTGAATGCTGGAAAGAATCAAACCAACGAACCACCTTCCATGTTTTGCGCCCACCTATTCCTGTAGTCGGAGTGATCTGGTTGACTACCAGAATGTCAAAACATATGATTTCATTGCCATAGTGTCCAAAATTATACCACTTCCAATTGATAAAGTAGAATCCTTTGAAATCACCTGCATGGATTCCAAAATCATGCTACAAACGTTAGCCAAGACAAGCAATCTTCATTCTATTTGTTTACTAAAACACAAGAAATACAACTTAAAAGACTTCATTAATCACCTGTGGTTAATTGAAGGCAATTAGGCAATAACATAGATATTTGGGTTTAAACATTTGGAAAAATTGTGGTAAAGATAGGATCACTTAGGCAAACTGATGTCAAAAAGAGACATGTTGAAGACCAACAACAGTGTTAGGCAGTTCAGGTAGATTTCAATCTACCTCGGCGATTTGATCTATTTTATATTGATTCAAGCTCAGAGAAAAAACTATCCACCATGATTCAATGGCCATCCTAGGATCTATTAAAAGGTTCTTTGTCATATTGATAGAGTACTATGTTGGTGACTTTCCTTATCGTTGTCTCCAATACAAGCATGTTGTTTACCTATAACAAACACTCAGAAGGTAGTGCCAAAGAAATTAGAGAAAAATCCATTTCTAATGGATGAGACTGATGGTCACTAGAGTAAAGTCGTAATCAAAAGGTACTCATCTAGGAGGGGGCAGTCAAAGATGGTTACGTTGACTACTTTAACTTAATCACTAAATAATACCTCCCATCATGAGAAGAAATTAGACCATTTGTCAAAATTCTCAGCTCAATTGGGAGCACTAAATTTTATTGGTTGTGTTGATGGTGAAGCATTTGCGTTAACATACTCAAGGAGCTAACTTCCACCTCATACATCTATTATAAGGATAAAGCACCTTCCTACAATACACCCCAACAAGAAACAATTAGCTAGCATATTCTAAAAAAGAAGAATAAGGATACTAATGGAATGTGTGTGAACTACAACCAGAAAAGAGTGTTTTCTAGCTAAAAACTGAAAAGTCATTAAAACATTATGAAGAAATCTCAAGCGTGAGTAGTTTGTGCAAAAACATGTCTCAAAGGAATAGAAAGCAAGATCTAAGGGTTTTTCTAGATGGCACATAAAGTTCACTACACAAATAGAGGTGACGCCCAGAAAAGAACATGTTTAAACTAAACGTAGAGTGCATTGCTATTTTCAAACTGACGCACCTATTGGTTAATAAGAGACACATGTAAGGGAAGACTCACTCTTATTGGAGATGTGTTGAGTATGGTAATACATGCATATATTTGGAAATCTAGTTCTGCCTTTTCTTTAAGATAAATCTAATTTTGTGTTCCTTTGTAGATATTGCTTGACCATTCTTTCATGTTTCTGTTGGTTTTTTAGATGGTTTGCAATGGCTGATATCCTTTTCCCCATATTCTAACTGATTTGGGTTTTATTCACTAAATTCCTTGCCCGCATATGTGGAGAAATTAATCTTCTCTTCTTTTATGTCCATCAGCTGACCTGATTTTATCATCCCCTCATTTTTTTTTGTAATCCTTCATTTTAAGGCTTTCACTAGTATGTTATAAGGTCAATTTTTTAAACTGAAACTAATGTCTAATATCTGCATACAGGTCAACCCATCATTTTCTTTTACCAAAGAAGAGGTTGAATACTTAACAAACCGCATTCAAAATGGGGGCACAGAGGTTGTTGAGGTAAGCATTTACCATTTGTCTATTAATTTGTATAAAGTAGAAGGGCTTCTAGAGTTCCTATCGTCTTGTAATATTTCAACTACTTATTCTCCGTCTGTCAAAATTGATGGTGAATATATACTGAGCAATCGATGTCTATATGTTTCGCCTTCTGCGGTTTTTTCTAATTCATATTGCTTAATGTTGAATCCAGGCAAAAGCTGGAACGAGATCGACAAATTTGTCAATGGTGGGATTTTCTGAACTATATTTACAATCAATGTTTTTTTCATAATTTCTGCTCTGTGATTCTTCTCAGTTCTCAGAGGAAATCTATATGTTGAATCAAGGCATTTGCAACAGCTAAATTTGTTGATGCTTGTCTCCATGGTATGTGGTGTGATGCTGGTGTTGTACAGTGTGCTTTTGTTGCATCAAAGGTATATAATAATCATGGAGATAATAAAGATTTGCTTCAAAATATTTGACTCTTAATGTTATTTCCTGTTTAATGATTATTGACATTTGTATAAATTGCAATGTTGATGATAACAGGTAACTGAACTACCATTTTTTGCTTCAAAAGTAAGACTGGGTCATGTTGGTGTTGAAGAAGTTTTCCCTTTAGTACCATTGAGTGCATGTGAAAGGTCAGTGAATACCGACTGAAAATGATTTTATCTGCAAGCATTGGTACATCTAAATATATTTTCAACATTTAATTTGAAAAAGAATCTTATTTTTGGGATGTGCTTGTCTTGGCAGATCTGGGTCAGAGAAGTTGAAGAAGGAATTACTAGCAAGCATTGAAAAAGGAATTTCATCTATTGGACAGTAACTACATACTGGTCTAAGATTATATACACAAGTTGGATTTTAGATGATTGTTAGTCAGTACTTTGGTTTTCCTAGTTTTCTGTTTTAACTTATTTTACATGTTATTGAAATACAAAGTAGAGGATACAATGTTATCTTCTTCAATTTAGACCAACATGTATTTTGTATTGGACAAGGTCTTAGATCAATTTGGCCACTGCTAGCAAATTTTTTCATTTGCAACTGAGATGATTGGGCTTAAGGTTCAAATCTCTTTTATTATTTCTATTTCTTATGTTCGCTATAGTATTTTTTTTACATTTTATGTCAGCTATAATATTTTTTTACTTCTTATATTTCTAGTTTTTATGTGGCTATAATATATTTTTTTGTAACATCTTTTTATTAAATTGATAAATTCAATGTCTAGATGTAAATAACAAAAAAAACAATGCATTGTTGAAATCAATGCAAATAATCAAATCAATATGCATCTTGTGTTATTTAACAACATTTGTGTGTGGTCTATTGATAAGCAATAAGATGATTGGGCTTGTGTTAACTTAGATACCAAGGTTCAAAACCCTTTTCGCTTGGAGTTATAGTTAGTTATCAAATCTAACTATTATTATGGATTTTTTTTATTAAATTGATAAATTCAATGCATACATGTAAAAAACAAAAAACAATGCATTGTTTAAATCAATGCATCAAATGAAATCAATATGCACCTTGTGTTTTTCAAGAACATATGTTTGTGATCTATTTAACAATGCATTGTTGAAATCAATGCAACAATGTTTTTTATTAAATTGATAAATTCAATGCTTACATGTAAAAAAAAAAAAAAAAAACAATGCATTGTTGAAATCAATGCAACGAATCAAATCAATAGGCATTTTGTGTTTTCTAAGAACATTTGTTTGTTGTCTATTGGTAATTATTGAGATGATTGGACTTAAAGTTCAAATCCCTTCTATTTTTTTTTATTTTTTATGTCCACTATAGTATTTTTTTTACTTCTTTTGTTTCTACTTCTTATGTCTACTATAAGATATTTTTTACTTCTTTATTTTAATTATTATATTTTTACTTTTTATGTTAGCTATAATATTTTTTACTTCTTTATCTTTTTTACTTCTTATATTTTCTAGTTTTTATGCCAGCTATAATATATTTTTTGGTAACATTTTTTTATTAAATTGATGAATTCAATGTATAAATGTAAATAGCAACAAAACAATGCATTGTTGAAATCAATGCAACGAATCAAATCAATATGCATCTTGTGTTTTTAACAGCATTTATGTGTGTTTTATTGGTAAGTAGTGAGGTGATTGGTCTTAAGGTTCAAATCATTTTTTCGTGGAGTTATAATTAGTTATCAAATCTAACTATTATTGTTGTTAAAATAACAATTAAGGTTGGATTTTAATATGGTAGCCATAACATTATTAATTTTTATTTGTACTTTTTCTATTTCTTATGTTGGCTATAATATTTTTTTTAACTCTTTTGTTTCTACTTTTTATGTATGCTATAATATTTTTTTACTTCTTATGTCCACTATAATATTTTTTTTATTTCTTATATTTCTAGTTTTTGTGTTGGCTACAATATATATTTTTTATATCTTTTTATTATATTGATAAATTCAATGTATAGATGTAAATAACAAAAAACAATGCATTGTTGAAATCAATGCAAGCATGTTTTTTTATTAAATTGATAAATTCAATGCATACATGTAAAAAACAATGCATTGTTAAAATCAATGCAATCAATCAAATCAATAGGCATATTATTTTGTTTAACAACATTTCTATGTGATCTATTAGTAAGTAGTGAAGTGATTGGACTTGTCTTAACTTAGAGACCAAGATTCAAATCCATTTTTGCTTAGAGTTATAGTTAGTTATCAAATCTAACTATTAGTTAGCAAATCTAACTATTATTATGGTTGCTTTTATTTTATATTCTTATGTCGGCTATAATATTCTTTTTACTTCTTTGGTTTCTACTTCATATGTCCACTATAATATTTTTTTTACTTCTTTATTTATTTACTTTTTATGTTTCTAGTTTTTATGTCAGCTATAATAATTTTTTTACTTCTTATGTTTCTAGTTTTTATGTCGGCTATAATATATTTGTTTACATTGTGCCAATCGCGGAGTGACCGTCAAAATGATGTGATGTTTTAAAGTATTACTGGTAATCATAGTTATATTATTTCATCATTTTGAGTACGATTATTATGAACAATGGTGTTCAATTGTTGGTTTTCAGATATGAACTGCAGTGCACGATTGGAAGTTACCATATCAACAAAATTAGAGTTACAACTTTCCTTGTTATCACATTCCATGTATCCAAGTATGTCATATTCATTGGTAGTTATATTGATTCCTATATAAACCTAAAATTATCTCACATTCATGCTTTTGAGAATCCCTTTGCACAAATAACACTTGTTCACTATCTCTCTAGTTCACGGTATTGTTTTCTTTATTCTTCTATATGTTCTTATGATTCTTTTTCTCTTTCTCTTCTATCTGTTTGTCGTACTTTTCTTCTTTGATAATCAATATCTTCATTATTTGCAATATTATCATGAGGATCCACGATGTACCCTGAAATAGAGAACAAAAAACTTTAATCTGTTGAAATCATTGCAAAGTATTTTTTCTATTAAATTGATAAATTCAATGTATAGATTAAATAACAAAAAAAATGCATTGTTGAAATCAATACAATATTTTTTATTTATTAAATTTATAAATTCAATGCATACATGTAAAAAACAAAAAAATGCATTGTTGAAATCAATGAAACAAATCCAATAAATATGCATCTTGTATTATTTAACAACATTTATGTGTGGTATGTTGGTAGGCAGTAATGTGATTGGGCTTGTGTTAACCTAGAGACCAAGGTTCAAAGCCCTTTTTGCTTGGATTTTTAGTTAGTTATCAAATCTAACTATTATTATGGTTTCATTTGAATGCATTAGTTTTTTTATTAAATTGATAAATTCAATGTATAGATGTAAATAGCAAAAAACAATGCATTGTTGAAATCAATGCAACAATGTTTTTTTTATTAAATCGATAAATTCAATGCATACATGTAAAAAACAAAAAACAATGCATTGTTGAAATCAATGCAACGAATCAATGCAATATGCATCTTGTTTTTTTTAAGAACATTTGTTTGAGGTATTAAACAATGCATTGTTGAAATCAATGCAACAATGTTTTTTTATTAAATTGATAAACTCAATGCATACATGTAAAAAACAAAAAAAAATACATTGTTGAAATCTTCTACAGACACTGGGTTCTCTTCTTCCAACAATTTCCATGGTCCGAAGCTTGATTTTACTCGCTTCAATGGTATTGTTCCGACTGGACGGATTTATCAAGCAGAACAATATTTCAGTCTGCATAATAATTTTGATGTCAACAAAGTTTCACTTGCATCCTTTCATTTGGAACAGGAAGTTCTTCAATGGTGCTGTTGGTACATCAAGGCTCATGAAAAGCCAAAATGGCCAGATTTGTGCCAGCTCCTTTTGCAATGATTTGGTCCTAGTGCTTTTGATGACTTCACAGGAGCCCTCACTAAACTTCGCCAAATTGGCACTGTGAGAAAGTATCAGACAAAATTTGAGAAACTAGACAATCACACAGAAGGATTGCGTGATGACTTCTATAGGAGTTGTTTTATCAGTGTTCTAAAGGATGCAATCTGATCTGAGGTCAAAATTTTATGTCCCAACATAATGATGGAAGCCCTAGGGTTGGATAAGTTGGCATAGGACAAGATCACAGCCCAACAACGCTTCAAACCCACTTTTGTTCCCTTCAGAAATGTGGGTTCCCAACGACCTCCCATCCCACCAACTCATTGACCAACTCCTATCAAGAATTTGTCTGAAACAGAGATGCGGGCACATAGAGAAAAAGGGATTTGTTATAATTGTGATGAGAAATTCCCTCGGGGACATAGATGTGTTGAGCAAAAGCTATATCTCTTCGATGTGGATTCTCTTCCTGCCTATGAAATTGGTGAAGAAGCTCCAGATAAAATAGATGATCAGGTCGACATTCTGGAGTCGCCTATTGACCCTCCGTCTCAGGACGAATACCCAGAGATATATCTCCATGCTTTAGCCAGAGTCACCACCCCCCAAACAATGCGGGTCGGGGGTTACTTCAAGAAGATTCCTCTTACAATACTCATTGATTTTGGCAGCACTCATAACTTCATTAACCCTCAGATATCCAAACAAGATGATTTTTTTATCCATCCTTGCTCCAATTTTGAAGTCATGGTTGCCAATGGGGGAACCTTAACTTGTAAGGGGAAGTGTCGCAATGTGTGTATCTCTATGGGAGATTATAACCTGCGCTCTGACATGTTTTCCTTGGCCTTAGGCGGATGTGATGTGGTTTTGGGCGCTCAATGGATACACACACTTGGCCCAATCTTATGTGATTTTGCTGAACTTTGGATGTAGTTTTCAACCAATGGAAAAAATCACACATTAACAGGATTATAACCAAGGTTTCTCAACATCATCAGTTCACATCGCATGGAAAATATCCTTAAGAAGAATTCACATGGTGTCATCGCTTAGATCCATTCCATTCAGATGCAACCATCAACGGTCTCCACTACTCCTTTGGATCTACAACAAATTTTGGATAGATATACAGGTGTCTTTATTGAACCAGTGGGATTGTCGCCTTCAAGGCTAGAAGACCATAATATTCATCTCCTTCCTATTCCTCCCAACATCAGACCCTATCGCTACCCATTTCACCAAAAAACAGAGATGAAAATGCTTGTCCGGGACTTACTACAGCATGGTATTATTCGCCCTAGTACTAGTTCCTTTTCTTCACCAATTCTTATTGTCCGAAAAAAAGATGGGTCATGGTGCCTCTACATTGACTTCCGAGCACTTAATCCCCTCCCAATCAAGGATAAGTTTCCAATTCATGTTGTTGATGAGCTTCTTGATGAGCTTCATGGTGCTCAATTTTTCTCCAAGTTGGATCTTTGTTCTGGGTATCATCAAATTCGCTTTCATGAGGATGATATCCCTAAAACACCTTTTTGCACACACGATGGCCACTATGTTTTTGGTCATGCCCTTTGGACTCACTAATGCTCCTTCCAGATTCCAGGCATTGATGAATAAAATATTCTGGCCCTACTTGTGGAAATTCATCCTGGTCTTCTTTGATGATATCCTCATCTACATTAAAACATGGGCTGAATGAAGGAACTAAAGTTTCCACTAATATAATAGTAAATACAAGTAACGTAGAAATGCCATGTAAGTCAAGTAAATAATGTAAAGTAGAATAGATGTAAGATGTAAGATGATTTACAAGAATTAATGTCAGGTATTTTATACCCTAAGTGGGAAGGGAGGTGACTTTTCAAGTCACCTCTTGAGTAATTAATTAATTACCTTAATTAACCTACTTAGTATTAAATGTTAATATTTATAACATTTATGTTTGTTACATTGTCTTCCCCTTAAGGGAATCTTTGTTCTCAAAGTTGTATTGAAAACAATGTATGAATTCCCTTGAACTGTCGTCTTAGGGTCCTTTCATTTTTGTAATTTCGACTCTTGATGAAATGAGACGATACGAGTTACGGATTCCCAAGGAAAATTGTCGCATCGTATTTGTTGTGGTCCATCCCAGATCTATTTTTATTGGAGCTCTAAGATCATTTTGTGGGACGGGTCATTTCAATTGTTGCTTAGTATGTCGATATTTTTTATTGTCAACATAATTCTTCTATGAATGCTCGTTTTGACTCTATCATTGGTCAAAGTGAGGATTATAATTAAGATGTCTGTAAGGTGTATGTGTTGTTTGTTTTTCTTTCTTTTGATTGTAGGATGTCTGTAAGGTGTATTTGATTTTTGGATGCATCTTCCTAGATTTGCGCTTCTTGGTTCTCCAGTAGATTGTTATGATTCTGAATCTTTTCGATTCTTTCATCTTGCAAATTTTTGTCAATTTCTAACTTCTTGATTTGATTCTCTAGTTCCTGATTACGATTCTTTAGACACTGGTTTTCTTCCTGCTTTTCTAGTGTTCTTCCTTCGAGGTCTTCACCGACGTGTTCCCTCTTTCTACTTTTTTTCAATTTTTTAATCTTTGTAATCAGTATTTTGTTATGATTTCGTAGTCGAAAAATCTCTTCAGTGTTGCTTGATAACACCTTGTTGACTTTTGTCAATTCCAACTTATGTGTTTTCTTACTATCGTCATACTGCTGCTGGAGTTTTTCTTTTTGCTGTTGATGATGACATAACTCTGTTTCCTTATTTTCTAACTATCTCTGGACATGCTCCAACTCACTATCTTTTTCCATGATGATTTTTTTTTAAATCTTTATTTGTTCTTCTAACTCTTCATATCGTCCATCAGTTGATTCTTCGTCTGTAGTTTGCGATAAGGGAACTATCACTGAGAAATCATGTAGCGTTATTTTCTTCTTCTCATGGAAGAAGGTGATGCACTTATTTTTTGCATTGACGGAGAATGTTCCTAGTGTTTCCAACCAGTTATAACCCACCATTATGTCGATGATATGGTCATTTATAGCTGCGATAGTGAATTGAGCTGCAAAATGATAATCATCGATTTGTAATGGTACTTCTATTTGATCTTCATTTGACTCATTCTTCATTGATTCTTGAACTTGTACTTGATTTGCGACATCAATGTTTATAAAATTTTCCTTATTGGATGGACAAATAGCAATGGCAATTGGACTTTCATCAAATATCCCATTAACTTTCAGCATGGCCATCGGCACTTTCGTCGGAACATTAAGGAATCTTTTCTCTGCTTTGATAAAATCTGCCTCTTCCATTTTGACCTTCTTCATTTTTTTCCTTTTCCTTTTTTGTATAAAATAATAATTGTATTTAATACAGTTATTAAATTATTATTATTATTATTATAATACTATGATTGTTTTGGCTGGGAGGAAAAATAGGGTTTTAAAAATGATTTATAATAATTATTATTATATATAATAACAATATTATTATAAAAAATTGAATTGGATAAATTATAATAATAAATATTATTATTATTATTATTGTATATTATATTATTATTAAAGATTTATAATAAATCTTTTCTCTGCTTTGATAAAATCTGCCTCTTCCATTTTGACCACCTTCATTTTTTTCCTTTTCCTTTTTTGTATAAAATAATAATTGTATTTAATACAGTTATTAAATTATTATTATTATTATTATTATTATAATACTATGATTGTTTTGGCTGGGAGGAAAAATAGGGTTTTAAAAATGATTTATAATAATTATTATTATATATAATAACAATATTATTATAAAAAATTGAATTGGATAAATTATAATAATAAATATTATTATTATAAATTTATATATTTAAGGTTGTGAAGAATAGAATTTTAATAAAACTAGAATAGTTTTATAAGACTAGAATGGTTTTATAAAACTATGCTCTTGTTTTTTTTAACTTTTTTTTTCTTACTTTTCTTTCTTTTTTTTTTCTTTTTTTTTCCACTTTCCTTTTTTTTACTCCTTTCTTCTTTT
Source organism: Larix kaempferi (assembly GCA_027924585.1). Taxonomy (NCBI): domain Eukaryota; kingdom Viridiplantae; phylum Streptophyta; class Pinopsida; order Pinales; family Pinaceae; genus Larix; species Larix kaempferi. The sequence goes on from BSBM01000077.1 coordinate 6,189,295, forward strand.
TACTTCTTTTTTACGTCTTCCTTTTCTTTTTATTTCTTTTTTACTTTTACTTTTATTTATTTGTTTCTTTTCTTTTAACTTCTTTACTTCTTTGTTTCTTTTCTTCTTCTTCTTCTTCTTCTTTTTTACTTTTTTCAAAAATAAAATAAAAAATCTCAAGTACTTAGGGAAACCCTATTTTTTAATGGAAAAATTCCAAGATTCAGAGAATCTCTTAGATGATGGCTAATAGCTGGATCGGAAATGAAGCTCTGATACCACTGAAGGAACTAAAGTTCCCACTAATAGAATAGCAAATACAAGTAACATAGAAATTCCATGTAAGGCAAGTAAATAATGTAAAGTAGAATAGATGTAAGATGTAAGATGATTTACAAGAATTAATGTCGGGTATTTTATGCCCTAAGTGGGAAGGGAGGTGACTTTTCAAGTCACCTCTTGTTTAATTAATTAATTACCCCAATTAACCTACTTAGTATTACATGTTAATATTTATAACATTTATGTTTGTTACACTGAACATTTCCAGCATATAGATCTTGTAATGCAACTTTTCTCTGACCATCATCTCCACACCAAACAGTCTAAATTTGTTTTTGGACAGAAGGAAGTAGAGTATCTCAGGCACATTATTTCAGCACAAGGGGTTCTCATGGATCCTGCCAAAATAGCTGCCATGACTAATTGGCCGCATCCTCATACACTCAAGAGCCTTCGTGGTTTTCTCGGATTGACTGACTACTACCGTAAGTTTGTCAAGGATTATGAGAAGATTGCAGCTCCATTAACTGCTCTATTGAAAAAGGATTCTTTTACATGGACACATGCTACTGAGTGTTCATTTGACAAACTGAAACAAGCTATGTGTACTACACTTGTTCTAGCTATGCCCGATTTTTCCAAGCCCTTCACTATTGAGAGTGATGCTTACGGCAATGGAGTTGGTGTTGTTCTCCTTCAAGATGAACATCCCATTGCGTTCCTTAGCAAAGCCCTTTCCGGTAAGAATTTAGTTTCCTCTACATATGAGAAGGAAATGATGGTTATTTTGCATGTAGTACAGAAGTAGTGACCATACCCATTAGGGAATCATTTATGCATCAAGACTGATCACTAGAGTCTAAAATATTTCCTAGAACAATGTGTATCCTCCCCAGCACAACATAAATGGGTTAGCAAACTCATGGGTTATGACTATGAGATCACATACAAGAAGGGTAAGGACAATATTGTGGCGGATTCTCTTTCTCGCACATTTGATGACCAAGTTTCTCTTTTAGCTATTTCTATGCTTGTTCCAAATTGGTTGCAATCTGTTCAACAAGGCTATGTCAATGAATCTTCATTATCTCAAATCATCCAATGCTTGGCCAACAACCCTTCTGTTGTACCACATTACTCTTGGGATGGTGCTTCACTGAGACACAAGGGTCGTCTGGTGCTTCCCCAGACCACAGATCTTCAACTGGCTATCTTCTATGAACTCCATGCTTCTCCATCGGCAGGGCACTTTGGGTTCCTCAAAACGTAACAAATGGTGGTTGAATGTGATACCTGCTAGCACAATAAGGGTGAAACAACCCTCCTTTTGGGATTTCCCGAACCCTTTCCCATCCCTACATGGATTTGGACAGATATTTCTATGGATTTCATTGAAGGGATTCCTAAATCTGGAGGGAAGACAGTGATTTTGGTTGTGGTTGATCACCTCTCCAAATATAGTCATTTTTGTGCCCTCATCCATCCCTATACAACCTCCTCAGTCACACAAATTTTCCTGGACCAAATATTTCATCTTCATGGAATCCCTTCTTCCATTGTCTTGGATTGCGATGCAACTTTCATCAGTCATTTTTGGATAGAACTATTTCGCCACAATGGTACCAAACTGAAGACAAGTTCAGGGTATCACCCACAAACAGATGGTTAGACTGAAATTATCAATAAATGCTTGGAAACTTATCTTCGTTGCTTCACCTCCAAACAACAACATCAGTGGGAAAAGTGGCTCCCTCTCACTGAATGGTGGTACAATACCTCTCACCACACTGCCTCTAAAATGACTCCATATGAAGCAGTCTATGATTAGGCACCGCCACTTCTTCTTCCATACAGCCCCACCAGTTCACTAGTTCAGGAAGTTGACACAGTCCTTCATAACTGCAATCAGATTCTTCACATTTTGCGGGACAATATTCACATGGAAAGAAATCGAATGAAGCAACAAGTCGATCAGCATCATTCTGAGCGCACTTTTCAAGCAGGTGATATTGTTTTTATTCGTCTATAACATTATAAGCAATCCTACCTGAAACTCAAAGGGAGTCATAAGCTTGCTCCAAAGTTCTATGGGCCATATAGGATTCTTCATAATATTGGGTCTGTTGCTTATAAATTGGAACTTTCTCCTTCTTCCCGCATTCATCCAGTATTTCATGTCTCTTCTCTGAAGAAAATTCTTGGAACCAACATCAGAGGACAAACTATTTTACTAGAACTAGATAATGAAGGATCCATCCTTTTGGATCCGGAGGCCGTCCTCAATAGGCGCACTCGTCAACTTCGCTCTCACTCTATCACAGAGGTCTTAATTCAATGGCATGGAATGCAACCAGAGGATTCTACATGGGAATCACTCCTTCAGATTCAGCAACAATTTCCACATCTAAAGCTTTGAGGACAAAGCTTTTTCTAAGTGGGAGGAGTTGTTAGGAACCCATGTCAACCCTTCTCTTTACTTTGTTAGTATATTTTTGTTGGACGCATATGCTTTGTAAGTCGTCCCGTAGTATTATATGTTAATCCATAGTTTGTATTATCCCATAGTATCGATCCATAGTATTGGATACATATGCTTTGTAAGTCGTCCCGTAGTATTATATGTTAATCCATAGTTTGTATTATCCCATAGTATCGATCCATAGTATTGGATACATATGCTTTGTAAGTCGTCCCGTAGTATTATATGTTCCATGGTATTGATCTATACTATTGGCGCCTAGACTTAGTATATAAGTTTGTGTTGAGGCCAATGGAGGTAGCATGAAGTTATTTGTATTGAGCTTGCTCAAAGGAGGTTTCCCCCTCGAAGTGTCCCGCGATCAATAAATCTATTCTGAGTTTTGTTATTTCTGTTATCTCGTGAATTTTAATTAATTAATTGTTGCAGGTTCCTCACAACAACTTAGGCAGAGTTCATCATTCACATTTAACTATGTATCAGCATTCATCAATTAAGCATGTCATAAATCATAATAGACACATCGCAAGACAATTGTAGTAAACTTTGTTATATTTAATTTGATATCATTTACAGTAAGGCCACAGCCTTCACAATAACATCATCTACAACTGACTGAGAAGCACCAACTTCTATCCCAAGACCCAGCTTGGTATTTTCTTAGATCCAACTAAGAAAAAGGTGAGCAAGACCCAGGTTGACTTCAAATACTTATCAATGTCATCAACTCATTACTATCATGCACTTTTCATCAACTGTTGCACTTGTCATCAATTCTGCTTCAACAACCTTGTCCACTTCTGTTGCTCTATCAATTCATTCTACTGTAGGTGTCACTGTCATTAATCAACCATTACTGTGGCCCTTGTCGTCAATTTTGCTTCAACAAACTTGTCCACTTCCGTCACTCTATCAATACTATTTATTTACTTGCCACTGCCTTGTCACATAATCATGTCATCAATCTGTATAAACAAGTCCTTTACTGATCAAGCATGTCATCATTTTGCATTATGTCTAGTCATATTTATATACGAGTTTCCTTAGTCATTGTTTGTCCCAAAATTAAGATAAAAGAAAAAAGGAGAAAAGAAAATTTATTAAGTTTATTGTTGCCTTAGTCTTCCATCTACAACTACCTCTTTTTCACCTGAATTTCATCATTGATCAAAATTCATGTCATTTCCTTTCTTCATGTTTTCTAAACCCGAGATCAGAGAGAGGAGATGAATCACACCTTCATTTCCCTCCTTGCTATCTGACTCCTTCCTGACTACGGATCTACTACTTCCTCAGAGTCACCTGAAATCAGAACTCCTTTCCACCCAATCTCTCACCAAATTTATCCACACAATTCACACCAACAAATTAGAGCATTGGCTCCTATTTATACACATTTCCATAAATTTTGGGGGCCAACATGTCAAAGAATTATATTTTTATTTTTATTTATTTTTGGATTATTTTGAGGAACCGACTTCACAGTTGGTCATCATTTTTTTTAATGTTAACAGGCCGACCTAAGTTTGTTTGATATTTGAATACTTTGTTACCACGTCAAAAGCTAGGCAGGGGATTTATTGCCATGTCAAGACTTCAAGCATAAATTGTCAATCTTCTTTGCCACATTATCTTCAACAAATGACCACAGAATGGGTCATTTGTTCTTATCATGATCCCAAACCATTGTGGGTCAAAGGACACGATCCCCACAACCATGTTCTTTACCAAGTATTCCACCAATACAATAAAAACTTTATATAGTATCAAAATCCCATCAGACCACCACATATGTGGGTACAATTCCTACGGGAATTTTCCATTACAGCTGGTGGGCATTTTTCTTGACCCAATTGTGGGAATTTTTATTTTAAGTGGTGGGCATAATGCCAAAGAGCCAGTAGGCATTTTCTTATTGCTCATGTAGGAATTTTTCATAGGGCCTGCAGGAATCTTCTCCATAAGCTAGTGGGCATTTCTTTAAGGGACCTGCAGGCATTTTTCATAGGGCCTACAGGCACTTTTGCTTAGGCATGTGGGAATTTTTATATAGGGCCTACAGGCATTTTCCTTCATGCTGTAGGCTTATGCCCACACAAAATTCCACTTCGAATACAAGCTCTGCGAACATATTTTCTATGTGAACTTGTGGGCTTAGTTTACATCCTTTGCATGTATTTCAATCACAAAATTTGTGCAAGGCTTGTGGTCAAAAGATCACTTGTGGGTTCAAAGCTTCTACACCAAAAATGTGGGCTTCTTCTATAAGCCTTTATCACCAAAGTTACCACATTCAAGAAGTCATTGAAGACTTATTTTTCAAACTACATACGCGCTCCATCATGATCAAGTAATGTCCAAGTGTCACTACCTCATCAAGACATCAAGTAATGTCCAAGTTTCATGTCCTCCTTGCCATGTCATCAACCTTTGTATTCCTTTGTTATTAATGGATTTTCATCAATGACAACTGTTAGTCCCAGATGCGTTCTAAGGCTATCTTTAGAACTGTGCTTGGACATCAATAATACATTTTGAATTCTTTGCTGAATTGAAAACACATTTGACAGAAAATAATGTAGGATTCCAATCTTGAAATAAATGGGCAGTATTCCAATGTGCCAGAAATCAAACTTTGAGTATCAAATGGAGAATGAATGGCATAAAATAAAAGTACTGCAGAGAGTAAATCTTTATTCATTTAAAGAATGACGTGTTGAGCCTAAGAGAGGAATTCAACCGTCCTAACAAAATGACCACAGAACTGCCACTGAGTGATACAAGGATATCTCCTCCACATAAATCAGCATGAAAACTTCACTTACTGACCATCTTATAAGAAATAGAATTAAGCATATGCACTCATATTAAACTCAGAATAGATCTGTTATTCATAAATGAATGAAAGAGATGAAGAACATGAGAAAGTACTAATTGTACACATTAAAATTTTGAGTCCATAAAAGCTTCAAGATAGGGCAATAATATTCTTCTTTATGTATTGATCAAATTGTCCAATATATGAAGTGATACTTCTTACAAAAGAGAGTCGACCCTATGGCTATTTCCATCACTACTATATATAGCCTTCTAGGCATGTACAAAAATTGAGACATTACAAAAAGTTGTTACATCCCAACGGCTTATGAAATTATGTTCATGATTCTTAACAAAAACTATTACAAAAGAAAACAACCTTCAGGACTAAGGTTGACTAATAAGTTGTTGAGACTAGGGTCCACTTTGCTGAGGTGGAGGAAAGTCCTGTTGTGCGGAAGAGGTCCCTACTTCGGGCTGTGCGGAAGTGGCTGCGACCGTTGCTTGCTCTCTAGTGGACTGCTCCAACCTCTGAGCTTCACTAAACCTGGTGATGCTTTTCCACTCCCTACCCATAGGATACTGAAAATACTTGAGTTCTCTAAGAGACGAATCGAGATTTGTGTAGTGCTAGAAAGAGGCCTTTGGAATACTATTGAAAATAGCTTGCAGGAGATCGAGGACTTCAAAGTTTTTGTCCAGCCTCTCCACAACTGCTTTTCCACTGAGTTCCTGTAAGGTGTCGGTCAAGCGAATTTCAGAGTCCCTTGCTTCTGTCATTAGTGTGACATAATATTCCAGTGGGTGTAGGTCTTCATTCCCATCCCAGAAGGAAGGAAGACTAAGAGGATACACTATCATGGACTACTCCTTGAAGGCGAATACGTCATGCTTCAACTGAACTGCCATGTCTGCTACATTCTGGGCTAAGGTATTCTTTGTGGCCACCTTGTTGGCCTCCATGATCAATTTGGTCTGATCTCAAACGGTGTATGTCTACAGCTCCGCGAAAGTCTTTTCATTCAAGAATTCAATTACTTCTCTAGCCTCCTAGGCGTTTTTATTTACATGTCTTATCACATCTCATGCATCCAGTGCAGTGGTTTTAGCTATTTTTTATTCTTCCTGGACAATGCTGAAATGATTCCATTGAGAATTTATCAAGGCCCTTATCTGATTCCATAACATAACCTTAGCGCTTTTAATTAGAGGTTTTCTGGTGAGTTTAGTGGATAGTTCCCGCACCTTGCCCTGGAGCTCATCCACCGTTTGCTGGAGTCCTGAGATCACTTGATCTCTCTTCATCAACTTTTCATTGGTGTTGAAGAGTTCATTGCATTTCGCTCTTAACTGAGTCTGCACTTGATTAAGCTGTGCAACTTTAATACTCATCTATGCCACGGCTGGGTGAGTTTTTCCGTTCGATCTACTATCGATGAATCTTGAAGGTTGACTGCCTTTTGTTGGAGGAGACTCTTATTCAGCTTCCTGGCCTACTCCAGTTCCCCCTCCAACGAGACAATCCTTTCCTTGAGAGTCTGACCCTCACTGATTGATTTTTCCAATTCTGTCTGAATCGTAACCACTTCTGTTGTCTGAGAATGCTCTGCTATGGGAATATTCAGCCTCTTTTTCAGGCTTGCCACTTCTTTGTCCTTCTCTTTCAACATGGCCTGTAATGGGGCCCTGTCCTCTAGGTTTTGAACCACTTTTAAAACCTGCCGCTCTAACTCGGCTATTTTTAATTGTTTAGCCTTATTGGATGATTTTTCATTTTTGAGTTGCTTGTCAAGTTTATTTACAGCAGCTTGTAACCTGTTGATACTCATGGTGAATTTGCGAACATCTTTGTACACCCCTTCTCCTGTCTACCTATGCAATTCCATGATATCCTTGGATGGAACCTGATCCAAATCTATGGTTACTTGGGTGGCATTAAAATTTGACGGTGATTTCTTTTCACCTGGTGATATCTGCTCTAGGATAGGCATTTTAAGGGCTCCTTGCTTTAGGTCTAATGCAAACAACATCCTAGAAGTTTTCTTGTATCTAGATCCTTCTTTGGAAATAACGACTTCTCGAGATCCAAGTTGTCCTCCTTAATATGATCATAATGTCCAAACAATACCTTCCTAAAGTAAGATGTGGTGACTAGGGCTCCCTATGTGGCATGAGCCTCTTGTCCCTCTGGCACACATCAGAAGGGAAACTCTCAAGAATGAAAGGTGTCTCAAGGGAGGGTGTCAGCCCGACCTTTGAAGTCACGCTAGATGTTCTCTCTGCTTTCAATCTTTTAGTTTTCAATCCCACAATCCTGGACCTGTCTCCTCCAGTAGTGGCCGCATGCTCTGATGTCTCCCTTTTCCCCAGCATGTTAATCTTCATAGGTGTTGGGATGACCTGTGACCCAGTGGCCCTGCTTGGTACCAGCGTGGCATGACACTATTCCCAACTTTCCAAGTTAGCCATTTTATCTAAAAGGGAATGCAGCTCATGTCGGTACGCAGCTACACGGGCACCTTGCCGTGTTTTAGATATGATCCCTCTAGGATCGTAAGGATGTATTGTGCTAAGGGAAAAACCATAAGAGGCTAGAATCTCTTCGACCTCCTTCTGGGCGGCTCTATCTCATACTTGGAATGGGCCTGCTTCACTAGGGACTTTGAAAGTCTGTTATACCTCCATATTCCACAGTGTCGCATCTCCACCACAAAAAGAGTTGACGACACTTCCCCTACTGCTTAAAACACCCAGAAGAGAAAAATGATGAGTGATCCTTGAAGGAAAACCTACCCTGTCAAGAATCAACCTAGCTGAGACTTCATTTACGCTCACTACCGCGCCTTGCTCCATGTTAGGTGCGCGGTAGTCCATACTACCGCGCTATGCTATTTCTCTGCCACGCGGTACTACCGCGTTATACTCTATTCTAGAGGTGCGGTACACTTTTTTTAGCCTTTTTTCCATGGCTTGTGGGATTTTGATTTTCTAGAGATTTTTTAGGATTGGTGTCCCTGATTCGATCCTAACTCACTTTCTGTGATTAGTAGGCCTGATCCGCTTAACTCTCCCAAGATCCACCCTTCTCTCTTGTTGGTTAGCCCCACCACACACTATAAGAGAGAGGCATTCCATGAGCAAAGGGGAGGACTCTTAGAGGTATCAAACTTATGATCTTGCAGCTTTGTGGAGATAGCTAGAGGAGGAACCACTTGGAACTGGAGGATTGACTTGGACATCAAGCAACCTTTGTAAGCATTCTTCAAGTTTGTAATAAAAATAACTTGTCTTGTTTTTCCCATTTCATGTGTATTGTATAAGTTTCTGACATGGAATGTATCTAGTCTAGATTTGAATTTAATCTTTGCTTCAAGGTATTTGGAAGCTTGTATGCTTGTTCTTTGTTTGATTTCAACAGATTTTGCATTAGAGCTTTAGGATCAAGAGTTAGAAGCGGGACAAACGTCAGATTGGAAGGTGAGTTATATCTTTCATCTCTTCCAAATGCATGTGATCTTGTTGTGAAAATTAGTTCAGGAAATTCAAGGTAGCATTTGTTTAGTTTTGTCTTATCTTAGAGTCAGTTAAAATCTGCTTTAATTTAAGAGAATTTTTACTTATCCGTAGGGAAAAATTCTACCAACAAGAATGGCGACTCCGCTGGTTTGAACTCCATTTGATTGATTCAGTTCACTGTCATCCATCTTTTGATCGTGACTTTTTCTTTATCTTCAAAACAGTATTGAATTTTGGTCTTTTTGACCTTTATTCCTCCCTCCTCTCTGTATTTTCCCTCCCTGTGTGATCAGTGAGTCCTCTGGGTCTGCAGCAACCCTAAAAAACTCAGCTTTCTTTTCAAAAGTTGTGCTTTTCCATACTTTGCAATAGTACAGTGCCCTCTGCATTGACCATAGCGCGGTAGTACCACGTATCCTGCATTAGTACCAGAGCAGTAGTATAGCAATACCGCGCTATAGTCTTCTTCTGCCACGCGGTAGTGTCTGCATTTTTTCAAATTTTTCTTGCTTGCTTGGTTTACTGAGTCATCTCTTGATTTTCTCTGCCTTAGTCGGTGTTTGTTGTTACCTGTTACTATCCTGTTCATTATACAGTATGTGTGGTGTGTTTATTTATTTTGTGAGCTTGATTATTTTGTGAGTAAGTGGCATTATTTGCACATTGGGTCACCCCTTCAGTTTGATTGCATTGGCTCAATCTTCCAGACCATTACTACTGTTCTCTGTTACTGAATTGTGTAGCTTTCATAGTCACATTGTTTCCATTATTATCATTAAAATCCATATCGAAATTTATCATTGGAAAACATTTGTGTTATTTTTATTAAAATGGTCTAGCCATCATTGTGCATTAGGAAGTGAACCATTGAAATTTGCCACAGAAATTCTCATTTTTTGAAGCATTTTAGTTGTAAGATCAATGAATTGGAAAGAAGTGTTTATTTCAAGTTTGGCTCTATTTACAAAAAGAAAAAGAAAAAGAAAAATTGTTTTGGTTTTTAATTGCTTGTGAAAGTTTCATGCATTTATGATCGAAGAACTCTCTCTCTTCCATAGCTATTTTTCATCGAATACAAGGCTTATTTCGATTCATTCTCACTTGCATGGTTTGGGTCGTCACAACACCACCAAGTTTCACGTCCATTTACCCGATTGAGTAATACAACCACTAAAATTAATCTCCCTAACTAAACCAACATTAACCTCACTTGAGGAAATCAAAAGAATTTAGTATTTAGGTAGGACATCGGGGGTAGGCATCAAAATAATTTCCCCTTGTCATTTTCATCTGAGACATAGTTGTTGTCCTCTAGGGAACTAAAATCCTCTAGTATTTATTGACACGGTCACAACCAGTTTGTGGAGGGGCCTCCTGACTGTTTTTAACTTTCAGGGGTTAAACGGTCATGAGATTGAGAACCCGATGGACTCTGTGGAATGTCGTACTCCACTTAGCCCTAAGGCAACATCAATCATTGTCTTCCTTGTAATTCATAGTAATGCAAGGGTGATAAGGTAGAAGTGCCCAAAATCTTTTCCAACGTGTCATGAATGAGGTAGCTTAGTGACTTTTCTACTAGGGCTCTTTTACCCAGGATCCCTTTCGGTAGAGGGATATCCTTCTCATATTGATCTCTCACGTTGTATTGTTCGACTTGGATTTCATCACCTTGTGAAGGATACAGCTTGTTGAGGTCTCCAGCTCTTAGTTAGGAGTTTGCTTGTTATCTCATCTTTATAGAGGGTCATTTTTCTTTTTAGTGACTGCTTGTTGGCATTCTAGCCATTCTTTTTATCAGCTTGCTTACTGGGACACCGGTCTCAGTATAGATTTTAGAGCTTGTTTTTTTTGGCCTGCGAGCCTTGCTTTTTCTAGCTCCTCTTCTGCACACTCGACTGCATTAGAGTTTTTGAGTTCTTTGTTACGAAACTGCCCCCGGATTTCATTTTCCTTCCATCATGTCAGAACCACCACGAAGATCACGACGAGTACAGGGCAAAAGCCCTCCACCACCACCCCCACCACGGACCTTCGGTCCACCTGCATCATGCATTCCTGCTCCTCCTGGCCGCGGTACTGGTCGAGGGAACATTCCACCACTGATACATACTACATCTTTAGTTCCGTCTGTAACCGTTACTCACAGCACAGTCTCAGAACCTCTTGCAGCTTCTGCAACCACTAGCATATCTGAGATTCCCACTGTCATTTCACCCACTGTTATTCCAGATATATCTGCCACAGTGGACAACATTACAGCGGCTGAATCTAGTACAGCCCAAAATACTAGACCAGAGGTCATCCTCCTACATGATGTCAACACCTCCCTTCCACCAGAAACTTTTCACGATGACACAGACGGATCTGTTGACACCACCGAAGGGTCCGACCAGGATATACCTAGCTTTATTTTAGTCCCAGGTGGGTACGTCAAAATTATTGAATATACTCGACTTCCTGACACACCTTTTGAACCTGATTATGGCTTCATAACTTCCCAGGCAGAGCTACCGCCTGTTATCACCACGCCATCCAACATTCATCAGCAGGAAACCAGTTCTTCCAGCAACGTACCTCGTACCATATCTCTCCCCAACCTCCCTCTGGGACATGAGATCATGGCCTCCATTCAGTCTAGTATGGTTAGTCTAGCAAATTCCTCGTTAGCATCGGCACAGTTTAAACGCAACACAGAGCAAATGCTCTCGACAGCCTCTAGATATCCCCCTGTTACTCATCCTCCTGACTATTGGGATCCCAATCTCCCGTCTAGCACAGAGTTTTATCACTCTTATGCAGATGGCTCCGGACCTTCAGACATTACTATACCTAGGTTCCCGCCAGACCCCGAAAACTCTTTCCAGGACATGAACTCGGACCCAATCTTCGATGGTCCTCCTATCATTGCACACGCTATGGACGATACCCCCGATACCCCTCGGTTAAACTCCCCACATTTGTTTCCATCACCCATGTTTGGTGCACATTCTATGAGGGATAACCCAGTTTTTTCTCCATCCTCGCTTGTCAGATATGGAATACCCCCTCCACAAATCGGCACTTTTGGTGCCATTGGCCAATTGACACTATCGTATTTGGCTAGCGGCGGAAGAACACCAAGTCATACTGCTAGATCTTTCGTTTTGACCAGAGGGTCACCTTCGGCCACTATCTACACTATCTCAGGAGGTGGACAACCGATTGCCGTCGTCCCCAACACCAACAACCAAACTCCCCCTGGTGGGCCATCAACCCAACCAGCTGGAGGACAACCCTTTGTTGGGAACCCCGTTCCTAGTCAACAACCTCCTCCTATAGGGCCATCCAACCCATCTGCTGGAGGACAACCCATTGGCTCCATCCAACAACCCTCCCAACTAGTAGCATCTGCTCAGTATGGTATGTACAACAAACCTAGCAGCGGACAACCTTATACCGGTTTTCCAATCGGACCTCATCCTCAACATCCCCCGTTAGGTATGCTTCCTTATTGGGAACCTCAAATCCCACAGAGTGGGGGGTACTCACTATTTGGAAACTGGAACCCAGCTGGGGGGAAATCTCAGATTCCCCCCAACTTGAACTCCGGCTTCTCTTATCCTTCAGCTACTACAACTCCATGGAACCCATCCCTTCAATTTCCACTCGTCCCTCAAGGAGGAACGAACCTTCCATGGACACCACTGTTGCAGCCACCCCCCAACCCTGCTATGGAAAACCCTCCACTTACTCAATATAGTGGTACCATTCCTGGAACACAACAACTCCAAGGAACATTTTCCAAACCAGGAGCAGCAAACATTCCTGGGTTTCAACAACCCCAGGGCTCCATACCTACCATCCCCACTAAGCAGAATATACACCAACTGGTTATCAACACTCAACCGGTTAACCAGATGGCTTACTACCCATAGAAATTCCAGCAGTACCCCCCCGGGAAACACATATGGGTATAACACGCAACAGTATGCTATGCAAGGCCCCCCAGGTTTCTCTACACCACACAGTTATTACTCATACCCGCAGACTAATCGTCAACTTACCTTTTTGGCCACGTTAGACTTACCTGATTTGTCGAGGTTCATTAATGATCCCATATGGCATGAACCTCACTGGCCACCCATTCCAACCAAACTCCCATCGGACATTCCCAAGTTCGATGCTAAGCCCGGGGAAGACCCCAAGAACCATGTAATGACCTTCCATCTTTGGTGTTCATCCAACTCCTTGATGGACGATTCCATTTGACTACGGCTCTTCCAATGTACGCTTACCGGCATGGCAGCAAAATGGTACATCGAGCTGCCACAACACTCTTTCCACGATTTCAACACCTTGGCTATGCAATTTCTGACCCATTTCCAACTCCCCATCTGGTATGAGACTGGAACAGAACTGTTAACCTCACTGCGCCAAACCACTTCGACACACATTTCGGATCACATCCATGAGTGGCGTCGACGCCATAGGCTAATCAAGGCACCTATTCCGGATCAGCTACTCGCTGATTGGTTCACGAAGTCCTTTTTTCCTCCCATAGCTAGGGATATCGCTATGTGTGGGCCGGTTACAAAAGAACAAGCCGTATCGGCAACTCAGTACATGGATTTGGTATACACTCAATCCGGCACTTTACACGAACTTCTTCCCCATGCCGCCCGCATTACCATTGATCCAATGAAACCTACCACTGAACCCCCCATTGATGGTATTGTCAGTTCAGTCAAATCCCAACCTACTACCAACTCGAAGGGACAACAAGCTTCTGCTTCCCCCGCTCTACCTCAGGCTGCTTCAAAAGCTACTACTTCTCCTGCTATCTCCTCCGAAGTGAAAGCAGTTCAATCTACGTCACAACCATCCAAAGGAAAGAAGAAAAACAATCGTGATAAATCTAAGAAGAACCAGCAGGAGAACCCCAAGCCACAACCCACCCACAACGACCAGAAACCACGTCGAAAGGCTAAGTTTCCCTGCCTAATCTATCAAGACGATCGCTACACACGTGACTGTCCCTACAAGGACAAATTCAACAAGTTCGTTAAAGGATCCTCTCGCCCGATAGTATTAACTTACCCTTTCCCTCAACAGCAACAGCAGATGGTCGCCCAAGAAACCCCACAAGGGGGCAACTCGACCAACCCAACTCGCGGAGAGACGTCCACAAATCGTGAAATCCTGATGACGAGTAATGAGGAGATTCATATAACCACTCGTTCAAAGACATATGAGAACCCTCCAAGTTCAAACAAACAATCAGAGATAGCCAAAGGCAAATCTCCTGTTGAAGATCTGACTCCTATTCCCCCCCCTACTGACCATCTCCATATTGAGAGACTGCTAACGGACATAGTGTTACGCCCACCCAAGGGCACCATACGAAAGGTGACATTTAATCCCAATGCACGAGCTACCCAAAATTACAACATTGTGGAGGATTTAGCTCAAGCACCCTACGCCATGTCGACTCTCGACGTTCTTCAACACTGCCCCACGCAGTGTAGAACCTTATTTTCAGCACTGGGGGCAATGGACCCAGATACTTCAAACTCTATTATGTTTAACTTGGAACACGCCAAACCTCGGCTTTCTCACCAGTTAGCCTTCCAGGTTCATACAAAAATTCATGGAAATAGCATCCATCGCACTGTGTTAGATGAAGGTGCCTCCACATCGATCATGTCTTTGAATTGCTGGAGAGCCTTAGGCTCACCCGAAGTCATGACCTCTCCCACTACTCTTAGGGCATTTGATGGACATGGTTTTCATCCTTATGGACTCATTCCCTCAATTGGTGTTGAACTGGGGGGAAAAACAGTATCCGTACACATTGAAGTCGTAGATGCACCATTAGATTACAATCTTCTACTTGGTCGGAACTGGTTTTATGCCATGACCGCCATAGCATCTACCGTCTTCTGGATTGTGCAATTTCCTCATGAAGGGAAAATTGTCACCATTGATCAACTTGATTACTGTATCCCAGACTCTCATCCAAACTCTGCCAACACCGTTCTGTTATTGGATCAACCTCGGTACCGGTTCCAAGACATTGGTGTTGGTCTCATGAAGGATTCTTCCCTTATTGGAGTTTTTCCAGAGCTGGGAACCCATGTTCAACCAGTCAACCTGATTTCATCCAATGACACCCCTTCCGATGATTCATGGGTGATTCCGAGTCACTCTAAAATTGAAGACCACGGCAACTCCATGCCTTTGAATAGAAACCTCGCAGCATACGAAGCGATCCAATCAGCCACCGATTGGGTCGACTGTTCTACACATCAGACCGTGGCATAGCTCTCATCTGAGACTCATTCACCCCTACCACTTATCGATCCTCTCAATTTGATTTTTCCCACTAATGAATCAATTTTGGAGGTTATGTGCAGTGATGAGCCACCATGGGGAGATTTTCACCATCGATCTTCATTCCCCACCATTCAGACGCTTGAGCCTGATACAAAACCCAGTCCTTCACTCGGAATGGTTCAAACCAAGTTTCCCACTTCCCTCGACGAAGTATTTTCTGAAGGAAACTTGAAAAATCTCATGGCAACCACTCCCATAGATATTTCAGTGAAGCCTGGTATCGTGGAAAACATACATATTGGAAAAACATGTACTCCCCTCGAAATGGAGTTCTACTCTGCCTACTTTAAAACCTTCCATGATTTTTTTTCTTGGATTTATGAAGAAATGCCAGGAATAGATCCCTTGATTGTGGTCCATGAAATACCAACCTTCCCTGGCACCTGACCTGTTCAGCAAAAACTTCAGCCCATCCATCCTCGTAAGGCAGCCGCTATTAAAGCAGAAGTTGAAAAACTTTTGCGAGCTGGTTTTATCTATCCTGTCCCATTGACAGAATGGGTATCTAACATCATTCCCGTAGCCAAGAAACAGGGAACGATTAGAATCTGTGTCGATTACCGCGACTTGAACAAAGCTTGTCCAAAGGACAACTATCCAACTTCGTTCATCAACCAGATCATCGATAACTGTGCCGGGAGTGTCATCTTTTCATTTATGGATGGATTTTCTGGCTATAATCAGATCGATATCCTCCCAGCCGACCAGCACAAAACAGAGTTTATCTTCCCTTGGGGAATTTTCGCATATCGGAAGTTACCTTTTGGCCTTAAAAATGCCGGGGCAACTTTCCAATGGGCGATGTCATACTCATTTCACGACATCAAACATATTGTAGAACCATATCTTGATGATCTTCCCGCTCACTCTCACACCTGAGATGACCATCCTGATCACTTAAGTTCCATTTTCGAAAGGTGTCGTTGCTACAATATACGTTTGAATCCACATAAGTGCATCTTTTGCATAGAAGCCGGAAAACTTTTGCGATTCATAATCTCCAAAAGCGGGATACGCTTAGATCCTGCGAAGGTAGAAGCTATCTTAGCCCTGCCTTCCCCCACAAACATTCCAGAACTTCAAAGTTTGCAAGGGCATGCAAACTTTCTACGCCGTTTCATCTGTAATCTTTCCGAGATAACAAAAGGCTACATGAGGCTTCTCAAGAAGAACATTCCCTTTATCTGGGATGACGAATCCCAACGCTCCTTTGATAATCTAAAGGAAACCTTAACCAAAGATCCTGTGATCCAACCCCCCGATTACACACGGGATTACATTATTTATCTCGCAGCTTCGACTTCCACCATCGGTATGGTGCTAGTCCAGGAAGACCACAATGGCATAGAACATGCGATATACTATCTTAGTAAGAGTCTTCTCGACTCCGAAACTCGTTATTCACATGTTGAAAAACTGGCTCTGGCAACAGTTTTCGTTGTCTAGAGATTCCGTCATTACATTCTACTTCGCCGGACCACTATTATAGCCGATTTCAATCCAATGTATTATATCCTCACACGTCAAGTGCTTGGAGGCAAATATTCTCGTTGGATCATCATCCTTCAAGAGTTTGACTCAGAATTTGTCAAAGCCAAGTCAAAGAAGTCTTTGGTCTTTGCTGAGTTGATTTGTAACTTGCCCCGTGCTACCGAGCAATCCGAGCCCATCGATTCTCTTCCTGATGAATCGTTGTTCCTCATTAGCACGTCTGATCCGTGGTACGGGGATATTCTATTATATCTCCAAAACCAATGCTTCCGCCCCGACCTCACTCACGATGAATGTCGATGCATTCAACATCACACCAAATACTACCTCATAGTCAACGATACTCTTTATCGACGTGGTGTCAACACCGTTCTTCGACGTTGTTTGACCCTAGATGAGGCGTAATGCATTCTCAATGACTGCCACGCTGGAGCATGTGGTGGTCATCTCTCTGGGATGGCTATGGCACAGAAAATACTGTGAGCAGGATATTTCTGGCCCTCAATTTTCAAAGACTGCATTGAAACAGTCAAGAAATGTCCGCCATGTCAATTCTTTCATAGTAAAACACGCTCGCACCCTGCTCCACTCAATCCTGTTATTGCCGTCGGCCCTTTTTCCAAATGGGGCATAGATTTCATGCACTGTAAGCCCACTTCAGCCGGGGGGCATAGCTATGTCATAGTAGCTATCGACTATTTCACAAAATGGGCTGAAGCGATGCCTACTTATGCTGAGGACGGCAAAACAGCAGCACAAATCATATTCAATCACATTATAGCTAGATTTGGTGTCCCACAATCTATTGTGACCGATCATGGCTCCCACTTCAGGAACCATATGATTGAGGAACTAAGTGCCAAGTTGGGTTTTCGCCATGAAAACTCAACCCCATACTACCCACAAGCCAATGGCCAAGTTGAAGCCATTAACAAAGTCCTAGAACAAATGATTCAGTGTATTATGGGTACTCAGAAATCCAACTGGCACTCAGCTCTATTTTCAGCATTATGGGCATACCGAACCTCAGTAAAAAGTGCTACTGGGTTTACACCATTCCAACTAGTGTATGGCCTAGAAGCCATTTTACCGATTGAATGTGAAATTACATCACTTAAGATAGCCATAGAGCTACTTCCCCACACCACTTCCAAAGAGGAACGGTTTCTATACCTAGCCAAGCTAGATGAAACCCGCCGCGATGCTGCTTTAACCAATGAAGCTCATAAGAAACGCGTCAAAGCACAATATGATAAATCCGTTCAACCTCGGGTTTTCAATGAAGGTGACCTCGTACTCACATATGATCAAATGCACGATAAAATCGGAAAAGGAAAACTAGAATCTATGTGGTACGGCCCCTTTGTTGTAAAACGTGTCTTGGAGAAAGGAGCCTATGAACTCATTGATTGTGATGGCACGCCATTGGCACGGCCCCGCAATGGGCTATACCTCAAATGCTTCTATGCGTAGAGGTTACCCTACGTGGGTTACTTTTTGTACATCATGTACTTAGCTTATTTTTACTCATCTTTTGGTGTGCACATGGACCTCATGTATCCATTCTTACTTTGACTCGTGATTTTATGCGCAGATGTGTGCCTACTTCGGATTCACCGATGGTGCAAGCCGGCATACCCGGAACCTCGCTTCCGCATCATGGGTAATCTATTCTCCCGCTAGCGATTTGATATCTTCAGGAGCCAATTGTTTGGGTCCTGCAACCAACAATATCACAGAGTACCATGCAGTCATCGGACTCTTGACGGGGGTTGCTTCACTCGGAATTGACTCCCTATCAGTCTTTTTAGACTCCCAACTCGTGGTTTCTCATCTGAATCATGTTTACACAGTTCGCAATCCTATCCTACTTCGTTTATTTCAGAGGGTACACCTCTTGGAACGATCCTTTAATTTCATTTCATATCAACATGTACCAAGGGAATTCAATTGTATAGCTTATTCATTAGCTAATTACATTTTGGATTGGCATCTTTCCCATACATAAAAACACATCACAAAAAAAAAAAAAACACACAAGTCATTGTAAATAAATAGATCATAAAAATAGGTCCATATCGCTGTATATAAAAGTGTTTTTCCAAATACATAAAGTTTGTGTTTTAAAGACAAAATTTGGGACCAAATCCCATACAAAAATTTGGCTCTCAAAGCCTACATATCGTATACATGCCGCAAAAAGATAAGAGCTGCCATCTAGGGAGATCTAGGAGATCTATCAGGTCACTCGTCAGATTCCCCACGCTGCTGGTGATAACACACTACAGCTCGAGCCACCCTATGAAGGAGTCAGCCAATACGCCTAGGAACACCTACAGTATGCCGTTGGAGATGCAAAGGGATGTCGTCCACCCTCATAGCAGGAATACCGTGAGTCAAACCTTGCAAATTCCTCTCTATTTCTTGGACCCCTCCCGCTTCATCTTCGTCTTCTTCCTCATCTCGAGCGGCTTGGCGATCAACACCACCTCGACGTAATGGCGAGTACCCTGCCGGTCTCTGTGGTCCACGATTTGCGACATGCACACGTACATACATTAAAGTCTTTTACACATTCTAAACAAAAAGAAAAATTATATATTCAAAAAAGAAAAATATCTACATGAAGGTCATACCTGAGTTGTCCCAATCCTCATCTTCTGGCAGTGCCAAGTCTATGTCCTCGCGGAAGTCCACCCCCGCATAGGGGTAGTCATCGATCATCACTATCTATTCCTTGAGCCACGAGAAGAAATCCTCACCAAAAGCCAAACGCTGAGGTCCCCCAAGACGTCCTGCATAATCACTCCATCGAGCCATCCATGGCTCGGTAGGTGGACGAGGAGGCATAGCTATCTGTGGGCGCAACAATGGCACCCTCACCAAAAAGAAGGTGACTAAGATGCTCCCATAACCAAATTGGGAATTCTCTCCAAGCCTGCACTTGTTCACCTGCTCTCTGAGGTTGGTCAACACTGCCTCACACCAGTTGAATACTGTTCCAGCCATAAAATCCACTGCAAGATTCATCTGCGTACGGGACGCCTGATGGGCACCCGTACTCCCTGTTTCACGTGTGATGGTGAACAACACGATTTTTATAGGAAGTTCTATAATGTCTTTGATGACCACCTTACCGCTTTTCTTCCTCGAACCCTGACGGTAGTAACGAGCAATCAAAGCATCTGTGCTCGCCTCTGAGGCTGCGTATCCAGTAAGATTCACCTCGACTCCTCTTTTTGAGAGGCCTGTGAGAAAATAAATGTCCTCGAGTTGAATTTCGAGGATGTGTTCTCCTACTCAGAAAGCCTGAATATCGGGGTCCCACATTTGAATAATGTGGGTGAGAAGCTTTGCCTGCTTACGAATACCCTTGGTCTTGAAGAATTTTAACAGACCGCATTCCCGAAGTGCAGTCACAGTCTCTTCGTCATTTTCAGCCAGCAAATCATCCGCTTCATGTTCTCTTTCTTTCCAATGGACCATTTTGCTCCAAACAAGTTTCAAACACCTGCAAAAGGTCATGGGAAACATTCAGTAATTATTTAACAACTTGATCTCAGCCAAAAATTTGAGAAAAAATGATTTTTTTCATCTTAAAGTTTGCCTCTATCATGCCTGGGAGAAACTTTACCGTGTGGTACTGCACAGTACCACGCCCCTCTTTAACCTCATAGCGCGGTACTGTTACACAATACTGCTCTTCCCGATACATCCCCCACGCGGTACTGTGAAGGGAAAAATTGCCCAATAGGGCTTGCCCAAAAAATTACTTTTTCCCACTAAAAACAAGTTATTCATACATGAAATGAAAGAGAGGCTTAAAATCTCTTACCTAGCGCAGACGGCTGTTGAAATGGTGCCCCGAATCTCCAGATATGAACTCTTGAAGTTTTTGCTCCTCAAATGGGTAAAATCTCCTATTTTGGTAAATACACAAGTGAAATGGTAACTTTCTATTTTTACCCATCCTTTATATAACTTTTTTACTTATTTTTCACTCATTATTTTATCTAGTCAAAATAAAACCCATTTCACATTACTAATATCTGGTTTCATGAGCACTTATTGACAGGACCTCCTTTAAAGACAGTATATTCACACTGGCATTCATTTATTGTTTGACCTTCATTTTGAGCATACTTTGCCTTTTTCGTGCTCTGGATTAAAACTTGAAAAAGATTCCAAGCGCTTTTACACCCGTCTCGTGCTTGTCAAACTCAAGTAAATGGTGTCGAGTTTGGTCAGCTTTACTCATGCTCATTAAACGATGAGGAAAGTATTATCCTGGTTGTATTTTATTCTCTTTTCGTACCAGAATAATTAAAAATTACAAAAAAGACCATTGGAGTCCATAGTTAAGCTCTTTTCAGACTCCCTAAAATTGAAAAGATTGCCAAGTGATCTTGACTCTTTCACACTTGTAAAAGTATTTGAAAGGTCGTCTATTCGGTGATAGGTTACCCCTTTTTTGGCCCGTCTAGACTATTTACGAGAAAGGTATACCTCGATCAGTTTTTGGCTGGGAGAGTTCTCTCGGGAATTGTTTTACACTTTTTCAGGATCGAGGGACTAAATTTACGAAAAAGTACACTGTGGAGCTTCCTTTAAGTTTTTCAGGCTCTCTAAATGTGAAAAACTACCGAGTTTTCCTTCCTTGGACTCGTTAAAATTTAACATCGAAGAACCCACTTTGGGACGAACCACTCCTTTCTCAGGTTCGTAAAACATGTGAGATCGGACTCATCTATGAGATGAGCTATACTGAGCATCTGTTATCCTCTTCAAACTCGAAAAACAACAAAGAGGTACTCGTCTATCATGTCGAGGGAATATGGGGAACAAGTCAAGTTTGTTTTGGCAGCTTGTCAGTCGTTACCTTTGAACATGGCATGTGTTTGTCTCTTGTCTATTTTGGGTATCATCACTGAGTTATGGTCATCATCATGAGTCGTCTCTCTGGCCACGAGCCTACTCATTCGGTGTCTATCCTCTGCTATCAATAATCCCTGCTGCCAAGTCTCGTTACATGCCGTTATATGTTCAAAGGGTTGCATTGTTCAGAGTCGTTCATTGTGTCAGACCTCCACTGTGTCAGTACATACTCCATTGTTTCGACATCTTATACTATCTTTCGCTTCGATTTCATGTCAATGATGTGGGAATCATTATGGCCCACCTTCGACGAGTCTATTCCCGTCGACGCCAAATCACTATCCGGGAATTGGACTTAGGGAGCAACCATTAGTACCTTGGTACCTGCATGCATCAATGGCAGGTTTCCTCGTGTTCGACAGTAGGTTTACATCACTGACCTCTAATCGAACGATCTCTCGAATGCTCGACATCAACTCATCTACTCACATTTCGTTGAGATGTACTTCGGATACCTTGGGGATCATCGTCATCATTGGTGATTTCGCTCGCATTTGTTAATGGTTCACATCATTGACCGGTAATCAAATGGTTTCTACCATGTTCGACTTCAACACTTTGTAATCACATGGCTAGATTCGTATCATTTGTGATCGGGTAGAAGACCCTGGGCACACCTTTGTATCTTGATTGCATCCAATTTGCATTGGAGATATCCTTTGTATTGTCACACAGATCCACTTTTTGTATTGGTCGTGACTGTGTCATTACTGTCTCATGGATCTACACTTGTTCATAGTAGCCATGATTTGTCCACAGTCTATATCATCTCAATACTCATGGATCTGCAATGTATTGGTCGGCAGCCATTCTTTGAGCCATTTGTTTCTGAGCATGGGGATGCCTGCCTCAGTGTTATATCTAACATCTTGTTTCTGTTTCAGCTCCTTGTTGCTCTCCTCGATGCTATCTCTGCACGGTATTTGTAAAGTCTTTCGGCCATCAGTCCCTTCTGACCTCACACTTTAGGGGGCATCTGTTATACCTCCATGTTCCACAGTGTCACGTCTCCACCACAAAATGAGTTGATAACACTTCCCCTACTGCTTAAAACACCCATAAGAGAAAAATGATGAGTGATCCTTGAAGGAAAACCTACCCTGTCAAGAATCAACCTAGCTGAGACTTCATTTACCCTCACTACCGTGCCTTGCTCCATGTTAGGTGCGAAGTAGTCTTCAATTACTCTCCCCCTTTGACATTAATGACAAAGGACCAAACACTTAGCCATCAAAAAGATTCACAATTCCCAAAAATAAATTGTATTCTTGAATAGTTCTTGAGATCATGCTGAAATGTCTGCTAAGTAGATGTCTCCATTACATCCTCCCCCTAAGTTCTTGCTTGCTTCTATGGTTTTCAAGTCATATTGTCCTTTGCTATAAATCTTCCCAAATAAATTATGTATCATATTTATACCCCAAGATCAAAGATTTGAAGAATAAATGTTTTTAAATGTTTTGGCCAAGATCATATTTTGACCTTGCAGCTCGGTCTTATCTTTATCCTGAAAGACAACAGACTTCAAGCTTCCTAGTTTTTAAGGATCTGCTCAATCACTTTCCAATTTTGTCCATATTGCTTCCCATACAAATATCACACTACTTCATTACTGCTCTTTATGTGAAGATGCTTTTGGATGTCCTCAAAGATCTTCTCTTGCTTCAAGAATTTTTGCTAGTTATTCTTGCTTCAACAAATGTATCGCCTATCACCAAGAATATGCTTGAGTGAGTTCTATTCCAAGGTCAGACTCTTATACCTATGACTCCAAAAATATTTGATATCTGATATATGCTTTGTCTATGCAATATCTTTGGCCGCCAAGATTGATGAAATATAGACCTTTATGAAGTTGTCTTTACTGGGAGTTATTTTCACTTAGGTTCCTTTATGTTCTTCACCACTGCAATTGCCTTCACTTGTTACTCCTCCATTTTTTATTTCAGAACATGATGATGACCTTAGTTCAGAGCTAGATGTTTCACTTGCTAGTGATTAGGCCAATGGCTCCTTTGGTTCTACCACACTTACTGTTGTCTTCAAATATCAATTGTGTACTCCTTTTGGAATTTTCAAATCATCAAATCACACTTCTTACTTTTCCAAACAAGGAAGTAGTCACCAAAGAAATAAAAATTGTTCCAATTAGCCCATGAAATGTGTGCAAATATTTTCTTCAAGTCTATCCTCTAATCTGTCCAACTTGTCCTGACATGTATATGGATGTTGAAAACTTCACTTGTATTTGCACTGCCTAAGAAGATTCTCAAGTCACTTTTGGTCATATTAATGAATTTACTGAGATCTGGGCACAAACTTTACTTCCAACTTAATTCAAATCTTGAGAAGATCACATACTTGATGCCTTGTATACCCAGAATTGTCTTCTTCATGACCTATGCATTATTCAAGAGATCATAGAATTGAACATGTCTTCCTTGTACCCTTGGTCTTATGGATAATCTGTGATAATATGTAGGGAGATCTCACAGCTACAACATATCTCACTAATATCACTCAAGAATTGCAGAGAAGAAAGAAGAATCAATAATCACTCATGAACACAGTAAATGGAGAATAGCAGTATAATCATACATCAACTATAAGTTGGCATTCTGAATAACTGAATACAATACAATAACTGTCAAGACAATTCTAATTAGCCAAAGGTCATTCGAATCATCCTCAGTGTGTAGCTTGTATAACATTGGAGACATCATCCAATCAGTAGCAATAGTCACAAATAGTCAAAAGTCAGTCAAATGAGTCTAACTAAGTCTAACTGAGCCATGTGAGCACAAATTAGGCGATGGAGGCTCCAAGGAGGGTGCATGAGGCTGTCAGAAGATCAAGTGGCCCAAAATAGATAACTAGGAGCTACAGGCAGTTAAACTAATCAATAAATGCAAGAACTGGTCAATCAATGCTCTAACTGATTGTTAAACTCCTGGTACGTGAGATAAGGCACATATGTCATCTAGGTGAGGAAAACAAGGCACGTCAGGTAGGTAGGAGGGATACTGAGGACTGAAGATGGGCTCTAGTGGGATGAAAATAGGCTCCAGGTGCTGGGGAGACCACCATACTGATGACTAGATGCATGCATGATGACTGGATGCATGTAGAATGCATGCATGCATGCATGCAAATATAAAAAATGATGGTGATAATATTCCAACATAATATTTTGTTGCTTCTATCCTGCTATGAAAATATTTCTAGTTGTTTTTCAAAAAAAAATTGATAACCAGTTGGATTATAAGTCATACAATCAGATACCAATAACAAGTGTTTCTTGAAGATATCCATTTCAATCATATGCATCAATAAACATCTTAATAAACTCATAAATTTCAAAGACAAATTTTCAAACATCAACGTGTTTCTTCACTTTATTTGCTAACCATACTCCCCCTATCAATCAACACTCTTATTATGGGTTCCTTTGTCTCATTCATATCATTTTTGTCACAAATAACTCAGATTGTCATTTCCAAGCTGTCAAACTCCTTTTCAAATCATATGATGTCATAGTCAAATCAGGATGAATAATATTCTCTTCAAAGTTCAAATTGTTTCACTATTTCAATTATGCTCCTGTAGTTGTTTTAAAACATTCCAAGCTCCCCCTATAAACATGCCAAATTGTATCACCTCCGACTGTTAAGTTTAAACTAATTTGACTAGCAAGATCACTGAAAGAAACATAATCACAAGATAGACAAAGATATTACCCTGGGAAACCCTCATGGGGTAGAAAACCTAGCAAATCTTTCCTCAATAAGATGATCAACCAAAATACAAGATGTGCTCCAAGACTAGAGCTCCTTCTCTACCTCCTATGCAGACCTCTCAAACACAAGTGCACTACTTTCCGAGCTATGCAAGTGTGAGATAAGTGAGGAGCATCCTCCTCTACTTATACTAGATTTCCAACTGAATTTTTCCCTAATGGGGCCGACCTCTCCCAATGGAGTCTAATAACCCCTAATTAAATAACTCAGGGCCAACCCCCACATGGTGGATCTAATAACCTTGGTTACCACAATCCATCGGAGGAATAAACATATCCGGATACATAATAGAATTACCTCAGAGGGATGAAACATCTTCGGAATAATAAAGTACAAATATAATATTCTTAGAAGTTACAATATTCAACACTCCCCCTTAACGAGAAGGATATTATAACAACATCTGCAAGAGAAAGGAGTCATCAACTACATCATACATGATACATCTATAAATCATCGGAATCTTTCTTCAATACATCATAATCGTCGTCGTCATCACACGATCATCAGCATCATCATCATCATCGTCATCACACGATCATCAGCATCATCATCATCATCATCATCACATGATCATCAGCATTATCATCACACGATCATCAGCATCATCATCACATGATCATCAACATCATCATCATCATCATCATCACACGATCATCAGTATCATCATCACACGATCATCAGCATCATCATCACACGATCATCAGCATTGTCATCACACGATCATATTACAGGATGATCAATCCCACTCTCTTAAGGCCATAGGTCCATGGATGATACAATCCAAATCAAGTTCCAAGATGATCAATCCTAATCACGTACCTTTTGAACCGAGGTTCAGGGACGATCCAGTCCTATCATGTACCTTTTGAACCGAGGTCTAGGGACGATCCAGTCCTATCATTCAATTCTCGGAGACCTCTGTCTACGGCTCAATTCAAGGGACCAAAAATCCAGGGACGATCCAATCCCATCCTGTCCACCGAGGACTTCATTCTCAGAGAAATCATGTCTACGGCTCAATTCAAGGGACCAAAAATCTAGGGACGATCCAATCCCATCCTTGTCCACTAAGGAATTCATTCTCGAAGACATCATGTCTACGGCTCAATTCAAGGGACCAAAAATCCAGGGACGATCCAATCCCATCAAGTCCACTAGGGACTTCATTCTCGGAGACATCATGTCTACCACTCAATTCAAGGGACCAAAAATCTAGGGACGATCCAATCCCATCCTTGTCCACTAAGGACTTCATTCTCGAAGACATCTGTCTATGGCTCACTTTAGGACCGAAGTCCAGGGATGATCCAATCCCTACTTGTCCACTAAGGACTTCATTCTCGGAGACATCTGTCTACGACTCACTTTAGGATTGAAGTCCAGGGATGATCCAATCCCTACTTGTTTCCTCATCAACACAGGTACAAGTATCCTCATCCATACAAGTACATCAATCAATACATGTACACATATCATCAATACAAGTATCCTCATCACTACATCACTATATGTAACAATATAGGTATTCTCATCAATACATCACTACATGCAACAATACAAGTATTCTCATCAATACATCACTACATGCAACAATACAAGTATTCTCATCAATACATCACTACATGTATAATACAAGTATTCTCATCAATACATCACTATATATCAGTAATACAAGTGCATAAATCAGAAATATAAGTAATGTAAGTATCCTAAGTATATATAAGTAATATAAGTATCCTAAGTATGATAAAGTAGGTATCCTCATCATCGACCTTACTGTCGATGTGGGAAAACTCATCATCAATGTCCATATCACTCCCCCTTTCGAGGAGGGTCCTTTTGGACCACACCAAGCTTGTCTCGGAAATACTCAAATTTTACTCGAGACAGAGGTTTGGTCAATATATCAGCAATTTGTTCATCAGTGCTCACATACTCGAGCTTAATAGCTCCTCTCTGTACCATATCTCGTATATAGAAGTATTGGATCTCTATGTGTTTTGTCTTGTCATGGAACACTGGATTTTCTGTCATCTTAATACAGCTTTGGTTGTCACACATGATCACCGTGGGATCCTTCTCTAAGTCAAACAATCCTGATAATAATTTTTGAAGCCATACTGCTTCACAACTAGCAAATCAAGCAACTATATATTCTGCTTCGGCGATACTGAGAGCCACACTAGATTGTTTCTTGTTGAACCATGAGATCATGGTAGATCCAAGACCATAACATCCACCTGATGTACTTTTCCTGTCTGACACACTTCCTGCCCAATCAGAATCTGAGTAACCATGTAATCTAAGTTCATGATTTCTAAGATAGTATAGACCAAAATCTAATGTACCCTTTAGATACCTCATTACATGCTTTGCAGCTATTAAGTGAACTTTTCTAGGTTCCACTAGATACTGACTCAAGGTATTTACAACAAAGCATATGTCTGGTCTGGTATTTTTCAAATACATTAATGACCCAATAATCTGTCTATATAGAGTCACATCTACTAACTCTGATGAGTCATCAACTAGTAACTTTAAGTTAGAGTCCATGGGAGTGGCCATAGCTTTACACTCCAACATATCAAATCTTTTCAAAATTCCCACAGCATACTTACCTTGATTTAGAAAGATTCCTTTTGGTTCTTGCCATACTTCTAGACCTAAGAAGTAGTGCATTAATCCAAGATCTTTCATCTCAAATTCTGAAGAGAGCTTCTTCTTGCACTCTATAATTTGTTTCTCATTTCCAATCAGAAATAGATCATCTACATACAACAGTAATATAACAGGTTCATCATCCATGACTTTGAGATAAAGATTAGGATCAGCTTTACTCTTGGAAAAGCCCATGCTTGTTAAGAAACTGCCAATCCTTCCGTACCAAGCTCTGGGAGCTTGCTTTAATCCATACAAATCCTTTTTCAGCTTGCACACATGTGTTCTTCCATCTTTAACCTCAAATCCTTGTGGTTGTTCTATGTACATTTCTTCTTCAATCACACCATTCAGGAAGGCTGTCTTAACATCCATTTGGTGTAATTTCCATTTCATCATAGATGCAAGGGCCATGATAGTTCTAGTAGAAGTGTATCTAGCAACTGGTGCAAATGTTTCTTCATAGTCAATTCCCTCTTTCTAATAGAATCCTCTGGCTACAAATCTTTCCTTATATTTTTCAATGCTACCATCTGCAGCATGTTTTATCTTGAATATCCATTTGGAAGATACCACACTTTTATCTTTTGGTTTGGGAACTATATCCCAAACATCATTTTTCATTATTGATTGGTATTCTTCTGTCATTGCTTCTACCCACTCTTTCTTCTGAACTGCCTCTTCATAGCTAGTAGGTTGTTGATCCATAAGGTCACACATCCAATCCACATAGTTGGATACTAGCTTTGGTTTCTTTCTTTCTCTAGTGGAGCCTTCAGGAGCTCCATATTTTTCAGCTCCTTGAATAATGTCTCTAGCCCATGCGAGCCTTCTTTTCTTAGATAAATTTGTAATGGTGGGTTCTAGAGGTTCTAACATGTTATGTATGATCTTCAGGTATATCATCTTCAAGGATGGGTATAGCTTCTGTGACTCTAGGAGGTGTATATTCTTCATAGACTTCTTTAAGTTGGCACTTCCTAGATTTCGTGAGAGCTGCTTCTTCATCAAATGTCACATCTCTACTTATTTCCATATGATGAAAACCTGGTATGTAAATTCTGAAAGCTTTGGATGATTCACAATATCCAACAAATATTCCCTTCTTACCAGAAGGATCCAACTTGGTTCTCTTTTCTTTTGGAATGTGAATGTTCACTGGACATCCAAATATTTTGAGATGACTTACCTCAGGCTTCTTTCCAGTGAACACTTCTTCTGGAGTCTTGAATTCAAGAGCACTATGGGATAGCCTATTTTTTACATAGACTGTTGTCCTAGCTGCTTCATCCCATAGATACATGGGTAGATCTTGGTCATGTATCATAGTCTTTACAGCTTCCATGATGGTTCTATTCTTTCTTTCAGCAACCCCATTTTGTTGGGGATTGTAGGGAGTGGTTAGTTCCCTCTTGATTCCAGCTTCCTTACAAAAGTCTTCAAAATCCTTTGAAGTATATTCTCCACCATTATCTGTTCTTAAAATCTTAAATTTTTTTTCTGAGTGATTTCTATCAAAGCCTTGAATTCTTTGAACTTTCCAAAAAATTCATTCTTTCCTTTTAGAAAGTATATCCAAGTCTTCCTTGAATAATCATCAATTAATGTGAGATATTATTCAAACCCACTTAAGGATGTGGTGGGAATTGGTCCACATACATCTGAATGTATTAGCTCCAAGATGTTCTTAGTCTTTGTTTCACTCTTTGGAAATGGGCTCTTGATATTCTTCCCTTTTTCACATCCTTTGCATGTGCCATTATGATCAAAATTCAAGTCTAGTAGTCCTATAACTACCTTGCTTACATATGGTAAGGCTTTGTAGTTAATGTGAGCTAGTCTTCAATGGCATAGCTCACTAGGGCTAGAGGTTTCATGAGCAAGGGAAACTTCTGGATATCCCTTGAGCTTGTAAAGACCTCCTTCCTCTTCACCAATAACAATTGCATCTTCAATTGATTTTCCTTTGGGCCACATAAGTACTTGTCCATCTATGAAAGCAACTCTAAAGCCTTTCTTATCTAGTGTTGAAATAGAGAGTAGGTTCTTCTTCAAACCTGGTACATACAAAATTTCCTTCATCTTTAGAGGTGTTCCAGAATCAAGCTTGTAGCTTGTTTCACCAATTCCCTTGATGAGATATTGATAATCATCTCCTAGGGATACCTTTTGTGGAGAAGTCTTTTCCTCAAGTCTTGAGAGAGTTTTCTTTTGACATGTAATGTGCTTTGAAGCACCACTATCAATGAGCCATTTATCTTCTCCAGGTGATACAGACCCAGATAATGCAGAAAATAGAACATATTCTTCCGCATCTACTTTCTTTACTTTAGATCTTTTCTTTCGAGGCTTTTCCTCTTCTTCTTCTTCTCCACTATCATCTTCTGCCATATGTGCATGATGTCTTTTGTGAACAAACTTCTTCTTTTGTGAAGTACAAAATCTGGCAATGTGTCCTAGTTTAAGACAATTGTAGCATTGGACTGTGGAGAGATCTCTTCCTGAGTTGGGTCCTCCTCCCCTTTTAAATATATGGAAGGGTCGAGACCCTTTGTGGTCAACTTTCTTGAAGTGACCCTTTCTTCTTCCTTTGGTGTGAGTAGCCAAGGCTTGGTCATCCTCCTTGAGAAGGGCTTCCCTATTGGCTACCCTAGCTTCTTCTTAAACACAATCCTCCCATACTGTATCAAACTTCATACTTTCTTTTCTGGCACACAGAGTTTGTATGAATGACTCCCAAGGTCTAGTGAGACCATTTAGAGCATTCATTACAAGTTCATCTTCATCAAGGGTATCTCCAATGGCATCTAGTTGTTCCTTGATTTGGGAAACCCTTGTGAAGTAGTCTTGAATGGATTCTCCTTTGTTCATCTTGGTACTCTTCAACTGAGTTCTTAGGTTCATCTTCCTATTGATGTTCCTCCCTTCATACATTCTTCCTAGGGCATCATACATTTCCTTTGGGGTCTTCTTAGATGCCACTTGAGGAATCAAGTGGTCCTTGATAGAATCATCAATGATTCTCTTTTCCCTAATTAGATCCTTCCTATACTTTTCTTTGGCTTCATATTCAGTGGGTTCTGCAACTTCATCCTTGATATATTGAGCAAGATCATTCTCTTCAAGAATGAGACCAATTATGTATTTCCATGCCCAGAAATTCTCTATACCTTCTAGCTTGTCTTCAAGCTTAGTGCTTGGAGCCATCTTCTATTGGGGGAGTCTAAGAGTCTTAAGAGATAGAGTAAAACTTACCAGGAGATGTGCTTGATTGACTTGAGAACACTGGTGTGTTCTATTTTTTTGGAAACTTCAAATTTTCACTTTTCGGATCTGCAGCAGAATTTCTGGTTTATCGCACTTTTGGTCAAACTAGGGTTTGACTTTTCCGGAGTTCTACCCCACCAAAAACTTCGATCTAGGGCTCAAAAGATTGATTTTGAGAAGGGATATTCAACCATGTAACCAGAATCCAAAAATGCTAACTTTTGCAGAAACCCTAAATTTTGGGAGAGAGAGAAAGATAATTTCACCTTGTGAAAGATGTTCTATTCAAGCTAGCTCTGATACCATGTTAAGTTTAAACTAATTTGACTAGAAAGATCACTGAAAGGAACATAATCACAAGATAGACAAAGATATTACCCTGGGAAACCCTCATGGGGTAGAAAACCCAGCAAAGCTTTCCTCAATAAGATGATCAACCAAAATACAAGATGTGCTCCAAGACTAGAGCTCCTTCTCTACCTCCTATGCAGACCTCTCAAACACAAGTGTGATACTTTCCGAGGTATGCAAGTGTGAGATAAGTGAGGAGCATCCTCCTCTACTTATACTAGATTTTCGACTGACTTTTTCCCTAATGGGGCCGACCTCTCCCAATGGAGTCTAATAACCCGTAATTAAATAACTCAGGGCCGACCCCCAGATGGTTAATCTAATAACCCTGGTTACCACAATCCATCGAAGGAATAAACATCTCCGGATACATAATAGAATTACCTCGGAGGGATGAAACATCTCTATAATAATAAAGTACAAATATAATATTCTTAAAAGTTACAATATTCAACACCGACTTACCAAAATTCATCCTTGCCTTGCATTGGCTTTCCTTTTGTCAATGTCTGCAATCATGATCCTAGGGCCTATTTTTTTGCTTGGAGTAATCATCTTTTTCTCTTGAGTCCATCCTCCAAATTACTTGGACTCAAGGTGTGCTTAGGTTCTTGAGACACCCTAAGCTTGGCTTTCCAAATGGCAACCATCTTCTGTGCAATCATCAACTTCATTCATATTCACGAAAACATTATTTTTCATCCATATCTCAGAGTGTCCTTGACTTTGATCATTTGTCCTTTGGTCTTCAAATCTTTCCGCATCATTCTTCTTCCAAGATTCATTGACTTTCCTTGCTGATGGACATGAATAACTCCTCATAGGTTGTCTTCTTGGGCTTGCACAATTTTGGGCTTTATGACCAAAGCCACTACAGGTGCAGCATCTCAATGTGTGATAGGTAGCAGCAATATGTCTAACTCGGTTGCATGTCCAACATCTAGTTGTGTTATTGGGACTTCTGGCACTTCTTCTTCTATGGAATGTACATCCCATAGCCTTGTGAGCAAAACAATTACATGAATAGAAATAACCATTAAAACTATTATCATACCTGAGTGCTTGATTCCATTTTGGAGTTGTCTGTCTTCTAAATTTGCTTTGAGGAGTGGGACCAACTTCTTGATGCATTCTTGATCTTCCAAGATTTGTGTTGTCATGTGCAAGTACATGAGGAGCAACTTTTCTCTCACTTTTGAAGGATGAGAGGCCTACTTCAGGAGTCTTGGGGGACCAAGTTCCAACATCAAAATTTTCACCTTCCTTCTTGTAACCAAGACCAACTTTATCAAATGGAGACCTTTGACAATCCAAGATCCCATCTAGGATAACTGAGTTTTTTTTGAACTTGACATATGCATCAGAATTTTCATTTTTCTTCTCGAGTCCAACCACTTCAATTTCAATATTTTCACAAGTCTTCACTTTTTCATCCAATTGGTGTTTCAAGACTTCTTCGATCTTTTTGGCTTCTTCCAACTGATTCTTCAAATCAATATTGTCCCTTCTTGTTTCTTCAAGCTCTTTAGAGTCTTTACTAGTCTCTTCTTGACTGGTAAGATTAATTTTCAACCTCATCATTTTTGTCTTTTAGTTCATCTTGTAAGCTTGACTTGAGCTTCTTGAACATATCTATTGACATATCATGGTATTTTTCGAAGGATTGCAAAATTTTCTTTTTAAGTATAGAATTGTCCATGACATCCTCTTCCCTTAAAATGGGTGCTAGGAGTTTTTTGTTAGCATCTTTAAGATCATTTACCAATTTATCAAAATCATTGCTAGCGCTACTGATATTTGAATCTTGCTCTTTCTTTTCTTCTTGCATCACATCTTCAGTAGACTTAGCTTATGTTTCCTCCTTTGTGTCTTGGTTTCCCTTTTGGTATTCACATTCCAGTTTAAACCAAAGATCTTTGGCAATGGTGTATTCTCCTACACTTTATTTGACAAAGCTTGAGAGTCCATCCATTAGAAACTTCAAGGCAATGTTGTTGTCCTTCTCATCATATTTTTGAGCAACTGTCTTTGTCTTTTTGTTGGACTGGACTTTTGGTATTCACCTTCCAGTTTAAACCAAAGATCTTTGGCAGAGGTGTATTATCCTACACTTTATTTGACAAAGCTTGAGAGTCCATCCATTAGAAACTTCAAGGCAATATTGTAGTCCTTCTCGGCATATTTTTGAGCAACTGTCTTTGTCTTCTTGTTGGACTGGACATGTGGATTGACCACAATTTTCCAAACACCAAATCTCTTCAAGTAAGTTTTCATTTTGCTTCTCCATCTAAAATAATCTGATATGTCAAAAACTGAAACCTCATTGTTGATGAAATCTAGTGGTCCTTCCATTTTGTGTCCAAGGATCTGTGATCAGACAATCCACTCGAGCGGACATGAGCCGTATATCCCTAGCTCAAAGTGAGTCTAGAACAAATAGAATAGACTACTAATGCATTTCCTAGATCTACTTAAGGATCGGGTACTAGATGTCTTACCTTTCACTTCGCAATCCTTTCTCTTGATTGTTGTTCCACGTCTCACGGTCGTCAGATCCAAGCTGCAAGACCTGTCAAGACAAGAAACAAGAGAAACCAGTAAAAGACATCTATACAATAAGAGATCTAAGTAAACATTTAAGCAGGTAAACTACTCAATATCATTGCACACATGAACAACATTGGTGGAAATCATTTGTATTACTACAAATAGAGGAGTACATAATAGAGATATAGAACCACAACCAAGGCTTAATGCTGTAGCCCTTCTCCGACAAAGCCAATTGCCATATCCTTCCAAAGAAGTATGAGTTCTCCAATAGGTGAGTGGAGATGTTCTAAGAGCGATTTCACCATCATGTAGATACCATAGCCTTCCTCCCCTTGGGATGGGAATGAGCTTCATTTATATAGGACTAAGTGGATAGGGTATGGATAGGATAGGTTGAGAGATGGTAAGAGAGACTTAAGGGATCTCTCCAAAGGTTTAGGAACCGAGTGCTAGCTCTTCCAAGAGATCAGGGATAAGGTCCCAAGTCAGCAAGCTTCGAGATGGACCTCAAAGAAGCTATTTTTTCCATCTAACTGACTTTGTCACACCCTGTAATGGAGCAAGGTGTGACATCGCATGTTGCTAGTGTGCAGCCTACGACGACCCTTCAAAACTTAGCACAATTGAGTACAAATCCTCCCAGGATTATTACTTAGTCCAGGAATCTTCAGGGGTGCATACACTGAATCTTACGATGAGTAGATTTTGGGTGTAATAGAATTCCCCCCAAAGCATGAAGCTGTTGAAGATAGACAGGTGAAGTGATTTGATAGAAGTAATGGCAATAGACTCGTCGGATGAAGGACACTGCTGCAGTACAACTGACTCTGAACTGAAAATCTCATATGAAGTACAACATGGATACCGACCAATACATTGTAGATCCATGGTAGTAATGACCGACTAAACACAATCATGGCTACTAGACACAAGCGTAGATCCATGATGAGATGATAACACAGCCACGACCAATACAAGAGTGGATCCATGTGATATAACTCAATACAAACTCCATCGTAACCTGGGTAAAACATGACTCCCCAAGGTCTTCAAGCTGAACCCGCAATGATATGAATCTATCCATGTGATTACAAATGTCTTGATGTCGAACACAGTAGAAACCACTTGATTACTAGCCATTGATGTAAACCGTTAACAAGTGTGAGGGAGATCACCATTGATGTAAATGATTCCCAAGGTATCACAGTACATATCATCAAGCGTGAATAAATGAGTTGAAGTCGAACGCAAGATGAAATCTTTCAATCAAGAGTCAATGATGTAAACTCATGATGAACGCGAGGTAACCTTTCATTGAGGCATTCAAGGCCAAGGTACTCGATTGGTTTCTAGATTCAATCCTCGGATGATGTGTTGAAGTCGACAAGGATGAATCCGTCGAAGGAGGGCCATGATGAATCCCCCATCAATCGACATGAAACATGACAAAGATGTGTAAGGTAGACCAAATGGTACAGTAACATGCAAGACTGACTCAGAGTAGACCGACGTAATAGCAGGTGTACTGACTACATATGATAAATGATAGACATATTCTTGAACATGGGCATGGCATGACTTGGCAGTATTGACATAACGAGTGCGACACAAATTCTCAAAGCAACTGATGATGGAATATTTTCTTTGAATGACTCAAAGGAGTAACAAGACTCAGGAAATAAGTGGAACTCGAGGACAAATGGATGATCCAAGTGCTGTATGCAAATGCAGATGAGTGCCATGTTCAAGAACAACTACATACTGCCACTAATAAGGTATGTAACACAAACACTTTCATTTTTCCCCATCATGAATGATGAGTGCCTCATGTGTTTTTTATGAGCTTGATGAGGGTAACTAGATGCTCGGTATATCTCATCTCATAGATGAGTCCAATCCCAAATATTTTCCAAACCTAGGATAGGAGGGGTTCGTCCTATGACGTGCCCTTCAATATGAAAATTTTAACGAGTCCATAGAAGGCAAACTCGGTCCTCATTTCATGTTTAGAGAGTCTGAAAAGATCTAAAGAAGACTCCAATGGCCCTTTTTCGTAAAGTTAGCCTCATCGCCCGAAAAATGGTAAAACAATATGGGAGAGGACTCTTCCAGTCATGATTGGTTAGAGTATACATTTTTTGTAATTAGTGCCTCCTGGTCCGAAAAAGGGGTAAACTATCACCAGGAAGATGACCATTCAAATACTTTAACAAGCATGAACACGACAAGTTCGCTTGGCAATCTTTTTGTTTTTCAAGAGCCTAAAAAGAGCTTAACAGTAGACTCCGGGGGGCGTCCTTTTCCGTGGAAGTTTAACGAGCCCGGAAAAGTGATAAATCATAACTCGGTACTTGTTCTCATAGTTCCGTGAGCACGGGAACAAACGAAGAGTAAACTCATCATAACACAATAATTACAGACTAACCGTTGCAAAAATAATGACAAAACGTTCAAGGGAGTGTTCATACCTGTGATGACCATTGTGATACGAGAAACGGCACAAAAGACCACTTACAACTCCTGCACGCTAGAAAATGTGTCAAATAGCCTCAAATATGACAAAAATGGTCAAAAACTATGATAAATGGTCCAAGAGCATCAAAATATTTGAAAAGGAATATTCCATTCTATTTATAAATAGAAAAATGGGCCAAAATAGATTTCATTGTTTCATTTGCCAATTTGGGAGGAGAAGTACCAATTTGGAGCCAAAACTTCCTTTGCCGATTCTGGGAGCTACGATCTGCCATTTCACCCACCATCAGGAGTAGGTAAGCCTAAAATTCATCCAGCAACTTTCCAATGGATTAGATTTTGTTTTTAGGTTCAATTTTTGGATTTTTTTATGGATTCATGGAGGTCTACTGCGCTCTCGGCTCAATGGTCACCAGATTTGTTATCGGACAATGCACTCGAGCGGACTCGAGCCGGATCTCCCTAGCTCAAAGTGAGTCTAGAACAAATCGAACAGACTACTAATGCATTTCCTAGATCTACTTAACGATCGGGTACTAGATGTCTTACCTTTCACTTTGCAATCCTTTCTCTTGATTGTTGTTCCACGTCTCACGGTCGTTAGATCCAAGCTGCAAGACCTGTCAAGACAAAAAACAAGAGAAACCAGTAAAAGACATCTATACAATAAGAGATCTAAGTAAACAGTTAAGCAGGTAAACTACTCAATATCATTGCACACATGAACAACATTGGTGGAAAGCATTTGTATTACTGCAAATAGAAGAGTACATAATAGAGATATAGAACCACAACCAAGGCTTAACGTTGTAGCCCTTCTCCGACGAAGCCAATTTCCATATCCTTCCAAGGAAGTATGAGTTCTCCAATAGGTGAGTGGAGATGTTCTACGAGCGATTTCACCAGCATGTAGATACCATAGCCTTCCTCCCCTCGGGATGGGAGTGAGCTTCATTTATATAGGACTAAGTGGATAGGGTATGGATAGGATAGGTTGAGAGATGGTAGGAGAGGCTTAAGGGATCTCTCCAAAGGTTTAGGAACCGAGTGCCAGCTCTTCCAAGAGGTCAGGGATAGGGTCTCAAGTCAGCAAGCTTCGAGATGGACCTCGAAGTAGCTATTTTTTCCATCTAACTGACTTCGTCGCACCCTATAATGGAGCAAGGTGCGACATTGCATGTTGCTAGTGTGCAGCCTACGACGACCCTTCAAAACTTAGCACAATTGAGTACAAATCCTCCCAGGATGATTACTTAGTCGAGGAATCTTTAGGGGTGTATACACTGAATCTTGTGATGAGTATATTTTGGGTGTAACAGGATCTCCTTCAAGCTAGTTAGGCTTGTGATGAAGGCCTGCTCTGATACCAATTGTTAGACACAATGGCACACTAAGAGGGGGGCTGAATCAGTGGGCAATCAGTTTTTACCAATTTCACTTCTTCAAAAATTAACAATAGATCATTAAATAGTTTCACTTCACAACTTAGGCAGAGTTCATTATTCACATTTAACTATGCATCAACATTCATCAATTAAGCATGTCATAAATCATAATAGAAACATCACAAGACAATTGTATTAAACTTTGTTATATTTAATTTGATATCATTTACAGTAATGCCACAACCTTCAGGTTAACATCAGCTACAACTAACAGAGAAGCACCAACTTCTATTCCAAGACCCAGCTTGGTCTTTTCTTAGATCCAACTAATAAAAAGGTGAGCAAGGCCTAGCTTTCCTTCAAATACTTATCAATGTCATCAACTCATTATTGTCATGCACTTTTCATCAACTACTGCACTTGTCATCAATTCTGCTTCAACAAACTTGTCCACTTATGTCACTCTATCAATTCATTCTGTTGTAGGTGTCATTGCCATTAATCAACCATTACTGCTTCCCTTGTCATCAATTACTCTTCAACAAACTTGTCCACTTCCATCACTCCATCAATACTGCTTATTTACTTGTCATTGCCTTGTCACATAATCATGTCATGAATATGTATAAACAATTCCTTTACTGATCAAGCATGTCATCATTTCACATTCTGTCTAGTCACATTTATATATGAGCTGCCTCAGTCACTGTCTGTCCCGAAATTCAGATAAAAGAGAAGAGGACAAAATAAACTTTATTAAGTTTATTGTTTCCTTAGTCTTCCATCTACAGCTGCCTCTTTTTCACCTGAATTTCATCATTGATTAAAATTCATGTTGTTTCCTTTATTCATGTTCTGTAAACCCGATATCAAAGAGAGGATATAAATCACACCTTCATTTCCTTCCTTGCTGTCTGAATCCTTTCTGACTGTAGATCTACTACTTCCTCAGAGTCACCCGAAATCAGAACTCCTTTCCACCTAATCTCTCACCAAATTTCTCCACATAATTCACACCAATGAATTAGAGCATTGGCTCTTATTTATACACATTTCCATAAATTTTGGGGGCCAACATGTCAAAGAATTATAATTTTATTTTTATTTCTTTTTGGATTATTTTGAGGAACCAAATTCACACTTGGTCATCAATTTTTTAAATGTTAACAGACCAACCTGAGTTTGTTTAATCTTTGAAGACTTTGTTACCATGTCAAAATTTGGGCAAGGACTTTCTTGCCGTGTCAAGACTTCAAGCATAAATTGTCAATCTTCTTTGCCACATTATCTTCAACAAATGACCATAGAATGGATCATTTGTTCCTATCATGAGCCCAAATTATTGTGGGTCAAAGGACACGATCCCCACAACCATGTTCTTTACCAAGTATTCCACCAATACAATAAAAACTTTATATAATATCAAAATCCCATCACACCACCACATATGTGGGTACAATCCCTGTGGGCATTTTCCATTACAGTTGGCGGGCATTTTTCTTGACCCAATTGTGGGCATTTTCCTTCCAAGTGGTGGGCATCATGCCTAAGATCCTGCGGGCATTTTCTTATTTCTCATGTAGGCATTTTTCATAGGGCCTGTGGGCATCTTCTCCATAAGCTGGTAGACATTTCTTTAAGGGGACTATGAGCATTTTTCATAGGGCCTACGGGAACTTTTGCTTAGGCCTACGAGCATTTTTATATAGGGCCTGTGGGAATTTTGCTTCATGCTGCGGGCTTATTCCCACACAAAATTCCACTTTAGATACAAGCTCTGCGGTCATATTTGCTATGTGAACTTGCGGGCTTAGTTTACATTCTTTGCGTGCATTTCAATCACAAAATTTGTGCAAGGCTTGTGGTCAAAATATCACTTGTGGGTTCAAAGCTTCTACACCAAAAATATGGGCTTCTTCTCCAATCGTTTATCACCAAAGTTACCACATTCAAGAAGTCATTGAAGACTTCTTTTTCAAACTACATACATGCTCCATCATGATCAAGTAATGTCCAAGCGTCACTATCTCATCAAGCCATCAAGTAATGTCCAAGTGTCATTACCTCCAATTCCCAACCTACCATGTCCTCCTTGCCATGTCATCAACCTTTGTATTCCTTTGTCATTAATGGCTTGTCATCAATGAAAAGCATACTCAACAATGGGGACCAAATGGTATGTATATACTCACTTTACAGTATCATGTTGTTTCTACTCCATAGCATATGTGATAGCTAGAGGATTATTATGATACTGAGACTAATGATGTGCTTTTGTGTGCAGATGTGGGGCCGCAGACACCTGTAGGGTATCAGGCGCATAGGAGCTAAGTGGAGGGAGTGTACTCTCCTATGCGTGTGCACCGTCAACAGCAAATTCCTTCGAGGATGTTAGAGATGTTACGTGCAGTTATTGACCGGCTACTAGATGGAGTGATTGATTATGGATGGCAGAATTTGGATCAGGAGCTGATCTACATTTTCTACGACGCCCCATGGGAATGGAGACCAGTGATGCGGTGGATTGCGATGCCAGCCGAGGCAGTGACAGCCATGGCGCGGGGTGATGCCCCATATGATGAGGAGGAGGAGGATACTGAGTCAGATGATGAGGAGGTCCATGGCGTGGGGTGATGGTCCTCTTATTTTTTTTATGATGTTGCATGCCTATATGATGTATATGTGCATGTGGATGATATGATGATAAATTCTTTGGGTTTACTTCTTACATGTTGTGATTGATGTGCCATTCTAGAATATTATTAGCCATTTGGTATGCAACACTATTCTGACTTCGTGGGACATGGATGAATGTAATGAACTCAAGCTTTCTAATCAGTTTTTTTGTGCGTAGGAAATTTCTAAAAAGGAAAGGATCTCGTACCTAGTAAAAGTTATTGAGTTGGGAAACAAGGACCTAGGAGTCAAGAAACACACGAAGGTGACAAATTCCCAACTGGAGGGAAGCGGTAAAGAGACCGGTCATAGCATCATAGTCATCCTTGTTCATTGTACTCATCCTGGTTGTTAGTGGCAGCACCAATACACACTCCATCAAGGTGGATAATGTCGTGTGAGGGGGAATACAATACCCAAGCTGCGGAGGCAAGGTTTGGATACCATCTACTTGCACCATCAGTGAAACCGACATAGAGTGGAGGAATAGGATCCATTTGTGGCCATGCATGGAAGCAAACTATAAGGTTCTACATGCAAAAAGTGGAAAACCAAAAAGGGAAAGAAAACTGTACAACACAGACTAGTGGGTACGGAAAAAATTTAAGGAAAAAATCGCTTTAGATATAAACCTGTTGCGAGGGTTGGGAAAAGGGTGTCCTTCAGAATTAGTAAGGATGTATGCCCCCTTGCCGAGGCAGGTTTGGACAATGTAATGGCCTTGCCACATGGATTCAAACTTTCTTTTTCCATGCTTGTCATGAGCTTGGTCATAGACGAGCACTAGATCTCCTTCTTGGAAGTTGCGGGGATGGATGCGTTTATCATAATGGGATTTGGAGCGATGTTTGGCAG
This sequence comes from Larix kaempferi, assembly GCA_027924585.1. Taxonomy (NCBI): domain Eukaryota; kingdom Viridiplantae; phylum Streptophyta; class Pinopsida; order Pinales; family Pinaceae; genus Larix; species Larix kaempferi. The sequence goes on from BSBM01000077.1 coordinate 6,231,186, forward strand.
CCTAGATGATTTGTAGGGCCACTCTTTCGTCTTCATTTGCTTGTTCCAACAAGAGTAAACTTTGCTCAAGTGTTGAGGTATCCGGGAGAAGGTCCACGACAATGTGTAAAGCGAGGATTTGACATTCAATGGGGACAACAGACTCTACATCGTGAACCAAATGGAAAGGGGTAAAACCTGTGGCAGTATTAGTAGAAATGGGGTAAGCCCAAAGTGCAAGAAAAAGCATATGATTCCAACTTGACTTGTGCTTGTCCATGGTTCATTGAAGGATTGTCTTCAGGATCTTATTGATAGCCTCAACTTGGTCGTTCCCCTGCGAGTAGTAGGATGAAGCATACTGGTGGTCAAAATTCAGGAAGGTGGACAATTCTTTCCAAACGATGTCCTTGAAGTGTTTTCCATGGTCGGTTACAAATTTTTTAGGGACCCCAAACTGAGTAATGACATGGTTAAAAAAGAAACATGCCATGGTTTTGGCCTGGTAGTTAAATGTGGGCATGGCCTCGGCCCATTTAGTGAAATAATTGACATCCACAACGATGTACTTATGGTCACTGGACAAGGGACGGTTTCACTCCATAAAATCAATGTCCCAATTGCAAAAAGGGCCAACGGTGATTACTGGATGGAGAGGGGCAAGAGGGGTCCTGGCTTTGGGGGAAAAGAGTTGGAAATTCTAGCAATTTTTTATTGTTGCAATGTAATCACTGAAAAGGATGGGCTAGAAATACCCAGAATAAATGAACTTTTGGGCAGTTTCCATTCCTGAGAAGTGGCCGCCACCGGATCCGCTATGATATTCATTTATAACCTATTCAACCTCGTCATGTGTGAGGCATCAACGTAAATTGGTGTCGATGCCGTGTTGATAAATCATATCACCGAGAAGGAGGTATCAGAAAGCGTGATGGATGATGCAACGACGATCATCACGGTCGAGGGTGGAGCGAAACTTCTGTGTTCATAGGTATACAAGTATATCACCATACCATGGGTCATTCGATGAAATAGTGAATAAGTGGTCGTCAGGAAAATTAGTGATGATTGGAGGTGACTCTGACGAAGATAGTAAGTCGGTCATGAGATGTGCCAAGTCAAGGGATTTGGTACTCTTAGGTGTAACAAATGTCAGGTCATATTCTTGTAGGATAATGATCCATTTATCCACATGGCCTTGAAAGAGGTGGAAACTCAAGATATAGACCATGGGGTTGGAGTCTGCCACAACTGTAGTTCATCTCATAAGAATGTAGTGGTGAACCTTCTAGACAAAGAAGACGATGGGGAGGGACAAATTCTCCTCATGGGGGTAGAGTAGCGGTGGTGTTGATGTATATGTAACTTCAGAATGTATTTCATCTGTGTATTTTATATATATTTATTGTACCCTTATAAGAGATGTGTCATTCCTCTATAAGGAAGTGTCGTCATGTGGATTGACAAGTGTCGCAAGTGTTTGTACTTGCCGATGGGTTATTAGACCACCATGTGTGGGGTTGGCCCTGAAATATATATTATAATGTGGATGTACCTAGCTAGACAAGTTGGCCCCATAAGGTCACTGGGCAAACAGGTTAGTATAAATAGAGATCAGGTGATCTCTATTTAGATCATTCGGAAAAGTACATCTCTCTCACTTAGAAAGTGGTGCACTAGTGAGGAGGAGGATTATCTGCTACTAGGAGACTATCTCAGTGTATTTTGGTTGTACTTTGGTTGAGCCATTTCTCTCTCTATCTCTGAGGAAGTTGTGCGGTTTTTCACCTTAGGGTTTTCCCCACGGAAACCATGTGTCTCTTGTCTCTTATGCTTTTGATTCTTGAGATGCTTGTCATACTTATTGTGATTGTCATGCATTGAAATATTGTATATGTTATTCTCTCAGTAAATATCTTAGAGTATTGTGAATTAATGCTCAAAATTTAACATGGTATCAGAGCTAACCTGAGAAGAAGACATTTTGCAGTGACGGAAACTTGAGTTTCTTGTTTATTGAGTTTCTCGCCATAGATTTTGGAAAAGTAGTATAGTAGATTGACTCTACTCATCAAGGCGCATCTATCTGTCCAATCAGAATTCAATTCTGAGCTTTTTCAGATTTCGCCCTAAAAATTAGGGTTTCCACAAAAAAAGGAATTTCTGAAATCTGAAGACATAGCGGGAAGCTCCTTGCAAAAATTGAAGTTTAGAGCTTTGGATCGAGATTTTTGGCTGGGTAGATCTCCGGGAAACTCAACCCTAATTCAGGGCTCTCCCAAGTGAACCCGGGAGGACAAAAAGTCAAATCTGAAGGGTAAAGCTTTGCTGATATCAAATTCCGAATGCACCGGGCTAATCAGCTCATCAAGGCGCATCTTTCTATCCTTTCAGAAATTGAAATTCACATTTTGAATTTTTAGGGTTTTTCTAACAAACCCTAATCCAGGACCAGATCCAGTTTTCAGCATTTCAAGTGGTAAGACCTAAATCTTTTCTATTTCCATTTGAAGTAATCTTTAAGATGTCTCACCACACCAAGCTTGAGGATAAGCTTGAAGGAGCTGATAACTTCCGAGCTTGGAAGTATAGGATTGGGTTAATCCTGGAAGAGAATGAGTTGGACTCATATATAAAAGAAGACATCCCTATCCCAGAGGATGAAGAGGCTAAAGTATTGCATAATAAGAACTTGGTCAAGTCAAAAAGAATCATTGTTGATTCTATCAAAGACCATCTCATACCCCATGTGTCTTCTCTAAAGACAACCAAAGAGATGTTTGACTCTTTGACCAAGCTATTTGAAGGGAAGAACATAAATCGGAAGATGACCCTGTGGAACCAATTGAAAGGGGTAAAGTTTCAGAATGGAGAAACCATTCAATCTTATTTTTCAAGAGTCTCCCAGATCAAGGAACAACTAGAAGTAGTGGATGAAATGGTAGAGAATGGTGAAGTTGTCATGACCACTCTGAATGGCTTACCTAGGTCATGGGACTCCTTCATTCAAGGAATCTGTGCAAGAAAGAAGTTGATTTCCTTCAGTAGACTACGGGAAGAATGCTCACAAGAAGAAGCAAGGCTTGTGGCACGAGAAGAAAAGATGGGGAATGAAGATCAAGCTCTCACAACTCACACCAAGAAAGGGAAGTCCAAGAGAGAGCTATCTCACTCCAAGAAATCTTCACATCACTTCAAAGAAAGAAGAATATGCTTCACCTGTAATGAGAAAGGACATATTGCCATAAATTGTCCCAAGAACAAGAAAGACAATAACAACTCCAACAAGAAGAATAAGGGCAGCAAAAGAAGGTTTCATGCTCATGCTGCCGAGGATGATGAACCACCCAAGAAGAAGGCTAGGGAAGAAAGTGATGATAACTCATCAAGTGAAGAAGAGTATGTTCTGATCTCTGCTCTCACAGGTACCATCTCCCATGGTTGTAACGATTAGTTGATTGATAGTGGGGCTTCCAAACACATGACTGGGTTTAAGGAATCTTTTGTGAATCTATCTAAACATGAATCACCCCATAAGGTGAAACTTGGGGATGATTATCAATACCCAATCAAAGGAAGTGGTGAAGCCTCCTACAACCTAAATTCTGGAAAATCTTTGAAGATGAAAGAAGTTCTTTATGTACCTGGGCTCAAGAAGAACTTACTCTCCATCTCTGCATTGGATGCAAAAGGCATGAGGGTTGCATTTGTGGATGGCCAAGTCCTAATGTGGCCAAAGGGAAAGAACATAGATGATGCAGTAGTGATTGGAGAGCGAGAGGGAGGTTTGTATAAATTGAAGGGACAACCTGAACATGCCATGGTACATGAATCCATGGAGCCAAGTGAACTTTGGCATAGAAGACTTGCTCATATGCACTATAGAGCACTTCCAATTGCAAGCAAGGCTATAGAGGGTCTTCCTGAAATCAAGACGAAACATGAAGGTGTTTGCAAAGGATGTGCAAAAGGTAAGAACATTAAGAAGGCTTTCCCAAGCAGTGAAAGCAAGGCAAAAGACATCCTGGAAATCATCCACTCAGATGTATGTGGTCCTATGTCATCCAGTTCTCTAAGTGGGTATGTTTACTATGTCTCATTTATTGATGAATTATCCAGGAAGACTTGGGTATACTTCTTGAAGAACAAAGATGAGGTGTTTGATAAGTTTAAGGAATTCAAAACCTAGATGGAGAATCAAACTGACAAGAAGATAAAAACATTGAGATCTGACAATGGTGGAGAATTCACCTCAGGTGCATTCAAGAAGCTTTGCAGTGATTCAGGGATTAAGAGGGAGTTGACTACTCCTTACAATCCACAACAGAATGGAGTTGCAGAAAGGAAGAACAGAATAATCATGGAAGCAGCAAGAGCAATGCTCCATGACCAGGATCTACCTATGCATCTATGGGCAGAAGCAGCTAGAACAGAACACCCCACAAGATATTAGACAACAAGACACCAGAAGAGGTCTTTTCTGGTAAGAAACCTGAAGTCATCCATCTCAGAATATTTGGTTGTCTAGTATTCGCTCATGTACCAAAGGAAAAGAGGACCAAACTAGATCCTTCAAGAAAGAAGGGTATCTTTGTGGGTTACAGTGAAAGCTCGAAGGCTTACAGAATATACTTTCCAGGGTTCAAGAAGATTGATGTCAGCAGGGATGTGACATTTGATGAGAACTCAGCATTCATCAAATCAAGGAAGGCATCAATCGAAGTTTATGAAGAACCTAAGGAAACTAGATTTCAAGACACTACCATGACTGAAGCAGTTCCAGAAGTTGTTCGTGAGTTTGAATATCCGCAAGAACCTGTAGATCCACCCCATGAGGATAACTCTCATAAGAGGAAACCTGCATGGGCTAGAGAGCTCATTCAAGATGCAGAAAGATTTGGCATTCCAGAAGAGGAACATAGAGCAAAGAAGAGAACCAGATCACATACCGGCTATGTTGCTTTACTCTATGACATTATGAACAAAGAGCCTTCCAGTTATGAAGAAGCAGCGGAAAAGAAAGAATGGAAGGATGCCATGGTTGAGGAATATCAATCAATAATGAAGAATGATGTTTGGGATGTTGACCCAAGACCCAAAGAGAAGTCTGTTGTGACTTCCAAATGGATTTACAAAATCAAGCATGCTGCAGATGGCAGTGTGGAGAAATACAAGGTAAGATTCATAGCTCGTGGCTTCTCTCAGAAAGAGGGAATAGATTATGAAGAAACTTTTGCACCTGTAGCCAGGTATACTTCCATCAGAACAATACTTTCCCTGGCTGCAGCGATGAAATGGAAAATACACCAGATGGATGTCAAGACTGCTTTCTTGAATGGTGTAGTTGAAGAAGAAGTATATGTGGATCAGCCACTCGGTTTCGAAATACATGACAGGGAGTCATATGTGTGCAGATTAAAGAAAGCCTTGTATGGCTTGAAACAAGCTCCCAGAACCTGGTATGGTAGGATGGATAGTTTCCTATCTAGTTTGGGCTTTACCAAGAGTAAAGCGGATTCCAACCTTTACTACAAGGTTGAAGAAGGGAATCCTGTGCTTCTACTCCTGTATGTGGATGACTTATTTGTAACAGGAAATGATAGATTGATTGCAGATACTAAGAGGAAGCTTGTTGCTGAGTTCGATATGAAAGATTTGGGAATGATGCATTATTTCCTAGGTATGGAGTTGTGGCAGAGTGCAGGTGGGATCTTCCTTGGTCAAAGGAAGTACATAGTAGATATCCTAAAGAGATTCGGGATGATGGATTGCAAGGCCATGGCCACACCTATGGCATCGAATATGAAGCTTCTATGCGATGCTTCATCTGAGCCGGTTGATGTCTCTATGTATCGTCAGAAGATTGGGTCCTTGATGTACCTGACAAACATGAGACCAGATATTTGCTTTGCTGTGAACACATTGAGCCAATTCCTGACGGATCCGAGAAGTGTTCACCTGGTTGCTGCAAAACATGTTCTAAGGTACTTGAAGGGTACAGTGGATTATGGGCTCAAGTATGAAGTGAATCAAAAGTTTAACCTGCAGGGTTATGTTGATTCAGATTGGGATGGAAATGCTGCAGATAGGAAGAGCACATCTGGGTGCTGCTTCAGTATGGGATCAGGTGTGATCTCTTGGTTTAGCAGGAAGCAGTCCTGCGTAGCACTGATTACAGCTGAGGCAGAGTATGTTGCAGCCTATTCAGCTAGTTGTGAGGTAATATGGCTATGGAAGCTACTGTATGAGTTATTTGATCTCCCGTTGGATGCTACTAGTATTTTCTGTGATAACCAGAGTTGTGTGAAGTTGTCTGAGAATCCAGTGTTTCATGACAGGTCGAAACACATAGAGATAAAATATCACTATATCAGGGATATGGTGCAGAGAGGAGCTATGAAGCTCCTGTATGTTGCGACGGACGAGCAGATTGCAGATGTGCTGACGAAGCCACTAGCCAGGGTGAAGTTCAAGTACTTCAGGGAGAGGCTTGGTGTTCTTTAGATCGAGAACACTTCAAGGAAGAAGTGATGGACACATTTGCTGAAGCCATTCCAAGCATGTTGGAAGGAGGATCCTTCACATAGCTGTGGATGTAAGCGTTGGATGATGAGCATCATGATGATGTTCCAGTTTCTTCTTTGTATGATCAATTGGATCATTTATATGTATATGTATGTACGCATCATGTTGGATGCTGGATATGATCAGTTGGATCATTTATATGTATGTACACATCATGTTGGATGTTGGATATGATCAGCTGGATCATTTATATGTATGTACGCATCATGTTGGATGCTGGATATGATCAGTTGGATCATGTGTATGTATTTTGTATATGCATCATGTTGGATGCTTGGACCATGTATCTGTATATGTATCAGGTGGATACATTGTATGATCAGGTAGATCATGTATGTTGATGGATAAATTGTGTGGATCATGTATCTATGTATCAGATGGATACACTGTGTATGATGATATGTATCAGGCAGATACTTGGTGTGCATCAGATGGATGCATTGCATGATCAGGGTGATCGTGGATGACGAGCTTCTCCAGATCACATGCAGCAGGATGTTGCAGTGATGATGATCAGGATGATCATGTGTACATCAGGATGATGTATGATGAGTATCAGATGATACTTTGTGGCCGTGGATCAGGTTGTGCAGATGAGCATGTCTGGGAGATCCTATAGGTCAGAGTTGCTTACCCATAACAGCCTGGGATGCTCTTTCAAGACATTGCTCTCGGAGGACATGTAATTTGTGCCCTGGGAGATCTTCAGGTCGGATTTGTGTACCCGTAACATCCTAAGATGCTCTTGCGAGGTTTTGTCCTATGGCATGTAATTTACTCCTGGGAGATCTGGACAGGATGAAAAAGGCCTCAAATGCTTCAGCCAGGTTTTGCCATGACCACATGTAATTTGCTCCTGGGAGATCTGGACAGGATGAAAAAGGCCTTAGATGCTTTAGCCAGGTTTCATGGTGGACCACATGTAATGTGCTCCTGGGAGATCCGACAGGTAGAGCTGTGTGCTCGTAACAGCCTGGGATGCTTCAGCCAGGTTTTGTGGTGAGATCACATGTAATGTGCTCCTGGGAGATCCGACATGTAGAGCTGTGTGCTCGTAACAGCCTGGGATGCTTCAGCTACGTTTTGTGATGGGTCACATGTAATGTGCTCCTAGGAGATCCTACAGGTAGAGTTGTGTGCTCGTAATAGCCTGGGATGCTGCAGCCAGGTTTTGTGACGCACGTAATAAGTCCTGAGAATTCCACAGTATGGCCAGTGATGATGAAGACCTGCAGGAGGTGGGCCTACATCTAGTATGAAAAAGGACTGGCTCTGTAGAACTTCCTATGACGAGTAGATTCAGAGATTGGTTGAGATAGCAGCAGCAGTGACGATGATGATAACGATGCATCGATGACGATGATCCCGAGAAGAAGACTTGTCTAGCATATCTGTGTCGAGAAATACCTTCCTAGTTAAGAGGGAGTGTTGATGTATGTGTAACTTCGGAATGTATTTCATCTGTGTATTTTATATATATTTATTGTACCCTTATAAGAGATGTGCCATTCCTCTATAAGGAAGTGTCGTCATGTGGATTAACAAGTGTCGCAAGTGTGTGTACTTGCCAATGGGTTATTAGACCACCATGTGTGGGGTCAGCCCTGAAATATATATTATAATGTGGATGTACCTAGCTAGACAAGTCGGCCCCATAAGGTCACTGGGAAAACAGGTTAGTATAAATAGAGATCAGGTGATCTCTATTTAGATCATTCGGAAAAGTACATCTCTCTCACTCAAAAAGTGGCGCACTAGTGAGGAGGAGGATTATCTGCTAGTAGGAGACTATCTCAGTGTATTTTGGTTGTACTTTGGTTGAGCCATTTCTCTCTCTATCTTTGAGGAATTTGTGGGGTTTTTCACCTTAGGGTTTTCCCCACGGAAACGTTGTGTCTCTTGTCTCTTATGCTTTTGATTCTTGAGATGCTTGTCATACTTATTTTGATTATCATGCATTGATATCCTGTATATGTTATTCTCTCAGTAAATATCCTAGAGTATTGTGAATTAATGCTCAAAATTTAACAGGTGGACCAGACAATGTCTGCCTCACATAATAGATGACACGTTCTTGACGTGCACTATCTTCCTGGACTAACACACCAGAAATGGCATATTCAGATGCCAAAACATAAAGGATAAAATCCTTCGAGAAATCAGGAGGTGAAATCAATGAGGTGAAAGTCAAGGCTTGTTTTAATGCTTCAAATGTCGCTTGTGCTTGTTCATCCAAAACAAAGGGAACATGGGTGCGAAGCAAGCGAAGGAAACCATGAACTTTGGTAGAATAGTCAGGAACGAAGTGGTGGAGAAAATTGGCTTTCCCTTGAAGGCTCTGTAATTGGCGTAATGTGCATGGCAATGGGAGTTCAAGAATGGATTGAACCCTAGGGAAACAATGAAACCCAATAACCAATCGGCAGGAATGCAAAAAACACACTTGAGGGGGTTCAAGCGAATGTTATATTTGCAACAACACAAAAAATTTTGAAAACAAGAGAAAGAAATTGAGGAGAAGAACTATAAGAGAATATTTGGTACAATGGAAAGATTTTCCAAGTGAGAATGCCACATGGGAAGAGGAACAAATTTTGCAACATCCCAATTTGGAATTGCTTGGGGACAAGCATCTTGGGTGGGGAGGACTGTAATGTCCCCATCCAAATAAATCTCATGAAGGGAAATTTCCACCAATCTACTAGCTCCCTAGGTTGGGATGGAAACATTTAGGCTTGGAATAAGGGAGCTATAAGACCCCAAATGGACATTATATTGACAAATATATATTAAATGGGATAAATAAATAATTATAATAATAAAATAAGGTGGCACTTGTCCATGAGGGCACATAGGTGGTGTGGGACCCACACAAGGTAAGATTCTTCATGCCACATGGAATCTTATTCTCACCCATTTGAATCCAAGGTGGAGTCTAAATTTCTTGGGTGATTTGGAGAGGCATTATTGATGACATGAATCTAGGAGGGTTGAATTAGAGTGGAAGAGTAACTCTCATGAAAGAGAAAGAGGCATCTTATAAGAATTGTGACACTTGGAGCTAGATTCCCTAACTTCTATGACAACAATGATGAAGATTCTATGACACTTATGACAAGGTTCAGACCCGATTGATGACATATGACATATATGACATGTCAGGGCTAAAAATACCCTCCAAGAGGGCACACAATGGGATTTATGGAAGCCAATATTCCCCCATTCGAATTGATGGAAGAGGAGGGCTAGGAAGTGTTGGACAAGTGGCATTCTTGGGAATATATCCCTAATTCGAATTGAGATGATGATATTGGAGGGGATTCAAGTTATGGAGGCCTTGGGAGGTTAATAAAACACAATAATAAATAAGGAGACCAACTTTTTATCATTTCTCATTTGACACAACTGGAGAGCTTAGCTTGTCCTTGCATGGTGGATGTTCATCCTCCCTGCCTTAGAACCAATTTCTAGGGTCAAAGAGTCCCATCCAAGTTGGTTTATGGATATTCCATTCATACCTATTAATAGAGCTTCATGTATATGTTTTGATGTAGGCTCAAACCCCAACTGAGTTTGAGTTCATCTTGTATCATTCTTCTCTATGCCTATTCTACTATCTTTCTCTCAATGTCATGTAAATGTGCAAGGGCGCACCTCTTGTTGCATATAGTTATTGAAGGATTGTTATTTAGAATTCATGGACATGTTATTTGTTGTATATCTCTGTAATATTCATATCAGTAGAGCCACAGCTCAAAATACCATGTACTTCCAGTGATATTTCCAATCAAAGATGAAATTCGAGCCATTTTCCTCATAGCATTCTCATAGTAATTTTGGGATGATGTTGTACCTATTTTATATCAGATTTTTTCTGAGATATTTATTCATGTAATGAGATGTATATGAATTTACCTTGATGTACCAAATGATTTTTTCATACCCCTAAAGTGTCACTATGGTTTATGACTAAATTGGAGACTCTTTCTCCACCATTTTAACCCCCAAATTCTAGACTCTAGAAGTTGTTGTTCATTGGGATACCTATTCGAACCTAAAACCAAATATAATGATGCACATATGTTTTCATTAATGTTCCCTAATAGATAAAAGTCTCATACCAATAATTAGTGAGTTTCGTACAGTGTTTGGAAGAGAAATTAATGGAATACCTAGGGGGGTTTTCCACTATTCAAATTGACTAGTCTTGTCCCAAAACTTATTTCTTTACAAATTTCAGACCAGGGATGGGTAAAATAGTTGTTTGGTTGTCTTATATATGTGTTAATGTTTCCTTTTCCCCATCAATACCTTCCTCCCCAAATTCGAAATCATTGGGAGGTGTTTGGAACCAGTTGTAAACTACACCCCTAGAGTCAAAACAAGGTGAATCCAAGCACTTTTCTTTGGAGGGATATTATAGTGGTATCAGAGCATGGTCCTTGCACCTGCATCTTAAGGGAGAATCAAATAATTGGTGGTTCCATGGACTTAAAACCTTGGGACATGATCAGGTCACATCATATGAAGATTTTGTTAATAGGTTAGTGGAAATGCCTTTCAAGGAACTAGCACAGTTGAAGCAAACTGGAACCCCTGTGGAGTACATGTTGGAATTCCAAAAACTATCAGTTATGGTGGTTGATGTATCTATGGTTCGATTGGTATTGCTCTTTACTGAATTCTTGGCTGAATCTTTGAAAGTTTTAGTTAAATCTCACAAACCTACTTCATTAAAAGATGCCATGAACTTGGCAAGAGATCTGCAAAATGTGATACCCAAGACAAAGTATCCTCCCAAGCCAAATTTTCCTTCCAATTTCATATTTGATAAGAGACAATGGAAAAAAGTTTCATTTGAGAAGGACAAGAAAGAGGGACCAAGCAAGGAATAACTCAGAAAAAAAGAAACTATGTTACACATGTCATCAACCATGGGTACCAGGGCATAAATGTGCTAAGGGGAAAGCACAATTTATTGAAGTATTTTAAGATGATGAAGGGGACATGGAGGAAGAAGAACAAATTTCATCCCAAGAAGAGGTATATGACAAAACAGAAGAAGATCATCCATCACCTGAAAAAGGGAGAATGGAAGTGCTTTCAGGAGTGCCTCATTTTCACACCATCTGATGCAAGGGAGTGGTACAAGGGTAGAAAGTTTTGGTATTGGTGGATGGAGGAGAAACTCATAAATTCATTGATGCAGCCATGGTGGAGAGGAGAAAGTTACCTATTGAATCATTTAAAGGGTTCACAGTTGTCATTCCAGGTAACAATTCTATGGAATGAAACACATGGATTCCAAACCTACAACTTACCATAGGAAATTACACATTTTCTTATAGCTTCTATATGGTGAATGTTGTTGATACAAATGTGGTTTTGGGAGTACAATGGTTGTACTCTATAGATTAATATATAGTGAACTACCAAACACCTGATATGAAGTTCAAATATTTGGAAGCAAGACAAATGTTAGTGAGAGGGATGCACACCTATCCTAACCAAGTGGTGTCTTCCCACATTTTGAGGTCCATATTGAGACATGGGGACATTGAATGGGATGCAGAATGTTTAATCACTTCCCCCAAACCAAACATAAAGATTGAAGAACATCCAAGGGAGATAAGGCAGCTACTACACAAGTATGAAAGGGTTTTTGGAGACCTTCCCCCTGGGAGGCCACCTGACAGAGGAGTTGAGCATACCATTTTTTTGGAGGTAGGTACTTCACCTATCCAAATACCCCCATATAGACACCCAAAAAGGTTCAGAGATGAGATTGAGAAGGCTATTCAAGAACTATTGGAATTGGGGCTCATCAGACCAAGCTCAAGTCCCTATGCTTCTTTAGTTGTCTTGGTGGAGAAAAAGGATGGAACCCTAAGAATGTGCATTGATTTTAGGGCCTTAAAAAAAAGACAATAAAGAATAGATATCCCATCCCTAGGATAGATGAGCTCATGGATGAGCTATTTTGAGCAAAGATATTTTCCAAAATTGATCTTAGATCTGGTTACCAGATTCGGATGAAGTAAGAAGATGTGCAGAAAACTACTTTCAGATGTCATTATGGCCACTTCAAATTTCATGCCATGCCTTTTGGTTTGACCAATGCTCTGGCAACCTTCCAATCATGCATGAAAAAAATATTTTGCAATCAACTTCGTAATTTTGTTTTGGTTTTATTTGATGATATTTTGATTTACGGTAAGGAATGGGAGGAATATTTGCACCATTTAGAAGTTGTATTGAAATCTTGCATGAACAATCTTTGTTTGCTAAGCTGTCCAAGTGTGAGTTTGGGTTGACAGAAATTTTGTATCTTGGGAACATCATTGGGAAAAATTGGGTAAATGTGCATTTGGAGAAAATAAAGGTTATTCTTGAATTTCCATCACCCAAGAACATCACTGAATTGAGATGCTTTATTGGGATATTGTAATGACCATTTTTCAAAATTTTATTAAAATGCCAATTTTTCCACTTTTTCCCCAATTTCGATCTTTGACTAGTTTTACTGTTTTGACCTCCAAATCAACCCAAATGCTCCCAAATATTCTGTAGGAGTGTATGAATGATATTTAGAATTGAATAGTAGGTTCATGGATGTTTTATGGCCCTCCAAATACTACTACAAATTTGATTTGTATTCTAATCAATATATGTAATTTTGACTAGTAATTTGTGCATCAAATCCCCCCGAGGTAACACTGCAAATGGCCTTCCAAATGCCTCCAAAATCCCACGAATTTATGAAAAGAGGTATGTAATGTGTTAAGTATTTTATTAAGGTCTCATATGCACCATTAATTGATTTTTACTACGGTTCTAACTCTCTCACATTCAACAGCAAAAACCCCCAATTCGACCCTTGGGGAAATGGCACTATTTCACCTCTCAATACAAACAAACTGAGTAAAAATGCTTCAAATGATCAAGTACAGTACATGAAACTTGTATAATATATCCATGGAAGTATATGAATCACAAATGTATCAGATAATCATCCATCCATTCGAAATAATCAACATTATAGTGTCATACATCAAAGCATTGGGGAAATGGACATTGTTTGCTCATTAATCAATAATTTTGCATACAATCAATGGGTATTTCGACCTGAGAATTTATGAATATGAATAATAGAGGATATGAATCTATTACAATCAGAAAAATATCATATTAAGCTCTTCCAATGAGTGCAAGATCTCACCCAAAGCGCAATCCCCCAAGGAGCCCAAATATGCCTTCAAAACTAGAAATGGTGGAGAGAAAGTGCTGCACTAAACCAAACGATGAAACTTCCTATATATTCTACCTGCAAATAAAAATCCATTAAAGCACCATGAAATACCTGAGTGGCCTCTCCAAACACCAACTTGGATGGGAATCTTTCACCCTCGAAATTGGCTAAGGCAAGAAACTAGTCATTCACTAGTTCTCTCTTCACAAATGCATTTATTCTCAAATCATAAAAAGAAATTATCATACTTGATTTCTACATTTTATAACCAACATTAGCCTTCAAGGGGTCTAAATCCTCTCAATAGATTCAATAAATTTTCATTTAGAAAATATTCCTCATTTGCCACTTGTCTTCTAGTTCCAAACTTCCATCTTCTCCCAAATTTGAATTTGAGTCTCTTTAGCTTCCCCCAACTCCATGAGCACCTTCCTTGAGCCTATTTTTTGGTATGACATGTCATAATGGTCAAGTGTAAGAATTAAGGTCTGAATTTTGTCATAAATGTCATAGATGCTTCATTATTGTTGTCAAAAAACTAGGGAATCTAGCCCAAGTGTCCACTAGTCTCCAATTTGACTCTTCCTCTCCCATGGAGGTTACTATTCTATCCCATTTCTACCTAAGATTCTCAATGCCATTTTTTATGACTTACCAACTCACCCAAGAGTGTTCACCTTCCCATGAATTCGAATTGGCAAGAGAGAGCTGCCATGTGTCATTGAAAAATCAAGCTAGTGTGGGTCCCACCACCTCCATATGTCTCCAAAACCACTTGCCACCTAGAATTTCTCTTGAATTTATTTATTCACCATATTTATTAAATGCTTGAACCCTTCTAATGTCTAAATATCATTTATTAGCTTCCTTATGACCATCCCACATGTGCCCACCCAACCTAGGAAACTAGTAGGATTGATGGGATTGTCTTACTATGCACTTATTTGAATGGGGACATTACAGTCCTCCCCACCCAAGATTGCTTTTCCTCAAGCAATTTCAAATTTGGATGCTGCAAAATCTTCTCCTCTTCCCATGTGGTATCTTCATTTGGTAATTCCTTCCATTTCACTAAATATTCTTTGGTGATTCTACTCCTCAACCTTCTTTCCCGTGTCTTCAAAATCTTTTTCAAAACAAGTGTGAGCTCACCTTCATCATCCAAAGGAGGAAGTATTTCTGAAGTGATGATTTTCTGACCAAGAGCTTTCTTAATACAAGAAACATGAAATACACTGTGGATTTTACTCCCTTCCAGAAGTTCTAGTTCATATGCTACTTCTCCAACCTTCCGCACTACCTTGTATGGCCCATAGTACCTTGGTTTTAATTTTTCTGCTCCATTCTTTTTGAGAGATGTTTGTTTATAAGGATGAAACCTTAAATATACTAAATCATTGACTTGAAAGGTTCTTTCTTCTCTATGTCTATCAGCATATTGTTTTTGCTGATTTTGAGCAACCTGTAAATTGTCTTTCAAGAGCTTTAAAATTTCTTGGCTCTATTCCACCCAATCTTTATCCTTTGGGGCTCTACTATCACCAAATATAATGTCAGCAAATGTAAGTGAATCATAACCATATAATGCTTTGAAAGGAGACATACCTATTGACATATGATAAGTGGTGTTGTAGCAAAACTCACCCAAGTATAGCCATTTTTTCCATGCTTTTTGCTGCCCTCCCACATAGTTTCTTAGGTATCCTTCCAACCATTGGTTTACCCTCTTTGTTTGTCCATCAGTTTGCAGATGATAGCTGGTACTTGGGATCAATTGAGTGCCTACCAATCTAAAAAGTTCTTGCCAAAAAGCACCCATGAATCTACTATCTCTATCACTGACAATGCTCTTGGGGAGCCCATGCAATCTGAAGATTTCTTTGAAAAAAATATCAGCCACTTGTGCAGCACTAAAATATGATGTAACGGCAAAGAAATGAGCAAATTTTTTCAACCTATCAACTACCACATAGATGCAATCCTTACCCAAGGATTTAGGCAACTCGATGATGAAATCCATGGAAATACTGTCCCATTTTTGCTCCGGAATGGGCAATGGTTGTAATAGGCCGGCTGGACATGTAAGTTCTAATTTGTTTTGTTGACATGCTTTACATTCATTCACATACTTCTGAACATCTTCCTTTATCCCCTTCCAAAAAAATCTTTGCCTCAAGTATCTATAAGTTTTGAAGATCCCCGGATGGCCCACTAGTGGGGAATCATGTGCTTCTTGCAAAATGCAGTACTTGAGCTTGGAGTTATGAACAAATAGATTCTTCCCTTATAATATATCAGCCCATTCAAAATCCTATAATTATCATCCCCTTTGATTCCATCCAACACATCACAAGCAAATTTGTCTTTGGCATATTCAACTAGTAGCATGTTTTTCCAATCCTTGGCAATATCCATGAGAGAAAAAGAAGGCCTTCTTGACAAAGCATCTGCTACTATCTTATTCTTTCCTTTGACATATTCAATATCAAAATCATAAGCTTGAATATTGCTTACCCACTTTTGTTTCCTTTCATTTAGATCTTTTTGGGTGAGAAAGTGTCTGAAACTATTGTGGTCAGTTTTCACCACAAACTTGCTGCCCACCAAGTATTGTCTGAATTTGGCCAATGCATGCATAATGGACAACATTTCTTTATCATAGATGGAGTAAATTTTTTCATGAGGCTGCAACTTTCTGCTCTCAAAGGCTATGGGGTTTTGGCCTTGCTTTAGGACAACCCCTATTCCTCCACCTGAAGCATCACATTCCACAAAAAAAGGTTTAGTAAAATCGGGAAGTGAAAGTATGGGACAACTACTCATTACTTCTTTCATTTTTTGGAAGGCCTTTTCAGCTTCTTCATCCCACTTGAAAGCATCCTTCTTAGTCAAATCAGTGAGTCGATAAGTCAACTTGGAGAACCCTTTCACAAATTTTCTGTAGTAGGTGCATATGCCAATAAAGCCTCTCAATTCGGTAATATTTTTTGGTGATGTCCATTCCAAGATAGCCCTGATTTTTTCCATGTTTACCTTCACTCCTTCTTGCCCAATAATGTATTAAGATTTAATATGCTAAGACAGAAAATAGCAGCATTGCATTCCATTTCACAATAATAGCATATACAGGATCACTGAAGAAACAACAAGTACAGCATAAACACAAGAGACACAAATTTATCCTGGGAAACCCTCATGGGGTAGAAAACCCAATAAAGCTTCCTCAATATAGATGACCAAAAATATACAAAGATGTAACCCTGAGCATAAGCTCCTCCTTCTCCATAGCAGACCTCTCCTCCACAAGTGTGCCACTCTCAAGTGAGTGAGTGTGTAAAATGAGGAATACACCTCCTCTATTTATACACTACTTCGACTTGTCTTTTACACAAATCATGTAGGCTCGTATTTAACCAATGGGTTAAATACCCCACTACAACTGACTGGGCCGACCCCTCTAGGGTGGTCTAATAACCCTTTGACCCACATAACGCATACAGGGCCGACCCCCACTAGGGAAGTCTAATAACCCAAGTTACCACATTCTGACGGAGGAATAAACATCTCCAGATATACAATAAGATCTTCAAGGAGGAATGAAACATCTCCAGAATAATAAAGTACAAATATAATATTCTTTGAAGTTACAATATCTCAACACTCCCCCTTAACGAGAAGGATATTATAACAGCATCTGCACGAGCAAGGAGTCATCAACATCATACATGATACATCTATAAATCATTGGAAGCTTTCTCAACATCATCAGTAACTCAAGCAGTTACTGGAACATCAACATCTTCAGTACTGAGTCTTTATCTTCTGCAGCACTCGAACAGCTATAACAACATCAACATTTGGATCCTCACGATCATCAGCATCGTCATCATACGATCATCAGCATCGGTATCATCTCGATCTACAGCATCTGGATCATCTCGATCTACATCATCTGGATCATCTCGATCTACAACATCTGGATCATCACGATCTATAGCATCTGGATCATCTCGATCTACAGCATCTGGATCATCTCGATCTACAGTATATGGATCATATCTATCATCAATAGCATGTATTCTCACTAATACATCTATCATCAAAAGCATGTATTCTCACTAATACATCTATCATCAATAGCATGTATTCTCACTAATACATCTATCATCAATACATAGCAGCATACCCTGCAACACACATGATCCAATTACAGGATGGTCAATCCCTCTCACTTTAGGACATAGGTCCAAGGATGATACAATCCTAATCCACTTACGGGATGATCAATCCCTCTCAATTTAAGACATCTCTCATGTCTATGTACGATGCAATCCAGATCAACTTACAGGATGATCAATCCTTATCCTTTTAAGACACCTCACCATGTCTAGGGATGATGCAATCCCGAATCTACTTACAGGATGATTAGTCCTTGTCACTTTAAGACACCTCACCATGTCTAGGGACGATGCAATCCCAATCTACTTACAGGATGATTAGTCCTTATCACTTTAAGACACCTCACCATGTCTAGGGACGATGCAATCCCAATCTACTTACAGGATGATTAGTCCTTATCACTTTAAGACACCTCACCATGTCTAGGGACGATGCAATCCCAATCTACTTACAGGATGATTAGTTCTTATCACTTTAAGACACCTCACCATGTCTAGGGACGATGCAATCCCAATCTACTTACAGGATGATTAGTCCTTATCACTTTAAGACACCTCACCATGTCTAGGGACGATGCAATCCCAATCTACTTACAGGATGATTAGTCCTTATCACTTTAAGACAAGTCTCATGTCTAGGGATGATGCAATCCCGTCACATACATTTTGAACCAAGGTCCAGGGACGATGCATTCCTATCTTCAATTCTCGGAGACATCATTCTACGGATCAATTCTGGGACTAAAGTCCGGGGAAGATACAATCCCATTCCTGTTCATTTAGGACTACATTCTCGGAGACCCAATCTACGGCTCACTTTAGGATTGAAATCCAAGGATGATTCAATCCTCACATGTCCACCAAGGACTTCATTCTTGAAGACATAAATCTACGGCTCTCTTTAGGACTGAAGTCCAGGGATGATCCAATCCCCTCATGTCCACCAAGGACTTCATTCTCGAAGACATACGTCTACGGCTCTCTTTAGGACTGAAGTCCAGGGATGATCCAATCCCCTCATGTCCACCAAGGACTTCATTCTCGAAGACATACGTCTACGGCTCTCTTTAGGACTGAAGTCCAGGGATGATCCAATCCCCTCATGTCCACCAAGGACTTCATTCTCGAATACATACGTCTACGGATCTCTTTTAGAACATGTGTTCAAGGATGATGCAATCCCCTTGTCACCTTAGACCCTGTATAAGGACCATCCACCAACCTCTCTGTCGGCATCACCAATATAGGTATCCACATCATCGACCTCATTGTCGATGCGGGCAATCTCATCATAAGTGATCACATCGCTCCCCCTTTCGAGGAGGGTCCTTCTGAACTATTTTAAGTTTGTCTCGGAAAACTTTACTTGAGGTAGAGGTTTGGTTAGTACATCGGTAACTTGTTACAAATTTGAACTTTAATTCCTTTCTGCGCCATTCTGATTCTTTCTTTTCATGATCTATTTCTCATTCCTTGTCAGAAAGAGATCATCGTCATACAATAATGGTATGATAGGTTCATCATCCACAACCTTAAGGTAAAGGTTAGGAACAACTTTACTTTTGGTAAAGCCTAAGCTTATCAAGAAACTGTCAATTCTCCCTTTTTGACTGAACATCATTCACACTCTGCATTGAATGATCTTCTGCATATCTATCTGTGCCATCTCTCGTTAGATGGGTCTACTGATATGAGCCTCAATATCATTCGAACTCTGTGGTGAGTTCCTTCTTGCATCCATGTCATCTGTGTATAGAAACCATATTCAACCTTGTAGCAAAGGTTGATATCCACATCACCCATGGTGATCATTAAGCTCATCAATTGATTATCGATCCTGGGTACCCATACAGAACCTGATTCACACTTCTTCTTTAATTACACCATTAAGAGAATGGTCTTATCTAGCCACTTGGAGCAAACATCTCATCATGATTCTCTTCCTCTTTCTAAGAGAATCTTCTAGCCACAAGCCTTCTATAGTGTGTCTGATTTGTAAATCTTTTTGTTGAACATCCATCGCTTGTTCAGTGTTCATCATTCATCATGATCTTTCCTACAAATCAAAATTAAGTACATGATTAGTAATACTTCATAATCATCAAATCATATTGACATGATAACCTATTATGCATACAAATATCATTTACATAGTTATGCAACTATTTTTACCAATACTTTGGCACAACACTTTCCCATATCATGTATGCATACAGTGGCTATCTAGATGCCTTCCATCTCTACCAGAACATACTATCGAGAGTGTGCACAGCTCTCAGCATGTCAGCAAAGAGGTTTCATTCTAGACAAGAAACAATGGAATGTTTGTCCAACTTACCAATCATATGCATATTAGTAGTATACTGTTCAATGCTCTATGAATGTTTACACTCAGCATGATATATTCTAGGAATACAAATATGCATACAAGCAATATCATTTACTATTTCAAATAACAACTCAAATACTTATCTTTTATGTTTGTGTGGTTGCCTCCCGCTCGATCTTCTATATGTATTTTGAACTTCTATTCATTCTGTACCACTATGCATGCTCAAGTGTGCACTAGTGTCATCCTCATGATCTCATACACAAACATACATTCATTAGTATATTCTCAATATTATCAAAACATTCTAATTCTAAATAATCTTGAATATGTATAGTCATGATCATTAGTATTCAGGGTTTCAAGGAAGTCTTCTTTTACTCATTCATATTCTTGTTTGATCATAGTACTCTTCTAGTTAATTAAATCATCAAGATAAGAGACATAATATGCATAAACCCCTGATTACTAACTTTATGAATAAGCATAACCAATCATACCAAGTATACTTATATAATGGATCCTAACACAAGGTAAGATTCTAACTTGACATAGGAAAACATACCTGGATTAGTATACCTGCTTAGTTATGTACAACATACCTAAACAATCTCTTCAATGATTTAGAGATCTTGAGCTAGAACCTACATGTCTCATAGGTTAAGCATAATATAACAAAGTCATACATACCTCGTAAGTAGAACAAAGATTATGGATGAGTCTTTGTCTTCATGTTGTCATGGTCATGGAACTTGATTTGTCTTTTGTGATGTACCTGTATCTTGTTAGCAGACAACATCAACCTCACACAACACCATAATGCATTAGTACAATCATATAGCCCTAATCAATGGATGTCTTCGATCATTCACATGCATGCATACTGTTACTAGGGTGATAAGACAATTCTAACATTAATCAAGATTGTACTAATAAATAATATGAAGACAAACACATTATGAACTTAATCAAGAATCAGATTTCAAGACATACCTGAATCTCCTTAAGTCATACCTGTCGAGACTTCTTGTAGTCTTCTTATGTAAGTCCTTAGCCTCAACTCCCCCTTAAACTTGATCTGGAGCTTGATTAGGGTTTCCTAGAGAAACCCTAAAAATTCAATCTTTGACTTTCACACTTCTGAATGGATGGAAGTATGTGTCTTGCTAGCATACTTCAATTTTGAAATCTCCAAAATTTGACCCCTCAAAATTGCCTTCGAAACTTCTGGATCTTCTGGACAGGAACCCAAACTAGGGTTTGATGAAGCCCACCCTTCTGTCCAATCAAAAGGTTTGATCCAAGGCTCTAAACTCTTATTTTTCTGAGGAGATTTTAGCCGTGGTTACAGACTTCAAAAAATTCCAACTTTTGTTGAAGCCCTAATTTTCCATCTTTCCGATCAAAATCCCGAACTGGGGTTTGATCAAGCCCGGTCTTCTACCCCCAAAAAAAAATCGATCTTGGTCTCTAAATTTTGATTTTCCTGAGTAGCATTCAGCCGTGGATTTCAATTCCAAAAATTCTAACTTTCTCCGAAACCCTAAATTCCGGAAGCCATGAATGAAGGTGCTCCAAAAATAATTCTGTTTTGACAAAAATATGTACTTGATTGTTTCTGCTGTAACTCTTAACTTTTCACTCCACAGGGTCTGAAAACGTTTTTTTTGGTATCCTGACCTGTCATCTTTCCATCCCGACTAGTCTGACCTCAATTGGATTTTCTGAGAGAGAGTTATTCCAAGTGTCGCAACGTGACCTGTTTATGGGATAAAACAGGAGAGCGAACTTGTACGGCGTTCCATGTGTCACTGGTTCAACTTTGGCCTCTGAAAAATCTTCCTACAATAGTACAGTATATGTACTACCTGTCACTTTTTACGAAATTTCATTTGGAGCTTCCTAGCCCAAGTTATGCCAAGTGTCGCAACATGACCTGTTTATGGGATAAAACAGGAGAGTGAACTTGTACGGTGTGCCACGTGTCACTGGTTCAACTTCGGCCTCTGAAAAAGTTTCTTGAGATAGTAAAGTTTGTGTACTACCTATCACTTTTTACGAAATTTTATTTGGATCTTCCTAGCCCAAGTTATGACCTTTTTTCCTAGGTCACCTAATGTTGACTGAGATCTGGAAGAGGCAAAAACCCTAACCTGTACTGATCATAACTCACAAATTACAACGAATATGAGGGTTCCCTTTGGACATAAGGTACCTTGGGATGTTATCTACGACCTGTAAACTTTTTAGATCCTTAACCTTCGCATAAATGGATTTATAGCGAAAGTTCCACGATGACTGGTTTTTGCTATGTAAAACCCAAACCTTCAAATTGTCGTAAGTGAAGCAAGTGTCGTAAGTGCCATACATTGCCTTCCTTTAGGTTAGCTCTGATACCATGTTAAGATTTAATATGCTAAGACAGAAAATAGCAGCATTGCATTCCATTTCATAATAATAGCATATACAAGATCACTGAAGAAACAACAAGTACAGCATAAACACAAGAGACACAAATTTATCCTGGGAAACCCTCATAGGGTAGAAAACCCAGTAAAGCTTCCTCAATATAGATGACCAGAAATATACAAAGATGTAACCCTGAGCATAAGCTCCTCCTTCTCCATAGCAGACCTCTCCTCCACAAGTGTGCCACTCTCAAGTGAGTGAGTGTGTGTAAAATGAGGAATACACCTCCTCTATTTATACACTACTTCGACTTGTCTTTTACACAAATCATGTAGACTCGTATTTAACCAATGGGTTAAATACCCCACTACAACTGATTGGGCCGACCCCTCTAGGGTGGTCTAATAACCCTTTGACCCACATAACGCATACAGGGCCGACCCCCACTAGGGAAGTCTAATAACCCAAGTTACCACATTCTGACGGAGGAATAAACATCTCCGGATATACAATAAGATCTTCAAGGAGGAATGAAACATCTCCAGAATAATAAAGTACAAATATAATATTCTTTGAAGTTACAATATCTCAACATAATGTGCCCAAGATACAGTAGTTCTTTCATCCCAAATTCACATTTTGATAACTTAGCAAATAAGGACTTTTCTTGCAAGATTTTCAACACAATCTCTAACTGCTGCAAATGCTCTTCCCATGTTTTACTGTAAATGAGAATATCATCAAAGAAAACCAAAACAAACCTTCTTAGTTGCTTGCAAAATATCCTATTCATACATGCTTGAAAGGTGGCTGGAGCATTAGTTAACCCAAAAGTCATGACAAGAAATTCAAAGTGGCCAAAATGACATCGAAAAGCGGTCTTTTGCACATCTTCATCTTTCATTTGAATTTGGTGATACCCTGATCTAAGGTCAATTTTTTAGAAGTATTTGGCCCCATGTAGCTCATCCATGAGCTCATCAATCCTAGTTATAGGATACCTATTCTTGATAGTCTTTTTGTTCAAGGCTCTAAAATCTATGCACATTCTCAATGTTCCATCTTTTTTCTTCACTAGCACTACTGAAGAAGCATAAGGGCTAGAGCTTGGTCTAATGAGTCCCAACTCTAGGAGTTCTTGGATAGATTTTTCAATCTCATCTCTGAACTTTTTAGGATGTCTATAAGGTGGTATCTAAATGGGTGAAGTACCCTCCTCCAAAATAATATTGTGCTCAACCCCCCTATCTAGTGGCCTACCATGTGGAAGGTCTCTAAAAACCTTTTCATATTTTTGCAAAAGTCTCTCTATCTCCTTTGGGTGTTTGACAATATTTATAGTTGGATTTGGAGATTTAATATGACATTTAGCAGCCCATTCTATATCCCCGTGCCTCAATATAGATCTCATACTATTGCAAGTCACTACTTGATTTGGATAAGTGTGTTGCCCTCTCACAACTCTTTGTACTCCTTTTGAATCTTGGAATTTCATTTCGGGAATTTGATAATTTACTATATGATCTCCTATTGAATACAGCCATTTCACTCCCAAAACCACATTAGTATCATCAACATCAACCACATAAAAACTATCAACAAAAGTATAGTTACCTACGGTGACTTGCAGCTTTGGAACCCATGTTTTGCATTGCATTGTGTTGTGACCGGGAATGACAACTGTGAAGCCATCAAATGGTTCAATAGCTATCTTTCTTTTCTCTACCATCTCTGCATCAATGAAGTTATGAGTGGCTCCTCCATCTACCAAAACTGAAGTTCTTTGTCCTTGTACCACACCTTTGCATTGGATAGTATGATAGCGAGGTACTGCTGAAAGCACTTCCATTCTTGCTTTGTCCGGTGAAGGTTGATTTCCTTCTTGTCTTTCCTCTTCTACTGTTGTCTCATATGCCTCTTCTTGATCTGAAATATTTCTATCTTCATCCATGCCCCTATCATACCCCTCATTATCAGAAAATACTTCTATGTATTGAGCCTTTCCTTTGGTACATTTGTGCCCCGGTGTCCATGGTTGGAAGCATCTGAAGCACAGTTTCTTTTTTCTAAGTTCATCCCTGTTTAGTCCCTCTTTTTTATTCCTCTCAAATGATTCTCTTTGTCAAGGTTTCTTATCATGTCCATACCTTTGCCAAGGTTTCTTTTCAAATTTGTAGCTAGGCTTAGGAGGAAATCTCATTCTAAGAAGCACATTTTGGAGATCCCTAGTCAAGCTCATTGCATCTTTTAATGTAGTTGGCTTGTGGGCTTTGACCAAACCTCTTAAGGGTTCAGCCAAACCTTCCGTGAACAGCAATACTAATCTTCCCATAGATACATCAACCACCTTGACTGATAATTTTTGAAAGTCCAACATATATTCAGTAGGGGACCCAGTTTTCTTTAATTGAGCTAGTTCTTTGAAAGGCAATTCTGAATCTTTTTTTTCAAATCTTTCTAGTACCCTGTCAACAAATTCTCCATATGTTTTAACCTGATTATGACCCAAGGTTTTCAGCCCATGAAACCACCATTCATTGGCATCTACTTCCAAATGCAAAATGGCCATTTTTAATGCATCCTCTTCCAACATAGGATTCAGCTGAAAATATACATCCAATTTTTGCACCCAAGTGTTAGCAGAATTTTGAGAAGAACCATCAAAAGTAGGAAGTGACATTTTTCCAATGGCACTATTTAATTTTTTTTTTGGAATGGACTCCTATTGTATTCCTTCCTTTTAATTTTTTGCATATCATCAATGTAGTCACTGAGTGGTACACCTCTTTTACACTCTTCATTCAAATCATTCCAATCATTTACTAGTTTCTTGTAATCCAATTCAAGATTGGGCTCTTCTTTGGGTGTGAGAAATTTAGGTGCAGTATTCCTTTGTGTGCTTTGAAATTCATCAAGTCTATTATGAGGTCCTGTACTTGATAAAATATGCTCATTCCCTTTCATCTTTTCCCCTGAGTGTGAACCACTATTATCTCCTATCATGCCTTTGCTTTGAATCTGGCTAATCAACAATTCAAATCCTTGCAACAATTTGTTACCTATCCTATCCATATTTTTTGAAAGTTTAGAGAAACATGGATCTAAGGTTGCTCTACCCATGATTTCAACAAAAGACTTCTCTTCTTCTACTACCTCTTCTTCAACAAAAATCTCTTCAACTACTGGTTCAAAGGGTGGTGGATTATTCTGTTGACTTCTTGTTAAGACCATAAGGTTCCAAGAACATGCTCTGATACCACTTTTAATGACCCTTTTTCAAAATTTTATTAAAATGCCAATTTTTCCACTTTTTCCCCAATTTCGATCTTTGACTAGTTTTACTGTTTTGGCCTCCAAATCAACCCAAATGCTCCCAAATATTCTATAGGAGTGTATGAATGATATTTAAACTTGAATAGTAGTCTCAGGGATGTTTTATGGCCCTCCAAATACTTCTGCAAACTTGATTTGCATTCTAATCAATATATGTAATTTTGACTAGTAATGTGTGCATCAAATCCCCCCGGGGTAACACTGCAAATGGCCTTCCAAATGCCTCCAAACTCCCACGAATTTATGAAAAAAGGTATGTAATGTGTTAAGTATGTGATTAAGATCTCATATGAACCATTAATTGATTTTTACTACTATTCTAACTCTCTCACATTCAACAGCAAAAACCCCCAATTCAACCCTTGGGGAAATGGCAGTATTTCACCTCTCAATACAAACAAATTGAGTAAAAATGCTTCAAATGCTCTAGTACAATACATGAAAATTGTATAATATATCCATAGCAGTATATGAATCACAAATTTATTATAGAATCATCCATCCATTCGAAATAATCAACATTATAGTGTCATACATCAAAGCATTGGGGAAATGGACATTGTTTGCTCATTAATCAATAATTTTGCATACAATCAATGGGTATTTCGACCTGAGAGTTTATGAATATGAATAAAATAGGATATGAATCTATTAAAATCAGAAAAATATCATATGAAGCTCTCCCAATGAGTGCAAGATCTCACCCAAAGCACAATCCCTCAAGGAGCCCAAATATGCCTTCAAAACTGGAAATGGTGGAGAGAAAGTGCTGCACTAAACCAAACCATGAAACTTCCTATAGCTGATACCTGAAAATAAAACTCCATTAAAGCACCATGAAAGACCTGAGTGGCCTCTCCAAACACCAACTTGGATGGGAATCTTTCACCCTCGAAATTGGCTAAGGCAAGAAACTAGTCATCCACTAGTTCTCTCTTCACAAATGCATTTTTTCTCAAATCATCAAAAGAAATTCTCATACTTGATTTCTACATTTTATAACCAACATTAGCCTTCAAGGAGTCGAAATCCTCTCAATAGATTTAATAAATTTTCATTTAGAAAACATTCCTCATTTGCCACTTGTCTCCTAGTTCCAAACTTCCATCTTCTCCCAAATTCGAATTTGAGTCTCTTCAGCTTCCCCCAACTCCATGAGCGCCTTCCTTGATCCTATTTTTGGGGCTGACATGTCATAATGGTCAGGTGTAAGAAGTAAGTTCTGAATTTTGTCATAAATGTCATAGATGCTTCATTATTGTTGTCATAAAACTAGGGAATCTAGCCCAAGTGTCCACTAGTCTCCAATTTGACTCTTCCTCTCCCATGGAGGTTACTATTCTATCCCATTTTGACCTAAGATGCTCAATGCCATGTGTTATGACTTACCAACTCACCCAAGAGTGTTCACCTTCCAATGAATTCGAATTGGCAAGAGAGAGCTGCCATGTGTCATTGAAAAATCAAGCTAGTGTGGGTCCCACCACCTCCATATGTCTCCAAAACCACTTGCCACCTAGAATTTCTCTTGAATTTATTTATTCACCATATTTATTAAATGCTTGAACCCTTCTAATGTCTAAATATCATTTATTAGCTTCCTTATTACCATCCCACATGTGCCCACCCAACCTAGGAAACTAGTAGGATTGATGGGATTGTCTTACTATGCACTTATTTGAATGGGGACATTACAGATATGCACTTACTATAGGAAGTTTGTGAAGGGGTTTTCCAAATTGACTGCTCCTCTTACTAATTTGACTTAGAAGGATGATTTCCAATTAGATGAAGAGGCTAAAAAGTGTTGGGTCTTGGAATTGCCCCTTTTTTACCACACCTATTACCTCTTTTTGTCCTATCTTGCCTTATTTCCACAAACCAGATATATCTTTCCTCAAGATCGAGCATGAATCCTGACAGGTATAATTCATTATTGCTTCATTTATTTAAATGCCTAAGATTGTTATGGTTTTGAATTCTAGCCTTTGGTTTATGCTATCTTGTGTTGATTTCATTAAGATAAGCTCAAAGCATTGAGAGACACAAGTGTAGCAGCCGCTAAGCATATGGAAGGAAGGTACGATTGGTGCCAGCTGTTACTCTTCAGTTCAGATTCCAAAAATTAATAGAAACAGCGTGATCATCTCTCCACATGGTAGCTCTAACAAGACTTTGCTGCAACAGAGTTTTGAGCGGGGCCTAAGTTCAAATATTTACACAAGTGCTGAAAAGTGCACAATGCGCGTTGTGGCAGGACATGGGGGCAGTTTTGATAATTACGCATGGTGCACAGCGGCAATAGTAAAGCAAGGTTGCATAGAATGCAGAACGCACAGGTATCGCGCAGGAGCTATTTTTGGTAGGAAATACCGGTAAAGGTCAAACGCGAAAGTGACCCATTTTGGGTAAGGGACAGGTGGAAGACTGACAAAAGGGACCTGTCAGAGAGAGTGGCGACAAGCAGTTGAGAAGCTAGGCCATGACGTCAACTATTAGGAACCCATGTCTTTACTTTGTTAGTATATTGTTGTTGGATGCATATGCTTTGTAAGTCGTCCTGTAGTATTTGTTGATCCATAGTTTGTGTTATTATTGTTGGCGCATATGCTTTGTAAGTCACCTATAGTTTTGTTGATCCATAGTTTGTATTGGCCCATGGTTTTGACCCGTAATAATTGTTGATCTATATTTTGTATTGGCCCATGGTTTGTATTGACCCATGGTATTGGCACCTAGACTTAGTATGTAAGTGTGTGTTGAGGCCTATGAAGGAACCATGAAGTTAATTGTATTGAGCTTGCTCAAAGGAGGTTGCCCCCTCGAAGTGGCCCATGATCAATATAAAAGTGATGATGAGTTCTATTATTTCTGATATCTTGTGTATTTGCATTAATTAATTATTGCAGGTTCTTCACATCTGGTATCAAAGCACTTTCTTGGGCTCGTTGGGTGGAATTTCTGTCAAATTTTTTTTCGCATTTATTGCAAGTTCAGATTTGGGAATAATCCCTATCCAATTAACTGTGGGAAGTACTTGGACATAATCCCTAAAACTCGTTGTGAGGAGTACCACAGGAACCCCAAAGTAGCTGGCCCATTGAGAGGACCTGCCAGCGAAAAGGGCAACGACCCCTACCTGATTGACTAGTTCCCACCCGTGAGGTAAACCAAGTTGTCATTTGTGGAAAAGCGGTTATCAATTTTACTTGAGCCGTGGAGTGAGGGGTACTGCTCTAATACGCAAGCCGTCAGATAGCATTGGTGGCCGAGTGAAACACCTGAACTGTTAGGAAGTCATACATACCTGGGGTCCATATCTATTTTCAACTGAACTATTTCCAATCACTTCTGATCCAGATCCAGCCGTTTCAGATCTATTCTGAAAGTCGTTCCAGATCCAGTCGCCATTTTCGATCCCTTCCACGCCATTGCAGATCCATCTGTTGCAGATCCCTTCCGCGCCGTTGTTGCCGATCCATTTCTAGAAAAAAACAAAAAAAGTATAAAATTATGTTTTTCGACCATATCTCCCTTCTTGTTTCAACTTTGTTTTCCCTGAAACCTCACTGACATCCCTGCAATCCCATTTTGCATATTTCATTCCTGAAGACCCTATCCCAAATTCCACTTCCCAAGACCAGAAATCCCACATTTGTCTATTTTTAGGGTTTGCCATAACTTCTTCAATTTTCACCCGATTGGCTTCAAATTTTACCATAGAGTTCCCGCTTCTGAAATCCCCATTTTTTGCTTCCCTGTCCCTCAAAAAGTGTCGAAAATCTAGTCAAACCCCAATTTCGCCTCCAAGTTTTTCCCAAATTCAAATTTCCCCTTATTAAATAAGCTTGTGTTTGTGTTTTTCTATCCATTCCCCCCCCCACCAAAAAAAAAAAAAAATTCTAGTTATGGTTGTCACTCGCACAGGAGCAAAAACCATGGAGGAAGCACTTGCAGCCATCCAAACCAAACTCCAAGATCTCGATGAAAAATTTCTCAACCTCCATCTTCAGCATTCAGCCATGAACAATAACCGACAACCAGAATCTTCTACAGCCACTGGGTTCTCTTCTTCCAGCAATTTTCATGGGCCGAAGCTTGATTTTCCTCGCTTCAATGGTACTAATCTGACTGGATGGATATACCGAGCAGAACAATACTTCGATCTGCATAATACTTTTGATGTCCAGAAAGTTCCACTTGCATCCTTTCATTTGGAACAGGAAGCCCTTCAATGGTATCGTTGGTACATCAAAGCTCATCTCGAGCCAAACTAGACAGATTTTTGCCACGATTTGGTCCTAGTTCTTTTAATGACTTCATAGGAGCACTCACTAAACTTCACCAAATTGGCACAATGAGAGAGTATCAGACAAAATTTGAGAAACTGGCCAATCACACAGAAGGACTGTCTGATGAATTCTATAGGAGTTGTTTTATCAATGGTCTCAAGGATGAAATCCGCTCAGAAGTCAAAATGTTCTGTCCCAACACAATGATGGAAGTCCTAGGGTTGGCTAAGTTGGCATAGGACAAGATCACAGCTCAACAATGCTCCAAACCCACCTTTGTTCTCTTCAGAAATATGGGTTCCCAATGACCTCCCATCATGCCTGCTCCTCGAACAACTCCTATCAAGCATTTGTCTGAAACAGAGATGCAGGCATGCCAGGAAAAAGGGCTTTGTTATAATTGTGATGAGAAATTCACTCGGGGACATAGATCTGTTCAACAAAAGCTCTATCTCTTGGATGTGGATTCTCCGCCTGCTGCAGAACTTGGTGAAGAAGCTCCAGATACAGTAGATGTCTAGGTCGACATTCAGCACACCCCATCTCAAGACGACCCACCCGAGATCTCTCTCCATGCTGTAACTAGCATCACCACCCCACAAACAATACGGGTCTGGGGATACTTCAAGAAGCTCCCTCTTGCCATACTCATTGATTCTGGTAGCACTCATAACTTCATTGACCCTCGGATTGCCAAACAGGCTGATTATTTTGTCCATCCTTGCTCCAACTTTGAAGTCATGGTTGCCAATGGGGGCACCTTACCTTGCAAGGGGAAGTGTCATAATGTGCGTATCTCTATGGAAGATTATAACCTGCACTCTGACATGTTTGCCTTGTCCTTAGGTGGATGTGATGTAGTTTTGGGCGTTCAATGGTTACGCACACTTGGCACCATCTTATGGGATTTTGATGAACTTTGGATGCAATTTTCAGTCAATGGGACACAACACAAATTTATGGGCTTACAACCAGGGTCTCTCTGCATCATCAGTTCACATCACTTGGAAAAGATCCTTAAGAAGAATTCACATGGTGTCATTACTCAACTCCATTCCCTTCAGATGCACCCACCAACGGTCTCCACTACTTCCTTGGATAGATATGTAGGTGTCTTTGTTGCACCAGTGGGCTTGCCGCCTTCATGAGACCTTTCCGGTAAGCATTTTGCCGCATCTACATCTCAGCAGGACATGATGGCTATTTTGCATGCAGTACAGAAGTGGCAGCCATCCCTATTGAGGAATTATTTATGCATCAAGACTGATCTCTAGAGTCTGGAAACTTTCCTGGAACAACGGATCTCCTCCCCAGCACACCTGAAATGGGTTCTCCAACTCATGACTTATGACTATGCGACAACTTACCAGAAGGGTAAGGACAATATGGTGGCAGATGCTCCTTCTCGCACATTTGATGACCCAGTTTCTCTTACAACTATTTCTCTGCTTGTTCCAAATTGGTTGCAATCTGTTCAATGGGGCTATCTCTTCTATGAACTCCATGCTTCTTCATCAGTAGGGCACTCTGGGTTCCTCAAAACGTATGACCAAGAACAATGTAACTTCTTTTGGCAGGGATTGAAAATGATAATTCAACGGATGGTGGTTGATTGTGATACTTTCCAAGTCAACAAGGGTGAAACGACCCTCCTTTCGGGACTGCTCAAACCCTTGCCCATCCCTACACAGATTTGGACAACTATTTCTATGGATTTCCTGGAAGCGCTCCAGTTCTATACGACCACATCTAAAAGGACACCATATGAAGCAGTCTCTGGCCAGGCACTGCCAATTCTTCTTCCATACACCTCCAACAGCTTCCCAGTTCAGTCAATTGACTCAATTCTTCGAAACCACAATCAGCTTCTTCTCATTCTGCAGGACAATCTTCACATGGCAAGAATTCGACTGAAACAACAAGCTTATCAGCACCGTTCTGCACGAACTTTTCACATCACTGATATGGTTCTTCTTCATCTACAGCCTTCCATGCAATCCTCCCTGAAACTCAAAAGGTTCCAGTTGCCCAGAATGTAACCCGAGGATGCTACAGGGGACCCACTCCTTTAGATTCTGCATCAATTTCCACATCTAAAGCTTTGAGGACAAAGCTTTTTCTAAGGGCGAGGGGATGTTAGGAACCCATGTCTTTACTTTGTTAGTATATTGTTGTTGGACGCATATGATTTGTAAGTCGTCCCGTAGTATTTTTTGATCCATAGTTTGTGTTATTGTTGTTGGCACATATGCTTTGTAAGTCGCCCATAGTTTTGTTGATCCATAGTTTGTATTGGCCCATGGTTTTGACCCATAATAATTGTTGATCTATATTTTGTATTGGCCCATGGTTTGTATTGACACATGGTATTGACCCATGGTATTGGCACCTAGACTTAGTATGTAAGTGTGTGTTGAGGCTTATGAAGGCACCGTGAAGTTAATTGTATTGAGCTTGCTCAAAGGAGGTTGCCCCCTCGAAGTGGCCCGTGATCAATATAAAAGTGATTCTGAGTTCTATTATTTATGATATCTTGTGTATTTGCATTAATTAATTATTGTAGGTTCTTCACAGTGACAGGCAGGTGGAAGCAGCGGAAAGGGACAGGCCATGATGCAGTGTAACCATTTTGAGGACTGCGGCTATCAAAGGCGCGTGCAAGCCATGAGTGGCCCAGTTGGAACGACCTGGAGCAGGCGGAGTAAGCTGTCGACGGCAACAGTCAGGATGGCAATTAGCCACACCAGTTTTGTAAACCTAAGGGTTTTTCCTACTGATTGTAAAGACACGACCCATGGGAATGATCTATAAATAAGGCATTTTGGTATGGGAAAGGGTTAATCTCTCATTGAACTCATCATTGTTGGGTTAGTGAATATTGTTATATCTTTTGAGCATAAAGCTATTGTAAAGGCTCTGCAACTAAGTGCACAGAGACCTATCTGAGAGAGAAGAGAGTCTGCAGCTTAGTGCGCAGACTAAGAAAAGTTGTACCCTCCCCAAAATATCAATATTACCAACCGTTCTTATGGACGTAGCCTCCATCCGGGGGGTGAAGTGTGAACCACGTTAAATTCTGTGTTATGTGATTGTTGTGTGTTTGCAACTGTTCATTTGCTTGGTATGGATGTTTAATACTACAGTTGTCTGTTATGTGATTCCTTTTATATGTATTCGCTGCAAGAGAATGGGAATAATATGTTAAGTAATACATGTGTGGATGAATGTTAAGTATTCAACACTTATGAGTCTGTCAATGTATGAATCTGATGATTAGTCACATAGTTGAACGTTGAATTTAAGCACAACGTTGGAGCACGCAGTATTGTATGTTTATCCAATTGTATGCAACATAACGATAAGAACCTGAGTGTGTTGAATGGATAAAGAATGCTAAGTAAGATTGGTTAGAGTTAATCAAGTTTCGAGCAGACGCGCGGTCTATTTGATGCGCTGACCCATCGTAAGTGCCGAGAGATAAGCTATCGATAGCTTATCGTCGGGCCGAGGGAAGTACTCTTTACCGCGCAATCCTTAGACATGCGGGTGGCGCAAGTTCCTCCATTTTCCGAAGTATCCGATGCAAAGTTTCGCGTAGTTGTCTATCTGCAGCATTCCTTGTGGTGTTGCGCTACCCATCATTCTTAATACACTCGCATCACTAGGTTGTGGAAACTTGATTCTACAACCACCCTCTCAGCTTCGCCTTGGGTGAGACCTCAGGCTGCGCGCAGTCTGTTGCCGAAAGGGCCGGTGAATAGGGGTTTTGTTGGTTCCTCGAACCGCGAAGTACCTAGGTCTACACTGGAAACCTCTAGCTCAGCTATATACGCCAACAAATGGTTCCGTTGCTCGATTAAGACCAATGATGCAATAGTGTATTTGGAAAAGTAATGTGTGACGAAGAATACCAGTTCCCGTTGGGTTCAGACAATTGGCTTCCCAAAAAGAAAGAGATCTGGGATTGGTGTGATAAGATCGAAAGAGATTTTGCAAAGAAATAGAATAGACACCCACGTCTTTCTGACGTAGAGTGGTTGAATAGATATTTGTGGAAATATATTCACGAGATATTCTGGTCTTCGTTTGGAAACGAGCTACACGAGTGGATATCGCGACTCACGGAGAAGAAAACCTGTTTTCAAGGAGGAGTACCTACAGAGTGGACTCCAGGGCTCATAGTGCATCTCAAAGCAATAGACAGCCCACGGTTGTGAGCAGTCGACTTCTGGGTTGATAGCATACTTGAAGGATTTGTAATAGAGTTTGTTGTAGACACGCTGAAATCCTATAGACAAGATGAACCATACTTTTTCAAAGGATTCAGAGGTAAGTACCTGAACAATCTTAGTCTAAACATTAAAATGATTTTAGATGAGAAAGGCGTTTTAAGAATGTAGTAATATTTTTGAATCTGTCATGGTCAATAGCATTTTTAGTGATTCTGATGAAGAGACACATAATCTGAGAAGTGGAAAGAGATATAAGTTTAATAAAGAAAAGAATCTGGGAGGACTTGGACTCCATGTCAATACTGAAATCCCATGTGACCTTAACAATCAAACCACGCCGTCATCAGCCACCATCCACCCTATTACACCTCAAAATTCGTCGGTTGTAGAAACCGCGCCACCCCTATATCAGAACCCACCCGCTGCGAGTGTAGCGCAGCCCACCCCACAGAACGTCAATACTGCCAGCACCACATGAGCAGGTGCTCAGACCATCCCAACTCAAACTAGTCTAGTTTAGAATACCCAGTCTCAGAATATCCTGCAGAATACCACTATTCCGAATATTCCCTTTATTTTTTCCGCTCAGAACCCTCCACAGACTCATAGCACTACTTAGGGTGGTGCATAACCAGGAAGGAGAATGACCGATAACGATATAAAACTGTCGATATTCAAAGGAATGGTTCTAGAAGACCCTAATCAGCACTGGTTTCTATGTGAAGCCATATGGAGTGTAAAGCAAGTTCAGGATGATGCTGTGAAGAGAGCGCAGCTCATCACTACATTCAGAGATAGAGCATTGCACTAGTTTATGAAATATTCTCAGGCACAACTGAGAACCCTAACAGAAATCAAGGCTACACTCATAGCAGAATTTAAGAAACTGAAATCCGAGTTGCAGTGCATAACAGAGCTAAAAGAAATTAAGCAGAAACCTACGGAAACGATCTAGGAATTTGACCAAAAATTTAAGACATTGTTAAACCAAGTGAGCTATGTTAAGATCCGCAACATCACCAGGAATGGTTCATCGTTGCGTTGTTTCCCCATATCAGACAACCATTGATGCAGCAGAAAGTTGCATCGCAGGCAGAGGCCTTAGAGATCGCAATGAATTTAGAGGCTTCACCGATTGGAGAAAGTAGTTATGGGATGTCACAGATCTAGAACCAATTGACCACCTTAACATTAGAATTGCAAGGTATGAAGAATGGAAAAGAACAGAGATATGAACCGAGACACGAAGTTTGGTGCACAGGATGCAAAGGAGAGGGCCACACCAAAGAACATTGCCCTCTATTTCAATATTATCTTGACAGTGGTGCACCAAACCCAATGAATATGAACCACAACCAAGCACCATGGTGTGAAATCTGTAGAAACAGAGGACACTGTCCTGAAGACTGTTATCTAATACAAAAATATGTAAAAACACCTAAAAGCTTGTATTGCAATTTCTATAAATCAGTTGGACATGATGAATCCAACTGTCGCACATATGAGCTCATGAATGAAAGAAAGTGCAATATGGAAGCAATGCGAGGTGCTGGAATGTACCGCATCCAAGAGGAAAATCAGCCAAAACAAGAGAACACACACTATGATCAGGGTGGATATAGAGGTTGTGGTGGTGGATACCGCGGGAGAGGAAGGAATGCCGGCCCAATGCAGGGGAGAGGCTGCGGCCAAATAATTTGTTATAACTATGGCCAGCCATGCCATGTATCTCGATATTGTACAAATCCATGCACTACGTGCAATTACTGCAAATCATTTGAACATGTTATTGAAGACTGTCCTATGCTAGAGGCAGAAATGCATAAATGAATGAGGACAGAACCACTGAATCCCAACATTCATTTGATCACAGCAGAGAGAAGAACTACATATCCAAGTGTAAACGTGGTCACACGCAGTGGCGCTAATATAGGAAGGGATGGAGGCACATAAGCTTCAACTTTGGGAACGTGCGATAATAAGTAGACTCTGGGTGAACTAGTATGGATCATAAAATCTCCTGGGAGAACACCCAGTCTGGACCTTGCTATGAATATTAAATAGTGTATTAAATTAATCAGTAAATTATTAAGTTGTTTAATTGAAGGGACGTAACCCTTCTTAAGAATGCTCAAACCTTATAAAAGGTGAGCTCTTGTAAAGCATTAAGCATCTTATCAATTCAATAATATATCTTTTTATTCAATATGGATTGAATATATCTTTTTATGTTGCATTTGGTATCAAAGCCGGATCGGCTCCTAAGCTCATGCATGCACGCTCACTATCGGATCTGCTCCTAGGCCCCCACGTAGCTCCCTCCATGCTATGCCCTCCTCTCTCTACATACACGCTCAACCTACAACCATTCCATCCAACACCAACATCCACACACCCCGTGTGCACCAGTTCCCACGCCTTTCCACCTGCGTGCACCCTCCCTCACACATACCTATCTCTCCACCAGTCTCGTGCTCCCCTAAACCCCCACTCGCGCCACTCCTCATCTCTCTCAGCTCCACTTCCACCTGTGACCTCACTCCAACACGTCTTCCAATTCCCTCACCTTCCACGCACTCCCAGCTCTGCGCCCTCTGTCTCCTTCATCGCCTCCTTTCACTCCCTCCTCTCACTCACATCCACGCTCCACTCACTTCCCTCTCCTTCGTGCTATAGCTCTCGCTCCACCACCACTCCACGCCTCTCCAATCGCAACCACTCCTCTCTAGCTACAACTTCGCATACACTTGGAACTTATTCAAGAATGATTTCTTAAAAAGGTTTCAAGGAATCACAGAAGATGAATTCTTCTCAAAACTTACCATATTACAACAAAGGGGAAGCGTCGAAGAATTCACGCATCAATGGGAATCCCTCGCTACCAGAGTATTTGGGCTATCCGACAAACAACGGTTGGAAACCTACTTGGGAGGACTAAAACCATACATACAAAAAGAGTTAAAAATGCATGACATAACGAATGTCGAGGCAGCAAGACGAAAAGCAAAAGAAGCCGAGGCCAAATTTGACAGTTTCCAATCAAATAAAGGGAAGTCATACTCACAAAGAAACATCCAATCGACTCCAGAGGATGATTCAAACAAATACGTCCCTCCGCCTAGAAGGGACAACAGGAAGAGCCTCGAGAATCAATGAATGAGGGAAGGAAAATGTCGACGATGTGGAGACAAATGGAATCCTAAACATAGGTGTCACCCCGAGGACATCTCAAAGAAATTATATACTTGTGAAGCAGAGGAGAATAGTGAATCAGAAGAAGAAGAACAAGAAGAGCCAGAAGATGAAGAGGAGGAAACCGCAAATATGGCAGCCAGGAACGATGAGACCCCCAAAATCTCCCTAGCAGCCATGACAGGCATTATTCAACCACAGACTCTCAAGTTAAAAGGGCATATAAAAAATGAGAATGTTACAGTGCTAGTAGACACTGGAAGCACTCACAACTTTCTTGATATAAGAGTGGCACGAAAACTCAAGTTGTTCGTACATCCAGTTCCAGACATGAAGGTGATGGTTGCAGATGGAAAGAAGATCAAAAAAGTTGGAAAGTGCCACAAGGTGAGACTTCAAATACAATACTTCGAACTGGAATCAGAACTCTACACCTTACCGTTGGGAGGAGTAGACATCGTTTTGGGAGTCCAATGGTTACAAACATTGGGAACATATTCTGCCAATCATCAAAAACATTTCATCAAGTTTAAGTGGCAAGGGCAAAATTTTAAGCTATATGGTTTTCATCCACCAAACACACAAGTAGTTTCATCTCAGCATATGGAAAAACTCATTCGAAAAGGGGCATCAGCATACGTAATACAATGTCATCAACTGGAAGGAAAAGAGGAGGAACCAAATGAGTTCAAAAAGGAAATCCAAAAATTACTCCAGAAACATGAACACATATTTCAATACTTACCCATGTAGCTACCACCAGAAAGGATTATAGAACACATAATCAAGATTAAACCGGGGTCAAATCCTGTCAAGGTTAAACCATATAGGTATCCCCACCACCACAAAACAGAAATAGAAAGGTTGGTTCAAGATCTACTGAATTGTGGTGTCATCACCAAGAGTAGAATCCCTTATACAGCTCCAGTCGTACTAGTACGGAAGAAGGATGGATCATTTAGATTATAGAGGATTAAACAAAATAACAATTAAGAACAAGTTTCCAATCCCCTTCATCGATGACATGTTGGATGAACTTCATGACGCAAAATATTTTTCAAAACTCGATTTAAGGTCAGGGTACTATCAAATCAGGGTTAGATTAGAGGATATCGCAAAGACTGCTTTCCAAACTCATGAAGGACATTATGAATTCAAAGTAATGCCTTTTGGGTTAACTAATGCCCCTGCCACATTCCAGGCAACTATGAATGAACTATTTCAGCCATACCTAAGGAAATTTGTGTTAGTATTCTTCGATGACATCCTTATATATAGCAAGACATGGAAAGAACATTTGACGCATCTAGAAGAGGTTCTATCTCTTCTGAAGGAAAACCGGGTTCTATGCAAAAAAATCAAAATGCACATTTGGGAAGCAAGAAGTGGAGTATCTCGGTCATATAATCTCAAAGGAAGGAGTTAAGGTGGACCCAAAGAAGATCCAGGTGATGAAGGAGTGGCCCGAACTAAAGAATACCTCATAAAATGGAAAAATCTTCCCGAAGAAGATGCAACATGGGAATCAGAACAATTTCGACAGTTACATTCCTCATTACCATTGCTTTGAGGACAATGCTATTTAAAAGGGAGTGGCAATGCTATGAATATTAAATAGTGTATTAAATTAATCAGTAAATTATTAATTTGTTTAATTGAAGGGACGTAACCCTTCTTAAGAATGCTCAAACCTTATAAAAGGCGAACTCTTGTAAAGCATTAAGAATCTTATCAATTCAATAATATATCTTTTTATTCAATATGGATCTCGTGTCCTAGTTTTTCTGTTGCAGACCTACAAAAAAATAAAGTAGCATTTACAGAAGCACGGGATATCCTTAGAGAGTCAGCACCTCAGTCGACAAGAATCCTGCTGCGCAGTGAAGTACTGCAAATAAACGATATGCCAGCCACATTTGATCAGACGAGCACTGCAACAGATACGGGGACCTCTATTGCCTAGTTCCTACGGAGCTGCATGAAGTTATTAAAGAGTGCATAAGCTTTCATGGAATTTGAAAAGCGACTAAGTCAATATGAACCAAACAGCGAGAAGGGGGCTTGTTAACTTAGATCGATCATATGAAATGTATGCTTTCACTATTTGTTAGTATCTATATGTTCAACAGGGTCTTGCAGCTGGAGATCTGACAACGCTGGAGCATTGGATCAACAAAGAGCAAGGGGATCTGCAAATCTAAGGTAATCTATCTATCCACTAGTTTACACTTCGATTGATCTAGGAAAGTAGATCTATATTTTGTTTGATTTGTTCTAGACTTGCATTAAGCTAGGGAGATCACGCCTTAGATCCGTCTTTGGTAGATTGGTAGATTTGTTTATCGGACAATCCACTAGAGCGGACGCGAGCCGGATATCCCTAGCTCAATTAGAGTCTAGAACAAATAGTACAGAATACAAAACTCATTTCCTAGATCTAGTTACAAATCGAGTACTTAGATATCATACCTTTTAGATCGTGGATCCTTCTCCTTGTTGTTGCCTCAAGTCTCGCGGTTGTCAAATCTCCAGCTGCAAGACCTGTCAAGACAATATGGAAACGACACAAGCAGTACAAGATATCTAAATAATAACTTATCTAAACTAACAGTTGAGGAAGAAAGTTCTAAACATCATCAATGAGACAACAATTTATGGAAAGAGATTATATTAACTGTATAAAAAGTGGGAATACATAGAAAGGATGAAGCTACAACCAAAGCCTCAATGTTGCATCCTCCATCAAACATGTCCAAGCCAAGCCTCCAAGATGGTAAAAGCTTCTTAATCACCAATATGGATTCTATCAGCATAAGGATACCATAGACCTTCCCCCTCCCCCATGGAGACAGTAGGTGTTTATATAGGGCTAAAGAGATAGGATAGGTTGAGGATTAGGGGGATATGGTTAAGGGATCTTCCCATAAGGTTAGGAACCGAAATGCCACCTCACCTAGAGCCTA
Source organism: Larix kaempferi (assembly GCA_027924585.1). NCBI lineage: Eukaryota > Viridiplantae > Streptophyta > Pinopsida > Pinales > Pinaceae > Larix > Larix kaempferi. The sequence goes on from BSBM01000077.1 coordinate 6,271,927, forward strand.
GGGATAGGCCTCCACCTCAAAACACTTCTAGAAAGACCTCAAGACTCCCCAAAATAGCCTTTAACCAACCTCGTCGCACCCTAGTAGAGGACATAGAGCGACAAAGAGGGGTCGTCGCACTCTGTAGGAAGACAAAGTGCGACAGTGTCTCACCCTAGCTGACCAGAAACTGCGACGTCACACCCTAGATGAAGGAGAAGTGTGACATCCTACTCAAAGAGGTCAACTAGGCAGGAAAAAACTCTCAATTGGATTTGTTTTAGCCCAGAATGAGTTTAGGGGTTAGAGCACAAAGTTTACACAATGGTCAAGATGACGACATTATCACAACGATCACGATGAAGACACTTGGTCATAAGGACGACACTTGAAACGGTCATGTTGACGACACCAAGTCAGGATGACGACACTTGCAACACTTGCCACACTTGCACAAGGGTGACGACATTTTGGTGTAACAAGGCTGCCCATGGCGCAGTCCATAACATCAGGAGTCCCAAAAGAACAGGGAGGGAAATGAGGGTCACTGCACAGATTGGGGACTATGAGATGGATGAGATCATCCTTGATCTTGGATCCGAAGTAAATGTCTTGACCAAGCAGACATGGCATCATATGGGAAAACCAAAGTTACAGTGGTCACCACTATAGTTAAGAATGGCTAATCAAGGGATCGCTATACCTTTGGGGAGGTTAACCAACACTATCGTTGACATTGACGGAGTGCACAGCTATGCATATTTCGAGGTGATTGAAATCATGGATGATAGCCATCCTTTATCAGCGCTACTGGGTATCGATTGGGCAATGACTAACTCCACCATTATCAATTTGAAAACCATGAAAATTATATTTGAAGGCAACGATATCAAAGTCATCGCGTCGTTGGATCCCTCACAGGGCGAACGATATGTTGAACCAATTCAGGAAGAATCTAGAGCCCAAGATTTGGACCATATTTACAAGATGACAACCAATACTGTTGATTATATTAATCCAACTACGGATGGGACACTCAGCTGGTGTTGTGACAGTTCTTGCATTTCAAACTCTGATGCAGGACTGGAAAATTGGCAAAGCAGATTTCATGAAGTATCTTCCAAGAGATGCATGCAGATCACAAAGTCATTGCGCTGGATTGGAAAGGAGGTAAGCCCAATCCCTGGCTATGATGGTTTCTCTAATGTTTATTCTTTTATCAATGATTATACTACAACAATTGCAGAAGAACATTGCTTACAAGCATTAGATGTGGCATTGCGCGATACACTTGCCAGATGGTGGGATGCGCATAAGAAGACACTAACAACATGGGATCAGTGCAAAATTAAGATGCAAATCCGGTTTGATGATAAGGTTACCTTATCATTTGAGAAATATAATGGCCAAACAGATCCAAGAGAGCATATTCGGGTCTGTTCGACAGCATGGAAGGAAAGGCCACAGACAAAATGGGTGCATCTGTTTGTGCACACGTTGGAAGAACCGATTCCGAAGAAGTGGTACCTAGACTTGGAGTTGCACAGAGGCACAGTGGACTGGTCTGGATTAACTATGAGCTTCCAGTAGGATTTCAATTTTGAAGACGAACATCCAAGTATTAATGATGAGCTACAGGTTATTAAGGAAAGAATATTCCGACCAGATTGTACTCAAGAAAATATGACATTAGAAGAATTCTTTGGAGCAAACAGTGTACCTGTGCGCCTACAGCCAGAATGGGAAGAGTAGCTAGAGAATCCTCTTGATTGTTATCACATCGCTGAGGACTGCGAGGATGAAGCAGACAGTGATGAGGAGGACCCGCGCAATATACAGATACCTGAGTCAGAGGGATCGCGCGAGGTAGAAAGACTTCCACTAGAAATTCCAGATATGAGTGGACCTGTGAAAACAAGAAAAGTGAACATTGGCACCAGCGAAGATCCAAAGTTCGCAGCTATCGGAGACTATTGGGATGAAGATACAGTTGAAGAGGTCGCGGGTATACTACAGGAATATCGAGAATTATTCCTGAGCAAGTTCACAGACATGAAAGGTATTCTAGGAGACTTAGGAGTGATGAAAATTCCTCTTAAGCCTAGCACGAAGCCTGTGAAGCAAAGACCGTATCGACTAAACCCGCACTACAAAGAACGAGTTAAGGAAGAACTCGATAAGATGCTCGATGTAGGGATCATTGAGCCGGTTGAAGAATCTGAGTGGATAAGCCTAATGGTTATCCAGGATAAGAAAACGAAGGGTGAGATCAGGATCTGTGTGGATCTCAGGAAGCTGAATGACGCTTCCATGCATGACCCATTTCCTACACCTTTTATAGATGAAGTGCTAGACAATGTTGGAGGGAATGAGGCATATTCTTTTACTGATGGGTTCTCTGGCTACCATCAGATTAGGATTGATTGCGCAAATAGACACAAAACTACTTTCGCTACAGAATGGGGGTCGTTCCAATACACAGTGATGCCATTTGGTCTGAAGAACGCACCCACCATCTTTTCCAGAGTTGTCATCGCTGCATTTAAAGACTTCATACACAATTTTTTAGAGGTTTATTTTGATGATTGGACCATTTTCGGTTTACTAAAGAACCATGCCGCGAACCTCAGGATGATGCTGGAGAAGTGTAGACAGCATCAAATTTCATTGAATTTGAAGAAATGTATTTTCTGTGTACCCTATGGAATTTTGTTGGGACACATTGTGTGCAAATAGGGTTTGATGGTTGATCCTGCGAAGATAGCAGTCATTGTAAACTTGCCTACACCAAATTCAGTCAAGCAGCTGCACACTACGTTGGGGCATACTGGTTATTATAGGAAATTTATAGAAGGGTATGCGCAGATAACCACAGCTATGGAGAAGCTACTAAAGAAAGACGTGCCATTCATCTGGAATGAAGAATGCGAACAAGGTTTTGATACATTAAAAGAAGAGATGGTCACTACACCGATCCTAGTTTTTCCAGACTGGGGGAAGCCGTTTCATGTTCATGTTGATGCCTCATGTATCGCGTTGGGCGTTGTTCTTGCTCAGCCGGGAGAGGGAGGTATTGATCATCCCATTGCATTTTCCAGTAGAAATATTTCATATGCTGAGAAGAATTATACCACTACTGAGCGAGAAGGACTCGCTATGGTCTATGCGCTATAGAAGTTCGGACATTACTTGCTTTGTATGCATTTCTCTATGTTCATTGACCATTCTGCTTTGAAATACCTTGTCAATAAGCCAGTGTTAGGGGGGCGCATATGCAGATGGTTACTACTCTTTCAGGAGTATGACTTTGAAATTGTTGTTAAGCCAGGAAAATTGAATTTAGGACCTGATCATATATCAAGGATCGGGTCAGGAGAGGAACCTACGAACCTGGAGGACAATCTTCCTGATGCGCAGTTGTTTTCTATACAAGTTGCAGATGATTACTATCAGGATATCATTGAATTCTTAACCATAGGGATGGAACCTAAGGACCTCACTACGCACCTGTCATGTCCCCAATTTTGGTTCATCCATACCATGGGTGAAAGGAGACAAAATCAACCCCTAAGGGAATTAAATGGTATTAGTTCTATTTGCTTAGAATTAATTTTGGCCTAAGTCTCCCAAGTTGGCAAATTTATTTATTAAAGGTAATTTTGATAAATAAAATTAATGGATAATGAGAAAGTGGGACAAGAGGGCACCCATGTGGAATATGTTGCTAAAATGGAGTAGGGGTTAATTTTGAGGCAATTATACCACAGGAATTAATTAATTGCTTAAATGTTGAATTTGGAATTGATTCTGAGTTGAAATATTTTTATTAATAAATATTGCTAATAAATATTGGCAAGTGGTGATAATATGGCTAGGAAATTCGAGTTGGTAAGTGAGCCAAACTTTCCTAAGTGGTAAAGTCTCAGAAAAGCTAAGGAATCTAGTGGAGACAAGTTGGCAAGATGAACCCAGAAAGGAAACTGACAAAAGCTGGCAAAATCAGACAAAAGCAGGAAAGAGGAAAGTAAAGAAAGTGGAAAGATTCAAAAAAGCTTTCTAAAATAAAATAGCAACAACCAAAAAAACTACCTAAAGCGCACTTGCACAAATTCAGCGAAGGAGGTGAAGGAAAGAAAGTTTTGAAAGCTCAGAAGTTGCTATTCTCCTCAAGAAAGGTGCCCTCATGGCTTTGGAGTGTTGATGTATATGTAACTTCGGAATGTATTTCATATATGTATTTCATATATATTTATTGTACCCTTATTAGAGATGTGTTATTCCTCTATAAGGAAGTGTCGTCATGTGGATTGACAAGTGTCGCAAGTGTGTGTACTTGCAGATGGGTTATTAGACCACCATGTTTGGGGTCGGCCCTGAAATATATATTATATTGTGGACGTACCTAGCTAGACAAGTCGGCCCATAAGGTCACTAGGAAAACAGGTTAGTATAAATAGAGATCGGGAGATCTCTATTTAGATCATTCGGAAAGTCATCTCTCTCTCACTCAGAAAGTGGCGCACTAGTGAGGAGGAGGATCATCTGCTTCTAGGAGACTATCTCCAATGTATTTTGGTTGTACTTTGGTTGAGCCATTGCTCTCTCTATCTCAGAGGAAGCTGTGGGGTTTTTCACCTTAGGGTTTTCCCATGGAAACTATGTGTCTCTTGTCTCTCATGCTTTTGATTCTTGTGATGCTTGTCATGCTTATTGTGATTGTTATGCATTGATATACTGTATATGTTATTCTCTCTGTGAAGATCCTAGAGTATTGCGAATTAATGCTCAAAATTTAACATGGTATCAGAGCTAACCTGAGAAGAAGACATTTTGCAGTGACGAAAACTTGAGTTTCTTGTTTATTGGGTTTCTCTCCACAGATTTTGGAAAAGCAGTATAGTAGATTGACTCTACTCATGAAGGAGAATCTATCTGTCCAATCAGAATTCAATTCTGAGCATTTTCAGATTTGGCCCTAAACATTAGGGTTTCCACAAAAATAGGAATTTCTGAAATCTGAAGACATAGCTGGAAGCTCCTTGCAAAAATTGAAGTTTAGAGATTTGGATCAAGATTTTTTGCTTGGTAGATCTCTGGGAAACGCAAACCCTAATTCAGGGCTCTCCTTAGTGAACCCGGGAGGACAAAAAGTCAAATATGAAGGGTAAAACTTTGCTGATCTCAAATTCTGAATGCACCAGGCTGATCAGCTCATCAAGGCGCATCTTTCTATCCTTTCAAAAAATTGAAATTCATATTTTGAATTTTTAGGGGTTTTCCGACAAAGCCTAATCCGGGACCAAATACAGTTTTCAGCATTTCAAGTGGTAAGACCTAAATCTTTTCTATTTCCATTTGAAGTACTCTTTAAGATGTCTCACCACACCAAGCTTGAGGATAATCTTGAAGGAGCTGATAACTTCCGAGCTTGGAAGTATAGGATTGGGTTAATCCTGGAAGAGAATGAGTTGGACTCATATGTAAAAGAAGACATCCCTGTCCCAGAGGATGAAGAGGCTAAGGTATTGCATAAGAAAAACTTGGTCAAGGCAAAGAGAATCATTGTTGATTCTATCAAAGACCATCTCATACCCCATGTGTCTTCTCTAAAGACACCCAAGGAGATGTTTGACTCTTTGACCAAGCTATTTGAAGGGAAGAACATAAATCGGAAGATGACCCTGTGGAACCAATTGAAAGGAGTAAAGTTTTAGAATGGAGAAACCATTCAATCTTATTTTTCAAGGGTCTCCCAGATCAAGGAACAACTAGAAGCAGTGGATGAAATGGTGGAGAATGGTGAAGTGGTGATGACCACTCTAAATGGCCTACCCAGGTCATGGGATTCCTTTATTCAAGGAATTTGTGCAAGGAAGAAGTTGATCTCCTTCAACAGATTGCGGGAAGAATGCTCTCAAGAAGAAGCTAGGATTGTGGCCCAAGAAGAAAAGATGGGAAATGAAGATCAAGCTCTCACAACACATGCTAGGAAAGGAAATTCCAAGAAGGAATCATCTCATAACAGAAGATTCACACACCACCATTATCATAAAGATAAGAAAGATCTCAAATGCTTCAATTGCAATGAGAAGGGACACTTTGATTCAGATTGTCCCAAGAAGAAGAAAGACAACAACAACAACTTCAATAAGAAGAAGAAGAATAACAAAAGAAGATATCATGCTCATGCTTCCGAATATGATGAACCCCCAAAGAAGAAGGCTAGGGTAGAAAGTGATAGTGATGATGACTCATCAAGTGAAGAAGAATATGTTCTAATTTCTGCTCTCACAGGTACTATCTCCCATGGTTGTAACGATTGGTTGATTGATAGTGGGGCTTCCAAACACATGACTGGGTTTAAGGAATCTTTTGTGAATCTATCTGAACATGAATCACCCCATAAGGTGAAACTTGGGGATGATTATCAATACCCAATCAAACAAAGTGGTGAAGCCTCCTACAACCTAGATTCTGGAAAATCTTTGAAGATGAAAGAAGTCCTTTATGTACCTGGGCTCAAGAAGAACTTACTCTCCATCTCTGCATTGGATGCAAAAGGTATGAGGGTTGCATTTGTGGATGGCCAAGTCCTAATGTGGCCAAAGAGAAAGAACATAGATGATGTAGTAGTGATTGGAGAGCAAGAGGGAGGTTTGTATAAATTGAAGGGACAACCTAAACATGCCATGATGCATGAATCCATGGAGCCAAGTGAACTTTGGCATAGAAGACTTGCTCATATGCACTATAGGGAACTTCCAATTGCAAGCAAGGCTGTAGAGGGTCTTCCTGAAATCAAGACCAAACATGAAGGTGTTTGCAAAGGATGTGCAAAAGGTAAGAACATTAAGAAGGCTTTCCCAAGCAGTGAAAGCAAGGCAAAAGACATCTTGGAAATCATCCACTCAGATGTATGTGGTCCTATGTCATCTAGTTCTCTGAGTGGGTATGTTTACTATGTCTCATTTATTGATGACTTCTCCAGGAAGACTTGGGTGTACTTCTTGAAGAACAAAGATGAGGTGTTTGATAAGTTCAAGGAATTCAAAACCTTTGTGGAGAATCAAACTGACAAGAAGATCAAAACATTCAGATCCGACAATGGTGGAGAATTCACCTCAGGTGACTTCAAGAAGCTTTGTAGTGATTCAGGGATTAAGAGGGAGTTGACTGCTCCTTATAATCCTCAACAGAATGGAGTTGCAGAAAGAAAGAACAGAACAATCATGGAAGCAGCAAGGGCAATGCTGCATGACTAGGATCTACCTATGCATCTGTGGGCAGAAGCAGCTAGAACAGCTGTATATGTGCAGAACAAAACACCCCACAAGATATTGGATAACAAGACACCAGAAGAGGTCTTTTCTGGTAAGAAAGCTGAAGTCAACCATCTCAGAATATTTTGTTGTCCAGTATACACTCATGTCCCAAAGGAAAAGAGAACTAAACTAGATCCTTCAGGAAAGAAGGGTATCTTTGTGGGTTATAGTGAAAGCTCGAAGGCTTATAGAATATACTTTCCAGGGTTCAAGAAGATTGATGTCAGCAAGGATGAATATAAGTTCAAGGACAGGTAATCCAGGAAGCAAAGATCAAGAGGGAGCACACTCCAGCAGCTCCTGCAAGGATGTAGATTTTCAGAGGGAGTTGACCATCTTCCTACATTCCACAACAGAAAGGTGTAGAAGAAGCTACTTCAACAGCTCCTGCCAGGAAGCAAAGACTCAGGGGGAGTCCACCCAACAAACAAAAAAAGATAAATATTTCAATTATAATTTCTTGCCTATTTTGTTTGTTTAAATAATATTATGCTTATGTTCCTAGACTTAGGAGATGTATTGTGCATATTAAAATGATTGCATTAATGAATAGTATACTACTAATATGCATGTGATGGGTAAGTGGCCTATGGCACTGTACAACATTCCAGTGCTACTTATCTAGAATGAAACCTCTTTGCTGACATGTTGGGAGTAGTGCATTAACAATGTTCTGGTAGAGACTGGAAGGCATCTAGAAAGTTGTGGAACATGGATAAATGTTGTATTGAAGCATTGGCTAAGATAACTGCATGACTGCATGACATATTTCTTTATGTGTAAATAATTTGTTTTGAAAATTATGAGATGTTTCTAATCATGCAATTTAACTTGTTTTGTAGGAAAGACCGTATATCTTCACCTACAAAAGGACTACAACATTTGTTCCAGCAACAAAGATATCTATTGAAGATATTGAAGTTCCCGGGATCTGGGATGAAGAAATGGAATGCCATGATCTGTCGATCATGAAGAAGATGTTTGGGATGCAGTCCCAAGACCTGACAGAGAGTCACATGTGTACATATTGAAGAAAGCCTGGTATGGCTTGTAGCAAGCTCCCAGAACTTGGTGTGATACCAAGAGGAAGCTTACTGCTGAGTTCGATATGAAAGATTTGGGAATGATGCATTATTTCCTAGGTATGGAGGTGTGGAAGAGTACAGGTGGGATCTTCCTTGGTCAAGGGAAGTACACAGTAGATATCATGAAGAGATTAGAGATGATGGATTGCAAGGCCTTGGTCACACCTATGGCATCGAATCTAAAGCTTCAATGTGATGCTTCATCTGAGCCAGTTGATGTCTATATGTATCGTCAGATGATTGGGTCCTTGATGTAACTGATGAACATAAGACCAGATATTTGCTTTGCGGTGAACACATTGAGTCAGTTCCTGACAGATTCGAGGAGTGTTCATTTGGTTGCTGTAAAGCATGTTCTGAGGTACCTGAAGGGTACAGTGGATTATGGGCTCAAGTATGAGGCGAATCAAAAGTTTAACCTACAGGGTTATGTTGATTCAGATTGGGCCGGCAATGCTGTAGATAGGAAGAGCACATCTGGGTGTTGCTTTAGTATGGGATCAGGTGTGATATCTTGGTTTAGCAGGAAGCAGTCCTGTGTAGCACTGAGTACAGCTGAGGCAGAGTATGTTGCAGCCTACTTAGCTAGTTGTGAGGCAGTATGGCTATGGAAGCTACTGTCTGAATTATTTGATCTCCCGTTGGATGCTACTGGTATCTTCTATGATAATCAAAGTTGTGTGAAGCTGTCGGATAACCCAGTGTTTCATGACAGGTCGAAACACATAGAGATCAAATATCACTATATCAGGGATATGGTGCAGATAGGAGCTGTGAAGCTCCTGTATGTTGCAACGGACGAGCAAATTGCAGATGTGCTGACGAAGCCAATAGCCAGGGTAAAGTTTGAGTACTTTAGAGAGAGGCTAGGTGTTCTTCGAATTGATGACACTTCGAGGAAGAAGTGATGGACACATTTGCTGAAGCCATTCCAAGCATGTTGGAAGGAGGATCCTTCACATGGCTGTGGATGTAAGCGTTGGATGATGAGCATCAGGATGATGTTCTGGTTTCTGCTTTGTATGATCAGTTGGATCATTTTTATATGTATGTATGTATGCATCATGTTGGATGTTGGATATGATCAGTTGGATCATTTATATGTATATGTACGCATCATGTTGGATGCTGGATATGATCAGTTGGATCATTTATATGTATGTACGCATCATGTTGGATGCTAGATATGATCGGTTGGATCATGTGTATGTATTTTGTATAAGTATAATGTTGGATGCTTGGACCATGTATCTTTATATGTATCAGGTGGATACATTGTATGATCAGGTAGATCATGTATGTTGATATGTATCATGTATGATCAGGTGGATCATGTATTTGTATTTGTATCAGGTGGATGCATTGTATGATCAGGTGGATCATGTATGATGATATGTATCAGGTAGATACTTGGTATGCATCAGGTAGATGCATTGTATGATCAGGATGATCATGGATGACTAGCTTCAGGATGTTGCTCCAAATGACATGCAACAGGATGTTGCAGTGATGATGATCAGGATGATCATGTGTACATCAGGATGATGTATGATGAGTATCAGGTTGATACTCTGTGGCCGTGGAACAGGTTGTGCAGATAAGCATGTAATTTGTTCCCTGGGAGATTCGCAAATAGTCTTTCGAGGTTTTTCCTATAGCATGTAATTTGTACCCTGGGATATCTAGCAAATGCTCTTTCGAGGTTTTGCTTGGGAGGACATATAATTTGTGCCCTGGGAGATCTGCAGATAGCCTTTCGAGGTTTTTCCTATGGCATGTAATTTGTGCCCTGGGATATCTGGCAGAATATCTTTCGAGGTTTTGTCCTATGGCATGTAATTTGTGCCCTGGGAGATTCGATAGGTTGAGCCGTGTGCTCGTAATCAGTTCTGGGATGCTCTTTCAAGGTTTTGCCATGACCACATGTAATTTGTGCCCTAGGAGATCCGATAGGTTGAGCCTTGTCCTCGTAATCAGTCCTAGGATGCTCTTTCGAGGTTTTGTGGTGACCACATGTAATTTGTGCCCTGGGAGATCCGATAGGTTGAGCCTTGTGCTCGTAATCAGTCCTGGGATTCTCTTTCAAGGTTTTGTGGTGGGGTCACATGTAATAAGTCCTGGAGATCTAGACAGGATGAAAAAGGCCTCAGATGCTCTTTAGGGTTCTTGCTAGTCAAGAGACTCTTTTAAGGTTTTGTGACACATGTAATAAGTCCTACGATTTCCACAGTATGGCCAGTGATGATCAAGACCTGCAGGTGGTGGGCCTGCATCCAATATGAAAAAGGACTGGCTCTGTAGAACTTCCTATGACGAGTAGAGTCAGAGATTGGTTGAGATAGCAGCAGTAGTGACGATGATGATGACGATGATCCCGAGAAGAAGACTTGTCTAGCAGATCTGTGTCGAGAAATACCTTCCTACTTAAGAGGGAGTGTTGATGTATATGTAACTTCGAAATGTATTTCATCTATGTATTTCATATATATTTATTGTACCCTTATTAGAGATGTGTTATTCCTCTATAAGGAAGTGTCGTCATGTGGATTGACAAGTGTCGCAAGTGTGTGTACTTGCTAATGGGTTATTAGACCACCATGTGTGGGGTCGCCCTGAAATATATATTATATTGTGGATGTACCTGGCTAGACAAGTCAACCCCATAAGGTCACTGGGCAAATAGATATCAGGAGATCTCTATTTAGATCATTCGGAAAGTCATCTCTCTCTCACTCAGAAAGTGGCACACTAGTGAAGAGGAGGATCATCTGCTTCTAGGAGACTATCTCAAGTGTATTTTGGTTGTATTTTAGTTGAGCCATTGCTCTCTCTATCTCTAAAGAAGTTGTGGGGTTTTTCACCTTAGGTTTTTCCCCATGGAAACTATGTGTCTCTTGTCTCTCATGCTTTTGATTCTTTTGATGCCTGTCATGCTTATTGTGATTGTTATGCATTGATATACTGTATATGTTATTCTCTTAGTGAAGATCCTAGAGTATTGTGAATTAATGCTCAAAATTTAACATAGAGTAGAATGGGCAAGTGGGTAACCTACTCTCATAGGTCACCAAATCTAAGTAACTTAATCAGCAGGTCATAATAAAGTTTATAAAATAATCCAACCAACTCCAATGAAGGGCTTTTGATCATTTATGTTTTCTCATGAGAGCTCTGATGCTTCTCTAGTTGAGTGATGTGCCTCAGCTGTGCTTCTTGGGTGATGTGCCCCAAGGCCCTTAGTTTCCAGAGAGTGTTGTGTAGGGCTATGTAAAGATATTGCAGCCAATAACATATGCTTCTAGCCTCCATTGAAGATCTACAGTCATTCAGGAGAACAGGTTCCTCCAATAGTGATTCTCCAGCTAGTTTTAGTGAAGATCCATCCATTGAAGAAGATAGAACTTGGGAGTGCACCGAGGGGCTGAAGGAGATTTGGTGCAGCCATTGTTGCAGACATCAAAGTTGTTCAAGATCAGTAACCAGCTTCAGATCAGATCCATACTTCTCTTCTCACTCGTTCTCCATTGATAGCTAAATCTAGAGGAGTTTTCCCTGAAGGAGAGGGTTGACCTAGTGAATGCGCTCCAGACAAGTTCAGAAGCTCAGTAAGAAGCCATTTATAGTAGTATGACTCATATATGACCTGATCCTATCACCATAGAAAATCCACAGTAATATTCTATTTCTTCTCTTCATTCTCCATCAAATGTAATGAATATTTGGCCTGTGAGGCATTGTTGTGTTGGGAGACAGTTAAATCAATAAAAGAAGGATTCTGATATATTATTTTTGACCTGCATATGTTAAGTATGTTATATCAGATCATTATTTAATGTCATAGCAGAGTTTATCATTTATTGGAGCAATTTAAAGGATTAAAATGCAAGACTAGCTAGTTTGGTGCTTAATCTAGACTAGTTTCACCATATTTGCTGTTGAATCTTTTCTGAGGATCCATTTTGCATTCTGTCAGATGGAGGAGGTTGTTAGTTCAATATAATATCCATATCAGTCCCTGTAATAAGAATTTGAATGCTTTTAACTTCGTTTTGGAAAGCCTGTATTGTGACTAGCTCAGTAGTCCACCACTTGCAAATAATCCCCAAATTGTTCCAAACCTTTCCAAGTCAATCCAGTCTTTATTCCAACATTTCTTATGAGTTTTATGACTGATATATCTCTTTCCTAAACACCTGTAACCCTTACCCAGTCTTGTTGGCATATGCTAGAAGCCCAGGAAGCCTCGAAGTAGGCAATAGATTCATTCTATTGCTGAAAAGTGAATGGCTCTAGTACCTTGTGCCAAGGACTCCTACTAAAAACATATTTTGCTCCTACTACACCTAATCCCATATAAATTCCAGAATCAAAATTTCATCCCACCATCCTCGGTCTGCACACCAGTACCCCTCACTTACCTCCCGTCCAGTTCGAAGGATTTGCCACAAAATTTCACTAGTAAAAGTTGTAAAAGTTTTAAAGTGGAGTTAATATATGGGTCAGATCTTGCCCAGGATATTACAGCATCAAAAGAAGCAACTAGTAGTGTGCACAGTAGACTTCACCACAGGTCAGCTATACAAGTTGGGACTAGATGAAGTATTGTGCAGATGTGTACTAGAACATGAGAAACCATTCATATTAGCTTATGCACATTCAGGAGTCGCAGGAGGCCACTATGCAGGCAGAGCTACTATGCAGAATATATTGCGCGTAGGGCTATGGTGGCCTACAATTCATAAAGATTCGAAGGAACATTGTCAGAGTTGTGATGTCTGTCAGAGGACAGGGAAGCCATCACACAGGGATGAAATGCCCTTAAATCCACAGTTAACATTGCAAGCATTTGAGAAATGGGCTATTAATTTTGTGGGTCCTATTAACCCACCAAGAAAATGAATTGGTGCGAGGTATATCATTACTGCTACCGATTACCTCACCAGATGGGCAGAAGCGAAGCCAGTAAAATACTATAGTGCAGCTACAGCTGCAGAGTTTATATATGAGAACATTCTGACAAGGTTTGGATGCCCGAATATTTTGATGAGTGATCAAGGCACTCACTTTCTAAATAGGACCATTGAAATGTTGGGCCTGGCCCAAGTGGGGCAATTTTGAGCAAGGACTTTTCGAATTGCGAAGCAGAGTGCAGTTCAGATAGAGTACTCTTTTGTACAGATTTGGGGATGCTACGAAGATGTGCGCAGTGCGGTAGAAGCAGTGCTGTGAAGATGCACGCAACGCGGTAGAGGAAGTGATGCGAAGATTAGTGCTGCGAGGATGCAGTACTATGAAGTGTCCAGTCTACAAGGATCCAGTAGGGCAGAGTGTTGGACGGGAAGATGGCACGTATTCCGGTTAGATCGTCAACAGTCTATTTTTGGAAAAGATGCTCCAGGGATGCCAAGCAGTGGGTAGGAGCAGTTGGGAAAGAAAGCGACTAGTCAGACACGCGAAAGATACCACTACTTAAGCCAGTCACACGAGGCTGTTAGAGGAATAATAGCTCGGTGAAAGCGCCCTATTGGCACGCATGCGACATGAAGTTCGATAGTGACGTGGGCAGACGCGAAGGGTAGGCCACGATGGAAGATTCGCTACCAGGTGCCAGCTAGCTCAATGAGATGGAAACTGTAATGGTTTTGTAAACCCTAAGGTTTTTTGGCCTGTGGAATGAAAAGACATGACCTACGGGCATGATCTATAAGTAAGGCATGATTTTGTAAAGGAAGGGTTGCTCTTCACTTTTGTTATTGTTGCATATTGTTAGAGTCTATTGAGGTAGAAATTATTGTAAAGGCTCTGCAGCTGAGTGCGCAGAGACCTACCTAAGAGAGAAGAGAGTCTGCAACTGAGTGCGCAGACTAAGAACGGTTGTACCCTTCCCAAAAAGATCAATATTAACAACCGTTCTTGTGGACGTAGCCTCCATCCGGGGGGTGAACCACGTTAAATCTTGTGTAATGTGATTGAATGTATGTGTTGTTACTTATTTGCTTATATTGAGTGTTGGATCTTCATTTACCTATGGTATATTAATGCTTTTGTATGTATTTTCCATAAGAAAGAGAGATGGGAATAATATGTTAAGCATTGTATGAATGAATGGATGTTGAATGCCTAGTACTTGAGTTTGCACAAGTATCAGCTTATAGAACACTTCCATTTGTGTATGAAAGGTTGGATCGTATACTCTCGTGACACACACGCAGACCGCACACAGCATTATATAGATTATCTACTGGTAGCGGTGGTAAAGTCACTTAGATTAAGACAATAGGTGATTGCTTAAAGAATATCAATTATAGATACTGAGTAATTGTCAAGTCCGGTGTGCATGCGTGTAAGTCATTCACACTGCCCCTTTAGTATTGTTGTGGTCGAACCGCACAATCCCTGGACTCGCGGATATCACAGCAATCAAATAGAGTACCGCGGACCACGACGTAGTCTATCTGTCACGCTGTCCTAGGTTCGCAGTGCCAGTCCATAGGTGCGTTGCGTGGTTAGTCTTGTTAAACAACTCATCACTCACTGTGGAAACCTGGTTCCACAGTGCCCCCATATTACACCTCGAGTGAGACTTCAACCTGTTCGCAGGTTGATGCCAAAAGGGCCGGTGCGAAGGGGTTTTGTTGGTTAAGTAAAATCGAGAAGAACCTGGGTCTATCTTGAAAACCCTTTAGATCAGCTTGTAAGCCAACAAATGGTTCCGTTGCTACGCTAAGAATCCATGATGAGTTGACGCAGTAATGTGCGAAGAATAATACCATTTCCCATTGGGTTCAGACAATTGGCATCCTGAAAAGAAATAATCTGGGATTGGTGCGACAAGATCGAAAGAGGTTTTGCAAGAAAATAGAATAGACATCCATGTCTTACCAACGTACAGATATTTGTGGAGAGATATTCATGAAATCTTCTGGGCTTCATTTTCGAACGAGCTACACGCATGGATATCACGACTTGCAGAAAAGAAAACCTGTTTCCAAGGAGGAGTTCCTACAGAGTGGACTCCAGAACTCACGGCGCAGCTCAAAGCAATAGACAGCCCACTGACACAAGTAGTCAACTTCTGGATTGATAGCATACTTGAAGGATTTGTACCAGAGTTTGTTGTAGACACGCTGAAGTCCTACAGTCAAGCCGAAGCATACTTTTTCGAAGGATTCAGAGGTAATTTTCTGAACAATCTCAGTCTATACATTAAAATGCTCTTAGCTGAGAAAGGCATTTTAAGAATGCAGTAATATTTCTGTATCTGTCATGGTAGAAAGTATATACAGTGACTCTGATGAAGAAAACCATAACCTGATAAGTGGAAAGAGGTATAAATTTAATAAAGAAAAGAATCCTGGAGGACCTAGACTCCGCGTGAATATCGAACTCCTGTGTGACCTTAATAATCAGACTGCACCGCCATCCGTCACCATCCTATTACACCATAGAACCCACCCCTATCTTAGAACCCACCCGCTACGAACATTGCGTAGCCCACCCTGCAGAATATTAATACTGGGAGCGTCGTAGGCATAGGTGCCCAGGCCATTATGACTTAGAACATTCCAATCCATAACACCCAGCCGCAGAATAGTCCGCAAAGTGGTATCCCTAGCACTATTTTGAATACCCCCTTTACTTTTTCTTCTCAGAAGCCTCCCAGAATCAGAACACCAATACACCACTGGCAAGGAGAATGACAAATAACGACATAAAAATGCCGATATTCAAAGGAACGGGTCTGGAAGACCCTGATCAACATTGGTTTCTATGTGAAGACATTTGGAGCGTAAAGCAAATTCAAGATGATGCTGTGAAGAGAGCGCAGCTCGTCACTACTTTCAGAGACAGATCCCTTCATTGGTTTATGAAATATTCTCAAGCATAGCCAAGAACCTTAGCAAAGATAAAGGCTATGATGGTAGCATAGTTTAAGAAACCAAAATCCCAATCCCAATGTAGCACAGAGCTGAAAGAGATTAAGCAAAAACCTAATGAGACGATGTGGGAATTTCACCAAAAGTTCAAAACACTCTTAGACCAAGTAACATTTGTGATAGCTCCGCAACAGCATAAAGAATGGCTCATTGCTACGCTGCTAACCCACATTAGGCAACCATCTATGCAGCAGAAGGCTGCATTGCAGGCAAAGGCCTTAGAGATCGCCATGAAGTTAGAGGCTTCACCGATTGGCGAGACTAGCTCTGGGATGTCGCAGATCCAGAACCAGTTGACCACTTTGACACTAGAGCTTCAAAGCATGAAGAATGGAAAGGAACAAAGATATGAACCAAGACATGAAATCTGGTGTACAAGTTGTAAGGGAGAAGGCCACACCAAAGAACATTTCCCTTTATTTCAAGACTATCTTAACAGTAGTGCACCCAACCTGATTAATCAGAACCAGGCACCCTGGTGTGAAATCTGTAGAAGCAGAGGACACCGACTAGAGGACTGTCATCTCATAAAGAAATATGTAAAAACACCTAAGAGCTTGCATTGTAATTTTTGTAAATCAGTTGGACATGATGAATCCATTTACCACGCATATGAGCTCATGAATGAAAGGAAGCGAGATATGGAAGCGATGCGAGGTGTTGGACTATACCGAGTCCAAGAAGACAACCAACCAAAGCAAGAAAACACAAAGTATGACCAGGGGGATATAGAGGCCGTGGTAGGGGATACCGCGGAAGAGGAAGAGGCCTGACATAAGGAAGAGGCCGTGTTCAGGTAATCTGCTATGATTGTGGCCAACCCGGTCATGTTTCTTGGGATTGTACCAACCCATGCACTACGTGTAATTACTATAAATCTTTTGAGCATGTTATTTAAGATTGCCCCGTACTAGAGGTCGAGATGCAGAAATGCAAAAGGATAGACCCACCTACTCCAAACATTCAGTAGATCGCAGCAGAGAGGAGACCTGAGGATCCAAGCATCAATGTAGCAACATGCAGTGGTGCTGCGATAGGGAAAGATCTAGGAGCAGAAGTTTGACTTCTGGAGATTTTGGGACTAAGAAAACACCCCTTGAGACACAATGGATAAGAAAAGCTACTGAGAAAACACCTGCTTTCGACCTGACGAAGAACAAAGGAGCATTTACAGAAGCACGGGATATCCTTAGAGAATCGGCACCATGGTCGCCGACGATCACGTTGTGCAGCCAAATATCATATGTTGCAGACATGCTGACTGCTTATGACAACACAAGCGTCACAGCAGAGACATGCGCCTCTGTTGCGCAGTTCCTTAGAAGCTGCATGAAATTGTTAAATAACCTGGATGCTATAGCAAAACTACAGAAGGTTATAGACCAGTACGAACCGCACAGTGGAGAGGATAGTACTGATAGCGCAATTCATCATATCAAGAAATACAAGCGAACAGGCAGAGAAATGAGACTCAATGCGTAGATAGGAGATTATGAAATGGATGAAATCATTCTTAACCTAGGATCAGAGGTAAATGTCTTGACTAAGCAGACATGATAATAGATGGGGTGACCAAAGCTATCATGGTCACCTATCCAGTTGCGAGTGGCCAATCAGGAAAAATTCATTCCGTTCGGATGGCTTGCCAATGTGGTTGTTGACATTGATGGAGTACAGAGTCATGCCGACTTCAAGGTTATTGAGATTTTGGACGATATCCAGGCTTTCCCAGCACTATTGGGGATTGACTGGGCTATTGATAACCGCACAATCATAAATCTCAAGACCAGGAAGATGATCTTTGAAGGAAAACATCTCAGGGTGATTGCGCCACTAGACCCTGCGGATGGAGAGAGATATAGTGAGCCAATTCAAGAGGAATCCCAAGCTTAGATTTGGACTAGTTGTTGGCTATAACTGACCCAAAGGTTTTCTATAAGACCCAGGTTCTTCGCAGTTTCCCTTTGACCAACAAAACCCCTTCGCACTGGCCCTTTCGGCAATAACCTGTGAGCAGGTTGAGGTCTCACCCGAGGTGTATCTTATGGGGTACTGTGGAATCAGGTTTCCACAATAAGTGACGAGTTGCTTGGAAAGATGTACTGCACATCGCAACAGGGGGTATGCGCTGCGAGGTGAGACTGCGTAATGATGGACAACACCATAGTTCACACCACTAAGTTCTTCTACTGCGGGACTTCTACCAGGACTGTGAACAATACCATTCAGCTTTATACTTGACGTGTTTGGAAACGCTTAAAAACTGGCATGAGTATCACTCATCCACTCATCCAACTAATCAGCCGATTATCCATCTACTATTCATTCATCCACTTGGTATGGTTATGATTTGAGCATATTCTACTGATACAATCTAATTGTTATGCATTGTTCTAGTGTGCATAAGGAAGTATTTAACTTATCTCTTAACACTTAACCAACTAACTAATTCACTGTCCTCAAACGTAAGCTAAATGTTCACCATTCATCTATTCATGCAGAACTTAACATATAATATCCATACCTCTTTTGATGGCAAATGCATACAACAGTTCTCTCATAACAACATTCAAGGAAACATCTAGACATTCAATTACAGAAAACACAGATAAGCATTCATCCATAAAACACAATCGCACAACACAATATTTAACGTGGTTCACTCCCCCGGATGGGAAGCTACATCCATAGGAACGGTTGGTAATATATATCTTTAAAGGGGATGGGGACAACCGTTCTTAGTCTGCGCACTCAGCTGCAGACTCTCCTTCCTCTCAGATAGTTCTCTACGCACACGGCTGCAGAGCCTTTACAATCTTCTCAACTCAAAAGAGATTTTACAATACAACTATTCAACTATTCCACAACACTGAGAGAACCTCCAAACCCAGAACAAAAACAACAACCACAACAACCCCATCCCATACAAAGTTGTCTTCTTAAATAGACCATGCATGAAGGTCATGTCTTTACAATGCCGAAGACCTAAACCCAAAACCATTAGGGTTTAAAAAGCTGTGTCGGTTTCCCTAAACCAGCTTGTTGGCATCTGGTAGCGTCTGCTTCATCATGGCGGTTCTCCACGTCTTCATTCTGTCGCTATCGGCCTTCCTGTCGCACGCATGCCAATAGGTCACTTTCACTGGACCGTTCATATCTAACGATCTCACCCACTAGGCATGCTAATAGGTCACTTTCACTGGACCGTTCATCTCTAACGATCTCACCCACTAGGCATGCCAAGCCATCGCTTTCCCTGAGCTATCCTTTTCTTAAAAAACTCATGTATTGGTTGCCTTCTTGAATTGCTCGTGCCCACTGCTCGGCACTCCTAGAGCATATTTCCAAAATTAGACCACTACTTGTCCATCCGGTACCTATACCTGATCCTCATCCAGCACTCCGCTTTGCTATCTCCACGTGGCCTGACTGCTTCACAGCACTGCTTCCTCACAGCGCTGGTCTTCGTGGTACTGCCAAAATTTGGATGCTGCGCACAACTTCGCAGCATGGTGAAAACTTGGATGCTGCGCTCAAATTCGTAGCACCCTCAACACTTAAACAAAATTATATCTTTTTCTGAGCTGTGCTCAACTCAGCTTTTCCTGCTTATCAAAAGTATTACCAAAACTTTGCCCCAACTTGGGCCCAACATGCCCCTAACACTTACATGTGGCTCGTTCCCGAGCCACTTCCGGCTTCAACCGTCTCGCTCTACTCCACGACCGGTGGAGCTAATTTGGCCGCGAACTCATTATAGGTGCCAAACAACTGTTCCACTACTTCTCTGGTATCTTGTTCAACTTGTTTTACTGTCTCAAGCAGTGCTGGAGTTATCTCTTCTCCAATCTGTCATTGTACTTGCTCCTGGTTGTCGCGCAGTTCCTTCAGCTTGTCTTCTATCTGCTGCGACACTATTGTGGCATCCTTAAGGAGTTTTTGTGACTGATTATCCATCTCAGTCTCTTTTTCTCTTAATGCCTGGACTTCCTTCTTCAAGCCTGATATCTCCTTAAACCTTGGCAGCCTCTCCCTAGGTGGCAGATCCTTGAGCTCTGTGTCCAACGTTTCTAGCGCAGTCTGCTTTTCTTTTACCGTGGTCTTCACCTACAGTAGCCCTTGATCCTCTTCAAGGGTAGTGAATTCCTTTGAAACCTTCTCCAAGAGATCTTGGCACTTAGCCATCTCACTTGTTATGCTTTGCGCGATAGCATGCACTGCATGCTCTCTTAACTGCTGCTCAGTTAATGGCATCTGTGTATTCAGTTTTTCCTTTAAGGCGGCAAGATCAGCCTCATAGAGGATGTCCTTATCCTGCATCTCCATCTTCAAAGATCTCAC
This sequence comes from Larix kaempferi, assembly GCA_027924585.1. NCBI lineage: Eukaryota > Viridiplantae > Streptophyta > Pinopsida > Pinales > Pinaceae > Larix > Larix kaempferi. The sequence goes on from BSBM01000077.1 coordinate 6,292,591, forward strand.
CTCTTCTCCGATCCTCAGAACTGTGTCCGCAGGATCATCCTGGAGTTCTAGATCTTCAATATCTTGCGCAACAACAGATATGGTAGTCTCCAATTGTTGCCGGTGGTCTTATTCGTCACGTAGCTGCATTTATACCCACGACCGAGAGTCCTTGAGATGCCTGTTTGCTGCGTGCAGCTCCACTTGTGACTTCATGGACTCTATTGTTCATTCATGCATCTCCTCCACTATCTGCATGTTCAAAAAGTGTAATCTTGGCAAAGGGATTTTGGCCAAGTCGAGCTCTACCCACTCGACACCCTTTGTGTCCAGGACGGTCTATTCTGCCATGGGTAACGCTATGGTCAATGGGTCCAGATGAACAACCCAGGTCTTAGAAGGAAACATTATTGCTAGCTACGGTGTTGTTTGCTGCGAGGTTCCTACCAACCTCCCTTCAGCTCCTACTTCACGCGGCAAGGTTAGGATCTTTTGGACATCGTCCATTTTCTTCATAAGACCTTGCAGTGCGAGCCTAGTCTTTTGTAGGTCATCCTGGATGACCTTGTCCTTCTTATCTTTTTCTGTCATTAGCTCCCCCATCTGCTCTTAGACCTTTTCCGCAATTATGTTGAAGTATTCTTCATTCAACACTGTCTCAGATATACTCTTTGTTGCTTTCATTTTCTTTCGCGTCTTTGGCTTCTGCGGGGTTTCAGGTTCCTTCCTCTTTCCTTTTTATTCGATAATAGGGCATGATAGCGGGATGGGTTCATCTTCGTCTGAGTCAGTTTCCACATCCATGACTTCAACCCGGAAGTCAGCCGACTAGTCCTTCATGAGGATGTCAATGTCCTCCTCATACATATGGTAGTTACCCGCGTACCATTCTGGCTTCTTCATTCTCGCTTTGGGTGAAATAAAGATACATCGCATATCCGCCATAAAATCAATAACGTGAATATACTTCGACGTTACCTGCTTTGAAATGTGGGATGTACGAGTGATCACATCACGCAGTTGAGTGTAATACTGATAGAAAACTTTAGCTATCATGTGTTGTTGCTCTGCGTTGATATTTTCCCAAAGGTTGGCATAGCGGAATCCTCTGGGATCATTGCTTTCTGTAATGACACCCACATAGTCCTTTGGCTCCTTCCATCTGGAAAAGGCGATGAGGAGGATCAGCCATGTAAAGTGGAACTATCTTCCATTCTCCTAGGTATCATTGAGTTCGTCCAAGAACTCATTAAGAAGATACTGACACCAATTGAATTGGGTTCCTTCAGCCGCTGCGGCACCGAGTAGTATTACACCCGCCAGCACCTCCGGAGGCCTGGCTGTTCTTATGATTTTTCCTGCAAGCAACTGTGTGACAAATATTGTCACTCTATCTTCAATTTCTTCTGTGGGAAACCCTCTTTTCCCCTTCACCAATGCATGGCTCCACTTCATTTTCGCGACAGCTTCTTTTTCTTTACTCTTCCCTTGGAAGAACTACTTGGGATCCTTGCCACACTTACTTAATCCTGTTATGCGGTGGATTAAGTCAATGTTTACATCGATATTTCTGTCGAAGCATAGATATCCCTGGTGGATTCATGCCATTAGCATGTGAACCACCGCATTCACTTCTGGTGATCGATCAAAATGAGGTAGTCGGAGCAGGTTCAGCAACCCAGACTCCACTACCGGTGTCAACTAGCTTTCAGCGACCAAGTTAAATATGCCCTTATCACCTTTCTTCCAGCACATGTACTGGTCAGGCTGGAAGTGTGGGTACTTGGGATCATGGAGCTCTTCCTTCTGCACCCCCAGGAGGTCATAGTCTTCCCATTTACACTCCAAGATATTTCCTAGTAGGTTCTTGGCAACCTCTACGTGCTTCAAAATGGGAGACAGGGGATTTCATAATGGGCACTCTTGACCAAATTAAACACAGGGGCATCCAGCGCCCGAGGTGATATGTACTCCGGTGTCAACTTCAAGGGTTCCTTCTAAAAGACCGGTGATCTTTGCGTTGTCTGGTCTGTCTTTGGAATCTTGCTTCGTGGTCCAGCTATGGCTTTCCCTTTGTCCTGCATGGCTGGATTATGTCGAGGTGACCTTCTAAACGCTTGACCGGATTCGAGTACAACCTTCTTGGAAGGGTTTTTCATTAACTCTGCAATCCCCCCATGCTGAAAGACTCGAATTGCTTCTTGAAGTGTAAGCTCTTGTTCTCTATCTGGTGATTTGGACATTCACTAGCGAGAGTAGGCAACTGTTTCAGGAATATTGCTAAGGATTGCTAATATAAGAGCCAATGCATGAAAATTCTAAGTGTCTTGTAACGCCCGCGAGACCTGATGCAGCGTTATTTATAGGCACATTTGAGTCCCGCTCACACCTTCCAATGGCTATATGAGCATTTAATGTGGTGTCCATTAGCCAATTTGAACGAATCATTCGGTCCCTTCCGTCATCAGCGTGTTCAGAACGGCTATCTTTTCGTTAAATGCTCGAGCGAGTGCTTGCAACGGTCACCTAACAGCTATTTTTCTGAGTGTTGCACTGAGCTGCACGGCAGTCCATCTCTGATCCTGTGCAGTTACTTCACAGTATCCCTATGTCAATTGTGCAGTTCCTTTCCTCATTTCTTCTCTCTCTCTTTTTTTTTCCCCCCCCATGCAGCTTCAGTAGTGCTGTGCGGTATGTACATTGTTCTACTTATCATACATGTACAGACTCCTTTACATTTCTAGTGTCCAATTTCAACTGTACCTGACACTTGGAACTCTCTTCCTCTACTTGTTATTCAAGATTCAGCGAAGTAGGACTATCGTGATACAGCTTTAGTCTGCTTCCATTTATCAAAGTTGGTAAGGTATCGCCAGCTAAATTGGTTAACTGGACTGCACCAGTGTTAATAACATGTATCACAGTATATGGGCCAAGCCAATGCATCTTAAATTTACTAGGAAACTTCATGAATTTTCTATCATACAGGAGGACTATGTCACCTACCTGAAAGCACTTGTTCTTTATATGGCGATCATGCCAAGCTTTCTCACGGTCTTTCTGAACTTACTGGTGGAAGCCGGCAATGAAGCGATCTTCCTCCAACCCAACGAGGTGTAGCAACCTTTCTTCTAATGCTGCACGGTCTACCATCCCTGTGAATGCAGCGATCCTTAAAATAGGGACAATATATTCCATTGGCATTATATCTTCCTTCCCATAAGCCAATTGAAAAGGTGTATGTCCTGTCAATTTCTTGCATGTAGTTCTGTATGCCCATAACACAGAGGAGACACACAGGTCCCAATCATCCCTATTCACATTGCAAACTTTAGTCAACGCATTCTCTAGTATTTTATTGAAAGCCTCAACAGTGCCATTCTCCTGTGGATGATATGGAGTACTGTGCTGATGACAAATGTGGAATTCCTCTATAAGTGCCTCAATGGTCTTGTTCAAAAAGTGAGTACCTTGGTCACTCATAAAAATCTTCGGACAGCCAAATCTTGACAATATTTCTTCAAAAATGAACTGTGCAACAGTACTGGTGCTGCAGTCCTTTATTGGCTTTGCTTCCACCCATCTGGTGAGGTAATCAGTAGCAGTAATAATATACCTCGCACCAGTTCTTTTTCCTGGTGGGTTTATAAGACCCACAAAATCAATTGCCCATTTTTCAAATGCCTGCAAGGTCAACTGCGGATTCAATGGCATCTCATCCCTTCGTGAAGGTTTCCCTGTCCTCTGACAGACATCACAGTTCCTGTAGTGTTCTTTGGAACCTTTGTGGATCGTGGGCCACCATAGCCCTATGCGATAGCCCTTCCTGCATAGTGACCTCCCGCGATCCCTGAATGCGCGTCTGCTAGAATAAACGGCTTCTCATGATCTAGCATGCATTTGCACAGGACTTCATCCGGCCTGAGTTTGTATAACTAACCTGCAATTATAGTGAAGTCTGCGGCGCGCACCACTAGTTGCTTCTTCTGCTGGACAGATAATTCATGTGGTGCCAGCGCTGTTGTCAGAAAATTAATGATATCCTTATAATAATCATCGGCAACCTGTATAGCGAATAGCTGTGCATCAGGCAGACTGTCTTCAATGTTCGTCGGTTCTTCTCCTGACTAAATCCTTGACAGATGATCAAGTCCCAAGTTCAGTCTACCTGGCTTAACAACAATCTCAAAATCATACTCCTGAAATAACAATAGCCATCTGCATATGCACCCCCCTAACACTAGCTTATTGACCAAGTATTTCAACGTAGAATGGTCAATGAACATAAGGAAGTGCGCACCAAGTAAGTAATGTCTGAATTTCTATAGGGCATATACCATCACAAGGCCTTCCCTCTTGGTAGTAGTATAGTTCTTTTCTGCTGTTGAGAGCTTCCTGCTCGAGAATGCAATAGGGTGGTCAATACCTCCTTCTCATGGCTGAGCTAATACAATTCCCAGGGCAATGAATGATGCGTCAACATGGACATGGAATGGCTTCGTCCAGTCTGGAAAGACTAGAATCGACGCAGTCACCATCTTTTCTTTTAGTGTATCAAAACCCTGTTCGCATTCCGTGTTCCAAATGAACGGTGCATCTTTCTTTAGCAGCTTTTCCATTGCTGTGGTTATCTATGCGTAACCCTTTCTAAATTTCCTGTAATATCCAGTATGGCCTAAGGTAGAGTACAACATCTTGACTGAATTTGGGGTTGGCAAATTCACAATAATGGCAATCTTCGCAGGGTCCACCATCAATCCCTACTTACAAACAATGTGCCCAAGTAGAATCCCATAAGGAACACAAAAAATACATTTCTTCAAATTTAAAGAGATCTGATGTTGTCGACACTTCTAAATCATCATTCTGAGGTTCGCACAATGGTTCTTCAATAGACCAAACACAGTCCAATCATCAAAATAGGCTTCGAGAAACTTTTGCATAAACTCTTTGAATGTTGTGACGACCACTCTGGAAAATATGGCAGGTGCGTTCTTCAGGCCAAAGGGCATTACTATGTACTGGAATGACCCCCATTCTGTAGCAAATGTTGTCTTATGCCTATCTGCGGGATCAATTCTAATCTGATGGTACCCTGAAAAACCATCAGTAAAAGAATAGGCCTCATTCCCTCCAACATTATCAAGCACTTCATCCGTGAAAGGAGTAGGGAATGGGTCGTGCATGGAAGCATCATTCAGTTTTTTGAGATCCACACAAATCCTGATCTCACCCTTCGCTTTCTTGTCTTGCACAACCATGGGACTAATCCACTTTGATTCCTCGATAGGATCAATGATTCATGCTTCAAGCATCTTATACAGCTCTGCGCATACTCTTTCTTTGTAGCGCGGATTTAGTCTGTATGGTCTCTGTTTCACGGGCTTTGCGCCTGGCTTCAAAGGTATTTTCATGACCCCTAGGTCTCCCAAAATGCCTTTCATTTCTGTGAATTTAGTTGGAAATAGTTCCTGATATTCATGCAAGGTGTCTGCGATCTCTACAACAGTCTAATCGTCCCAATAGTCTCCTATTGCTGCAAACTTCGGTTCTTCGCTTGTGCCAATATTCACCTTCTGCGTCTTTACTGGCCCACTCATATCTGGGATTTCTAGCGGAGGTCCTTCTACGTCGTGCGCGCCCTTCGATTCTGGTATGGCTATTTTGCGTGGGTCGTCCTCATCGTCTTCATTTCTATCATCGATGTCTTCAGCTAGGTTGTAACACTCGATGGGGTGTTCTTCGTGTTCCTTCCATTCTGACTGTAGGTGCATAGGAACACGATCTACCCCGAAGAATTCCTCCAATGTCATATTTCTGTGAGGACAGTCTTCCCTGAATATGTGTTCCTTAATTATCTGTAACGCGTCATGGATCAACAGGTTCTCATCATCAAAGCTGAAGTCCCTCTGGAAGTTCGCAGTCAACATGTCCCAATCAGTGTTTTCTCTGTGCAACTCCAGATCTAGGTACCATTTCTTTGGAATGTCATCATCCATCGTATGTACAAATAGATGCACCCATTCTATGTGTGGCCTTTCCGCCCATGCCTGTGAATAGACTTCAATGTGTTTACTAGGATCTGTCTGTCCATTAAACTTTTCAAAGGGTAAGGTAACCCTTCCAGCAAATCGGATCTGCATCTTAATTATGCATTGATCCCAAGTGGTCAATGTCTGCTTGTGCGCATTCCACCATCTAGCGGGTGTGTCACGCAATGCCATATCCAATGCTGGTAATATGTGCTCATCTGTAATGGTTGCAGTATATTCCTGGATGAAATTGTAAACATTAGCAGAACCATCATATGTGGGAATAGGACTTACCTCCTTCCTGATCCAACGCAGTGATTTCGTAATCTGCATGCACCTTCTTGCTGATACTTCATGCATCCGGCTTTGCCAATTTTCCAGTCCTGCCTCCGAATCAGAGACACAGGAGCTGTCAAATCTCCAACTAAGTGTACCATCTGCAGTAGGATTAATGTAATCTTCCTGGTTCGCTATGAGCTGGTATAGTCTGTCCAAGTCTTGAACCTTGGATTCCTCCTGAATTGGCTCGCTGTATCTGTCACCATCTGCAGGATCCAATGGTGTGATGACCCTAAGATGCTTTCCTTCAAATATCATCTTCTTTGTCTTCAGATTTATGATAGCCAAGTTATCAATATCCCAGTCAATTCCTAGCAGTGCAGGAAAAGGTTGACTATCATCCACAATCTCGATAACTTCAAATTCTGCATGACTTTGGACTCCATCGATGTTGACAATCACATCAGCTAACCGGCCAAAAGGTATGACTTTCTCCTGGTTAGCCATTCTCAACTGGATAGGTGACCATGACAACTTTGGTTGACCCATCTGCTACCATGTCTTCTTAGTCATTACATTTACTTCAGATCCCAGATCAAGGATGACTTCATCCATTTCAAAATATCCTATCTGCGCAATAAGCCTCATTTCTCGGCTTGTTCCTTTATGCTTCCTTATGTGATGTACTGCACTATCAGAAGTCTTTGTTCCCGTCTGTGATTCATAGTAGTTTATGAGCTTTTATAGCTCTACTATGGCATTTTCACTTTTTAATAACTTCATGCAACTTCGCAGGAATTGCGCAACGAAAGTGTTGACATCTGTTGCGGTACTTGTTTTATCATAAGCTGTTGGCATGTCTTCAACATGTGGTGCTTCACTGTGCAACGGGATCCACTGTGATTCTGTTTTCGGTTCTCTGAAGGTATCTCGTGCGTCGATAAAGACTTCCTTGTTCTTTCGTAGGTTGAGAGAAGGTATTTTTCCCGGAGCTTTCCTTATCCATACTGTCTCAAGAGGGATCTGCTTTGTGTGAGCCTCCCCTGATGTGGAAGCTTCTGCTCCCCTATCGCGGCCTGCCTCAGTGCCACTACGCGTGACCACATTGATGCTCGGGTCTACTGTTCTGCTCTCCACTGCAATCCACTAGACGTTCGTGTTTGGTGCATCCCTCCGTCTTCTTTTCTGCATTTCCACCTCTAGCATTGGGCAATATTCAATAACATGCTTGAATGATTTACAGTAATTGCATGTAGTGCATGGGTTAACAGAATCTCTAGATACGTGACCTGGCTGGCCAAAATTATAGCAAATAACATGGCCACAGCCTCTTCCCTGCGTCGGGCCAGCATTTCTTCATCTGCCGCGGTATCCAGCACCACGACCTCTGTATCCTCCTTGGTCATATTGTGCATTCTCTTGTTTCGGCTGGTTATCTTCTTGTACGCTATACAAGCCAGTGCCTCTCATTGAGTCCATATCTCATTTTCTCTCATTCATTAGCTCATATGTGTGGCAGTTGGATTCATCATGTTGAACTGATTTACAGAAAGTGCAGTATAAATTTATAGGTGTTTTCACATACTTCTGTATGAGATAGTAGTCTTCAGGTCTGTGTCCTGTAGTTCTACAAATTTCACACCATGGGGCCTGATTCTGATTTATTGGGTTGGTCACACCACTATTAAAATAGTCGCGGAACACAGGGTAGTGTTCCCGGTCATGGCCTTCTCCTTTGCGACTTGTACACCAGACATCATGTCTAGGTTTATACCTTTGTTCTTTGCCATTCTTCATGCTTTGCAGTTCTAGTGTCAGGGTGGTCAACTGGTTCTAGATCTGCAACATCGCAGAACTAGTCTCTCCAATCGGCAAAGCCTCTAGCTTCATTGCAATTTCCAAGGCCTCTGCCTGCGACGTAACCTTCTGCTGCATCAATGGTAATCTAATATGGGGCAACGGCGCAGCAATAAACCATTCCTTGTGCTATTCCGGAGCTATAACAAAGCTTACGTGGTCCAATAAGGTCTTGAACTTCTGATCAAACTCCCAAACCGTTTCAGTCGATTTCTGCTTTATTTCTTTCAACTCAGTTATACACTGAGATTCATATTTGGGTTTCTTAAACTCTGCCACAAGCACAGCTTTAATTTCTGCGAGAGTTCTCAGCTGTGTGTTAGAGTATTTCATGAACCAATGTAAAGCTCTGTCCCTGAAATTGGTGATGAGCTGTGCTCTCTTTATGGCATCATCCTAGATCTATCTTACACTCCATACGGCTTCACAAAGAAACCAATGTTGATCAAGGTCTTATAGGCCAGTTCCTTTGAATATTGGGAGCTTCATATCAGTGTTTTCCATTGTTATATTAGATGGTGGGGCGCCCGAATTAGCACGCGGCTGCTGTGAGGGGCTCTGCGCAGCAAAAACAAATGGGGATATCGGACTATGTTGTGGGGTGGGATATGTAACAGGCGGGCTCTGATACAAGGGTGGCGCGTTTTCTGCAACCGGTGGATTCTGAGGGGTGAATAGTGGTGCGACTTCGTTTTTAAGGTCACAAGGGATCTCAGTGTCTATATGGAGCGCAGCGCCTCCAAGATTCTGATTAAATTTATATCTCTTGCCACTTCTAAGATTATGGGTATCTTCATCAGAATCACTATATATATTGTTTGCCATGATAGACTTGATAATATTACTACATTCTTAAAACACCTTTCTCAGCTAACAACATCTTAATGTATAGACTGAGATTGTTCAGCAACTTACCTTGGAATCCTTCGAAAAAGTATGCTTCTACTTGGCTGTAGGATTTGAGTGTGTCTACAGAAAATTCTATTACGGAGACTTCTAGCATATGATCGACCCAGAAGTCAACTACGCGTGACAATGGGCTGTCTATCGCTTTGAGCTGCGTTGTGAGCTCGGGAGTCCACTCCGTAGGAAATCCTCCTTGAAAATAGGTTTTCTTTTCTGCAAGCCGCGAGATCCACCCATGTAGCTCGTTTGGAAACGATGCCCAGAAAATCTCGTGAATATCTTGCCACAGATATCTATCCGACCACTGTGTGTCACATAGACGCGGATGTCTATTCTCTTGCCTTGCAAAGTCTCTTATGGTCTTGTCCCACCAAGCTTGGATTTCTGTCTTTTCAGGATGCCAGTTGTCAGAGCCTTTCGGGAACTGGTATTCTTCATCACACATCACGATTGCAACTCATCATGGATTCTAGAATGGAAATAGAACCATTTGTTGTCTATAACTAACCCAGAGGTTTTCTATAAGACCCAGGTTCTTCGCGGTTTCCCTTTGACCAACAAAACCCCTTCGTACCGACCCTTTCGACAACAACCTGCGAGTAGGTTGAGGTCTCACCCGAGGTGTATCTTATGGGGTACTGTGGAATCAGGTTTCCACAGTAAGTGACGAGTTGCTTGGATAGATGTACTGCACAGCGCAACAGGCGGTATGCACTGCGAGGTGAGACTGCGCAGCGATGGACAACACCGCAGTTCACACCACTAAGTTCTTCTACTGCAGGACTTCTACTGGGACTGTGAACAACACCATTCAACTTTATACTTGAGGTGTTTGGAAATGCTTAAGGCACTGGAATGAGTATCACTCATCCACTCATCCAACTAATCAACCGATTATCCATTTACTATTCGTTCATCCACTTGGTATGGTTATGATTTGAGCATATTCTACTGATACAATCTAATTGTTATGCATTGTTCTAGTGTGCATAAGTAAGTATTTAAGTTATCTCTTAACACTTAACCAACTAACTAATTCACTGTTCTCAAACATAAGCTAAATGTTCACCATTCATCTATTCATGCAGAACTTAACATATCATCTCCATACCTCTTTTGATGGAAAATGCATACAACAGTTCTCTCGTAATAGCATGCAAGGAAACATCTAGACATTCATTTACAGAAAACACAGATAAGCATTCATCCATAAAACACAATCGCACAACACAATATTTAACGTGGTTTACTCCCCCGGATGGGAAGCTACATCCACAAGAATGGTTGGTAATATATATCTTTAAAGGGGATGGGGACAACCATTCTTAGTCTACGCACTTAGCTGTAGACTCTCCTTCCTCTCAGATAGTTCTCTGCACACACAGCTGCAGAGCCTTTACAATCTTCTCAACTCAAAAGAGATTTTACAATACAACTATTCAACTATTCCACAACACTGAGAGAACCTCCGAACCCAGAACAAAAACAACAACCACAACAACCCCATCCCATACAAAATTTTCTTCTTAAATAGACCATGCCCAAAGGTCATGTCTTTACAATGCCGAAGACCTAAACCCAAAACCCTTAGGGTTTACAAAACTGTGTCGGTTTCCCTAAACCGGCTTGCTGGCATCTGGTAGCGTCTGCTTCATCATGGCGGTTCTCCACGTCTTCATTCTGTTGCTATCGGCCTTCCTGTTGCACGCATGCCAATAGGTCACTTTCACTGGACCGTTCATCTCTAACGGTCTCGCCCACTAGGCATGCCAAACCATCGCTTTCCCTGAGCTATCCTTTTCTTAACAAACTCGTGTATTGGTCGCCTTCCTAAATTGCTCATGCCCGTCGCTCGGCACTCCTAGAGCATCTTTCCAAAATTAGACCACTACTGGTCCATCCGATACCTGTACCTGATCCTCATCCAGCACTCCGCTTTGCTGGCTCCACATGGCCTAACTGCTTCGCAGCACTGCTTCCTCGCAGCGCTGGTCTTCGCGGTAATTCCAAAATTCGGATGCTACGCACAACTTCGTAGCATGGTCAAAACTTGGATGTTGCACTCAACTTTGTAGCACCCTCAACACTTTGACAAAATTATATATTTTTCTGAGCTGCACTCAATTTAGCTTTTCTTGCTTATCAAAAGTGTTACCAAAAATTTGCCCCAACTTGGGCCCAACACCAATTGTACAAACTTACCGCGAACCAGGAAGATTATATCAATCCTACTGCAGATGGTACACTCAGCTGGAGATGCGACAGCTCTTGCATTTCAGACTTGGATGCAAATTTGGAGAACTGGCAAAGCCGCATGCATGAAGTATCTACAAGGAGATGTGCGCAGGTCACGAAGTCGATATGCTGGATTGGGAAGCAGGTAATCCCGATCCCCACATATGATGGTTCATCTAACATTTATTCTTTCATCAAGGATTACACTGCAGTAGTTGCGGATGAACACCGCTTACAAGCATTAGATGTAGCACTGCGCGAGACACCTGCCAGATGGTGGGATGCGAACAAGCAGACATTGACTACATGGGATCAATGCAGAATTAAGATGCAAATCAAATTTGCTGAGAAGGTTACATTACCTTTTGCAAAATATAATGGACAGACAGATCCAAGGGATCACGTTGAAATTTGTTCACAAGCTTGGGTGGAGAGGCAAAAAACAGAATGGGTGCATCTGTTTGTGCATACATTGGAAGAACCGATTCCAAAGAAGTGGTACTTAGACCTAGAACTGCGAAGGGGCACAACAGATTGGTCTACACTGACCTTGAGTTTCCATACAGATTTCAGTTTTGAAGATGAACATCCGAGCATTAATGATGCATTGCAGGTTCTTAAGAAAAAAATATTTGGACTAGACTGCGCTGATCGAAATATAACCCTAGAAGAATTCCTTGGTGTAGAGAGCATACCTTCCCATCTTCATATAGGCTGGGAGGAGCAATTAGAGCCTGCTCTTGATTGTTATAACCTCGCTAATGAATCTGCAGCTCAGGCAGACAGTGATGAGGAGGACCCATGAAACATAAAGATACCTGAATCAGAAGGATCGCGCGAGGTAGAAGGACCTCCACTGGAAATCCCAAGTATGAGTGGACCTGTGAAAACAAGGAAAGTGAACATTGGCACCAGCGCAGAGCCAAGGTTCGTAGCAATTGGCAATTATTGGGATGAAGATACAGTTTAAGAGGTCACGGGTATATTACAGGAATATCAAGAATTATTCCTGACTAAGTTTAACGAGATGAAAGGTATTCTGGGAGACTTAAGAGTGATGAAAATTCCTCTTAAGCCTGGCGCAAATCCTATTAAGCAAAGAACATATCAACTGAACCCGCACTACAAAGAACGAGTTAAGGCAGAACTCAATAAGATGTTGGATGCAGGGATCATTGAGCTAGTTGAAGAATCTGAGTGGATAAGCCCAATGGTTATCCAGGATAAGAAAACAAAGGGTGAGATCAGGATTTGTGTAGATCTCAGGAAGCTGAACGATGCTTCAATGCATGACACATTTCCTACACCCTTTATAGATGAAGTGCTAGATAATGTTGGAGGGAATGAAGCGTATTCTTTTACGGATTGATTTTCAGGGTACCATCAAATCAAGATTGATCCAGCAGATAGGCACAAGACCACTTTTGCTACGGAATGGGGCTCGTTCCAGTACACAGTAGTGCCTTTTGGTTTGAAGAACGCACCTGCCATATTTTCTCGAGTAGTCATCGCAGCATTTAAGGATTTTATACATAAGTTTTTAGAGGTTTACTTTGATGATTGGACCATTTTCGATCTATTAAAGAACCATGCTACGAACCTCAAGATGATGTTGCAAAAGTGCAGACAAGATCAAATTTCATTGAACTTAAAGAAGTGTGTTTTTTATGTTCCCTATGGAATCTTATTGGGACACATTGTTTGCAAACAGGGCTTGATGGTTGGTCCTGCGAAGATCGCAGTCATTGTAAACTTGCCCACACCTAATTCAGTAAAGCAGTAGCACAGTACATTGGAGCATACAGGCTATTACAGAAAATTCATAAAAGGGTATGCACAGATAACCGCAGCTATGGAGAAGTTGCTAAAGAAAGATGTGCCATTCATCTGGAGCGAGAATGCGAACAAGACTTTGATACACTGAAAGAAAAGATGGTCACTGCGCCGATCCTAGTTTTTCCAGATTGGGAGAAGCCATTCCATGAGCATGTCGATGCATCATGCATAGCACTCGGGGTCGTTTTAGCGCAGCCAGGAGAGGGAGGTATTGACCATCCCATTGCATTTTCCAATAGAAAGCTATCATCTGCTGAGAAGAACTATACCACTACTGAAAGGGAAGGACTCGCAATGGTATATGCACTACAGAAGTTCAAGCATTACTTGGTGCGCACTTCTCCATGTTCACTAACCATTTTGCTTTGAAATACCTGGTCAATAAGCCAGTGTTAGGGGGGCGCATATGTAGATGGTTACTACTCTTTCAAGAGTACAAATTTGAGATTGTCGTTAAGCCAGGCAGGTTGAATTTGGGACCTGATCATCTATCAAGAATCGAGTTAGGCGAAGAGCCTACGAATCTGGAGGACAACCTACCTGATGCCCAGTTGTTTGCTATACAAGTTGCAGATGATTACTATCAGGACATCATCAAAGTATGTTTTCATTTCATCTCGTACCTTCCTCATTTCTGATGAAACTGCTCAAACAACTTCATATTGCACACTTCGCGATATCTCTTCTTTTCCTTCTCGTAACTTTGTTTCAAGTTTATCCATTCTGGAGTTTAAACCTTCAAGGTTTTTCAAATCTTAGATTTGGTCTTTTTCTAATTTTTCCAGTCGATCCTTCATTTCCGACATGGTTCTTGTTCTGGGGTGGGGGGGTGAATATGGGGACGTTATTTTGGTTTATGGTGTAAGAGAAAGACAATTAATGTCTTAGGAAGAATTATGATTAATAATAATCACTTGTTGGGAGCAACCCAAGCGCAGGAAGTTTTGATGACAAAGGTACAAGTTAGGCAAGGCCTAACATTGACCAAGTTTTGGGAGAAGCAACTCCGTAATTCCTGGGAGGAGGGTATGGAGCGAAGCGAAGTTGACACGAAAGAAACTGTCTCCTTAGTAAATACGAAGTATTAAGGATGACCAGAGGTAGTTGGAGAAGTTATGGATGAAGCGGTGAATTGTCAGCTACAGAAGCAAGGAGTAAAGAAGCGGAATGGCGCAAAGGACGCGCCACTGTAGAGTTAGAGCCGCGCAGTCAAAACTGCGACTGTCAGAAGAAGCGTCAGAGCCAGAAGAAGCAGCTCAAAAGGACAGTAGAGCTCCAGCAAAGTTAAGGCAAAGCGTGGTCAACAGGAGGACCATGTTATTTTGGGTTTAAGGGTACTATGGGGGTTGGCCCATAATTATGGTAAAGATGTGACCTTCGGGAATAATCTATATAAAGGAAAATTTTGTATAAAGAAGGGATAGATTTTGATAGATTATAGGAGATATTGCTAGATGTAGACTAAGAGAAATCTAAGAGAGAGGAAAATACTCTGCAGCTGAGTGCGTAGAGATCTATTGTAGAGAAGAGTCTGCAACTGAGTGCACATACTGAAATTGTTACCCCTTCCAAGTAATATAAGAACAGTTCCTGTGGACGTAGCTCTCATATGGGGGTTGAACCACGTAAATATATGTGTTATATGTATGGATCTATGATATGCTTTGTGTTCATGTATGATTATGTTTATGTACTTGCTTCCACATATATCTGAATGAGAATATTATGTTAAAGTAAGTGAAACACATATGTATGAATGTTGCGAAGTCATGTTCAGTATGATGAATGTCTAGTTATAAGAGTAACTATAACAGCAATTCAGCGAAGCCTGTAGGTTGTTGATAGCTATGAAGTGCGCATTTACATATTGGTATTGATATGTTAAGTATATGTTAAGCAAGGAGTAGATTACAAGTTCGCATAACACATTCGCGCATCAGCAAGGTTACGAAAACCTGATTCTATAACCACCGATCTTCGCTTTGGGTGAGACTTCAGCCTATTTGCAAGTTGATGCCGAAAGGACCAGTGAAGGGGATTTTGTTGGGTCTACAATAGAACTTTGTCGAACCCGGATCAGCCCATAGATTAAGTAACCAACATCACTATAGTAATGACAATTACTATAATTAATAAGTGTTTTAATAAAAATAATAATAAATATTATATTTAAATATTTTTATTATAAAGCTGAAAATACAAATTTAATAAAATAATAATTTTATTATTATATAATATTTAATTTTATTAATTTTTAGTTTGGTTTTTGTTTGTAGTTTAGGGTTTGCGTGGATGGAAAAATATGTGGGAGTAAGGGAAGTGGAGTTGCGGGAGGGTGGCGTTGGAAATGGAGCTGCGGAAGGGTAGCGTTGGAATTGGAGATGCAGGAGGGTATCGTTGGTGTTTGGAAGGGGAGCTTCGGGAGTCATGGAGGAGGTGGACACGAGGAGGAGTGTATGGTGCTAGAATGAGGGCAAATGGAGACAGGTGTAATGTGGCGCAGGGAAGGATTGGAGTTGTGGGATTTGTGGAGGAGGTGGCCACGAGGAGGCATGGATGGCGTTAGAATGAGGGAAAATGGAGACGGGTGTAACGTGGCACAGAGAAGTATTGGAGCTATGGGAGTCATGGAGGAGGTGGCCGAGAGGAGGAAATGGCGGTGCAGGTGGATGGAGATGGAGGGATGTGAGGGAGATGAAATGGCAACCAGAGTGTGAGTGTGTTAGTGAGGTTGCGTTGGAGGAGGAGGTTGGGTGGGGAGTGGAGCATGGGCGGCGAAGGAGAGTGGAGGAGAATTGGAGTAGAAAGAAATGGAGGGAGGAAGAAGATTGGAGCGGAAAGCATGTCGAGAGTCGAGCAGGCTCTGATACCAAATGGAACAACCGTGTCCGGTTGTGGAGTTATGAATCGAGTCTGTCTTCCATGATTGAGAATAAAATAATAATATATTGATAGAAGATGATAAATTATTACAATGAGGCTCGCCTTTATAGGGCTTGAGCATGTACAGTGAAGGGTTACGCCCTTTCACCTTAGTAATTAATAATTTATTGTTTTATAATTAAAATATCACTTAAATATTCATAACAAGATGACTATTTTTTGAGGAAATTAGGCTAGGATACTTGAAGTATCACAATTTTATAGCAGTCCATTTCACAACTTCTAATAGTAACACTATAATGGCTAGTTTCCCATGCTTTAGTGACTCTGGGATTGATAGCATTTTTCATATAAAGAAATTTTTAAGGATAGTGCATGAGAAGGTAGATGGCATGATAATAGCCATCGATTTGACCAAGTAGTTAGAATTTCAAGAGAAAACATTAGCAGAGTTAGAAACCAAACTACATGGAAACAACACTAGGATGGATAGAATGACAAAGGGAATGGACGTGCACTACAAGATGATACTGGGATTTGCTCGAGGAACCTAATCCACATTAGGGTAGTCAATGTTTTTCAAAGGGTTTAATAATGGAGAATGTTGAAGATGAGGCCATAATACAACATACATGTCTTGTAATAATTGGTCAAGATTAGTTTCAAAGAGAGGGCAAGCAAGAGCAAGAGGATTTCTAAATGGAGGAATCCCACAACAGGCACTACTTTCCTTAAAATTGGCTTATGTTTTTTTTTCTTCTTCTTGATTTTAGGTGTCTTTATATGCTAGTGTAGATATAGAAGTGATAGGAAAGCTCTCTTATTGTTGTATAGTGAAGGAATGGAGCATAATCTTTCAACTCAATAGATTCTAGTTATATAAAAAAAAATGAACTCTTATGTATATTCTGGCTGTTTTAGTACACCACAACCCCTTTTTGATATAAAAATACCCATTCTTGTAAAAAATATATATATTTAAATTTTGGAAAAAACGTACAAGGATGCAAAATCAATTGATGATAGTCAAAACAAAAAAAAATACTAAAGAGATTTTTAAAAGTCATTTTTAATCGATTTTTATGAACTTTTTGAAACTTGATTTTTGTATATTGTTGTAGCAACTCTTTGAATAATCGTGTCCCAATAATATTTTTAGAAAGACTACCCTTATGGTGTGGGATGACGGTGGGGGGATAAATGTTAACCCCACTCCCCACACCATAACTGTGAGATTTTAATTGGCTTAGATCTAGATTCAATAAGACAACTTCACATGGAATATTTCTGAGAATGAGAGAAGAAGAATAAAGAATATAACTTGTGGAAAACACTATGTATCTTAATCATCAATATGATTACAATATACAATACATCTTCCATGGATAAAATAGAATGCCTTAGAGGCAAGTTGAAAACGACAAAAATAAAAGGCTTACTAAAGGCAAAAAAAAACCCTGTGTGGCAAAAGTTGTTTCCAAAATTGTCTAAAGGCTCACGAATTTTCTAAATATGGTATGGAAACTCATGAGTTAGGTAAATGAAATGTAATTATTGCTTTAGGAGAGAATAAATGATGTGGAGGTCAAATTGTTCAAGTGGCAAGAGTTTCTAAGCCAACTAGCTTTACCTTTTCCACTAGAAAGTAGAAAAAACAGGATAAAGCTGTCTAAATCAGGAAAGCACCTTCTAAACCAGAAATGGAAAGAAATCAGATAGAATCCAATGAAATCTTATCCAGAATCTCCTCAAGTGTGACCTAGTGACTTAGGATGGCAAGTGGTCTGCTAAAAGACAAAACTAGCCCTATTTACCTAGTCAAAACTTAGGAAATTAATCATAAATGATTAATTAATTATATCCTAAGTGTAAAATGGTATAAGTGGGTTTTTTTAATACTCCAACACCCCCCTTAAGCCTGAATTTATGTGGTGGAAATCAGAAAAATATCAGAAATATAGGGCCCAAGCAACAAGGCTTATGGTCACCCCAATACAAAAATAACTAGTCCATGTAAAACAAGGAAACAGGGAAAACCTCATGGGAACAAAACCCTCCCTCAAGAATGGACATGCTTAGAAATATTCATACTCTCTTGTTCCTCATTTGGAGGAGATGAATGAGCTGAATGGGTTGCTTCTGAGTAATAGACTTGATGAAGAGATTGTGAATGTCATTATCATGCATCAGTGCATCAATGTGGTGTAGGCAAGAACCATGTGTAGAGGCTCCATGAAGCTCATATTCTGATGATGGGGGAGAATCATATGAATTCTTTTTGTTGTTATAACATATATAATCTGATATGGAAACATAATCAATGATGGAAATAATATATGTGCAAACTCCTTTCCAAGAAGCATCAATGGACTCAACAGGATCAACTTTTTGTGCAGTTGCAATGTGGTGCACTAATTCTTGTACCTTCTTCTCAAACTGATGTAGAACCTTTCTTATATTGTAAAGGAGATCATGCGGTTCTAAAATATCAAAATCTGAGTCATATGGAGCATAAAACAACAAAGGTGTAGAGTCTCCATGATCGGATAGAGTTTCAGTAGGAAAAGAGTGAGTAACTAGGTCACCTTGACAGCTGAGCGAGCCTCGAGGATTTGAGGACTTGTATTTTGACCCATGAGTGATGGGCTAAGGTCTATATGTGTGTAATATCAGTCCAATGATGGCCAAGGACATGGCTTTCCAATCAATGAAATATATGGCAGACATAAGAACAACAGAGACAAGTGACACACTATAGGAAACCATGGAATTGTGTGGTTTCTTAACTGGAGAACTTGGGGGTTGTAGGGTCTTTTGTGCATGCAATGGTTGGGAAAATGATATGGGAGGTGTCATGAACTGCATATCAGACTGTATATTATCTTCAAAATCAGAATATGAAAAGTTTGAGTGGAGGTGGAAATACCTTTCAGGAGACAAGTCAGAAACTAGTGAAAAATGACTAGGTTTGAGAGAAGACTTGGGTGAACTGACTGGAGATTATACCAAGGAAGAGGTGGAGGTTTCTGATTCTGATATATCAGAATGTGAATCAAAATAAGAGACATAAGAAGGATTTTTCACTCTAGTGCTCAAGGCATAAGCATGATTACCTTTGTGAGAGGCTTGGAGACAGTGTTCTTGCCCTACAACAAGCTTGCCTTGTTCTTTTCTTGCAAAATCAGGAACATCTATGTTATGCTCTTCAAGCATGTTGGCCATGATGTCCAATTTATTTTTGAAACAATATTTCTCAAGATGAGTGCCTTTTCAGCAATAAGAACACTTGGGCTTCTCCATCTTCATCTTATTGGCTTTGGAATCTTCATCAGAGTGCTCTTCATCTGGCAACATCTTTTGTTTGGATTTGTCATTCTTGAAACTCTTTGCTCCATGAGAAACAAGTGAAAAGTCCTTGGAGGGTGTTAGATCCCTCATTTGGACCAGCTTGTCCTTCTCCTTGGTGAGCGAATGAATGAATGTATCCAAGGTTGGCATATTCCAATTGGGAACTGCAAGTTTTGTAGTATGAAAAGTAGACACAAATACTGAATTTTCAGAACTTAGTTTTGACATAATGGTAAGGATTAGTTGCTCATCCTTCTTATCTATGCCACATTGCTTGAGTTGAAGCACCAGGTTCTTGAATTTTGAGATGAACTCTTCCATTGAATCAAAATTACTTGGACTAAGTGGGATCAACTCAATCTCCAATAAATGACCTCTAAGATCGTCATGTTTTCCAAAGAGAGGCTCTAGCTTTCTTCACACTTGATTTGGAGTGGATAGAGAATCAATATGGAATAGAAGATTTGGAGATACAGAGAGACAAAGTAACCCATAAGATTCATCAAGCCTATTGAACCATTTGGATTTTAATGCAACATCTCTTGGCTCAGTTTCAATCCCCATAGTGACTCTATACAGTCCTTTGCTTCGAAGCTGGATGATCATATATGCCTTCCAGTAAAAGTAGTTGAAGGGAGTGAGAGTCACAACTTTAGCTTGATTTTGATCCATGTTGATGCGCTCCTGGTGATGGAAATACCCTACAAAAAACGCTCTGAAAATTGTTTTGAATCAATCTAGCTCTAATACCATGTGAGATTTTAATTGGCTTAGATCTAGATTCAATAAGACAACTTCACATGGAATATTTTTGAGAATGAGAGAAGAAGAATAAAGAAGATAATTTGTGGAAAACACTGTGTATATTATTCATCAATATGTTTACAATATATTGTTACACCTAAATATCATCATCATGAGTCCTATGTTAACTCAATTCCCTAATCCTTGAAGTTTCCCTGACCAAAAGTCATCTAGAGCAAGTTGTGGATCCTTTGTCCATGTTTTCTAGTTGGGTCGGCGCAACTTGTCTTCCAGCAAGAAGTGTATGACCAGGCTTGGCGCAAAGTGTCATCTGACAGCCTGCACCGGTGGCTCAGTTTGCCTTCATGCAACCTGCGCTTGCCCCTTCCTGGCGCAAATTTCTCTCATGCAGCATGCGTCGGGGTTGGTTAAATTGGATGAATGGAACCTTCGAGCGACTTCTCGAAACATGGTGAGGTGGATGTCTATCCCTGACTAATAGGTGATTTGTCCTTCGGTTCCCTAACCCATAAGGAAGATCCCTTAGTCCTCTCCCATCATTTATCAACCTACTCTATCCACTTGGTCTTATAAATATGAAGCTCCTCTCCATTCCAAAGGGAGGAAGGTATATAGCACTCTCATGCTAGTGGAATTGGCTTAGGTGATCCTTGTACATCCTTGGGAGTCTTACTTCATCCTTGGAGGCTTTGGTTTGGCTTGTTGGAAGGAAGGTTGCGACGCTAAGGCATAGGTTGTAATGTTCTTCTCTATTGTACTCTCTTTCATTACAATTAATACAATATCTTCCCATATGCATTATTGTGTTGTTAATGTGTAGAGCTTACTTCCTTAACTGTTAACTTAGATAAATCATACGCAATATATGCTTTTACTGCTTGTTTGTGTCTGCTTGTTCAACAGGGTTTTGCAGCTACAGATCTGAAGGCTCTAGAGCATTGGATCAAGCAAGAAGCAAAGGGATCATAAATCTCAGGTAAGATACTTACTTGATTCTTTATGATTCTATTGATCTAGGGAAGCTGATTCTATTATGTATCTATTTGTCCTAGATCTAGTTAGACTAGGGAGATCCGGCCTTTAAGTCTGCTTAGGTAGACCATCCGAAAACAAATATGGCGACCATATTGGGGAATACTTTAGCTTTGATTTCAGTTTGAGTGTGATTCCATTGATTTCTTAGTGATCCATTTCTTAGCCTCTTGAACCCTTCCCACCGTCAGATCTTGTTATTAGAGAGTCGGTTGACTTGCCCTGATTCTTTTGGGATCAATATCAAGTCATTTGCTTTGCATTTTTTGGAGATATTTTGATTTTTGCAATTGATTATTCGCCCGGTGCACCTAGGTTGAGTCTTCCTTACGCCACTATCTGGCTGGCTCACTTTGCCTGAAGACAAACTGTGCCACTGGATCACCCTGTTCGTGTACAGGTGGGCCATCCCCTCTCTGGCGCTATGGTTCAATGTCTTAGGGTGCGCCAGCCCCTTAAAGCTTAGGGATCATGAGGGATTTCGTTCATTTTTGGCTTTTGGTCTGATTGATTGTGATCTCTAGGATGCATATTATAGTCACAGAACCCCTAGACACAACATACTATCATTTTCCTGCATTTTTTGGTTTTTTGAGATTTGGATCCATGTTTGGCCCATGAATCATGTATCCTACAGTCGTTTTGACCCATATTAAAGTTTTAATATAAATTTTGGTTTGGTGTGATTGGCTTGTTTTAAAGACTTGAAAAGTGTGGGATATCCATGCCTTTTTTAGCCTCTTTGTCTTGGGTTGTGCATCTTGTTTCCTTTACATGCTGAGCTATCCAGTGATTGTTGGGAAAGATTGATTCTTTGTCTCCACTTTAGTTCAAAGAGAAGCTTGATTTTGTTCCTCTTTTTCTATATTCACAAATTTGGAAAACATAAATATTCTTCTTGCTTTATTTTGATCATTTGACATTCTGGTCTTACACTCATAAGAAGAAGAAAGGCTTGTTTCAGATTTGTGTGCATTTGAGTTAGATAAGATTATTAAGCACTTTTATTTGTATTTCATTTGATTGGAAACATTTGTGGAATCCTTCTTTCCATAGCTTAGATGTATCTTTTCTGAGTGTAAAAATATAGGAAACGGATTAGAATTATTGCATTTGGTGTTCATAAAAAGATCTCTTTTATCGCTTTAGGTTAGTTTTGGGTGTATCTTTTACTTCTTTCTATCATTTTGAAAACAGTTAAAATTGCATTTGCATAGGGTTGTGAATTTGGGAAGAAAACATATCTCTCTCTCTTTCTTAAGTAGGACTTCATAAAAACGAAGACTTGCATTTTCATATAGATCAGATTTGCATCTTGTTTAAATTCGAAGTCTTCACTTCATGGATTCACTTAACCGCATAAGATAAAATCAAGTGTTATTTTTAAGTTAAAAACTTTTAGAAACTTGTGTGTTAGGTTAGTGACATGTTCCGGCATTGTTAAGCGTGTCAGTTGTCGTTATCTTCCTGCACTGCATTCCGAGGGCCTGCAATTCTTTCACGTACCAACTAGTATATCGAAGGCTCTTTCACGTACCCTTGGGTATATCGAAAGGAACTTCACGTACTTGGTAGTATATCAGAAGGCTCTTGTCAAACGGTTGTGCATTAGACAACACCACTATAGATTGGCGCTCCCACGTACCTTGAGTATATCGGGAGACCCCATTAGGATTCCTGGAACCATCCGAGCAAACCTTTTGACCATCTTGTTGTCGCAATACACCGAGAACAGCACTCGGGGAGATTACTACACACATATTGTTATGTAGTCGGGTTATACGGCCAAGGGTATGGTCCCAATCCTCCTTGGTTAGTCCTCTGAAAAATTGGGTTGAGTATTACTGTTGGACACTACAATATATCGCGAGTTGTGACAGCTTGACACACCCGTGAGGATCCGGCTTTTACATCCCTCCTATTCATAAGTTTTCCTGTTATTTTTAGTTTGAGTAGTGTTTCTTGTGTGTGATAATTAGAAGGAATTAGAGAGTTTAGATATGGAAAACTCTTTTGGGACTACCAATCAAGAGGCCCCTTTTTAAGGGGCACCTTTTGTCTTTCCTCCAGTTGGAGATATTGGTCCTTCCTTTATCGCCACTTTAAATCTTCCTGGACTAACCATAGGATTATTGGTATGGTTATTCAATCCGGTGATTCCGGCTGTACCCAATGTTTCAAATGTTAACTCTCCACCACGAGAGTGTCAATCCCAAACTGCTCCTTCCCCTTCTTCGGATGCTTCTTCTTCCATTCCTTCTTCCTCTCCTGATCAAAGCAGTAGTGTCAGTAATCGGGAGGATAAGAAGAAGAAGAAAAGGAAGAGAAAGAAGAAGAAGGATAAGAAAGAGACCAAGCATCAACCATATGCCTACAATGGCACTCATTCTATTCGAACACCTCATAGAGCCAAGTTCCCTTGCAATATTTGCAAGGGTGATCACCTTCTCAAGGATTGTCCCGGTCTTTCCAAAGTGTTAGAAGAGTGGTCTAAAGCCTCCAAACCACCTATATCGTCATCCTTTGGACATCATACTGATGATACCCCATCAACTAGTGACTCTATGGTTAAGGGTCGGGAAGGTAAAGTTAAGAATCCTTGTTTGTTATGCAAGGGCATGCACCTTACTTACCTTTGTCCACGCATGGATGAAGCTTCACAATTGTTGGAAGACATTACTGTATATCAGAACCACCTTCCAGCTGGATGTCGTAAGTTGTCCCTTGACCTCCCATTGCTTAATGAAGTGGTCGATCCAACCCCATCCTCGGTCGATCCCACTCTTTCTTCAAAGAGTGAAGTTGAAGTGGTCGAGTCGAAATCACCTCCACTCGATCCCACTCTTTCATTGGAGAATTCCCAGACTGAAGTAATCACCATGATAAAATCTTCGTCTCATTCTACTCTTCCAGTTGAGACTGAATTGGAAATCATTGATATTTTCCTAGTCAGTTCAGATTAATCTAGGCAAGGGGAAATCCTGTCCGTTTCCATAGGACCCCCTCCAAGTACTGAGGTCATTTCCTTTGATTGGAATGGGCTAACAGAATATCATCTTCCTTCGAGTGTTCCTTTCCAGATATCTGTAGGAGTTTCCGATAAGGGAAAATTTTGCACTATAGTTGATTAGGGAGCTTCTGTTAGTATTTTATCCTCAACTACTTGGAAAGCTATAGGTTCCCCTAAGATTGTGCCAGTCATTGACCAGATATTGGATTTTAATAGAAGGCCTACTGGACCTTTAGGGATCCTTACTTAGTTTCCTATCACTTTAGGAGGGAAAACTGTTTGTATTGATGTTATGGTAGTCCAAGGTCCCTTAGATTTTAATCTACTCCTTGGACAAGACTATGTTTATGCAATGAAAGTTGTAGTGTCCTCACTCTTTCGAGTGATGTATTTTTCTCATCATGGGAATATGGTGACCATTGATTAACTTTCCTTTGTGACACCCACTCATCGCATGACTCCTAGTCATCAGACTTCCCTGAATGTTCCACATGTTTTAGTGGTTTCTTCCCCCTAGAGATGGGGGCATGTCTCCAGCCTCTGGACATCATGCTGGAGTTTTTCCCCTAGATTCTTATGACGGGAGCACACTACCAACCTCTGGACATCATGTTGGGTAGGAACTAGTCCCAAGCATAGTTTACCTTTGGTTTCAAGCTTGTGTAAAAATGAAACCAATCCCAGGCATAGTTTACCATTGGTTTCAAGCTTGCATAAAAATGAAACCAGCCCCATGAGCATAGTTTCTTTCTGTTTTAAGCTCATTAAAAAATAAAATGGGTCCCTTCAAGCATAGTTATTGTCTATTTTAAGCTTGTGTAAAAATGAAATTGATCTTCCTCCCATTGAGTCAGATCTCCCACTAGAGTTAGGACTTGCACCTTCATTTCATCTGCATGTGTCACTTGATTCTTGTTCTTCCTACCCCCTTGGTGAACATATTCATATTAGTATCCAGGATTTTAATTGGGTAAAGAAGAAGAGTATCCAGACGAAAGGAATCTTGGGGGGCATGTTAAGCCACTAGCAATCATGTTGGGGGCATCCACCAACCTATGGATATTATGTTGGGAAGGAACTCGTCAATGGGCCTTAACCATGAGCATAGTTCCCTTTATGTGTCAAGCTTGTTAAAAAATGAAACAGGTTCCCATGAGCATAGATTATTCTTTGATTCCAAGCTCGTTAAAAAATGGAATAGACCCCTACAAGCATAGTTTACCTTTGGTTTCAAGCTTGCATAAAAATGAAACCAGCTTCATGAGCATAGTTCCCTTTCTGTGTCAAGCTCGTTAAAAAATGAAAGGTCATATGAGCATAGTTTTATTCCCGTGTCAAGCTCGTTAAAAAATGAAACGGATCCTTTTCCATTGAGTCGAGTCTACCCATAGACTTAGTACCTGAACCTTCTTTTCATCATCCTATGTCATTTGATCTTCCTTCGTCTCTGGTGAACATATTCATATTAGTAACCAGGAGTTTAATCGAGTGAAGATGTAGATTAGGAGAATGAAATGAATCTTGGGGGGCATGTCTTCAACCTCTGGACATTATGTTGAAGTCAACTCGATCAACTCTCCACACCATGTTGGATTTAAGTCACTTATTTCTAGAAATCATGTTGGGGGCATGTACCAACCTTTGGATATCATGATAGGAAAAAAATCCACCAATGGGAATATTTTCAAGCATACTTTCTTTTGGGTTTCGAGCTCTCTAAACCATGAAAATAATCCCGAGCATAGTTCATTTTCTGTTACAAGCTCGTTAAAAAATGAAGCAGGCATCATGAGCATTCTTTCCACCTGTCTTCGAGTTCGTTAAAAACTGTAAGATGGTATTGAGCTTACTTTTCACATTTTGCATGCTCTAGTTGAAACATGAAAAGTGGTTTGAGCTTACTTTTTACTTTTTCATGCTCTAGTTCAAACATGAAAAAGATTTCGAGTGCTTTTGATACCATTATCGTGCTCGTTAAAAATTGAGTAAAACGGTTTGTCTAACGAGTGTAGATTTATCACTTTATCCGACCTCGCTAGACTACTTACGGAAAAGGAACTGTGTCAAGTTTACTTTTTCCTTTGTCATACTCGGTTATCAACCATGACAAAGTTATACATGGTGTTATTCTTTAAGCTCTTTTCAGACTCCCAAAATAAGAAAAGATCGCCAAGCGAACTTGATTCGTTCACGCTTGTAAAAGTATTTGAATGATCATCTTCCTGGTGATAGTTTACCCCCTTTTTCGGACCAGGGGGCACTACTTACGAAAAAGGAATGCTCCAGCCAATCATGAATTGAAGAGTTCTCTCTCAGATTGTTTTATCCTTTTTCTGGTGAGGGGACTAACTTTACGAAAAAGAACCTTTGGAGTCTTCTTTAGTTCTTTTCAGACTCTCTAAACATGAAATGACACCGAGTTTACCTTCTTTGGACTCGTTGAAACCTGACATCGAAGGACCCATTATGGGACGAACCCTTCCTATCCTAAGTTCGTAAAATATTTGGAATTGGACTCATCCATGGGATGAGCTATACCGAGCATATGTTACCCTCCTCAAGCACGTTAAAAAACAAGAGGTACTCGTCAATCATGATGGGGAATAGGGATTAGATTGTGTTCATCATAGTTATGGCAGTACATAGTCACTCTTGAACATGGAATTCAGTTGCATATGCATTCAGTACTGGGAAGTCTGTTTGTCTTCGAGTCCTGCTAATTCCATCAGTCCATTCACTCCTTTGGGTTGTCCGAAGAATGCTTCCATCATCAGTTGCATTAGGGGTTGGTGCCATTCTCGTCGTTTCAATACTGCCAAGTCATGCCATGCCCATGTTCAAGAGGCGTTTGTTGTTCATCATCTGCAATCACTGTACCTTATTTCATGTCGATTTACCCTGAGTCAGTCTTACACATCACTCTACTGTCTGATTCCCCCCAAACATCTATGATCACATTTCGTGTCAATGATGAGGGATTCATCATGGCCCTCCTTGACATATTCATCCTTGTCGAATTCAACACATCATCTGAGGATTGAATCTAGAAACCAATCAAGTACCTTGGGCTTGCATGCCTCAATGGAAGGTTACCTCGCTTTCAACATGAGTTTACATCATTGACTCTTGATTGAAATATCCCATCGAGTGTTCGACCTCAAATCATTAATTCACACTCGATGGTATGTACTATGATACCTTGGGAATCATTGACATCAATGGTGATTTCCCTTGCACTTGTTAACGGTATACATCAATGACCAGTAATTGAGTGGTTTCTACCATGTTCAACTCCAAGACATTGTAATCACATGGATAGATTCGTATCATTTCGGGTTCGTCTTGAAAACCCTGGGTTGTTTCATATTTCACCCAGGTTGTAATGGAGATTGTTTGAGTCATATCACACGGATCCACTTTGTATTGGTCATGGCTGTGTTATCATCTCATCATGGATCTACGATTGCGTCTAGTAGCCATGATTGTGTTCAGTCGGTCTTTGCGACCATGGATCTGCATTGTATTGGTCGCCAGCCATGTTGTGAGTCCAGTGAGACTGGGATCTCAGAGTCAGTTGTACTATAGCAGCACCTTCTGACCAACAAGCCCTTACCATCTATCTTGCAAAGCATATCATATGTCTCATTTTTCCAGCTTCATGCTTTGGGGGGCATTCTGTTACACCTAAATCTCGTCATCATGAGTCCTATGTTAACTCAATTCCCTAATCCTTGAAGTTTCGCTGACCAAAAGTCATCTAGAGCAAGTTGTGGATCCTTTGTCCATGTTTTCTAGTTGGGTTGGCCCAGCTTGTCTTCTAGCAAGAAGTGCATGACTAGGATCTGCGCAAAGTGTCATCTGGCAGCCTGCGTCGATGGCTCAGGTTTCCTTCATACAACCTGCGCTTGCCCCTTCATGGCGCAAATTTCCCTCATGCAACATGCGTTGGGCTTGGTTAAATTGGATGAATGGAACCTTCGAGCGAATTCTCGAAGCATGGTGAGGTGGATATCTATCCCTGACTAATAGGTGAGCTGTCCTTCGATTCCCTAACCTCTAGGGAAGATCCCTTAGTCCTTTCACATCATTTCTCAACCTACTATATCCACTTGATCTTATAAATATGAATCTCCTCTCCATTCCAAAGGGGGGAAGGTCTATAGCACTCTCATGCTGGTGGAATTGGCTTAGGTGATCCTTGTACATCCTTGGGAGTCTTACTTCATCCTTGGAGGCTTTGGTTTGGCTTGTTGGAAGGAAGGTTGCGACGTTAAGGCATAGGTTGTAGCGTTCTTCTCTATTGTACTCTCTTTCATTACAGTTAATACAATATCTTCCCATATACATTATTGTGTTGTTAATGTGTAGAGCTTACTTCCTTAACTGTTAGCTTAGATCAATCATATGCAATATATGTTTTTACTACTTGTTTGTGTCTGCTTGTTCAACAGGGTTTTGCAGCTGTAGATCTGAAGGCCATGGAGCATTGGATCAAACAAGGAGCAAAGGGATCGTAAATCTCAGGTAAGATACGTGCTTGCTTCTTTATGATTATATTGATCTAGGGAAGCTGATTCTATTATGTATCTATTTGTTCTAGATCTAGTTAGATTAGGGAGATATGGACTTTAAGTCCGCTTAGGTAGATTGTCCAAAAACAATATAGTACATCTTCCATGGAGAAAATCGAATGCCTTAAAGGCAAGTTGAAATGACAAAAAGAAAAGGCCTACTAAAGGCAAAAAACCCCCTAGGTGGCAAAAGTTGTTTCCAAAACTGTCTAAAGGCTCACG
The DNA here is from genome assembly GCA_027924585.1 of Larix kaempferi. NCBI lineage: Eukaryota > Viridiplantae > Streptophyta > Pinopsida > Pinales > Pinaceae > Larix > Larix kaempferi. Next base: position 6,321,546 of record BSBM01000077.1, read on the forward strand.
AATTTGCTAAATATGGTATGGAAACTAATGATTGAGGTAAATGGAATGTAATTATGACTTTAGGAGAGAAGAAATGATGTGGAGGTCGATTGGTTCAAGTGGCAAGAATTTCTAAGTCAACTAGCTTTACCTTTTCCACTAGAAAGTAGAAAAAACAGGATAAAGCTGTCTAAATCAGGAAAGCACCTTCTAAACCAGAAATGGAAAGAAATTAGATAGAATACAATGAAATCTTATCCAGAATCTCCTCAAGTGCGCCCTAGTGACTTAGAATGGAAAGTGGTCCACTAAAAGACAAAATGTTAGGATATTTAGACACTTAGGAGTTAGTTAAGATCAACTTGTGTAATATATCCGTTAGGGATAGTGTGTTTCTTTAGTATGCATTAGTATGCATTTGTAAATACTTAATCCGACGGTCACGATATGTTCCCGAAATAGAGTGATCCGACAGCTCAACTTCTCTTAGATCAAACCTAACCTTGATCCGTGGCTTAACACCAGATTGGTCCATGATCTCTATTTAAAGAGCATGGAGGGTCATTGTTTAGTTGATCAATTATGAGAAGCTCATTTGTAACTTTCTTTCTTTGCATAATAAATTGTCCCGTAGAAACTATTTGGTCGGGGCCGTGGAGTGTTTCCCTCAAGAAGGTTTAAACCACGTCAAAACATCCGTGTGTTGATCTGTGATCTGTTTGTGTGAAGTGGTTTCTCTTGGTGTTTGGTCCTTTAGTAGTACCCTCTGTACCCGAACATGGTATCAAAGCTTTTATGAAGTGTCGCTTTCGGTTGTGATATAGATCTTGAACTGTTGTTGCTGAAACTCAAAAGGGTTTCTAGTTCTGGTATTTCTGTGCATTTCTAGGCTGTGGGTGGTGTTCCATTGCGTCCGGAGTGTCGTTTCCATTGGTAAATAGTTTTCATTTGATCGAAAATGGTTCTTGGTTGCTCCAGAAACGCATATTTCATAGATTTTTTGGGGGTTCATATTGTTGCTTTCATGTTTGCGTATGCTCTTTGTCGTGCACCTTGAGCGATCTCGGAAAATCAGAAACAGAAAGGGAAACGGTTTTTCTCGGCTGTGTATGCTCTTTGCCATGCACCTTGCGCGATCTCGGGAAATCAGAAAAAGAGAGAAAACGTAGACTTTCCGGGCAAGCTAATGAGATCTAACTCCACAAGTGTGGAAAAGTTTTTTTTGGTTTTGATTTGTGGTGTGTTTTGCAGGAAAAAGCGAAAGCACACAATCCGAGCAAGAAGAGTAAAAAAAAATCCCCCTTCCTCATTCCCATATTTTACATACCTTTTAATCTAGCTCACTTGGTTCAAAGTTGTTTTATTCCTTAATAGGTCTTGAGTTCAAGTCTTTAAAAGAAAAAGTGCATGCAATTTTTATTTTTCAAGTTACTTTATTGTAAAAGTGCATCTCACTTAAATAATAAAAAATAAAAATACAAGTGAGTCACTTAAGTTTTTTTTATTGTTGAACTATTTAAAAGTAATATCATTGTAAAAGTGAAATCACTTATTTTACAAAAGTGGTTCACTTAAAGCAACTTTCTTGTAAAGTGATTGTCAAAAGGTTCATCTTGGGAAGAGGGGGGTTCTTTTTTTTGCTGGACATTCTCTAGCTGCCACGTTACTATTGGGGACATCTTCAACAGTTTCCTTGTTCAAGCATAACTTCATCATACAGAGTCAGTTTTCAGTGCCGTTTTTTTTAAATTGCCTATTTTTTCGAGCTCTTCACATCCAAACTATTGGTTTCTGCTTTTATAGCCATTAAATTACAAATATGGCCGCCCCTTGTGATATTCTACTTAACAGTTCCAACTATTTCTCATGGAAATCTCATATGGAGGATGTTCTACAAAGTAGGGGACTTTTCAGAATTACCTCAGGGAAAGAAACCGAACCCACTGATGATGATAAGAAAATAAAATGGGCAAATAGATGTGATGAAGCTCGTGGATTGATTGGGATGTCAATCTCTACTGATTTTCGATTCCACATATTTGGAATTGATGAACCTGATGCTGCTTGGGACAAGTTGGAATCTGTGTTTGGTAAACACAATGAAATTTGAGGTCACCAACTCGAAAATGAGTTGATTTCTTTAAATCCAAGTGATTTTTCATGCATTCAAGATTATTTATCTAAATACAAAACTCTTAAACTCTTATGTGCAGAATGTAAAATTAAGAGGGAAGACAAACAATGCATTTATCATATTCTTTCCAAACTTGGACCTGCATATTCTGTTTTTGTATCTACATTTTACTCCATGAAAGAATCCTTGAATGCTGCTAGCTATCAAGAGCCTAGTCTTGAATCCTTTTGTGATTCCTTGATTAGAGAACAAGATAAACTCATTCATCTTGGAATAATCAACAATGCAGATACATCTGGGAAAGCCTTATTGTCCCAACAGAAAGAAAAGTCCAAGCCTCCCAAGAAACAAAATTTTCGCAATAATAAGTCAAACAAGGGTCCAAAACCCTCTCAGTCAACTCCTTCTTTAAAAAATGACAAAGGATCCAAGCCAAAAGGCAAGAAGACTGAGCATCATTGCAACTATTGCGGGAAAGATAATCATGATGAATCTAAGTGTTTCAAGAAGATGGCATCCTTGGAAGTAGCAATGAAGAAGCACCACATCAACCTAGATTCACCTTCAGAATCTGCCTCTCATGGACATGCACTTTGTGCTTCTGGTTATTCTTATAATGCATCTTCTTCTTCTACTTCAAATGAATGGCTCATTGATTCTAGAGCATCTTATCATATGGCTAAGGATCAAGCCATCTTTTCTACTATGCATGAATGTAACACCAAACAAATATTTGTTGGTGATAATATATCTCTAAGTGTTGTAGGAGTTGGAACAGTTCCAGTAGATAATGGTCATTTTAGTGATGTACTATGTGTTCCAAGAATTTCCTGCAATTTGTTATCAGTCTATCAGATCACTCATTCTGGTGAAGGTAAAACTGTGACCTTTACACCTCACCAAGTTGTAATCAAGAATTTTCAAGATCCTCAACAGGTCCTAGCTACCGAAATTGTTGATGATATTACCAGGTTGTACAAGTTTAACAACTTTGGGTCATCACCTTTCCCTTCAGTTTTTGTTGCTCATAGTGACAACTTGAGCAAACTTTGGCATGAGCGATTTGGTCACTTAAATTATCGCTCATTGCAACAACTATGTAAAGAAAATATGGTGACAAGTCTTCCGATGGTATCTTGCAGAGATGGTGTTTGTTCCGGTTGTGTACTCGAAAAACATCATCGGGACAGTTTTGACAAACGTGCCTCTTGGCACGCCTCGGTTCCCTTGGAGCTTATGCATAGTGACTTGTGTGGTCCTCTTCCATCTACTTCCTTTTCTGGTTTCAAATATTTCTTAACTTTCATTGATGATTACACCAGACGCACATGGGTTTATTTCCTAAAACTTAAGAGCGAAGTATTTAACATGTTCTTGGCCTACAAGGCCCTTGTTGAAAAACAATCTGGTCATCAAATTATTAAGTTAAGATCTGACAATGGAGGAGAATATGTTAACAAAAAGTTCACTACTTTCTGCACTGAACAAGGCATCCAACAACAGCACACTATTCCATATACACCACAACAAAATGGTGTAGCTGAGCGGAAGAACCGCACTTTAAAAGAAATGGCTAATTGTATGATCCAATCTAAGGGACTAAGTCTTCAATTTTGGGCTGAAGCCATTAATTGTGCAAATTTCATAGTTAATCGCACCCCCACTAAAGCATTACAAGGTATAACACTAGAAGAAGCATGGAGTAAAACTAAACCTGATGTAAGTCACTTCCGTGTGTTTGGTAGTGAAGCATGGGCTCACATTCCGGATGAAAAATGGAAAGCATTGCAGCCTAAAAGTGAAAAGTGCATATTTGTTGGATATTCTTAAGATGTAAAAGGTTATAGACTTCTTCAACCACATTCTCATGATATAATCATCAGAAGAGATGTTAAATTTGATGAAAATTTCTTGGTCTGCGAGCCTAACTCGATGATTGTGCCATCTTTGGCTTGTGAGCCTGATTCAGCGCTTGTGCCTTCTTCTTCTTCTTCCAACTTCCTTGACAGGTTTCTAACTCCGGTTTCTGATGATGACAGTGAGGATGAAAATCCACCTCCGCCTGCTCATGTTCCTCCAATTGCACCAGCACAAGTGCTTCCTCGATGGGTCCGTTCAACATGTGAAGCAGCTGGTGATCTTGTCGGTGATCCTAGAGATCAACGTCGAACACGTTCTCAGTTTCAGCGAGCCTCTTCTCTTTTGGCTCAAGTTTCCGAGAATCATGATCCAGAAACTTTTGCAGAAGCTTTAGGGAATCCAGATTGGGATGCAGCCATGGATAAAGAATATTGTTCCTTAATGGCGAATGATACTTGGGATCTTGTACCTCTTCCAAAAGTAAGAAAACTTGTCAGATGTAAATGGGTCTATAGAACTAAGTATGCATCAGATGGAAGTGTTGAAAGACTTAAGGCAAGGTTAGTTGCCAAAGGTTTTTCCCAAGTTGAAGGGATTGACTACAATGAAACCTTTGCTCCCGTCGCAAAAATGAACTCCAGCCGCCTTGTTCTTTCCCTTACAGCCTTACATAACTAGGAAGTCCATCAAATGGATGTCAAGTCTGCCTTCTTACATGGTGATTTACAGGAGGAAATTTACATGGAACAACCTCCTGGATATGTTCAAGATAACTCTAGCCTTGTCTGCCGCCTTAAGAAATCCTTATATGGCCTTAAGCAAGCTCCTAGAGCTTGGTATGCCAAAATGGATAGCTTTCTCCTTGACACTGGTTTTTCTAAATGCCATTCTGACCCCAATGTCTATACCAAGAAAGTAGGAAACCATCTCATCATACTTGTTCTATATGTTGATGACCTTATTCTTACTGGTAGTGACCCTAAGCTTATAACCCATGTGAAATCCAGTCTTAAACAAAATTTTGAAATGTCAGGCATTATTTTCTTGGTCTCCAAGTCCTACAAACCAAAGAAGGAATCTTTCTTTCTCAGTCTAAGTATGCTTGTGACCTTCTTCGTCGCTTTCACATGGAAGATTGTACACCAGCCCCTTCTCCCTTCCAGTCTGGAGTCAAACTTTCTGCCACTTGTACTTCCCCTAAAGTCGATGCCACCTTATATCGTTATCTTGTTGGTAGTCTCTTATACTTGACTCATTCACGTCCTGACCTTTCCTTTGCCATTGGTCGTGTTTCCCGTTATATGCAGACACCTCATGAAAGTCACTAGAAAGCAGCTAAAAGAATACTTCGATATATTCGAGGTACAATTCAATTTGGGATTCATTACAGTACAAGGGGGAAACCTTTGTTGGTTGGTTTCACTGATTCAGATTGGGCCGGCGATCTTGATGATCGAAATTCTACTGTAGGTTATGTTTTCAATCTGGGATCTGGACCTATTACTTGGGCTTGTAAGAAACAACAAGCTATTGCTCTTTCTTCAGTAGAGGCAGAATATCGAGCAGCAATTAATGCCAGTCAGGAAGCTTTATGGATTCAACAAATCCTTTCAGAGTTTGGATTCAAGCAGCAGCAGCCTACTCCACTTTGGTGCAACATTCAAAGTGCCATCAAGCTTGCCAAAGATCCAGTTCTACATCAATGCAGCAAACACATTGAGCTACATATGCACTTCATCAGAAATCTTGTTCATGATCGTGTTCTTGAAGTGCTCTTTTGCCCTACAGATGATCAAGTTGCAGACATCTTCACCAAGTCTCTTACAGAAGCGAAGTTTTCTAAACTTCGATCTATGTTAGGAGTTCAGGAACTTGTCATTAAGGGGGGATAGGCTTAAGGGGGGATAGGCTCTAATGCTTCCTTCCTTCTCCTAATAGTGTCACTTTTGTAAATCCTTCAATCCTATCCCAAGTTGTTCTTAAGGGGGGATGTTAGGATATTTAGACACTTAGGAGTTAGTTAAGATCAACTTGTGTAATATATCCGTTAGGGATAGTGTGTTTCTTTAGTATGCATTAGTATGCATTTGTAAATACTTAATCCGACGGTCACGACATGTTCCCAACATAGAGTGATCCGACGGCTCAACTTCTCTTAGATCAAACCTAACCTTGATCTGTGGCTTAACACCCGATTGGTCCATGATCTCTATTTAAAGAGCATGGAGGGTCATTGTTTAGTTGATCGATTATGAGAAGCTCATTTGTAACTTTCTTTCTTTGCATAATCAATTGTCCCGTAGAAGCTATTTGGCTGGGGCCGTGGAGTGTTTCCCTCAAGAGGGTTTAAACCACGTCAAAACATCGGTGTGTTCATCTGTGATCTGTTTGTGTGAAGTGATTTCTCTTGGTGTTCGGTCCTTTGGTAGTACCCTGTGTACCCGAACACAAAACTAACCCTATTTACCTAGTCAAAACTTAGGAAATTAAGCATAGATGATTAATTAATTATATCCTAAGTCTAAAATGGTATAATTGGGTTTTTTTAATACTCCAACAATAACGTGGGGTGGGAAATAATAACATGAGGCCCAACCACATGGTGCGTGTGTGTAGGGGGTGCATATTTATTTTTATGAGGTTGGGGTGGATGAGTGCACATTGTTTCCCCACACCCCCACCCTTATGGTGTGGGAAATAAATGCACATCATGAATATATGGTATGGGGAAAGGTTGTGCATTTCTATTCTGTCCACTCTCACCTCCACCCCCATGAAAAAATTTCCTCACATAACTCTTGCATTGATCAAAAAACTTTTGTACTCAAAACAAAAAATTATTATGCTTAGGGTATATGGTTCGATCTAATTGCTTAAAAATGAATTCGTTTTCTTTTTTGAAGTTGGAACATGTAAATATATAAAACTTTCTCCAAAAACTAAAGTGATACCTTTGCTAATGGGCTTAATAATCATTCATGTACATAATCAACTACGCATTTCAACCATGTATTTGCATGAAATTGTTAAACTAAGCTATGGAGAAATATACAAGAGACAAGAGAGAATAGAGAGAGGATGAACACGAAATCTATTATCAATAATGTTCCCAAGTTACATAAAATGGTGTTGTATATATGTTTGAAAGTTATATAATTCCCATTTAAGAACCACATACCTAATTTACCTAACCTCATAATTACATTAAACATAAAGCTTATTTCACTTTCATTTTATGATATTATTACTCATTATTACTTTATTACATAAAGTAACATTACATAAACATTATAATATCTAATATATGGTACAATGAACACTTTCACTAGTCTCGTTGGTGCATTGTTTTTGCTAATTATATTGAGGTGTTTTTACTAATTATATCAAGGTATTATGAGTTATCTCTACTTAGTTTTGATTATTATACCAATTGTTAAAATTATGAAATCCAAATCCCTTATTTAGTTAAAATGTATCCTTATTTTTTTTAAATGTATGTCAACACTCCATTTTTGTTTTTGAATTTTAATATATAACAAAATGAATATATTCCTATGGATATGAATTAAAATTGTGATTGCGCCAAGAGGCGTTCTATAGCCCAGTATGAGGGAGATCTTGTAAAGTGTGTCGAGTATTTGTCAAGTTTGTCGAGTAACAAAATAATAAAAATAAAATATTGTAATGCCGGCCATTAATAAAAATATAAGAAGTAAACAAGATAAAGAAGTATGAGGGAGATCTTGTAAACTTTGTAGAGTATTTGTCAAGTTTACGTCGGCCATTAATAAAAATATAAGAAGTAAAAAATATTATAACTAACATAAAAAGTAGAAATATAAAAAATAAAATAAAGAAGTAAAAAATATATTATAGTAGACATAAGAAATTAAAAAAAAAAAAAAATTACTATAGCCGACATAAGAAATAGAAAAAATAGAAGGGATTTGAACCTTAATAAAAAAACATGGTTGCATTTGATCCCTCTCGGCGCTTGATAGAGCCTAGGATTTGGATCTAGGCTGGTTAGATTCAATATTTGAAGTTTTATGGTGATGGTTAGGTGTTACGAAAACCACATGAGCCTAACAATCACTAACACAGATATTAGATCTTTGGTGGATATCAAAGACATCTTGGAGTATGGCCAAAAACTACTTTTAATGGACTAGGAGCTTGTATTCATTAAATATAAGGAAACAAGTTAACAACAAGACTTAAAAACATCTAATAGAAATGAAAGTCTACTCCCTTATAATCCACCAATAATTTATTTCAAATAACACACTTTTATATTTAGAAATGAAAGTTTACTCCGTTATAATCCACAAAAAAATTATTTTAAATAACACACTTTTATATTTAGAAACGGAAGTCTACTCTCTTATAATCCACCAAAAAAATATTTTAAATAACACACTTTCATATTTAGAAATGAAATTCTACTCCCTTATAATCCACCAAAAAATTATTTTAAACAAGAGCCATGAGGTGGCAATGTCCTGCGTCATTACCAATTAGTTTTTTTGAAATTTGATCTTTGTCTATGGCAGTGACATTGTCACCTTTTATTTGTTTTGAATTTTTTATATCTAAGTAGTGTAACTTTTATTTTATTTTATTTTTTTTGCCATCCACCATCTAAACATGATCCAATAAAGTAAATTTATTAACTTTTTTTCTCTAAAATTTATTAGTTTTAATATTATTTTTTCTCAAAAATTTATTAGTTTTAATATTATTTTTTCCAAAAATGTATTAGCCATAAGATATCTAATCAAATTTCCATATTAAAGTTAAAAATTCTAAAGAAACTAAAAATTGAATATCAAACCTAGTAACAAGTTTGTAAATAATATTAGTAACAGTTTGTAAATAATATTAAAAACTTTTAATGTTAAAAATAATTGAAAACTCCATTTTAATCATAATAATTTTTCATTCAATAACATTATTTATTAAATTTTTATTTAATATAAAAAATACATAATTATATAAACAATACTAGACACTTTCCATAACCTTCCGTACGAATTATCAATCGATTTCTTTAAATCTTAAAAATACAAACTCCTAACCATTTTAAATATTAAATTGTATATTAGATTCTACATTTATATGTATAGTCATATCCTTAAAAACACCTATGTTAATGACATTTAATTTTGAAGATCCACATTTATATGGAAAACGTCTAATATCATAAACCCACGTTGAAAGTCCAAGTTTCCACCCATAAGTTTTCACGATTTTGGATGAAGATATATTATATGATTAAAATATTGTATATGAATTTTGAAAACATGTATGATCAAGCTCTGTGACAATGTCCTCTTGTAAAGTCTATGTCTACATTAAACGACACTCCTACGCTTATTAGTCCTTGCCGGTCTTGTAAAGTCTATGTCTACATTAAACGACACTTCTACACTTATTAAACGACACTCCTATACTTATTAGTCCCTGCCGAGCAACAGGGATTATATAAATCGTTTTGAGCGATTGTATTAGTCTCTACACAGATTTCAAAAAGTTTTACTCTTTGGGTGATATTCCCTTCTAACCAATTAGATATTTTCGAGCCTTATTTGGCCTCTTTTCTAGGTACAGGCTACTTTTCTTAATTCATGCTTGCCTTGTTGTAATGTCCCCTCCCATCATACCGGCATGATAGAGAGAACGTGATGCTAAAGCTGGGTATCTAGCCCCATGAACTTTTAAATAAGCATTCACATAATATAAAAAGACATATGGAAATGTATAATTATAAGAAAACACAGCGGAAGTAATTTCAATAACACATCCATCATACATTCAAGATATTCATCAAATAAATAATTGCAAAGTTAACACAAGAGAGGACTTATCTTATAACAAAGTAGCCCCAAGCAACTGGCTATGCAATTGCAACGTTCCACCCAACCATAGGCCAGTTGTGATCATAAATATCTCAACACATTGCCACCCCCGAGCTGGGCATGATCTCTACAAGGAATCAGGGAACAACAGACTCACACATAGCCCAAAGATACACCAAATCACCCAAGCCAATCTACAGTTGGATTTATCAGGCTGTTAGGCAATGGAAGGAAGAATTTCTAAGCTAATGGGATCATCCATAGAGATAAGGGTACCCTCTGCAAGATCTATCTAGCTTGGCTCCCACAATACCTACACACCTGACACATGGAAGTACTCCCTTCACTACTACACAGTCCCTCAGGCCATACCTTCCAATCTAATATTGTTCAAGGTGTGCATAGAAGAGTAGCTAGCCCTCTTGATCTTCTTGAGAGCTTATCCCTCTCACTAGGTTTATCAAACCAATTCAGGTCCACTTCCACTCTTAATTTCTTGCTCACAGTTCAAACCAATGCAGGGATGCACCCAACAACAAAAAATACAAGTGCTGAAAAATGTGGGCAACCAAAACGAACTGGTAGATGGGAAATAAACCCTGGGAGAGCCATTCGTTTTCAGAAAACGTTTTTATATGCATTCCAAGCGCTGAAACGATCTCTATAAACCCCCAAAACGTGACTCCCTTTCTCCCAGCCACTGTGCAACACAAAAACGAGCTCCCAGCTATGGAAAAATGTAGGAATTGGTAAAAAACGTGATGGGGAAAGCCCAGCTAGCTCAGACTACGTGAGAGAGGAAAGACTATAGGTTCAGAATGGCTTTGGGCACCATTTCGTGGGTGTTTTCTTGCCCCAGAAGCAAAAGTATGTTTTTCCAGGTTGATGGCTTGCCCATGCACGAAATTGGCTGCCATACCTCTTCATTCCCAAGGCATTAACTGCCTCAACCAATTTCTTCAAGAATTAAATGATTGGGTGCATAAGTCAGAATAGGTAGTTGAGAGTTTATTCATTGACATTTGGCTTATCACCATTGGCTCAAAGGTTTGAATAATTTCCCTCCCTATTCCTTGTAGAATCATGCCCCCATCTCTTTGTTGCACTGCATAGCTAGTTGTGGGTATTTCATTAAAATTCGTATTTACATGATGTTTTAATTTACATTGTGCATGTCCAGCACAAGAACCATAGGCATCTATTTTTTTAATTGCCGATACATAAAATGCTAAATCAATGGTGGGGCCTTGGCCTTGAGCTCCTCACCATGATTAAATAACAATATTTACATCATTTACAATTTAATGCAAAGGGGGTCAAAATGGGGACATTACACTTGCCCATAGGGACTTCCACCGTTCTCCACTAGCATGTCATGCATGCCCTCCATCTGCATGGCATGCATTTGCAACGTGCCCCCCTGCCTTAATCAAGGATCAGATACATCGCCTGCACCTGCCACGACCTCTTCAATTTCTTAACACTCCATTTCTTACCATACTCATCCATGCAGGATTGTCATATGATTTATTTAATTAGATGCACAATTAATTAAGTGAATGACTATTACAGGTTGTCTCACCCGTTGGTGCCCGTGTATCGCCTTTGGCTAGATTGCAGAGATATCCGCCCGTGTATTGCCTTTGGCCAGATTGCAGAGATAGCCGATAGGGGTTCTACCTGTAACTAAACTAAATCATTTCTTCTACCATTAACTTAAAATTCCACTTTATTTTCTCGTTCTTCATGTTTTCATATTAATTTAAATGTTCGTTTGCAGCGTGCGGGCGTAGTGGAGCTGTGTACGCTTTGATGATGTCTCTTGTGGGTTGCGCCTATTGTTATTCCTGTTTCTATGGAAATAAACTTCCCCTAAATTCAACTTGCAAGAAATCCTTTTGCAGATTGCCTTGTTCACTGGTTTTGCACGAGCTGTGCTTTCTGCCATGAATACAGAGAACTCAAGAATAGAGGCTTTGTTTCCACTCTTGTTAATATAATTATATATATGTATGTAAATTATGTGTGTTTGTTGTACATACTTGACAATGTTATTGATGGAGGAATTGCATTGCTGCAGGGTGGGCAAAAATTATGGAGAACAGGAAGATACGTGCCTTTCATGCCACTCTCTCTTTTTTAAACCATGTCCATTTGGGTGTGTTGTTCCATATCTCTCTTGCCATTTCCAAGCCAAGCCAAGTGCCAAGATCACACTCCAAGATCCTCCATCATTGTTACTCCAAACGAGCCACAATGATCCACACCAGCTTGGCCCTCCCCCATGGCCATGGCCTCCACGAGTGGGTCACCCTGCATCACCGCCACAAAATTCTTCAAAAAAATATGCAAAAAATACTCGATTACTTGAGATATGCCTCTCTTACGTTTTTTTATTTCCTTTCATATTTAGCTCAATCATTCATGTTTTATTTTTATTTTTATGGTTTTACCTTATTCGTCTGCTTGAATTGAATTCATATTGAGCTACTTGAATTCATATTGAGCATATCAAGCTGCATTTGCAACGTCCCCACTGCCTTCATCTGCTTGAATTGAATCAATACGCTGCTTCTCTAAGATATTCATTGTTTGTTTTGACTTGGAAGCTTACAGTTGTTGAAGCTATAATTTGAACTATTCTTGACATTTTCGCTTCTGTCATATGGGGTTTTTCCTATATCAAATCCATTGAAATATTTGGCAATGACTTCATATGCGTCTAAATTTAGGGGAGCATACCTTTCCTATAGCCAGGATTTTGGTTACTTCGTGGGACTATCCTTGGAAATCCATGCGAAATAATAATTTATTGCTCAAATGTGTCCTCATGCGCCCAACAATGGTGCAGTTTGGAATACGACTTGCTTTCATCGGCTCTGTAATTTGGCTCTTACCATCCCCATAAATTATTCTCACAATGTGCTATTCACCAGAATGTTGCAAATCCACTGCCCAATTGGCCTTTAATCCAGTAGATTTGAAACTGAGACAAACTGGTTTCATAGAGATGTATAGAAATGCATTCAAAAACTAAAACTAGGGTATCCATAATAATAAAAGTCTATATTATTTCTCAAGTGAATATTATACTTGAACAACCCAGTGCCTGTCACTGATCTGTCCTATTTTCCAACCGTGAATGCAATTTCTATGGCATGGGAAATATAATAGTTAAACATAAGAAGTTACCTGTACAGACAAACCTGGATTTATGCATAATGATAGCAATAGGAATTGATCCCCACCTCTTGACCTTCAATGATTCAGTAGTGCAAAATGGGGAGATGAGAAGCAACTAAGACATTTTAACGAGAGGACGTTGTAGTGGAGTGGTTTTTTTGTTCTGTGTTGGGTGGGGTTATAGGGAAGAGACTGAATGAGACTTATTCCTTTTGGTTGTTTGGCGTTGGGTGGGAAGAACGTCTGCTGCTACGGACCCTAAACCAGTCATTTCCCCAGTCTTTCACATTTAATTCATGTGATGCGTTGTCACCGTAATCATCTCACATAACATATGTCATTCCTAGCCTCGACCTTGCATCAAGACTCTCTGGCATTCCAATCCCCTATAATGCTTCAGACTACACGTGTTTACCTGAAGAAAATGATTACCTTTTAAAAAAAATAAAAATAAATTGGGATTATTCTTCCAATAATGCATGAATCTGGTCATAAGTTATAATTTTGTTTGATTTCTACAAATATGTTTTGATCTCTTTCAAAAAGTAATATAACCCATATAAGTGATTGATCTCAAATATCCTCCCCACTTCTGTAGCGCTTCATTTTTTCGACAGAGCCCAAAGTCATCTTCTATGTTACTTTTCTATGTATTAAACTTATTCAGGTATATGTGAATAAATTTCTAATAAAAATTCTATGCTTCTAAATGAAATTTAGTATACTGTTTTGTCTTTAACAATCATACATTCGTATTTAAAAATAAACTAACATATCAATATTTTCCTTCAACAATTTGTTTTCAGCATAAGAATATGTTTCACAGTAATAAATCAGTAAATAGCAAGGTATATGTATGTTTCAGAGTACGTTTCAGCATAATAATCAAATAAAATAAATAACAAGGAAATTACCTGATGCTGATGCTAATAGACCGTAGGTTGTAGCAGGTTATGTTTATATTCTCTTAGTCAGCCAAGATGATGTGTCCACCCTACTGACCAGCTATTATCTTGCTGGCCCTTGGAAATCAAAGGATTTCCAAGCCCCCGAGCTCACAAACTGATAATCCGGAGAACAGTATTTACTAGGTTCTCAAAACCTTTCTCTATTCTCAAACCTTTCTCTCCACTTAGAGCTATCCCCTCGTTACCTTCAACTTTCTCCCAATATAATTTCTTCCCCAAAATCCCACCACTTCTTCTCCCTTCACTCTTCCCTATATACATTTTCTTCCTCGAGAAGACTTTGGGCTTACTCCACCGCCCCAAACTCCCTCTCTCGAGCCCCTCAAACATTTACTCCCCTCACTTAGTTCATTCATACAAGTTACATTATAAAAATATATTTTCACACTCAATGTACCAAATAATCAATTATACTCACAGTAAATTTATTGGATTTTGACTGTTGGATGTAAGTATTTATTATGGTGGGAATCATTACCCAAAGGTTATCTATTCGAGACAAAGTTTATTAACTACTAGTCTATTCACCACCTTTGTATTTAGTGTTATTAGTGTAAATAATAAAATAATATATAAATAGTTGACCTTTTCAATTTGGACAAGGTGTGTCTTAATGGTTTACCTCATCCGTCAAGATAACTTATCTTGAAATTTAAATTCTAAGATTCGTATTGAATAAATAAATAGTATTAAACCATTTTCCATCACATCACATCCATTCAAGAATTGTTATCCTATTATGTCTAACTTAGTAATGGAAATAATCACACTCTAATCATTTATTAATCAATATTTAAATTTTACCTATATTGCAATTGTTATGACATGGATAGTAATATTATTAGAATAACATTAATTAAGTAATAATATTAATTAAATCACTACAAAGTACTAATAAATGGTGAATTAAAAAATGTTTTTTTTAAATCATCTGTTTATCACATGAGTACCCTAACATCAACATAGTATCCTCATTCTTCTAAACAAAGCACCCTTAAGGGCTTAAACAACTTACTAATTAATTAGACAGTACCATTACCTTATTTACAACAATTCTCAGATGACAATGTTAACTTACGACACTTGTCTCAATTGTTTATCACAATGTTTACCAACAAGTAATACATAGCTTAATTGACTTGTTTTACACATCTTAAATAACTTTATATTCATTATCTGAATTCGATCAATGCATGATTAACATAATTACTTATGACAACTTATACATTTATTCAATATGTTAAGTGTTTGTATATCGATACTAGTGTACATGTGCAAAGTGTGCATGCGTGGCCAGTGTATGCACAGATCAGAAATGTACTATAGACAAATCCCATCCCACCTATGCATACCTGCTAACTAATAGTAGTATTTACCCCCATGTAGAAGAACAAGCATAATATATATAGTACAATTACTTTAACATTCTCAGTTATTTAACAGTTAATTCTTTACGATTTCACATCATTATCTTTATGTTTACATTAGTTTAATCAATCATGTACAAGGAAGAGTACCTACTACCACTAACTCGGAATCAAGGAATACCCAACCCTCAACAGTACTAACTAACACATCCTCCCATCATAACCTACGTCATGCATCCTCCCTATCCTTCCTCTGCTAGTATAAAAGTGGATGTCAGACTCACCGACCTGGCCACATAGAACTTGAGAGCGATAACGTCGGCCGAATAGCGGACCTATCCTCCCATAGCAGGCATCCGACCATTGTCATCACAACAACATGGGGAGCGTGTCTCAGCACGGCCCTCCCATGACCTCGGGTCTCATGGAAACATAAGGTGGGAAACACATCCATCCCTCTCAACATACTGGGCCTACGCCCTTATCGACTCATACTTTGCTGCTATCGAGATTATCAGTTTGTGTTATCGTATCATCATTTTTGGTTGCTAAGGTTTACTATACGAACAAGTTTTTTTTGTTCCATATATCAGATCAAGTAACTGGCTATCCCATAGCCCTTGTGTCCTGTAGGTTAGTATTTCGCAAAATACAAATTTATAGAAGCATTTCCGATTGATCGCCAATTGATCCATGTTATCAAAAATCATTTTATTTCATGTAACCTTTTTAGTTCATCATAGATGCGTATGACATATAACACTTCAATAATTCATATAAGAAGATGGTATCCACTTACCGAATCATATATTTCACATCTTATTAATGAAAACATATAAACATATACTGTAATCGTAAAATAAAGAAATCATATGATAATCATGACATCGTAACCGCATAACATAGTAACATCATAATCATAGTGAAATCATAAAACAAAGTAACATCATATAATGAGGTCCATCATATCGTAATATAGTTTACTCAGTCGAGCTGAGTTCAATAGAATATATAAGAAAATAAAGTATGCTATGTCTAACTGATAAATATGCCTAATCAAAATATGGGCGTTACAACTTCCCCTTGCAGGCGTGCACAGAATTGTAGAGACAATACAACAAATATATGATTTCAAAATATCCTTTGCAATTTCTTGCTTCGGTTAGGCGAGGTCCTAAGTTCGATGCTTAAATGCCCTTGTAGCTGCTCTAAACTGTAGCTGGTCTAATTACTTTCTTCATACAATTCTGGTTTTAATTAAAAACGTCAAAGTTCTAATGTTAGCAGTTGTACTTAATGTAAATGTGTGAAGTCGGTATTCTCCTTATTTGCTTGTTGTAATTAGCATAAAGTCTTTTTCTTCTGTGAAAAAGTAAAAGCTAACATATAATAAAACATAGAAAAATCAAAACAATAACATATAATAAAACATAGAAAAATCAAAACAACCAAAAATTAAAAAAACATAGACAAAAAACAGACTGAACATATGCACCCAAACATTACCAGTAAGTTTATTAACAAGTTAATGCTTATTTCCCTTTTCCCATGATGATAAAGAGACATCTGAAAACTTGTTAACAGTGATAGAACTAGTTGATAGTTGTCGTGACTGTGACAATCCAAATTTCTTGTGCTGAATTTTGGTCGCAAGCTTTTTCCAGTGAGAGACTGAAAATCTAGCATGCACAAATGACAATTTACACTTCAATGCTTTAGGGTTCCAAGGCACACAACACCCATTCGGTTAGATATATAAAGAATGGCATGTATATGCCCAGAACTTGGGATTAAAAAAATTGAACAGATGCTCGAGAATTTGAACATCAACTCCATAATCAAGTGTCATCATAATGTGCCCTTTCACTATTGTCTCAGTGACCTTCTATTGAATAACTCATTTCCAAATGGAATTTGTTACACATGAAGCTACCTTTTCGTCAGCTTGAGGTTTTTTGTTTTCTATACACTGGATTTGATGTTCCTATAATTTATGTCTTTGTATCAAACACTGCATCTTCTATCTCGGGCATGCAGGAGACTAGCTTTCTACCCACGAATCCATGCAAACTCGAGGCCTCAGATTGACCGAAGGGAAGGCTCACCTTTTAATCATTAGTCTTAAGGAAGCAGCCTAGCTGTGTGAAGTCCATCCGAACCCTGCAAAGTCTAGCACCTGAGAACAAATAGAGACGGATGGCACCTGAACGATAGACCATTTGGCATGGCCTTGTAATCATGTTTATTTTTTTTATCATGATGTTGATGTCTTTTTCTAGGTCGGTCATATTGGTGCTTCTTGTCCTTTTTTTTCTAGAGATAGGTGGGAGTGAGAAGAAAACATTCCATAATTTCATGGAAACCTCAGGCTCTTGTTTTCTGTCTTCATAATTTGTCATTCAGAATGTTTTCTTTGTTTCATCTTCAAGCAATTAATCCAACATTTCTCCTACATAGCAGTGACCCTTTCAGTTAGAGAAAAATTATATTATTAAAAAAAGTAACCAGCTAAATACTTAACAGGGTTCCATTATGAAATTAGATGATAACGTAAACTATCTAAATGGTTTTGAAAATATTTGTTTATGGTATAATTTGAGAATGAGGATAATGAAGAATGTCCCCTTCCGCCACAATAGGATGGGAATAGCGCCCAGAGTGGCTTTGCAAATTAATGGAGATGGGATGTTGAAATCCTTATCCTTATCGTCAGAATCGAGAGATGAGAAAGTCTAATGATAGTTACTTTTGATGACTTTTACATCTTTTAATGGCACCGGAAATCACCGTCGGAGGTAACTTGAGCTAAGATTGTTTCAAAGAAATCATAAACTTAATTGAAATAACGTCAATATTAATGGATCATAAAGCCATCGCATCGTGAATTCATAGAGTTATCTCAATACTTAGCCTCTGGATTGATTGAGAATCTTCATTTTTCATCATAGCATTAATCATCTATGGAGAGAGGTTACCAGATGTCAATATACAACAAAATCACAACAATATAAAATATGAATAGGGATATCTTTTATTTATTTTTATAATATTTTATAGCAATTTTCTAATTTTAATTTTTTTTATATATACAGGTCTTGCTATATAATTGCATGAATTACTAATGTTCGATTTTATTGACACAGATTTGCGAAGGAATGGTAGTGCAACATAAAATCTAATCTAGCATACAAAGTTAATCTGGAATGATGTAAATTTTTTTACCTTTCCAAAGAAAGATTGGAGCTACTATTATTTTCATCAAATGCTTTTCTCCACGATATTGCAGAGAATCTAAGTGTCGAGAAAATGAAGAAGGTTATTTACAGGAAATATCTTTATGTACATAAGATTACCAAATTGAGATTATTTTTTTTATGTGCAGGACTAGAGGAAGATAACAAAGAAATGATCAATTCGATGCGTGGCACAGAATGATTAAGAAGTAATATTTTCTTTTAGATTATTTTAACCAAATAATAGTTATTTTATGTACATAATTGTTTTCATCTCCACATAATCATTTTCCACGTCTTTGAGATCTTGACATCGATCGAGTGAAAAAATACTCTAACAAGTGGTCACAAAAAAAACCAACAACCAGTTTAAAAAGCTATTGAAAATTGTAGTCGTCACTACCAAAACCCCCATTCCACTGCTTTATAAAGATTGTGGCCTTTCCCTGAGAGTGGATATCATTTCTTCTCTTAACATTCTCAATGTGTTTGTGTTGCAATATATGCATTTGTTGGATATGAAGTGTTTGGATTGTAGGCCTGTGATTGTTTGTAAAAAAATTTCTTTACAACCGGCTCTGATAGAACATAAGCCTAGAGATTATTCTCAAATGGAAAAGTAATTAAAAGGGAGACAAGTAATTAAAAGGGAGAGATTTCTTTGGCGTAAGTTTTCCCGAGGAGGTTTAGGCCCATAAAAAATGCAAACGAAGAGAGCCCCAGAACTCTATTAAGGTTCAGGGTCCACTTCGAACAGAGTCCCATAAGTAAAGGAGAGAAAGATGGATGTCATCAACGAAAATATATGATGTCCCCTGTAGCGTGGAAAATGTGATTTCCCCTGTAGCGTAGAACCAGTTGGAGCCCTACCTATCCTACCCTTCAAACATCCTGTAATAAGAGCTAGCTGGAAGCTCCTTTCATTGGATGGATCAGCCCAGGCCAATACAAGGAATTGCTTCAATGCCGAACAATAAATGTTATCCACAATGCCGAACAATAAATGTTATCCACAACCTTTAATTCTAACCCCATATGTTGTTACTCATAGAACCAGTTGGAGCCCTACCTATCCTACCCTTCAAACATCCTGTAATAAGAGCTAGCTGGAAGCTCCTTTCATTGGATGGATCAGCCCAGGCCAATACAAGGAATTGCTTCAATGCCGAACAATAAATGTTATCCACAATGCCGAACAATAAATGTTATCCACAACCTTTAATTCTAACCCCATATGTTGTTACTCATGGAAGATGGAGTTCAACTCCCGAACCTCTATGTTTCTGTTTGGTTATCGATGTTAATATTGTGTACATCGTCCATAGTTAATCGCATACCCTACAACAATATTTGTATCTTATGAAAAATAGCGGTATAAACTTAAAATATTAAGATAACAAAAAATTCTTTTATGTACATAAGATAACAAATCATCCCTTTATGTATTGAAAATCCCTTTTTGTACATAAGAGATGGAGATTTGGTTAAAATAATCTCAAGGAAAATATTACTTCTTAATAATCTTCTTTAATAATTATGTGCCACTCATCAAATTGATTGATTCTTAGATTATACAATCATATGGAAAAAGAATAACATCCACACTTGATATATAAAAGCATTTAATTTCAGCTGTTGCAGTCTAAACTTCTTTATTTAATATAAAGAAGACTATAGGTAGAAATTATTTGCATTGGCCTACATGTGCTGAATATTCCATGTTTCATTAATTAGTAAATAGCAGAAACATAATTATCAACAATGTTTTGCATCAAAAATCTGAGTGTGGCTTCAAAATATTTATCAAGCTAGCTCCACTCAAAGTCAATATAACAACTGCTAGGCTCTAATTCTAGAAATGAAGATTACTACAAGATCATATATGGAAACAAGGATAAAAATTATAATTGTTCCATTGCTATTATATCATTGGCATCGTTTTCCTAGTACCACTGAAGGGTTATAATTCACCACTTCGCTATCAATTAATCAAAGTACAAGGCATAATTAATAACAAAATGGTTTCCATGTTCCAACATGCTGAGTTGTTAAGCTGCATTGGAAACAAAGACTCTTGCCTGTTGTTAATACAAGTGTGGGTGTTGTTGTTAATGCAATAACAACGTTTGTTCTACCATACACATATATTTCTTGAGCTGAACTAAAGTACTAAGTTATTTTGCTCCCTCAGTTATCTTTCTTTCAGTTTTGGGAAGGACTTGAAACTCAGCTTCTATTTCTCTTCTTCATCTTAGAAGCCTTTATACGGCCTGCCATTAATCTCTTCATTCAAAATTCCGTTATCAATAAAAGAAATATTAAGCGTATACTTAATTTATCAGTGACTAATTCGAATAGTTGTGCTTTGATTTATCTCTTTTTCGTTCTCAATAAAAGAGCTTGAAATCAAATTCGGGGAGGGGGCTAGTTAATCTGTCATTGCGTAAATAAGAGAAAGCAGGAATCTGACCGGAGAAAGAAAAGCACGCATGTGATCGTTGAAGATATTCGCCCCTATTTTAAGATGGCTCGTTCTTCACTTCCCAGATTTACCTTCTTCCCAATATTAGAATCCGAGCCTTGGATTACAAAGAATGTGGCTAGATGAATGTGGCCGGCTTTGCATAGGATCTCATGCCTTACAAGCGCTTAAGCTAGTGTCACTTCACTTTTGGTGGTTGCACGCAGTTGTGGCTTAAACTATGCTTGGTTTTAATCATATGCAGAACCTTTTTCACCTTCTACATTCTCCTATTGTTGATAGCAATTCAATCCATTTGAGAACCAAGTAGCCTTCTAAATCCTATCGTTCCTTAAATTGTTTGCTTAGCAACTACACCTTTTTTGTTTTGGTTTTTGAAATGAAAAATAAGAAATTAATATAGGTCGAGGTTTTCAGAAGTAGAATAGCCGTGGGGAGAGGAAGGTTGTAGAATCTTTCATTGGATGTCGTTGAGTGGGCGAGGGTTTCAAAGATTTTGAGGAATCTGGGTCAAAAATCCCATGAGAAGTTGAAGGTGCTATTTCTAAATTTTGATGAAGATGGGGTGCAAAAGTTGCAGTAGTGGGTACCTAGTTTAGAGTCCACTGCTTTTTCATTGGAGTATGCAGGGGAGATGCGAAGTGGGGATACTTTATATCCAGAGTTGATGGGTGAGGAGCAGCAATTTGAGGTTCCCAAGTGTCCTTGTTTACCCCTGCCAAAGGCTTTAAAACATTTGAAACTTGACGTGGTTGCCACTAATTTGCCATGTTGGAAATGGGAGAAGAATTGACGCAGTTGCAAATCTGGTTGCATCAGTGAGGGAATCCAGAGTACATGTGCTTCTTATAACATAATGTTGGTCGATGCCAAGCCCTCTAACTTTTAAGGATCTTATAGCCCGCGAGAACACCGTATGGTTCTACCGGCCCGACTTGCAAGTGTTGAAGAAAAAGCGGAAACTCCTAGTTGGATCCTGTGAGTTTGCAGTGCCTCTCAAAAGCAAATTTAGATTCTATAATTCCTTATCTTTCCCTCTCTAATCACATATTGCGATCTTTTTTTTATTTGTTGTTGCATTGACAACTCATAGAAAAATTCATTTTCTGCTTTTACATACACAACTAGGCAATATTCGGGGAACCCTAACCGTGAAGCATATGCCCCAATTTTGCACTTGGCATAATTTTATATCTGTTGGGTGATTGTTGTTGCTCAGAGCATTCACCTAATCAGTTCTAATCAAGATCTAGTGATACTAGTGGATGGCACAATTAGTCATAACAAGGGGTTGGGGGGCGGCGGGGACTTTAAGAGATGCGTTGGAAACTGTGGCAAATTGGAAGGATTACAAATCCAAAGGCTAAATGTGATGCATAAAACGAGTGGAACTATATAGTAAGTTCACTCTTTGGCAACTTACAGACCATGACAAAATAATTTTTGTTGATGTAGACTCACTCATCCTCGGGAACATAGGTTTTCTTTTCGGTATGCCGGAGATAACACCAACTAGAAATAATGCAACACTTTTCAACTCTGGTGTGATGGTAATAGAAGCATCAAATTGTACCTTCCACCTGCTTATGGATCATATCAATGACATAGAGTCATATAATGGGCGTGATCAAGGATTCTTGAATGACATATTTACATGGATGCATCGTCTGCCAAAACACATGAATCTTTTGAAACATTTCTGGTCAAGTGACTCAAAAGAGAAGGAGCTTAAAACCTATATGTTTGGAGTTGGTCTCAAACTTGTCTATTCTATATCACTTAGGAAATAAACAATGGCTCTGTTTTGGAGGTTATGATTGCAATTGGAATGTTCACATTCTCCAGGACTTGGCTATTGATGTTTCCCATACTCATTGGTGGAAAGTACATGTTTCTATGCATAAGAACCCACAAAAAGTTTGCTTTGTGTTCAAAGCAGAAGGCTTCTTTGGAATGGGATATAGGACAAGCTGAAGCAGCAAAACCCCTTGATGAGAATTGGAAATGAAACATTGTTGATACACGTTTGAATATATGTGTTGAAAGTTTCTTCTTTTGGAAGAGCGTGCTATGGCAGTGGGGTGGAGAAAACTACACAGAAAATGTCACTACTCAAATTCCCAATGAAGCTACACAGGATATTATGTGAGCACTTTTTCGCCACATAACCCCCAACAACACCACTAGCTATGGGGTATATGATGATGGACTTGATGATCTTCGGATGTAGTGTCTTTTATTATAAATGGGCCTGGCCCAAATATGCTTTTCCAATCTTGGATGTGAAGACACATTTTGTTTTTGACTTGTATTGACAGTTATGTATGAACTTTTGTGTTGTTTTGTAACATCCCGAAATATACCATTTTTTTATATTTTATAATAGCAATAATTATCAAAGTCATTAATGCGGAATATATAAATTAATTAGATTTCTTAACTAAGATAATTGGTAACGATGACACGTCATACTTCTCCAATAAATATAGTATAATTGTATTTGCTATTTCAGATTTAAGTGGATGTTAATCTCCTTAACGACAAATCTTTTATGATTATGCATACAAGTACAAATTACAGATTTGTTTAAGTTCTTGAATATGATTACATGTTGTACTATTGTGATGTTCTTGATGAAGTGTTGATAGTTTGTTTGTATGATGATGAAGGGGTCCTATGAGGTACCCTGGAGTTTACTTAGCTACGTTTAGCTAAGGCATTTGAATCTTGTTTCCATGTGCAGACCGCAGGTAAGAAATCCTATAAGACAACATGTGTTAAGAGTACTTGTGTCTTTCAATTCATCGTCAATGTAAAATTAGAATGCTAAGTACTTCCTTGCGACACAAGTTACTGGAGGTATGGATACATGGTTCTAATCCTAGTTTATGTACTGACATTTATACTCTTCAGTGTTATCTTTTCACGTTGTCCAAGTGTTTTGTTATAATGCTACATATATATCATCATATGACTACTGTCATTATCATGAATACATCGATACTGATATCTATTGAAACTGCTATTAGGAAACTTGCAGAAGAAGTGTTTATACCTTTGAACTATCATTATGTTTTGCATCTACAGTACTCAAACTATTTTAAGTCCTGAATTCATTATTTGATTATCATTACACATTTAATGTATAAGAACGGTCTAGTGACTAGTGTTATGAACTCTGCATTAATGTATAATGTCATCATTTAAACTATGCCCTTGGTATCATGTTTAATAATTAAACTTTACTATACATGGCTTAGCATTTTAAATGTGTATTACTTAACTATACCTAGAGCATCACACTATTATTATGCATTGGAAAGTTATAGTTAAAACTTAATGTATGAAATCTATAATGCTTTTAGTATCTAATACTACTTGTGCATAGTTAGAAACCTAACCAAATCTATGGTATCCATTATCAATTTGTTTAACAATATACCTATATGGCTAGTTCTATTCTATATACATATATGTCTATACCCGAGCCTTAGTAATTGAATCGTTAACATTAAAAGGTGATTATACAATCACACTATACCTTAGCATATAATACCATATTGCGATGCATAACGAAGGACTATAGAGATTGATATGAAATTTTATCAACGATTATAACAATGCAATCATTTCGATATTGACAGGTGATAAAGCTCAGTTCTTAACATGCTTGAACTGGCAATGACAGGTCTTAGCTATTAATGTCGATCCACTCGATGGTGATGTGGAAGCTCTGCTGTAAGATCTTCACGTGCTTGTGATTTCAACGATCACCATGATGAGGCTGAGTTGTGCCATGCACAAGCTCTCGGCCCGCTTACTTGGCAGTTGGTAGATGCAGCTATTAAATGGTATTGATTGTACTGTAGGTTCGAATATCAACGTGCCTTACCGGCAGTTGATCCACCATTGATTTTTCCTATGATCTAAGGCTGTGAAACAAACCCTAAACTTGCGATGGTAAGTGCTGGAAGTTGGTTTCTTGTCTTCATTGTCACGCTTAGTGGTGCTGACCGAATGCTGCGATGTAGGGTTGTTTGATTTTCTGAGAGAAGGACTCCTCCTCGATCTTGAACCTGAGACTTGAGTGAAATAATTCAAAGTTATAGGCTTATGCTTCGTGCCATAGAGCCACGATACAGTCATAAGAAGTGTGGTTCTTCTGGCAGCTGTTGAGAGTGGTTTGTATTTGACTTTCGATTCTTCCAAAAGATGGTATTGTCTTCTGAGTCTCTGCATGTATGAATGCAACAACCAACCTCTAGCTTCGTCATTCTTGCATGGAGTGAAGCTTCTAAGCTCAGAAAACTGCGTTCTAAAGGGTAAGTAAGTTGGTACTGACGTATCAGTGATGGCCGAAAACGAAGTTTTAAGTTTGTCTTACTTTGATTCAGACTGTACAGAGGGTAACCTCTTAGTCTTTTACGTTGCCACTTGGCTATTTGATGCCTGGCTGTGTTGTTGATGAGAACTTGGTTCTCGTTTTCGTGTTGTTAAAGTCCAGGGTAAAACCCTGTGTAGTTCTGTTGTTCCACGGTCTTGACTTAATGTTTAAAGATGTTGAGGTAACTCTGTGTACTGTTGGGAACCTTGTAAGGCTGTAATGTAATTCTCTGTTACATACTTTAATGGAAAATCAAGAACCGAGGGTTCTTTTGGATTTGTAAACAATGGCTTGTTTTCTTTGCAATGGAAAGTTATGTTTTGAAAATAATCGTTGAAAACACTGTGTAAAATGATTGCTAAGGTTTGCCGAACCACGATGGTTGTCTTTGGCCGAGGGTTTATAGTTTGCATAACTGTATAAAAATGTATGCATGTACTTCGTTCTCGTTGTTGATAATCTTGTTTGGAAATAGATGAAATAGTTTGACTGTTAATATGTTTTTGAAATGGCTATTGCCTCCGGGTTCTAATTTGTTCAAAGGATGAAACCCTTACCTAGACTTTTCCTTGTCGACCTATTTGTGCAGAGAAATTTGAACCAAGATAAAGGCCTTAGCTCACATATGTGAAAATGTTAAATCTGTATATGTTTTAATGCTAGGGTTGTGAGATAATGTTTAGACATAGATATGAAATCGTGCTTTCGGTTAACTGCTAAATAATGCTTTGATGGTAAACTCGCCATATATAAAAGATAGTATGCTTTAGAAAACGATAACTAGGGTTTAGTAAGTTCTAATTGCTATTATTTCTGAAATGATGTCTACAGTTTGCCATGAATGGCTTGATGATAGGATTATGAACTATGTACTAAAAGAACATTTAGATTCTAGGGTTTGCGGTAATAGGGTTTTGATACTACCGTGAAAAGATTTGTAATTAAATTACTGTAATGAATGGATGATGATTTTAAAAAGTTTACATATAATAATTTTGTGCAGAGAATAGATTTTGTAGATGCTAAATTTCTAGACTATACCTTACTGGAAAACATTAGGGAAATAAATGTTGAATTACATGATATTTCTATCTGAAAAAGATGTATTTGAAATGGAACATATAAACCTTGTGCAGAAATTAATTCTTGCAGCTGCTATTATTCTTGAATTACACTTGCTTGAAAAACATGAAAGGTATAATATGGATGCATTTGATTGCTATCTGGAATGAATAGAGTTAAGAGAAATATATGGAACTGTCAGAAACATACTGTGTTTTTCTTTCAAGTATTATTTATATGAATTCTATGCTGCAATTGATGCTATACTGTAATGTTTTACTGTGTTTAAACATAGGACAAAATTTTAACCAGAATACTACTGAATTCATTCATTCAATCAATGACATTCTGCCTATCTCTCATATATCCTTAATTCGCTTCTCTATACTAGAGTACTATGCAGAGAACGACATGGGGAAAAATATAGAGATGGTTATCCAATTAAATATTTCACAAACCTTTATCATTCAGAATCATACATAGATCAGAAAATAAAATAACTTCTTTTACATGACAAAGTTTAATAATTCTACTAAACAAAATCATTAAACTGTAAACAAAAGTAGGAACAGTAAAACCTGGTTAACTGTAGGGAAACAAACAACCCAAGGAACCTGTTCCAGCCAACCAATTCCTGAAGACAGCCAAGTTACTTGCCTTAGGACCCCCGAGCCTGTTCACTGAACCACCAAGACGAAGAAACTTAGAAGCTTAGGTCCTCAACTTGCAATAGAATGTAGATTGTCCAGTCCTTAAGACTCAGCAGTCAAAAAGACCTGCACCAGCACCTCTGGTTTGCCTTCTCAGTATAATTAACAAACTTACAGTTGCACTCTCACATAGCCTCCCTATTCGAATCTCTCATTGATCACCTGATGCACTTGAGGAATATTTCTGTAGAAAATATTGTAAGAGAGCTGCCTGCTCAATTCGAATTGCCTTATGTAGGCTGCCTAGGCCTTTTTTTGGTTAACTGGTCATTTAAGGAGCTGCCTGCTCACTCCCACCACTTGGGGGATAATGCCACATTTTTAGGGGTAGTTGTCCCATAACCAACAGCTAGTGGTGAAGTGCAATTGCTGCCATCTGTCCCATGCCTTCTAACAGCTTCCATTCCTCCTAGTGGGTCAGTGAACACTCATTTAACAGTTCCCTTGGGTGTTTGTCTCCTACTTTAATTTATTAAATAATAATAATCAGTAATTACATTCATCCTTGACCAAACTTGGTCATAATTACAAAACTTTGTAATTAAAATTTAACATAAAATATTTTGCCAATAAAATAATATTTTCAGAATTTGGGTAGGTGACATGTTTGAATGATGATATACGTAAATATTGATGGTTATAAATTTTTGTAGTATCTTCCCCCAATCTATCTATTTGTTTGTCTATCTATATATATTACATATGGTTATGACACCCCTGTTTATGGTGGAATACAATATTTTATAATTGATAATTACTTCGCTTGGAATTTGTCACTTGTCGAGACTATCACAATAATTATGAATCCTATTTTATTATGTATGTAATGTATTTTTTTTGATAGATTGAAGTTGGCATGCAAGGATATGGTGCATCTTTTGAACCTTGCATTCGGTTTCCTAAATGCTCCATTACTTCGTAATTATGAGTTTGCAGTAAGTTTTATTGTTTCCTTTAAGAAGTATCAAACATAACAATGGTTGGATGTTCAAATACATGCCAGCAGTGTTACTCTTGACACTAGCTTATATCAGAAAAATTATTGTACCTTGCATTCATTTTCCTTCTTACACTTTTACCATCATGATTGTGGTAAGTTTTGCGTTCAAGCTTCATGTTCACGTGTATGGCAAAGAGCTTCCTATTGGGATGCTCAATCAGCTTCTCAAAGGTATCAACTTTTATACAAAAGTAAGATGATGTCACTTTAAAAAATGAGCAAAAAACATGCATACATGTTTTTTTGCAGTTAGAGGTATCCTCTTTTTATTCCAATGCAAAACTACTCTACTGTCGATGAAGAAAGTTCTTGGTCTGACAATAGTTCAATTGGCTTTCGTACTGCATCTATGGAGTCACCCAGGATGCCGCATTTAGATAGTGTTGGTAGTAGGAGCTTTGAGTATGGCAACAACTCTTCCCATTCACCTGAGGTAAACAAGGACCTGCAGAAAGGGATACATCTTTTAAAAAAAATGTGGCATGCGTCGCAACATATTGTTTCAATTCATTTTCAATTCCTTTACCTACTGAGCTGTATACATTTGAAGCATTTGAAAAGATGTTGACTTTTATGTATTTGAAAGATGCTTGGACTAAGTTGTCTTCCAAAGAAGCTAAAACCATCGCAGGATTCCAGGCTTTTGGCAAACAAATTCATAAGTCTTTGCGATATATTTAGTCGGTACAATGTTCGGTACAATGTTTGGCTTAGGCGACTATTTTAGTCTTTGAGTCATTGTTTTTAATGGAGTGTTTTCACCCCAAAAGACAAAAACTAAGGAGATAACTCTTTCTAGGCTCTGTGTTGTTGTCATATTTTGCAAGGGTGACACTTGTGCTTAAAAATGGCTTTAGTCTTCTTTCTCTTCACGGTCTCCTTGTTGGGGTGATCTAGTGTTGCCAATTCTATTGCAAAATGAAGTTTTTGCTGAAGTATAGTTGGTGTAACCTCTTTAGTAACCACCCTGCTTGGGTGTTTCCTTGATGTCATCCCATGAGTAAATGAAATCTGTGTAGAAAAAAAATAGCCTACATTGTCTTTAAAGTCATTTTTTATGGTTGATGCCTCACTTCCATGCTTTGGTTATTACTTATATTGTTAGTGTTCATGCTAGTCTGTTTTTTATGGCTTCAATGAATTTTTTACAAGATATGTTAATAATGTGAGGGTTATTTTGAACAGTTAGTTGCACTATATGCTACCCAAAAAGAGAGCCACTAGGAGTGAATCCATAGGGAATTCAGTGAAGAAACTGCGTCCTGAGAGCTCTACTGCGGTGTTAAATTAGGATGTGAACATGGTTGGTGATGGTGACTCACCTGATGTAGACATAAATGAAGTTTGCATAGTAGACAACTAGAAGATTATGGGAGGAGGGCTATGCGGCACCTGTTTTGTGCAAATGCTCTTATCTTTAGACTTCAAGGTCTTGGGGTTGAAGTTGGTATGTAACTCCAGTTTATTTATGTCTTAATATGATTAATTATTCTCTAAAGATCCACTATATAGTTGTTTTCTTATAATATATAAGATAATTCATAATAGTATACTCATTAGAGATCAATGTTCAAGTCTGGAATCATGCTATCTTACTTAATGCAAAATTTCATCATCATAGAACCATATGCAAGATGTATTCTATTAGAGATGTATGCACATTGTAGAGACAATTCCAAGATGCAGGCATTCTTCCTCATATTTCTTGTATATGATTTTCATATGTAGATTTTTATAGTTGTGCTGAAAACTACTTCAAAACACTTTGGGATATAAATACATGATTCTTTAAGGGGATTATATTCATATTTCATAATAAGGAGGTGATTGAATAAGAGTTTTAATTCAAACATACCCAATCCAAGTCACTACTATCTGATTGTTTTCACAATGCTTGAGGTTGGGATGGTAGAAGAAGTGCACTTGAATTACTAATGGACACCCATGCACAACCCCAAAATGAGAAGAATAAAAGCAATAATCACAAGGATCAAACCTTTGAGTTGTTGCATTTATTGGTTTGTTGACATGGACAATTTGCTTGTTGCAACGTTTTGAGTTGCAACTTGGATAGATTCAGATTTAGATTTGGTATAATACAGAAAAAAAAATGGTGGGAAAAATGATCATATTGTTCAATCATCAATGTTTGTTGACAAGACTTGAGATATAACATCCCCAAAATCTGCCTAGTGTTACAACCCCAAAATCTGCCTGGGATGTCTTGGGTATTCCCAGCAAGTTCTGGAGTCCCTAGCGAAGTCCTTAACAGTTTGGGGATGTTTCCTAAGGGTCCCCAAGTCCTTGGAACAATGTGTATGAGGTTTTTCTTGAAGGGACAGGTCCCCATGAAACATAGGTTCTTTCACAATTTGAAATATGAGTCCCTTTCTTTAACTCTTGTTTAGAAAGGATCCCTTCCTGTATTACATTATTAATAAAGCTTATTTAGAAAGTTGATATGCCTTTGTGTTGAATTCTATAAATGTGAGTAAATATAAGCTCCTCAAACTTGCTTTTCACCTTAATATCATGATTCATGATTGAGCCAAGCATCATGTTTTCAGCTCTATGTTTATTGTTTGTGTAGTGCATCAGCAACTTGAGTCTCCATATACATGAATCAAGAATGTGGAGTCTCCATGTACTTGTAATCGCTGTAATCCTTTTCCATAGCTGGTTTTAGAAGGATTCATAATGCATAGAACTTAGCTCTATTATTTGTGCCTTACCTAATAACATATTTCAGATAAATGTAATGAGTTGATTCAAAGATAATAATCCCCCCTTTATTTTACTACTTGAAATTTTAGCTCTGGTCTGTACATTGAAATGGAGGTATATACCTATCCTCAAGAAAACTATTATTACTAGACAACCATATCCACTAGCCAGTGATCAAAGGTAAATCTTTGTATTTCTTCATTGCTACATTGCCTTCCCATTTCCTAATACCTTCTATAGAGTTACCAATCCACACATTTATTAAGCATGTGGAAGATTCAATCTTCAAGATGACTTTTTATCTAATTGAAAGCTGGTATTGGAATTACATTTATGTGCAAAAAATTAGACTACCTTGCCTTGTATTCTCTCTTTCTTCATTTTGCATGAGCATATTTTTATCAAACGGAAAGCTGGTATCGGAGTTACATTTATGTACAAACAATCTATTCAACTATTTAGAGGTATCAAGTTGGAAGTGCTTTTGAAAACTAATAGTTTTGGGTTTTTGTTGGGTTATATTGATATTTTTCTAGCTTAGTTGTCTTACTCTTTACCTATATAACTGTTTTGGATGTACTTTGAAATATTTTTATATTTAACTGTGTACTAAAATATATTTTTTTAAATGCATAACTGAGCATGGTTTGATGAAAGATTCTACTAGATAATTGAGGCTTAGTTCTCTGCCTGCTAGTGATATGAAATACATTATGTTTAGCCTTAGCAAGTTTGATGCCAAAATAATTGCATTTTAGCAAGCATGTGTGCTTGTTCAGGATGAGCAAGTTTGCTTGTTAAATGAGGTGAGTATTGTGGTGAACTATTTGAGGAGGTACCTTCCATGTTTGAAATATCCTACTTTCTAACTACTCGCAATTATGAGAAATACACCCAGATAATAAAATATTCGCAGTAAAGATGTTGAGCAATCCTATGAGGATATCTTTATAATATGGATATGAGGTGAGTATTATGCTGAACTATTTAGGAAATACCTACCATGTTTGAAATAGCCTACTTTCTAAATACCCACAATTATGAGAAGTTCTCCCAACTAAAAAGAATATTTGCAATAAAGTTGTTGAGCAGTCCTACGAGGATATCTTTTGTAAAATCGCTATTGGCATTACTGTGTAAGATGGGTATTGGCATACTTGTGGATGAGTAGTCGAATGAGGACATGTGCTTATGATGGGCCTCATTCTTGTGGAATTGTCACAACATTTTTGTAGGTTTGCCACACAACATAAAAAATGATTTAACTATTTGGAGGCATTAAGTTGAAAATGCTTTAAAGACCACTAGTTTATGTTTTTAGGTTAATATTAATTCTTTGTCAGCTTAGTTGTTTCACTTCTTGCCTGTAACTATTGGATGCTTTTCAAATATTTGTATACTTGCTTATAATTGCAAATAAGTGCAAGTGTTAAGTTCAAACTTTGAATTCTATCAAGGTCATGGAGTAATCTGCATGTTTAACTACTTCTATTTGTGTTTTCTAGAAGATGGTAAATAGATCACATGCACATCGAGGCTCCAAATAATCACATTATCATTCCCACACATATACACAAATTCAATATAAAATGTAAATATACATGAGCAGTGTGAATAGATGATGAATATTCTCAATGATTCTACAATATCTTATTTAATCCCCAGTTCCCAGAGTTTAAGTCCTGTAGTTTTTTATATTTTTGTGTATGTAGGCACTGGGTAGTTGTGGAGTTGCAGTTGTTTATTCTTTTTCCTTCATGGCAGTCAAATATTTAGTCAAACATTTATACATCTGGTCGTCTTCATATTCCATAGATGGCATTTGGGTGTTTGCATAATATATTTATATTAACATAATGAGCTTTGGAATGGAGGTTTCTTTAGGATGGAATAGAAGGAGAAGCATAGTGATGGCATTTGGGTGTTTGCAAAATATATTTATGTTAACATAATGAGTTTTGGAAAGGAGGATTCTTCAGGCTGGAATAGCAGGTGAAGCATAGTGATAATATGGTGGAGGAACTATTCAAAAGGAATGGAGAGATCAAATATTGGTGCAGGGGATACTATTGTTTTGGGTTCTGCCAAAAAAAGCCATCAATTTGACACAAATAACAATAGCAGCGAAAACATAGCAGGGTACCGAAACAAATGATTAGGAATATGACACAGTGGTAACCTTGAAGTCATCTCCCAGAAAAGCTCATCAGCAATGTCAGGAAGCATTTTGATTTAATGTTGGTTCAGGTGCTGCTATGATTTTTCATTTTTTTTAATGAATTTTAGATTCCAGGATTAAATTTATTAACGAGGAGACCAGATGATTGAGCTAAGCTATAGGCATTCTAGTGTAAGGCTAATTTGATATTTCTCCATCATTCTATATTAATCAAGGTCACTTTGGAGTTCAAAATTATTAGTTACTAGGTTTTATTGTTGTAATGATTGAGTCATCGAAGGGTTTTTATAATTTTCATGTTATTTTTAGTATTCAATTTTATCATGGAGTTGGTTAATTGTCTTAAGTTTTGGATTTTTTTGTCACTTTTATTCGAATTTGGCTACAAAATTCTTTGTTGAAATCGGGGTTTTTCATTGTTTAAATTGAAATTTTGATTACATAAATGGATTCAATGCCCTCAAATTTCTTTGGGCACCCAGATTATGCAATTCCAACAATCGTATATATGCAATTTCAACTATATCAACTTGATTCTGACCAAAAAAACCCATCGAGACCAAAATGTAGAATGTTTAACTTGCACTTCTTATCAATTTCATCCTGTTTTAAATGGAATTTGTTTTTATTTTTACTTCCCATGATATTTTTTGAAAGATAAAATGTTGATTCTTTAGGGTTTCTTATGTATAATGTTTTTTCTTTCTCAGCAATACTTTATGAAAGCTAAAATGTTAGTTATTTATCCTAATTGCTTATATATAATGTCATTTTAGAATGTATTACGTTCATGTCATACATTTACACTCTGGCCATCTAAAATCTTGGTTTATTTAATTTCAGTAATAGTTTGTATTTAATTTATTTCCAAATGTATACAATTTTTTTACGATTATGTAATTGTGTCATTTATAATAAAATGTTAAATCATATATATTGTATCCAAAGACCTTAGATGTATTTAATAAAAAAATTTAAATGATGTATAATAATAATAAATTAAAATTTTAAAAAGTTGAGATGTAATATCGATAAATTAAATTTAAAGAAAAGATGAAATATATAAAAGTAAAAAAATATTATAATAACATAAAAATAAACTAGTATAATATATATTTATGTACATTTTATAAAGATCTAAAGTTTTTCACTTTGATTTCTCTTTCATATCTCTAAATGCTTAATAAATCTAAATATTATTTACGATAGAATAAACACAAGGTGAAATACTTAATGGACACTTTAAGAGCCATATAAATATTAAGGAACATTACTATAAATGAATTTGGAAAGCTAGTACACACAATATGAAAAGTCCAAAGCTTAAGAAGCATAAGTCATATTTCTAAGAAAATTAAGCTTACATTGGGTGGCAATGTGTCAAACTATTTGAGGCATGGCTCCATCTAATCTGTGTGGGTTTAGGGTTTGTGATAATAAGCTCCTATTCATCAATTCATCGCTCAAGCTTGAAGGCTTTGGGATACTTTACATTTTGTTGTTGTAGGTATGAGAGAGGTTAACTAGGGTGGCTTTTGTTAGAAAAACAGGATCGCGGAGCAATAACAATAAACAGAAATGCAAATATAATCACACACACATTACAAGAGAGACATAGATATATCGTGGTTCACCCCAACTTGGGCTACGTCCACACTGAATTTTCCAGTCCTTATTATTATTACCGTCCAGGAAGGTGAAGGGATACAACCTGCAGCACAGCCGCTGCACTTCCTCTTCACTGTCTCACAGTCTCTCTCCTGATCTTAGAGATCTTTACAATGCATAAAACCTAATACATCATCCCTAGCCATATTAAAATGTCTTTCTTTTATAGGGAAAATACAATGGGAAAAATACCACAGGATACCTAAAACCATGGGCCCGCAAAATAGCTAGCAAAAACAACCCCAAAAAATTTTTCTCGGGGGCTCCGCCCCCAAACCCCTAAAAATGCAAAATGGGTGTATATTCCTCCAAGGTGCACAACTAAGACAATATCATCTATGAGACTGGAAGATCTGGCTCCACAACCAACAATCTCCCACTTGGAGACTGATAATAGCAACTCCATCGTTGCTGCACTTGCTGGACTTGGACTTGGCAAATTTCTCCTCTTCATCTTCATCCTAGAAGGCCAACTGAAACCGAGCAAGAACTCAGTTTATCTCCGGTCACTACCTTTGTGAACATGTCTGCAGGATTTTGGCTAGTATGTATCTTTTCTAGCTTCAACGGTTCATCTTTCAGAACAGAGCGTATGAAATAGTACTTGAGCTATATATGTTTAGTCCTGGAATGGAATGCCGAGTTCTTTGCAAGATGAATGGCACTCTGGCTGTCACTATACAACCTGCTATCCTTCTGCTTCTTACCCACTTCCTCCATAAACCTATGCAACCAAATCATTTCTTTACTAGCCTCTATAATAGCAACATACTCTGCTTCTGTTGTTGAAAGTGCAACAACCTTCTACAGTTTCGAAATCCAGCTTACTGTTGTTCCACCTACAATAAACACATACCCTGTGGTGCTCCTCCTGCTATCCTTATCACCTGCCATATCTGCATCAACATATCCCTGTAGAACAGTGTCTGAACCTCCAAAACATAAAGCCTGAGTGGTGGTAGCTCTCAAATACCTGAGAATCCACTGTACTTCCCTCCAATGTTCTTTACTTGGATTGTTCATATATCTACTCACAACTCCCACTGCATGTGCAATATCTGGTCTTGTGCACACCATGGCATACATCAAGCTGCCAACTGCTGATTGATAGGGAATTTTGGACATGTAATTTGTCTCTTCCTGTGTCTTGGGACACATTTCCTTACTTAGACTGAAATGGCTGGCCAAAGGTGTACTAACTGGTTTTGCATTCTGCATTCTTAACCTCTCCAACACCTTTTGTATGTACTCACCCTGAGACAATGTCAATTTGCGATTTTTCCTGTCTCTTGTTATTCTCATACCAAGGATTTGCTTTGCAGCACCCAAATCCTTCATCGCAAATGAATTAGCTAGCTTCCTTTTGAGTACATTTATATCCTGCATGTTAGACCCTGCAACAAGCATGTCATCCACATACAATAACAAGATAATATATCTTTCATTGTCTAGCTTCTTGAAATAAACACAGTGGTCAGAATGACATCTACTATAACCTTGTTCTGTCATAAACCTATCAAATTTTAAATACCACTGCCTTGGAGCTTACTTCAAGCCATACAAACTCTTTTTCAACCTGCATACCAAGTTCTCATTACCTTTGACCTCATACCCTTGTGGCTGCTACATATATATCTCTTCCTCCAAATCCCCATGGAGAAAAGTTGTTTTTACATCTAACTATTCAAGATGCAAATCTTCTACCGCCACTAGACTTAAGATAGTCCTAATTGAAGTCATCTTAACAACAGGAGAAAATATTTAATCAAAATCAATACCTTTCTTCTGTGCAAACCCCTTTACAGCAAGTCTGGCCTTGTACCACTTCTTACCTCCTCCTTCTTCCTTCAACCTGTAAATCCATTTGTTCTGCAATGCTCTTTTACTAGCAGGCGACTGAACCAAATCCCAAGTATGGTTTCCTACCAATAAGTCCATCTCCTTATTCATGCCTTGCTCCTACTTCTTTCTAGTTTCCACCTGCATTGCTTCTTCATAACATTCTGGTTCACTAGCATCAGTCATCAACAAATAATACATTGAAGGAGAGTATCGTTCAGGGAGTCTACTTAACCTGGTAGACCTTCTTGTAGTTGCAAGAGTTTCAGGTACTTGCTGTTGTTCTTGATTTTCTGGCACCTTTGGAACTTCATTTTCTTGAATTTCATCAAGTGATGTGTACTCTGTGGTTTCCTTTTCCTGTTTCTTTCCCTGCAACTGATCTTTATACATGACCTTTTCATTGAATATCACATCTCTACTCTTGATGATTTTGTTATTTTCATAATCCCATAAGCGATAGCCAAATTCATCAACCCCATATCCAATAAAGATACATTTCTTGGATTTGGCTTCAAGCTTTGTTCTATTTTCTTTATCAATATGGACAAATGCTTCACAACCAAACGTTCTCAGAAATGAGTAGTTTACCTTTTCATCTGTCCATGCCTCCTCTGGAATACCACCATCCAAAGCACTTGAAGGTCCTCTGTTTATTAAATAAACAACAGTATTTACAGCATCCACCCAAAACTGTAAGGGCAACCCTGCATACAGTCTCATACACCTTGCACGCTCCATGATTGTTCTATTCATCCTTTCTGACACACCATTTTCTTGTGGTGTTCCTGGGACTGTCTTCTCTCTACGAATCCCATGGTATGAACAGTAACTATCAAATTCCTTGCAGCAGTACTCACCTCCATTATCAGATCTGAGACACTTCAACCTTTTCCCTGTCTCATTCTCAACCAAAGCTTTCCACTTCTTAAAAGTAGCAAACACATCAGATTTCTGTCTAATGCAATAAACCCAAGTTTTCCTAGTTGCATCATCAAGAAATGTAACATAATAATGAGAGCCACCAAGAGATTGTACCTGAGCCGGTCCCCATACATCTGTATGCACTAGCTCTAACTTTTCATTATTCTTCTGTTTCCCGACCCTGAGAAATATGAATCTCTTCTATTTTCCATAAACACAGTTTTCACAGAATTCCAAACTTACCTGCTTCAAATCTGGCAGCAACTTCCTTGAGTGGAGAATCTGCATCCCCTTCTCACTCATGTGGCCAAGCCTATGATGTCACAATGCTGTATCTGTTCCTGTGGAAGCTAAAGAGATAGAATGGTCGGTATTATGAGGACATAAATACAACGTACTTATCTTGTCTCCTTTTGCTATCACCATTGATCCTTCAGTGATCTTCCACCACTTTTCTCCAAATGTAGATAGACAGCTGCCATCTCCCAACTGCCCTGTTGAGATCAGATTTCTTTTCATAGCAGGAATATGCCTAACATCTTTCAACAACTAGTCAGTTCCATTCTTAACTTTTATCCATACCTTACCTATTCCAACAATTTGACATGGCTCATCATCACCCAATAAAACATGTCCAAAATCGCCAGGAACATACTCATGAAAGTATTTCCTATGGGGTGTAGCATGACATGAAGCTCCTGAATCTACTACCTAATAATCATTAGTATTATCTAATGCAAGAGTCAAAGCATCTTGTAACACATCACCTTCTACATTTTCTTCTTGGGTAGTTTCCTTCTGTGCATCTCCTTTCTTCTTTAGAGATCTGCAGTCTTTCTTCAGATGTCCTTTATTTCCACAGTTCTAGCATTCTATTTTTCCCAGTCTAGACTTGGATCTACCTGTTTTAGACTTGCCACGATTACCTTGGCTCTTTCCTCTCTCCTTTTGTCTTCCCCTGCTCTCCATGGTCAACGCATTACCTGATGTCTCATCTGTGCTTTTTCTTCGCATTTTCTCGCTAAGAATAACACCCATAACATCATCAAATTTCAAGGTGTTTGAACCAGAGACAGATTTACTTACAGCCATGACCAAGCTATTCCAACTTTCTGGCAATGAACACAAAATTAGAAGAGCCCTAATCTCATCATCAAAGTTCACACTTGCAGAAGTTAGCTGATTTGTAACCGTATTAAACTCATTTAAATGATCAATAACAGATCCACCTTCAGACATCTTCATATTAAATAAACGCTTCATTAGAAATACCTTGTTGGAGGTCGAGGGTTTTTCATACAGCTTACCCAGTGCGCTCATCAAACCCTCTGTTGTCGTTTCTTTTGAGATATTGAAAGCCACTGACGAAGCCAGGCTCAACCATATTGTTCCCAAAGCCTTTCTGTCAAGAACCTCCCATTCTTCATCCTTCATGGCCGCCGGTTGCTTTGCTCTTCCTACCAATGGTAGGAATAGATCCTTCTGGTACAGATAGTCCTCCATTTGCATCTTCCATAACTGGAAGTTTTGGCCGTTAAACTTCTCGACCTTAAACTTTCCTTCTTCCGCCATTGCTACCACTCGAACCAGAAACCCTAGCTTCCTGTGGGTTTATCTGCCAAATAGACCTTTGGCTCTGATACCAATTGTTAGAAAAACAGGATTGCAGAGCAATAACAATAAACAGAAATGCAAATATAATCACACACACATTACAAGAGAGACACAGATATATCGTGGTTCACCCCAACTTAGGCTACGTCCACACTAAATTTGCCAGTCCTTAATATTATTACCATCTAGCAAGGTGAAGGGATGTAACCTACAACACAGCCGCTGCACTTCCTTTTCACTGTCTCACAGTCTCTCTCTTGATCTTAGAGATCTTTACAATGCATAAAACCTAATACATCATCCCTAGCCGTATTACAATGTCTTTCTTAAATAGGGAAAATACAATGGGAAAAATACCACGGGATACCCAAAACCATGGGCCCGCAAAACAGCTGGTGAAAACAACGCCAAATTTTTTTTCTCTGGGGTGCTGCCCCCGAACCCCTAAAAATACAAAATGGGTGTACAGTCCTCCGGGGGGCATGGCTAAGACAATATCATCTATGACACTGAAAGATCTGGCTCCACAACCAACAACTTTCTCTTTTTTCTATAACTACCCAAGGAACATAATGATATGGAATTATTTCATAGAATCGAGATTAATGGGAATATGCTAAGGGGTCGAGAAGTTAGTAAAGGATTTTTTACTCATAGTACAAGGTGTATCCATTAGAACTCCATCGGATAGAGAAAATGTACTATGTCTATATTAAATTTCTATACTTGAATTGTTTTCTACAAATATATCACCTTCACATTGTTAGGGGTTGCTGTGGTATTTTTTTTGTTTTCCATGAATTTGATATTAAGAGATATCAATTTGCCTAACAAATGGGACAAGTTAACATGTAGAGAAGATGAAGATAATTGCATTCTACATTCTTGGGTGATTTTGGAGCTCTTTCTCAATCATTTTACATTGATTATGGTCATTTGGATTTTAATTTGGTAATTAGGATTTTGTATTGTTGTAATGGAGAATTCATTTACTAAGATTGCACAATGACAATGAAGAGTTTTTTATGATACTAGTGTTATTTTCAATGCCAAAATGGATCGATTTCAATGTGATTTATGTGGGATTTGGCTCTCACATCCAATAGTGTTTTGTAAATCTTAAAAGTTTGGTTCGTTATCCTACTCGGTTAAATATAATGTTATGTTAGACCCAATTATATCCACATTGACATTTGTACTTTAACCAACAACAAAATCTATTTAGGATCATTACTAATTTATGTGTAATTATTGTCAAATGCATATAATTGTGTAATTTCATGTACTTGTATTATTCTCATTTGTGTTGGTGAGTAGAAGAAAATGTCGTAAAAGTGTACTTAAATAAACAAAAAATATTGCATTGAGAAAAGCAAGGTGCATTTTACAACCCATTTTGGATGAGATGCTTAACTTAATAATAATAAACTAAAATGAAAGAAAAGTAAAACCACTTAATGTAAAAGTGAAAAATGACCATAATAACAACAATAAAATAAAGGTGTAAATCCATCTTAACCTACAACTTATAAGCACTGAAAAATTTACACTTTGGTTTCTCTTTGATCCATCTCTATAAATATAATTGCTTTTTGTGAGTTGGAGTGAGACCTTAATGTATTCACCACATCTTTTACTAATTGAATCAAGTGTATGTATTATATCTTCATAGTACTTCATAGATTAAGCATAAGAACAACCCATATGTACTCATAAGACGAAGCATAAGTATGTGTTCAAAATGGAAATGTTAAGTGTTGCAAAACCAACCTCTAATATCTCTTGTTGCATCTATCATAATATCCACACAAGAACTATAGGTATTTTGGCGAGTTTGTTCAAGTTGGTTTTCAAGTTTCATAGAGTATTACTCTTATAAGTGAACACTTTGTAAGTAGTGTTGATGTGTGGCATGTGACAGTTATACTTAGAGTGTAGGATTACAAATGATGTTGCAATAGCATTGCTTGTGACATTTGTTCATCTTAAAATTAATTTATAATCACATTCAAACTATATGAAACATAAAGTTGAATGGTGTATAATTGTAAGTACATTATTATAAAACCAATATATGTTAGAAAGCTCTAATCACTCAAATGCATAGAATAAAAGAAAAAAACAAATTGATTATACAAATGGATGCAATACATATACTTGTAGTTGAAACCTTTAAAAAGGAAAATCACTATTGGTTGTTTTGTTTTTGGGGTTATCTATTAGGGTCTTGCAAAGGGAATTTAAACAGTTGATCAATGCATTCATGTCCATTAATGTTGCGAATCGATATCTTGACCTCTTTGAAAAAATGTCATTATTCAAACAAGAGTTTGGAGTTTCTTTTTTGTTTTGTTTGATTACTATTGAAGATTTGTTTTATGTTTTCTTTTTATTTATGGAATATTGAAACCGTTAGTGTATATGTAAACAAATGGATATAGTGTCAATGGCTTCATGTTTATTTGATGCAATAATCATATTTAGGGTTGAATAGTCCTTCAAGGTTTTGCATATTGAAGAGGCATAATGCCTTCTAGAGTGATATGTGAGAAACCCTTATTCCACAAAGCATTTTGAACCCTATTTTGTCTTCATTTGAAATACACAAGAATCTCATTCTATATTTCTTCTTGTAACCTTTATCATGTTTCCTATTGTACCCTTCTCATGTTCTTAGAGAACTTCTTGATCGTTTCATCGAAAATCCCCTTGGTTGCAAGTTCATACTAGCAATTTTTAATATCACCATCTTCGCTTGATTGATTGCTAGAATCTCAAAGCAATGCTATAATATCAACTTGTAGTGTGCATGTATTTAGTATGGCACTAACACTACTTGGGGGTGCACATCCAAGTAGGTTGCACCTACATATCTAAATAGGATTGAAGAAAATTTCTCCATTGAAGCTTTGATTTTATTATTGAAGTGATAAAAAGTTACAAATGAGGGGGAACCCATAGTTATAAAAAATAAAGAGGAATGCTAATTTTAATCCTAATTTACTAATAAGAATAATTAGATAGTTATTGCATGAAAGTGGCATTTTACAAACATTTAAATATGATCCTTGATGAGTAAAACATTATTACAAAATTATGATATTACGTATAAATAGACCATGTATATAGAGTCAACGAGCACATTAAAGATGGCATGCCTAACTACACAACATACATATGTATCTCGGAATGCGACCTTATTTAATGTGCATAAAAAGGTTCATAACAAAGGAACTATAGCTATCATTGAAGCAAACAAAGGGTCATCCCTAGGAAGAGAACTTACTTGGACTTCAAAAATCCATCCATTAAAGATGTAATATTGACTTCTAGAGACTAGAAGAAACATGTACATTACTTGTATCATTCTACAATGGAGGGTTGCATCTTTATTTTGTTGGGATAAATAAAATGGGAATAGTTTCAAGGCCACAATCTAAATTATTCGCGTCAAGTTTAGGAGTGATGAATATTTCTGCTTATGGATTCAGTCTATTGTATATTCCTACTTTCAACCACAATAATCTATATCACAACATCTTGACCATGTATCTCTCAATTGTAAATAAAGCACGAGTGTTTATATAATCTACCTTACATAGAAGCCTTACGTTTATTTGACAAAATCTATGTTTAAGAATATGTTATAGCAAAGTAGCAATCATGGCAGATGGCTTTTAAATCATTTGCGTCAACAATGTGGGAATTGTGATGAAATTCCATCCATAAATTTACCCTCCATTTTTATATGACATAGTATACCTAACTATATCCAACATTGCTAGGTCAACCTATGAGTTCTTTGAGTTCCTTTTTGCAGTACAATGATTTTTTTTACAAGGTTTTGGTTCTATCTACAATGACCAACTCTCAATAGTTCTCGTCTCTTTTCCCTTTCACTCTCATTCTTTTCACCCTCTCTTTTCCATAAACGTTGTGTACTTTTGGACTTGAAGTATTTTACACATTTTCAAAGAGCTTGTTTTGTTGGCCTAGGTTCCTTTGAAATATCACTTTGCAATGTCTTATCCCACTTCACTTCCCTGCATCTATGTTTTGTATTAC
This sequence comes from Larix kaempferi, assembly GCA_027924585.1. Lineage (NCBI taxonomy): Eukaryota > Viridiplantae > Streptophyta > Pinopsida > Pinales > Pinaceae > Larix > Larix kaempferi. The sequence continues at coordinate 6,364,779 of BSBM01000077.1, forward strand.
TCTTGATGTCAACGAGGATGTCATTGTGCAACAACAAACAACCCAAGCAATGAAAAAAAATCCTCTGTCATTTGGTGAACGAGGCCTGGTAACAATCCAGAAGCCCATGATGTGCTTGATTCTCATTAATTTCTAAATTATGTAATGTTTTGGAAATTAGTAATTCTGCTAGTAGAGTATATTATGCTTTATACTTGTAGGATAGATAGGTAAAGAAATGGAATCTTGAAACCAACAACTAGAGTAAACAATAGTGTTGATATTTTGAGATATTGTTCAAATATTTTGGCTCTGGACATTCTTTTGTTATGTATTATTGGATTATTCGAGTGCAATGCTGCTTCGATACAAATCTATAACCATTTTTGTTTAAAATAATAATAATAATAATAATATAATGTATAATCAGTACAAATATGACCTCAAGTATGTCTTGTTGATGACACAACTTTTGTTTGATCATTTATTTGTGAGTGAAAGAGTTGAATTCTTTTAGCAAACTCAACATTTTTCAAGTCCTTTCAAAGTGTGAGAAAAATAATAATGATCAACTATAATTGACAAGGGGACTCAAAATACTAAAAATAAATTTGTTAGGAAACAAGTTTGTTGTTTTAGGTGCACCAATGACATTTTAAAAATAAATAAATATTATCAATCTATACCGTTTGCAAACCACTACAAATGTGCACTCATGTTGTCTTTGAGTAAAATGCGAAACTTTCATGCACTTTAAAGGGATGCCTTTCTAAATGACATTAAAAGGGGGTGATACAACCTACACTTTTGAGAAAGGATTGATTTATTAGATTGTGCACAACATTGCATCTTGCAATTGGTGGCCAATCAAAATATCTTTGAAATTTAACATAATAGGAAGAATGTGCCTTTTGAAGTATGATGTGCTTATTTGAACACCTGAGTTAACCTATATAGAAATCCATTTTTCAAATGGTAGTTTAACAAGAGTATTTTACTCATCAAATTGGGTTGGTGTAAAGCAAAAGATGAAGGTACTTAGTAAGCACTAGAAAACTAATGTTAGTACTTAGCAACCATAAGTACCAATAAGAGTGAGTTAACATAAAGGTCCAAATTTTAATAGCCATAAAGTTAAGGCACACACCATCAAAAGTGATGCATTAACACAAGCATAAAAAAATAGCTTTGGTGCAATGAACAACATAGTACTAATCTCCTCCTTTGTTTTTTAAGAACTTATTGCAATGTGGATCGCTTACTCAGGTTACATTTTGTGGCGTGATTTCTTTGTCTTAGATATCTTAAGGCCTAAATTTGGGAATTTATCATTGACTAAGGTGGGGTGATAATCATTGAATCACAACCAATTGTTGTGTTGGTTATGATGTTCATAAATTGTGTGCATTGCATCATGTCTATGTTGGACACAACCTAGACGAGATTGATTGTATTGGTGAGGTAGGGTTGTTGGATAAGTTGGGGGATTCTTTCTTATATCACACAACACCCAACCTAATAATCAAGTAAATGACAAAGTCAAGTGAAATCAAGATCAATAATTTACACTTTAATAATGAATTTCAATGACAAGTTAAATATGATATTTTTTATCCTATTTTAGGGCCATGTTTCTTAGAACTTGATAGAGCAAAGAAGATTATCACCTAAAAGGGTGGCTTTCCAAGAGAACACGGAGTGGAATGGTGTTTATATAATTTTTTTGCTCATTGCGAAGAGGACTTTGACAAAAGAATAGAATTAGAGTGGGGAATCAACCCTTTCACAAAAATGGCACCAATGATTCAAGAAAATAAAGTGAATAATGATGGACGTCAACCAAACACCCTTAGACACATGACCATATAAACAAATTATTTTCCACTGAGATTTTTTTCGGATGGAATGAAGCCCAAAAATCCATCTTGATAGGTTAGATCGAAGTGCAGAAAATTTATTCAATCACAAGCCAAGTTGTAGCAACAATATGCATATGTTGACTTTTACTTACTAAAGCCATGGAAATAATCTTAAAAACATTGTTAGAATATATTCAATCTTTGTCAAATCAACCATGTTTTTTTTTTTTTTCCAAAAGAAAAAAGCGTAATTCCATTCATCCTTAGAGATCCGAATTACATTTAGTATTCACTGTAAAGTGAATTAACCATGCCCAAATAAAATGGGTTCACTTGTTGAGACTGTAACGTCTACTTTCAAAACTGCAAAATTTCCTGCTTTATCAAGATATTTCTGTCCCACCGGACTATTTTGCTTTTACATCTTCTCAAAAAAAACATTTAAACATCATTTTCAATTTTTATGAAACTTCATTAATATACTCATCATTCAATAAAGGGTCTGTGATAGAAAACAGTTCGCTGGCCATTGAATTCTTCAATTACTTTCCAAGTGCCAAAAACCATTAGTTGCCCATCTTTGGATGCCTGGTCCGCCTTTTGGTTATTTTCCCTGTATACATGCCGACATATGAATGATTCAAAAGATTGTATGATCAGCTGTATAGAGTTGATAACATTTGCAATTCTAATAACTCTGCAGGCTTGTGTATGGTTGGTCCAATTAATAGCATTCATCGAATCTCCAAAAACCGCCAACCTAGTGATACCCAGCTCATTTGCAAAAATGAGTAATAATTTTAAACTCATGACTTCTGCAAAGTTATTGGATCCCGCTCCAAGACCCATCGTGAGCGTGTAGAAATGAGAATCAGAAATGTATAAGATTGCTCCCCCACCACAAATCTCATTGCTAGCTGCACCATCAAAGAAGCCCCAGGGAGAAGATTTATCTATCTCAACAGCCATGTCCCGTCTCTGTTTAGCAGCCCTAACGTATTCAGGACAAGCTTGAAAAATGCCCACTGAATTAGCACAGAGCATTTCCGGAAGACATGGTTTTTCCTGAAAAATCGCACCATTCCTAGCCAGCCAGATCCCCCATATAATCAACAATGGTAAGATCTTCTGTTTTTTTATCTGTTGTCCGTCTCCACTAGTTTTCCCATGCATTTTCCACAGAATTTCCTTCCCATTTGCAATCAAAACCCATCAATTTTGAGCATTCATTCCACACAGCAGTCGTAAACTGGCAATGTATGAAGAGGTGTGTGATCGTCTCTGATTCATTCTTGCACATAACACACCACCCTGGGCCCTGGAAATTTCTCTTCTGCAGATTATCCCAGGTCGGTACTCGATTCATAAGAGCACACCACATAAACAATCTGTTTTTGGATGGGCATTTAAGTTTCCACAGTGAGCGCCGCCACCAGATCTCATCCCCGATTACATCACCTGCGCTGAGCACTAAGTATCCCATTTTAGGTGTGTATTACCCAGCCGGATCGGGTTCCCATACCAGCACATCCACCTGATCCGATAGATGTATCTGTGCCCTTTTCAATCCATTGATATAATTATTAAGATACTCCGCCACAGGTGCCTCCAAGCCCAACAGTTCAGCGCTAATCCAGTGTTGTATCCACGGGTCATCGGGTCTCTGTATAGCCAGCTGGTTTAAAGTGAGTATGCCCCTATTTTCCAAAGCATTGACAACCATATCAGGCAACAAATGAGAGCGTTCACTCCCAATCCAAGGATCTCTGCCAACTCTCACCTGTGCGCCATTACCTACATCCCACACCAGATAACTCTCCACCAAATCGAAGGATTTAACCACAGCTTTCCAAATTACGGATCCCCCAATATGAGACTTCCGCGGGCTCCTAATCCATTCATCCAGACTCATGTCTGATAAATACTTTCCTTTTATAACCCTGGTCCATAAGCTGTTAGTTTTGATAAGTCTCCATCCTCCCTTGGCTGCCAGCGCATGTGCAAAAAGAAAGATGTTTTTTAATCCCCACCCCCCAAGGCCCTTAGGTACAACAATTCTCTTCCAGTTGACCCACGGGGTAACCTGATCCTCCTTCTTGCCACTCCACATGAATCTAAAGCATAACCGCCTGATAGATTCAAGAATACCCTTGGGTATCCAAGACAAAGACATCCAGTAGACTGGAATGGCTTCCAATACAGACTTAACCAGCACCAGCCTGCCAGCTCATGACATCCACTTATGACTCCAGCCTTTCAGTCTTTTCTCCACCTTACCAATGAGCCATCGCCAGTCCTTCTTATAATATACGTTGGCTTTAAGGGAGAAGCCCAGATATTTCATTCCCTCATCCAGGCCAGTAATCTTAAAGGGAAACAGTTCAATAAGAGCCCGTTCCTCATCCGGTCTCAGCAGATGGGTAGTAAGAGTGGATTTCTCAATATTTATATCCATCCCCGTAGCTTTAGAAAAAAGTTCCAAGATCTCCTTCAGAGTTCTAGTATCTCTTCGATCGCCAGAACAGAAGATGACAACGTCATCCACAAATAACAGATGTGTAACAAATAGCTGCTCACCAATGCCAATGCCACTAAATCTTCCCTGTAATTTAGCATCAAGTATAGCCCTGCTCAAACCTTCTGCTACCAGGAGAAATAGGAGGGGAGACAGTGGACAGCCTTGCCTAAGGCCTCTTTCCGCATGAAAAAAGGGGGTAGCCGCTCCATTCAATAAAACAGAGAATGATACAGTAGTTATACAAGACATGATCCACCTTATAAAATTGATACAGAAACCCAAATGTGTGAGAAGAAGCCGGATATATATCCAACTCACCTTGTCGTAGGCCTTGGATAAATCAATTTTAAGAATAGCACCTTTGATGTGTTGAGTCTTCAAACTGTGAAGACCTTCCTGAGCCACTCCTATAGCCTCATGTATCTGGCGTCCTTCAAGAAAGCCAAATTGTTCATCAGAAATATTTTCTGATAAGATGACCTTAAGTCTCCGAGCAATGACCTTCGAAACAATCTTGTAGATACAATTGCACAATGAAATAGGCCTGAATTCAGAAAGAGTAGCCGGATTATCAGTTTTAGGAATGAGAGCTATAAACGTAGAATTAAAACAAGCCGGTATCTTCCCATTTATGCGTGTATCTTCAACCACCTGTAGCAGATCCAACCCCAAAACATCATAAAGATCCAGAAAAAATTCCACCGTCCAACCATCCGGCCCAGGACTCTTGTCTTTCTGGAAGCTACCTAGGACCTCCTTTAATTCCTCCTCAGAAATAGCACACATGAGTCTCCTATTGTCCTCCTCCTCAGCAAACCTCGGAAATAATTGTGCTACCCTGATAACTTCAGCGATTGAGGCCTGGGCAGGTGCCTTAAATAAATTTTGGAAGTGTCCCACCCCGCATCTAGCCTTTTCTTCAAAATCAAAATGTTCAATGCCATTTTCATCTTTCAAGCTCCAGATAGTATTGACTGACTTCCTTCCCCTGGCATATGCATGAAAGAATTTAGTATTCTCATCGCCACATTCCAGCCAAATCGCCCTACTCTTGAGTCGCCAAGTTTCCTCCTGTTCCATCAAAAGTTTATTTCTAGTACCTTCCAATCTGACCATAGCAGCCATAGTTTCCTGAGATAATAGTCCTCCTCCATCCCCTTCATAGATCAGTAGTAGTTCAGCCTCAATCTGTTTCAATGCAATATCCTCCCTCCTTCTCTTATCAAAAGCCCACAATTTTACATCTCCCTTTAAACGTTGGATGTTCTCGGCAAATTGAAAAGCCGCAGTGCGCTCATGATCCACATCATACGTCCTCCATAGGTCCAGAAAAAGACTTTTAAAGGAATCATCTTTTAACCAATTCTTGTTAAATTTAAGAGAGCTTGGAGGATTGATGGGTCCTCTCCTAATCTCTAAAAAGATCGGGAAGTGATCAGAATCCCCACCACTCCCAACCCACTGTCTGAGTTGAAAAAACCTGTCCACCAGCCTCTCAGCCACCAGGAACCGGTCCAATCTTTTAGCCACCCGAGCCTCGCCACTCCTATTATTCCTCCATGTAGGTTTCAGTTTGATAGGTTCTATGTCCAGCAGATTTTTACGAACCAGCATCTGTTGGAAGTATCCAGCCATTGGATCCACATGCGCTCGAGGGCCCCAAATTTCAGTTTGCCCTAAAGTGAAATTTAAATCTCCCCCCACCACAACCGATTCACCATCCAAGAGCTGCTCCTGCATAATTGAATCCCAAAAGAGGGCCCGATTGTCATAAGGTCCATAGACATTAACCACAGTGAAGCAAGTACCCAAGTCGACTGAGAGAAATTCAACTCCCAAGACAGAAGACATCCCCCATGCATTGATGAGTTTTACCGCACAATTCTTCCATCCCACAGCCAGACCCCCCGAGCATCCCCGAACGTCCAGAGTCACGAAGGTCCAGCCAGCCATCCAAAGTTCCAATTTTTCCTTGACAATAACACCTAGTCCTAAAGTCTCTTGTAGCAAAATCACATCAGGGTGTTCAAGAGTAAGCACCCTCATGAAGGCTGATTCTTTTTAGACCCAGCCAGGCCCCTACAATTAAAGGACATGATCTTCATGACCGAACATGCGTCCGGGCGTTCACTGCTCTAAGTGCCCTCTCAATCGAAACCTGTTTCCCAGCCCGAAGATCTAATCTGGCCCTGTTCTGAGCCTTAGATAAATGAGACCTGCGACCTCTGCCTCTCCGCGTCGGCATCTTCTCTTTTCCTAATCCCCCCCCAGATAACTTAGTGCATGAACGCAGATTATATCCCGAGGCAGAGGACTCAGGAGAGGAGGGTTCAGAGACTGTATCCATCTTCCCAGGATCAGGGTCCATATTGATCATATTGTCCTCCAAAAGGAGAGGAGGCAAATCAAGATGCTGAACAGAGGATACTTCCACCGGAGAAATAAGATCCCCACAAAGGCCCGAGGAGAGGGTAGTCGGGAGAATCGCAGAGTGTCCCGACAGGGATAAATTCTTCAGCCCCTCAGACCAATCTATCCCATCCACAGTGCACATATTAAAGAGGACCTTAACAGAGGGCGTTAAAGAAAAGGAAAGCTTACCCGTGAAAGAAGATCCCGGCACCTCAGTCACATCCAAAAGATCAGAACAATGTACATCTTCAGCGGGTGCCCAATTAACCTCAGCTTGTAAGTCCCGCATCACTTCCGTATCCTGGCCAAGAGGCTCCAATTCCTCCACATCCTGGTCTACAACCAAACTTTCCCTCACTGGCGTCGAAAAGGAGTTCAAAGGTTCCTTAGGTGCATCCAAAACATCCATAGCAGAGTGATTTCGGGGACCCCCATTGTGAGTGCAAACCGAAAGGTGGCAAGCAGACGCCGGGTGACCATAAACATGACACCGCCTGCACCTAAAAGGCACATTCTCATAATCCAGCATCTGAGGTATGCATTCAGGCCCCCACTCCAGATTAATGACCTCCGGTAAACCTTCCCGGATATTTAAATTGACCAATATTCTAGCAACCTGTTTGTAATGGGTCTCCAGAAAGGAGAGATCAGCCTCCAGAAAATGTCCAAGAATATCCCCAATCTTTCGAAAGTGTTTAATATCCCAAAAATGCAATGGTAGTCCCGGTAATCTAACCCAAACCAGAATGGAATCAACCCTCTCCCGACTGGCATCAAAGAGAGGATGCCAGGGTTTCAGTAAAACCGGCGAATGATCCAAGTGCCAATTCCGGTCCAGAATCTTGTGTAGATCTACCTCAGTTTGAAGTTCCACCGCAAACCATCCTCGTAGCAGCATGTCCACCCCAGGTGTGTAGCCTAGCACCTCGCGCCAGTGAGATTCCACCCAATCCATCACAAACGGTCGAGCAAATGATCTGCCCATGACCCTTCCCACCAGCGTCATCTTAGACATTTCCAAAACACGATCCCAGGCAATATCCTCACCTACAGCATAACTGCCCACAATGCGAGTTTTAATCCAACTCCGCTTCCGTCTCCTGCTCGAGCCCTTCAGTAGAGCCCCAACCCCGGATGCGTGCCTTCCTTTGTGCTTCGTACCAGCCACAGGAGGACTTTCAAAACCACGGTGTTCAAAAATCTCCAAAGGCACACGCGTATCAACTGCAAGTCCACCACATTCCGTCCCACATAGCTTCTGAACCTGACGAGCCACCCCCTCATCCGCAATCCGCCCAAAACCGGCCACCGCTTCGAACCCCTCCCCCACGCCAGAAACCGGGAACCCTAAATTCCGATCAAAAAATGCTCCATCCCCCCTCCAAATCGAACTACCCAAAAAGTCCACTGACGTACCATCACAATCCAGATCCTCCGGCAGTAGGTTTTGAGGTGTGAAGGACATGTATTCACATGGTGATATTCCATATTCCGGTCTCCTCTGCCCCACCCCGGTAGTGTCAGTCCCAAAAGGTCCCGGCATTGGGATCTCCTCCAAGCCCTCCCACTGTCCTCCACCTGGCATCCCCCATACATCCAGTGCCTCCAGCTGGGCACCAGAGCAGCCAACCAATACCATTTCCTCCAAAGTAACCACAACCTCTGAATACTGTTGCAAACCCTAACAAGAAAACCAAAGCACCGACCCAAACAGCACCAAAGCGCCAGCCAAGTAGAATCTGACGAGCCCTGAGGCAATAGTAAATACAAAACCTCGGTATCATCCGCCCTCCATCAACAACTCAGAGAGTTAATGCTAATCTCGAATCCGAGAGGCACATGGTATACAACGATCTGCAATCAAAAAAACTTACACGCAGGTTATGGTTTCGCTAATCCGAACAAAACGAAGGTGCAGAAAACACCAGCCATGTTCAATGCATGGTCCATGCCCTCGATCTGTTACAGAGTTCGGCTCCTCCTTCTCCAACGCCGCCATCTCCTCCCCATCCAATAAGTTTTAAATCAACGATGTGTGAAAAAAAAAAAAATGTCAAATCAACCATGTACTATTGCAAACAATTTAAATGATTTGATTATAGTACTATGCGAAAATAAGGTTATTTTCCAATGACTTGATGTAGTTGGTGATGGTCTCTAGGATGTGATATCAACACCACAAGATGGATGCTCTCTCCAAAAATAGTTTGTATACCTACAATAATTGTTGGGGTGGATCCCACTAGATTGCTCGTTGATTAAATTATTTTTTAGTGATTGCCCATTTTTTATATAACCCACAACTCTCTACTACGTATGTCTCTCTCCCTTGGCTCTTTTAGGCCATTGGCCCATCCTTCTCTACATTGTCAGTATTAGGTCACACAACAATCCCTTTGTTTTGAAAGGGATACTGATTTTCCATAATGATGGGATTATTGTGTGCAGTTTCACAACTTTAGAATGCATGTATTTCAACAAAAGGCAAAGTATCTCTATGTTGACATTAAGATCTAGAATAAAATAATATTGTGTTATATATTTTAGAGGAGGGACATATGTATGGAGATATCACAACTACACACTTATATATAACTTATTTACAAGGTGGAGGGTTTGGAGGAAAAATATAAGATTTTTCTAGAGTCAAAATTCCCACATATGGTTGCTAAGCAAAGGGGATCAAAATACAATTTTTTTTCCAAACAACCATGAAAAAATAGAATTGTAATAGAATGCCCTTTGTTTAAAAGGAAAATTTTAGAATCAAACCAAGAGATTGCAAATGAGTTAACACGATACTTTAGAGAAACTTTAATTGAACCACCCTTAAACTACTAAAAGAAAACCACACATCAAACTCTTCATAACTTTTCTTTTACTATTCTCTTAAAATAAAAAATTATGGAAAGTATTTAAAAAAAATCCATATTGGTTCATAAAATAAAATATTACGAAAAGTAATTAAAAAATTACGTTCCTCTATAAAATAAAAACTTAAACCCGATCTATCAATCAAAAGAGATCAAATTTCTTGAATTTAAAATTAAAAAAAAAATATACCTCAAGAAATTAGATCTCTCTCTGTACTTGATAAATCCAAGTTTAAGATAAACCTATACTAGTTTTAACTTCGTTACATCTATTTTACTTCCCATTTTTTTTTCATTTTGGTGTTCCTTTTTCTAAAATTCTGCAATAACACAAAGTGGTTCACCTTGAATATTATAATTTTTTTTTACAAAGTGCATGTGCATGGAGCACTTTACATGAATTAAATTCACTTTTTGAAACTAGAGTCGCTATCGAAGGGTGACATGGGTTTTGGAAAATACAAAAGAAATGTCTCGCTCAACAAGCTAGCATTTGTCCACCAAACAAGATGCGCTGTCAACAAATTTCATTAGAAAAATGCAGTGGAGAGAGGCAATGATTATGAAATTTTAGGCAAAAATAATTAGAAAATGTGTGGATGCTTGCCACGAAGAAACCAATACGGGAGAAAGATCGGACAGTTCTATGTATCGTGGTCGACTTCTCTGCTAAAGGATTGCTGCTAGTTGAAAGTCTTGTCTTGTATGTACATTACTCATTATCGTTTTCATTTAAAGGATTCCTGAATCCCAAGTTCGTATCATTCCACCAACATCACCGAGTGAAGAAGAGGAAGAGGCAGGAGGCAGGTTGACCATGGAATCTACCGCCGTTTCACCCCAATTTGTTGAAATCACCGAAACCTCACAAGGCAAGTCCTTCTTAGGTTTTTTCCCATCTCATCCGTCTGGATTTATCAAGTTCAATAAGTCCATTTGGTACAGATGATAGGACGAATAAAATAGATAAAATAGACAATATCAGCAAAAAGGCTTTCCCCAGACTTAATTTTTATGTAGAATTCAATTGCCAGAGATGGTTGAAACTTCAAAGCTGAATGTAAGCTGTCTGTAAAAGCATGCATTTATTATGTTGTGCTGTTCCCGGATGCTGCTTTAACTTGCACCATGCAGTAATAAGCTTATATAAGGCTCAATGCTCTTTATTATGTTATTCTTTAAGTTACAGAATGGGAATGGCGTCAAATCGATCAGAAACATGATTCTCTGCTTTAGGTCACTGGGCTATTTTAGAAACTAGCAGGATATAATTGTTTATTTCTCAAACTGCAAATTGCTTTGTTTTGGGCAGTGAATGAATTCAGAAGTCAAGAGTTAACCAAGCTAACAAAGGATGATGCAGAGGTTCCAGTTTTGTCGGTTTCTGAGGTATCTCTCTCGTGATACAGACACACACATACACCCCACATGCACACATGCAAGCGCTCTAGAAATCAGAGTGATCTGTCTGTCGACGGTGCGAGTGTCCTATGCATTTAACATCATTCGAGTGTCTTTATATTCGTATGTAAGTAGATGCCGCACTTCTTTTATAAGATGGCATATTATCAATTTTTTTTTTCTTTTACATTCCTTGATTCAAGACTAGTGTTTTGTAGTATTGAAAACTATATAAGCTAGGAATTGAACCCCAGATGTCTACGGCCAGTGGGCTGCTCTACTGCTAAGCTACGTTCCCCTTCATGACAGAATCCTTAATGGTTTAATTTGGAAGCATGAATCCTTAAGGTCTCCTAGCCAACTTGGCCTTGTGTTGAAATTTGGACACTCTGGGAATCAAGCCCAAGTCCTGCCTGAATTTGATGGATTTGTTCCACCCCTTCGTATGCCAACGCCATCTCATTAGTTTGCCCTCAAATCAATATATTGTCACTAGAATGGAGGATCCAATGCATTCAATACAGACCCAAGATTTCGTAGTCACTACTATCATGTACAATAAACAAAGAAGCATGGGAGAAATCTCCAAATTTCATCAGATCTGAGAGAGTTCTTCATTGTTTTCATAACCAATGAGAAAATTTAGATAGTGAGATTGCAAAATCCTCGAACCAATAGTTTGTTGATGTTTTGTAGCTTGGACAGATACTTTCATGGGGTGGATGTCTTGCCCATGGGAATTGTCACCATGACCTCTCTGGTACTTAGGAAGTTCACTTTAATTAAATGACTTATTAAAGTGAATGCCCTTTTATAATTAATTGGGGTTAATTTGGAAAAAAACCTAAGTTTTGGGGCTTTAGTAATTAATCAAATGAATCTTAGGCCTTGATTTTAAGTGAGTGAGATTTAATCTCAACCATTGAAGTTAGGGTTTTGGTTTATCCCAAAAGTATAAAATGCATCTAAGGGGTGCATCTAAGGGGAGAGGAGAAAGACACAAGAGAGAGACTCAAGCATTGAGTGAGAATTAGAAGGACATTCTGATTGTCAGTCTCTTGGGGCAAGGGTGAAGAAGAACTTGCATTCTATTGTGGGAGAGAAAAAGAAGGACTTTCTGATTTCCAGGGCTAGAAGAGAGTAAACAACAATCCAAGAGCTGCAGGCAACCATACACGTTAGGCAGAGGCCTAGTTGAGATGAAAAACCAGGCAGAAAAGGCTGAAACAAGTGTACAGTACAACCATGCAGAACATGTCGTATGGATTCCACATAGTTGTGCAGACAACCGTACGGAATCCACACATCCGTACAGACAGGTCTGTATGGATCCATAGTCTGTACAGTCATACGGACAGGGCGGTATAGGTAGCATAAAACTTTTTTTTTTCTCGATTTTTCGTGAAGATTTCCGAGGCAGAATTTCAGAGAAAATTGGTTTTCTGAAGGGCAAGGTTTGCTATGTATTTTTCAGGGCCATTTTCCCAGTAAGGGAGCCCTTATAAGCTTGGATTACTTGTTAATGAAAAGGTGATTTAGAAGGGCATAAATTTTTTTGTGTTCATGTGATCTGTTTCCTATTTTGCTTCCGCTGTAATTTTTTGTTGATAGATTTCAACAGTATAATTTAATCAGTGAGCTGTTAAAGTAATTTTCAGCAAGTGAAAATCACTAGGAATTATTCTATCTAGGTCTGGGATCAGAAAAATTAACATGGTATCAGAGCAGAGACTCTGAGAGGGAGCAAATTTGAATTCTATTGCAGCAGATCTAATAGATCTGAGTGACCAATAGGAAGATCTAGTGTAGATCCGGGGTTTAAAGCAATAGATCTTGGTGGGTGCTTGAAGGACAAAGCACACAACAGTTGTTAGTAGCAGATCCAGTTATGGCAGCTACCAGTCTCAGGTTTGAAGGCAGGTTAGATGGGGCATCTAGCCATGGAAGGCAAGAGTAGTCTTGTTGTTGAAGGAGTATGATCTTTGGGGGATTGTGGAGAAGGCAGTTACCAAACCAACAGATCCAGCTGATTTGGAAGTCTATGAGAAAAAAGAGATCAAGGCCCAAAAGTGATCCTAGATGTTGTGAAGGATCTGTTATCACACCATAGTAGCTGGGCTACTATTCTTGCTGAGCAGATATCTGCACTTTTCAGAGCTTTGCTTTTACAGAGATCAGCTATGATGAGCTTGTTTATTTGAGATCACTTACAGACCAGAGCAGGATATGTATCAGACATTGATTAGACCTTGTGCCAAGGCTGAGCCTTGCGAGCCTAGATTTGATGACCGATGTGACCCTTTGTTCCATACAGTTTCAATTCAGTGCTTAGAGTTCCGGATGCTATTATTGCAGCAGTGTTTCAGTTGTTTATGGATGATTATTATGATATGATGTGACCTATAGGCTTATGATTATTAGCACTGGATTATTATGATATGATGTGGCAGTACTATTTTAAAATGAATTATCTTGGATGATCTTATAAATATAAAAATGGATGTATTACTTGCACACTAAGGTTTCCTGACAATACTCATTGGTTTCATAATCCACCTGTGAGCATAAATATGGTCTTTCCTGACATCTTTGTCTGCTAGCCTAGGCACCACATTCATTTGATTCCATCCATCCATGACCTTCCTGATTTGGCTTTCACCTTTGACTGCCTTCTTGACTTTTTGATATGGAGGATTTCCCCATTTCTACCTCTGTGTTGGACCGCATCCATGTTTGTTTTGTGTCTCGGCTCTAAGTTGGTGACAGAACTTGCCTTTGGCAAGTTGGATTGTATGCCTAAATCATTCTGGTCGGTTGTCCCGATGTTTGGCATTGTGCAGAAGTCCCTCTAGTTGCTTGAGTTGTTGTTGGCTAAAACTGAAAGCACATGTACTACTTATATTGGAAATGATTATAAAGCCTGTGAACTTAAAATTCTAGAATGTGTTTATCAACACAAGTGAATAAAGGCTATAGCAATGAACTGCTAAAATACCCCACGAAGGGTATAGAAAAGGTCCAAAAAGCAATGGTTAATCAAAAGCTATATCTATTATTGCTGACCTTGTAAATGTAAATATGCCCCCGATGCAAGCTGCGATAAGTTGTGCTTCTTAGCGCATGTGAAATCCCAGAGGGGTCATATAGGCCAAAAGGCCATGGAAATGAAATGAATGATCCTAATGAACCTGGATCAACTTGATGTAGACATGATGCCTAAGTTGAATAAACACTCTCTAAACAACTTATCCATTTGTGAGGCACAACCCTTCCCTTTGTTGTTTTGTCCAGCACAGAGTGTAGCGCCCCCTTTCCCCGTCCAAAGTGTCATTTAGTTGAGTTTGGTCAAGTCATCCCCTTTGCCTACCCTTGTCCTTAGCCTTCATCCTTAGCTAGTAGTTAGGCCATGTCCAATGGGTGAGTATGTCTTTAAAGCTTTTGTGCAAGTAAAATATAAATAACATTGGAATATATATATGTATTAACTACCACTGAATGATGTTTGTACTTTAAGTTAAGCTGTGAATGTGATTAAAGGAATATGTCTTAGTCTATTGTTATAATCTAGTCTTTGGTTGTATTTTGACCTAGTCAAACATAGTTTGACCATGGTCATTCTTGGGATCCGTGATGAGATGCATCATTTGTGCTTATGGATGATGATTTATGGTCCCACATACACTTACTGATGATTCCATATGATTCAGATGATGATTGATGCAGTTGAGCAGTTTTATTATTATTTCCAAATCATCATATTTTACACTGTCCGGGTATGGTGGACCATGCTGATGACCCCACAAGTTATCATAAGGTGTATGAGTACTCATTTCTAGTGGATTTGGGTTGTCTGGATCCATTGAGACACTTATCTTTCAGTTCTGGGCACTTCTGACAATGATAGTTGCAGTTATCCACCTGTTGACCAGTTTGGGCGTGCTGATCTAGCCTGTCCAGCAGAGGCTTTGGAGGCCAGTCGTTGCCTAGGGCACTGTGTAGGAAGGGGGTGGTCCAACCACTTGTTTTTACCATTATACCCCCTTCCAGACAGCTTGGTGCACTCAGTTTGATAGCACAGGCACCTTGGGTGGCAGTTTGGGGCACTTTCAGGTTTTTCAGGACGATTAAAAAATGGAAATAAAAGGGTCACTGCGGAATTCGATTTGGGAAATTGAGGCAAGGTTTTGGCACTTGGTCTTCTCAGAGGTCTTCCAGGGTGAACCTCCCTTCTTCCAGATCAGTTAGCATTAGTCAGTGGGGTCCACAATGGCCACAGGAGGCCTTTTACTGCATTTCTCTCTCAGTTTTGGAGATAGGATTTTGATCATTTGTGTTATTTGGACATGTCATGGTCCTATTATTTTATATTATTGCGCCATGGTGACCTAGTGAAGGATTGATACCTCCTAGCCCCACCATGTGTCGTTTGAGTCTTGTTCGTCATATATGGTGGGCCCATGTTACTTAGACCCCTTTGAGGCATGACTTCACCCTCCTTAGAGACTTTTGAGGCATGACATCACCCTCCTTTTGAGTGATCCATGTGATGTATTGTTAGGCTCATCTTAGCCGTTGATTATTATGTTGTATCTTTTGATCTCAACCACTCATTTCAAAAAGTGGTTTTGTGGTTTAGGGTTTTGGTCTTTATTATCCTATAAAAGGAGGAGACACTCCTATTGTAAAAGCACCTTTGGAGCTCTTGAATATTGGAATAGAATACTTCTTTGTGGATCTACTTCTCTTGTTTAGATGGATTCTTTTGCAAGTTGAATATACAATATCTTCTCTATGTATCATTGTGGATCTTGGGTTACAAGTTGTTTTTCTGTAGGGAGGCGGAATTGGTGAGGAGGACGATTTGAAGGAGGCTATTGTTGGGGGGACCCACATATCTTCTCTTGGGTTGATCTTTGTGACAGGGAGTATCATTATTGTATCTTTGTGACATAGTTGATGCTTTCTCTTACATCTCTTCATCATTTTCATAATTTTCTTACTTGGCATGTTTCTAACTTGATCTTGTCTTGTAGGAGGAGGACGATTTGGCCATCTTTGGAGGAGGACGTTTTGGCTTGGAGCACTAGATCTCACTCTTGAATATACACATAGGGGAATGCTATCAATTTGCAAAGTGGCCACAAGCATTTGAGGTATGTTCTACAAGGTATGTACCTAGATCCATTCATTCTTCTTCATTGGTCACAAAACGCTTAAAATCAAAACCCTCATTTTACTTTTTCTAGATCTACTTGGATCTAGCTTGGCTTTGGGGATAATATTAAGAACCCACCTCTATAGCATCCACGACAATTCGAATTTATAGTTTGGTGGTGATTGGCCTCCATTTGACACATTTCCCAAAGCACCTAGCCCTCCTTGAGGCAATTCGCACTCCTTGAGGAAGGCTAGTTGGGCTAGTTCCTTGACATGGGTAGGCGAGATCCCACTTGATTTGGGTAGATCCACCTTGATAACCTACCCCTAGTGCTTCACCTTGTGGGCCCCATTCTTCATTTTGAGGGTTGAGCCCCACTTGGGTCACTTGGTGATGCATTTTCAATCTTAGATCTATGGAGATCTAGCTCACATTGGGGCATGCCATTTCAAACCCACCTTGATAATTGCCTTAACTACCCCGATCTACATTTTGGTGAAATTTGGACTCCATTTGCCCCCTCATCTTAAGGCACTAGTCTCCCTTGGGTAAATCGCCCTCCTTGGGAAAGTGTTCTTTTGCTAGATCCCATATGTGGGTGTTGTCTACTCATCTTAGATCCATAGATCTACATCATTGCATCCCCTTAGTGCCATCTCACCCCTAATTTGACCAAGTGGGCCCCATTTGGACCATTTTCCACTTTTTAAGGAGTGGACCCCACTTGTGTATTTTCATGGTACTAGATCTATCCATTTGAGCTTCATAAGTGGCCTTAGTCATTCATTGGTTGAAACACTTGTCACCTCCTAAGTCTCCTCAACCACACTTAAACTCTTGGGTCAACTTAATCTAACTCACTCATTGGTTTCCGTAACTCAATCTACACATTTCCCTAGGAACCTTTGGGTTAGCTAATCTTCATTGATTGGCTAGGGTCTCCCCCTTGATCTTGATTAGTCTTGATCTAAAGTGAAGAGTGCCTCGATTATCGTGACTCCCAGCTTGCATTGGGAACCGTGGCATCTCTTGGGTCACCTCTTTAGTTGTCCATCTCCTCTACTATCCCGGATGGGATACCTCTAGGGACAACTACAAGTTGTGTGATAACATTTTTGGCGTCGTTGCCGGGGAGGTAAAGGCTTACCTCAGGTGTCTGCAAATATCCATGCATAACTCATATCTTATCGCATCCGGATTAATCTAGATGGTTATCATTTTGATCTTTAACTTAAACATAGCCATCTATTTGTCACTCATCTCTCCCTGCTTGTTAACGACAGATCATCTTTGTAGAAGAGAGTTAAAATCTACTTGGTGACTCCACATAAGCAACTCCATTGGTGATCGATCCTATTTTTATCTAGAACCCATGGGGTGCTTCATTCTGTATTTAGGTTTCTTGATTTTTCTTAGTAATTGCCATCCATGGCTGCTTTTGAGCGGCTTGGGACTTTCGGTCGATTGAAAGTTTTTGACTTCTAAAAAATTGTTGGGTATCCTCATCATATTCCTCATCAAGCTCGTGAAAGGTTGCCTAAATTCGATGGAAGTTATGATATCTCTGCTAAAAGGCACCTTCTCACCTGTAGGGAAATTTTTAACGAATTATCTATAACCTATGAGGATGTATCTATGAAACTATTGGCCTCATCTTTCCAAGGAAGAGCTGAGCTCTGGTTCTTGAATTTGAAACCCAATAGCATTTCCGAATATGACATGTTTGAACATAAATTCTTAGAAGAATGGGGAAGTGAATACGATGATATATATTCTTCAAATCAAATCCAAGATCAAAACCTTCCCCTTTTTGATTCTATTGTCAATCAAATATCAAGTAAATTGTCAACATCCGGAGATGACCCCTCCTGCCCAATTTCTTTTGAGGATGAGTCTTCACTTCTGAGTCAATCGAAAGTCAAATCCCTAATCATTGTATAAATGGTAAATTTTCAAATTTCTTTTTAGGTAGCCCTAGTCCCGATCCTAAGGAAATTTCTGAGGATGAGCTTTTAGTCAACAAGTCTATTGAAGTTCCTCCTCCAGAGAAACTCATTAGTCATTCTATCTTTATTGATCATTCAATTCCTTATCACCTTATTGAAGAAGAAGAAAGTGGGGACATTGACCAAGATCCTTTAGTGGTGCTTTTGCATGATCATTGTGCAAATAATCAGGATGTTTTAAATGAACTTGTTAATTTTCTTCTTGACAATATAAATAAAAATGATAATTTATCCTCATATGAATTTAATGATGAATCTATAGAAGGTCAATCTCAAGATGAGGATTGTTAGATTTCATACATTCATAGCATAATAATATAAATGCATAACCAAGATCACTAGAAGCAAGACAAAGCACAAAACAACAACACAGAGTTTACCCTGGGAAACCCAATTGGGAAAAACCCAACAACCTTCACATAGAGATGATAATCCTGAGATCAGAGTACAAATAAGAAAAGAGAAAATTTGGAAATGTCTTCCACAAGTAGAAGCCCCAAAACAACAACCTCCTCCAAGTGATGCGAAATCAACTCTCTCCAAGTGATGCGCAAATGCTAAGTGTGAGAATGAGATAATGAGGTGCACTAGCCTCTTATTTATACAAGTGCAAAAACCATAAAATCCCTAATTGGGCTGACTTCACCTGGGGGCAATTTAATAATTCAAATTTAATATTTTTCTTTTGTTTATTTGCACCCTGTTGTGGCCACAACAGATCCCATGCTTAGCTGAAAGCACGGGAACCCCATGTTGAATAAACACAAAGGTATTTTGGTGAGTACTCTGTAAATATGAGAATTTGGGTTTTCACTTGTTTAGATCTCTCACCCATACTTTTGTCCTGCATGTTTCCCTCTTTTTGGATGATCTCTAATTGCCCGGTTTGTTGAAATCCTCAAAATTTTGAGTATTTTGTCTTTGCTTCAATCAACTCGAAAACCCGACAGTTAGGAGACCCGAAACCCGCAACTCGACAGTTTCGGGTTGCGGGGTGTTTGTTTGTAGTTTTGAAATTTGGTCAACTCGAAACCCGCAACCCGACGGTTGTGGGTTGTGGGTTCGTCTTGTGATAATCTTGGGAAACTATCATCCCGAAACCTGAAACCCGAAAACCCGCAATTGCGGCTTTCGGCTTTCGGGCTCTCTCTTTTTATTTATTTTGTTGCGCTAGGTAGTTGTTTTCGGTTTACGAGTGTGTCATTCCCAAAACCCGCAACCCGCAAGTGTCGGGTTGCGGCTTTCGGGAACACGTTTCTCATTTTTCGATTGTGATTATTCCCGAAACCTGAAACCCGAAACCTGCAATTGCGGCTTTCGGCTTTCGGGAATTCTTTTTCGCCTTTGCCGTTTGCGTGACCCCACAACCCGCAACCCGCAATTGTCGGGTTGCGGCTTTCGGGATCCCTTAATAAATTTTGTGAATAAAACTTCCGCGTGACCCCGCATCCCGCTTCGGTTAATTGCGGCCGTTCATTTGTTCTGATCGCACGGTCATCTTTAATCTGGTGAATTCAATAAATAGGGTTTTTCCTATTTTATTTTTACCATTTTACTTTTGAAGAATTACTCCGTCGCATTGTTGTTTTTACCGTGGATTCCGTATCAGGTGCCGTTTTTCCGTTTGTTTTCTATTTTGGGTAAGCTTACTGTCATCCTTACACTACCAGTCTGCAATTTTGCTATTTTTGGATTGATATTGATTTTATTTTTTTTATTGATCAGAAATTGCAAGTTCTTTCGCCATGTCGAGAGGTACACGTTCTAAAACTCCACTCAAAGATCCCCTGACCAAAGACCCTAATTTTGGTTTGCTCTCCGACACCAGTGAGCGAGTCACTGAGACATACCAGATGGATTGGTCGAAAATATACGCCATTTTTGATAATGACGACCTTTCTCATATTGAGAACGATAGACCAGTGTACGAGAGAATTAGGGCTTCCCAAATTCATGCTATTGCTGCGCGCCCTGCTATCCTGCCTTACACGGATGCTGTAAAATGGATAATTGAGAATGCCAGTGTTAAAGACCGTTGTTTTAGCGATAGCACAGGGTGCCAATTAACACATTTTCGCCCGGAGGTTTTTGTCCGAGCTTTTACTCTGAAACCACATGTACAGACCCTCTCCCCGGAGTTTATACACTCGTCCAAACCTCGGTTCAATTTTAACGAGATGATTAGGTCATGGATGCTTAAGCCTAACGCCTTTGTGCCTAAGGCTGATAACCTTTATCCCATCGTTTGGTTTAAGGAACCCTACTCTTTATTGGCAGCCATGCTCTGCAGGCTTTTTGGTCTACCGAATTGTTCTCTTTTCAAAGCAGAATGGGCACCTATAGCGCATCATGTGCTAGTCACATGCGAGTCTTTCCCATGGGCCTCTATCCTGTCAGCTGAATTAAAGAATGCCATTCATGAATATCAAAAGGCTCCAACTCATAAGAAACCACCCTTTTTCCTATCTGCATATGTCCTTGATGTTTTTTGCTCAGAGTTTCAGTACCCTAACTTGGGTTGGAATTGGACCCCTTCAGACCCTCCTGTACACATTTATCATTCGACACTGTGGGAAGAGAATTTTGCACCCTTGTTATATGACATTTGTGACCACTTCATGGGTACCATCTATTTCAAGATCTTCAGGCAACAACCACCTGCATTCTCAGAAGATGCTAAGACTTTCATCAACACCATGGGTGATTGGTATGTAGGTGAGTATTTTTCATACATCAGGATTTGGGGAAGTGACACAGTGCACCTGCTTCCCAGCATTGTTCCGGACAGGATGGTAATACAGGAGGTTTCTTTTCAAACTGTCACTGATGGCATGTATAAGAAACTCACAGGTCCCAGGAAGAAAGGTTGGCCTAAGTTTTCTCTCAATCTTGGTCAGCTGGTTATCCCAACTTCAACTTGGGCTGCAGTTCTTGGTGACCAGATAGCTGCCTTGAGATTAGGTACTGCCCCGAAAAGGAAACATGATCCCAAGAAGTCCCTGGATGCACACCTCAAGCAAATACACATGAAAATAGATTATGCACATGAG
The DNA here is from genome assembly GCA_027924585.1 of Larix kaempferi. NCBI lineage: Eukaryota > Viridiplantae > Streptophyta > Pinopsida > Pinales > Pinaceae > Larix > Larix kaempferi. The sequence goes on from BSBM01000077.1 coordinate 6,386,035, forward strand.
TTAGTTCCAGATGACTTCATATACCAAGGGGTGGACACATTCTCATAGGTTCTAGCTAAGGCAAAAGACTTACAAGAACAACAGTACATTTTAAAGTACCAGAATGAACTTAAGGTTGGAGTTCTGAGTTACAGGGCCATGCAGCTAAATCTCATTGAACAAGCAAAAAGGGACTTAGAAGAGAAAGAGGCTTAGAAGGCCAATGCTCCTCTCATGATTACATCCTCTCATGGAAACAAAGGTAAAGCTCCTCTAGGGGAACCCTCTCAAGAGAAAGCTGGTGAAGAAGTTAAAGCGATGTTGTAGTCATCCTGTGAATCCAAGCAACAGATGGCACAATTGACATCAATGTTACATACTTAATTGCTGGAACCTCCAAAGCTTGCAGTCAACATTCAACTACCAATTGCATCAAATGTTCAAATCTCTACTGAAGAAACTCAAGAAGATGATGACTTGGTCATAACTCAGGCTAGCCCTGCTAAGAGGCAGAAAGTCCTGCCTTCTTCATCACAGGTTCCTACAGTTGACATAATATTTTGTGATGAAGAAGTGGTCCCACCTCCTCCGGTACCAGTAATAGAAGAAGTCACTGAAGATCCGAAGACTGTCACTGAATTGTTGGATAGTATTGATATGAATCAGTCCTTCCCTGAGCAATTAGTGTTAGAATTTAATGCTGCTCCTGGCATTGCATCATCAGCATTTACGTTGCCATCTGTCCAACTAGCCTCTACTGTGCCTTTAGGGGGAACACTTCCATTTTCCTTATCACACTTGTTCAACACCCTCAATGACACTACTATCCCATCGCTTGAACACTCAGTCCCTTTATCAATTCCATTGTCTATTATTGCAGAAGTCCAGCCTTCGGTTGTCCCTCTGCAATCACCCATAGTCATTTTATCAACAACCACTACTGATGTATCTTCTAAGATTTCCTCACCATCTTCACCCACCAAAGTTCATAGTCAACTTCCACTTCCAGAAGCTAATGATGACACTCAAGTTCCATTATCTGAAGCCTTTGTTTCAATTCCTTCCCCAGATAGAGTTTTGTCAGTTCCTCAAGCTATCACTACATCTTCAGTTACTACTCAAGTCACCATACCTATTCCTACCCCTGTTGTCACCCAAACACCCTCACTAATCTCAACAGTTAGTGTCATTTCTACTTCCACACAGTCAATGGTTGAATACATAGATGAAGATGTAGTACCCCTTGGGAATTACTTCTATAGCAAGGATGATAAGGCAGTAATGAGAAGGACCAGGAAAAGAGGTCAAGGTCAAGGTTGTTTGGAAGCACCCGAACCAGATCAAGTAATATGGGCTCCCAGGACCAATAATCCAAGAATTGAGGCAATTGAAACAACAACATCCTTAGGAGCCTTTGCCACTGCTAATTGGGATTTGGTCCAGGTTTTGGATAAGGAAGTTGACCTTAGGGATGAAGAGATCAAAAACCTGAAAGAGGAATTGGCTGAAGCTAAAAAACAATATTCTACTGATGTGGCTAACCTCAGGAAAACTTGGGCAAGTAAGTTGCAAGACCTAGAGCAAAAGAATGCCACTCTTCTCACTGAACTTAGTCTCTCACAATCTCAGCATTCCATTGACGTTGAAAAAATAGCTTCCTTGGAAAAGCAGGTTGAGGATGCAATTGCAAGTGCAGCCTCTTCAAGTTTTCTCAAGTTTACACCCTCTGATTTTAAGAATCTGGCCCTCAAGGTGAATTAGGATCATCATAAACTGTTGGAGAAGGTTTACATTGCTTTGGATGAAATCAGGGAAGATTTCATTAATTTTTCCAAGATGTCCTCCACCCTTTAAGAACAAAAGGAGAAGAGACTCCGAGCTTTTAAGGCTCAGGAGGAGATCGGTGAATGGCAGGGGTATATTAAGAATCCGCCACAAGATATCCCAATCCTCAGCAGTTTCCAGATTAAGAAGATCAAAGGTTCTCTAAATACTTGGCTCGATTATAATGAAACAGCTGAAGAGATTATCAATAAATCAAAAGATATCTGCACCAGGCGATGGTATGCAGTTGACAACATTATGCATGTTCTAGGCTTACCATTAATGACCCCTATCCTAGAAGCTTTGCCGCCAAAATGCAGACTTGAAGAGCTTGAGAGCAGGTGTGAGGAGTTCGCACAGAAGATTCGGGATCTTGAACAAGTCAGCATTCAAGATGTGGATCATTTGGTTAGAGAACCGGTCGTCATGGAAGGCAAGATTCATATGTATCTTCGCACTTGGCACAAGTTGGCAAAGCATGATATGGAGAATAATGTGTGCAATGTTCAGCTAGCTTTAGAATCTGTCAGTTTCTCAAATATAGATGAGTTGTTAGACATATATGAGAAATGGCAGGATTTCTATAGTTTGATCTGATTTTGTAATCCCTATGTCTGGGGAGTCTTTATTTTTCTATTCAGCTGTAATTTCCTATTTAAGAAGGAGGACCTCTCGTACTTAGGGGTTGGTAATTTTGTAGTAGTAAGTCAGCAGAAGACTGGACTGGAGATACTCTGTTGAGCAGAGCTTTTTTGTAATTTCTGTATAAGACCTCTTCATACAGTAAAGTTATCTTTTAATCTATCTTCTGTTATTCCTCAAATTTCTTTGAGAATTTCTGATTTATACTTAAAATTGTCATCTGTTATATATTTGATCTTTTGCTAAACATTTGTTAATGTATGAATCTGTTGTATTGATTTCTCTATATGACTGGTTTATGTTTCTAAGTACTTCATTGAGTTTTTTCAATATAAGTATTTTCATGTTTTATTTCTGCAAATGATTCGGTGCATATAAATTTATATAATCATTGTTAATTTTTAAATGAGCAGAGTGATTACAGACTGGATCTTGAATGAGCCTGAATACTTGAAAGATTGTCATTTAATTTTCATTAACTGATAATAATTTAAGTTAACAAGTAATACAACTAAAGACATTTCTGTTGAAGCTGTTCAAGTACTTGTTTAATCATATCTCAAGACCAATCTGCACATAATCAAGCTTTCATTTTAGAATAGGCTAACTTAGATTAGTCTCCCTTTTCTAGAATAGGTTAGGTTAGCTTTGCATTACCATATCCACACCTTGGTTTTCCTTGACTGGAAAACTGATCTTATAGGTCAACTCACCTACTCTTAGAGTGCCAGCGGAGGCCTAATATCTGTGGAGGATCACCTTACCAAACAGGTTGGGGATAGAATTGCCCTTGCGTAGGGTCTTTCGAAGCCTTTCAACTTGGGTTTTCTTCCTCTGTTGAGTGTCTTGGAACATTCCAGCACCTTTGCATCTAGCCTGTACAACCGAGGAATCAACACATCCCAAGGTTTACATTGACTCTTTCATGTGGTTACATAAATAATTACATCCAGTTCATCTCCCTTAGGAGGTACAATCAAGTACAATAAAAGTACAATAAAATACAATGAATAATATCTTCCGAAGTTGCACAAAATCCAACACTCCCTCTCAACGAGGAAGGTATTCTTCGGTCTTCATCAGCATCACGATCATTTGGGTTTCATCTTGTACTCTACACTGTCTCCATCATGTCTATGCATACTGAAGGTTGTCCACACAGTCTCAGTGTATCATCTTCACCAATCCTTTGGTGAGTCCAGGAGAATCACTCGATCCTGGATCCAGGAGAATCACTCAATCCTGGATATCTGAGATAATCAGCTGTGCCATCTCCGCTATACCATTTGCTACCTATCTGGCTCATCTGCCAATGGGTTCCTCCCATACCAGGCTGAGATCTCAGACAAGCAAATGGGCACGACCATCTACTGTCTGTCCGACTCAACTGCCTATGGGATTTCTCCCATATCTGGTTGAGTACCAGGACTGTAGAGGCACTAGTGCAATCACACGGCCAACTGCTGACTGTCCTACTCATCTGCCTATGGGATTTCTCCCATATCTAGCTGAGTAACCGGACTGCAGAGGCACTAGTGTGAACCCCCCCGACCAACTGCTGACTGTCCTACTCATCTGCCTATGGGATTTCTCCCATATTTGACTAAGTAACTGGACTGCAGAAGGCACCAGGATGAGCCCGGCCAACTGCTGACTGTCCTACTCATTTGCCTATGGGATTTCTCCCATATTTGGCTGAGTAATTGGACTACAGAGGCACCTGGGCGAAGCAGGGCAAGCATCTCATCTTTCCCTCTCAAGGAAGGATATGTTCTCTTCAACTCCAAGTCTTCCGCGAAAGTATTCGAACTTCACCCTGGGAAGAGCCTTGGTTAGAACATCTGCAGTCTGGTCGTCTGTCGGCACGTACTGTAACTCGACCGCACCTTTCTGCACCATATCACGAATGAAGTGATATCGAATCTCGATATGCTTCGACCTGTCGTGAAATACATGATTCACTGACATCTGCACACAGCTCTGGTTATCATAGGGAATCACGGTCGGCTCTGGAATCTTGCCGAACAATCCTGCCAAGAGTTTACGAAGCCAAACTGCTTCTCGAGCTGCTGTGCTAGCAGCCATGTACTCGACCTCTGCAGTACCGAGTGCTACCGAGTTCTGCTTCTTGCTGCACCAGGAAATAACTGCAGAATCCAAACTAAAGCAACATCCGGAAGTACTCTTCCGACCTGCAACACCTTCGGCCTAATCTGAGTCTGTAAACCCCTGCAATCTCAGTTAACTATCTGAAGTATATTTCAAACCATATCCCACAGTGCCACGTAAGTATCTGAGCACATGTTTTGCAGCAATTCAGTGAATCTGCCTCGGTTTGCACATGAACTAATTGAGGACATTCACAACAAAACATATATCTGGTCTGGTGTTGGTCAGATACATCAATGACCCAATCAACTGGCGATAAATAGTGGGATCAATCTGTTACACCTAAAATCTATTCATCATCAGATTCAATGTATACATCCCTGAAGTCACCTGGACTAAGTATTTTCATCTAGGAGGATTTGCACTCAATCTTGCAATCTTTTGAGAGGTCGTCGCAGGTTGCACACTAGCAGCATGTGACGTTGCAGTCTGCTCCACTGCAGGGTGCGACGAGGCCTGTTAATGGGCAAAAATAGCTTATTCGAGATCCTTCTCGAAACTTGCTCATTTAGGGGCTTATCCCTGACCTTTAGGGGAGCTGGTACTCGACCCCAAACTCTTTGGGAGTGTTGTCCGCCAGATTGCACACCAGCAGCGGAAATCTTTCGAAAGCTGTCTCTTCACTACAAGTGAGAGAGGTGTGGCCTTGGGGGCAAGCAATGAGCCAGGTACTGTCACCTGAATCCCAGCTCCTCCGTTTAGGCAAACTCCTATCGAAGCCAAGGGTGGTAGTCTCTAAGAAAGAGTTTCACTAAGGCTCAATGTTTTAAGTGTAAAAATGTATGGTGATGCGGATGGGTGTTGTTTTAGGAGTTTTTAGTGATGAAAGACACACGACTTACTTTTAAAATGAAACACAAGATAAGATGCAATCCACGTTGCGAAACAGTATATAAAGACTTGAGATAATTAAGAAACATCCACAGATAAAATTTAAACGATAAAAGGACCAGTGCCTTATCCAATGGGTAACGGAGTCAAAATAATTGAATTGTAGTGCTGGGGGATGCTGAAAAATAAGTCTTGATAGTAACTGTTCGTGAGATCGTTGTGCAAATTATCTTGGTAAATTTCAAAGTTTTAATGGTCTTGATTATTAGGATAAAACCAAGGATATTCAAGAGAAAGTCCGGAAAAGACAGTATCAAGTGCCTCCGTTCAAGGACATGTCGGGCCACCCAGTGCTCTAGCCAGGTCGCGCAATGCTAACCAGCAAACTAGAGGCTGAACATGGAATCCCGCGCCCCCACTAGGAGATTACCCACTGAACTTATCTTATCGCTCAACTCCGGATTGGTTGGTTATGGGGGTGAAAGTTTTATTAGTTATCACTTATGAATTTAACAAGTCTTCCACCTTTCTGAGTACTAACCCAACCGTTTCCGGTTGGCAGAGCATACGGGTGTTGGACGATCAACCAAAAGTAAATTTATTAGGGGGAAAATATGGGTTAAAATATTTTATTATTTAAAGCACTTGTTCAACTCTCTGACAGAGAGCGCTCTTGACTTGATCTTATGACCACAGTTCAAGAGACTTCCTAATTTAAAAATGCCTAATGCAGGGGGAACATGCAAGTCTATATGCTCTCCGACAGAGAGTGCTCTTGACTTGGATTTGGCCAAGTTCAAGAGACTTTGTTCGTTTTAAGAAACAAGTAGCAGTTGTGATAACAAGATACTTCAGCTTTGTAATACATAAATCACGTGAAAGCTCAAATAGATGTGAGATATTGCTAGCATGCTACTTGCAAAATAAAATGAAACTTTACTTAGTGTTCTACCTGTTGACCGCCAAACTGCACACCAGCAGCAGAAATCTTTCGAAAGCTGTCTCCCTCACTGGAAAGTGGGGCGAGGTGTGGCCTTGGGGGCAAGCAATGAGCTAGGTACTGTCACCTGAATCCCAGCTCCTCCGTTTAGGAAAACTCCTAACGAAGCCAAGGGGGGTAGTCCCTAAAAAAGAGTTGTCTAAGGCTCTTTGTGTGTTTAAATGTTTTTGGTGTTGTGATGCAGATGGTGTTGTTTAGGAGTTTTTTGTATAGTGACTAGAACAGAATTAAACACGCAATCCACGTTGCAAAATTCACAAGATACAAATTCAGAAGATAACAATATACTTTGACTTAGAAATTAAAGCAAAGCATCCACAAGATAGAGATTAAACAAGTGACAAGGACATATGGTTCAGATTCAAAAGATATGTAAGAATTATTAAAGACCAGTGCCAAATGGAGTCAAATAAAATACTTGTGATGCTGAAAAGAATAAGTCAAAAGTAGCTATTTGTGAGAACGTTTTGAAATTTGTTCTTGGTAAATTTTAAGTGTTTTAGATGTTCTTGATTATTAGGATAAGACCAAGGGTATCAAAAAAGAGTGGAACCTTATCCAAGAAAAATACTGGCAACCTTAGGTGATAGGTCGGGAGCACCCAGATTGCAAAGAGGGCAAGTGTGCTTGCGGCTTGACCGCCCTCGAGTCTGACAGTGGATTCCGGGCACCACCTCTTGTAGGAAGAACTCAATAATTTGTCTTGGTTGGGGTTTTGGGTAAAAATTTTAATTAAAGTTATCACTTGTGAATTAACAAGTCTTCCACCTTTCTGAGTACTAGCCCAACCGTTTCCGGTTGGCAGAGCATACGGGTGTAGGACAGAAACCAAGGTAAATTAATTAAAGGGGTGTGTGGGTTGAAAAGTTTTATTTAAGAGCACTTTGTTCAACTCTCCGACAGAGAGCGCTCTTGACTTGATCTTATGACCACAGTTCAAGAGACTTGCTAATTAATCAATGCCTAATGCAGGGAAAGATGCAAGACTAAACAATGCCCTCCGATAGAGGGTGCTCTTTACTTGGATTTGGCCAAGTTCAAGAGACTTTGGTTTGTTTTAAGAAGCAGGTAGTATTTGTAAAGCAAGATACCTCAACTTGAAAAGATTTAAACAATATGATAGATCAACAAGATATGGAAAATTACTAACAATACTATTTGCAAGATAAAATGAAACTTGAGTAAATCTAGTGTTCTACCACACAAATTCTAATCTAATAGGTGGGATCGATCTCTGAACAAGATCAATCACTAGAAGCCACCAGTCCTGGAAACCTTCCAGCTAGCTGGATGTCCACAAGAAGTTGATGGGGGAACGAGAAGCTACCACAAGACTATGTGGCCTTTGGGATACGATCCCAAAGTTAGCTATTCTCTAGTCAAGGTTTGGAAGAGAAGTACAAGATGAAAAGTAAAGTATTGAATGGAAAATAAACTCTAATCTACCCAAGAATCTCTTTCAGGTCAAAGACGGTACTCGGGAGAGCATGGGGGTAAGTAAATCGGAAATGATAGCCACAATAACTTATTTAAATAAAAATTGATCTAAGAGCATATCATGGATCTAAACTAGAAAATCAAACCACTTAAGAGACTCCAAGGCTTCACCAAATGGGGAAGTGAATGTGGGGGCTTAAAAACCCCACTTGCAACTTTATTATGAGAGTACAATTGCCCTTGGGAATGAAACCCTTGTAGGGACTTTGAAAGAATTGCTTGTAAAAACTTGAAATAAACTTCTAAGATCTATTACAAAAAGGATAATACTAATCTCTTGGTTTTGACTTGTCCTCTTGTCTTGATGACTTCTTGTAATAGATGCTTCTTCTTGTTTATCAAAACTCTTCCTTCTCAAGGGAAGATCTACCAAAAGCAAACAAGTCCAATACCCATTAGATGTTAGGAGAAAAACAAAGCTTGAAAATAAATGCAAACTAAACTCTAAAATGCAAAATGCAAACTTTTGAGATTTTGGATGATATAAGATCTAATGCTCCAATGCTACTTATCAATACATAAATAAAGAATTGCCAAGTGAAAATAATAGAGATCTAATCTATCGCAAAAAGATAAGATCTATACTATGAAAATAAATATAACCAACCAAACTTTGACTAACAAACTGTTGACTGTTTATGAAATAAATCAGACTTTAAACCAAAGTCTGAACTTACTGCTTGTGAAATGAATCTAACTCTAAAAGATGTTGACTGTTTTTGGTATGTTTTAAAGGGCAGAATATTGTAGAGATCTAAAAAGGGAAACAAAACCTATATTATGAAATGGATCTAACTCTTAAACCAAAGTTTGAAAACTAAATGTCAAGAATAAGATCTAAAATCATAATACTACTATTTAGAAGTATGAACTAGAAACTATTCAACAAAAATGTTTGAGATCTAATTAATTGCAAAAAAGGACAAGCTCTATACTAACCAAACCTTTAACTTGTTTATCGTTTTGTGTTTCTTGTGTAGGTGGACGAGAAGAGAGGAAGGGGAATGGGACGAGAGGAGAGGAAGGGATGAAGAAGAGATAGCAGCAGCAGAAAGTGAGAAGATGGCAACAGCAGCAGGAAGATGGCAACAGAAAGAAGATGGCAGCAGAAAAAAGATGGCAGCAGACTGGAAAAAATGGAGAGAGAAGGACTGAAAAATGGATAGGAAAGACAAGTAGGACGAGCTAGGTGAAGGGAAAACAAGAGGGCAAAGTCAAACGAGCCACACACAAAGGCTAGTTAGACTGTGAACTGAAACTTGGAGAAAGGTAGGGCTTTAGATTTCCACAGTTTAGATGGGTAGGGCAGGCAATCGATTTGAAAAATTTGTTTGAAGAAGTTTTGATGGAAAGAAAACACAAAAAACTCCTTGTTTCTCAGATCTACAAAGCTAGAACTCCTTTGGCCTTATGTAGAGTGAAGATATACTTGCAAGAACCTTAAGCATAGATAATATATATGAAACAAAATATTTAAGTGAAAAGAACTAGATACATGCTACTTGTGCTAGATTGTTAGCCATCTTGAACATGATCTACAACTTAAGAGCCTCAAATAAAATGTAAAACAATATCACCTTGATCTCAAGTGAAGCAATGCACATTAAGAGCCTCCATGTTTTTGACCTCCAAAGTCTTAACTTTATTAACAATAAAAAGTGCTTACAATTTCATCAGAGTTTCGATGCATAAAAGATCCATGAGATAATAACTCCAAAGGGCCTCTCTTTATAGTAAAAACCTAAGCTAAAACCCTAGGTCGAATTGGCATAGATAAGTAAGTCGAATTCCAATCAAAGGTAGGCTTGGAGAGCTAATACAATGGACAAACTCGAGTTTGTGGTAGGTTGAAGTGAATAGGTGGCAAACTCGACTTGGAAGGTTGCATGGGATGTATCAACTATCCAATAAACAAACTCCAACAAGGATAGACGTGAGTTTAGGGCAGATTGACGTGAACTTCATGGAGGGTGTGAGCTATTTGGTAGAGAGACAAGTGGAGTGTGGTAGGTGCTAACTCTTGTTGCAAGGAGAGCCAAGCTTAAAGGTGATTGATGAGTCATGAGGGCGCCTACTCTAACATAAATGCACACCCACCAACCCAACTACCATATGACAACTCACTAAATCGACTTTGCATGAAGAAGGGCGAATTGGCTCAAGAAGATCTCTTGCTGGTGACTGGATAGTTGACTTAGGCCACTTGGAGTTGATTGGAATCTTCATAAATGTCCATTGCCATGTCATTTAGCCTTTTATTTTAATCAAATTGATTAATTTTGGAGAGATTTGGATTATCTCCAAAATATTCAATTTTATTATTTTAATTAATAATTTCTCTGTAAATGACTTTTTAGATAAAATATTAATTATGAGGCTGAATTGACATCCGAAAGTTGGGTTTAGCTGGTCCATGGGTCATGTGTGATTTTTGGCTTATGAAACGAGCCATCAATCACTAAATTCGGACCCCGGACGACTGACATATTACAAATTACTATTTCTCTATTTAAACTATAGAGAAATTTATTAAATTTAAAAATAATTTAAAAAACCCAAACTCGACGGACCCGGTAAAATTTTTTCGAAATTTTTTCTGGGGTCCTAGAGACTTAGGACATGACCAAAACCTATTCTAATAGTGTCTAGTAGGTTTATACATTATAGTTGGACTCTAATAACCCCCCATGGCAAATATTTCCAAAATCGGGCATTCTAGCTTTGGAGGAAGCGGGAGAAAAACCAAGAGATTATATCTCGCCTGAAGCAAAGTATAATCTGATGGTGAAAAAACTCCCCGGAATACCTTAGTTGTTTAATCTAGTCATGAGGAACCGAGCCACTCAAACCCTACTAGCACACTTTATTACAAACCCCCATGGGGCCATGGTCATGTCGACTCAAAAAACAAAACAGGCTAACCATAACTGGCTAGCCACAAATGTTGAATCATCTGATACAGTGGAGTCAAACACTTATCATGTTTGTCAAATGGCGGCTCTCCAGAAAATCCAACTATGGTACAAAAAAGTTGGTAACACTACCAAACAAATTTATTCTAAAGGTGGGATCAACCTCCGAACAAGGTCAACCACTAGAACCGCCAGTCTTGGAAACCTTCTAGCTAGCTGGATGTCCACAAGAAGCTGATGGGGGAACGAGAAGCTACCACAAAGTTATGTGGCCTTTGGGATACAATCCCAAAGTTAGCTTACTCTAGTCAAGACTTGGAAGATAAATTAATCTAAGTACGAAAATGAAGACTAATCTATGAACTTGAAAAAAAATGAGATCTAAACTAAGCATGCACAACACTCTTCTTCAAATGGAGAAGAAAACCAAAAAAGTGGAGGCCTCCTCCACTTGAACTTTTATTAACTTGATTACAAATGCCTTGGGTTTGAAACCCTTGAAGGACTTTTGAGAGATAGATAATACTTGGAAAAAATAAAGAAGAAACAAGTCTTTGCTTGCTTTTACAAAGGATAAGTACGTCAAGTTTTGATCGTTCTCATGGTTTCTTCACTTTGTTTCTTTTGCTTAGATCTTACTTCTTCAAAGCTCTTTCAAGTTTCCTCCTTTCAAAACATCTACACAAGTCTTAGAAATTCTCAACCAAGGCACCCATTAATCATTAGAACAAGACAAAATCTTGAAGCTATTTAAACTAGAGTCTACAAAAGACTTCAAAAAATTAGTTTATGAGATTTTTTATTTCAAAAATGCATAAAAGAAAAAACGGACCAGCGAACAACATATGCTTAAAAATGATGAGAAGGAGATCTAAAATGTAAAATTTTTTGAAATATTTTTGTATGGAAAAATCTATCTTTTAAATGGAAACAAAAATCTAACAAGTATGAGCTATACTAATGCCAAACAATGAGATCTAATTATCAAAAGAAAGACTAAACTTTAACAACTACTACACTTAGGCAATTCGTTTTTTGTGTCTTATGTGTTTTTAGGGCTTTTTGGGAAGGTGGACGAGAGGAATCTTGGAAGAAAAACGAATGGAGGGATGATTGGACAAAGATGAGGATGGAAAAAACGAATGGGTGAAGAGTAGGGTAAAACGAATGGATGAGGAAATAAGGAATGAGTGGGAAGATGGAAAGATCAAGTGGAACACTTGATGGCTTAAGAACACTATCCAAGAAACCCTTCTAGCTAGCTGGATGATACGCCTACAATAGTGTTGAAGAGAGCACAAGGGAACAAATCCCAAGTTATTCCCCAAGGTTGAAGGAGCTTCAACCTTATGGCAAACCCTAAGCTAGGCTTAACAAAAAGAAATAAGAGAGAAGGGGATAAGAGATAAATGGGTGGAAAAGGTAAGGGGAATGGACTAGAAGAGGGAAGTTTTAGAACCAAGTAACCAGTTTGAAGTTTTGAATAATGGATGGATTTTTCATGAACTTCTCAAGCTCAACCTTGAAGCACAGATCGATCTTTTGAAGACTCTTGAAATGCACAAAAGTTAGCAAAATGATGGCAAAGGGGAGGAAGAAGCAACCAAGATCAAGATCCCACTTTGCACTTAGGAGATCTGCAAAACCAAGCCACTTCAACAACGATTTGATTAAGTCTAGTATGATTAACCAAAAAAGACAAGAAGAGCATAAGTATAACAGATTACTGTTTGCTACTTCTAGATCTTAATTAACCAAGCATAAATGAATAAGTTGAACCCAAATATTCATTCCATGGACATAAAAAGGACTTCTAAGCTAGAATGAGCAAACAATTATCTATGAAATAGGATTAATAAAACATCATCTCATTGAAGCTTTAACAATTTCTCATGGACCAATGTGCACATCATTAGACCTCCAAAGTCGATTTATTTCCAATAGCAAAAAGCTAGAACACGATTACAAATTGGCAGAGTAAGTTTGCCCAAAAGATCCATGAGATAATAACCCAAATGGGCCTCTCTTTATAGCAAAAGCACTAGCCTAAAACCCTAGGTCGAATTGGCAAATAAGGGAGCCAATGGCTTCAATCATGAATTCATACTCAAGTCGAATCTCAGTCAATCCTCAGTAAGGCGAGTGGTTATTTGTTGAGACTTGGTGTTCAAAGCTTATGTGGATGGGAGGTGGCAAACTCAACTTGGGAATGGCATGGGAAGCATCACCCATCCAATGGGCATGCTCCAACAAGGATCCACGTGAGATGGGAGAGGTATGCATGAGGATGAAGGAGGGAGGCGAATGGCACATGTGGAGTTAGTAAGTGAAGTCTAGAATGGAGCTAAGCCTTGTGATTGCTAGATTAGGGGAGGCGCCCACCATTGGCTTTAATGCCATCCAACCAACCCATTCAATCATTGCCACATTACAAAATCGACTTTGAAGGGAAGAGGGTGAATTAGCTTGAGGAGGGTCTCTTGCTGGTGACTGGATAGTGAACTGAATGTTGACTGAGATGATTGGAATCTTCATAAATGCTTGATGCCATGTCATTTAGCCTTTAATTTTATTCATTTCTGATTATTTTGGAGAGATTTGGATATCTCCAAAATATTCAATTTTATTATTTTAATTAATAATTTCTCTGTAAATGGCTTTTTAGAGAAAATATTAATTATGAGGCTGAATTGACATCCGAAAGTTGGGTTTAGCTGGTCCATGAGTCATGTGTGATTTTTGGCTTATGAAACGAGCCATCAATCACTAAATTCGGACCCCGGATGACTGACATATTATAGACTCAAATTTCTCCATTTAAACTATAGAGAAATTTAATTAAAATTTAAAAATAATTAAAAATTAAAAAACCCCAAATCCAACACGTCCGGTAAAATTTTTTTGAAATTTTTTCTGGGGGTCCTAGAGACTTAGGACATGACCAAAACCTATTCTAATAGTGTCTAGTAGGTTTATACATATTAGTTGGACTCTAATAACCCCCCACGGCTCAGATTTTCAAAATCGGGCATTCCAGCTTTGGAGGAAGCGGGAGAAAACCTCATCGATTATACATCGCCTTAAGCAAAGTATAATTGACAAGGGAAAAAACTCCCTGGAATACCTTAGTTGCTTAATCAAGTCATGGGGAACTGAGCCACTCAGACCCTACTAGCACACTTTGTTACAAACCCCCATGGGGCCATGGTCATGTCGACTCAAAAACATAACTGGCTAGCCAAAACTGGCTAGACCCAAATATCTGAAACCTAGATACTCCGGAAGTGAACACTGATGTGTTCCAACACTGGCGGTTCAATAAGGTTTCAACTATTGTACAGATATAGTTGATAACATCTGGCTCCAACTGTGGGACGGACACTTGCTTGATCTAGGAATCAAAGAAGGTGTTCGAGAATCCTAGAATATCAATTTCCTGCATGGAAAAAGAAGTGTCTTAGTTCCACATGTACATGATAAATAATGCCAAAATGAAATATCAAATATGAAAATATTTTTGCTTTTTCTTTTCGAACTTAAAATACAAAAACAAGAATCTTTTCTTTTTCAAACATATATATGAACTACAGTACAAAAATATCACTATGATACAAAAATGATACATAAAAGTACAAAGATAAGGGTTTAGGGAAGCCCTGAGATGACCCCTTGGTCATCTTGTATGTTATTTCGGTAAAAAGGCTTCAAATGTTGCCCATTCATGGGGAGAGGCAGTATTTCCCCCTCCATAGTGTTGAGGCAGAAAGAATTGGTTCCGATTTGGCAGCGTATAATAAAAGGGCCTTTCCAAAGGCTGTCGAATTTCCCGTGCTTCCCGGGTTTCTCCCTCCTTTTGTCCCATAAGAGAATAGTGTCCCCTACTTGAAAAGACCTTGGCTTGGCTGATCTATCAAACGTGGCCTTCATAATCTCCTTGTGTCTTAACATTTTGTCCAAGGAAGCCCTTCTGCTTTCATCAAGCTCGATGATTTGGTTAGCCCTATCTTCCAACTCTAACTTTTCAGAGTCATAGTCAGTTAGCATTCTGAAGATTGGGATTTGCATGCTAAGAGGTAAAGTTGCTGTGATGCCATAAACAAGCTCAAAGGGGGACTTTCCAGTGGAGTTCTTCTTTGTGATTCTGTCCGCCCAAAGGGCATATTTAATCTTGCTATCTCAGGCTCTCTTGTTATCATCAACAGTTTTCTTGAGGATAGTCATTAGGTTTTTGTTTGAGGATTCAGCAAGGCCATTACCTTGCGGATAATAATCAGAATAATGAGACAAAACAATGCCATATTTGAAACATAAGTCTTTCACTTCTGTTGAACTGAAAGCTTTGGCATTGTCAGTAGTTATCTTCAAAGGGGTGCCAAATCGAGTGATGATTTTGTCTTCAATGAAATCCATGACAACCTTTTCAGTAGCCGTCTTGGTGGGAATAGCCTTCACCCATTTGGTGAAATAATCGGTTGCCGTTAAGATCCAGCAAAATCCATTGCTAGAGTTGTCTTTGAATTTACCAATAAAGTCAAGGCCCCATTGCTGGAAGGGGGCAATGACAACAACCGGGTTGAGGGGTAAAGCGGCCAATTTAGGCTTTCCTGTGAACAGTTGACATTCTTGGCAATACTTGACATGTTTGTATACATCAGCAAATATGGTTGGCCAATAATACCCGGCTTTGAGGATTTTGTGAGCAGTTGTATTCGCTGCATAGTGACCTCCACAAAATCCCGAGTGGAACTCAGTCAAGGTCTTTTTAGAATCTTGCTCATGGACACATCTAAGGATTACCCCATTAGGATTTCTCCAACCCAAGCCTTCTTGAGTAAGGCAATATCTGGCAGCTTTTAGTCTTAGTGCCCTTCGCTTGTGTCCCTTAAGGTGATCTGGGCAAGTTAAATGCAGGAGGAAATATATGATATTAGAATACCAATGGTTATCTAATTCTTGTAAGGAAGGTGTCATACATGGACCAGATGGTTGGTCCGTACAGTTTATGTCAATGGCTTCCTCATTTTTCTGAGTCAACATTTTGGCTAGGCCCTGTCCTTTGATAAGTTTAGTAGGCTTTATTTCCAAGTCATATTCTTGGATTTTGGATACCCATGTGCCTCTTATTCCTAAGCAATCCTGCTGGGATAGGATATCCTTTACTGCAGCATGGGGAACATAACCTATAACTTTATTATAGCCAATATACGTTTTGAAATGTTTCAAGGATTTGACCAAGGCATAAGCTTGCTTTTCCATTATAGTGTACTTTAGTTCTGAATTTTGCAAGGCCCTATTCATAAATGCAATCGGTTGCTTGAACCCTTCGAAGTTCTTTTGGAGCAAAACACCAGCGATAGTATCCTCAGAAGCAAAGGAGAAAATTATGAAGTCTTTAGTGTAGTCTGGACTAACTAATACGGGTGATCTAGTAATAGCATCTTTAATGGTGGTGAAAGCTTCTTTCCCCTCATTAGTCCACACAAACTTAGCATCCTTCTTGAGTAACCGTTGCATGGGTTTCATTAACTTAGCTAGGTTTGGGATAAATCTTCTGATAAAATTTATATGACCGTTAAAAGATTGAAGGCCTTTCACATTTTTGGGGAGAGGTATCTTCTTGATTACTTCAACTCTTTCAGGGTCAATCTTGACCCCATCCCTGTTTATAATATGCCCAAAGATCTTCCCCTCTTCGATGCCTAATATTGATTTAGCCGGATCTAGAGAAATGCCATACTCTCTGCATCGTTCAAAAACCTTTCTTAGATGATCAACATGGCTGGATCTTTCCTTTGAAAAAACAGTTAAGTCATCTTGGTATATCTCGATGATTTTTCCTATCAATTCCTTTGTCACGTCCCCTCCCATCCTACCAGCTAGATGGAGAGGATCGTGAGGCTAAACCGGGCATCTAGCCCCACACTTAGAAAATAAACGTTCAATTTAATAAGGAGATGAACATATGCGATTTCATAAACACTTGAAAACACAGCGGAAGTAAAATCATTTAACACATCCACACACATTCCAATATTTATCAAATGATAATTACGAATTTACACAAGAGAATACTTATCTTAATGAAGTAGTCCCAAGCAACCAGCTACGCTTCTGCAACGTTCCACCCAACCGTAGGCCAGTGTGCTCCTTAATCTCTCAGCACCACTGCCACCCTCGAGCTGGGCATGATCTCCGCAAGGAAAAAGGGGAAACAGGCTCTCACATAGCCAAAGATATGCCAGAATCAGCCAAGCCAACCAGCAGTTGGGTTTTTCAGGCTGCTAAGAGATTGGCAGAGGTGAATTACCAAGCTAGTGGCTCAACCATGGAGCTATGGATACTCCATTGGGCTCATCAAGCCAAATCTGTCCTCTTCCACTCTTGAGGCTCTTGCTCACAGGTTCATGTCCAAAACGGGGTGCATTTAACAACAAAACCACAATTACAGGGCATGAGGAGAACGCTGTCCACAGTGGGATGCATGAGATGGGGTTTCAACTCACTCAGAAAAACGTGGGAACACACAAAAACGAAATGGGAGGATGGGAAACAACCCTGGGAAGCCAATCCGTTTTTAGAAAAACGTCCTTGGACATTCGGGGGCAGAAACGACCTCCATACAGTCCCCAAATCGTGTCCCTTTTCTCCCAAGCTACTGTCTATGCAAAAACGAACTCCCAGGCATGGAAAAATGCAGGATTTGGATGCAAATCGTGCAGGGAAAGGCCCAGCTAATTCCAACTGCGTGAGTGAGTGAAGACTGATTGTTCAGAATGGCTTTGGGCACCATTTCGTGGGTGTTTTCTTGCCCCACAAGCAAAAACACGATTTTCCAAGTAGATGGCTTGCCGATGCACGAAATTGGCTGCCATACTCTTTCATTCCCAAGGCATTAACTGCCCCAACCAATTTATGGGAGAATTAAATGATTGGTCCATAACCCAAAATGGGTAGTTGAGAGTTCATTGGGCTTTCTCATGGAAACATGGATTAAACCATTGGCTCAAGGGTTTGGTTATTTTCCCTCCCTCTTCCTTGTAAAGATCATGCCCCCATCTCTTTTGTTGCATTGCGTAGTTGGTTGTGGGTTTTTCATTAAAATTGCATATTTAAATGATGTCCGATTTTACATTGTGCACCGCTAGCACAAGAACCATATGCATCTATCCTAATTGCCGATACATAAAACGATAAATCAGTGGTGGGGCCTTGGCCTTGAGCTCCTCACCATGACTAAATGACAATATTTACATCATTTACAATATTAATGCAATAGGGTCAAGCTGGGGACGTTACATCCTTGAAGGCTTCGGGTCTTCACGGTGGCTTCAGGTCTTCTACACGGTGGCTTCGAGTCTTCACGGCTGTTGCAAATGCTAATACGATAATACCACACACACACGGTTTAGGTTTTAGGTTTTATATTTTAGTTTTTAAATTTATATTTCATTTTTTATTCTTTATTTTTAATTTTTTGTTTTTTTATTTTATTTTTATTTTTAATTTATACATGGGAAATTGAAAAATCGGGGGGGGGGGGGGGGACGCCCACAAGGTTCGGAGGAGGTTCGAAGTTTTGTGCGGGATGTCAGGAAGTCCCCCCCAAGTTTCTCCCTGAAGAAACAAGGTTTGGAGTAGGGATAAATGTTTTGCCATGCATTTCGCCGAGGTTCGCCAAAAGAGAAACGCTGAGAAACGTTTCGCCTGAAGTTTCGCCGTCCCCGGGACGCAAGAAACCCGTCCCCGACCCTCCGGGACGCGTCCCTGTGGAACACTGTAGATATGTGGACCTGGTTGTATTATATATATATATATATCACATTTGTCCCTACTCAGACTTAGAAGTTCTTGGCCTATACTCATTGGTTTTACCCTCCCTAGGGAGAATAGAGGTGATCATTCCCGCCATACTTTGGCTTGCTAGTGTCGGTTTCATTATTCATTGTCTTCATCCATCCATGACTTACCCAGTTGATTCAGTACCTTGACTTACTACTTAACTAGTGGCATGGAGGACCTTCCCCCACTGTAGCCTCTATATTGGATAAGCTTCCCTGTTTATTGTGTCTCGGCTCTGAGTTGGTGACAAAACTTACCTATGGTGAGTTGGATTTCCTTGAGAATTCCCCCTAGTCACTAAATATGTTGTTGGCTAAACCTGAAACTTTTAGTTCTGCCATTAATGCAAAGTATGGAAATGAAATGTTATATCTTGTATGAAAAGCCCATTCATGCAATGTGTTTCTAAACACACATGAATGAAAGGCAAGCCAAATGAAAATGGCTACGAAATATCAAATGTATATCTTTTGTGAAATGTAAAATACCTAGGTAAACAAGCTGTCTATGACACACTTAGAAGTGCTCAGGTAAACAAGTGCCCTAAAAACACACCTGCAGCAAAAAGCCTAAATAAATGTAAATTTATGCAATGTGTTTGTAAACACACATAGATCAAAGGCTATGGAAACTCTAGGCCCAAAAAGCAATGGAACTTAAATGCTATATCAAAAATATTGCTGGCCTCTTTTGTATCATGGATTGTGCGCATCTGTGTAAAGTGAATAAACACTCTTTGAACAACTTATCCATTTGTGAGACACCGCCATTCCCTGTGTTGTTGCTTATCCACTATGCTATGGTGTGTATTCCCTTTTCCACTTCCAAAGTGTCACAGTGTTAAGTCAGTAAGTCATTCCCTCTAGCCTAGCCATGTTTTTCTTAGCCTTCACCCTTCACTAGCAAATTGATCACAACTATGAAGTGAGTATGACCTTGAAAGTCTTGTCTGAGTAATAAATAATAATTATGACTTATTATATTTGGATTTAGATCGCCAGTAATGATTACTTTTTGTTATAATTGCTAATTAAATGGATTGTAAAGCATGTTTTAACCTTGGACACCTTGCAACAGCTTGATGATAGTTTGAGTTATATTTTGGTCATGTTGACTTGGTCAAACCTCAGTTTGATCAAAAGTCAACCATAGGACATGAGGTGGCAGACCTCAGATGTTACGGATAGATGATATATGGTCTGGTACAGGTCACCATGGTGGGCTTATGCAGTGGTTTCAGGCCTATGATGATTATTTGTACTTTTGAGCACTTGTTCAGATTATTATTATTTGGTCTGCCGGATATGATGAGTATTTATTTTGGACCATGTAGAGGTTTATATGGTGTATGAGTACACATCTTAGATGGATTTGGACCTTTTGAGTCCAATGAGACAGTCTGTTTTCAATTTCGGGCAGTTACAGTGATGATTGAGCCTCAGTAGGCTATCCTAGTGCAGTTTTGGTCTATCGGAGACCTTGTTAGTGCAGTGATGGGATTCACTTGGTTCACCTAGGACATTGTGCATGGAGGTGTTGGTCCAGCCACTTGTTATTACCATATTACCCCCCTCCCAGACTCATTGGTGAGCTCACCTTGACAGTGCAGGCACTCCAGGAGGCAGTTTGGGCAGTTTCACGCTTCCCGAGGCAGTCCAGAAATGGTAGAAATGGCTACAAAGGAATTCGATTTGGGCTACTGAGGCAAAGTTTTGGCATGGGATGATCAGTGATGATGAGTGGGATGTCTTTCACACCTTCTCCAGCAGTTTCAGCTTCATCGGGACCCACATCCATCACTTATGGCATTTTCTGATGATTTTTGGAGCCTCCTAAGGCTCACGATTTGTCCATAGAGGCACGATTTGGTACTTTGATGATTATTTTATTGATATTGTGCTATGGGGATTGACCAAGGGTGTCTAAAATTACCCCTTGGACCCACCATAAGCTAGATCTATTATTTTATCATCATGATTTGGTGGGATCCCCTCTCCTAAGGCGATTTTGTCCACTTATTGTTATATTTTATTAGTGATCCATGTATTTTATTGTTGAGCTCATCTCAACCATTGATTAGATCTTTTGATCTTTTAATTTTAGCCACTCATTCAAAAAGTAGTTAGATTGTGGACTCTCTCTCTCCTATTTAAAGGAGAGAGCTTCTCATTGTAAAGGGGACTTTTGGCTCTGGATTATTGGAATAGAGAATTATTATTGCATCTATTTGTTGTGTTGTGGTGAATGCTTTTGGAGTTCGTTCGTTGATTCTTCCTTTGCACTGGGTTCTTGAAGATTTTGTCTTGCTATATTTTTGTACCACGTTTTTACATCTATAGGTGGAGGCCGATTTGGTTTGAGGAGGACGTATTGGTAGGGGAGGACCCTCCCTACTTCTTCTTTGGATCTCTTCGTTGGTAACAGGGAGTATTACTGTCCCAGGACCTTTTATTTCATGTTATCATTGTATTTTACTTGTATTTCCTCCATACTTGATCTGACTGATTGAAATCGCTTTCCTTGGTTTGACAGGTAGAGGAGGTCGCACTTGTGGGCTAGGGCATCATTTTGGCAATCAAATTCAACAAGTTCTCATTTGATCGCTGCGGGAGTTGTTATCACACAACTTGTAGTTGCCCCCAGTGGTATCCCATCCGGGACGGTAGAGGAGATGGACAACTAAAGAGGTGACCCAAGAGATGCCACGGTTCCCAATGCAAGGTGGGAGTCACGTCAACCGAGGCACTCTTCACTTTAGACCTAGATGAATCAAGACCTAGGGGGAGACCCTATAACCAATCAAAGATGATTGGACCCAAACAAAGGTTCCTAGGGATGAGTAAATGGTAAGTTACGGAAACAAATGCGAGATATAGTGGACCTAGAAATTAAAGTATGGTCGAAGGTGGTTTGAGAGATGATTAGTGTTTCAACCAATGTATGATTTAGGCTACATGATGAGCTAAAAAGACATGATCTAGTACCATGTATTACACAAATGGGACCCACTTCCTTGGGATATGTGAATGACTCAAATGGGACCCACAAGGTGGACTTTAAGGGATGAAATTGGTACTAAGGGGCATATAATGAGTAGATCTATGGATCTAAGTTGAAATTAGGGATATCCACTTACGGGATCTAAGGTTTGACACAATTCCCAAAGAGTGCGACTTGCTTATGGAGGATTAGTGCCTTGTTGGATGGGTTAATGGAGTCAAAAGATATGTCAAAGTGTAGATCGGGACACCTAGTATGCAAACCTAGTGGGCTAATTGGGATATGATGGTTGGATTTTGCTAGATCTAGGGTTTCATGATATGACCCAAGTGGACCACAATCCCTTAAAATAAGGAATGCTATCCCCAAGGAAGATTGTCACAAAATGATACCCTAGACCTAGGTTTCAAGGTATGTCTGTTCCAAATCCACAAAAATCTCAACTACCCACGTCCTCAAAGTGGGAAAACTCAATCACCCAAGGAAGTGCGACCTTGCTCAAGGAGGGCTAAAAGATGGGAAAGGGGTATCAAAACAAGTCCAATGGCCACCAAATTGTAGATCCAAGTAGTTTAGGCAATGATCTATATGGATCTAGAAAATCAAGACAATCCAAGGGTTAGATCTTACTAGATCTGAGTTTTAAGGTGCCAAGTAGTCCAAAATGGGGTTTTAATCCCTTGAAATGTGGAATGATGCCCACAAGGTAGAAATCACCAAAGTAAGAGTCTAGGGGTAGGTTATCAAATGTGTAGATTATGAATCAAGTGGGATCTCACCTACCCATATGCTAGATCTAACCAAACAAGCCTCTCCCAAGGAAGTGCGATTTGCCTCAAGAGAGCTATATTGCTTTGAAAAGTGTGTAAATTTTAACCCAATCACCACCAAACTATAGATCCAACTAGGGGTGGATGTTATATAGGTGGGTTTTTAATATCTTTTCAAAGGCAAGGCTAGATCTAAGTAGATCTAAGAAAAACCAAAATGAGGGTTTCAATTAATTAGGGTTTGAGACCAATGAAGAAAGAATGGATGGAAAGAGGCACATACCTTGTAGATCTTACCTCAATTGCTTATGGCCACCTTGCAAATTGATAGCATTCTCCTATGTGTATATTCAAGAGTGCAATTTTGTTGCTCCAAACCAAAACGCCCTCCTCAAAGAAGCCAAATCGTCCTCCTCCTACAAGACAAGATCAAGAGAAACAAGTCAAGCAAGATGATTATGAAAATGATAGAAAGATGTAATAGAAAACATCAACTATGTCACAAAGATACAATAATGATACTCCCTGTCACAAGATCAACCCAAGAGAGAATATGTGGATCCCTCCAACAATAACCTTCAAGAAATCGCCCTCCTCTCCACCAATTCGACTTCCCTGCAAGAAAACTAGAAGTAGCACCAAAACCCACAATGATACATATAAGAGATACTGTATACTCAAGATGCAAGAGAATCCACAAGACAAGAGAGATATGCTCCACAAAGAAGTGTTCTATTCCAATATTCCAGAGCTCCAAAGGTGGGCTATACAATAAGGGGTCTCCTCCTTATATAGGATAATAAAGACCAAAATCCTATACCACTCTACAATACTACATCAAATGAGTGGTTGAGATTAAAAGATCTCAATACATGATCAATGGCTAATAATGAATCATAACAATATATCACATGGATCACCCAATATAATGATGACGCCCTAACTAAATGGTACAAAGTAAGGATGACGTCATCCACTAGAGGGGTAAAAGTACAAAAATCCACTTCATAATGACTAGGACATAACATAAGAAGCACATGGTGGGGCTAGGAGGCATCAATCCTTACTAGCTCATCCCCAAGGCACAATAAAATAATAAAATATGTCCAAGATAATATAAATGATCAAATCTGTCCTCAAAATCTGTGACAAACAAGCAGTAAAAGACCTCTTGTGATCGCTGTGGGCCTACCCACATGGTAAAACTGGCTGGAAGATAGTGGGATCACCCTGGAAGACCTCTGTGAAAACCAAGTGCCAAAACCTTGCCTCAATTGCCCAAATCAAATTCCTCAGTGACCACTTTATCCCATTTTTTAAATGCATCGGTAACTGTGAAAGTGCCAAAACTGCCTCCTAGGGAATCTGCGCTGTCCAACTGAGCCCACCAGGCTCTCCAGAAGGGGGGGTAAATGGTAAAAACAAGTGGCTGGACCACCCCCTCCTCATACAGCGCCCTAGGTGAACTGGTCTCTCATGGCCCCTACTGCTCAGGCTGGGAAATCAACCCCAAATCTGGTCAACATGTGTAAAACTGCATCAATCACTGTTTGAAGTGCCCAGAATTGAAAGATAAGTGTCTTATTGGATCCAGAAGACCCAAATCCACTAGGAATGTGTACTCATACACCATGGGTTGCCCTAATGGGCCAGCTGTAGGGTCCACCATATATGGACAGTGTATAATCTGATGATCTGATGTAATAAATAAAACTGCTGAACTGCATCAATCATCATCTGCATCATATATCCATCATATGGCATCATGATCAAGAGTATGTGGGTCCATCAATCATCATCTATAAGCATATGTGGCCCACATCATCACGGATCCCAAGAAATGACCATAGTCAAACTAGGTTTGACTAGGGCCATATATAACCAAGGAAAAATCATATCAGTAGACTAAGACATGTTCCTCTAATCATTCTCATAGCTTAGCTCAAAGTATAAAATCCATTCAGTGGCATTAATCAAGTTAGCATATTCCTTTGTTACATGAAATTACTTGCACAATAGTTTAAATGACAAACTTACCCATTGGACATGGTCAAACTGCTAGTGAAGGATGAACGCTAGGAACAAGGTTGGGACAAGGGGTTGACTTGTCTAACTCAACTCAAAAATACTTTGGACTGGGAGAAGGGGAAGGCTACAAACTCTGTGCTGGACAAAATAACACGGGGGATGGCTGTGCCTCACAAGTGGATAAGTTGTTTAGAGAGTGCTTATTCAACTTAGGCATCATGTCTACATCAAGTTGATCCAGGTTCATTAGGATCATTCAATTTCATTTCATGGCCTTTTTGGCCTACATAACCCTTCGGATCTCAGGTGTGCTGATAAGCACAACTAGTTGCAGCATGCATCCAGGGCATGTTTTCATATACATAGAAGGTCAGCAATTGTTTAGATATAGTTTTTAAGAACTATTGCTTTTTTGGACCTTTCTTATACTCTTCGAGGAGTATTTTTAGCAGTTCATCGCTCTTGCCCTTTTTAGTTTCCATGGACGAATTTATAAGTTTCCATAAGTAGTACATGAGCTTTCAGTTTTAGCCAACAACATCTCAAGTGACTAGGGGGAGTTCGAGCCAATGCCAAACATCGGGACAACCGACCAGAATGATTTAGGCCTACAATCCAACTCACCAAAGGAAAGTTTTGTCACCAACTCAGAGTCGAGACATTAAACATACAGGGATGCGGTCCAAACACAGAGGTAGAAAATGGGGAAGTCCTCAGTATCAGAAAGTCAAATAAGACAGGTCAAGGTTTAAAGTCAAATAAGGAAAGTCATGTATGGATGGAGTCAAGTGAATTTGGAACCTAAACTAGAAGACAACTGGTGTCAGGAAAGACCATATCTATGTAAGGTGGTAAATCAGTGAGTTTTGTCAAACAACCTAAATGTGCAAGTAAATGTCCATTTTATAATTTAGAGTTCATTTTAAACAGTTTGCCACATCAAGAATAATATACCAAGCAGATGCTGTGAACATGACTAAATCAACAAGATAATAATCCACAGTCAATGATAAAACATCCTTAGGTCATATAACATCATTACAATAATAATCATCATATATCATTTGAAACACTGCTACAATACATCTCTAAGCACTGAACTGAAACTGTATGGGATAAAGGGTCACATCGGTCATCAAATCTGAACTCTCAAGGCTCAGCCTTGACACAAGGTCTAACATAAGTCTAAATAATACACTGCTCTGATCATGAGTGTTCTCAAGATATACAATCATCACAGCCAAGCTCCGAATAATGGAAGCTCTGGAATGTGCAGATATCTGCTAAACAAGAATAGTAGCCCTGCTACTATGGTGTGATAACAGGAGTCTTCCTCAACAACAAGGCATCTCATTTCAACACTCAGGTATGATCTCAAGGTAATTTCTCTCTCCATGATCTATCCATTTGTCTAAATGCTTCAAACCCTCATAATTTCAAAACCCTCAATTTACAATTTCTCAGATCTAGCAAGATCTACTTGGCTTTTGGGTATAATATTTAAAACCCACCTCTATAGCATCCACGATAATTCGAATCTATAGTTTGGTGTGGATAGGCCTTCATCCGACCCATTTCCCAAGGCAAATTAGCCTCTCCAAGTGAAATCGCACTTCTTGGACAAGTGAGTTTGGTATGATCTAGCACCTGGGTAGGTGAGATCCCACTTGATCCTTGATCTACACGTTTGATAACCTACCCCTACTGTGTCTCTTTAGTGATTTTCACCTTGTGGTCCCCATTCCTCATTTTGAGGGTTGAGCCCCACTTGGGTGACTTTGTGGCACATTTCAATCTCAGATCTACTGAGATCTAGCCATTGGATGACCCTAATTTTCAAGATCCACCTAGCTTGACACCTCAACATCCTTGATCTATAATTTGGTGGACATCCGACTCCATTTGGCCCATTTCCCAAGGCACTAATCTTCTCCAAGCTAAATCGACTTTCTTAGATTGTTGGGTTAGCTAGGATTTGATCTTTGTCTTGCATGCTTGAACACCTAAACACTGTCACATCTATTGATCAAGCTCATCTTTGGTACTGGTTAGCCCCAATTTGGTCCTTAACTACCCTGCATTGGACATGGTTCCCAAGTCAGTGGATTTTCTCACAATTGACTAGTACCTTAATCCTTGATCTTATTCAAAACCTCATAAGTCACTCACATAAACATGTTGGACCAAATGTACATTGTCTAAATCCCGTGATCCAACCTATTACCCACCTTGTGACTTTATCCATAGATCTAGGGTTTCCCATACACCTTACGTACTTCATCTATACTTGATTTGATCTGGTGTCTTGGTTTGATCTTTCCTGTCGGGAGTAGATCTGGATCTCCCCCTTTGTCGTCTTGGGCTAGATAACATAAAGTGAAGATTGCCTCGATTGGCGTGACAACCATTCATTGGGAGTTGAGGCCATCTTGGTTGCACCTCTTAGGTTGCCCTTCCCTTCTGCCATCCATCTTGGATCCATCTCAAGGGGCACCTACAAGTTTGGTGATAACATTTTGGCACTGTTGTCGGGGAGGGTAGAAGCCTACCTAGGTTTGACATACTGTTCACATACTCTCTCCCTGCACTTTAAACAACATACATCTTGGTAGAAGAATTTAAAGACTACCTGGCAACTCCGAATTATGACTCCGCTGCGGAGCGAGCTCATTTACATCCTTATAATACTAGAAGTAAAACAAACTTAAATCAAGTTGAAAGAACCCCACTTACCTATCACAAGAGAAGATATGTGTGTCCCCCCAACAATAGGCTCCTTCAAATCATCCTCCTCACCAGTTCGGCCTCCCTGCAGAAAAACAACTTGTAGCCCAAGACCCACAATGATACATAGAGAAGATACTGTATATTCAACTTGCAAAAAGAATCCATCAAGACAAGAGAAGTAGATCCACAAAGAAGTATTCTATTCCAATATTCAAGAGCTCCAAAGGTGCTTTTACAATAGGGGGGTCTCCTCCTTTTATAGGATAATAAAGACCAAAACCCTAAACCACAAAACCACTTTTTGAAATGAGTGGTTGAGATCAAAAGATACAACATAATAATGAATGGCTAAGATGAGCCTAACAATATATCACACGGATCACTCAAAAGGAGGGTGATGTCATGCCTCAAAAGTCTCTAAGGAGGGTGACGTCATGCCTCAAAGGGGTCTAAGTAACATGGGCCCACCATATATGACATGGACAGGACTCAAAAGACACATGGTGGGGCTAGGAGGTATCAGTCCTTCATTATCTCGTCCCATGGCACAATAATATAAAATAATAGGACCATGACATGTTCAAATAACACAAATGATCAAAATCCTGTCTCCAAAACTGAGAGAGACATGCAGTAAAAGGCCTCCTGTGGCCACTGTGGACCCCATTGGTTGATGCCAACTGATCTGGAAGAAGGGGGGTTCACCCTGGAAGACCTCTGAGAAGACCAAGTGCCGAAACCTTGCCTCAATTTCCCAAATCGAATTCCGCAGTGACCATTTTATTCCATTTTTTAACCGTCCTGAAAAACCTAAAAGTGCCCCAAACTGCCACCCAAGGTGCCTGTGCTGTCAACCTGAGTAAACCAAGCTGTCTGGAAGGGGGGGTATAAAGGTAAAAACAAGTGGCTGGACCACCCCCTTCCTACATAGTGCCCTAGGCAATGACTGGCCTCCAAAGCCTCTGCTGGACAAGCTGGATCAGCATGCACAAACTGGTCAACAGGTGGATAACTGCAACTATCATCGTCAGAAGTGCGTGGAACTAAAAGATAAGTGTCTCAATGGATCTAGAAAACCCAAATCCACTAGAAATGAGTAGTCATACACCTTATGATAACCTGTGGGGTCATCAGCATGGTCCACCATACTCAGACAATGTAAAATATGATGATCTGGAAATAATAATAAAACTGCTCAACTGCATCAATCATCATTTGAATCATATGTCTATCATATGGAATCATCAATAAGTGTATGTGGGACCATAAATCATCATCCATAAGCACAAATGTTCCATCTCATCATGGATCCCAAGAATTACCATGGTCAAACTATGTTTGACTAGGTCAAAATACAACCAAAGACTAGATTATAACAATAGACTAAGACATGTTCCTTTAATCACATTCACAACTTAACTTAAAGTACAAACATCATTCAGTGGCAGTTAATACATATAGATATTTCAATGTTATTTATATTTTACTTGCATAAAAGCTTTAAAGACATACTCACCCATTGGACATGGCCTAACTGCTAGCTAAGGATGAAGGCTAAGGACAAGGGTAGGCAAAGGGGATGACTTGACCAAACTCAACTAAGTGACACTTTGGATGGGGAAAGGGGGAGCTACACTCTGTGTTGGACAAAATAACAAAGGGAAGGGTTGTGCCTCACAAATGGACAAGTTGTTTAGAGAGTGCTTATTCAACTTAGGCATCATGTCTACATCAAGTTGATTCAAGTTCATTAGGATCATTCATTTCATTTCCATAGCCTTTTGGCCTATATGACCCCTTTGGGATTTCACATGCACTAAGAAGCACAACTAATCGTAGCCTGCATTCGGGGCATATTTAAATTTACAAGGTCAGCAATAATAGATATAGCTTTTGATTAACCATTGCTTTTTGGACCTTTTCTATACCCTTCATGGGGTATTTTAGCAGTTCATTGCTATAGCCTTTATTCACGTGTGTTGATAAACACATTCTAGAATTTTAAGTTCACAGGCTTTATAATAATTTCCAATATAAGTAATACATGTGCTTTCAGTTTTAGCCAACAACAACTCAAGCGACTAGAGGGACTTCTGAACAGTGCCAAACATCGGGACAACCGACCAGAATGATTTAGGCATACAATCCAACTTACGAAAGGCAAGTTCTGTCACCAACTCAAAGTCGAGACACAAAACAAACATGGATGCGGTCCAACATAGAGGTAGAAATGGGGAAGTCCTCCATATCAAAAAGTCAAGAAGGCAAGTAGAGGGTGAAAGCCAAATTAGGAAGGTCATGGATGGATGGAGTCAAATGAATGTGGTGCCTAGGCTAACAGACAAAGATGTCAGGAAAGACCATATTTATGCTCACAGGAGGGTTATGAAACCAATGAGTATTGTCAGGAAACCTTAGTGTGCCAGTAATACATCCATTTTTATATTTATAAGATCATCCAAGATACTTCATTTTAAAATAGTACTGCCACATCATGAATCATATACCAAGTCAATGCTATGAAGATGACTAAAACAACAAGATAATAATCCAGTGCTAGTAATCATAACTCTATAGGTCACATCATATCATAATAATCATCCATAAACAACTGAAACACTGCTGCAATAATAGCATCCGGAACTCGAAGCACTGAATTGAAACTGTATGGAACAAAGGGTCACGTCGGTCATCAAATCTAGGCTCTCAAGGCTCAGCCTTGGCACAAGGTCTAATCAATGTCTAATACATATCCTGCTCTGATATGTAAGTGATCTCAAATAAACAAGCTCATCATAGCTGATCTCTGTAAAAGCAAAGCTCTAAAAAGTGCAGATATTTGCTCAGCAAGAATAGTAGCCCAGCTACTATGGTGTGATAACATCTGGCTCCAACTGGGACAAGTGCTCTAAGGGAGAGAGCGCTTGAGAACCTTAGAATCTCTGGTCTCGAACTGCTCTGCATCAATCTTCAATCCAACAACTCATCATTCCTGCTTTCAGCTTTTATTTTGCACTTGTATCTGTGCACATGGCCACTAAAATACCTCATGAAGCATGTATGGGAAAACTATAAAATAAAAGCTGAAAATGAAATCTATTCTATAACAGAAATTGAAATGCATAATAGAAATACTAATCTAACATAGCATATAGATTTTATTCATTTTACTGTGTAGGAGGACAAGAAAGCTTTTCAAAGAAGGCACACTCAACTCACTTGACACAGAAGAATAACAAAAACTCAAGAAGTCTCTAACCACTTTTTAAGCTATGCATGCAGGAGATGAGAAAAGCTTAGGAAGGAGCAAAACTCAACTCAATCAACAACTCAACAAGAGGAAAAAGTCATCAGAAAGAAAAAGAAAAATCGCAATACTCAGCACTCAGAAAAAGAAAGGCACACAAATCCTACTGCTGAAAGGAGCTTTATTCGAAAACCTACTCACCCTACTCTAACTAGGTAGCACAAATGCTAGGTAAAATCATAAATCCAGTGCAACCATTCATCAAACAAGTTAATGATTCTTCTTTGATTTTTGCTTGTAAAACGAGTCAGGATTGGACTAAGGATTAATGAAATTGATAGCACAATTTTCCTGACTTGTTCAAAAATTGAAAAAGGAGTTGAATGGTGCAAAGTGAAATCATGCCAAGGGAAAGACTGATTGATGTAAACATCCTCCATCCAAGAATTGATAGGATCATAAAATTCATGCAAGTTATTGCTTAAGATTGATGGAGGAAAAATAAAAGGCATGTGACTCAATTCTTTTTCACAAACACTAACTTCTTTATTTACTTTCTTACATATTCGATTTGGTTCTCCTTGGGACTGATGATCAAATAAAAACCAAGTGGGGACAAATCAATGCTTAGAAGACAGAAAATCAAAATCAATCCCACTTGATGCTCAAAAATGAAGAAAAGATGAAATTGATCTTTAAATACCTTTTCTAGCCACCAAGAATGATTGATAACTTGACAACAAGCATTATTGTTCCAAAGTGACTGAAAAGGGAAATGAAGTGCATTTTCTCCAATCATGTGACCATGCTTATACTTCTTATTGAAAATTTCAAAGCAAAAGACTGACTATACCACCAACCCAAAGAGGATTGAAAAAGTTGGGAAGGGAGGGTGGATTGAAAATATGCACATTTTCCCAGATAGATAAAAAAATTGGCCTTGGAATTTGACAAAAGGAGAGGCCTTTAAATGCAATACTATTTATTCTAGGAATGATTTCAAACTTTTGATGAAGTCTAATATTTACAAACTGAGAACAAGATTCTAATTCCAAGAATTGGACGAAGCTAAGGATGGAAAAAGAAAGATTTAAAGACTTATTATAAGAAGTAGAACAAAGATTAGAACATCTAGTGTGATTCACTAATTCATCCTTGTTGGATTTTGTGCAACTTCGGAATATATTATTCATTGTGTTTTATTGTATTTTTATTATACTTGATTGTACCTCCTAAGGGAGATGAACTGGATGTAATTATTTATGTAACCACATGAAAGAGTCAATGTAAACCTTGGGGTGCAAATAAACAAAAGAAAATATTAAATTTGAATTATTAAATTGTCCCCAGGTGAAATCGGCCCAGTTAGGGATTTTCTGGTTTTTGCACTTGTATAAATAAGAGGCTAGTGCACCTCATTATCTCATTCTCACACTTAGCATTTACGCATCACTTGGAGAGAGTTGATTTTGCATCACTTGGAGGAGGTAGCTGTTTTGGGGCTTCTACTTGTGGAAGACATTTCCACATTTTCTCTTTTCTTATTTGTACTTTGATCTCGGGATTATCATCTCTATGCGAAGGTTGCTGGGTTTTTCCCAATTGGGTTTTCCAAGGTAAACTCTATGTTGTTGTTTTGTGCTTTGTCTTGCTTATAGTGATCTTGATTATGCATTTATATTATTATGCTATGAATGTATGAAATCTAACATGGTATCAGAGCAGTTTTAGAAGAAGCCATTTCCGGAACACTGTCGGAACCCTGCCGTAATTAGGGTTTCATCTTGTGAAGTCTTCACCCATCATTTTGAAGAAAAAGAGCCATGGGAATTTCGTTTTTGGCAAGGCGAATCTATTGGTGAAGATGGAATTCAATTCCGAGAATTTTCAATTTTTGACCTAACTCTATGGCTGCAGCAAAATCAGGGTTTCAGTTTTAACTCATTTCTGTCCACAGATTTGGATCAGCCCACCCTCTATTCAACTCTCCTTGGCAAGACGAATTTATATGTGGGTTCAGTTTTTCAAATGATCAACTTTCATTTTTGACCTAGCTCCTACTAGGGTTTTTGGACCAGATCTGCAGTCAAGATGATTGGTATGAAAGTTGAAGATCGTTTGGAAGGAGCTTCCAACTTTATCTCCTGGAAGTCTAGGGTTCTTCTACTCCTAGAAGAAAATGATCTCTTGCTATATGTAAATGAGAAGGTTCCTAAACCAGAAGCCGAAGAGGATAAATCCCGATGGAGGAAGAATGATGCTAAAGCAAGAAGGATTCTTGTGGATTCAGTAAGAGATCATTTGGTTCCTCAAATCTCAGGAAAGAAGAATGCTAGGAAAATGTTCAAAACCATTATGAAGCTGTTTGAACACACTAGCCTAAATGTATCCATGACTTTGAGAAACCAGCTCTCAAATATGAAGATAGCCAAGTCAGAATCCATTGCCTGATACTTTATGAGGATCTCAGAACTTAGGGATAAGCTCAACACTAGTGGAGATCCTATTAATGATAAGGAGCTTGTCCTCACCACCCTGAATGGTCTTCCACCATCTTGGGAGTCCTTTATCCAAAGCATAAGTGGTAGATCCAAACTACCAAAGTTTGACAAGCTTTGGGCAGATTGCTCTCAGGAGGAAACAAGGATTGCGGCACGTCAAAGACTCCATGGCACTCCACTTGAAGAGAACCAAGCTTTTGTTTCTCATACCAAGAAAGGTAAGAGAAAAGGAAAGAAGTTATACAAACACAAGCAACAAGAAAGGAGATCAAGTCCACCTCTAGATCAGAAGAAGGAGAAGAGGGATTTGTCTTAGATACAATGCAACAGGTGCAAGGCATATGGTCATTATGCAAATAAGTGCCGAAGTTCTAACAAAAGAAAGTATGAAGCCTCAACTGCTGATGTAGAAGAGGATCATCATCGCAAGAAGCAAAGAGATGATGATCGTTCGGAGTTTCTCTTCTAGAAGATTCAGAATGCAAGAACATAGATCTCTTATGGTTCCGACAAGAAGGTAGTGGGAGCCCACCCACCAAAACAATAAGAGATAAGTATTTTGTTTTCTTGCTTACATAGATCTGTTTTTGTCTTATATGTTATGCAGATCTAATGTGTTGAGCAGTTGATATAGTTTACCCTGTTATATTATGCATATGAGCTACACAACATTTCATGAAGTTAGTCTAGATGATATCTCCCTCCTACATGCTTAGGGTAGTGCACACTCTTGATTGCATGTTCTAGTGGAGATAACAGACATCTAGATAGTTCCCAGATGTGTTTGGTAGACATGTTCATGATTGTTGTGATAAAGTATTAGCTAAGATGCCTGTGTAAACTATTTGTCTTTTCATTTGATTATAAAATGTCACTGATCATTAGTCGGGATTTGACTTGTAGGGAAAAGATCATGTGATTTGGTCTACAAGAGAAGACTTGTTCCAATGGACATATGAATCCCGTTGATGTTCAGCAAGAAGCTTCCTGGAATATGACTCTCATCCTAGAAGGATGACCTCGGAGGAAGCTTTCACAGAAGTGAGCCACCTTCAGATATTTGGCTGTCCAGTCTTTATACATGTGCCCAAGTTGGAACCTTTAGGCAAGAAGGGAACCTTTGTGGGATACAATGAGTCTTCAAAGACTTACAGAATCTACATCCCAGGGTCCAGACAAATTGAAGTCAGTAGGGATGTGACCTTTGAAGAAGAATTAGCTATCAGGAAAGGCAGAGGATCAGGCATGGAGATCGATGATGAAATGCTAGAACCAAAGAAGATGAGATCATCTCCCCCTCCAGTTCAAGAGGGAGTTAGCAGAAAAGGATGAGCCTATCGATTCCATGGATCTGGTTGATATCCCCAGAAATGTTGCAGTAGGTTGGAAAAGACCTAGATGAGCACAACAGACTTAGCATGGAGCATATGGGAAATACAAGGCCAGATTTGTTGCCAGAAGATTCTCTTAGAAAGAGGGAGTCGATTATGATGAGACATTTGCTCCTGTGGTTCGATATACTTCCGTCAGATCGATCATTGCTATTGCTTCAGCTATGAGATGGTAGGTGCATTAGAATGATGCAGACCCCAACCTTTGCTTCAAGGTTGTAGATGAAAGAGGGGAGTTATTCTTAATACAGGGTCAATTATCAAGGAGTATCTACCACATGGAAGGGTTATATTCTATTGAGTGAAGTGCATGGATGATGATGATCTTGCTAGTGGAGCACTTCACACTAGAGAGGGAGTTATCATGCCATTTAGAGAATTTGAATTTAGTTTGATCATCTCTTTCTCTCACCTCTATAATGCATTTTCCTTGGGAGATTCTTCTTCCTTTCTATACAAAGATGAGTTACAGACTCTTGTGCATGAGATTTGGATTCTTTCTACAGGTTTCAGGAGTTCTTTGTGACTACATTCTTTTATCTTTTCCATATTTGACAGCACTTCCGTTACTACATGCGAGATTGATAGGGAAGCCCCTAATTTATTCTATCTATGGTTGATTTCTGGCCTCTTTGCTGATATGCCAGACACAGTTCTTCTATGATTTTTAGCTCTTAGAACATTTGAGGTTGTTTCCAGTGTGAAAATTGTGCTGTAGAGCTTATATTGTTATCTTTATACATTTGTTTGAATATATCTTCCACTAAAAGAGGATATTCTCTCTTGTTTACTTTTGTCGTTAATGCTGAAACATGATTAAGAAAACTAATTCCATTCTCTGCAATTTAATTTAAAAGATTTTACCTTCTTCTTGGGTGCCTTTGCGAGCTTTGAGGGCAGCTCAGTGTGCTGATTTCTTTCAAGTTTATCTGTAGATTTACACGCAGAAAAAATGGCATACAAACATTTTAGGGACACTGCTCTATGGCTGGAAAAGCATCGGCCCCAATGGAAAGGCAATTAGTACGTGATGGAGCTAAGTTGCCTACAATTATCACTCGGATCTGTTCACCTTTTCACGGCAGATTTGTGTGATAGGATGACCTTGATGAATCCTTAAATTGGAGTGTCCTTTTCAAATTCATTCATGTTAGTAAACACAGTTCCTTCTATAATTGTAATCCAAGGACCAACACATTCTTTATGGATTGGGCTCTTCTATAAGCATGCATGATCATCATGCTTCTCCCACATCCTGTCAAAAGTACAGAGATATACGTATTAGCGGTTTTTTTTGCTCTTATTATATTGTACTCCCCAACTTCTAAATAGATAACTGATTGTCAACAATTCATTATGTTACATGCCAGGTGATAGACAAATTGCGAGAGAGATTTGGTGGATGCAGCAAGCAACCTTACCCAGCTATGTATTCAAGCATATTTGGTGGTATTACAACTGATCCAATGATGATGGTCATTCCTATTGATGATCACATGGTCCACCGAGGGCATGGTGTGTTTGACACTGCTATGATAATTGATGGGTAAGGTATTATATATTCATGGTCTATTTCAAACTTTAAGGAAAACTTTTAAATTGATTATAGACTTTTGGACTTTGGAACACTATATTTCTTAAATTGGATATTTTTCTATATATGCATGCCAGTATCTCTATTCCCATAGATTTTGGATGGATGAGAATATACACAATATGGTGCTAGGGTTTTTTAGCCTAGTGGACTAGGTAGAGTGGTTGAGTGCTTTAAGTTTCATGCAAGAGGTCTCTGGGTCAATTCCCTAGGTTGGCTACCTCTGTTGCATGTTGAAATTTCGAAAATTTGGCTTTAATGCAAATTCTGAAATTTCAACTCATTTACTTGAGGTTTTCCGGATCTATTCCCTGTGAACTTTCGGCCATAGGGCTGGTCTGATATTAAAATACAGAAGTAATATTTTGCTTCCTTTCAACCCAAATCACTCAGCTGCTCCAAAGAATAAATACCATATAATTGTACTTCAATACCACAATGCTACAGCCCTTGGGCACACTTTTCAAGGCATAGAACAGATATGAAATGTCTTATTAGAACAGATTATAACACCAACAAATCTGCTTTTTAATCTTCTGGATATGTGTTAAATCGCTTTGACAATTCAGCTATATGTTATGTCAAATCTGAGACAACTGAGTGGGGGTGGATTGCAGGGCATACATTAAGAGGTTGAGCATGCTTAGGTTGTGATTGCCATGTGTTATCTAGTGTTGGCGGAAATTTTGGTTGTGGAATTGTTGGGGGTGTAATACTTAAGTAGGTTGTGGATTGTGAAGGAATAGGCTAATAGCTATACTTGTGAATATAAATGTTTAAAGTATGTGGTTGCATAAATATAATGTAGTAGATCAAACATTAATGTCTATGTACGAATCTAAGAATATAAGGAAAATGAGAGAAGTTAGGGATAAAGATCATTAGAGATATTTTTGGAGACAATTATGCATATGATTGAATTAATTATATAATTATGACATAGGTGTTATGGTCACTGTTACCGGATGAACTAGCAGGGTTAGTATCCGATGAACAAATGTATAGAGAAAGTGACCACTGTCACCTTAGCCACTTCTCCAACTGCTTTGGAGAGTCGGAACCTCCAAGGGGAGAGCCCTTCAATGACCTGCAAACACTTAGGACAAGAAAAACTATGCCTTCTAGAAGACCAAATTAGTAACCAGTGCCTTTATCAGTATATTCGTGTGAATGAAGAAGACATACTAATCCTAGAAGGTGTTTGTAGATGGGGATTTCAAAGTATGAGTCTATGCAGTATAAAACATTAAATGACTTCCAAGCATATAAGAGATCATTCGATAATTAATAGCATCAACATAGATCATCATATGACAAGTATAATTACCGATAGTGAATATAAGGACTGACATCTAGCACTGCATATCAGCTATGATAGTCATTCATAACAGTGGGAGGTTGAATGTAAAAACATGTAACAAATGTATCTTTAAGTATTCAGTGTTACTAGTACATAAGCACCCTTTTATGACAAACAAATAGAAGCAATTTTCAGACTGTAAGAAAGAGTACTAACAGTACTGTAGCAGTCACTTCAATGGCTACTTGTAACAGTAGTGGATCGCTTAAGAGATATGGGGATGAAATAAATAATATAGCTCCCACTTTCAACCAATATCCTCATCATTATTCATGAATCAAATGCAAAGCTTATCAGTCTTGTATTAGCAGTCAACCACAGTACGTTTCAGACCATATAGGAAAGTATTAACAGCAGTAAGAAAGCCACTTTAGTACCAATTTTGTAACAACAGTGATTTGTGGAATATGTATACAATGTGACCTCAAACTTTAATCACTCTATTCATGCAAGTAAAACAAACTTTCAGACTGTAATAAGATGGTTTCAGACCTCTTTTAATAAGGTAAGACAGTCCCCAAACACTTGCAAATTATGTCAATGATTAACTCCCTTTGTTGTTTTGTGTGTGCAGGTGTTATGGCAAAGGAAGGAAGGTCTGTTATGGGGGCAGTCTGCTGCCCTAACAGACTTATGGCAGCAGAGAAGAAGTCTGCAAAAATGTTGTTTTCAGTGTTGGAAGTAAGCCCAAAAGGGGGACCGAGGCCTTATTGGCCAAGGTCAGTATTAGGGGCAGCCAAAAGGGAAGGACCGAGGTCCTTAAAAGGAAGGCCGAGCCTTTCCAAGGGCTAGCCG
Organism: Larix kaempferi; assembly: GCA_027924585.1. NCBI lineage: Eukaryota > Viridiplantae > Streptophyta > Pinopsida > Pinales > Pinaceae > Larix > Larix kaempferi. The sequence goes on from BSBM01000077.1 coordinate 6,424,141, forward strand.
AGGGTAGAAGAGGGAGGAAGACAGAAGGGAAAAGAGGAAAAAGAGGACAAGAAGGAAAGAGGCCAGTGGATAAGGATGTAGGTAAAGCGACGGTCTTAGGACAGGTTAGGACTGAAACTAGGGTTAGGTTTCAGAATTTAGGGTTTTTCTAATTATGCACAAAATCAGAAATACAAATCTAATTACAAAAAAATGCAAAATTTACCCTAAAAATAATATTACATATGTACCATTAGGATTTTTAGGAATTTTTGATGTTTTTAGGGTTTCATAAAATTTCGCCCTAGGGTTTTTAGGGCTAAAGAAGGCAGGGTGAAATTCTAGGAGAGAGGGCCGAAATTTTAGGAAGGCCAAAAAACGATTTTTTTTATTTTTGTAAATTTTCTAGGGTTTTTAACATAAAATTGCATACCTAATTACAAAGTAAACAAGCAAATTAACCGAAAATTAATATTTACAAAAATACAAACTAGGGTTTTAGGTGAAAAGATAGACCAACTTAGGGTTCTAATGGATGTTACCCCAAACCCTAGCCTTAGAGGAAGGTGATTAGCCTTCCTCTTGGAGGTAATTCTCCTTGTCAACTAGGTTAGGGCTTCTTGAAAGAACCTCTAGGTTGGTTTCAAGAGCTAAACTAAGGCAAAGTTGGAGCTCCAAGGCCAAACTTTGTGAAAACCTCCTCTTGGGAGCGTTTCTACTATGCAAAGGGATAAAAAAAGTAGATAAAGGCCCTATTCAAAGAGAATGCAGCCCTAGGGCTACCATTCAATCATTTAAGAAGCAAAATTACCTACCATTCATCAAACAAACCTAAAAATGGAATAGACTTACTTGAGCATGAGTTGTTCCAACCATTCTAGCATCCACAAAGCATTAGCAAGACAAATAAGACATCCAAATTCATCCACAAGGCAAGAAGATCTCCCTCCAAGAGGTGTGCATCACTCCAAAAAGACTATCTTGGGTAAAAAAGTAACATTATGAAGTATGTCCCCTACGTTGTGTTTTGAAAATGAAGTGAGGAGATGTTATTTATATGCTTCTCACACTTACTTTTAAAATATAACCAGGCCGACATGCCTTTAAAATATCAATTTAAATTATAACATGTCAACTTAAAATTATAACATAAAATAATATAAAATAATCAAATCAGTGGGTAACTTGGGGCATTTTCTTCAGAGTTCACCCAAAAGTTATTAAAATAGCTAGAAATGAGCAAAATACTCCAAACTGAAGGCTGGAGTAGGTAGGGGGTGCATCATACCCCATCTAACCCCAATAGTGCTGATATTCCCTCAACACCCCCCTAGAACAAGCAGCACGACTTGGTGAGGAAGATGTTGTCACAAACCCAGTCGACAGGGGTTCCTCACTCTGTCGACACCCAAACCACCGTGATCTCCTTGAGCACCGGTCCAGACGGGTTTTATCCCATCCGGCAACACTTGCGGAGCAAATGAAGTCTCACCCGAGATGTTAAAGGGAGAGCTGGCGTAACCACGTTTCCGCCGAAAGGAGGACTTTGTGCATCAATTTATCAACTTACCGCAGCATTTCTTAACAGACCTAACTATTCAACTTATGCATTAAACAGAATTGCATCATCATTCAACAGACCAACATTAAACAGAATTGCATCATCATTCAACAGACCACATTATTAATGGAACTAGTACTGCGCAAATATATCTAATATTATCACATCATTTGCAGCAAGGAAACATCGCATCATTCACGGATTCATAACAGCAAAAAGACATAATGATTCTGCCTCAAACTTCGTCATATCATATTAATCTTCGCAGCAAAACACAGATACATCAACATAATTCTCTGTTACATACCCAGATTCAAAGATCAATATCCACTGTCACATCATACTCATGCTATGGCTATTGCTATCTGATCATGATAAGGATGATCTCTATCACTTACAATCAACATCTATTTATAGGCTTGTGCCTTACATTCATTGTCCACTTAACTAACTGCCTAACTACTGCTTAACCCATCCTTACAACAAAATGACCCTTAATCCGTGCAATGCTGTCCAAAATGACCCAAAAATACATAAAGTAATATTATTTCCGACTTGTGTGCGGTTCTCCTCCTTGCACAGTATCTTTGACCTTACACAGCATTCGCGATGCTGCGCAGCTGACTCATCCAAACCCGCCTGCCAACAGGCCCCCAACACAATCTTATGGCTCGCCCTCGAGCCATGTCAGCTGGACACTGCTGATCTGTACTCATCCTTCGCTGCACTATTCCTCTGAAACTGTTCTTGCCGTCTGGAGCTTGCTGTTGTGTACTTCTCAAACTTGTGCAACGATTTCTGGCTCGTTGTCATGTACTTGTTGAACTCATCCTCCAGTCTCTTGGAACCTTGATCATCTACCTCTCGGGCATCTGCTGCCACATTTCGCACTCGTTCCAGATTGAGGAAAAGTTCATCAACGTTGCCAAGGTGGGAAACAGACTAATTGCTCTGGCACATCTGTTTCGCGCCCTGGACTGCCTTCTACCAGGGCCAAGGGGCCTCGGCCCTTGGCTTGCTGGTGATCCGCAGGACCACCAACCTTCTAACTATCACCACGTGCCTAGACATCTCGGTTGAGACCTCGTCTTTGTTTCTCTCGAGTGTTTGCGTTGCGACCCTCTTTGGTTGTGCATGCACACTTGTCGTTCTGGCCGTCAGCGCACCTGTTGTGCTGCCGCATGAAATGAAATGGATCATTTCCACAGCTTCCTTAGAATTCTTAACTCAATTATCGTCCTGACTCACTCGCAACATGAGTTTCGCTCACTGATAGATACCTCCTTGCTCCCCTGCGCTTGCATTTATGCATTTTCGTTGTGTCCTGGAGGCCTAACCCTGCAATCATTCACAAATCCATTCGCGTCATCCTCCGATCCTGTCATCATGCCATGTCGCCATTTGCTGGTGAGGATGATCTGCAACATTCATGCTCGGACTTGACCCCTCATGTGTCAATCGTGCGAAGCATCGATAGCAACCCGGTTGGCCTTGCTGCCAACCCCTGTGTGCCAATCGTGCGAAGCATCGACCATGCTTCCAGCTGTTGTCCTACGTGCCAATTGTGCGAAGTGACGACCATACGCCGACCTGCTACCATTCGTGCCGTGCTTCTACCTGCCGTCATGTGTGTGAAGCAACCTCCATGCTTCCACCTTCTGCCATCAACATTTTTTTTTCCGCAGTGCCTTACACATCGTGCAGCACTAAGCCTGTCCTGTAGGGCTTCAACCGGCTGCCATTCACTAACTTTGGTAGCATCGCACCATCTAACTGTTGCAGCTGTACTGCACCTCCTGCACTAATGGAAGTAATGCGGTATGGACCTAGCTAGTGCATCTGTAATTTTCCTGGATGCTTCATGAACTTGCTGTCATACAACAGCACTAAGCCACCTTGCTGAAACTGCTTATTTTTTATATGTTGATTGTGCCACGCTTTTTGCCGATCCTTCTCCACACGCCGGTGAACACCTGCGACAAAGCGGTCTTCCTCAAGCTGGACCAACTGTTCTAGTCGCTCTGCTACTGCTGCTTCATCATTCATACCTGTTGCTACCGCTATGCGCAGACTTGGAACAATGTACTCCGTAGGCATAACTGCCTCCTGCCCATACCCTAGTTTGAATGGTGTTTTCTCTGTCAATCTTTTACAAGTGGTGTGATATGCCCACAAGACTACTGGAATTTTCAAATCCCAGTCATCGTGGTTTGCATTACATACTTTTGTAAGCACATGTTGTTACACCTAAAATCCTACCACCATGAGATTCAGTGTATACATCCCTAAAGTCTCATTGACTAAGTTATTGGCCTGGAAGAGATATAATGTATTTACACTAGGTTTTGAAAGGTCGTCGTAGGCTGCACTCATGCAACATGCGACGTCGCAGCTTGCTCTCTTGCAGGGTGCGACGATGTCAGTTAATGGACAAAAATAGCCCCTTCGAGCCCATTCTCGAAGATAGCTGACTTGGATCCTTATCCCTGACCTCTTGGGAGAGCTGGCACTCGGTTCCTAACCTCTTGGGAGGATCCTGTTATCACCTAACTTGTAGTTTCCCCTAGAGATGGATCCAAGATGGATGGCAGAGGGGATGGGCAACCAAAGAGGTGCAACCAAGATAGCCTCGACTCTCGATGGATGGTTGTCACGCCAATTGAGCCAATCTTCACTTTATGTTGTCTAGCTCAAGACAACAAAGGGGGAGACCCAGATCCACTCCCGACAGGGAAGATCAGACCAAAACACCAGATCAAATCAAATATAGATGAAGTACGTAAGGTGTATGGTGAACCCTAGATCTATGGATAAAGTCACAAGATGAGTAATAGGTTGGATCAAGGGGTTTAAACACTGTGGCTTAGGTCCAATATATATATTTGAGTGACTTATGATGTTTGAAGTAAGATCCAGGATTAGGGTACTAGTCAATTATGAGAAAATCCACTGCCTTGGGAACCGTGTCCAATGCAGGGTAGTTAAGGACCAAATTGGGGCTAACCAGTACCAAAGATGAGCTTGATGGAAGGATATGACAATATCAAGATACTCAAGCAAACAAGGCAAGGATCAAACCACAAGCTAACCCAACAATCCAGGAAAGTCGAATTGGCTTGGAGAAGATTAGTGCCTTGGGAAATGGGCCAAATGGAGTCGGATGTCCACCAAATTATTGATCAGGGATGTTGAGGTGTAAAGTTAGGTGGGTCTTGAAGATCATGATCATCCAATGGCTAGATCTCAGTAGATCTAAGATTGAAATGTATCACAAAGTGACCCAAGTGGGGCTCAACCCTCAAAATGAGGAATGGGGCCCACAAGGTGAAAATCACTAAAGTGACAAACTAGGGGTAGGTTATCAAATGTGTAGATGAAGGATCAAGTGGGATCTCACCTACCCAGGTGTTAGATCTTAGCAAACTCACCCCTCCTAGGAAGTGCGACCTCCCTTGGAGAGACTATTTTGCCTTGGAAAATGGGTCGGATGAAGGCTAATCCACACCAAACTATAGATCCGAATTGCCGTGGATGCTATAGAGGTGGGTTTTAAATTTTATACCCAAAAACCAAGTAGTCTTGCTAGATCTGAAAAAATGTAAAATGAGGGTTTTAACTGATGAGGGTTTTAAGCATTTAGACAAATGGATAGATCATGGAATGAGAAATTACCTTGCGATCATACCTGAGTGATGGATGTAGATGCCTTGTAGTTGAGGAAGACTCCCGCAGAGATCAAATGAGAAATTGTTGATGTTGCTTGCCAAAATGATGCCCTAGCCCACAAGTGCGACCTCCTCTTCCTGTCAACCAAGGAAAGCGATTGTTGGTTCCCTATTTTGACTGTTCAGTCTAATATTTTCTAGCCTAAAATCTTATGGGATCAAATAATAATCAGTTTTGTTGTATCTGATTATGTCTTTTTGGGAGATCAACATTGCTAAGCTTGGGGTTCTTTTTGCTACCCGACTCCTGTCTCAGTGTTCAAAGGAGGATTTATGCAAAGATTTGGGGATTCGATCTACAATGAGGGCGTTTTTCCTGGATTCACCTCACCCTTTCAGATGCTTGTGAGGATTGCTCAGCTGCTATTTTGGGGATGATCTTCGATTAAGGAGCTGTTGTTTTCCTTTTCAGTACTATGTGGATTTCAGGGGATTTGCGCTCTCATCTTTGGCTCAGATATGCCGAGATAGCTGTAGGGTAGTTAGCTATATCGATCCTTGTTTCAAGGACGATTTCACTTTGTATTTTCATTATAAAATGATACTTGAAACCCTAAGTACAGGATACTCAGAGAAGACTGTAACACTTGAATTCATCAATATAATCAACATTTATCTCCTTTAAGTTTTGACTTAAGACTGGAAGGCGTTGAGGGCAGGGCCCCCTTCAACACCAATCCTTAGCATTTTTGTATTGTGTATTTTACAGTAGTGGAGTAACATTTTCTTACTTTGACAGTATTTTCAGAAATATTAATGGTTTTGCTTATCTGTGGGTGGACGTAGAGTAGATGCCTGCAAGTCATTAAGTAATTTCATTGGTATTTTGATCTAGCGCAGAGCATAAACTTGTGAATGATTTGTATTTAAAATCTTCTTTGATTTTTAGAGTGAGTGATTATTAGTGGCCACAGTAATGACGAGATGTGTGATAGTTTGGATTGGATTTATCATAGAATTGATTTAGTAGGATTGAGGAATGGTGTGTATTAAAGTTCCCTTTCGATTTCCAGTATGAATCGTGATATTGGCAAATTGATAGTGAACTTGATGTTAGTGCTGTAGAATCAATTTCATAAAGAATAGATTGTATTTTGTATTTCCTTCTTTTTGCTGTAGTACTAGAGTAACTGGTGAATACAGCCATGCTTTCGATTATTGAGCTTGCAGAACCATAGGGTATTCTTGCAGTGTAGAGTGTGGATTAAAAAAAAAGAACTGCAATAGCAAAAGGTTTGAATCTGTTGATTTACCAGACATCTAGGGTTTATTAATGACTAAATAGGAGTTGGAATTTGGCATTGAATGAAGGGAAAGGATTATAGTTTACATCACTGTTTCCTAGGGTTGAACATTAGCTTCATAATATATATTTTCTGAATCCTTCCTGAACAGTTCTACTATGCGATGGTGAGCATCTTCTGAAAGTTCCAACGTTCTGTTATGTGCATTTATATACACAAAACACAAGCATAGTATTTCTAAATAGCAGCAGTAAGCCAACCTGCCTTTGATGGATTGCTTATGAATAAGTTAACAGGTTTTATCTCAGCAGTGATTCCAGGAGTGTTTGTGTGGATTGAAGTATTATACTTGGCAGAGTTACTAATTGGAATTTAGATATATTGAAATCAATTGAGCATGTGTGTTTGACAGATAAATTCTTTCCTTAGCAGGTTGATTGTTTTGAAAGTAAACTTTAGTTACTGTAGCATTAAGATTGCTGTAGAGACTGGTAATTACTTTAAGAGATTGCTGTAGTCAGGATTTCTTTGAGAGATTAGGGCTGCTTCAAAGATTACTATAGTTTACCTCTTGCTGTAGGTTGCTGTAGGCAAATTGATTTCTGTTTCTTTATAATAGATTTAGGAGTCCTTAGTATAGATCATCCAGGATAGCAATAGTTGCATCTATTTCATTGCTTTGTTTGAAGTAGATTAGCGTTTCTGTCAGCACGAGCATTAAAACTGCCTTGCCACACATATAGTGTAGCAGCTCAAAGTCTACGATTCTCCGGTTGATAAATTAAATTGAGGTGAATCAAGTAACATTAATTTTAACCAACAGCGATTTCAATCAGTTGAGCAACAATGGAGGAAATACAAGTGAAAAGCAAATGATAACATGAAATAAAAGGTCCTAGGACAGTAATACTCCCTGTTACTGACGAAGAAACCCAAAGAAGAAGCAGGGAGAGTCTTCCCCTACCAATGCGTTCTCCTTGAGCCAATTCGGCCTCCACCTGTAGATGACAAAAACGTGTTACAAAAGATAGCAAGACAATATCTCCAAAAACCCAGTGCAAAGGAAGAATCAACGAACGAACTCCAAAAGCATTCACCACAACACAAGAGATAGATGCAATAGTATTTTTCTATTCCCATAATCCAGAGCCAAAAGTCCCCTTTTACAATGAGAAGCTCTCTCCTTTTAAATAGGATGGAGAGAGGCCATAATCCTAACCACTTTTTGAATGAGTGGCTAAGATTAAAAGATCTAATGATCTAATCAATGGTTGATATGAGCTCAACAATACAATACATGGATCAACTCAATAATACAATATAATAATGGACAAATCACCCATAATAAGGGGGTCCCACCAAATGTCAATGATAAAACATAAATAATAGCTCATGGTGGGTTCAAGGGTTAATTTCTAACACCCTTGGTCAGTCCCCATGGCACAGTTCCAAAAATAATCATGCTAGACACCAAATCGTGCCTCTCTGGGAAAGTCGTGAGCCTTAGGAGGCTCTAGAAAATCATATAAAATGCCCTAAGTGATGGATGTGGGTTCCAATGAAGTTGAAACTGTTGGAGAAGGTGTGGAAGACATCCCACTCATCATCACTAATCATCCCATGCTGAAACTTTGCCTTAGTAACCCAAATCGAATTCCTCAGTAGCCATTTTCACCATTTCTGGACTGCCTCAGGAAATGTGAAACTGTCCAAATTGCCTCCTGGAGTGCCTGCACTGTCAAGGTAAGCTCACCAATGTGTCTGGGAGGGGGGTAATATGGTAATAACAAGTGGCTGGACCACCCCCTCGATGTACAACGCCCTAGGTGAACCAATCAAATCTCATTACTGCTCTAATAGGGCCTTTGACAAGCCAAAACTGCACTAGGATAGCCAACTGAGGCTAAAAATCACTGTAACTGCCCGGAATTGAAAACAGACTGTCTCATTGGACTCAGAAAGTCCAAATCCATCTAAAGTGTGTACTCATACACCATATAGACCTCTGCATGGTAAAAAATAAATACTCATCACATCCGGCAGACCAAATAATAATAACCTGTAAAAGTGCTGAAAAGGACAAATCATCATCATAGGCCTGAAACCACTGCATAAACCCACCATGGTCACCTGTACTAGACCATATATCATTTATTTGTATCATCTAGGGTCTGCCACCTCATGTCCTGTAGTTGACTTTTGGTCAAACTGGGTTTGACCAAGTCAACATGACCAAAATATAACTCAAACTGTCATCAAGCTGTTGCAAGGTGTCAAAGGTTAAAACATGCTTTACAATCCATTTAAATAGCAATTATAACAAATAGCAATCATTACTGGCGATCTAAATCAAAATATATAAAGTCATTAATTATTATTATTACTTAGTCTAGACTTTCAAGACCATACTCACTTCATAGTTGTGAACATTTTGCTAGTGAAGGATGAAGGCTTTGTACTGCAAAGGCTAGGCTAAAGGGAATGACTTACTGACTTAACACTGTGACACTTTGGAAATGGAAATGGAATACACGCTATAGCATATACTGAATGAGCAATAACACAGGGAATGGCGGTGTCTCACAAATGGGTGAGTTGTTCAAAGAGTGTTTATTCACCTTGGCAGATGCGCACAATCCATAATACAAACGAGGCCAACAATATTTTTGATATAGAGTTTAAATTCCATTGCTTTTTTGGGCCTATAGTTTCCATAGCCTTTGATCTATGTGTGTTTATAAACACATTGCATAGATTTACATTTCATTAGGCTTCTTGCTGCAGGTGTGTTTTTAAGGCACTTGTTTACCTGAGCACTTCTAGGTGTGTCTTTAGACAGCTTGTTTACCTAGGTATTTACATTTCACAATAGATATAACATTTGATATTTCATAGCCATTTTCATTTGGCTTGCCTTTCATTCATGTGTGTCGAGAAACACATTGCATGAATGGGCTTTCATACAAGATACAACATTTAATTTCCATACTTTGTATTCATGGCAGCACTAAAAGTTTCAAGTTTAGCCAACAACATCTTTAGTGACTAGGGGGACTTCATGAGAAAATCCAACTCACTAAAGGTAAGTTTTATCACCAACTCAAAGCCGAGACACAATAAACAAGGAAGCTCACCCAATACAGAGGCTACAACGGGGAAAGGTCCTCCATGCCACTAGTCAAGTAGTAAGTCAAGGTAAATAACCAACTGGGTAGGTAATGGATGGATGAAGATAGTGAAAAATGAGACCAACACTAGCAAGTCAAAGTATGGTGGGAATGATCACCTCTAATCTCCCTAAGGAGGGTAAAAACCGATGAGTATGGGACAAGAACTTCTAAGTCTGAGTAGGGACAAGTATGATATATAATAAAGTACAACCAGGTCCACATATCTAAGACACGCTAAAGGAATGAAAATAAAAGCAATGTAACCGCAACACCATAATATACTTGCTGAGTCATATACCCAAATGCTCATCATCTGAGCCATCATCTGTTTTCTGAAACTGCTGTTGCAACTTTGGGCAATACTGACTGCTCTGTACAAATGGCTAAATGGCTACGTCAGTCATCTCTCTGAGTGTCCTGAAACTCAGTCATGGCATGGGGAAACAACACTACTGTCCATAATCTGATAGTGATCCATACTAGATGCTCATCTCAGCATCTCAATGCAAGGGAACTGGCTGAATAGTGTACTGGAATCAGAAAAATAATGTATGGTAGCCCAGCTACTATATATGTGATAACATCTGGCTCCAGCTGGGACTAGTGCTCTATTGAAAAGAGTGCTTGAGAACCTCAGAATCTTTGGTACTCGCACTTTGCTAATTGAATCCTCGATCCAGCACTCTACCTTTTTGCTTTCAGCTTTAACTCGCGATTTTTTCGAATATATCGGACTGCTGAAAAAAAAATTGCAAAAAAATCACCCAGAATTGTGTTTTAAGTCTGCGGGTTGGGTTTTTGGGTTTCATTGTTTGATTTCAAAAGTGTGAGAGAGCTAGAGAAGTACCCTTGATGGTGGTTAATAGAGACAACTTCCCACAAATTTGAAGACAATCATTTGGAGTTTTGTTTAATTTAATCTTTGTATACAATGCTTCATGTGTAATTCAAACGAATGGTGGCTTGATTGGAAACTGATTGCTGTAATGGAGAGATGTAGGGAATATTACATCAATGGCAGTTTGTTTTAGTGTATGCATCAAAATAGATAAAACCGAATGCTAAATCGACACACAAAACCATTGAATAAGAGGAACAAACCTAAGAATTTTGGCAAGTATCCTTCCATGACTTTTTTATGGTCAATGATCTATGTTTAGAATTGTGGCTCTAGACCTACACTCAAACCCTTCTTTATTATATCGTAGTTAGTGGTTCCTAGCATTTGATGATTTTATATGGTGGTGCAATGAATATATGGACTCAGTTAGAGCTTTCACTTCAATCTCAACCCGAGTACCTCCACAACCACCTACTGCTTCCATAGGAAGAGTGGTGCTCTTGACCTGTAAAAGGGGTAGAGGGAATCAATGATTCAGATTCCTATGATCTATCATTTTCATTGTATCATGCACTATTTAGTTTCTAGATGATTCATGATGATTCATCTCATGTGACACATTTATTTTGAGCATTTGATGTGATTTTGCATTATCCTATCATAAACATGTTTCAAAATTTTCAGTTTAGTAACGATATGTGACCACTTGACATCTTATGTATCTTATTTACTAGTTGTATCATCATATTTATGGAGCAATGTGTCTATTTGATGTTGTTGTTGCTTTAGATATTTAAAAATTTGAAAAAAATGGGTAATTTTGTATTTTTTTGAGGTCTTACGACATTTTCCAAGATTTTCCGATATTTTCTACCGATAGCAGCGAGAAGTTATATTCCGGACCCTCGCTAGTACTTTCCCCGAGACGATATATGCAACATTGTTTCAGATGGATCCAACGGAGCTATGACTCTGAGGTCTTGATTTTCAAAGGTCATCATCTGCTTCTTGAAATTAATTACCGCCATACTATCGTTGGCCCATCCAATCCCCAACAACGTGAGATAGGATCCTCCACCCTCAACAACTTCAATAACATCAAAATCAGCATAGGTTTTCATCCCCTCAATGTCCACCATAAGGCGCGGAACTCTCCCAATTGGTGTTACTTTGGCCTGATTAGCCAATCGCAGCTGCACGGGAGACCAACTGAGTTGTGGGCTCCCCATCTTTTGCCATGCCTACCTGGTGAGAATATTGACATATGAGCCTAGATCCAGAATAACTAAATCTACCTCGTAATCCCCAATCTGGATATTCATGCGCATCTCTTTCCCTGTCTTCTTCCGTTGTAAAGAGTTTACTACAGACTCTTTCCGGCCCATGCCCGGTTGATGCAACAGACTCTCAATTTCAGCGAGAGCAGCAGGATCTTTTGCCAACGATAAGCAACTTTCAAAAAAGTTCTGCAACGTCCCATACTGTCGCGACAGCCCTGCTAGCAAAGTTGTGTCAAAAGCAGAGGGCATATCATAAGTAGTTGACTTATCAAGATCTCTTCCCATCGCCTTACATGCTTCAAAGAATGTGTCTCGCTCAACATCAATATCAAACGGCGCCTTCTTCTTTCCAACCAGCCGAATTAGTGGATGTGAACCATCTTCTCCTATTGTCGCACCTCCGCGAGTGATAACAACAACGTCGACATCTTGCGTCCTTGGTTCTGCTGAAATCGTTGCACAAGTTGATCCCTGATTCTGGTTCAGTGGTGGATTTGCAGGTTGATTCACATTCTGATTTGCGTTCTGACGCTGATTTTGGTTCTACAATGGATGCTGATTCTGCACTTGGTTCTGATTCTGCGGCTGGTTCTGATTCTGCAACTGGTTTGGTACCTAGTTCGATTCTGCAATTGCGGAACATTCCTTGCTTGCCATCTTGCGATCAATTGTGGATAGTTCTCAACAGTGTGGTCAATACCAAAACAAAATGTACACTGCGTTTGTAGCTGCGGGCAATCCCTCTGATAGTGCCCCAATACTCCACAATTGTAACATTGGACAGGTCCGCGACCTCGTCCTCCTCCCCGACCAAAGCCTCCACCTCGTCCTCCTCGGAATCCTCCTTGCTGCTGGTATTGCGGTTGATTAAATTGTTGCTGCGGGGGATTCTGTTGCTGCTGAACGTACTGTGCTGGCTGAACATATTGCGCTGGCTGAAAATACTGTGGCTGGTGCGGAGCCATCTGCATCTGACTATACTGTGGTTGTGGCATAAATTGCTGTTGCGGTTGCCGCTGTGGTATGAATTGCATCTGTGGTTGAGGTGGCGAATGGGCCATCTGTCGCTGCAGCTGCGGTTGCTGCACAGCGCGATGGTCCTCTCCCTTTACATAATATGCGTCATACGTTCTTTCCTAGAGCAGGTCGTATGCGCGACAATCCTTATCTTCATGGCCAACAGACTTACAGAATGTGCAGTACAAATTCATCGGCTTCGTGACCATCTTCTGCATGTATTGACACTCTTCATGTCGATGTCCATAAACTTGACAAATGCAGCACCATGGCATACCTCCGCCACTTAATGGGTTCAGCGCTCCTGACAATAAATAGTTTCGGAAATCTGGGCAGTTATCCTTGTTATGTACCTCTGCGCGACATTGGGTACACCAAACTTCTTCGCCATGCTCTTTACCCTTCTTGAGGTCTTGCAACTGCAATGTTAGATTCGCCAGCTGCATTTGAATCTGAGTCATGCCGACCGCACTCTCACCAACAGGCGAAGCTTCTAACTTCATTGCGATCTCCAGAGCCTCGCTCTGTGTCGCAATTTTCTGCTGCATTAATGGAAGTTTGATATGAGTCAGTAACGCCGCAATGAACCATTCTTTATGCTGAAAGTCGCTCATTTCAAAGCCGACTCTTGCCATCAGCGTTTTAAACCTTTGATCAAAATCCCAAACAGTTCCATTCGGATAATGCTTGATCTTTTTTAGCTCTGTAATGTACTACGCTTCAGACTTGGGTTTTCTGAACTCATCAATTAACGCTTTTCTAATTTCAGCCAATGTCTTCTCTCGACTCCCCGTAGGAACTTGTACAAATTTCATGAACCAATCTAGTGCGTGACTCTAAAGAGTCGTCGCCAATTGACCTTTCTTGACATCTTCATCCGTAGTTTGTTTAACCGCCCACACAGCTTCACATAAGAACCAATATTGCTCAGGGTCCTCATTTCCATTCCCTTGGAATAGAGGTAACTGTTATCACACAACTTGTAGTTGTCCCTAGTGGTATCCCATCCGGGATGGTAGAGGAGATGGACAACTAAAGAGGTGACCCAAGAGATGCCACGGTTTCCAATGCAAGCTGGGAGTCACGTCAACCGAGGCACTCTTCACTTTAGATCAAGATGAATCAAGACCTTGGGGGAGACCCTATTATCAATCAAAGATGTTTGGACCCAAACAAAGGTTCCTAGGGATATGTAAAAGACAAGTTGCGGAAACCAATGCAAGGTTAGGTGGACCTAGAAGTTTAAGTGTGGTTGAAGAGAGGCTTAAGGAATGACTTATGTTTCAACCAATGACTGATTTAGGCCACATAATGAGATCAAAGGACAAGATCTAGTACCATGAAATACACACGTGGGGCCCTCTTCCTTGGGATATGGAAATGGTTCGAATGGGACCCACAAGATGGAGTTAAGGGTGCAAATGGTACCAAGGGGCATGTAATGAGTAGATCTATGGATCTAAGGTGAAATTTGAGTAGATCTATGGATCTAAGGTGAAATTAGAGATGCCCACATATGGGATCTAGGAAATGACACAACTCCCAAGGAATGCGAATTGCCCTAGGTGGACTAGTGCCTTGATAGATGGGCTAATGGAGTCAAAAGAGATGTGGAAATGTAGATCGGGACACCTAGGATGCAAATCAAGTGGGCTATTCAAGATGTGATGGTTGGATCTTAGTAGATCTAATATTTCACTATGTGACCCAAGTGGACAACAATCCCCAAAATGAGGAATGATACCCCCAAGGCAGAACTTCACAAAGTGAGACACTAGGTATAGGTTTCAAGGTGTGCTTGTTCCAAATCCAATGGGATCTCAACCACCCATGTCCTACAAGTGGGCAAACTCAAACACCCAAGGAGTGCGACTTTGCCCAAGGAGGGTTAAAAGCATGGAAGGGTGTGTCAAATCAAGTCCAATGGTCACCAAATTGTAGATCCAAGTAGTTTAGGCAAGTATCAATGTGGATCTTGAAAATCAAGGGCATCCAATGGCTAGATCTCCATAGATCTGAGATTGAAAATGCATCACCAAATTGACCCAAGTGGGGCACAACCCTCAAAATGAGGAATGGGGCCCACAAGGCAAGAATCAACAAGGTGAAGCACTAGGGGTAGGTTATCAAGTATGAGGATCATGAATCAAGTGGGATCTCACCTACCCATGTCCTGGAACCAACCAAACTAGCTTCTCCCAAGTGGTGCGATTTTGCTCAAGGAGGGCTAAGTGCCTTGGAAAGTGTGTCAAATGGAACCCAATCACCACCAAACTATAGATCCGAATTGCCGTGGATACTATAGAGGTGGGTTTTCAATATCTTTCCAAAAGCTAGGCTAGATCCAAGTAGATCTAAGAAAAAGTAAAAATGAGGGTTTTAATCAATTAGGGTTTTTATGATCTAGAAGTTATGGATAAGCCAAGGAAGAAGAAGACCATACCTTTGGAGCATACCTGGATGAAGAGATGAATGCTAGTTGAGATGAGGATTACTTTTGCCAAAGATCAAATGAAGAATTTTTTTGAAGTCCTCTTGCCAAATCGATTTTCTCCAAGCCACATGTGTGTCCCTTTAACCTATCAAAACCAAGGAGCAAAGCATCAATCAGTTTAACATGTTGAAGGTAGATACAAGCAAGAGAGAGATAAGCAAAGAATAGTTGGCACAAAGACAAAACCACTCCCTGTTTAACCAAAACGTCTTCCTCCAAGCTTGAAGGGCAATCCTCCCCACCAATTCGCACCTGTCAAAAAGTCCTCTTAACCTGTAAAAAAAAGTATGGCAACATATGCAAGATAGCTACAAGAGATCCTCTAGTGCAATGGACAAAAGCATTTACAATCAAAGCAACCAACATCCACTCCAAACCCAAGCATGTACTCCAAAAGATAGAAATTTTATTCCAATAGCCAAGAGCCAAAATCTCTAGATGATTTTACAATGAGGGGGTCTCCTCCTTATATAGGATAATAAAGACCAAAACCCTAGATCTCAAAACCACTTTATGAAATGAGTGGTTGAGATTAAAAGATCTCAATACATGATCAATGGCTAATAATGAATCATAACAATATAACACATGGATCACTCAAATAATGATGACATCATAGCTAAGAGAGACTCATGGAGGGTGACGTCATCCACTAGAGGGGGTAAAAGTACAAAAGCCCACCTCATATGACTAGGACATGACACATGGAGCTCATGGTGGGGCTAGGAGGCATCAATCCTTACTAGCTCATCCCCATGGCACAATAAAATAATATAATATGTCCAAAATAAATATAAATGATGAAATCTATCCTCAAAATCTGTGACAGACAAGCAGTAAAAGGCCTCCTGTAGTCTCTGTGGACCCACCCAAGTGGTGAAAACTGGCTGGAAGATAGGGGGTTCACCCTGGAAGACCTCTGTGAAAACCAAGTGCCAAAACCTTGCCTCAATTGCCCAAATCGAATTCCTCAGTGACCCTTTTATCCAATATCTGGACTGCCTCGGTAACCGTGAAAGTGCTGAAAATGCCTCCTAGGGCACCTGCGCTGTCAATCTGAGCCCACCAGGCTCTCCAGAAGGGGGTTAAATGGTAATAACAAGTGGCTGGACCACCCCCTCCTCATACAGTGCCCTAGGTGAACTGGCCTCTCATGGCCCCTGCTGCTTAGGCTAGGAAATCAGCCCCAAATTTGGTCAACAAGTGTAAAACTGCATTTATCACTGTCTGAAGTGCCTAGAACTGAATGATAAGTGTCTCATTGGATCTAGAAGACCCAAATCTACTAAGAATGTGTACTCATATACCATGGATTGCCCTGATGGGCTAACTGTAGGGTCCACCATATATGGACAGTGCATAATCTGATGATATGAAGTAATAATAAAACCTGCTGAACTGCATCAATCATCACCTGAACCATATGTCCATCATATAACATCAACATCAAGAATATGTGGGCTCATCTATCATTATCAATAAACATGCATGGCCCACATCATCATGGATCCCAAGGAATGAATATATAACCAAGGAATAATCATATCAATAGACTAAGACATGTCCCTCTAATCATACTCATAGCTTAACTTAAAGTATAACATCATTTAGTGGCATTAATCTATTCCAATGTTATTTTATAATTACTTGCACAATGGCTTAAATGACAAACTCACCCATTGGACATGGTCTAACTGTTAGCTAAGGAAGAAGGCTAGGAACAAGGTTGGGTAAAGGAGTGACTTGTCTAAACTCAACTTAAAGATATTTTGGACTGGGAGAAAGGGGAAACTACAAACTCTGTGCTGACAAAATAACACGGGGGATGGCTGTGCCTCACAAATGGGTAAGTTGTTTAGAGAGTGCTTATTCAGCTTAGGCATCATGTCTACATCAAGTTGATCCCGGTTCATTAGGATCATTCAACTTCATTTCATGGCCTTTTTGGCCTACATAACCCTTCGGATCTCAGGTGTGTTGATAAGCACAACTAATTGCAGCTTGCATCCAGGGCATGTTTACATATACATATAAGGTCAGCAATTGTTTAGATATAGCATTTAAGAACCATTGCTTTTTGGACCTTTCTTATACTCTTCAAGGAGTATTTTTTTTAGCAGTTCATCGCTTTTGCCCTTTTTAGTTTCCATGGGCGAATTTATATAAGTTTTCATAAGTAGTACATGAGCTTTCAGTTTTAGCCAACAACATCTCAAGTGACTAGGGGGAGTTCAAGCCAGTGCCAAACATCGGGACAACCGACCATAATGATTTAGGCATACAATCCAACTTACCAAAGGCAAGTTTTGTCACCAACTTAGAGCCGAGACACTAAACATATAGGGATGTGGTCCAAACACAGAGGTAGAAAAAGGGGAAGTCCTCAATATCAGAAAGTCAAGTAAGACAAGTCAAGGGTTAAAGCCAAATAAGGAAAGTCATGGATGGATGGAGTCAAGTGAAGGTGGAGCCTAAGCTAGCAAACAACTGGTGTCAAGAAAGACCATATCTATGTAAGATGGTAAACCAGTGAGTTTTGTCAAACAACCTAAATGTGCAAGTAAATGTCCATTATATAGTTCATCATCAAGATAGTCCATTTTAAGTTTTACACATTTTGCCACATCATGAATTATATACCAAGCCAATGTTATGAACATGACTAAAGCAACAAGATAATAATCTACAGTGAATGATAAAACATCCATAGGTCATATAACATCATCACAAGAATAATCATCATGTATCATTTGAAACATTGTTGGAATACATCTCTAGGCATTGAACTGAAACTGTACGGGATAAAGGGTCACATTGGTCATCAAATCTGAACTCTCAAGGCTCAGCCTTGACACAAGGTCTAGCATAAGTTTGAATAATACACTGCTCTGATCATGAGTGATCTCAAAATATAAAGTCATCATAGCCAAGCTCTGAAAAATCGAAGCTTTGGAATGTGCAGATATATGCTAAGCAATAATAGTAGCCCTACTACTATGGTGTGATAACAGTAACTTCGCATCATCTCCTGGCATCCTGGACCCTCTTCCTGTAATTGCTGACCCGCTACCTTTTAATTGTTGTTGACACTTCATACACGGCGGTGTCGAGTTTTTGTTTCTTCCTGGTTGCGATATAGTGCGCGGAGGTGTGGGTGCTATGTTGGTGGGGGTGGGTCTTGCCTCTACCTCAAGCGTAGCCTGGTCGTCCTCGTGGGCACTGTAGGGTTGTTTTCGTCCCGTGTGGTCTTCCTTCGTGGTCTTGCGTTTTGATCGCATCAGGACCTTCCTTTATCCTTTGCCTCTTCTCTTGTCAAAACCTTGCTCCTCCCCTCGTAAGACCACTTTCTTCCTTAGCTTCCCTCATAGTCTCGTCGCAATTTGCACCCATCTACCCATATCATTCCATTTGCCTCATCCCCTGCCTTCGCAGCATCCACAACGTCTGCACACCAGGGCTCTACTGGTCGAGGTGCAACTTCAGTATGCCTTTTTCACAGATGAGCATCTTAATGGACAATTGCAATGACAACAAGAACCTACCTCGTGGTTCGCTGAAAAATTCTCTTTCAGCTTCGCTATAAGACTTCGTTGTATCGACCACAAACTTGGTGATATAGCCTTCCAATATGCTGTCAAGCCAGATTTCAACAGCCCGCGATGCTTTGTTGTCTACCTCTTGTAGCTCCTGGATCAGTTCTTGGGTCCAAGACGTCGGCTCACCACCTTGGAAGTTTCGCTTCTGAAAGGTCAATTTCGCTAACCACTCATACAAGATGATCGGGAATTCATAGAAAAAGTACTTGTGTGGACCGTCGTGTATGTACTTTGCTAGCCACTAATCCGTTGTAAGCCCAGGGTTCTGGTTTTCTTTCTCAACAAACTCCTGCAGCTTTTGGTCGAACCAATCTTGAATTTTCGGTCTTGTCGGATGTGTTGAGCACAAAGCCTCACTAAGAGGGGGGGTGAATCAGTGAGGGAACACCAGGTTCAAATTCTGTTTAAACTTCCAAAATTATATCATTTATCAATTCACTTCAGTTCATAAAACATCATTCATACTGATTAATAGTCATCAACCCATAAGAAACAAGACATGAGTTTTGTAAAACTTTATACTTTGAGACTTCAATCTCCAGCTTGGGCTACTACCCAAAGGTGGCACTACCCACCAGATAAAGATTTGTCAGCTGCAACTGACTAAAATATTACAATATTCAAGCAAGCTTCAACTTGTAAAAAGACTGAATAGTCTTTCCCCAGCTCCACCCAACCTCCCTAACAAGGATTGATCTTAATCAATTGATTTACAAAGATAAAAAAATTCAACTTAACTGATCTGTACAGGCTGCTTCAAGGATTCATTCTTTTCTGGTCCAACATTCAATATTCTGTTATTCACAAATTTCATCAATCTTTAGCTATAGAAATTAAGAGACAATTTGCTGCTCCTCTTTGAATCTGTCCTCATCACTGCTCCATACTACTATCCTCGACCCTGCCATTTTTATTGCTCCATACCTCTGTCCTCGACCCTGTGCTTATATCTCCCCAAACTTGGATCTCACTTCACACCCACGAATTTCTTCACGCATCTTCGCTCCTTCAACCAACGAGTTCATCTTCTTTTATACTCGTTTTTGTTCATGAGTTTTAGGGAGGCCGACTTGTTCAAATGATATTTTAATCTATTTCATTTTCTTAATCTGTGAGGGCCGACTAGTCTTCATTTAATTTAAATATTATTTGCTTCCATGTTGGCATTTGGCAAACACGTATCATTTTTGTTTGGTTCTTTAAACACGCTGTATGGTGGTTTCCTCATGCCCGTGAGGATCAGCTTCTTGTGCTCGCAGCTGTAAATTGGAGATCCCCATAACCTCTCGTGAGGATGCCTGCATTTGCTTGTGGAGAAGCCCGTAGGGGGTTTACAGCATGCTGCCCGCATTTCTTTGTTTCAGCCATCTCCAATGATGCTCGTAGCAAGGGTTTTTGTTTTTCATGCCCGCAGTGGGCAATATTTCATGCCCGTAGAACCTTCTTTAGCATGCCTGCAGGGGTTACATTATTTGCCCATATACTCATGCCCACAAGGGTCCAATGGATGCTCGCAATCCACTATTTGATCAAGCTCGTGGGTGTGCTGTTTGTCATCTTAAGATGCCCGCAGTTGCCTTCATTGTCCATCATTTCATCAAGCCCCATGAAGCATGCCTGCAAGCTTACGCTTGCTTGGCATTGCCATTTCATCATACTTGTCTTATTGTCTTTCCATTCATTCATTGTCCAACTCATTATCTGGTCTAGGGTATGGGGGCCATCTAGAAGGTCTTTGTTTATTTACACTTATCCAAATCATCTTCAAATGACCACAGCATGGGTCATTTGACTCTTGGCTTGGTAGGTGTGCCAACGGCTCTACTGCCCATCAACTTGTTCTCATCCACTTTCCAAGTCATTGTGCCAAGCAATGCTTGCTTAGTTACTTCTTGCCATGATCTTTGTCATTAATGTTGTCATCAATGACAACCATATTCAACAAACTCCCCCTTTGTCATTGATGGCAACCAACCAACTTCTCCCCCTTTGACATTAATGACAAAGGGCTGATTAGCCTTCAAGAGCTTCACACTGTCCAAAATTTTGAATTCATCACTTGTCACTTTCTTTGCTGAGTTCTTGCCATTTTCAAATTTTCATAGACTCTCATAACTACTCCCCCTTTCATTATGCCACTTCTTTGGATCACCTCACGTGGTTCTGCCTCATATGACTCATTCTGCCTCATTGTCATTTTTCTAAATATCTAGTGAACTTAGGGTTTATAAGGACAAGGTAAGTGGCAGCCTTCAGCTATCTTTTGACAGCTGTTTAGAACTTTACGTGTGCTTGATTTTAGGCTACTTTATTATATCAGGCTTTGTCTACTTACTGTACTATATCTGCATCACAGATTCTTCATTAGGAAACGTGCATCATCCTAGTTTAGAGAAGTGTGAACTATACACAGGCTTCATGTACGACAATTTTGTGTACTGCTGTAACATCCTTCATAAGGCTTCAACATCGGATGACCTTTTTATATCGTGACTGCTGATTCAGGTTGACTTTATTGATGGACCAAAGGTTGTCTTTACTAGTTGTAAATACCACTCGAGGTTTATAAGAGCTTCATAGGAAGACACTTCTCATGTCTTAACTGTCTCCTTCCTTCACTGCCTCAGTCATCTTCAGAAAGCCTTCTTCATTGATAGAGTCGTCAGTTGCTCTTTTCTCGCCCTTGAGTTCCTCATCAAACTCTATGAACTCAAGGTACATTATGTGAAATTAATCTTGAAGGGAGATAACTCCCAACTTCTGCCGAAGATACACAAATGCATCCTTAGGCAAGGGTTTGGTGAAGATGTCAGCCACTTGTTCTTTTGAGTTCACATATTTGAGTTTGACCTGCTGTTCATTGACCTGCTCTCGTAGGAAGTGATACTTAATCGGGATGTGCTTGGACTTGGAATGCATCACTGGATTCTTTGACAAGCTAATTGCACTTGTATTGTCACAGTTGATTATAACTGGCTGTTCAAAATGAATTTTCATGTCTGCCAAGGTTTGTTTCATCCAAAGTATTTGGGTGCAGCATTCAGCAGCTGCAATGTACTTAGCTTATGCGGTAGACAGTGAGATTGAAGATTGTTTCCTACTCATCCAGGAGACAAGACAATCTCCAAGAAAAAAGGCATTTCCACTAGTACTCTTTCTATCATCTAGACTACCTGCCCAATCGACATCAGAGAATGCTGTGAGTTCAAAATGTGAGTTCTTCGGATACCATAACCCAAGTTCCATTGTACCTTTGAGATATCTGAAAATGCGTTTAACTGCTGCTACATGTGATTCTTTCGGACTGGCTTGGTATCTTGCCACCATTCCAATAGCTTGCATGATATCAGGCCTTGATGCAGTAAGATAGAGTAAAGTGCCTATCATTGACCTATACAGTGTGGCATCAACTGAGGGAGATTCATCATCCTTGCTGAGTTTACAGCCTGTTGCTATAGGTGTGCCCACAAGAGAGCATTCAACCATTCCAAACTTGCTTAGCATTTCGTTCAGATATTTGGTCTGAGATATGAAGATGAAATTGGAGTTTGCGTAATCTGTAATCTAAGAAAGAAAGACAATTCTCCTATCATAGACATCTCGAATTCTCTAGCCATATCAGCTGCAAATGTTTGACTTAGCCTATCCAAATTGCTTCCAAAAATAAGGTCATCAACATAGACAACAGTGATTAATAAATGATCTTCTTCAATCTTGAAGTAGAGATTGCTGTTAACACTTCCTCTCTTGAATCCTTGCTGAAGAAGATATGTGTCCAACCTTTCATACCAGGCTCTAGGTGCTTGTTTAAGACCATAGAGAGCCTTCTTTAGTTTCCATACATGATCTTCTTTACCAGGCTCTTCAAAACCTTCAGGCTGTTCAGTATATACTTCTTCCTTCAGGGTGCCATTTAAAAAGGCTGACTTTATGTCCATTTGATAGACCTTAAAATTTTTGTAACATGAAAATGCTAGAAACATTCTAATCAGTTCCATTCGAGCCACAGGTGCAAAAGTCTCATCAAAATCAATTCCTTCCATTTGAGAATATCCTTTGCAAACTAACCTGGCTTTGTTTCTGATGACATTTCCATTTTCATCTAGTTTATTCCTATACACCCATTTGGTATCAATTATGTTTTTGTTCTCAAGCCGAGGAACCAACTCCCAGGTTTCACTTTTTTCAATTTGATTTAATTCTTCTCTCATGGCATTATTCCAGTGTTCATCCGTGAGGGCTTCGCTAAAGCTTCTAGGTTCAGTTGTTGAAAGTAAAGACAGATTTCTTCTCTGTGATGCATGTCTCAGCTACATTCCTTCTTCAATATTTCCAATAATGAGTTCTTCTGGATGATCCCTTTTTACAGATCTTAGTGAAGGTTTTGTACCTTTTAAGGGGAGTTGTTTATCCTCAGCTTGTTCCTGTTTATCCTCAGATTGTTGATCAGACTTCTCCTTTGTTGTTTTGATTGATGTTTCTTCATCATTTGTCAAGTCATCATCTGTCTCCTCAGGTTCAGATTCTGGCAATTTTTGTGCTAGATCTTTATCAACGACTACATCTATACTTTCAACCATTCGCTTCAATCTCTTATTGTAGCATTTGTATGCTTTCTTTTCAATGGAATAGCCTAAAAATATACCTTCATCAGTCCTTGAATTGAATTTTCCAAGGCTGTCATCAATGATTTTGATGTAACATTTGCTCCCAAAAATTTTAAAATAATTTACCGTAGCCTTTCTTCCTGTCCATAACTCATAAGGAGTTTTATTACTATTAGTTCTCAGCTGTGCTCTGTTTATAATGTGAACAACTGCTCCTACTGCCTCTCTCTAGAAAGTTTCAGTCAAATCAGCTTCAAGAACATTGTTCTAGCAGCCTCTTGGACAGTCCTATTTTTCCTTTCAGCTATGCCATTCTGTTGAGGTGTGTAGGCTGTGCAATACTGCCTTTTGATGCCATTTTCTTCACAAAAGTTTTTGAAATCACTTGATGTGAACTCTCCTCCATTGTCTGATCTAAGGCATTTAATTTGATGTCCACTCTCATTTTCGACCTTGGCATTAAAAAGTTTGAATTTCTCAAAAGCCTCAGATTTGTTTTTCAAAAAGGTGACCCAAGTCATCCTAGAGTAGTCATCAATAAACAACATAAAATATAACTCACCTTGAAGAGTCCTAGTTCTTGCTGGTCCACATAAATCTGTATGGACAATTTCAAGAAGATGTGATGTGGATTGAAATATTTTTGTCTTGAAGTTCGTTCTAACTTGTTTCCCATGTTGACATGATCCACACAACTTGTTCACAGGTTTTGAAATTTTTGGCATCCCTCAAACAGCTTCTGTTTGACTGATTTTTACAACTTTGTCAAAACTCAGATGAGCTAGTCTTTTATGCCAAAGCCATCTATTATCATTTTGACTAATATAGCATCTTTCTCCTTCTATTTCTTCTAACGTGTAAACTCCCCCTGGTGATCTCGCTCCTTTTCCTATGATCTGTTTGGAGCCATTTCTTTGTATTTCACAATGATGTGCGAAGAAGGTGACATTGAGATGAGCATCACAGAGCTGTCCAACACTTAGTAAGTCATGCTTCAATCCTTCAACATAGAGAACATTTTGAGCTTTTGCACTTCCTTTAAGGGGCACAGTTCCTTTTCCCAAAATTTTTGTTGTCCCATTGTCACCAAAGGATATATCCCCTCCTTGATTTCTTTTGAGAGTGAGAAACTTATTTTTATTTTCAGTCATATGCTTGGTGCATCCGCTGTCTATGTACCATTTATTTTCATCCTTCTGAGCATAGAGAGCTTGATCACAAATTTCACTTGTTTTCCCTTCTTCAACAATAGTTTCAAGCCTGCAATTTTCAGATGTGTGGCCAAAATTTTTGCACTTGGTGCATTCAAAATCTTCGTACAGTACGGAGAAGGAGTTGTTATTTTGAGAGTGAGTCTTCTTGGTATGCTGTATCCTTGTGGGGCTTGTAAAGCTCCTTTTAGGTGACCTACAATCAATGGCTTTGTGTCCAAACTTATAGCAGTTATAGCAGTGTCCAAAGAATAAATTTTGATACCTTGAAAAGATTGATCTTCTTGAAGCCTGGAATGAGAGATTTGTTGCAGCCAACTTCGTCCTGTCTTCCTAGCTCTCGTTGACTTGATGATCATCCGGTTTTGCTCAGATGAATTACTTCCTTTTGCAGATCTTCGCATTCCTTTTCCCTTAGATCCAATTGCCTTTGTGCTTCGATCAGAGGTTCTTGAGTTTTCTGAATATTCTCCTTGAGTTTAGAGATTGCCTTACTAATTTCCTGAATTTCTTGATTCAGTGGGCGTTCTGCTGCAGGATTCCTTGTCAACGTGTATTCACTCCTATCTTCTTGCTGAGGCATTTGGTTTGATTTCTCAAGTTTTTTCTTGAGAGAGTTGACTTCTTCTTCTTTTCTTTGCAGTGCCAAACACAGTCTTTTGGCCCACTGATTTTTTGCAATTTGATAATCCCGTTCTTGTTTTTCATTTACATTCTTTAGATTCTCGATCTCTTCCAAAGCTGCAATGAGTTCTTCTTCGAGATCAACATTACCCTCATCATGTTTTGAGAACTCTTCACTGTTTTCTTGTATTAGAAACAAGATCTCATTTCTTTCAAAATATTCTTCTTCGTCTTCTTCATCATCGGAAACCCCTTCATCTTCTATTTTGGAGAAAAATGTTTTTTTTTTGCAAATCTTCTATCTCCAAAAGATCTTCTAGGATTTAATTGCTTTTGCCTGTCCTTCAAGGGACATTTGGCTGCAAAATGCCCAATTTTACCACAATTAAAACACTTTAGTGGAAGTTTTCCTTTATATCTTCTAGTGCCTCTTTGAAGTCTATTGACAAAATTTGCGATCTCTTCATCAGACATTTCAGAATTTGATAGACAAGGTTCACGATGTTGATCCTTGTTTTTGGCTGCCTTGAACGCTGCTTCATTTTGCCTAGGTTCTTGAATTCTCATCTCATATGCTGTCAGGATTCCCTGAAGTTCTTCTACCTTTAGTTCATCCAATTTTTCCCTATCTTCAATGGCAGATACCATGGGATTGTATTTGGATGTCAAGGTTCTGAGGACCTTTTGGACCACCAACGTTGGTTCCATTATTTCACCAAGACCTCTCATGGAGTTCACAACTTCTTCTACCCTCTGAAAATATGCTGCTATATCCTCTTCTTCTATCATTTTCAGACTTTCAAATTTACTTCTGTAGGTCTGGAGCTTGGCTTGTTGTACTTTAGAGTCCCCTTGATAGATGGTGGCTAATTTATCCCACATTTCCTTAGCCGTGTTGTAGTTCATAACCTTGAAAAATTCTGTCTCACTCAGCCCTGCTAGAATGGCATTCATAACTCTAGAATTGTTTTCACAGTCTTCTATTTCGTCTTCAGAAGTGGGACCGTTGGTTGGTTCCTTATATCCTTCCTTCACAATTTTCCAAACACCAAACCCTAGTGAGATTAGATATGCATTCATCCTCTTGCTCCAGTAAGCATAATTGTTCCCATCAAATATAGGCACATCCCTGAACTTAGATCCACCCATTGTGTGTTCTTAAGAAACTTCTTCAAGCTGTCAGGCTTTTAAGAAGAAAACCTGCTTTGATACCAATTGTTGAGCACAAAGCCTCACTAAGAGGAGGGGTGAATCAGTGAGGGAACACCAAGTTCAAATTTTGTTTAAACTTCCAAAATTATATCATTTATCAATTCACTTCAGTTCATAAAACATCATTCATACTGATTAATAGGCATCAACACATAAGAAACAAGACATGAGTTTTGTAAAACTTTATACTTTGAGACTTCAATCTCCAGCTTGGGCTACTACCCAAAGGTGGCACTACCCACCAGGTAAAGATTTGTCAGCTGCAATTGACTGAAATATTACAATATTCAAGCAAGCTTCAACTTGTAAAAAGATTGAATAGTCTTTCTCCAGCTCCACCCAACCTCCCTAACAAGGATTGATCTTAATCAATCGATTTACAAAGATAAAAAAATTCAACTTAACTGATCTGTACAGGCTGCTTCAAGGATTCATTCTTTTCTGGTCCAACATTCAATATTCTGTTATTCACAAATTTCATCAATCTTTAGCTATAGAAATCAAGAGACAATTTGTTGCTCTATACAACAGTCTTTGAATCTGTCCTCATCACTGCTCCATACTACTATCCTCGACCCTATCATTTTTATTGCTCCATACCTCTGTCCTCGACCCTGTCCTTATATCTCCCCAAACTTGGATCTCACTTCACACCCACGAATTTCTTCACGCATCTTCGCTCCTTCAACCAACGAGCTCATCTTCTTTTATACTCGTTTTTGTTCATGAGTTTTAGGGAGGCCGACTTGTTCAAATGATATTTTAATCTATTTCATTTTCTTAATCTGTGAGGGCCGACCATTCTTCATTTAATTTAAATATTATTCGCTTCCATGTTGGCATTTGGAAAACACATATCATTTTTGTTTGGTCTTTTAAACACGCTGTATGGTGGTTTCCTCATGCCTGTGAGGATCAGCGTCTTGTGCTCGCAGGTGTAAATTTGAGATCCCCATAACCTCTCGTGAGGATGCCTACATTTGCTTGTGGAGAAGCTCGTAGGGGGTTTACAACATGTTGCCCGCATTTCTTTGTTTCAGCCATCTCCAATGATGCTCGCAACAAGGGTTTTTGTTTTTCATGCCCGCAGTGGGCAATATTTCATGCCCGCAGAACCTTCTTTAGCATGCCCACAAGGGTTACATTATTTGCCCATATACTCATGCCCACAAGGGTCTTGTTGTCCGCCGAATTGCACACCAGCAGCATAAATCTTTCGAAAGTTGTTCCCTCACTACAAGTGGGGAAGGTGTGGCCTTGGGGGCAAGCAATGAGCCAGGTACTGTCACCTAAATCCCAGCTCCTCCGTTTAGGCTAACTCCTAACGAAGGCAAGGGGGGTAGTCCCTACAAAGAGTTTACTATGGCTCAATGTGTTTTAGTGTGTTTTGAGTGTATGGTGATGCGGATGGGTGTTGTTTAGGAGTTTTTTAAATGATGAAAAGATCACAACTTTGTAATTGAAAATAAACACAAGATCAATGAGCAATCCACGTTGCAATGCAAGATACGAGATGACTTGATGTACAACCAGTGCCTTATGGAGTCAAAAATTGCCTGAGTGCTTGGGTTGCTTGATACAAGAGTTCGAAAGATATGTTCGTGAGATCGTTTTGCAAATTATCTTGGTTTATTTGAAAGTTTTAAATGATCTTGATTATTAGGCTGGCAAGAAACAAGGATAAAACGTCCAACCAGGAGAAATACTTTTAGTGGCTATTCACGGTGATTTGATGGACCGTCTAGTTATCAAGAGGATAAGTGTCCAATGTTTAAACCACCCTCGAAGTCTGAACAACGACACTGTTATCACACAACTTGTAGTTGCCCCTAGTGGTATCCCATCCGGGACGGTAGAGGAGATGGGCAACTAAAGAGGTGACCAAAGAGATGCCATGGTTCCCAATGCAAGGTGGGAGTCACGTCAACCGAGGCACTCTTCGCTTTAGATCTAGATAAACCAAGCCCTAGGGGGAGACCCTATAACCAATCAAAGATGATTGGACCCAAACAAAGGTTCCTAGGGATGAATAAATGGTAAGTTATGGAAACCAATGCAAGGTAAAGTGGACCTAGAAATTAAAGTATGGTTGAAGGTGGTTTGAGAAATGATTAGTGTTTCAACCAATGTATGATTTAGGCCACATGATTAGTTATGATGGCAAGATATAGTACCATGTACTACACAAGTGGGTCCGACTTTCTTGGGATATGTGAAATAGCTTAAAGTGGACCCACAAGGTGAAATTAAGGGATGCAATTGGCACTAGAGGATATATGATAAGTAGATCTATGGATCTAAGTTGAAATTAGGAGTACCCATGCATCGGATCTAAGGTTTGACACAATTCCCAAGGAGTGCGACTTGCTTGAGGAGGACTAGTGCCTTGTTGAATGGGTTAATGGAGTCAAAAGATATGTCAAAGTGTAGATCGGGACACCTAGAGGTCAAGTCAAGTGGGCTAATTGCGATAGAATGGTTGGATCTAGCTAGATCTAGGGTTTCATGAAATGACCCTAAGTGGACCACAATCCCTTAAAACAAGGAATGCTACCCCCAAGGTAGATCATCACAAAATAATACTCTAGACCTAGGTTTCAATGTATGGCCGTTCCAACTCCACAAAAATCTCAACCACCCACTTCCTCAAAGTGGACAAACTCACTCACCCAAGGGAGTGCGACCTTGCTCAAGGAGGGCTAAAAGATGGATAAGGTGGACCAAATCAAGTCAAATGGCCACCAAACTGTAGATCCAAGTAGCTTATGCACCGATCTATGTGGATCTAGAAAATCAAGTCAATCCAAGGGTTAGATCTTACTAGATCTGAGTTTTAAGATGCCAAGTAGTTCAAAAGGGGGTTTTAATCCCTTAACATGTGGAATGATGCCCACAAGGTAGAAATCACCAAAGTAAAAGTCTGGGGATAGGTTATCAAGTGTGTAGATTACAAATCAAGCGGGATCTCACCTTCTCATATGCTAGATCTAACCCAACAAGCCTCTCCAAGGAAGTGCGATTTGGTTCAAGAGGGCTATATTGCCTTGAAAAGTGTGTAAATTTTAACCCAATCACCACCCAATTATAGATCCAACTAGGGGTGGATGCTATAGAGGTGGGTTCTTAAGATCTTTTTAAAAGCAAGGCTAGATCTAAGTAGATCTTAAAAAAACCAAAAATGAGGGTTTTAATTAATTAGGGTTTGTGACCAATGAAGATAGAATTGATGAAAGAGGCACATACCTTGTAGATCTTACCTCAATTGCTTGTGTCCACCTTGCAAATTGATAGCATTCCCCTATGTGTATATTCAAGAGTGAGATCCAAGAGCTCCAACCAAAACGTCCTCCTCCAAGATAGCCAAATCGTCCTCCTCCTACAAGACAAGATCAAAGAAACAAGTCAAGCAAGATGATTATGAAAATGATAGAAAGATGTAATAGAAAGCATCAACTATGTCACAAAGATACAATAATGATACTCCCTGTCACAAGATCAACCCAAGAGAGAATATGTGGATCCCTCCAACAATAACCCTCAAGAAATCGCCCTCCTCTCCATCAATTCGACTTTCCTGCAAGAAAACTAGTAGAAGCACCAAAATCCACAATGATACATAGAAGAGATACTGTATACTCAATATGCAAGAGAATCCACAAGACAAGAGAGATATGCTCCACAAAGAAGTGTTCTATTCCAATATTCCAGAGCTCCAAAGGTGAGCTATACAATAGGGAGTCTCCTCCTTATATAGGATAATAAAGACCAAAACCCTATACCACTTTACAATACTACATCAAATGAGTGGTTGAGATTAAAAGATCTCATCATACAATCAATGGCTAAGATGAGCCATAACAATATATCACATGGATCACCCAATATAATGATGATGTCATAGTATAAAATAATCATGGAGGGTGACGTCATCCACTAGAGGGGGTAAAAGTACCAAAAATCCACCTCATGATGACTAGGACATGGCATAATAAGCACATGGTGGGGCTAGGAGGCATCAATCCTTACTAGCTCATCCCCAAGGCACAATAAAAATAATAAAATATGTCCAATATAATATAAATGATCAAATCTGTCCTCAAAATCTGTGATAGACAAGCAGTTAAAGACCTCCTGTGATCGCTGTGGGCCTACCCACATGGTGAAAACTGGCTGGAAGATAGTGGGATCACCCTGGAAGACCTCTGTGAAAACCAAATGCCAAAACCTTGCCTCAATTGCCCAAATCGAATTCCTCAATGACCACTTTATCCCATTTTTTTACTGCCTCGGTAACTGTGAAAGTGCCAAAACTGCCTCCCAGGGCATCTGCGCTGTCCAACTAGTATGAACAATAACTATACGAATTCCAGGGCATCTTCTTTATACGAATCCCAGGGTATGAACAATAACTATCAAACTCCTTGCCGCAGTACTCACCTCCATTATCAGATCTGAGACACTTGAACCTTTTTCTTGTCTCATTCTCAACCAAAGCTTTCCACTTCTTAAAAGTAACAAACACATCAGATTTATGTCTAATGCAATAAGTGTTCCATGGGGACGCGTCCCGAAGGGTCAGGGACCTGTTTCGGCATTTCTTGCATCCCGGGGACTCCGAAACTCCATGCGAAATGTTTCGGGATGTCTCACTTTGGGTGAAACTTGGCAAAACGCACAGCGAAACGTTTCGGTGGGCGGGGAAACTTTATGAAACTTGGGGAGACTTCCTGGCATCCCGCCCAAAACTCTGGCTAGACTTGTGGGCATCCCGCCTGAAACTCCGAAACTCTAGCAAGACTCAAAACTGAAATATCAAATATCAAATGACAAAGACTCATAAGTGACAAACATGAAATATGATGTTCATGTTCATGTTAATCATAGATTCATATATTAATATAATCATGATGAATCATGTAATGTGTTTGAACTTTGCGTTTACATTGCATGATTGCACAATGATGAATGTAGTGTTTAGTAATTCACTAATTTGCAGGGGATGGTTTGTTATTGTTGGGATTTATATTTTGCATATTTTTAATATTTTTAAAATTTTTATGACTCGCATCTCGCCGTCCCCCCTCCCAAATTTCTCTAAAATTTGGGGGTGGTCTCCATACGTCCCGAATGTGCGTCTCCTCTCACCCGCATCCCGCCGTCTCGGAACCTTGGGGGAACATTGCAATAAACCCAAGTTTTCCTAGTTGCATTATAAATAAATGTAACATAATCATGAGAGTCATCAAGAGATTGTACCTGAGCCGATCTCCATACATCTGTATGCTCAAGCTCTAACTTTTCATTTTTCTTCTGTTTCCCAACCTTGAGAAATCTGACTCTCTTTTGTTTTCCATAGACACAGTTTTCACAGAATTCCAAACTTACCTACTTCATATTTGGTAGCAACTTCCTTGAGTGGAGAATCTCCATCCCCTTCTCACTCATGTGGCCAAGCCTATGATGCCACAATGCTGTATCTATTCCTATGGAAACTAAAGAGATAGAATGGTCAGTATTATGAGGACATAAATACAACGTACCTACCTTGTCTCATTTTGCTATCACCATTGATCCTTTAGTGATCTTCCACCACTTTTCTCCAAACGTAGATAGACAGCCGCCATCTCCCAACTGCCCTGTTGAGATCAGATTTCTTTTCATGGCAGGAATATGCTTTACATCTTTCAACAGCCAATCAGTTCAATTCTTATTTATCCATACCTTATCCATTCCAACAATTTTACATGGCTCATCATCACCCAATAAAACATGTAAAAAATCGCCTGGAACATAATCATGAAAATATTTCCTATGGGGTGTAGCGTGACATGAAGCCCTTGAATCTACTACCCAATAATCATTAGTATTATCTAATGCAAGAATCAAAGCATCTTGTAACACATCACCTGCTACATTTGCTTCTTGGGTAGTTTCCTGCTGTGTATCTTTTTTTTTCTTTAGAGATCTGCAGTCTTTCTTTAGATGCCCTTTCTTTCCACAGTTCCAGCACTCTATTTTTCCCAGTCTGGACTTGGATTTGCCCGTTTTAGACTTGCTGCGATTACCTTGGCTCTTTCCTCTCTCCCTTTGTCTTCCCCTGCTCTCCATGGTCAACGCATTAGCTGATGTCTCACCTGTGCTTTTTCTTCGCATTTCTTTGCTAAGAATAACACCAATAACATCATCAAATTTCAAGGTGTTTGAACTAGAGACAGAGTTACTTACAGCCATGACCAAGCAATTCCAACTCTATGGCAATGAACACAAGATTAGAAGAGCCCTAACCTCATCATCAAAGTTCACACTTACATAACTTAGTTGATTTGTAACCGTATTAAATTCATTTAAATGATCAGTAATAGATCCACCTTCAGACATATTCATATTAAATAAACGCTTCATTAGAAATACCTTGTTGTAGGCCGAGGGTTTTTCATACAGCTTACCCAATGCGCTCATCAAACCCTCCGTTGTCTTTTCTTTTGAGATATTGAAAGCCACCGACAAAGCTAGGCTCAGCTGTATTGTTCTCAGAGCCTTTTTGTCAAGAACCTCCCATTCTTCGTCCTTCATAGTCGCTCGTTGTTTTGCTCTTCCTCCCAACGCTAAGAATAGATCCTTCTAGTACAAATAGTCCTCCATTTGCATCTTCCATAACTAATAATTTTGGCCATTAAACTTCTCGACCTTAAACTTTCCTTCTTCTGCCATTGCTCCCACTCGAACCAGAAACCCTAGTTTCCTGCGGGTTTATCTGCCAAATAGACCTTTGGCTCTGATACCAATTGTTAGAAAAACAGGATCGCAGAGCAATAACGATAAACAAGATGCAAATACAAATTACACAAACACATTACAAGAGAGACATCAATATATCGTGGTTCACCCAAGATGGGCTATGTCCACACTGAAATTTGCCAGTCTTTATTATTATACCATCCAGCAAAGTGAAGGGATACAACCTGTAGCACATCCGCTGCACTTCCTCTTCACTGTCTCACAGTCTCTTTTCACGATCTCAGAGGTCTTTACAATGCATAAAACCTAATACATTTACCCTAGCGGTATTACAATGTCTTTTTTATAAAGGGGAAATACAACGGGAAAATACCACGGGTTACCCAAAACCATGGGCCTGTAATCTGTTGGTGAAACAACCCAAAAAAATTTCTCAGGGGCGTTGCCCCTGAACCCCCATTTCTCGAGGACGCTGCCCTCAAAACCCCGAACCCCAAAGTGGGGGAACGAGTGTACAGTCTTTTTGCATATCATATAAAGCTAGGCTACATGATTGAGACAATATCATCTATGAGATTAGAAGATCTGGCTCCACAACCAACAATTAACACCCGCAGGTTTTGGTCTAATGGCAATCGTGCTCCAACATGTGCTAGGTCCCCCTAAGTTTTTTTAAATTCTGAGAAAAATAAATTTTCTCGTAAAATTACACTATTTTTTTGATAGGTTAATTGGAAAAATTAAAAATGTAATAAAAGTATGGTTTGTGGGCATAATTTTTCAAGTGGATGCTCGTTTTTTAAGCCAGAGCATCCACTAAACCCATAAATCCACTTATCCTAAGTTTTGAGTAAGTATTTATCTCAGAAAATAATATTTACTCAAAAAACCTAAAAAGACCAATTTAATTGGCAAAAAAGACATAATAAAGGAAAAATTCTAATCCCACGGATCAAGGAAATGTGTTGGAATCAAATCTCCTTTGATTGACAATCAAATCAGAGAGAATATTGAGCAAATAAATGATGATTTGATTGAAGATTGGAGATCCACCAAAGGGGGGGGGCGAATTTGTGGTTGAAGAGGTGTCAAGTGGAGGTTGAAAAGTGTCAAATGGTTGGAGAAAGATGTCATTAACCTTCCCAAACCTCTCATGTGTGTCAACAAGCCTTTTCCAAGTGTATCAACTCATTTCTCCAAGTGTCAAAGAGGATTTCTCTTGGTTTTGCTATATAATGAGGCTTCATTATCTCATTCAAATTAGTTGGAGTTGTGTTGAGAGAAGCTTTCTATTGTAATACTTTCTATTGTGTGTTGTTGGAATAAAGTTGAAGCTTTGGAGGCTACATGGTGCCATGCTCTCTTGTGGATGATCATTGTTGTATTAGCTTGAGGTAACATGTATCTTTAGATTCTTGTTCAATCGTATTGTAAATTTGGCCTTGAAAGGATTGGTATCAATTGGTAGGAAATGATCAAGTAATAAGCTTATTGCTAGTTTATTTTAATCAGCATAGATCCATCTTTAACCCGTATCTATCAAGCATCGAGAGGGATCCAATTTCTTGAGGTGTATTTTTTTTTAAAAATTTGATCTCTCTTGATTGATAGATCCGGGTTTAAGTTTTAAGTTTTTATTTTATAAACGAACATCTATTTTTTAATTACTTTTCATAATATTTTATTTTACGAACCAACATGGATTTTTTTAAATACTTTCCATAATTTTTTATTTTATGAGCCGACATGAATTTTTTTAATTATATTTTAATTATTTTGTTAGTAACAAACGTTACAACATCTCCCCCATACTGGGCTGTAGAGCACCTCGTTTCTCTCGGTGCAATCATGCATATCTAGAGATCTAATGTAGCATTGTTTAATAAGTTTATTGACATGCTTTCTAGATTTCTTATGTGTTTATTACTGGATCTCACAATCTCTTTGGCAAGTTTCTAATTAGTTACAGGTTACAAAGCGTGGAAAAGTATTGGAACAAGTTTGTTTTCTTATTCTCCAAGGATTCATCCAACATAGTCCACAAATTGTCACCGGAAATCTCTTCAGTTGATCCATCCAACACCAGGCTTCCTTTCTTCCTTTCTCTCTCTTCATAAGTTTAAAGAAAATCTCCTTGGTTACTGTTCTTCTCGGATCTATTTTTGTTGAAAATAAATATCATACACAGATCTGATTTTGTATTTTGCTTAGATCTTAGTTTCCAAAAGTTTATATTCCGCATTAGATCTAGCATCTTTAAGCTTCCTCTTGCAAGTAATTTATTGAAAAGTCTTAAGGCATGTTAGAGTAGCTTTATATTGAGTTTTAAAGTTTATTTAGCAATTTAAAAAGTGCTTCATTGGCTGCCCTCAAAAGCAATCCAAGATCCTCAAAAGGATTTGTCCTTTTGAGTCATTTTCATTCAATTTTTACTAAATCAGCCTAAATTTTTTTCATAATTTTTGCAGTTGCTCAAATCACTTTTAAAAGTGATTTTGAGCATTTTATAACACTAATTAGCTCGCTGTCCTATTTGATCTTTTAACAGTTTTTGGCACTTTTGGGTCAAAAAAATTCAAGTTTGGGCTATTCTAGAGCTTCCCGGGGCATCCCAGCTTCATCTGACATTCGCCCTTTGCATTTTTTGCAAGTCTTTTGGATCTAGATCTGTAAAGATCCAAGGCATTTTCTCCAAAAAGTTCATTGTAAATCATAAATAAATGAAGAGCAAGTGGGCTACCCAACACCCACACCCCATCCCCCCTGGGGGGATTCGCATTATTTTATGGCATGATTTTTTCTAACAAGTTTTATTTTTGGTTTAAGCACAAACAAACACACACATCAGCCAATATACTTTTAAATTTAAAACATTATAAATATTGTTTTAGTCGTTTCAGTTTTTGCTTCAAAGTAATAAATTTGGCATTGCTTTCCCGAAGTATGCTCTCGCTGTCACATAAAGGGTTGTTCCTGAGTACGTGATCGGATGATCAGAAAAGAGACTCCTTGCCTGTAGTAATTAGCATAACACTTTACTTTAGTTATTTACTTTTTGCAATCAAACGAACATATATTTAGTTCCAACTCAAAGTATGCTCTTTCCCCTTGCGGGCATTTCCCTGGACCCGTGGGAAATCAGAAAGAGTTGCAACTACTCCTTAAAAACTCATACTAATAAAATTAACAACCCTGAACATAGTGAAAATTCGACACTCAGACCTTAATTATTGTGTGGGGAAATTTCTCAGGAGAAGCGGGAACCACTGGGAGGTGACCTCAGGGCACAGTTAGGCTACAACCTTGTTGGTGTAGTATTGAACACCGCTCTTAAGACTCCATTCTAGCCCACACATCTTCGTGAGGAGCCACCTTTAGTTAACTTCCGGACATTAGTCCTTGTACCTCACGGTATATCTGGAGCTCCCATTTCCCGTAATCAAATCCCATCTCATAATAAACTAAAACTGACCAAGAAGCACTCACAAAACGTTTACAATACAACAACATGCATTTTTCGACTCCATATTTTGGCATTGATTTTGTTTACAGTATTTCAAACTTTTTTATCAGACCTTATATTGCTCATATCTATCTTATGCTGTTGATCGTAATTTATATTTTGCAAGTGATTTTTGCTTTCAGTTAAATCTTATTCAAAACTCCTAAAAAACTTACCCGATCATAAACCTAAAGCTTAATCAGCCTTAGTAACTTATAGGGACTACCCCCCTTGGCTTTGTTAGGAGTTCTGCCTAAACAAAGGAGTCAAGATAAAGTGATAGTACTGTTATCACACAACTTGTAGTTGTCCGTAGTGGTATCCCATCCGGGACGATAGAGGAGATGGACAACTAAAGAGGTGACCCAAGAGGTGCCACGGTTCCCAATGCAAGGTGGGAGTCACGTCAACCGAGACACTCTTCACTTTAGATCTAGATAAATCAAGACCTAGGGGGGAGACCCTATAACCAATTAAAGATGATTGGACCCAAACAAAGGTTCCTAGGGATGAGTAAATGGTAAGTTACAGAAACCAATGCAAGGTAGAGTGGACCTAGAAGTCAAAGTATGGTTGAAGGTGGTTTGAGAGATGATTAGTGTTTCAACCAATATATGATTTAGGCCACATGATGAGCTAAAAAGATAAGATCTAGTACCATGCGTTACACAAATGGGACCCACTTCCTTGGGATATGTGAATGGCTCAAATGGGACCCATAATGTGGACTTTAAGGGATGCAATTGGTACTAAGGGGTATGTAATGAGTAGATCTATGGATCTAAGTTAAAATTAGGCATACCCACATATGGGATCTAAGGTTTGACACAATTCCCAAGGAGTGCGACTTGCCTAAGGAGGACTAGTGCCTTGTTGGATGGGTTAATGGAGTCAAAAGATATGTCAAAGTGTAGATTGGGACACCTAGTATGCAAATCAAGTGGGCTAATTGGGATGTGATGGTTGGATTTTGCTAGATCTAGGGTTTGACGATATGACCCAAGTGGACCACAATCCCTTAAAATAAGGAATGCAACCCCCAAGGAAGGTCGTCATAAAATGATACTCTAGACTTAGGTTTCAAGGTATGCTCGTTCCAAATCCACGAAAATCTCAACAACCCGCGTCCTTAAAGTGGGCAAACTCAAGCACCCAAGGAAGTGCGACCTTGCTCAAGGAGGGCTAAAAGGTGGGAAAAGTGTGTTAAAACAAGTCCAATGGCCACCAAATTGTAGATCCAAGTAGTTTAGGCAATGATCTATGTCGATCTTGAAAATCAAGGGGATCCAATGGCTAGATCTCCATAGATCTAAGATTGAAGTGCACCACCAAATTGATCCAAGTGGGCATAACCCTCAAAATGAGGAATGCTACCCGCAAGGCAGAAATCAACAAGGTGAAGTACTAGGGGTAGGTTATCAAGTGTGTAGATTATGAATCAAGTGGGATCTCACCTACCCATATGCTAGATCTAACCAAACAAGCCTCTCCCTAGGAAGTGCGATTTGCCTCAAGAGGACTATATTGCCTTGAAAAGTGTGTCAATTTTAACCCAATCACCACCAAACTATAGATCCGAATTGGTGTGGATGCTATAGAGGTGGGTTTTTAATATCTTTTCAAAAGCAAGGCTAGATCTAAGTAGATCTAAGAAAAACCAAAATGAGGGTTTCAATGAATTAGGGTTTGTGACTAATGAAGAAGAATGGATGGAAATAGGCACATACCTTGTAGATCTTACCTCAATCGCTTGTGGCCACCTTGCAAATTGATAGCATTCTCCTATGTGTATATTCAAGAGTGAGATCCAAGAGCTCCAACCAAAATGTCCTCCTCCAAGATAGCCAAATCCTCCTCCTCCTACAAGACAAGATCAAGTGAAACAAGCCAAGTAAGATGATTATGAAAATGATGGAAAGATGTAATAGAAAGCATCAACTATGTCACAAAGATACAATAATGATACTCCCTTTCACCAAGATCAACCCAAGAGAGACTATGTGGATCCCTCCAACAATAACCCTCAAGAAATCGCCCTCCTCTCCACCAATTCGACTTTCCTGCAAGAAAACTAGTAGAAGCACCAAAATCCACAATGATACATAGAAGAGATACTGTATACTCAAGATGCAAGAGAATCCACAAGACAAAAGAGATATGCTCCACAAAGAAGTGTTCTATTCCAATATTCCAGAGCTCCAAAGGTGAGCTATACAATAGGGGGTCTCCTCCTTATATAGGATAATAAAGACCAAAACCCTATACCACTTTACAATACAATATCAAATGAGTGGTTGAGATTAAAAGATCCCAATATAAAATCAATGGCTAAGATAAACCATAATAACATAACACATGGATCACTCATAAAGTGATAACGTCATAGTCTAAAAATAATCATGGAGGGTGACGTCATCCACTAGAGGGGGTAAAAGTACCAAATCCCATCTCATAATGACTAGGACATGACATATGGAGCACATGGTGGGGCTAGGAGGCATCAATCCTTACTAGCTCATCTCCAAGGCACAATAAAATAATAAAAT
The DNA here is from genome assembly GCA_027924585.1 of Larix kaempferi. Classification (NCBI taxonomy): domain Eukaryota; kingdom Viridiplantae; phylum Streptophyta; class Pinopsida; order Pinales; family Pinaceae; genus Larix; species Larix kaempferi. The sequence continues at coordinate 6,463,488 of BSBM01000077.1, forward strand.
ATGTCCAAGATAATATAAATGATCAAATCTGTCCTCAAAATTTGTGATAGACAAGCAGTAAAAGACCTCCTATGATCTCTGTGGGCCTACCCACATGGTGAAAACTGGCTGGAAGATAGTGGGATCACCCTGGAAGACCTCTGTGAAAACCAAGTGCCAAAACCTTGCCCTAATTGCCCAAATCGAATTCCTCAGTGACCACTTTATCCCATTTTTTTACTGCCTCGGTAATTGTGAAAGTGCCAAAACTGCCTCCTAGGGCATCTGTGCTATCCAACTGAGCCCACCAGGCTCTCCAGAAGGGGGGGTAAATGGTAATAGCAAGTGGCTGGACCACCCCCTCATACAGCGCCCTAGGTGAACTGGCCTCTCATGGCTGGGAAATTAGCCCCAAATCTGGTCAACAAGTGTAAAACTGCATCTATCACTGTCAGAAGTGCCTGAAATTGAAAGATAAGCGTCTCATTGGATCCAGAAGACCGAAATCCACTAAGAATCTGTACTCATACACCATGGGTTGCCCTAATGGGCCAGCTGTAGGGTCCACCATATATGGACAGTGTATAATCTGATGGTCTGAAGTAATAAATAAAACTGTTGAACTGCATCAATCATCATTTGCATCATATATCCATCATATGGCATCATTATCAAGAGTATGTGGGTCCATGAATCATCATCTATAAGCATATGTGGCCCACATCATCACGGATCCCAAGAAATGACCATAGTCAAACTAGGTTTGACTAGGTCCATATATAACCAAGGAAAAATCATATCAGTATACTAAGACATGTTCCTCTAATCATTCTCACAGCTTAGCTCAAAGTATAACATCCATTCAGTGGCATTAATCAAGTTAGCATATTATATGAAATTACTTGCACAATAGTTCAAATGACAAACTCACCCATTGGACATGGTCAAACTGTTAGTGAAGGATGAAGGCTAGGAACAAGGTTGGGCCAAGGGGTTGACTTGTCTAACTCAACTCGAAAATACTTTGGACTGGGAGAAGGGGAAAGCTACAAACTCTGTGCTGGACAAAATAACACGGGGAATGGGTGTGCCTCACAAATGGATAAGTTGTTTAGAGAGTGCTTATTCAACTTAGGCATCATGTCCACATCAAGTTGATCCAGGTTCATTAGGATCATTCAATTTCATTTCATGGCCTTTTTGGCCTACATAACCCTTCGGATTTCAGGTGTGCTGATAAGCACAACTAGTTGCAGCTTGCATCTAGGGCATGTTTTCATAGACATATAAGGTCAACAATTGTTTAGATATAGCTTTTAAGAACCATTGTTTTTTTTGGACCTTTCTTATACTCTTCGAGGAGTATTTTTAGCAGTTCATCGCTCTTGCCCTTTTTTGTTTCCATGGGTGAATTTATAAGTTTCCATAAGTAGTACATGAGCTTTCAATTTTAGCCAACAACATCTCAAGTGACTAGGGGGAGTTCGAGCCAATGCCAAACATCGAGACAACCGACCAGAATGATTTAGGCCTACAATCCAACTCACCAAAGGTAAGTTTTGTCACCAACTTAGAGCCGAGACACTGAACATACAGGGATGCGGTCCAAACATAGAGGTAGAAAATGGGGAAGTCCTCAGTATGAGAAAGTCAAATGAGACAGGTCAAGGTTTAAAGTCAAATAAGGAAAGTGATGTATGGATGGAGTCAAGTGAATTTGGAGCCTAAACTAGCAGACAACTGGTGTCAGGAAAGACCATATCTATGTAAGGTGGTAAGCCAGTGGGTTTTGTCAAATAACCAATGTGCAAGTAAATGTCCATTTTATAATTTACAGTTCATTTTAAACAGTTTGGCACATTAGGAATAATATACCAAGCAGATGTTGTGAACATGACTAAATCAACAAGATAATAATCCACAGTCAATGATAAAACATCCATAGGTCATATAACATCATCACAATAATAGTCATCATATATCATCTGAAACACTGCTGCAATACATCTCTAAGCACTGAACTGAAACTGTATGGGATAAAAGGTCACATCGGTCATCAAATCTGAACTCTCAAGGCTCAGCCTTGACACAAGGTCTAACATAAGTCTGAATAATACACTGTTTTGATCATGAGTGATCTCAAAATATACAATCATCATAGCCAAGCTCTGAATAATGGAAGCTCTGGAATGTGCAAATATCTGCTAAACAAGAATAGTAGCCCTGCTACTATGGTGTGATAACAAGTACTTGACTCTAGACTTGCCACCCAAAAAACGCACCTAAGCAGCTTGAAGATTTCTGCTGCGATAACCCCCGGCTGCATGTTCCAGCGGCAGCAAGTTCTAGCTTGGTCATTTTCTCATCAGGGATATGAATGTAAATGGAACAATTGAAAACACAAAGATGTGGTACTTGAGGCTTCTCACTTGTGAATGTCTCCTCTAGTGTCTTGTCCTTAAACACTTTGTGAGGACACCTATTAAGAATATAGACAGTTGTATGACATGCTTCTGCCCAGAGACACATGGGTAGATCTAGACCATGGATCATACATTTGGCTGTCTCTATGATGGACCTATTCTTCTTCTTTTCAACTCCATTCTATTTAGGGTTGTACGGATTTTTCAACTCCTTGTTTCCTACTTCCTTGCAAAAAGTGTCAAACTCCTTGGAGGTATATTCCCCTCCATTGTCAAACCTTAATACCTTAATCTTCTTTCCTGTAGTGACAGGCATGAGACCATAGAGAAGTCTGTCTCAAGCTTGGATGAAAGCTTATCCACTCCAATTGATGCTTCTGCACTCCCTGCAATTTGCTTCTACTACTACTTCTTTCCCTTTCTTTCTTCTCATGATACTAAGAAGCAAACTGTGCAAACTTCTAACACTTAAAGAACTTGATGTGGCTTAAGTCCTTCTTTCACTGGTTAGAGGAACCTAAATCCTCTTTCTCCCGTTCTGACCCTTCCCGAGTCCTACTTTCTTGTTTCCCTTCTTCATCTCGCTGATGAGGGAAAGATTCTGTTCCTCCTCCATACCTACAACATTCTCTAGTCTCATCTCCTCCTAGATGAAGTTGCCAAGACCCCATGGAAAAAAGGTTGCTAAGAAGAAGAGAACCATTTAATGCAATGGGTACTACCTCTTCACCCTTGAACTCCTGTACAACTGCTGCAAGCTGATCATGGAATTCAATATTCTTCATCATGTAGGCAGCTATGGTATCTGTCTTGCTCATCCACGTGGATCTAAGCTTATTCCTTGACAACATCTTCTGATTGATGTTCTCACTTATAGAGTGACTAGAGCATTAAACATGTCCTTTCCCATGGTCTTCTTGGTGATGTGAGGGATCAAATGATCCTTCATAGAGTCAGGATGACTCACTTGACCTTGGCCATCTTCTTTCTATGATTTGCTAACAACGCAGGATTAGTAGGCTCTACAACTAGTTTCCCAACAAAGTCCCACAGATCGTACTCCTCCAACATCTTTACCCGACACTTCCATGGGCCGAAGTTAGAGCGAACTTCTTTTGTAACTACATAACCCTTGGGATTAGAGCACTGATCCATTAAAATAAATAAATATAATTAATTTACATTTTACAGCAGTAATACTTGTAAATCTCTAGGTTATTCTTGCAAAATTGGAAGGTTCAAATCACAGATTTGCATGGAAAGCGAGATTTAAAGGTTATTTTATGAGCAAATCTGTACTTTGATGCTTTCTGTCTTATAATACGTGCAAAATATAATTTCCAGCACACTGTTTTCACAAATCTGAGATTGGCTTGCAGGCTAGAGTTCATTATCTCATCTTTAGATCATTTAGGGAGTCCCTCCTGTGGCTAATGCACGCTAACCCAAAGCGTAGAGTAAGCAAATTGTGGTGACATTGATCCAATTCCTAGTTACCTTGTTCCCATACCGTTTCAAGTGATAACATGCTTATTTCCTGAAAAGAAGAGCCCCTCAAGAGAGCCATAAACTGTCCAATTTGGCCATATCCTGTCTTTCCTTTGATGCATATTACCTCACGTGAACCACCCTCTATATTTCAAACCCTTCTTTTCCCAATTAGGGTAAAAAACCTGGAAAGAGGCTTTCACATGCACCAAGACTACCTTTTTGCACCTGAAATCATAGAACCAAATCTGCCCTCTCCATGCCCTGCCCATTTAAGTATGAGAACAATCACCAAAGATTGCAGAGGATGAATCGTAACCATATCTTGAATTTAAAGTCTTCCTTGGAGGTGGATAGATAAGAAAGAATATGTATTAACTTGATTTTGAGTTCTCTGAAAAATATTAAAATGGAATATCATAGGAGCTTGGCATGAATTCAATGTAGGTAGTTATTCAAATGATTTTTCTTGTTTCTTTAAATGACTGCAAAATGCTGAATTATGGTTTCTATGTGTATACATAAAATGATAAAATGGATGTAGTGGGTAAGTGAATCTAGTACATTGCATAATGCATACCACCTCACTTGTATTCTGCCAGGTCCATGCAGGATCCTTGGATTTATATGTAATTTATTTGTTTGTTGAAGAAGCTTCCTTTTGGATTGCTGCGCTTGGATTTGATTCACACAGAAAATTAAATGAAAAATTCATAAACATTTGCACACATTTATTTATAACATCCATTTCATCTTTGGATCATTTAAAGACCAAGAAGGATAAAAAAGAAATTAATGTACAAATCTCTGGTTGCATAAAAGATCCAAAGTATATATATATATATATATATAAGCATGGAAATTAAACTGTAGAATGAACCTCACTTTTCTAGGTGAAATTATTCTCTAACGGAGCCCAGTGAATCTCTAGAGAGGCATGTGAATGAAATCCTAAAACAAAAGGTAGTAGAATTAATTGCCATTCCCAGTTTCAGCGTCACTCTCCTCCATGACTAGTAGTCTGTCATGTTGATCTAATGCCTGTGGGCCATTCACATGAAGATGACAGATAACATCTGCATCTGTAGATAAACAGACTGTTCACATATAGAAAAAATGTGTTCTATGGCTAATAAAATCTAATTGTGTATACAGCTATATATATGAATTGGACTCTCACCTGGACAGGTTTTTGAGATCTGCATCCAAGGCAAAGATTATTCCTCCTTTTAACCGCTCATCTTTAAGGAGCATTCTCTTGCAAACAGTAACTGCTTCACAATGCAGGAAAGGATCTCTGCGGTATTGGTTAAGTGCAGGTCCAGGAGATTTCTTACTTTCTCCTGCTGGCTGTCCGAGTGCTGCGTTTTATGCCATTGTTATCGAACATGACTATTCACCAAGTAGTCAGGGGGTTACCGTTATAACATCCTCTACTCCTATGAAATCTCCAGAGATGGCAACAGTGAAAAGCGTAAATTATTTACCAAATGCTCTCTCCAAAATGGAAGCAGAAGAGAAAGGGGCTTCTGCTGCTATTTGGATTGATGATCAAGATTGTATTGCTGAAGGACCCAATGTCAACGTGGCATTCATCAGTAAAAACAATGAACTATTACTGCCTTCATTTGACAAGATTCTCAGTGGATGCACGGTGAAAAGGTTACTGGCACTTGCACCAAACTTGGTAGAACAAGGCTTACTAAAGGCTATTCGCATTGGAAACATAACTTTAGATGAAGGAAAAGGCTCGGCAGAAATGATGCTCGTGGGAAGTGGGCTGCCTATACTTCCCGTTACAGTATGGGATGGTAAACCCATTGGCAATGGTACGTGCTAACCCAAGTCCTGCTGCTGATCATGTTAAATTAAAGTTATTATATGGTCATAAAAATGTTGTAACTCTTGGCAGGGAAAGAAGGACCAGTCACACTGGCACTTTCAAACCTTCTTTGGGAGGATATGATAGCTGGGCCTGCTTCCCTGCGTATACCCATTCGATATGGAAAGGCTAATTGAATTTCGTCTGCACGTCTTATATTTTCGCTGCTATGTAGGCCCTGTAACTTGGTTAACTTTTAAAATAAAACAATCGTTCAACGGGTTCTCCAAATGGGCTACAGCTATTCTAAATGTGGTTATGCCCAGTAAGTGAGCTTTAGTTTAACGTAATTACAAGCCTCGGGGCTTTAGGATGTGTAGGATTGACACAGACGTGGCTTTATTTCAGTTTAGATGTGTGACTTTTATAGACTATACCCACGGCTTTGGGTCAACAATAAGCTTTATATTAATGTTTTAATTATCGACATAAAACATGTTATTTTTATGTTTTAATTATGTACCTAAAAGGTCACATTAACCTTTACCATTTTGATCACGGCTCTTGGTTAACATTACCCTTATTTCGACGTTTTAATTAACACTTTAAAAAGGTTATTTTAAGGTACGTAAAAGCTCAGATAGGTATATTTCCATTTTAAAACACAATATTTTATGGAAAATAGGATTCATTTAAGGAGCTTTTTAATCTTGTAATAAACTAAACTTTCTTTTTAGTTCTTGGAATATAAGAAAGAGGAAAGATTCATTTAAACACAATATTTTATGGAAAACAATATTAATTTAAGGAGCTCTTTAATCTTGTAACAAACTTCTTTTTAGTTCCTCGAATTTAATAAAGAGGAAATATTCATTTAAGGAGCTTTTTATGTGTAATGTCCCCAATTCCTTTGTGTTTTCTGGCGCCAAGTGGAGGTGACTTGGAGTGTGTCCACCTTATCAGGGAATTAAATTGATTAATCAATGTCAATGGGCAAATCACAACACTATAAAGGATATTGAGCAATTAATTTATTAAAAAAAAGGGGTTATGAAGTGACTTAGGGAAAATTCATATGACTACATAAAAGTCACTTTATAATTATTTAATGAGGTTTAAAAATGATTTTAACTTTAGAAAGTCACTTAAATTAAAGTTGAGTGAAAAATAAAGTGACATTTAGTAATAAAAAGGAGAAAAATGTATCCAAAGTCACTTTATGCTCACTAATTGAAAATAATGGGTTGAGGAAGTTGAAGAGTCACAAAAGTGACTTGGGAATTATAAAACGGAACGAGAATTATAAAAGGGAAGAGGGCCCACTCTCATGATATTTTTGTCATTTGCATTTTGCATTGTCGAAAACTTGAGAATCCACTTTAGCTATTGAAATGAAAAATCATTCAGATTCTCAATGTGCTTCATAGCCGTGGTTTGAGATTTCATTTCTAACTTTCGATTTATGGTTTTTGAGCAAGTTTACAGAGCATGTTGGACGGGTGCACTGGTGGAAGAGATGGTTCATTCCTCTCACGAAATCGTGGCAAAATATTCAAAGAAAGAAGAGGGTGAGTGTATTTACTGTGACTAAGAAGGATGTTGTCAGTGGTAAAGGAAGTGGAGGGCGCACCCCTAGAGGAGACCTATCCCCATTCACACAGAGGTCTGAGCATAAGAGGGGCATATCCATAGCTCATTGTTCAAGTCGTAGAGGATAAGACATTGTAAACCCTTGTGTGTTAGCATCTATGAACTGCCAAAGAGAAAACAAGTTTACTGTAGTCCTGAGTCTTCATTCTCAGTGGGACAATCACTGGATCAAATGAAATTACTGTGGTTTGGCAAGACTGAGTTCTTGTAGCAGCATCTCCAAGGTTGAAGGGCAGAATCCTGTAGCAGCTTATGAAGTGTGAAAGACGAGCTATTTCCAGCAGTCTCCATTATTACTTGCATGCTGAGTTTGTAAGGGAGGCGTACTCCTTGTGGAGAGCATTCAAGCTTTGGATCAACATATTTCTGGTTGAGTGGAGGTTGCACACATAAAGTTCCTTGCCCATCATTTCCAGGCATGTAAACCATTTCTTAATAAAATATGCAGATCTGATTTTTATCCATTTGAATCTGATTATTGTGTTAAACAATTATATGTTGAGTGCAATATTATGTATGTTTGGCATACTATGTTTCCCACCTAAGAGAACCACTATAAACAAGACAACACAAATACCAAAACAGTGTTTCCAATAGGCTAATATATGACAGCTAGCTACAGTAAGAAATCTCCAAAGTTTTTGATCAAATATCTCAACCAAATACAACAGTAGGGAGGTGTTCAGAAACCAGATTTATAAAGAGAAAGTAACCTACAACAGTACCTTGTCTCCCAACTCAATGATTTATGGATTGATACTCAAAGTTGTAGTCAACAGTTAGCATAAGAACTCTAGATCTGGAATTCACAGTACACATCTTAGCAGATACACTAAGGAACTGACCCAAACCAGCAATAAAAGAAATCATCAACGAATAACAAAATTGGATTGAGTTAGCCAAGCGTTATTACATTATACATGGGAAAAAATGTTAAAAGAGAACTTCATCTTTACATAAGTTTTGGACAACTAGTTTTTATTTTTTAAGAAACTAAATACCCTATGATATAAGTTTTGGATAACTAGTTTTATTTTTTATTTTTTGAAGAAACTAAATATCCTATGATATGACTACAAACTTACAAACTAACTATCAGAGATCAATTACCTACGAGGGTTTATGTATATTAAAAGCTAAATTAGTTACATGGAAAAGAAAATACATAATATATGTTTCACAAAACAATTTGTTTTACTTTATGCTACCTTAATGTCTACAAATCACTCACTACAACTAGTTATTGTTATTTTTATTTTTGTTTGAAAATATTGTACTTGAGCATATAATTATAACCTATTTTTAATAAGTCTTCTTTAATGAAAGATCATGGATAAATAAAGTTTGTATATCCATTAGGAGTGTGTTTCTCTTTGCTTTAAAATAGCAAGGGAGAGTACATACATAGCGATGAGGTCGTGTGTAAACCAAAATCACCCATTGCACTCATTTCCATTGTTATATTGTATCATTATTTACTCCATACCATAAGATAAAAACATCCCATACATGAATAGATAGTAGTATGTACATCATGGTAGAAATTTTCATGAGTCATATTCAAAGTATTAACTTTCACTAATCCAATGGATAACAATGATTCAATTCAAAATACTTTGTTTAAAACCTACAATAGCATAGATATATCTTAAACATAGATCTATTGAGTAGCATGAGATAAAAAGAAACCAAGGTGCAAATGTCTTGGTGGTTAAAAAGTCTGAGGTTAAGATGGATCTATGCTAGTTTATTATTATGGTAATGAATGGTGGGTTTAGCCTTAAGGGTTACCTTAATTAGTTATTGCCACTATTTCTAGGATATTGCAAATAACATGGGATGTTGTGTAGATCCAGGGTTCGTTTCCCATGAGTTAAATTACATTGAGTCTAAGCTCCCTTCCTTTGGGGGAAATTATTTAAGAGTTTTCTCTAGGAATTATTTCCAAGGGGAAAAAATGGATAGTGGACTTTACATTGTAGACCTCAATTTGTTTTATTTTAAGTGTCATGGACGAACAAGACACATCTTTCCCACTTTTGATGTAGAGTGCAACTCGCTTCTTTCAATGAAAAACTTTACTTTATGAGGACTTGCAATAACATCTAAATGATGGAAGCAATCAATGGGACATTCTTCATGAAATTACATCTATGTTGCACTGGCTTTGGGGATGGGGGAACGGTGGGGACGGAGGGACGAGTCCCCGAGACGGCTAGAGTGCACCCCCAATTTTTCAAGGGACGGCAGGTTGGGGACGGCAATTATATATATATATTAAAAAACTTTAAAAATTTAGAACTCAGCATATACATTTGTAGTTGCTTGTAAGCACAATAGTCTATACTATATAGTATTATGCACATCTCTTACACTTGCTAGTTTTGAAAAAGCTCAGGAAAATAAGAAAAGGGCTGAGTGACATTCCATTATTGGCACTTGAACATGAACAAAATGCAGTTTAACTTTAAGAAATTTAATTTTAACTATTTTCAATCTGCATTAAGGTCTATGAAGGGCTTATGAGAAGAATGTTTGTCTCTATAACAACATTTATTCCTTGTGTTTTTTGTTTATGATGATTAGGTTAAAAAAAATTCCCTTCTCAGCAGGTTCTGTAGATTTTTACAATTGTGTTGTAAACCACTACAAAACACTTTGGGATATACATGCTTGCATTCTGTAAAAATATTAGATTCATATTTTAGATTAAGAAGGATATTGAATAGGAATTTATTCAAATGTTTAGTACCCAATTTACGTATTTACTATCCACTCATTTTCACAATGCTTGAGGTTGTTATGTTGGAAAAGTTGGACTTGAATAACTGCTGGACACATATGTACAATATGTAAAAGCTAAGATGACCCAAAAAATGAGAAGGACAAGAGCAATACCCAGAAGGATCAGACCTTTGAGTTGTTTCATTTCTTAGTTTGTTGACATGGAGGCTTTGCTGCTTTTAATGATGTTGGTAAAAAAACAATAGTTAAATCACCAGAAACCCAAATCAAAATCCATCATACTCAAAACATTTTGAGCTGCAACTTGTATAAATTCAAATTTAGATTTAAAATAATATGAAAAATATGGATGGGATAAATGATCATACTATCCAATCATCAATATCCATTGTCAAAATTGAAGACATGAGCAAGAACATCTTCAAAATCTGCTTAGGACATCTTTGAAATTTACTTAGAATGTCTCAAAAATCTGCCTAGAAGTCCCTGAAATCTGTTGGGGACGTTTTGGGTACGGCCAACAAGTCCCCAAGTCCCCGATGAAGTCCCCAACAAATTGGGGAAGTTTCCTAGGGGTCCCTAAGTCCCCGAAACGCGGGGACGACAGGTACGGGGCTTTTTTGGGGGGGACGGGTCCCCGTGCAACATAGAATTACATTGAACAATTAATGCAAATGATAGTGGAGTTTGTGTAGAAATCACTTGTAAGAATTATAGAGGAAAATTGTTGGATTTTGCATGATTTTTTTGGTCCCTCTTAGTTCTTAATAGATTTGAGGTTAAGATAGACCTATTCTAGTCTCCTATTTGTTATTAAATATGAAATATGCCACAATGATCATTTCTAACTTATCGTAATCTCCTAAATACTTGAATACGATATCAAATACGAAAAAATAAATTATATGATGTTGATATCACCCAACAAAAAATCTCTTGTAGGGAGCTCCTTGGCTAAGCACCAACAAATGACTTAGGGTTATGTTTTGCGGTCTCAAATTCTGAAATAGATAACACCATTTTGTAGGGCTTATCAATACCTTTCTGGCGACATTTGAATCATCTCAATCCAACTCCGTATGCATAAGATATGGCCATTGGACGTTGAAGAAAGCTAAGCACAATGTTGTCACATGGACCAATCACATATTGACATGGGGTGCAATAAAAATCAGACAAATGGCAAGGTTGAGCTTTAATTACATGGCATGTGGCACTATGTGAAAGTTGTGAATTCTTAATGGTTTTAAATATTTTAAGGGGGATGCATTAAATTAGAGTTTTAAAGGAACGAACTAAAATATGAGGGAGTAACCAGCGTACCCACCTCATATGATGACATGGCCACCTAAATACTTGGAAACCATATCCTAAAGTTTAGGAGATGGTTTGAGATATGGTCAAAATGGAATGAATCCCATGGAACATGTTATGGCAACGTACGCACCTAAATTTGAAACCAAATACTAACTTTTGGGGAAGTGGTTAATACATTGCCACAAATCTAGGCAATAGTTTGGGCGGTGTTTAAGATTTATGCCACGATTTGATATGTTACAAATATATGCCACCTCCTAAAGGAGGTTAAGACATGCTATATGCCAACAAATTTATATATCCCATGCCACAAATATATACATTATTGCCAATGGATGGTAATAATAATTTGGACGTTAAAACTAATGCCATGTATGGTATTTGGTTTTAAAACAAACTTTGGTATATTCTTAAACCGTGGACTCTCCTATATAAACTCCCATGCTCTATCATTGTGGAACAAGTTCGGATGCCAAGGTCTCGTGCCTCTTTTCTTTTTTTTGGATTTGTGTTCCATGTATGGGTAAAAACTCCTTTGTAACAAAGTTGAAGTGGTGGCTTAGTGCATAGGAATCCCACTTTGCTTATTTTATTCAAGTGGGTTTTCCATTTCTGCATTATTATGAAGGCTTTGGTAGTGAAGCTTTGTGGCTTTTGTCTTGGAAAAGCGAGCTAAGAACTCAAAGCGAGTTCATTTTGGTGAAGTTTTATTTGGCATCATTGGGCTTTTGTCAAACCCACATAAAGTGTTTATAGTCAAAAGAATTGGTTTTCCGAGGCAGTGCCGATTATGACAGTGACACTTGTGTTTGAGAAGCAAATCATAAGATCATTGTAAGAGAATCATTTTTTACCACATATTAATAGATCGCTTCCTCCATTGGAGAACGAGATCCAGAGACGTAGTCCACATCGGATGAACTCTGTTATCAATTTTGATTTGTCATATTTTCTATGTTTTGCTATTATTTCATTGTCATAATTGTTGCATTGAATTCGTTCATGCTTTTTAAATAATGATATAAGCATTCTTTTATGAATTTGCGATATTATCATTATGTAACGATATTGAAATGACAAGCATGACGACACATTGCACAGTCACATTAAAATGAACATTGTCACTAGATCCTTGGGTCATCCTGGATCAAGTTGGTATCAAAGCAAGTTTGACTGCATTGTGAGTGTGGATGCTTACTAGGGTCAAGCTTAAAGCAGGTGAAGGAAAACTTGAGCCTTTCAACCCAGAGACTGGACATGTAACTTGAAGAAAGAAAATAGGGGATGAAGACTCTTTTATAGAGAACAAGAAGGCCTTCAAATTCAAACTCTTCTTCTTCCTCTTCTTCTCATCATTCTAGTTTTCATCAGAAAGATGCTTTTAAAAATCCCTTGTTGAATCTCGATGTCAAATTTGATGTCTATGTATAATGGAGAATTGGATGAAGATGAACTATTAGAAAAATGACAAAACTCAGAAATATGTTCACATAACAACCATATGAGGGTGATGTCAAATGCTTCATAAAACTTTGATATTAACCTCAACAGTAGAAAGTAATTATACACACTTATCAAGCTTAAATTAAGAGACACTGTAAGTGAAGATGCTCCTCATGAAGTACCATTAGCAGCAAAAATAAGCACATTTACAGCAGACTGTAAAATACATGAACACAGTATATTTGGTCAAATAAGACCCTGGAAAAACCCCCAATCCTTGGGGGAAAACCAGTCCACAAGAGAGATTTTATTAAGCTATGTCAGACAAAAAAATATCAGAAGTACATATGATGTTACAGCAGCAAGATATGACTGTAAAAGGCCTCAAAAACTGTGCCACACAGTACTTTAAACCCCTATACCTCCCTTGACTGTAATTAACTGTCAGTACAAACACATTGACTACTACAATGACTAATACATCAATCAAAATTAGAGAATAAAACACTGAATATACCTCAGCAAGATGGACCTCGATTTCTGTGCATGTAACTCAGTCTAAAATTAGAACCTTCTCTCTCTTGTACGACCAGTCACTTTCAACAGTGATTGCTCTCTAGTTTCAGCAGTAAGGTCAGTCACCATCACTGAACAGTCACTTCTCTTGATGCTGCAAACAGTCTAGAAAAAGATCCATCCCAAATCTCTTGGGAAATGCGCCCTCACTGAAACTGTCAACCTGGGAATGCGTGTTCCTTCTCACAACGTTCTCTTCTTCTAGAAATGTGTGCCCCAGACTGTCCCTTCCAAGCTTGTCTCCATAGCTTGACTTTTCTTCTCTCTCTCTCTTAGAAACTCATGCTCCACAAGAGACTACTCTCTTTGCTTTGGAACATATGCCTCTTCCTCTCCTCTTGGGATGCGTGCCTCCTCTTTCTTTTTTCTTGAGATGTGTGTAAATGAAGTCTCAACACCTTTTTATTTACCTCATTAGGGTAACTCCCATGACTCTTCAAATTCAATGGATGAGATTAGATCTTGGCCAAGAGATATATGGGTAGGATCTAATCTCTCATTCACTTAAAACTTCTAAGTGAACTATATAATAAATTTTTTCTTTTCGAAAAGTCACATAACCTTAAATAAAACAAAAGTACACTTTATGACTTAAAGTCACTTTATAAACATAATAAAGTGCAACTCACTTTTAAATCATAAAGTCACATCAAAATTAAAAGTCACATAAAAAATAACTTTAATAAAACTCATAAAGTCACTTATGAATATTTTAATGAGACTTTATAAGTTCTCGGACCCCTGCCCCTAGGCACCTGATGCAGGAGTGCCTTCGAGCTACAAAATGCTAACATAAACTTGATAATTGGATCAAACAAATTGAGTTTTACTATAGGGCTCACCGAATTGTGGATGAATCTAAAAAGTTTCAACTCGCTACTCTATGCTTGGGAAGCACTACTTTAATTTGGTGGGAGAATAGAGTTCAACAAGACCTCCTTACAAAAGGTAAAATAATCTCATCCTGGTTTGAATTTGTATTTGCATTAAAGAAATAATTCTATCCTTTAGGATACATGCAACAAGCCATTATGGATTGACAAAATTTAAGGCAAAACAAAGGGCAGGGGTGCAAGATTATACTCGTGAATTCAAAAAGAAAGCACTAATGTTGGGTATTCCTTTATACACACAAGGAATTTTTTTGAAGTATGTAGGTGGATTACATGAATATTTAAGGCATCAGATTCTTATGTTTAATCCAACTAACATTGACGAAGTTAGTGTGCAAGCTATTCACCTTGAGGCAAGTAAAAGGAATGACCACAACAGTTCTTCGATGGAATCTTTGTAGTTGAAAGAAGGCAAGCATAAGGATAAGTTCAAAAGGACAACTATTGTGCAAAAGGATGCTGAGAAACCTACTTGTTCTCATTGTACAAAAAAGGACCATGATGAGGATCATTGTTGGAAGTTGCACCCAGAATTGAAGCCGAGAAATGGTATAAGCACCAGAAAGGTAAAAAGAAGACGGTTTCTACGATTCAGGATCTTGGATCCTATTCAGGAGATGAATCCAAGATAATGGCTATGAGTCTTCGAGGTAATAATTATGTTGCTAGTTGTTCATATGCTTCTATTTCCAATGTTATGAACCATGATGAAAGCAAGAGGACTGAATTGTTCCACATTCGAGCGATCTCCCATCATCATAAGATTGATACTCTTGTAGATAGTAGATCTCAAGTTAACTTAATCTCTGAAGACATTGTTAAGAAACTAAGTTTGGAGACTAAACCACATCGAAAACCTTATCCTTTAGGATGGGTTAATGAGAATGCTCAATTGCATGTATCTAACTAATGTAAGTTTCGCTTTTCTATTTCTGATAAATTTATGGATGAGGTAGAATTGGATGTGATTCCACTCGATATATGTGGGATTGTGTTGGGAAACCCATAGCTTTATGACAAGAAATTAGTGTTTTATAGGGAGCATAATAGGTATCATTTCTTCAAGAATGGGACGGAGTTCATCATAAGAGCTCACAAGATGAAACATGATTTGTCTGTAATTGCTACAAGGAAAATGAGGATGTTGTTAAATTCGAGCAAAATTTTATCGCTCGTGTCTGTAAAGGATTGTGATCTTGAAAATGCATTGATTAATACTAATGATGCATAGATGTTTCAAGGCACAAAACATGTACAACATGGGGAATTGCAGTAAGACAACATCATTGAATATACTACTGAGAAGGGAAAGCGTCTTATTGGTTCATTCTTTCTATCATCTGATTTTTCATTTTTCTTCTTGATTATGTTACTATTCAGTTGTACATGGATGGTAGCAACAACCTTAAATGCAGATTTATGTAGAGATGGTCCAATGCTTAAGTTTGTCAACAATTTTATGGGTGCGTTCATCTTTATGATTATGAATTAGGTGATCATTACTTGAGTAGCATGGATGAATGATACAAGGAAAGTGGGGATAGGTTGTCCCCACTCTTCTTCTGAATAAGAACATGCTTTTGGGGTCCAAAAGCTTCTCAGTGGGGAGGCTTGCTCCAGAGGATCCTCATTGGTCAAAAAGTGGTTAGAGTTTTGCAATCTCTGATTTTGAAACAAACAACACCATTGTGTAGGGCTTGTTAATACATTTCCAACGATGTTTGGATCATCTCAATCTGACTCCGTATGCAGAAGATATGGCCAATGGACGTTGAAGAAGTCCAAACACAGTGTTGTCACATGGACCAATCACATGTTGACAAGGGGTCCAATAAAAAATTGACAAGTGGCAAGGTTGAACTCTATTTACATGGCATGTGGCATATGTAAAAGGTGTGAATTATTAATGGTTTAAAATATTTTAAAGGAGATGCATATAATCAAAGTTTTAAAGGAACGGATTAAAATAGAGTGAGTAACCAACGTACCCACCTCATATGATGACATGGCAACCTAAATACTTGGAAACCATATCCTAAAGTTTAGGAGATAGTTTGAGATATGGTCAAAAGGGAATGAATCTCTTGGAACATGTTATGGCAACGTACACACCTACATTTAAAACCAAATCCTAACTTTTGGGGAAGTGGTTAATACATTGCCACGAATATAGCCAATAGTTTGGGTGGTGTTAATATTTGTGCCACAATTTGATATGTTACAAATATATGCTACATCCTAAAGGAGGTTAAGACATGGTATATTCCAACAAACTTATATATCCCATGCCACAAATATATACATTGTTTCCAACAGATGTCAATAATAATTGGGATGTTAAACCTAATGCCATGTATGGTATTTGGTTTTAAAACAAGCTTTGGTATGCTTTTAAACTATGGACTCTCCTATATAAACTCCCAACTCCCATGCTTTATCATTGTGGGACAAGTTCGGATGCCAAGGTCCCGTGCGTCTTTTCTTTTGTTAGTGGATTTGTGTTCCATGTATAGGTAAAAACTCCTTTGTAACAAAGTTTGAAGTGGTGGCTCAGTGCAGAGGAATCCCACTTTGCTTATTTTATTCACGTGGGTTTTCCATTTATGCATTATTACAAGGGCTTTGGTAGTGAAGCTTTGTGGCTTTTGTCTTGGAGAAGCGAGCCAAGAACTCAAAGCGAGTTCATTTTGGTGAAGTTGTATTAGGCTTCATTGGGCTTTTGTGAAACCCACATAGAGTGTTTATAGTCAAAAGAATTGGTTTTCCGAGGCAGTGTTGATTATGACAGTGATACTTGTGTTTGAGCAGCAAATCAGAAGATCATTGTAAGGAAATTATTTTTTTCCACAGATTAATAGACCGGTTCCTCCCATTGAAGAACGGGACCTAGATACATAGTCCACATTGGATGAACTCTGTTATCAATTTGGGTTTGTCGTATTTTCTATGTTTTGCTATTATTTCATTGTCGTAATTGTTGCATTGAATTCATTTATGCTTTTTAAATCATGATATAAGCATTCTTTTATGAATTTGCGTCATTATTATTATGTAATGATAATGAAATGGCAAGCATGACGACACATTGCACACTCACATTAAAATGAACATTGTCATTGGATCCTTAGGTCATCCTGGATCTTTCCATTGCGTCCATTTGTGAAGATACAATTTTCCCCTTTCTACGTCATTTTCTCAAAAAATTAAGTCAATCTCTTTGTGTGGTAAGAGTTGATTTGTTGTTTGGTTTTGGTTAGATTTTGTAGTTTGAGATTATGTTCCCCTTTCTCTCTTGTTGAAGTCCTAGGATTGATAAAGCTCATCTTAGAGTCTTCATATCTAATTGCTATATGGAAATTGAAAGGCCTCATTGTCTTATTGTGCGACCCTTTGATTATGGTTTTGTTGTTGATGGTTTCATTGGTGAATGACTTCATTTCAAGCCCTAACTTGTTTCCTTTCAATCACTCAATAATTGTTCTTGTAGCCTTTTCTCTTTGCTTAGGTTTTGGGTTATCTTGATCTCTTTCATTTGGGTTGTTTCATGGTTTGTGTCTCAAATGTTGTCCAACTCCTTATTTTATAATTGAGTGTTGGCTTGAGCCTTGTATTGTTGAAGTCTAAAGCTAATCTCAACTTGGTCTTATTAACTTGACACCGACCTAGCCTCCTATTAATTGGGTGTTGATTTATTTAGATATGGAATTCCAGCATAAAAATTAATGAAGAGGTATATTTTGGACCCATTGGTTGATTTTTGAGCTTGAGACATTGCATGTATATGCTTGGTTTGAATGGTTGGATGCAATTGGTCTTCAAGTTATGTTTTGAATATGATTTTGACTTAAGCCCGAACAAATTTCGACCTCCATGTTGTCAGATTCATTAGTTACTTTATAATAGAGACTTAATGGATGTTGACGTTGGTTGAAGACTATGCGTTGAATGCTTAAAAGAAATAAACTCAAGCTCAAATAAGGTATGTTTTTTCTCGTCGAATTCAATACTTGAAACTTGGATAAATTTGATAGTCTCAAAGGTTGTGATTTGAAATTGATTTTAACATGTTGCTTAAAAATATCTGGAAGTTTATTTATTACATGTTATTGCACCATTGAAAGAATTTCGTCAATGAACTCTTGAAATTTAGGTTGATTTAAATCTTCATCTGTACTTGCATCACTGTTCCATTACTTAAGTTGAATCTTCATCTTCATTTGCTGTTACACCCAAAATATACTCATCATAAGATTCAGTGTATACACCCCTGAAGATATCTTGACTAAGTGATCAACCAGAGAGGATTTGTACCCAATTGTGCTAAGTTTTGAAGGGTCGTCACAGGTTGCACATGAGCAACATGCGACGTCGCAGCTTGCTTCATTGCAGGGTGCGACGAAGTCAGTTTATGGGCAAAAATAACTTCTTAGAGGTTCTTCTCGAAGCTTGCTGACTTGGGACCCTATCCCTAACCTCTTGGAGGAGCTGGCACTCGGTTCCTAATACTTTGGAGAGATCCCTTAAGCCTCTCCTACCATCTCTCAACCTATCTTATCCATACCCTATCCACTTAGTCCTTTATGAATGAAGCTCACTCCCATCCCAAAGGGAGGAAGTCTATGGTATCTACATGCTGGTGAAATCACCCTTGGATCATCTCCACTCACCTATTGGAGAGCTCATACTTCCTTGGAAGGATATCACAATTGGCTTTGTCGAAGAAGGGCTACAACGTTAAGCCTTGGTTGTGGTTCTATATCTCTATTATGTACTCCTCTTTTTACAGTAATACAAATGCTTTCCACCAATATTGTTCATGTGTGTAATGATATTGAGTAGTTTACCTGCTTAATTGTTTACTTAGATCTCTTATTGTATAGATGTCTTTTACTCGTTTCTTTTGTTTCTTGTCTTGACAGGTCTTGCAACTTGGATCTGATGACCGTGAGACGTGGAGCAGCATTCAGGAGAAAGGATTGCGAAGTGAAAGGTAAGGCATCCAATACTCGATCCTTAAGTAGATCTAGGAAATGCATTGGTAGTCTGTTCTATTTGTTCTAGACTCACTTTGAGCTAGGGATATCTTGCTCACGTCCGCTCAAGTGGATTGTCCGATAACAAATCTGGCGACCATATTTCGAGGGTAAGAATGGATCAGCATAACACGGTCATAGTTATTGAAGTGGAAAATCCCACTCTGAATGTTGGAGGACTTTTGTTTCCACAAACTCCTCCGGATTCACTTGCCTCTCATCCACGGCAGGATGAAGGAGCACAAATCCTCGCTTCACTAGACCTTTCTCCCGTCATATCGAGGGAACTTGGATCGTTGGAATGGATAAACCGACCCTAGGACGACCCTACAACAGCTGTTGGTCCTTCAGCAACTTATTGGACCTCTTCTACATACCACCCAGTGGCTCATTTTGCCATCTCATCACCACCTAGTGGGACTACTCCAGACGACCCTTTAGCCTACTTTCGTGGCCAATTAGCTCACTTTCATTCCATGGCTGAAGAGTTTCGGCAGTCAAGTCTCCAACGAAGGATTAAAGACCCATCGTTACCCCCTTACCGACCCATCCCGGTTCAACCGATATCTTTTGGATCACCAGAACAACCTTCCCACCACGAGACCACTAATAAGACTGGTCAACCCTCGCAAGAGTCCAGTCCTGCACCTCAAGTGAACCAACCGGTGGAAGGACAACAGTCCAACACACCTGTTACTACCATAGTTACTTTACGTGTTCCTCCCCCACCTCAAAATTCGAGGGGAGGATATTCCATTCCCATGGATTATCCCATCAGTAATGTTATTACTACGGTAGCTAATCAACAACCTACGTTGGTTCAACCTTCGAATAGTGGTCAACCTATTGTGGCTGGGGGGCAACCCCCGTTTCCTAACCAGAACATAGGCGGTGGAATCCCCAACGAACCTTTCGTTGGACCTCTCCATCCTGCTAGACCATCCACCATGGGATTATCTCATGTTGGGAGCCCATCCAATGTAACTCATCCCTCATGGAGTCAAGCGTATCCAGGTTATGTTAACCCTACGCCAGGTCAATCTAATCCCGAAAACGCACCATATAGGATACCTTATCCCGGGAATCCATACACTCTATGGGGGCGACAACCTGTGTTGTAACACGGACCCCAACCGACTATCCCTTAGGTACCACCACCCCCGATCAGCCCTCCCCCACCTCCTGCTGGAGGCAGCGGGCCCCCACTTAACCTTGGTGGAGGCCCACCTCATTTTACCAACAATATCCCTCACCCTTCCGGAGGTGGCGGGAATGGTCCACCACCCCCTCCCGGCGGAGGCAGCGGGGGACCACCCTATCATGGTGGAGGAGGACATTTCCCTTCAGGTGGCGGAGGTGGTCCACCACCCCCTCCAGGCAGAGGCGGTGGAGGACCTAATTACTATGGTGGCGGCAGTGGTGGTGGAGACCCTCATCCTTCCGGCAGTGGAGGTGGTGGGGGCCCCCATCCTTCTGGTGGTGGAAGTGGTCCACCACCCCCTCCAGGCGAAGGCGGTGGTGGGTCATCTTATTACGGTTATGGACCCCCACCTCCTCTCGGTGGTGGCGGCGGACCTCCACCCCCTCCTGGTGGTGGAGGTGGACCCCCACCTTATTGGAATGGACCACCTTATGGTGGAGGACCCCCTTACGGTCCAGGCGACACACCCCCCTACGGCCAGTTTCCTCCTGGTACACCTTACGGTCAGTTTGGTCCATACACGCCTTATCCGTATTATCAATACGTGCAGCCTAACCCACAGTTGCCCTTCCTGGCTACTTTGGACCTGCCTGACCTATCTCATTTAACCAACGATCCTATTTACCACGGATCTAACTGGACACCAATTCCAGTGAAACTTTCGTCTGATATCCCCAAATTTGACGGCAAGCCGGGTGAAGACCCTAAAAACCACGTGATGACATACCACTTATGGTGTTCATCTAATTCCTTAATGGACGATTCAATTCATCTTATATTGTTTCAAAGGACTCTCACCGGTTCAGCTGCCAAGTTGTACATTGAGTTGCCACACCACTCTTTTCCTGATTTCGGTTCTCTTGCCATGAATATTTTTACGCATTTCCA
Organism: Larix kaempferi; assembly: GCA_027924585.1. NCBI lineage: Eukaryota > Viridiplantae > Streptophyta > Pinopsida > Pinales > Pinaceae > Larix > Larix kaempferi. The sequence continues at coordinate 6,484,946 of BSBM01000077.1, forward strand.
GCTGCCCATACGGTATGAAACTGGTACCGAGCTTTTAACCTCACTCTGTCAGAATACCGCCACTCATATTTCGGATCATATCCACGAGTGGCGAAGGAGACGACGTCTCATTAAAGCTCCTATTCCAAATCAGCTCCTAGCAAACTGGTTTACAAAATCCCTCATCCCTACCATAGCAAGAGATGTTGCCATGCGAGGTGCTGTCGTTGAAGAACAAGCCATCGCAAGTGCCCATGTACTAGGCCTAGTCTACACTCAATCCGACACTTTGTTTGATATTCTGCCTGACGCACCCCGTGACATTAATGACCCTAAGAAACCACATAAGGGACCCCAAGCTGATGGAATCATTGGTTCCCTTAACACCCAGCCTGCTTCTAGCACTGTTGGATCATCCAACCTTCATGGTTCCTCCCCATTACCGACTTAGGTTGGCCACAACACTACCAAGTCCACCACTCCTTCTCTAACTGAAGAGGTGAATTCTATCCAATCAGCTTCATCTTAGAAGTTTGGCGGTAAAAAGAAGAACAAGGGGAAACCCAAAAAGTCTCCTGCCTAGCAGGAACAAAAGAGCGCTCTTGACGATACCAAGCAGAAACAGAAACTAAAGTATCATTGTTTACTGTGTGGAGATGACCACTTCTCCAAAGAATGTTCCCGTAGAGACGAAGTACAAAATTTTCTTAGGGGTAAACCAACTCCTGCAGTCCTCAATGATCCGTTTCCTACTCAGAACCAGCAGATGATTGCTCAACCCCCCCGGCCCAGGGGGAACCATCCAATACTGCGCATGTTCTCACGGTGCCTAATGAGACAATCAATTTGAACACTCGCTCGCGATCTTACGAACCGGTCCCTTCGAAGGAATCCACTGGAAGTAATATTGAAAAAGCTTTTGACTCCTTACTTGATGTCACTGTACCATCCACTTCTCTCACCATTGAGAAGCCATCCTTAGACTCGATATTGCGACTGCCCAAAAGTACGATTCAAAAATTTGTTTTCAATCCTAACGCTCAGGCAACACAAAATTACAATATCGTAGAAGACTTGGCACAAGCTCCTTGTGCCATGTCCACCCTGGAAGTTTTGCAGAATTGTCCTAATCAATGCATGTTGGCTGCTTTCTTGGGCAGACCCGGGTTTTAATGAAGCGCAGCAACAAACCCCTTGGCGCACTGGCCCTCTCGGCAACGAGCTGCGCAGCAGCTCGAGGTCTCACCCGAAGTGGCTATGGGGGGCTAAGGAATCAGATTTCCTTAACCGTGGTGACGCGGAGATTGTTCTTCCTCTTCCGGCTCCTCAGATATCGACGGTCGGACTTTCCCGCAGGCCCCTCGGCGCAACTGCGCGGATTCCTTCCTCTCTGGCGCAGAAGGAAACTATTCCTTGCGTCGAAGCGTTAAGTACTTCCTCGCCCTGCGCACCCAGCGCAGTAACGCATTCCTCGCTCACTGCAGCGACAGCGCTTCGCCACTTCTTCAATACTTAACGCTTATAACTATCAAGGGACCTTCCCAACTCATGTAACCAGTTGCAAGGATAATACAAGAGTCTTGCATACACAGGTAATGAACTTTAAACAGTTAATCATTCATGCGAACATTATAACAAGAAGAAATATGTGAAGCTCGTCTCCTTGAGGCAAACCACGTCCACGGGAGTTTATATTGACCAGAAAACCATAGAGTTATACAATACGCTACGCACACAGCTGCAGCCTTAGATCTTAACAGGAAACTCCACGCACACAGCTGGGAGCCCTTCTCTCAATCTAGTCTCTTCTCTACAGAGATTACAAAGGCGCAGACGTCACACAGACTGTCTGGCAACTCAGGGATTAGCTCCTCGGCTATCCGATTCTTCTCTAGTTCTACAGACTCGGTAGAACACTTAACAAAGGATAATCAACACATGATCTATCCTCGAGACTGACTATCTAACAGTCTAAACATCTATCTATCCCAAAAGTATCTAATTCTTACTCGCTAACTCTAACGTCTACCCATTACAATTATTCATATATATAGGTGGCCATGGCGGTCGCACCTTTACAAAACTGTGGGCCTTTCCCAACAGTGATTCCCAAAAACCCTAACCACGCACATGGCTAGGTGTACTGTAGGCGCCGCTTGCAATCATGTCGCTGCTTCCTGCAGGCTCCATGAATTCCGGCGCAGGTTGTGGGTATGGGCGCTTGTCCTTCGCCTTCAATGCTCTGGTCCGTTGTTCCTCCTTGATCCGAGCAACCATAACTTCTGTACTAAGCCTTTAAATGAGGGTAGCTGAGCCCTCTACTCCATCGCCTTATTTATTATGGTAGCTGAGCTCTCTATTCAGCCTTCATTCTCTTCTGTCGTGCGCGCGAGCTCCGCGATTTCCGGTCCGTGATCTTCGCTGAGCTTGTCCATCTGGCACCGTACTGCGCACCGTCTCCTTCTTACCCAAAACTTAGTGCTTGTCCCAAAATTAGCACTTTCCTTTCATACTTTTGCTTTTTTTTTCCCAAAATTCGCAGCTTTACCGTAGCTACGGCCTAGGCTCCAACAGGCCCCTAACACTCACTTGTGGCTCGCCCTCGAGCCACTCGCACTAGCGTGTGGTCGCTTGATTTGCGCATCTGCTTTTGCTTGGGTCTCCGTGAATGTTTTCTTCCACTTCGCAATAGCGGAGTCCAATTCATCGACACACTCCACAGCAGTCTGCACCGTTTCTGCAGTGGCTTCGTCTTTCGTGATGGTATCAATTTGTAATATCCCTTTTTCAAATTTTATTAAAATGCCCAATTTTTCACTTTTTTTCCCAATTTCGACCTTTGACTAGTTTTACTGTTTTGACCTCCAAATCAACCCAAATGCTCCGAAATATTCTGTAGGAGTGTATGAATGGTATTTAGACTTGAATATAAGGTTCAGGGATGTTTTATGGCCCTCTAAATACTGCTGCAAACTTGATTTGTATTCTGATCAATATATGTAATTTTGACTAGTAATTTGTGCATCAAATCCCCCTCGGGTAACACTGCAAATGGCCTTCCAAATGCCTCCAAACTCCCACAAATTTATGAACAGAGGTATATAATGTGTTAAGTATGTGATTAAGGTCTCATATGCACCATTAATTGATTTTTAATACTGTTCTAACTCTCTCACATTCAACAGCAAAAACCCCCAATTCGACCCTTGGGGAAATGGCACTATTTCACCTCCCAATACAACTAAACTGAGTAAAAATGCTTCAAATGCTCAAGTACAGTACATGAAACTTGTATAAGACATCCATGGCAATATATTTATCACAAATATATCAGAGAATCATCCATACATTCGAAATCATCATCAATACATTGGCTCACAACAAGGTAGTGGGGAAATGGCATTGTTCTTCCATTAAAAATTTAAAAATGAGATTTATACATTTCTACTTGGAATTTCGACCTGAAACTTTTTGGAGATGAAGAACAGAGTATTTACTTCATATTACAAAAGAAATGGGGCATTAGAAGCTCCCCCAAAGAGTACAATAGCTCACCAAAAACGCCCTCCCTCAAGGAGCACGAATATGCCTTCAAAACTGGAAACGGTGGAGAGAAAGTGCTGCACTAAACCAAACCATGAAACTTCCTGTAGCTGCTACCTGCAAATACAAACTCCATTAAAGCACCATGAAAGACCTGAGTGGCCTCTCCAAACACCAACTTGGATGGGAATCTTTCACCCTCGAAATTGGCTAAGGCAAGAAACTAGTCATCCACTAGCTCTCTCTTCACAAATGCAATTTTTCTCAAATCATCAAAATCCATTCTCATACTTGATTTCTACATTTTATAACCAACATTAGCCTTCAAGGGGTCGAAATGCTCTCAATAGATTCAATAATTTTCCATTTAGAAAATATTCCTCATTTGCCACTTGTCTCCTAGTTCCAACCTTCCATCTTCTCCCAAATTCGAATTTGAGTCTCTTTAGATTCCTCCAACTCCATGAGCGCCTTCTTGAGCCTATTTTTGGGGCTGACATGTCATAATGGTCAGGTGTAAGAAGTCAGGTCTGAATTTTGTCATAAAATGTCATAGATGCTTCATTATTGTTGTCATAAAACTAGGGAATCTAGCCCATGTGTCCACTAGTCTCCAATTTGACTCTTCCTCTCCCATGGAGGTTACTATTCCTTCCCATTTCGACCTAATATGCTCAATGCCATGTGTTATGACTTACCAACTCACCCAAGAGTGTTCACCTTCCCATGAATTCGAATTGGCAAGAGAGAGCTGCCATGTGTCATTGAAAAATCAAGCTAGTGTGGGTCCCACCACCTCCATATGTCTCCAAAACCACTTGCCACCTAGAATTTCTCTTGAATTTATTTATTCATCATATTTATTAAATTCTTGAACCCTTCTAATGTCTAAATATCATTTATTAGTTTCCTTATTACCATCCCACATGTGCCCATCCAACCTAGGAAACTAGTAGGATTGATGGGATTGTCTTACTATGCACTTATTTGAATGGGGACATTATAGTCCTCCCCACCCAAGATTGCTTGTCCTCAAGCAATTTCAAATTTGGATGCTGCAAAATCTTCTCCTCTTCCCATGTGGCATCTTCATTTGGTAAGTCCTTCCATTGCACTAAATATTCTTTGATGATTCTACTCCTCAACCTTCTTTCCCGTGTCTTCAAAATCTTTTCCGGAACAAGTGTGAGCTGACCTTCATCATCCAAAGGAGGAAGTATTTCTGAAGTGATGATTTTCTGACCAAGAGCTTTCTTAAGACAAGAAACATGAAATACATTGTGGATTTTACTCCCTTCCGGAAGTTCTAGTTCATATGCTACTTCTCCAACCTTCCGCACTACCTTGTATGGCCCATAGTACCTTGGTTTTAATTTTTCTGCTCCATTCTTTTTGAGAGATGTTTGTTTATAGGGATGCAACCTTAAATATACTAAATCATTGACTTGAAAGGTTCTCTCTTCTCTATGTCTATCAGCATATTGTTTTTGTTGATTTTGAGCAACCTGCAAATTGTCTTTCAAGAGCTTTAAAATTTCTTGGCTCTCTTCCACCCAATCTTTAGCCTTTGGGGCTCTACTATCACCAAATATAATGTCAGCAAATGTAAGTGCATCATAACCATATAATGCTTTGAAAGGAGACATTCCTATTGACATATGATAAGTGGTGTTGTAGCAAAACTCACCCAAGTGTAGCCATTTTGCCCATGCTTTTTGCTGCCCTCCCACATAGTTTCTTAGGTATACTTCCAACCATTGGTTTACCCTCTCTGTTTGTCCATCAGTTTGTGGATGATAGCTGGTACTTGGAGTCAATTGAGTTCCTACCAATCTAAAAATTTCTTGCCAAAAAGCACCCATGAATCTACTATCTCTATCACTGACAATGCTCTTGGGGAGCCCATGCAATCTGAAGATTTCTTTGAAAAAAATATCAGCCACTTGTGCAGCACTAAAAGATGATGTAACAGCAAAGAAATGAGCAAATTTTGTCAACCTATCAACTACCACATAGATGCAATCCTTACCTAAGGATTTAGGCAATCCGGTGATGAAATCCATGGAAATACTGTCCCATTTTTGCTCCGGAATGGGCAATGGTTGTAATAGGCCGGCTGGACATGTAAGTTCTGATTTGTTTTGTTGACATGCTTTACATTCATTCACATACTTCTGAACATCTTCCTTCAGCCCCTTCCAAAAAAATCTTTGCCTCAACTGTCTATAAGTTTTGAAGATCCCCGGATGGCCCGCTAGTGGGGAATCATGTGCTTCTTGCAAAATTCGGTACTTGAGCTTGGAGTTATGAACTAAATAAATTCTTCCCTTATAATATATCAGCCCATTCAAAATCCTATAATTATCATCCCCTTTGATTCCATCCAACACATCACAAGCAAATTTGTCTTTGGCATATTCAACTAGTAGCATGTTTTTCCAATCCTTGGCAATATCCATGAGAGAAAAGGAAGGCCTTCTTGACAAAGCATCTGCTACTATATTATTCTTTCCTTTGACATATTCAATATCAAAATCATAAGCTTGAATCTTGCTTACCCACTTTTGTTGCCTTTCATTTAGATCCTTTTGGGTGAGAAAGTGTCTTAGACTATTATGGTCAGTTTTCACCACAAACTTGCTGCCCACCAAGTATTGTCTGAATTTGGCCAATGCATGCATAATGGCCAGCATTTCTTTATCATATATGGAGTAAAGTTTTTCATGAGGCTGCAACTTTCTGCTCTCAAAGGCTATGGGGTGTTGGCCTTGCTTTAGGACAGCCCCTATTCCTCCACCTGAAGCATCACATTCCACAACAAAAGGTTTAGTAAAATCAGGAAGTGCAAGTATGGGACAACTACTCATTACCTCTTTCATTTTTTGGAATGCTTTTTCAGCCTCTTCATCCCACTTGAAAGCATCCTTCTTAGTCAAATCAGTAAGTGGAGTGTTGAATTTAAACCAAATAGACAAGCAAGATCTCTGAAAGTAACACAATCACAAGATAAACACACTATATATCCTGGGAAACCCTCATGGGGTAGAAAACCCAGTAAAGCTTTCCTCAATAAGATGATCAACCAAAATACAAGATGTGCTCCTTCCTCCTAAGTCTCCTTAGCAGATCTCCTCAACTAGTGCGCACTCTTCCACAAGTGAGTGAGTGTTCTAATGAGGAGTTCACCTCCTCTATTTATACTTGAATCTCAACTGACTAATAGACCTGTTGGGGCCGACCTCACCTGGAGAAGTCTAATAACCCCTAAAATACAACTACAGGGCCGACCCACACATGGTGGGTCTAATAACCCTAGTTAATACTAACCCTCGGAGGAATAAACATCTCCGGATACATAATAGGGTTACCTCGGAGGGATGAAACATCTCCGGAATAATAAAGTACAAATATAATATTCTTTGAAGTTACAATATTTAACACTCCCCCTTAACGAGAAGGATATTATAACAGCATCTGCAGGAGCATGGAGTCACTACACATGATACATCTATAAATCATTGGAAGCTTTCTTCAATTTGACTTCATTAGTAACTCAAGCAGTTACTAGTGCATTAAACATCAACATCACGATCATCAGCATCGTCATCACATGATCAGCATCATCGTCAACGTACGATCATCAGCATCGTCATCACATGATCAGCATCATTGTCAACGTACGATCAGCAGCATCGTCATCACATGATCAGCATCATCGTCAACGTACGATCAGCAGCATCGTCATCACATGATCAGCATCATCGTCAACGAACGATCAGCAGCATCGTCATCACACGATCAGCAGCGTCGTCATCATATGATCAGCAGCATCGTCATCACACGATCAGCAGCATCGTCATCACACGATCAGCAGCATCGTCATCACACAATCAGCAGCATCGTCATCACATGATCAGCAGCACATGATCAGCAGCATCATCATCACACAATCATATTTAAGACTATCCCTCCTGGATTTGCTGTCTAAGGATGATTAGTCCAACCACAATCATATTTAAGACTATCCCTCCTGGATTTGCTGTCTAAGGATGATTAGTCCAATCACAATCATATTTAAGACTATCCCTCCTGGATTTGCTGTCTAAGGATGATTAGTCCAACAATTCATTTAGGACGATCCTTCCTTTCGGAATTACTGGATTTACTGTCCAAGGATGATTTAATCCCACAATTCATTTAGGACGATCCTTCCTTTCGGAATTACTGGATTTACTGTCCAAGGATGATTTAATCCCATCACAATTCATTTAGGACGATCCTTCCTTTCGGAATTACTGGATTTACTGTCCAGGGATGATTTAATCCCATCACAATTCATTTAGGACGATCCTTCCTTTCGGAATTACTGGATTTACTGTCCAGGGATGATTTAATCCCTCCACAATTCATTTAGGACGATCCTTCCTTTCGGAATTACTGGATTTACTGTCCAAGGATGATTTAATCCCATCACAATTCATTTAGGACGATCCTTCCTTTCAGAATTACTGGATTTACTGTCCAAGGATGATTTAATCCCACCAACTGTCCACTAAGGACTTCATTCTCGGAGACCTTACATCTACGGTTCTCTTTAGGGCTGAAAGCCCAGGGATGATCCAATCCCCTCAACTGTCCACTAAGGACTTCATTCTCGGAGACCTTACGTCTACGGTTCTCTTTAGGACTGAAAGCCCAGGGATGATCCAATCCCCTCAACTGTCCACTAAGGACTTCATTCTCGGAGACCTTACGTCTACGGTTCTCTTTAGGACTGAAAGCCCAGGGATGATCCAATCCCCTCAACTGTCCACTAAGGACTTCATTCTCGGAGACCTTACGTCTACGGTTCTCTTTAGGACTGAAAGCCCAGGGATGATCCAATCCCCTCAACTGTATTCTTATCCATACAGGTACAATCATGTATCACATCAAACCATGTATACATCTCATCAAAACATGTACATATCACATCGAAACATATGTACATCAAAACATGTATACATTACTAATCAAAGCATGTACACATCACATCAAAACATGTGTACATCAAAACATGTATGTACACATCACATCAAAACATGTGTACATCAAAACATGTATACATCACTAATCAAAACATGTACACATCACATCAAAACATGTATACATCACTAATCAAAACATGTACACATCACATCAAAACATGTGTACATCAAAACATGTATACATCACTAATCAAAACATGTACACATCACATCAAAACATGTGTACATCAAAACATGTATACATCACTAATCAAAACATGTACACATCACATCAAAACATGTGTACATCAAAACATGTATACATCACTAATCAAAACATGTACACATCACATCAAAACATGTGTACATCAAAACATGTATACATCACTAATCAAAACATGTACACATCACATCAAAACATGTGTACATCAAAACATGTATACATCACTAATCAAAACATGTATACATCACATCATAAATGATATATAAGAGTTCTAAATCTAAATAAGTGTCGGTAGCTAACAAAACAGAAAGTAAATGAAAGTAATACTATGCTACTCCCCCTTTCGAGGAAGGTCCTTCTGAACTAAACCAAGCTTGTCTCGAAAGTACTCAAACTTCACTCGAGACAGAGGTTTAGTTAAGATATCAGCAACCTGCTCCTCGGTGCTTATGTACTCGAGCTTGATGGCTCCTCTCTGCACCATGTCTCGTATAAAGAAGTAACGGATCTCAATGTGTTTTGACTTATCATGGAACACAGGATTTTCAGTCATCTTAATGCAGCTTTGATTATCACACATAATCACAGTGGGATCCATTTCTAAGTCAAAGATTCCAGATAAGAGTTTCCGAAGCCACACTGCTTCACAGCTGGCAGAGCAAGCAGCTATATATTCTGCTTCAGCGGTACTGAGGGCCACACTAGATTGCTTCTTGCTGAACCAGGAGACCATGGCAGATCCAAGACCATAACATCCACCTGAAGTACTTTTTCTGTCTGAGACACTACCTGCCCAATCAGAGTCTGAGAAACCATGCAACTTGAGTTCATTGTCTCCAAGATAGTAAAGGCCAAAGTCCACTGTGCCTTTTAGGTACCTCATGATATGCTTTGCAGCTATAAGGTGAACCTTTCTAGGTTCTACTTGAAACTGACTGAGAGTATTTACAGCAAAGCATATATCAGGCCTAGTATTTGTCAAGTACATCAATGATCCAATGATTTGTCTATACAGGGTTATATCCACTTTTTCTGATGAATCATTAGCTAACAGTTTTAAGTTGGAGTCCATGGGAGTGGCCATAGCCTTACATTCCAACATATCAAATCTTTTGAGGATCTCCACAGTATACTTACCTTGAATTAGAAAGATTCCTTTTGGCTCTTGCCACACTTCTAGGCCTAATAAGTAGTGCATTAGTCCGAGATCTTTCATCTCGAATTCTGAAGAAAGCTTCTTCTTGCTTTCAATGATTTGTTTCTCATTTCCTGTTAGAAATAGATCATCTACATATAATAGCAATATAATAGGTTCATCATTCATTACTTTAAGATAGAGGTTTGGGTCAGCTTTACTTTTGGTAAAGCCCATGCTTAAAAGGAAACTGTCAATTCTTCCATACCAAGCTCTGGGAGCTTGCTTCAAGCCATATAATGCCTTTTTCAGTTTGCATACATGGGTCCTTCCGTCTTTGACCTCAAAACCTTGAGGTTGTTCTATATATACTTCTTCTTCAATTACACCATTTAGAAAAGCTGTCTTAACATCCATTTGGTGTAGTTTCCATTTCATCATGGATGCAAGTGCCATGATAGTTCTAATTGAAGTATACCTAGCAACAGGTGCAAAAGTTTCTTCATAGTCAATTCCCTCCTTTTGAGAGAATCCTCTGGCTACAAATCTTGCCTTGTACTTTTCTATGCTACCATCTGCAGCATGCTTTATCTTAAAAATCCATTTGGAGGAAACCACACTTTTATCTTTTGGTTTGGGAACTATATCCCAAACATCATTCTTCATTATTGACTGATATTCTTCTGTCATTGCTTCTACCCATTCTTTCTTTTGAGCCGCCTCTTCATAGCTGGTAGGTAGTTGATCCACAAGATCACACATCAAAGCCATGTAATTGGTTACTAATTTTGGTTTCTTCCTTTCTCTAGTGGAACCTTCGGGAGCACCATATCTTTCAGCTCCTTGAATGATATCTCTAGCCCATGCTGGTCTTCTCTTCCTAGATAAATCTGCTACAGGAGGTTCTTGTGGTTCCAGCATGTCATGATCCTCTGGTGTAACTTCTTCAGGGACATGAACAGTCTCTAAGACTCTGGGAGAAGAATCTTCTTCATAAACTTCTTCAAGTTGACACTTCCTGGATTTCTTGAGGGCTGCTTCCTCATCAAAGGTTACATCTCTGCTTATTTCTATATGATGAAAACCTGGTATGTAGATTCTGAAGGCTTTGGAAGTTTCACAATAACCAACAAACATTCCCTTCTTTCCTGAGGGATCCAACTTGGTTCTCTTTTCTTTTGGAATGTGGATGTACACAGGACACCCAAATATTTTGAGATGACTTACCTCAGGCTTCTTACCTGTAAACACTTCTTCTGGAGTTTTGAATTCAAGAGCACTGTGAGATAATCTATTCTGCACATAAACTGCTGTCTTGGCTGCTTCAGCCCATAGATACATGGGAAGATCTTGGTCATGTATCATAGTCTTCACAGCTTCCATGATGGTTCTATTTTTCCTTTCTGCAACCCCATTTTGTTGGGGATTGTAGGGAGTGGTTAGTTCTCTCTTGATTCCAGCTTCTCTACAAAAATCTTCAAAATCTTTTGAAGTATATTCTCCACCATTATCTGTTCTGAGAATCTTGATTTTCCTTTCTGTGAGATTCTCTATTAGAGCCTTGAACTCTTTGAACTTTCCAAAGACTTCATTCTTACCTTTTAGAAAGTAAATCCAAGTTTTCCTTGAATGATCATCAATGAAAGAAAGGTAGTATTCAAAACCACTTAAAGAGGTGGTGGGCATTGGACCACATACATCTGAGTGTATTAACTCCAAGATACTCTTAGTTTTTGTTTCACTCTTTGGAAAGGGGTTCTTGACATTCTTCCCTTTCTTACATCCTTTACAAGAGCCATTATGATCCACCTTCAAGTCTAGTAGTCCTATGACTACCTTGCTTACATAGGGTAAGGCTTTGTAGTTAATGTGAGCCAGTCTTCTATGCCATAGCTCACAGGGACTAGATGTTTCATGAACAAGGGCAGCTTCTGGATGGCCCTTGAGTTTATACAAGCCTCCTTCTTCTTCACCAATGACAATTGCATCCTTAATAGATTTGCCTTTGGACCACATTAACACTTGTCCATCAATGAATGCAACTCTATAGCCTTTCTTGTCCAAAGCTGATATTGAAAGTAAATTCTTCTTCAATCCTGGAACATACAAAACTTCTTTCATTTTCATGGGGGTTCCAGAATCAAGTTTGTAGTTTGCTTCTCCAACTCCCTTAATGGGATATTGATAGTTATCTCCAAGAGATACCTTTAGTGGAGAGGTCTTTTCTTCAAGACTTGATAAAGTCTTCTTTTGTCCTGTCATGTGCTTTGAGGCACCACTATCAATTACCCATGTATCTTCTCCTGGTGTTATAGATCCAGAGAGTGCGGAGAAAAGAACATACTCTTCTGCATCTTCTTCTTCATTTCTTTTAGATCTTCTTTTGGGGAAAGTCCTTTCTTCATCTTCTTCTTCTTTTCTAGATCTTTTCTTGAGAGGCCTTTCTTCTTCAACTTCTTCTTCACTCTCATCTTCTGCAAGATGTGCATGATGTCTTATGTGTTGAGTACCCTTGATCTTTTTGCTAGGACAATCTTTGGCAATGTGTCCTAATTTGTGACAAATGAAACATTGGTATGAGGAGTAGTCTCTTCCTTGGAAGGATCCTCTTTTCTTTTGAAATCTCTGTGGAGGATGAGACTCCTTTTGACTATCCTTCTTCAAGTAGGATCGATTCTTTCTTCTCTTGGTATGGGTGGCCAAGGCTTGGTCATCTTCCTTGAGCAATGCCTCTCTATTGGCAACCCTAGCTTCTTCTTGAACACAATCCTCCCATACTACATCAAACTTCATGCTTTCTTTTCTGGCACACATAGTTTGGATGAAGGATTCCCATGATCTAGTGAGACCATTTAGAGCTGTCATCACAAGTTCATCTTCATCAAGAGTATCACCAATGGCATCTAGTTGCTCTTTGATTGAAGAGACTCTTGAGAAGTAGTCTTGAATGGATTCTCCTTTGTGCATCTTGGTACTCTTCAACTGAGTCCTTAGATTCATCTTTCTGTTGATGTTCTTCCCTTCATACATTCTTCCTAGGGCATCATACATTTCCTTTGGAGTCTTCTTGGAAGACACTTGGGGAATCAAGTGGTCTTTAATTGAATCAGCTATGATTCTCTTTGCCCTAATCATATCCTTCCTGTGTTTTTCCTTGGCTTCATCTTCTTCTGGTTCTGCAACTTCCTCCTTGATATAATGAGCAAGATCATTCTCTTCAAGAATGAGGCTAATTCTGTATTTCCATGCCCGGAAATTCTCTAAGCCTTCTAGCTTGTCTTCAAGCTTAGTATTTGGAGCCATCTTCTCTTGGGGGAGTCCAAGAGACAGAGTAGACTTACTTGGAAAGTTCCTTTTTACTTTTCCGGAAACTGAAACAGAATTTTATCGCACTTTTGGTAGAATTAGGGTTTGCAATTCCCGGAGTTCTACTTAACCAAAAAGTTCGATCTATAGCTTAAAAGAATGCTCTTGATAAGGGCTATCCAGCCATGCAATCAGAAATCAAAAGTTCCAAATTTTTTCTGAAACCAAAATCTGACGTATCGCACTTTTGGTAGAATTAGGGTTTGCAATTCCCGGAGTTCTACCCAACCAAAAAGTTCGATCTAGAGCTCAAAAGAAAGGTATTGAGGAGGGCTATCCAGCCATGCAACCAAAAATCAAAAATACCAACTTTGGGCTGAAACCCTAACTTCACCAAAAGGAGAGAGAGAGAGAATCTTACCTTGTGAAAGATGTCCTATTCAGTCTAGCTCTGATACCATGTTGAATTTAAACCAAATAGACAAGCAAGATCTCTGAAAGTAACACAATCACAAGATAAACACACTATATATCCTGGGAAACCCTCATGGGGTAGAAAACCCAGTAAAGCTTTCCTCAATAAGATGATCAACCAAAATACAAGATGTGCTCCTTCCTCCTAAGTCTCCTTAGCAGATCTCCTCAACTAGTGCGCACTCTTCCACAAGTGAGTGAGTGTTCTAATGAGGAGTTCACCTCCTCTATTTATACTTGAATCTCAACTGACTAATAGACCTGTTGGGGCCGACCTCACCTGGAGAAGTCTAATAACCCCTAAAATACAACTACAGGGCCGACCCACACATGGTGGGTCTAATAACCCTAGTTAATACTAACCCTCGGAGGAATAAACATCTCCGGATACATAATAGGGTTACCTCGGAGGGATGAAACATCTCCGGAATAATAAAGTACAAATATAATATTCTTTGAAGTTACAATATTTAACATGGAGAAGTCAACTTGGAGAACCCTTTCACAAATTTTCTGTAGTAGGTGCATATGCCAATAAAGCCTCTCAATTCGGTAATATTTTTTGGTGATGGCCATTCCAAGATAGCCCTGATTTTTTCCATGTGTACCTTCACTCCTTCTTGCCCAATAATGTGCCCAAGATACAGTAGTTCTTTCATCCCAAACTCACATTTTGATAATTTAGCAAATAAGGACTCTTCTTGCAAGATTTTCAACACAATCTCTAACTGTTGCAAATGCTCTTCCCATGTTTTACTGTAAATGAGAATATCATCAAAGAAAACCAAAACAAACCTTCTTAGTTGCTTGCAAAATATCCTATTCATACATGCTTGAAAGGTGGCTGGAGCATTAGTTAACCCAAAAGACATGACAAGAAATTCAAAGTGGCCAAAATGACATCGAAAAGCGGTCTTTTGCACATCTTCATCTTTCATTCGAATTTGGTGATACCCTGATCTAAGGTCAATTTTTGAGAAGTATTTGGCCCCATGTAGCTCATCCATGAGCTCATCAATCCTAGGAATAGGATACCTATTCTTGATAGTCTTTTTGTTCAAGGCTCTGAAATCTATGCACATTCTCAATGTTCCATCTTTTTTCTTCACTAGCACTACTGAAGAAGCATAAGGGCTAGAGCTTGGTCTAATGAGCCCCAACTCTAGGAGTTCTTGGATAGCTTTTTCAATCTTATCTCTAAACCTTTTAGGATGTCTATAAGGTGGTATTTGAATGGGTGAAGTACCCTCCTCCAAAACAATACTGTGCTCAACCCCCCTATCTGGTGGCCTACCATGTGGAAGGTCTCTAAAAACCTTTTCATATTTTTGCAAAAGTCTCTCTATCTCCTTTGGGTGTTTGACAATATTTATAGTTGGCTTGGGAGATGTAATATGACATTCAGCAGCCCATTCTATATCCCCATGCCTCAATATAGATCTCATGCTATTGCAAGTCACTACTTGATTTGGATAAGTGTGTTGCTCTCTCACAACTCTTTGTACTCCTTTTGAATCTTGGAATTTCATTTCGGGAATTTGATAATTTACTGTATGCTCTCCTATTGAATACAACCATTGCACTCCCAAAACCACATTAGTATCAGCAACATCAACCACATAAAAACTATCAACAAAAGTATAGTTACCTACGGTGACTTGCAGCTTTGGAACCCATGTTTTGCATTGCATTGTGTTGTGACCGGGAATGACAACTGTGAAGCCATCAAATGGTTCAATAGGTATCTTTCTTTTCTCTACCATCTCTGCATCAATGAAGTTATGAGTGGCTCCTCCATCTACCAAAACTGAAGTTCTTTGTCCTTGTACCACACCTTTGCATCGGATAGTATGATAGCGAGGTACTGCTGAAAGCACTGCCATTCTTGCTTTGTCCGGTGAAGGCTGATTTTCTTCTTGTCTTTCCTCTTCTACTGCTGTCTCATATGCATCTTCTTGATCTGAAATATGTCCATCTTCATCCATGCCCCCATCATACCCCTCATTATTAGAAAATATTTCTATGTATTGAGCCTTTCCTTTGGTACATTTGTGCCCCGGTGTCCATGGTTGGAAGCATGTGAAGCATAGTTTCTTTTTTCTAAGTTCATCCCTGTTTAGTCCCTCTTTTTTATTCCTCTCAAATGACTCTCTTTGCCAAGGTTTCTTATCATATCCATCCCTTTGCCAAGGTTTCTTTTCAAATTTATAGCTAGGCTTAGGAGGAAATCTCGTTCTAGGAAGCACATTTTGGAGATCCCTAGTCAAGCTCATTGCATCTTTTAATGTAGTTGGCTTGTGGGCTTTGACCAAACCTCTTAAGGGTTCAGCCAAACCTTCAGTGAACAGCAATACTAATCTTCCCATAGATACATCAGCCACCTTGACTGATAATTTTTGAAATTCCAACATATATTCGGTAGGGGACCCAGTTTGCTTCAATTGAGCTAGTTCTTTGAAAGGCAATTCTGGATCTTTTTGTTCAAATCTTTCTAGTACCCTGTCAACAAATTCTCCATATGTTTTAACCTGATTATGACCCAAGGTTTTCAGCCCATGAAACCACCATTCATTGGCATCTCCTTCCAAATGCAAAATGGCCATTTTTAATGCATCCTCTTCCAACATAGGATTCAGCTGAAAATATACATCCAATTTTTGCACCCAAGTGTTAGCAGAATTTTGAGAAGAACCATCAAAAGTAGGAAGTGACATTTTTCCAATAGCACTATTCAATTCTTTGTTTTGGAATAGACTCCTATTGTCTCCCTTCATTTTAATCTTTTGCATAGCATCAATGTAGTCACTGAGTGGTACACCTCTTTTACACTCTTCATTCAAATCATTCCAATCATTTACTAGTTTCTTGTAATCCAATTCAAGATTGGGTTCTTCTTTGGGTGTGAGAAATTTAGGTGCAGTATGCCTTTGTGTGCTTTGAAATTCATCAGGTCTATTATGAGGTCCTGTACTTGAGAAAATATGCTCATTCCCTTTCATCTTTTCCCCTGAGTGTGAACCACTATTATCTCCTATCATCCCTTTGCCTGAAAGTTGGCTACCCAACAATTCGAAACCTTTCATCATTTGTTTATTCATATCTAGCATAACCATGGTAAGTCCTTCAAAACATGGTTTTAAGGCTTCAATAAATTCCTCCTTATGTTTTAATTTTTCCTCCTCCTCTCTACCCATTGTTTTAGAAAAGAACTCTTTTTCTGCTACTATCTCTTCTTCAACCAAAACTTCTTCAACTACCGATTCAAAGGGTGGTGTTTTATTTGTTTGGCTTCTTGTTAATACCATCAGGTGCCAAGACCATGCTCTGATACCACTTGTAATATCCCTTTTTCAAATTTTATTAAAATGCCCAATTTTTCACTTTTTTTCCCAATTTCGACCTTTGACTAGTTTTACTGTTTTGACCTCCAAATCAACCCAAATGCTCCGAAATATTCTGTAGGAGTGTATGAATGGTATTTAGACTTGAATATAAGGTTCAGGGATGTTTTATGGCCCTCTAAATACTGCTGCAAACTTGATTTGTATTCTGATCAATATATGTAATTTTGACTAGTAATTTGTGCATCAAATCCCCCTCGGGTAACACTGCAAATGGCCTTCCAAATGCCTCCAAACTCCCACAAATTTATGAACAGAGGTATATAATGTGTTAAGTATGTGATTAAGGTCTCATATGCACCATTAATTGATTTTTAATACTGTTCTAACTCTCTCACATTCAACAGCAAAAACCCCCAATTCGACCCTTGGGGAAATGGCACTATTTCACCTCCCAATACAACTAAACTGAGTAAAAATGCTTCAAATGCTCAAGTACAGTACATGAAACTTGTATAAGACATCCATGGCAATATATTTATCACAAATATATCAGAGAATCATCCATACATTCGAAATCATCATCAATACATTGGCTCACAACAAGGTAGTGGGGAAATGGCATTGTTCTTCCATTAAAAATTTAAAAATGAGATTTATACATTTCTACTTGGAATTTCGACCTGAAACTTTTTGGAGATGAAGAACAGAGTATTTACTTCATATTACAAAAGAAATGGGGCATTAGAAGCTCCCCCAAAGAGTACAATAGCTCACCAAAAACGCCCTCCCTCAAGGAGCACGAATATGCCTTCAAAACTGGAAACGGTGGAGAGAAAGTGCTGCACTAAACCAAACCATGAAACTTCCTGTAGCTGCTACCTGCAAATACAAACTCCATTAAAGCACCATGAAAGACCTGAGTGGCCTCTCCAAACACCAACTTGGATGGGAATCTTTCACCCTCGAAATTGGCTAAGGCAAGAAACTAGTCATCCACTAGCTCTCTCTTCACAAATGCAATTTTTCTCAAATCATCAAAATCCATTCTCATACTTGATTTCTACATTTTATAACCAACATTAGCCTTCAAGGGGTCGAAATGCTCTCAATAGATTCAATAATTTTCCATTTAGAAAATATTCCTCATTTGCCACTTGTCTCCTAGTTCCAACCTTCCATCTTCTCCCAAATTCGAATTTGAGTCTCTTTAGATTCCTCCAACTCCATGAGCGCCTTCTTGAGCCTATTTTTGGGGCTGACATGTCATAATGGTCAGGTGTAAGAAGTCAGGTCTGAATTTTGTCATAAAATGTCATAGATGCTTCATTATTGTTGTCATAAAACTAGGGAATCTAGCCCATGTGTCCACTAGTCTCCAATTTGACTCTTCCTCTCCCATGGAGGTTACTATTCCTTCCCATTTCGACCTAATATGCTCAATGCCATGTGTTATGACTTACCAACTCACCCAAGAGTGTTCACCTTCCCATGAATTCGAATTGGCAAGAGAGAGCTGCCATGTGTCATTGAAAAATCAAGCTAGTGTGGGTCCCACCACCTCCATATGTCTCCAAAACCACTTGCCACCTAGAATTTCTCTTGAATTTATTTATTCATCATATTTATTAAATTCTTGAACCCTTCTAATGTCTAAATATCATTTATTAGTTTCCTTATTACCATCCCACATGTGCCCATCCAACCTAGGAAACTAGTAGGATTGATGGGATTGTCTTACTATGCACTTATTTGAATGGGGACATTACACAATTATCTCTTGAGATTCAACAATCTCTTTGATTTTTGCCTCGACCTGGGCAACGATTTCAGCATACTCATCCATGAATGGCTGAATGCTGTTGGTGAGCTTCTCATCTTCAGTTCTGAGCTTGTGCAGTTGCTGCTGCATTTTGCGCACTTCACCCATTTTCTTCATTTTTGGTAAGCTTGTTAAGGCCTTAGCTTCTTCAGTCAGAACAGTTAGGGACTGTTCTGCGGCTTGCACCTGTTCTGACAGACCAACTTTAAAGGGGAGCTTCACAAGCTCCGTCCAAGCTTCCATAGCTTGGTTCATCAGGTTCTCGGCTTCCTGTATTCTATCTTTCATCTGTGTGGAAGCTCTGCTCAGCGCTTCAAATTGTACCTGCGCATCATCCGTAAAATGCGCAGCAACGCGAGCTTCTAGCTCAGCGATCTGGGTTCTATGGCCTTCAGCCATAGCAACTATTTCTTGCTCCAGGGTTTTCACCCTTTCTCCAATAATTTGAACTTTTGCAACCAGAGGGAGGTCTGGTTGAATCTCACAAGCCGGCAATTCCTGGGCAATCTCATCCACTGCGTTTCTGATGCCGATGTCTTGCGCCTCATAAAGTGCAAGTTTCTCAGATACATTCTTATGGATTGCCTTCAGCTCTAACTCCTGCGATTGCAGTCGTTGGTTTGCCTGGAAGGTGGAGAGCTCTCTAGCTCTCAGCTCAACAGAAACTTTCTCATGCACAAGCTGTAGAGTCTCTATAGGAATTAAAGACAAATTTATTTCTACAGGCCCAACTGAGCTTACCTGTAGTGCAGCTAGCGGATCTGGAAGTGTCATGCTGGTAGGAGGAATATGCACGACAGTATGCCTTTCTGCAAGTACTTCAACTCGCTCAGCACTTGGAATTTCTTGTGGCGCCTGCGAAGTAGATGCTGGCGCATGGGTCTGCGCAACTCTTCCTGCGAGACCTTTCAATTCTACAAACTGCAAATCTAAAGCACTTTTGATGTGAGCATGCGCATTGCGTAGCTCACGAAATTGCTCGTGTAGGTACTGGTCGATCCCCGAGGGAATAGCCTCAGCGGGATGCGACACCTTTTGCTTCTTGGCGGCCGGTTCTGTGGAGCCTTCATCACTTCTTTGCTCACGGGCTTCCTTGCCCTTATCCTTCTCTTTCGTAGCGGCGGTTGGCAGCGCGGATGCGAGATCGGCGGCCTCCCTCCACTCATCCGACCAAGACTTGATGGTTTCTTCAACATCCTCGGTAGTCATTCTGTAAAGGCCTAGCGATCATTCATCTGGAATGCCGCAAGGGCGGAGGTAAAGTTGATGTATGTTGGCAGTAAAAGCCAACTTTCCTTCATATAATGTGGCTGTCTCCTCGCTCAGCCTTGGCATTTCTTGAATGGTATCTCGGAGGAGAAAGTAGTACTCACAAAAGACAGCGCGATTCATCTTGCGCTTCGCGGGATTAGGAGAATCCCAGAGGTTGATGTAGCGCATGCCGGCAACCTCTCCTGCGCGGCGCGGAAGGAACTGAGTATTCGGGGGCTCCTTCCACCCAATAAGAGCGCATAAAATTAGAAGCCAAGAAAAATGGAATGATTGGGCTGCATTGTCCTGCACATTCAGGCAATCAGCCAAGAAAGAATTCAGCAGGAAGAGAGACCAGTTGTACTGCTCTCCCTCCGCAGCTGCGATGGCGAGCTCCACGACAGCTCCAGTAACTTCCTTCGGTCGGCACTTTGTGAGAAGTCTGCCTGCAAGCAGACTTCCTGTAAATCGAAGTGCCTCATCTTCTACTGTAGTGAGGTCATAAGCCCGACCTCCTCTTGTCAAGTTATACTTCTGCACCAGCTGTGCAGCCAATTTTCTGTCTTTGTCCTTTCCCACAAAGTGAATATTGGGATCCTTACCAGCCTTAGATAGACCGGTGATGCGGTGAATCAAATCAACATTTAGATCAATTGGCCTCCCGAGCCAAAGGTAACCTCCATGAACACATGTAAGCAGCGTCTTAACAACTGCATTGACTTCGTTGCTACGCCCAAAGTGCGGTAGCTTCAACAAATTCAACAAACCTGGCTTCTCCAAGTTTGCTGCAAATCCCCTTGGGGTAAATTCATCGACCTTTCGGACGGGATTGTGAACTATCGTTAGATATTGATCTGGCGCAAACTGGGGATACGTTTTATAGTCTCCCAGATTGAAATCAGAGAATTTGACCAGTGGAATGTGTCCCAACAGTTGCCCTTCTACCCGCACACTAGCTGGTAGTGGCGGTAACGGAATGGGATACTTTGCATTCTTCGGGATCTGTACTTCTGGCGCATCATCTGGACGCGGCGGAATATAGTTCGCCATGGTCGCCAACGGCTCTGGAACAGGTTCTTCTGGCTGCGATGGCGACGCTCTTGTAGCCGGAGATTGTCTGGGATCCTGATAACCAGGATGTACATAAGTCGAAGCCGTGACTGGAGTAGTCATGCCGAAATCTAAGCCTCGGCGCAGGAATTGACGAACAACTTCTTCAGTTGACAGGTTCTCCGTCGTGAATCGATGTAGGGAACAAAAACTTTGGACAGCAATTGGCGGACCTGCGTAGGATATGGACGCTGAAAACAAGGGAAAATACTCTGCACAACTCGGCTCTGAAAACAATAACTTGGATTCTTAAACAAGATAGCAACTCGAGGAAAGTAACCCAAAAATTATACAAGTGTGAGGTATTTATAGCCAAAGGTGATAGTAAATGCGACCAAGTGGGGTTACGTAGCTATAGGCAGCTATACTTGAGTTGACAACAGGCTATCCTCCTCGTCTCAGTGGTGCATTTATTGTGATTGACGGGCTCTGACAGCCTTCCGGGAGAAGCTAATGCTTTCGGCGCCTGAGTTAAATGCAAATCTTTCGGAGATCAAGCCGAATCCGTCAGAACGGCTAGACTTAAATAACAGAGTTATCCTTCATTTATTCATACGCGGCTACATAACTGCTGTAATTCAAAATTTTTGGCGGGTCATTTCAACTTAGGGAACTGTGCCTCTAGGGGTCCACAAGAAGAACTCTTCAAGCGGTGAATTAACACAGGGAGCTCCGCAAGAGCGATAGTTCAACGATCCGGGGAGAAGCTTCACAAGAGCGCGACTATGTTCGCTCCAACCAAACTTTAGACATGCGCGGATGTTTCTAGGAACTGCGCAGGAAGCCGGAGACTGAGTGTCTCGCAACTTCCGTGTAGACTGAATGCGGTGCCTCTTTCAACTACACTGGGCATCTGCATCTCACTAGCAATATATTAGGTCGACAGGGCGGAGTGGCCGTCGCGATAAAGCTTGAGCCGACTCCCGTTGATCATTGTAGGTAGTAATTCTCCATCAAGCTTTGCAAGCTGAACTGCGCCTCCTTCTGTTATTTTTATCACCTGAAAAGGGCCTAACCAATGTACACGAAACTTGCCCGAAAACTTGATGAATTTACTATCATAAAGGAGTACCAAGTCTCCTTCTTCAAAGTGCTTATGCTTAATGTGCCTGTCATGCCAAGCTTTCTGTCTTGCCTTTTGTACCTGTTGATGGAGTCCGGCCAAAAGTCGGTCTTCTTCTAAGGCAAGCAGTTGCGAAAGTCTTTCATTCACAGTATCAGGATCTGTCATTTCTGTGATTTGCGCAATTCTGAGGCTGGGAATAATGTATTCCATGGGCATAACTGCTTCTTGTCCATACACCAAGCTGAAAGGTGTGTGACCTGTTAGTTTCTTGCAAGTGGTTCTGTAAGCCCATAATACAGCTGTGACTCTAAGGTCCCAATCATCTCTTTGTTGATTACAGATCTTCGTCAGGGCATTCTCAAGAATTTTATTGAATGCTTCCACCGTACCATTAGCTTGAGGATGGTAGGGTGTACTCTTATGGTGATTAATTTGAAATTCTTCAGTAAGGGCCTCTATAGTCTCATTGAGGAAATGTGTACCCTGATCGCTCATGAGGATCACTGGGCATCCAAATCTAGTGATAATATTCTCAAAAATGAACTGCGCGGCCGTAGCAGCGTCGCAGTTCTTAACTGGCTTCGCCTTAGCCCATCTGGTGAGGTATTCAGTAGCTGTAATGATGTATCTTGCGCCAGTTCTTTTTCCTGGTGGGTTAATAGGTCCTACAAAGTCAATGGCCCATTTATCAAAAGCACGCAGTGTGATCTGCGGTCTTAGCGGCATTTCATCTCTCCGTGAGGGTTTTCCTGTTCGCTGGCACACATCGCAACATTTACAGAATTCCTTGGTATCCTTGTGCAATGTCGGCCACCAAATACCTGCGGCTAATATCTTTTGCGCGGTCGGATTTCCTGCGAAATGGCCTCCTGCGGTACCTGAATGCGCTTCTGCGATGATAGAGCTCTTTTCATGTGGTAAGATACATCTGCGCAAAACTTCGTCAGGGCCCAACTTATAAAGCTGGCCTGCTATCAAAGTGAAGTCTGCGGCTTTAACAACAAGTTGTTTCTTCTGCTGGATTGTAAACTCAGCCGGCGCTTGGCCGGTAGTGAGAAACTCGAGAATATCAGAATAATATTCGTCTGCTGCTTGAATAGAAAACAACTGTGCGTCAGGCAGATTGTCCTCCAGACTTGTAGGTTCCTCTCCTGACTCTATCCTAGATAGATGGTCAGGCCCTGCATTCAATCTGCCTGGCTTTACAATAACCTCGAAATCATATTCTTGAAAGAGCAGTAGCCATTTGCAAATTCTTCCTCCTAACACTGGTTTATTGACCAAATATTTCAAAGCAGAATGGTCAGTGTACATTTTAAAATGAGCGCCTAACAGGTAGTGTCTGAATTTCTGTAAGGCATACACCATAGCTAATCCTTCCCTTTCTGTAGTGGTGTAGTTCTTCTCAGCTGTAGATAGCTTTCTGCTGGAGTAAGCAATCGGGTGGTCAATACTTCCTTCTCCAGACTGTGTAAGCACAACCCCCAATGCTATGGAAGAAGCATCGACATGAACATGAAAAGGTTTTTTCCAGTCCGGGAAAACTAGAATAGGCGCTGTGATCATCTTTTCTTTAAGTGTGTCCAAGCTCTGTTGGCATTCCTCTGTCCATTGGAACTTCGAATCCTTTTTCAGCAATCTTTCCATAGGCGCTGTGATCTTTGCATAACTCTTGATGAATTTTCTGTAGTATCCTGTATGTCCCAATGTAGTGCGCAATTGCTTAACTGAGTTGGGCGCAGGTAGATTAGCAATGATGGAAACCTTCGCAGGATCCATCAGGAGTCCTTGTCTGCATACAATATGTCCCAACAAAATACCAAAGGGCGCACAAAATATACATTTTTTCAAGTTAAGGGAAATCTGATGCTGTCTACATTTTTCTAACATCATTCGCAGATTTGCAATATGGTTCTTTAATAGGCCAAATACAGTCCAGTCATCAAAATAGACTTCTAGAAACTTGTGAATGAATTCTTTAAAAACAACAACAACAACTCTAGAGAAGATAGCAGGTGCATTTTTAAGACCAAAGGGCATTACCGTATACTGGAATGAGCCCCATTCAGTTGCAAAAGTAGTCTTGTGGCGGTCGTCCGGATGGATTCTGATCTGATGATATCCCAAAAAACCATCAGTGAAAGAGTAAGCCTCTTGTCCTCCAACATTATCAAGTACTTCATCTGTGAAAGGAGTGGGAAATGGATCGTGCGCTGATGCATCATTGAGTTTGCGCAAGTCGACACAGATTCTTATTTCACCTTTCGTTTTCTTTTCTTGGACCACCATAGGACTAATCCAATCGCTTTCCTCTACTGGCTCAATAATACCTGCTGCGAGCATTTTATCAATTTCTTCTTTGACTTTTTCTTTATAGCGCGGGTTCAGCCTGTATGGGCGCTACTTTACTGGCTTGACATCTGGTTTCAGAGGTATGCGCATCACTCCTAAGTCTCCTAGGATGCCTTTCATTTCTGTGAACTTGGTAGGAAAGATATCCTGGTAGTCACGTAATAATTCTGAAACATGTCCAACAGTTTCATCATCCCAATAATCTCCTATAGAAGCAAACTTTGGTTCAGCTTCTGTACCAATGTTAATCTTCTTGAGCTTGATGTGTTCTGTGATGGCAGGAATATCAAGCTCAGGACCTTCAATATTGCGCGTCCCTTCTGATTCTGGGATATTGATGTTGCGAGGATCGTCCTCCTCATCTTCAGCGGTGAAGTTATAGCATTCCAGGGCATGTTCTATCTGGACAGCCCAATCTGGTTGGGAATATTCTGTTACTAGACATGGTTCAAATACCTTCTTTTTAATACACTTCAGAGCCTGATCAATACTTGGATGTTCTGACTCAAAACTGAAGGTAAGTTGAAAACTTTCTATCATTAGAGGCCAAGTGAGAGTGCCTCTGCGCAATTCTGTTTCAGTGTACCAGTTCCTTGGAACTGTGTCCAATGTGTGGATGAATAGGTGAACCCATTCATCTTCCGGAATATCTGACCATTGCTGAATACATGCTTCGATGTGTGACCTGGGGTCACTCTGTCCCTCATACTTGTGTAGGACTTCGGCTGTGGTGTCCTGAAATCTGCGTAGTATCAGTCTGCGACAGTCTTGCCATGTATGAATATTCTCCTTATGCGCAACCCACCATCTTGCGGGTGTGGCGCGCAATGCTACATCCAGTGCCTGTATGCACTGCTGTTCTGGAAGCTTTTGTTCATATTCATGTATGAATTTAGTTACTTTAGTTAAACCATCAAAACTTGGAGTGTCAGTTAATTCTGTGCCAATCCATCGGATGGATTTAGTCATCATGGCGCAACGTCTTGCAGAAACCTCATGTAAACAATTCTGCCAATTTTCCAATCTTGCATCTTAGTCTGATGTGCACGAGCTATCGCATCGCCAGCTGATGTGGCCATCTGCTGTGGGGTTGACATAGTCACTGTGATTAGTAGTCATTTGGTACAAACTTTCCATGTGGCGCGCTTCTTCTTCTGCGCGAATGGGTTCTATATACCTTGGTCCTTGAATAGGATCAAGTGGTGCGATGACCCTAATCTGGTCATCCTCAAAGGTCATCTGTCTTTTCTTCAAGTTAATGACAGCCAAATTATCAAATGCCCAGTCTATTCCTAGAAGTGCTGGGTATGGTCTACTATCATCCATGATTTTGATTACTTCAAAATCTGCAGAGCTTCTTACTCCTTCAATATCAATAGGTACATTGGGTAATCTGCCCAATGGAGAGACTCGTTGCTGATTCGCGAGTCTTAGCTGGATAGGGGATCTTGTAAGCTGAGGGCTTCCCATCTGTTCCCATGTCTGCATAGTGAGAACATTGGCTTCTGAGGCCAAATCTAACATGACTTCGTCCATTTCAAATGCTCCAATCTGCGCTGTGAGCCTCATCTCTTTTCCAGTTCTAATGTGACTCCTAATCTGGTGAACAGCACACTGCGGTGTGTTCGTCGAAGCAGTCTGTTGGCACTGATCCAACAGGTGTTGGAGTTCTAGAGTTGCCTTTTCATTGTGCAACAATTTTAAGCATTGTCGCAGAAACGCATGAACACTGCCTAGTGCATGCTCCTCGTCAGGCCTTCCAGCTGTGGTGGCCTGTTCTTGTACCAGGTTGTCTTGTCTTAGCACTTGCGATCTAATATTGTTCTGCGGAGTTGCGGCAGAACTTGAAGCTCTCGGATCTGAAAAATACTCTTGAGCTTGCTTAAATGCTTCTTTTTGCTTCTGCAGGTTAAGTGGGGCTGGTTTAATATTAGCACGGCGCACCCATTGCGTCGCTTGCTTTCCCATTTCCATCCCTTGCGCACCAGTGGTTGCTCCACTGCGTGTCACTATATTAACTATAGGGTTTGGTTCTCTTTTTTCTGCTGCAATCAACTGAATATTCTGATTGACCTGTGGGGTCTTTGCTTGCATCTTAGCCTGTAACTGAGGGCATTCTTCAATGATATGGTCAGAAGATTTACAATACCTGCAGAGGGTTGTAGGATTTTGGCAATCCCTGGCAAAATGACCTTGTGCTCCGCAATTATAACAAGTGATCTGTCCTCTTCCGCGACCAAAATTTGTTGTGCGTCCGCGTCCCCTGTAATTTCCTGCTCGGGCGTCGCGGGTTTGGTCATACGGTGGACCTGCTATGGGTCCTTGTGTCTCTGCTTGTACCCTATAAACATCATGCTTTCTTTCTATCATAAGATCATATGCTCTACAATTGTTCTCATCATGACCTACTGATTTACAGAAATTACAATATAGATTCTTTGGAGTTTGTACATATTTCTGAAGTAAGTGACATTCTTGTGGTCTATGACCTCTAGTTCTACAGATTTCACACCAAGGCCCCTGTGCCTGTGGTAAAGGGTTAGGTGCTCCAGTTGCAATATAGTCTATGAAAACGGGGCAATGGTCCTTTGAATGACCTTGGGCTTTACATTTTGTACACCAAATTTCTTCCTTAATCTCCTTGCCTTTCTTAATATCATGCACTTGCAAGGTTAAGTTTGCTAATTGGTTCTGTAAATGCGCAACATCGTTGCTTGTTCCCGCAATTGGCGAAGCTTCTAGTTTCATAGCCATCTCTAGAGCTTGTTCCTGAGTATTGAGATTCTGTTGCATAAGAGGAAGCCTAATGTGTGGGAGGAGCGCAACAATGAACCATTCTTTATGCTGCTGTGGTGCAAACTCGAAGCTTACTTGATCTATCAAGGCTTTGAACTTCTGGTCAAAGTCCCATACTGATTCTGTAGGTAACTGTTTGATGTCTTTGAGCTCTGTTATACACTGTGATTCTGATTTAGGTTTCTTGAATTCCCGAATCATAGCATTTCTTACATCAGCAAGCGTTCTATTCTGTGCTGCTGAGTATTTCATGAACCACGTTAAGGCTCTTTCTCTTAGTGTGGTTGCTAACTGAACCAGTTTAACAGCATCATCATTAATTTGCTTAATTGTCCAAATGGATTCACATAAGAACCAGTGCTGCTCAGGGTCTTCTATCCCTGTTCCTCTAAAAGTTGGTAGCTTCATGTCATCACCCATCCTTCTTGTGCTAGGTTGAGGTGAGGCTGCTGTAGCAGTGCTTCTGGGCTTGTTAAATAAAGGTGGTACAGAGGTACTAGAAGTACCGTGTGGGCTACTTGAAGGTGTTACTGTGGGGTTATACTGAGCTTTGTCTGGTTTTTGCGGTGTAAAAGGGTGGTAAGGGATATGAGCACTCCCTTGTCTTTCTATATGGCTTGGTCCAGGAACTTGGCTATCGTCTGGGCTAGACTCAAAAGAATATTGGTCAAGGCCTACTTTATATCGTTTTCCACTACGAGTGCAACCAATAAGTTCAGGATCACTATCAGAATCTACGGACATTACTTGTCTATGCTATTCATCAGAAGCAATACATAGCTTTCCTTTTTCATACAGAAGCATTTTAATCCATAAGTTCAGAGAATTTAAGAACTTACCTCTGTGTACTTGGAAGAAATTCCTCTCAGCTTCACTGAAACTCTTTCTTGTATCTACTGCAAACTCGGTAATGAAACCTTTTAGTAGACTATTCAACCAAAAGTCTACTGCGCGGGACACAGGATTGTCTATCCGCTTCACAATACTGACTAGCTCAGGCGTCCAAGCGACGGGTCGATCAATATGCACAGTAGGTCTAGAATCTGCTAACTTGGCTATCCAAGCGTGTAACTCCAGTGCAAATGTAACAAAGAAAATTTCGTGAAGGTCAGTATAAATATACTTCTGTAACCAGTCTTCTATTTGGAGCGTAGAACTTCTATTTTCTTGTTCAGCGAACTCTTTAGCCTTTAAATCAAACCAGTCTCCAATTTCTTTAGCTGTAGGATTCCAGTAACACATTTGTCAACTGAGCAAGTCTTAGTGTAATAGAACCTTTTGCTGGCTTCAGCAACAATCTTAGACGTCAGGGAATTAGTAAGTCTCACAGCAGCAAGTCGCAAGACAAGGGAACCATTTGTTGGCTCCTTTCTTTCTCTAAGTTGCGCGTCAATCTCGCACGTCACGGAACCATTTGTTGGCTCAACAACAGGGTTCAAAGCAACGGAAGTGACGTGATCAAAAAGTCATAAGGCAGCGGAACCATTTGTTGTCCTCGATCTCGCGCGTCGCCTAAATAACAAGTCTCATTCGCGCGGCAACGGAACCATTTGTTGGCTTCGATCTCGCGCGTCGCCTAAATAACAAGTCTCATTCGCGCGGCAACGGAACCATTTGTTGGCTTCGATCTCGCGCGTCGCCTAAATAACAAGTCTCATTCGCGCGGCAACGGAACCATTTGTTGGCTGCTTTCTTGGGCAGACCCGGGTTTTAATGAAGCGCAGCAACAAACCCCTTGGCGCACTGGCCCTCTGGGCAACGAGCTGCGCAGCAGCTCGAGGTCTCACCCGAAGTGGCTATGGGGGGCTAAGGAATCAGATTTCCTTAACCGTGGTGACGCAGAGATTGTTCTTCCTCTTCCGGCTCCTCAGATATCGGCGGTCGGACTTTCCCGCAGGCCCCTAGGCGCAACTGCGCGGATTCCTTCCTCTCTGGCGCAGAAGGCAACTATTCCTTTCGTCGAAGCGTTAAGTACTTCCTCGCCCTGCGCACCCAGCGCAGTAACGCATTCCTCGCTCACTGCAGCGATAGCGCTTCGCCACTTCTTCAATACTTAACGCTTATAACTATCAAGGGACCTTCCCAACTCATGTAACCAGTTGCAAGGATAATACAAGAGTCTTGCATACACAGGTAATGAACTTTAAACAATTAATCATTCATGCGAACATTATAACAAGAAGAAATATGTGAAGCTCGTCTCCTCGAGGCAAACCACGTCCACGAGAGTTTATATTGACCAGAAAACCATAGAGTTATACAATACGCTGCGCACACAGCTGCAGCCTTAGATCTTAACAGGAAACTCCACGCACACAGCTGGGAGCCCTTCTCTCAATCTAGTCTCTTCTCTACAGAGATTACAAAGGCGCAGACGTCACACAGACTGTCTGGCAACTCAGGGATTAGCTCCTCGGCTATCCGATTCTTCTCTAGTTCTACAGACTCGGTAGAACACTTAACAAAGGATAATCAACACATGATCTATCCTCGAGACTGACTATCTAACAGTCTAAACATCTATCTATCCCAAAAGTATCTAATTCTTACTCGCTAACTCTAACGTCTACCCATTACAATTATTCATATATATAGGTGGCCATGGCGGTCGCACCTTTACAAAACTGTGGGCCTTTCCCAACAGTGATTCCCAAAAACCCTAACCACGCACATGGCTAGGTGTACTGTAGGCGCCGCTTGCAGTCATGTCGCCGCTTCCTGCAGGCTCCATGAATTCCGGCGCAGGTTGTGGGTATGGGCGCTTGTCCTTCGCCTTCAATGCTCTGGTCCGTTGCTCCTCCTTGATCCGAGCAACCATAACTTCTGTACTAAGCCTTTAAATGAGGGTAGCTGAGCCCTCTACTCCATCGCCTTATTTATTATGGTAGCTGAGCTCTCTATTCAACCTTCATTCTCTTCTGTCGTGCGCGCGAGCTCCGCGATTTCCGGTCCGTGATCTTCGCTGAGCTTGTCCATCTGGCATCGTACTATGCACCGTCTCCTTCTTACCCAAAACTTAGTGCTTGTCCCAAAATTAGCACTTTCCTTTCATACTTGTGCTTTTTTTTTCCCAAAATTCGCAGCTTTACCGTAGCTACGGCCTAGGCTCCAACAACGCAAAACTCTCCTTGCAGCCATCAGTGTAGTCGACCCCGATTCCTCAAATACCATCATGTTCCGACTTGACCACTTCAAGCCGAGGCTCTCCCACCAGCTCGCATTCCAAGTTTCTGCAAACATTGCTGGGAAGATTGTCCATTGTACCCTTTTAGACGAATGTGCCTCTACTTCTGCCATGTCAATCGCCTGTTGGAGAGCCATTGGCTCCCCCGAATTGAATCGTTCTCCCACCACGTTGAAAGCATTCGACGGGCGTGGCTTTCAACCTCATGGGCTCTTACAAGCTCTTGCAGTTGAGTTGGGCGGAAAGATCGTAACCGTTAACGTGGAAGTGGTCTCGGCTTCGATAGATTATAATCTCTTGCTTGGTTGCAACTGGTTTTACGCCATGTAGGCGGTAGCCTCTTCAGTCTTCCGCATAGTACAATTCCCCCACCAAGGACGAATTGTTACTATCGACCAATTAGATTTTTGCACACCAGATGCTACTACTCATCCTGGTGACCATGTTCCTTCCATTGGACAAATGTCAAAATAGTATGAGAGTATAGGGGTTGGCCTTTTGAAAGATTCATCTCTCATGGGCGTTTTTCTGGCGACGGACCCCCCTAATCATGTCACTACGGTGAACATGATCTCCACAGAGATTTTATCTCACTCTACCGATACTTGGCTTGTACCAGATGAAGCCACAACACACCTGCTTGGAGATATAATGCCTCTTTCACCCGTTGAACGTATTTACGAGGCTATCCAATCAGCACCGGAGGACCATTTAACCATGGCCTCTCCATCTTGTTCTCTACGACGGACGTCATCTCTACCTGATCTCTTACTTCGGACTTTTCATTCAGACGAGTCCATCATGGAAGTTATGAATGTTGATGACAGTCCGTAGGATGATCTCCACCATAGGTCATCTTTTTTTCCTCCTTTGGAGTACATAGAAGACAACATCCACACCCTCTTCTCACCAGACATCTACCCGTTCCCTCATTCCCCCATCCTTACATGTCTTACGGACACGGAGGGAAACTTGGCCAACATTGAGCGAACCACCCTGGTAGACATCTCGGTGAAACCTGGTATAGTGGAACACATTCACATAGGCCAGAAGTGTTCCCCTGAAGAAATAGCTGCTGGCACGGCCTTATTCAAGCAATTTTGAGACGTATTTGCTTGGTCCTATGAGGAGATGCCTGGGATAGACCCCGCGATTGTTTTTCATGAAATAAAAACCTATCTTGACGTCAAACCTGTATGCCAAAAGTTGCAACCGGTACAACCCCAGAAGACGGCGACAATCAAGGCTGAGATTGAAAAGCTCTTAAAAGCTGGTTTTATTTATCCTATCCCATTGACGAATTGGGTCTCAAACGTCGTCCCTGTGAACAAAAAGCAGGGTACCATTTGCGTCTATGTCGATTATCGAGACCTTAATCGGGCTTGTCCGAAAGACAACTACCCGACTCCCTTCATCGACCAGATTATCGACAATTGTGATGGAAGCATCATCTTCTCATTTATGGATGGATTTTTTGGTTACAACCAGATTGAGATCAACCCCGCTGACCAACACAAGGCAGATTTCATCTACCCGTGGGGAAAGTTTGCATACCGCAAACTCCCGTTTGGCCTTAAAAATGTTAGCGCCACGTTTCAGCGGGCTATGTCGTATGCCTTCCATGACATTAAGGACTTTGTGGAACCTTACCTGGATGATCTCCCTGCTCACTCAAAGCAGCGCGAGTTCCACATTGATCATCTAACGACCATTTTCCTCAGATGCAGATGGTACAATATCTGTCTGAATCCTCATAAGTGTATCTTTTGCGTTGAGTTCGGACGCCTCTTAGGATTTATCGTTTCGAAGGATGGGATCTGCATTGATCCCTTAAAGGTGGAGGCCATCATCAACCTGCCACCCCCCACTAATGTGACGAAACTTCAAAGTCTCCAAGGGAAGGCGACTTATTTAAGATGTTTTGTTTGCAATTTCGGGGAGAAGACTCAGGGGTACATGAGACTACTCAAGAAGGACATCCCATTCATTTGGGACGACCAAGCTCCAAAATCCTTCGACAGTATCAAACATGCCATCACACATGCCCCCGTGCTCCAACCGCCCAATTATTATTGCAATTATATCTTATATCTCGCCGCTTCTGCTACCACTATCGCCATGGTTTTGGTACAGGAGGATCAAAACGCCCAGGAACATGTAATATGCTATGCAAGTAAGGGTCTTGCTAACACTGGAACTAGATATTCACATGTCAAAAAACTCGCATTCGTGGTGGTCATCGCCATCCAAAAGTTTCGGCACTATATCTTGCTCCGCACCACCACCATCATCGCAGACTCGAACCCCATGTACCACGTCCTGACACGTTAGGTGCTTGGGGGCAAGTATTCCCGCTGGATCGTGATACTGCAATAATTTGATCTTCTCTTCGAGAAAGCCAAGTCAAAAAAGTCTTTGGTGTTTGCCGAGCTGATCTGTTACCTTCCCCGTCTTGATGCAGAAGTTGAGCACAATGACTCTTTTCCAGATGAATCATTGTTTCTCATCAGTATGACTGATCCATGGTATGGAGATATCTCATTATATCTTCAAACCCAACGCTTCAACCTTCAACTATCTCGCAATGACTGTCGTAAGATACGTCACCATGCGAAGTATTATTTAATCATCAATGATACTTTGTATTGCCGTGGCATTGATTCAATTCTTCTACATTGTCTCTCACAATGAAGCCGAACGCGTTCTCAATGACTGTCACGCTGGGGCATGTGGCGGTCACCTCTCTGGGATGGCTATAGCCCAGAAGATTTTGCGCGTAGGATATTTTTGGCCTATTATCTTCAAAGATTGTATTGAGTCCGTGAAAAATTGTCCTCCTTGCCAACTCTTCCATATGAAGAAGCACACCCATCCCGCCCCATTACACCCAGTTATTGTCTTGGGTCCCTTCGCAAAATGGGGCATCGACTTTATGCATTGTAAGCCTACCTCGACCGAGGGGAATAGTTACATCATTGTAGCTGTGGATTACTTTACAAAGTGGGCCGAAGCTATGCTTACATATCAGAACGATGGAAAAATCGCCGCACTCTTCATGTTCAATCATGTAATAGCGCGGTTCGGAGTTCCTCAGGCGATTGTTACCGATCATGGTTCCAATTTTCAGAACCATATGGTTGATGAACTGAGCGATAGGTTGGGTTTTCGCCATGAAAATTCAACACCCTACTACTCGTAGTCCAATGGACAAGTCGAGGCCATTAACAAAGTCTTGAAAACGATGGTGCAAAGGATGGTAGGTACGCAAAAATCCAATTGGCATAACATGCTCTTTTCAGCGTTATGGCCTACAGAACCTCCGTTAAAACCACCACAGGTTTCACTCCTTTCCAACTAGTCTATGGATTGGAGGTTGTCCTACCTATAGAGTGCGAAATTCGTCTTTACAACTCGCTATCGAACTTCTTCCTAATACTACTGCTGAAGAAGAACGTCTCCTGCACTTAGGAAAACTTGACGAGTCCCGCCGAGATGCCGCTCTTGCTAATGAAGCGCACAAGAAACGCATCAAAGCCCAATACGACAAGTCAGTTGAACCTCGTATCTTTAACGAGGGTGACCTGGTCCTCACTTATGACCAGAAGCACGACAAACTAGGAGCAGGAAAGTTCGAATCCATGTGGCATGAACCTTACATTGTCAAATGTGTTTTGGAGAAGGGAGCTTACGAGCTTGAAAATTATGACGGAGTCTCTTTGGGTGAACCCCGCAATGGGCTTTACGTGAAGAGATACAATGCCTAAACTCGTCACACTTAGACTTTCTTGTATATACTGTACATGGCGTGTTTGTTGTGTTTTTGTGTGCTGTGATGCTTTTATTTTCGAGTGTCTTTAGATCTTGTTTTCGCTCCTTACACCATGTTCTGTCTACATGTGCAGATGGCAACGTGTTATGGATTCGCGGACGGCGCCAGTCGGCATACTCATAACCTTGCTTCGGCAGCCTGGGTACTATATTCCCCAATAGGTGAGCTCATTAGCTCAGGAGGAAGTTGCCTAGGGTTTGCGACCAACAATGCCGCAGAGTATCAGGCAGTAATCAGAACCCTAGCTAATGCCATTTCCTTGGGTATGAACCACATTGTCATCCACATGGATTCTCAATTAGTGGTTTCCCATCTTAACTGGGTTTACGCCATCCGTGATCCCACCTTACTCCGTCTCTTCAGACGAGTACATCTCCTGGAAAGGTCATTTGAATCCATTCAGTACCTGCACATTCCACGAGAGTTAAACACAATTGCTGACTCGATGGCGAACTTCATTTTGGATTGGTACATCACACACACATAATATTCATAATATTTAAAAGCATTAACGACATGTAAATAATGCAATATATAAAAGCAAACATGTAAACAAGATCACATCACTCATCATTTTAAAACACATAATGTATAAATCGCCGAGAATGTCTGTATATATATATCACTCAAAAGTAGTGCTGGTACAAAATCTAAAGCACGATGGCTTTCAGTGAGTCTACAAAATCTGAAGCATCATAGCTTTCAGTAGTACAAAATATGACGCCTCTAAGCTCTTAGTACAAGTATAATAGTGTCATCAGGCCTGATGCCTGACCCGTACACCACCCCTAGCACGGACAGCCCACTGTCGCTGAGTGAGGAAGCAATCCACGGCCCTTGCTACCTTGCAGAGTAGGGCATTGAAGCGTACGAACGCTCCAACCCCAAACCTTTGCATAGGTCTCGGCAGGTCATCTATCGCTGGCTCAGGAACCTCTACTGTCAATTGGGACAAGTTCCTATATACCTCCTCCATCTCCTCGATGGCAGCATGAGCACCTGGGGGCACAACTGCTGCCCCACCTCTCTCTCTCCTCGCCAGAAGGGAAAGTCCTACCGGTCGTACGGGCCCCACATCTATACACACATGTTATATACTTGTCAGCACTGCATAAAAAAAATGATAAATATGCAAAACTAAAAATGAAATGGTTTTTGTTCTCACCTATGTCACCCCATGCTACACCCTCGGGTAGCACTAAGTCAGGATCCTCTTTGGAATCCGTACCGTCGTACGAGAAGTCCTCAACCATGAGTAACTGGCCTTCCAACCAGCTAAAGAACTCAGGACCAAAGCTGATGATAGGTCCTCCACCATGGCGGGTCATCACCTCATCCCATTTGAGCATGTGGGGATCTCTAAGCTCCCTGTCATCTAGTACTACCTGCGGATGCAAGAGAGTGATCCGCTCCAAGAGGAACGATACCGCGATCGATCCATAACCAAACTGCTTGAACTCTCCCCGCCGACACTTGGTCAGCTGAGCTCGGAGGTTTGTGAGGAGACCCTCGCACCAGTTAAAAACCATGGGGGACATGTAGTCCTTCGTATAAAGCATCTGAGTCCGGGTATTCGTGTGTGGGGCTTGGCTTCCCGCCGCTCTAGTAATAGTAAATAGTATGGTACGCAGTGGGCGGCTCACCACATCCCTAATGAGAATCTTCCCACTGGAAGATCGAGCGAGAGCAGTACAATGCTGTGACACCATGTCATCAACTGTGCGGTCACTGGCCCGTGTTCCAGTAAGAAATATAGGGTCCCCTCTTCGGGACAAATCAGTAAGAAAATAGATGTCCTCAACATCTATTGTGAGGATGTGCTCACCAATCACGAAATATTGTTGGGCCGCATCCCAACTTTGGAGCATGTGTGATAGCGACGAGATTTGGGATCTCATCCCCTGAATCTCAAAGAACTTGAGCAAACCACAATTCCTCAAGGCATCCACGCATTGTGGATCATTGGCAGCTTGTACATCTTCTACTTCGTGTTCTCTCTCCCGCCACTCTAAAACCATGTTGGCTTGCTAGCAACCTGCCAAAAGGGACATTTAAACACTGTTAGATCCTACTTCAACCACAACAAGTTCTTTTTTTTGAGTTCATTTTGATGTTTGGGAAATGCATCTCCGTCGTCGCACTATACCTTTATATACGGTGCGATGTCGTCGCACTTCACTCATTCGGGACTTGTGCCGAGTCAGTCTCGTCGTAGTTCCCGAAAGGGCCAACTGCGACGAGCCGAGAGAGCGATAGCCCTCCATGAATTCATCAAAAAACCCAAAAATTGAACCTAAAAACAAAATCTAATCCACTGGAAAGTTGCTGGATGAAGTTTAGGCTTACCTGCTCCTGACGGTGGGTGAAATGGTGGATCCTAGCTCACGGAATCGACAAAGGAAGTTTTGGCTCCAAATTGGTACTTCTCCTCCCAAATTGGCAAATAAAACAATGAAAACTATTTTTGGTCCATTTTTCTATTTATAAATAGAATGGAATATTCCTTTTCAAATATTTTGATCCTCTTGGGCCATTTATCATTGTTTTTGACCATTTTTGTCATATTTGGGGCTATTTGACACATTTTCTAGTGTGCAGGAGTTGTAAGTTGTCTTTCGTGCCGTTTCTCGTATCACAACGGTCATCACAGGTATGAACGCTCCCTTGAACATTTTTTCGTTATTTTTGCAACGGTTAGTTTGTAATTATTGCGTGATGATGAGTTTACTCTTCGTTTGTTCTCGTACTCATGAAAGTATGAGAACAAGTACTGAGTTATGATTTATCACTTTTCAGGGCTCGTTAAACTTCCACGGAAAAGGACACCCCATGGAGTCTACCGTTAAGCTCTTTTCAGGCTCTCAAAAAATGAAAAGATTGCCAAGCGAACTTGTCGCATTCATGCTTGTTAAAGTATTTGAATGGTCGTCTTCCTGGCGATAGTTTATCCCTTTTTCGGACCAGGAGGCACTAATTACGAAAAAGGTATACTCCAACCAATCATGACTGGAAGAGTCCTCTCCCACGTTGTTTTACCCTTTTTCGGGCAATGAGGCCAACTTTACGAAAAATGACCATTGGAGTATTCTTTAGTTCTTTTTAGACTCTCTAAACATGAAATGATGACCGAGTTTACCTTTTATGGAATCGTTAAAATTTTCACATTGAAGGGCCCGTCATGGGATGAACCCCTCCTATCCCAGGTTCGGAAAATATTTGGGATTGGACTCATCTATGAGATGAGCTATACCGAGCATTTGGTTACCCTCATCAAGCTCGTAAAAAACACATGAGGCACTCATCATTCATGATGGGGAAAAATGAAAGCGTTTGTGTTACATACCTTGTTAGTGGCAGTATGTAGTTGTTCTTGAACATGGCACTCATATGCATTTGCATACAACACTTGGATCATCTGTTTGTCCTCCAGTTCCACTTATTTCCTGAGTCTTGTTACTGCTTTGAGTCATTCAAAGAAAAGCTTCCATCATCAGTCGCTTTGAGAATTTGTGTCACACTCGTCATGTCAATACTGCCAAGTCATGCCATGCCCATGTTCAAGAATATGTCTATCATTTATCATCTATAGTCAATACACCCGCCATTACGTCGGTCTACTTTGAGTCAGTCTTGCATGCTATTGTACCATCCGTCTACCCTATACATTTTTGTCGTGTTTCGTGTCGATTGATGGGGGATTCATCATTGCCCTCCTTCGACGGATTCATCCTTGTCGACTTCAACACATCATCCGAGGATTGAATCTAGAAACTAGTCAAGTACTTTGGTCTTGCATGTCTCAATGGCAGGTTACCTCGCTTTCATCATGAGTTCACATCATTGACTCTTGATTGAAATATTTCGTCTTGCGTTTGACTTCAACTCATTTATTCATGCTTGATGATATGTACTGTGATACCTTGGGAATCATTGACATCAATGGTGATCTCCCTTGCACTTGTTAACGGTTTACATCAATGGCCGGTAATCAAGTGGTTTCTACCATGTTCGACGTCAAGACATTTGTAATCACATGAATAGATTTGTATCATTGCGGGTTCAGCTTGAAGACCCTAGAGAGTCATGTTTTATCCAGGTTGCGATGGAGTTTGTATTGAGTTATATCACATGGATCCACATTTGTATTGGTCGTGGCTGTGTTATCATCTCATCATGGATCTACGCTTGTGTCTAGTAGCCATGATTGTGTTTAGTCAGTGATTACTACCATGAATCTGCACTGTATTAGTCAGCATCCATGTTGTACTTCATATGAGATTGTCAGCTCATAGTTAGTTGTACTTCAGCAGTTTCCTTCGTCCGACAAGTCTATTGCCATTACTTCTATTAAAGCACTTCACCCGTCTATCTTCAACAACTTCATGCTTTGGGGGGCATTCTGTTACACCCAAAATCTACTCATCATAAGATTCAGTGTATACACCCCTGAAGATATCTTGACTAAGTGATCAACCAGAGAGGATTTGTACCCAATTGTGCTAAGTTTTGAAGGGTCGTCGCAGGTTACACATGAGCAACATGCGACGTCGCAGCTTGCTTCACTGCAGGGTGCGACGAAGTCAGTTTATGGGCAAAAATAGCTTCTTCGAGGTTCTTCTCGAAACTTGCTGACTTGGGACCCTATCCCTGACCTCTTGGAGGAGCTGGCACTTGGTTCCTAATACTTTGGAGAGATCCCTTAAGCCTCTCCTACCATCTCTCAACCTATCTTATCCATACCCTATCCACTTAGTCCTTTATGAATGAAGCTCACTCTCATCCCAAAGGGAGGAATTCTATGGTATCTACATGCTGGTGAAATCACCCTTGGAACATCTCCACTCACCTATTGGAGAGCTCATACTTCCTTGGAAGGATATGGAAATTGGCTTTGTCGGAGAAGGGCTACAACGTTAAGCCTTGGTTGTGGTTCTATATCTCTATTATGTACTCCTCTTTTTACAGTAATACAAATGCTTTCCACCAATATTGTTCATGTGTGTAATGATATTGAGTAGTTTATCTGCTTAACTGTTTACTTAGATCTCTTATTGTATAGATGTCTTTTACTCATTTCTCTTGTTTTTTGTCTTGACAGGTCTTGCAGCTTGGATCTGACGACCGTGAGACGTGGAGCAACATTCAGGAGAAAGGATTGCGAAGTGAAAGGTAAGGCATCTAATACTCGATCCTTAAGTAGATCTAGGAAATGCATTGGTAGTCTGTTCTATTTGTTCTAGACTCACTTTGAGCTAGGGAGATCCTGGTTGCGTCCGCTCGAGTGGATTGTCTGATAACATTTGCAGTCTTGGAAATATTATTTTCAACATGTTTCCTATTGATTTATTGATGTTGTTGCACCATTGAAAGATTTTCATTAGTGAACTCTTGAAATTTAGGTTGATTCGAATCTTCATCTGTGGTTGATTGTTGATTGGAATCTATAATATGAAATGGATGGACATTAAATTTGAATAAGGGGTTGTTTTGAACAAATACTAGTTCATAATGTTGTAGAATTTATTAATTTTTGACTTGTATCTCATTATGTTGGAGTTGTGGTTGAGTCTAAATAAGTTCAACTTTTTCTTGTGAAAATTGTGATATTCTACAGGTGTAGATCATTCAGCTTGAACAAACCTCACAAATTCACTCATAGAATTGCAGAGAAGAAGAAGAAGAATTGAATCAATATTCACACATGAAACTCAAAGAATGTGGAAAACTATTGTAATCATGTTCATCAGCTGTAAGCTGGAAAAAATGTGAGAGTATGATAGAATGAATTCAAATGCCCCAAAGATGATTCGAATTCTCCTCAAGGTGTGGTTTGGACATCATAGGAGACATCACACAATAAGTGGTAGTAGTGACAAATAGTCAAATGTCAGTCAATGTGAGTCTAACTGAACCATGTGAGCACAAATGTAGGGAAGGAGAAACCAAGGAGGGCGCGTGAGGACTGTCAGTATTCAAGTGGCACTCCGATACAAACAACTGGAAGCTACATGAAATTAAACTGAGCAATAAATGCATGAATTGAGCAATCAATGCAATCATTGATTGTTGGAATCCAAGAGGGTGTAGTAGGGCGCATTTGTAATCCAGATGATGAAAGCAAGGTGCACTAGGTAGGTAGGAGGGTTGTTGATGGATAAAAACAGGATCCGGGGGGATGAAAATAGGCTCTAGGTGCTGGGGAGACTACCATACTGATGACTGGATGCATGCAATATGCATGCATGTATACATAATGCATGCAAATACTCATGATGATGGTGAGAATATTCCAACGATACTTGCAAACAAGTTAGAATAGTTTGAAGAGTTCCCTTATGGATTGTAATTGTGGTTTCTCTAATAGTGAGTATTAGAGTGTTAAGTAACTCTAATTATTCTTGATTTCGAGCCATTTGAAAGAATGAATGAGGCCTCCTCATGTAGGTAGGTCTTGGTACAATATTTTTAATTAAAATAATGTTTGGTTGACTTGACAAAAAATAGGGCTTATGAAAAATCCATCCTTTGACAATAAGATCGAACAATTTCAGTTTAAACTCAAAATTTGGAGGGTGTTGGGTTCAACCGAGAATGCACCTAACAATTATAATGCAATTAAGTGTAATTTTGATTTGACACTCATGAAAAAAAACTATTGCAAGTATATTGCTCAAAATTGAGGTTGATTTTGAAGTTGAATGGATAAGTACATTGATTTGAATGTGAATTGCTCATTTGATTAATTTGAATGAGTTAGCCTATGTTTATGCTTGCATATGTAAATGAGTGTAGCAATATTGTGATGAATACAAAAGAGACATTATGTACGGGGAGACACTATCACACATGAGGACAAGCATACAAGTGCAAAAAACACCATGGACCCCCTTACTCCATTTCAGGTTAGGTCTAAAATGAGCGAAAATAAATTGATTTTAGCCTTTGTATCCTTTCAAAATGACTAAAATTTGAACCACCTATGGGATTTTCATAATCACATTAGTTGTCTTTGACAAGTGCTTATATAAGTTGCCTTTCACCTGTCTTTCCAGTGAAATTTGCACTTCCTTTGACCAACTAAAAGTTTTGGATATCACTGAATGATGAGGCAAACAAATACTTATGCCCACGACAAAAAAATTCTTTGGAGAAACTTTCATAAGTTACTAAAAGATAAAAGACAACCTTTACATAATTTTAAGGCATTAACATAATAAACTTTTGGGCAATGTACGATTAAAACAATGATACTACTATTATGGCAATGGAGGTTGTTTCAACTTGATTTAACATTTGAGGGGGAAAGTCCCAACCCACTAGTGCTACCAAGGAGCGATTTCGAAAGAAAGCACCACTGTCACCACACTGCTAACTTCTCTCACTTTGACCAATTATCAAGGTCAAGGGAAGGGATGATTTTAAGAACCCCCCCCAAATTTATATGGTAAAAAAATTGGCGAATCTCCCCGATATATAGGAAAATTTGAAAGCGATTTTATCAATAATATAATACGTATATATAATTTTTTGGCGAATCTTTCATTTTATTATATGATATTGTAAAATCTTGGCGAATCTTTCACTAAATTATAAGATATTGTAAAATCTTGGCGAATATTTTACTGAATTATAAAATATTGTAAAAAGTTGACGAATATTTCACTAAATTATAAAATATTGTAAAAATTTGGCGAATATTTCACTAAATTATAAAATATTGTAAAAATTTGGCGAATATTTCATTGATCTATAAAACACATTGAATGACACTCTGCTTGTTAATTATGAGTTCAAGGCTTCTTCAAATGTTGAGTTCAATTGCTCTATTTCAAGTTTTGGTCTCAATACCAAATGGTGGTGGCCTTAATGAAGCCTTGATATCCAAGCAAAGTCGAGTAGATCTTGGAGACATGTATTCTAAATGTGGGTGTTTGGAGGATGCACATAAAGTGTTTGGCCAAGTGCCAAAGCGAAATACAGCCTCATTGAATGCAATGCTTTCATGATGTGCTCAACATGGACATGGCAGGGAGGAACATTATCAGAGGGGTTCTTCGGGTGGAGATTGTCATTCATAGCTCTGATGACGTTAGCATTGCATCTTCTTCTTACTTACAATTTTTTCCTCTACTACTTGAGTTTCTAGAATCTATTTGTAGTCCTCCCTGCAATTATTAGAGATTTCTTCTTTTTCTTCTTTAATAGTCTTGGGAGATGACTTTTTTGAATTGCTTAAATCAACAAAGGAATTGCACCCACAGACTATCCTTCAATAGATTGTGTGGCTACCCTAGACTGTGTTTGATACTTCAAGGCAAGTTTGTACATAGGTTTTAAGCTAGGCATGTTCCTTAAGTATTTTTCTTGGCACATACTTTGAATAACATTATAGTGATTTTGTTGGCATCCTGTAGTGTCGACTATTGGGGGCTATCTTATTGTTGTGTCATACTTTTGGACAATGTAACTTTTTTCCATCTAAATTCCTCAACACTAGTACCATATATAAATGTTATACCATTTGTTGATACCATATCTAAATGTGTCTAGTAGTTGATTTTGATTGTAGATGTTGTATTGTTTGTTGATATTGGTGTGTAGATGTTATTATAACCCATGTTAGAGCTTTTATTACAAATTGTTTTTTTCTATTGATTAGAGTTTCCAGGACATGTGGGGACTTGGACCTTGACAAACCGATAAACTAATAGAATCAGACATTATGCATCATTTTGGCCTTCACTAGCCAATTATGCCCATGGAGGCTAGGAAAATTTTGAGCCAATTGGACTAGAGGAATGTTGGTCTCGTGCCAATAGGTCTCCTATGATCAATGCATAGGAACCTAGTGCATAGACCATATTTCTCTTCGCTTAGCTATGTAGAGCTCATTTATTTTTCTCAATAACGATAAGTATTTACAAAGAAAATATACAATCAGCATAAACAAATCGAAAAAGTGAAGACAATTAATTCATGCAAATAAAAGGTAATAAAAACTTATTTTCTCGAACCCTAAATCAATGGAAATCAACTAAATCTAATATTGATTCAAGCTACAACAAAGGGTTAAATCAAGCATCAAATGAGAACTAGAAGCATTCAAGGGTCTAACACAATAATTAACCAAAATACATGCAAACTCCACAAATCGACAAAATGTTTCAAAGAAAAGCAATAAACAAACCATAAAAATTTGCACAAAATATTTGAGATAAACACCAACATGGTTTCATGTACTTGAATGAGCTCATTCTTGCTTAGCGAAAGTGTAGTCAAATTAGTTATTTATCCTTCAATGTCAGGACACTATCTATGTGAAGAGATAGCTCCTAGGCCTAGCTTTGTCAAATTCCAGTGTCATTTCCTATCACATAAAAAAAAAGACAATGTAAAAGATAAATATAAAAACATCAATCTTAAAATAAACTGCATCAAGGAAATGTATGTCATCTCATCAATGTTATAACAAAAAAGTACAATGTAGAATCTATTTTTAATTAAAATGCTAGCTCAAATTTACATATAATGATCACCCGCAAGGGTCCATGGAACACCTATACCAAAATAAGACTCAAGAGTCTCTCATGTGTATTGGATCATATACAATCTTAGGTGAAATCCATTTCCCAATTCACATTCTGGGACTGGTCCTCATTTTCGGCACTCTGAACATGACCTTCTTCGAATGAGCCGTCATTATGATCCTCAACAACAATATGTTCCATATCAAATTCATTAGATAAATTTGCCAGATTGT
This sequence comes from Larix kaempferi, assembly GCA_027924585.1. Lineage (NCBI taxonomy): Eukaryota > Viridiplantae > Streptophyta > Pinopsida > Pinales > Pinaceae > Larix > Larix kaempferi. The sequence continues at coordinate 6,529,123 of BSBM01000077.1, forward strand.
TTTCTCCCCTTCTTTCACAATTTGATCGCCAGAGAGCTACTGCTCTTTCATATGGAAAATTGTCAACCTCATAATTTGTTACATATAATCTTAAGCATGTATCCACATTTTTATCAAGCTTATTCCTCAACTTTGACTTCAAAAATGTTAATGCACTAAACATTCTCTCATCCTCCACTGATCCCAAAATCATGGTTTGACATAAATCTACTAATTTGAAATACTCTGACATATTTTGCAGTAGAAATTCACTACCACTGAGTGTAGTCCACAATTTTGTAATTGCACCATATTTAGAGCATTATCCAACTTAGAAAATTGCGCCCACATTGTATCAGCAAAGCATTCGGCTTGATCTTTCAATTTTTTTCCATCTAAAATACCTTGAATATGTTCTCCTTGTATCTCAGTCTCTCGACAAAAATGGCTCTGCAAAATCTTGATTTTAGCTATAAAGTCAACCTTTATAGTTTTTGAACATTGACGATGGTTCCAATATTGAGGGTATACCACAGACATGGCCTCCAACAATTCATCTCGAGGAAATCGTTCTCTTATCTCTGATGATAGTGATTTTGCAATTTCTATCAAGCTGCGCCTCACTAAAATCACAACATTGTCAAATTGTTCTCTTGACACAGGGCACTCTTTGGTGGTTCTTCCTATTTTGTCATTATAATAAAAAGGAACCATATACCCACGCACTGCCATACATAGAAACCCTTTTTCATCAAACTTCAATAAATTTTCATCATTTTCAATATTGATTATCTTAGCCCAATTTGTAAATGCTAGACCTGTAAAAGAATCTGCCATCATATACAAATTATCTAATGCAAGGCATGCTAGTTTTCTAGCATTTGTGTATTCAGCAATATACATCGTGCGACTCTGAGACATCTTCACGAGGCTATTCATTTCATGAAGCAGAGGAAGAACTCCAGCCAATGTTAAATATGTCTCTATATCAGTTAATAGAAAGAGAAGAGTTTGAGCTTTTTCTACACTTAGGCGATGTTCATACATCACCCCTACCAAGGATGCATATTCATCGAATAGTCTTTGAGCTGGTCCCTTCAGTGAGATCCACCTTGTATCAACATCTTTTAATAGTTTGTTTCCATTTGTAACACCGTCGGCAAATTTTTTAAATTCTGAAAACCGTTTGGGACTCCGACAAAAGTATGCATGAACCTCACGTACAAGATATTCAACTTTTGAAACCAATGGAAAGTTGCTCACTATTTTAAATGCAAGATTCATTCTGTGAGCCATACAATGAATACCAATCATATACGGTGAAGCTGAGAGTTGCAGTCTAGCACAAAGGCCGTTCCTTTGTCCCTGCATTACTGATGCTCCATCTGCTCCAACGCATACCAACTTTTTTGCGATCATTGAATGACCCATACCACCAGTTTCCTTCAAAGTATTAATAACAAGTTCATAAATGTTTTCTGCTGTAGAACTTTTGCTCATTTTATGAATTCCAAGTAGATAGGAATTCCTGATATGGTAATTGACCGTATAAATGCTCATGCAAATCCATGCAGTATTATCAACAGCTGTAACTTCATCCAAGGACAGTGACAAAAATGTAGCATTCACAATCTTCTCTTTCATATCATCCTTTTCTACTTGAGCTAGATATTTTCCCCATTCCCAACCACTAGTTAAAGACCAATGAGAAGATGGAAAATTTGGCACTTGAATAAAAGATAGATATTTCATCATTTTTGGATAATCTGTCATAGGACGACCATTGGATAGGATGTGAAATACAGTGCTTAATTGTATCGACTTCGATAACAAACTTTTTTCCATCATCTTTCCGAATTGAGAAGTGATGGTTCCTCCACTTTCATCTAGTTTTCTCTTATTTATTAAGTATTTATTGTATTCCTCTTCATATTGGAGATGTCGACATTGGCTAACAGATTTCCATCTAGCAGTAGATTTCTTCTCATCATTTCCAGTTTTCTTATCATACACCTTCCCAACATGCTTCTCTATTGTGTCCAGCTTCATTTGCAATTTCACTACCTTGCCAAGTTTCCAACTACATGAAATGCATTTAACTTCTCGTGAGGTCTCATTCTTATTTGTTGGAGGTATCGGTTCAATAAATGGGAATCTTGATACCCAATCAGATTGGAATTGTCTCCCGAAGTCCCATCGGCCTTTTTTCCTCTTCGGTGAATGGTCTATGTCACCTTGCAAGGAAAAATCTTCAACATTTGAGCTACCAATTTCTGATGAAAATGCATTTGCCTCACTTTGTTCACTAGAGTAATGTATTCTACCATCCATTGTATGTTTTGCAGATGCATCCTCCAAAGTGTTGACATCTCTCTCACCGATACCTTGCTCAAGAGAGCTTGAACCATGAATATGTTGTGGATGATTGGATTGATGTTTTTGAAAATATGATATTACATCCTTTTGTCTTAATGTTTTATTTTTCTCTCCATGATCCATGTTTGACATCTTGTTTCTTACTTAATGTTCCACAATTGATATTCCAAATCAATATAGAAACCAGAAGGAGGCCTGCATGAGAAAAATGATATAAAATTAGTACCACTGCAATTCCCTACGAGGAGGTTGGTCCTCCACAATTGCACCAAAAATATACTAAGTGATTAACCTAGGGGCCACTAGAACAACAGGGAACAAACAACACACCACAATAAAAAATTTCCTAAGGTTGTGGTGATGGTCCTGATGAACTCAATAAAAAATTTCCTAAGGAATAGATGCCATCGTTGTTGAACTTGGCATACCTAATGTACCAGTATTGAAACTGAAAGACGGAGTGGACACAGATGTGGTTTGTGCCTGACTTGGTGTAGCAGTAAAAGAAGGATTTACCGTGTTAGTGTTCATACCTAAAGTGGGAGTTTGGGGAACTCCATGTTCACCTCCTAGATTAGACATTAGATGTCCGGGTAAGGAATTGTCTGCACTGAAATGGGGCTGCTGGAAACCAACAGGTGACAGAAGCGGAATTCTAGTATTGGTTAAAGGAGGATTGAAAGGAGTGCTATACTCTGCAGATGTAAGATCTTCAACCTCAACTGAACTAAAGTGTTGCTGATCTGTGGTACCTGGTAGTGGTTCCTCAGGAACCTCTATTTCAAGGTTTTCTATTGCAAGAATTTCTTCAGGAAATTCTGTTTCAGGAGTAGTTTCTGAAGAAATACCGGGGTTTACCCGCTGTCGTCTAGCTGGCTGTAAAGGTTCTGTTCTAAGTGGTGGAAGGTTTTGAAACCTCCTCGATCTACGAAGCTCTTGATTCTCCATGATTATAAATATAAAATAACAGACTAGAACCTGGTGGCCACTACAACTAGGGGGCAAACAGCACGCCAACTAAAAAGTCCTAAGTATACAAACCAGGCAAACAAAGATGCCTTCCGGAGAAGAGTCTGGGATGATGAGGGCCCAGAACAGATCAACGAAGGAAGAAAGACAGTTACCCGGGGTCCACAATACAATGACTAAGGGTGCAAGCGCTGGTGTTGGCTGCTTTCTTGGGCAGACCCGGGTTTTAATGAAGCGCAGCAACAAAACCCCTTGGCGCACTGGCCCTCTCGGCAACGAGCTGCGCGGCAGCTCGAGGTCTCACCCGAAGTGGCTATGGGGGGGTTAAGGAATCAAGTTTCCTTAACCGGGGTGACGCGGAGATAGCTTGTCCTTGAATGGTTCCTGCGAAATCGGCGGTCGGACCTTCCCGCAGACCGCTCGGCGCAGCTGCGCGGGTCCCTTCCTCGGCAGGTCTACTGCGCAGTTTCTCCTTTCCAACGCAGCAGGCAACTATTTCTTGGGTTCACGCGCGAAACACTTCCTCGCCCTTCGCGTCTAGCGCAGTAACGCAGTCTGCTCTCGCCGCAGCGACTGAGCGTTACTACCTCTTTAGTACTTAAGATACTTATAGTTATCAAGGGACCTTTCCAACCCGCTCAAACAGTCACAAAGATAAGACAGAAGTCTTGCATACACAAATAATGAACTCGGAATAGTTATCATTCACACAAACATTATAACAAGAAGATATAAGTGAAGCTCATCTCCTCGAGGAAAACCACGTCCTCAGGAGTCTTAGATTAACCAGAAAATGATAGAGTTATACAATATGCTGCGCACACAGCTGCAGCCTAGAACTTACAGGAAACTCCACGCACACAGCTGGGAGCCCTTTTCTCAAGCTTGTCTCCTCTCTATGGAGATTACAAAGGCACAGACGTCGACACAGACTGTCTGGCAACTCAGGGATTAGCTCCTCGGCTATCCAATTTCCTCTCTCTAGTTCTACGCACCAGGTAGAATTTACAGTGAAGGATAATCAACACATGATCTATCCCTTTAGACTGACTCTCTAACAGTCTAGCATCTAACTCTCTAACTCTTCAAAAAGGGAGGAAGAAGAACAAGAAGAAGAAGAAGAAGCAGACCCTTCTACCCATTACAGTGATTCATCTATATAGGTAGCCCTGACGGTCACACCTTTACAAAACTGTGGGCCTTTCCCAACAGTGATTCCCAAAAACCCTAACCACGCACATGGCTAGGTGTACTGTAGGCGCCGCTTGCAGTCACGTCGCCGCTTCCTGCAGGCTCCATGAATTCCGGCGCAGATTGTGGGTATGGGCGATCGTCCTTCGCCTTCAATGCTCTGGTCCGTTGCTCCTCCTTGATCCGAGCAACCATAACTTCTGTACTAAGCCTTTAAATGAGGGTAGCTAAGCCTTCTACTCCATCACCTTATTTATTATGGTAGCTGAGCCACCTTCATTCTTCGATGACGTGCGCGCGAGCTCCGCAATTTCCGGTCCGTGCTCTGTGCTGAGATCATCCATCTGGCACCGTACTGCGCACCGTCTCCTTCTTACCCAAAACTTAGTGCTTGTCCCAAAATTAGCACTTTCCTTTCATACTCGTGCTTTTTTCCCAAAATTCGCAGCTTTTACTATAGCTGCGACCTTGGCCCCAACAGCTGGAATCACCCAACCGCCCTCCCAAAGACCTGCAAGGGATTTCCTCCCACTTCTGTCTTAGGTACAGCAGATATACCCTCTGCTGTCACCTGTGTATGAACCTAGAGTCAGATACTAAGGATACCACAACACCGAAAACTCCTGGGGGAACAGTCACCGGTTGAATCAGAAAGCGTGGGCAGGGTAGCTAAGCCCGAAACTCGAAAGAGTCCCCAATACGCAATCCAATCCTGGCATATGCTCGAACAGAAAGTAGGAGGAGTATTCCCAACAATCTGATCTCGCAATGACCTACTGCATAGATCCCAGGCAAGTTTCATTTTATTAAAAAGTTTTTAGGGCTGTTATTACTCCAAAAGGGTAGTGCTTTTGTGTGGCGTGGTTGCAACAAGGAAACAAAAGTGCCATAAAATCAAAACTTTCTACAACAAAGCTCTTTTTCATTTTTTCATTTACTGGAAAGAATAAAAGAACAATCAACTAAATTATGATTCAATAAACTGACCACAAACAATGTTTGAGTACAAGAATCCTAGTCTTATCGACATGTTGCAGGGTTTTGACTCTCAACCCTAGAAATCTATTTGAAATGGACATGGTAAGTCACACCACACCAATTTGGAAAATTTCTCACATAAACTCTTACAAAGAACAGAGAAACAACCACATCAACATACCTTCTCACTTGATGGGTTGAAGCTCCGAGGATGAGAAAGGAAACCACCAAAGCAATAACTTCGTCAACCAGGCCTTTCTCTACACTACAATGAAGTTATGAACCAACACCTTTACTTCCACTTTAACCTGTCACAATAATCTCCACCTTGATTAATTACACCAATTAAAAGCTCCTAAAATAACATCATGACAATCAACATAAAATTGTCTATTTTCCATAGCAAATCCCAGTAAAGGATGCTTCTATTGTCTATATCCTATTATATTGAGTTGATGCTTCTATTAAGCATTATACATGTACAAAATATCTACAAGGGTTTGATTGAGAACCTTTAATTGGTTGTCATTTTATGGATAAGAACATGTGTATATATCAAGCATGTTAAATTTCTTATGTGTTAACAATATTTACAATAATCATAAAAAACATGTAATGGTTAATACCAGATGCCAAAGATGGCATTATTTCCAATTTTGAGGAAATGAAATTAGTAGATAAAAAAAGTTTGTATCAAAAGTTTTTCACAAGGTTATAGATCTCACAATAATATTGATGTTTCAATTTTTGTTAATATGGTTTTTAAAATTATGTATCTAAAAGTTCAACTCCCATATCTAAGGTATTAGTAATAGCTCATTGCTTTGACAAAACATATTCTCTACACTTCTTCAACACAACAAAATAAGCCCTAAGCATCCTTTATGTTTCACAATTTTATCAACTTAATTTAAGTAAACTTAAATTTATAATAAAATCAAAATTTATATATATATGAAGACATGGAATTCTAATAATGAAATAATCCAATCTCAAAGACAAATTATATCACAAATACCTCATCTTTTGAAAGAAGTTTACATCAAAATTATTTGAAGAATTTTAATGGAGTTTATTTTTATGGTGGCATCTAAATTGCTCCACAAATTTTAACTGATTTAAATGTAATATTTATGTCTATAATAATATTAATTTATATAGAAAAACTAATTTGGATGTAATAGATAAATATATATAAAATAAGAATACATTATATATATAAAAAAATTACGTTTGCAAATTACATTATATATAATAGAACAAAAGACAGCCACAGGGTTCCAGAAATGTTTGCAGATTTAGCCCTTGAGAGATACTCTTTCTTTCGAATCTCTCAATTGTTAGTCCAAAGGGTTTTCTTAAGCAAGGAAACGAGCTCCAATTTGATTTGTAAGGAACAACATTTCTGCAGAATATTTAATAGTATGACTTCTACTCCAATCTTTGTAATTGTGTATTAAGATCTCTGCCCTCGAGTTAAGACATGGATAATCTGCTAAGTAATTAAAAATAAGTCAGGTTTGTTAATCTTGCTTTCTATATGAATATTAATTTATATAGAAAAACTAATTTGGATGTAATAGATAAATATATATAAAATAAGAATACATTATATATAAAAAAAAATTACGTTTGCAGATTACATTATATATAATAGAACAAAAGACAGCCACAGGGTTCCAGAAATGTTTGCAGATTTATCCCTTGAGAGATACTCTTTCTTTCGAATCTCTCAATTGTTAGTCCAAAGGGTTTTCTTAAGCAAGGAAACGAGCTCCAATTTGATTTGTAAGGAACAACATTTCTGCAGAATATTTAATAGTATGACTTCTACTCCAATTTTTGTAATTGTGTATTAAGGTCTCTGCCCTCGAGTTAAGACATGGATAATCTGCTAAGTAATTAAAAATAAGTCAGGTTTATTAATCTTGCTTTCTATATGAATATGTTACTTTAAAAAGGGAGAAATTTAATATTAAAAAATCAAATGAAATCATTTCCATTAAAACAATGCATTATTACAATTAAGTCAAATATGAAATGATTGTCCAACAAGTACAATTCAATTATTAAAGCAGCTCAGTCACTATGCTAATTTCCACTAGGATGCATAATTAACATGGAAACTGAGTTTTGAACTTGGAAACCTATTATATATGGATATGAATTCTTAACTGAAAAAATCAAATTAATGTCTTTGGCAAAGTATTCTGCATTGTCAATGGTTTTGTCATCTTTCCAATAATTTGGGTGATAGATTTGTATTGGAGATTGACCCATAGCTATTTTCTCTTAAATAAAAGAGATACAAGGTTCAAATCTCTCTTTCACTTGTTACAATGAGTATTTGTGGAAAGTTAAAACATTCCATGGATACTATTCTCACATGCCCCTAACTGCAGACAAAACGAATGAATCAAAGGATGGTGACAAGCTACACATCACCAAGGCAACCATATCTTCATCATCCACTAGCTTCTTAGCAGCAAACAATTGATCCCTGAGATTTTTCTGCTGTAACAAAACTCTGTCACAAAACTCTGTCACAAAACTCTGTCACAAAACTCTGTCACAAAGGAGAGTAGGATAATTTGTATGATGTTATAGTGGAATCCAAGGCCATCCTACAGGAATTCAAACCAATTGCACAAGCCCTGTACATGGATGCTCATCTCTGATCTTAGCAGCAAACAATTGATCCCTGAGATTTTTCTGTTGTAACAAAACTCTGTCACAAATCCCTGAGTTGCCTTTGATGGGTGAATTAGTGGTCAGGCAAAAATCTAAGAAAAATGTTTCCCAAAATGTGTAAGGATGATCCTTGGCTAAAGGATATTACAAATGATGAGTGACCCTCCACCACTATGAATTTTTTTCACAATTTTTTACTTTGATTACAAGAGAAAAATGAAGAATTATAGTGGTAGTTGGAGTAGAACAAAATTCCTGGGACTCTTAGGTTCAATAGTTGATTGAATGAAATGATCCTTTAATGGGCCAAGTTGAGTACTACATAACACAAATCCACATTACAACAAACGAGAGGACTATATATATACAACTATTCAATATTGGATGGGTATTCTAAAGGTGCAAGAGAAACCTGTTCATGTATTTCAAGCTAGAATTACACAGTTTACAACAAAGTCAAATCAACTTGTCGATCCCATTCAACATGCAAACAAATTTGCAAAAATTCAACAGGACAATGGAGAGTAGGATAAATTGTATGATGTATTGATTAATATTTCTGCAAGCCTTGGCACAATAAAAAATTTCCTAAGAGTTGATAAGGTGATATGCAGGAGGCTGACATCTTTGCTTCAATTTCTAGGGGTTTTCAAGGACACAAAGGATTCACTGCTTCATTTTGTTAGGTAAAGGTTTCTGAGGATATGAAGGGTTGACTTAGGATGGGGCATTTCAATGTTAGTATTCAAAGTCCCAACCAACCAACAAATATGAGCTTTAAAAAGTAAGACAAAGCATCAACCACCTAAATGTAACGCTGCAATATCCACTGAGATAATCCTCATGTCCTTGCTCTACTATGATTAACTCTTGAAGCTTCATCAAAATTAAACTTAGTTCTTTGATATTAGTTTGACTGTGAATTGAATTTAATTGGTCACAATCAAAAAGTTTTATTCACAAATGTGCAAACTTGTGTTGGTCTTCTAATACTCCCTTTAAATCCATCATTTAGATAGTGTGGCCTCACAATCGTTCCTAGAGATCTTTTCCTTGATATATAGTGATGATTGACTCATCTCTTGAATGATTTTTTTCTCTAGCCATATATTAAAAGCGACCATACCTAAAATGACTGCCCACATTTCATGCCCTTACAACATGAAATTCCATTTAAACTACCTTCAAAAATACAGAGCCATATCCTCTCAAAGGACTAGTGTTGATTACCATTCCTTGGTAAATCTGTCCCAAGAATGACTACAAAGGGCATTTGAATTACCAAGTGGTCAAAGGATTCTAAATTTCACTATCACATCGTGCACCATCATGTTTCCATGAATTGTCTCTTCCAAATGTTATTTCATGTCAAGTTCTTTTCTATAGTATTTGCCATAAAAAAGTTAAAATTTTAGGCCATCAGCCCATTTTCAAGAGATTGATCCATACTGTATTTCATTCATCCAAGTGTTGAATACCCATTGGTTGGGCATTTCCCTATTCAACTAATGTATTGATTCTTGCTTTACGCCATCTCAATACATTTGGACCCTCTTTGACTAATATTTCTCTCTTTTGCAATACTTCCTATTGAATTTTTTCTATGTTTGGGGGCATTTCTTCCTACCATGAATCCATAGATTTCCATCCATAGTAACCGCCAAGCTGTGAGGTTGCATGGTAATGGGTTTTTCAATATTGATGCACATACCACCCACCTAGTTGACTACAATTCTATATGACATGCTTCAAGCTTGTTGATTTGCATCAATGGCAAACTTGTTCTCAAGCTTCCTTTATTCTTTGGCGTGTAAATACTTTTCCATATGATCAATGGCCATGTATTCTTTGTCAAGGATCTGCATAAGAGAAGCTTGTGTGTTCTATCAAACTACTTTATTATCTTGTGTTGTTGCTATAAAACCAACAATGCCCACTGCAATATTTTTAGTAGTGTCACTGAGCCACCACGGGATAAAAGGAAAAAGATCCAGCCCTATAAAAGATAGTAGATCTTTGATAGAGATTTCTCCAAGCTTAACTCCCTCCCAAAAACTTCATTGATTTAAGGAAGTTTACACCCTCCCACTTCATCCAATACCTCACACCTTGAGACATGTGAACAATTCCATGGGTTTATAAGAATTATAGTTCAAGCATCAAATATTGTCTGATTTGTTAGACAAATATTACGAAGACTAACAAGGTGTCTCCTATTCCTTTCATGCAAGGTGTCTCCTATTCCTTTCATGCAAGGTGTCTCCTCTTTGGCCTCATGCAAGGTGTCTCCTATTCCTTTCATCCTCAGGAAGTACAACCTAGGTTTTTTCCACAAACCCTAACTCCAATCATTCTTTAGGGATCAAATACTAACCCTAGACTTCAAGAAATTCTTAAGAAAGCCTATGTCTCAAGACAAGAGAGATGAACTTCAATGAATGAATAAGGAAGAGAGGGGCTAGCACTCATCCTACATCTCTACACACAATATATATGAGATGTAACCTCTCCAAGCATGAATGATATCATCATTTCCAATGTCATGTTCCCAAGGTCCAACCCTAGCATGTCATAAGAGAAATATCCCAATAAATATACCTTATTTCCTCTTCATAACTTCTCCTAGGGTTTTCTCATGAACCCTATCCCCTTACTCCTACAAGTACAAAGAAAATAATATAATAATGATATGAGAAATGACCGAGTCTCCTTCCTCTATTCATAAGGTAAGTGAAGGGAGGTCTACAAGTTAAGTGGACCTAGTCCACGACAAGCAACCTACAAGATGCAAGTAGGTCCACACATGTGAAGCGCTCCTCCTACACCTTCCTCTATTCATAAGTTAAGTGAAGGGAGGTCTACAAGTTAAGTGGACCTAGTCCACTACAAGCAACCTACAAGATGCAAGTAGGTCCACACATGTGAAGTGCTCCTCCTACATGTGACATATGTCAAACTCTAAGGTGATGAATATACACAAGAAAACGTCCAAGAGATCATGGGGATTCTGTACCAAATTACACTCTGCACCTGTGTTGATTCAAGCTTCTTAAGCTTCAGTAGGCTAGCATTCATGATCATAGCGTGTGATTTTGTTCATTCTGATCAACGTTCAGGTGTGCAATATATTTGAGATCTCCTTTTTCATGACCTTTTGAAATAGCAAATAATTCTATCAATGGGATAGCAAGAAGAACTGATCTTTTCAAATGTTTCCAACAGCAAAAGTGTCTTAGTCTCGATATCAACACTATCATTCTGGTATCTAGTTTCATGGATGAATTATGGAAGAGCTACAAGAAAACCTGTAGCCACCTTCATGAATTGAGGCAGTTTTGACAGCAGCTAGTAGTTTGCAATTTATCCTCTGTTTTTCAGCTTAGAATGTACAAGCTATTTTCAAGTATCTGGGCGAAGTAAGATCTTTGAAGTGGTCCAGGAAGATCATGTAAATATGTTTTTAAATCCTGGTTCAAAATTAGAACTAGTACCAGAAATGGTATGGGAAATTCTCTGCACATTGCATCAGCTAGCAACATCTTCAAAGCAATGATTGGAATCCTATAAGAGTAAGTATTGTCACATCTGGAGGTAAAAGCATTTAAATTCTTGAATTATTAAGACTTATGAAAAGTATGAATATCTAACTTCTTTTCTGCTTGCCAACTATCCTAAGGATATCTATGTTGCACATTCTTCCCTTCATTTTAAAAGAATGGCTACCTCGTGCCTTACTAAAAATACTTTGACTATCATCTATATCATATCCTACTATTGTCCTCTCGTATTATGTTTCTTATATTGACTTAAATCATTATATCTTATTTTGAATCACTGCAAGGATTTGAAATAAGGATTTGTGTAAGCCTTTTATTCACATGACTGTTTGCATTTCCTCATCCAGATTTCCATTATTATTTTCTGTTTAAGATAACAAATCTCTCAAGCTTTGGCTTCACAAATGTAGAGCAGAATATGTGGAAACTTAAATATCTCAGTCACTATTTCAGGATTATGTAAACAACCAAGGTAGCATTATTTTGTTTGATTTTGGAGAAGAATCCTCTTTGCATGAGGACATGCAAAAATTTAGGCTTGGGGGAGTGTTGGGTTTGAATTTTGACATCCTTTCGTCTATCACATTAGCCTTTTACTGCTCTTATGATTCTGTATGCCTGCACTTTTGAAGCCACAACTTCCTGTAGACATGCATAATGAGACCCAACTATTTATTTATGTTTATTCCTCTATTTTTCATAAATTTAAAGGGTTTTAAATTATCAATTTGACTACTGATGAATGTCCAATTCTCATGGCTATTTCCATCACTGATTCCGATACTAACTTCGGCACTAGTTGTTTTAGTTTTCCTATGAGAAATTGAGCATATGGTTTTATTTCTACGATCTTCAATATGGATCCATGTTCTTTAAACAACATTCAAGTTGTTTATATGCAGCTCCAGCCTCCAGTCAAGATTGTGCTCAATGCTTTTATAAAGATTGCCAAACATAGATTTAGTTAAAAGATGAAGTTTCTGTAACATGAATTCCATCTCATTAATCACCCTATGGTTAGTTGTTTCAGTATTTTGAACAGCTGTCTTGGCATGAAAAATTGTGAATGTCAGAGAGAGTGGATCACACTATCAAATTTCAACTCAATGATTTCATATTATTCTTTAGTATGCAATCTTCATAAAAGAGGGAATGCACTCTACCTGCCTAGCACCCGTTATCACCTAAACTAGCACCCGTTACTGCAAAGTCTTCACTAGGTTCTAAGCTCAAATGTAACTCGGAAGAGTTGCTACCGTCACCTACGCAACTACTACTCTCATTTTAAGTTGGTTAATCCAACACATGGGGGGCTTCTTCCTGATTAACCATATTGGCAGGGGTGAGAGGATTAGGACTTCTTTGTTCTGGGGGAGCCCTATTTCTATTCCACCCCTGATTACCTCTAGGTTGATGAACATTTGGTTGGTATCTAGGAGAATTTATTTTGATCTCCTGTATCCTTCTCTAAACTTATTATTTTATTCAAAAAGACAGTTTGTGTTGAATTAAATCAGCAGTAACCTTTTCAAACTTTTGAGCTGTGGCAGCTATAGGATCTTGGGCAGGTTCAACTGTGTTCAACAATCTAGGTCTGGTCTCCGGTTTGCATGTTGACATCCTTGAAGAACCCATATCGTCAACCTTAGCATACAACATCTTTTCTTCTATCTACTCACCCAGTCCTGAGCATTTGTATGGTTGTTTGGGAACTTATCCCTCAGCATCAGACCGATCTGGCTTTCATGAGTACATGTGTAATGCAGGAGAAGGGCATCATTTGTGGGTTTTATCTTATCAGGAACTTGATCCACCAGCATTTGGAAACTATCATCAAACTCCTTAACTGTTTCATTTTCCTTCTTTATTTCATGGAGCTGATTTAACAACATTTTCCTTCTTTTCAGATAGCCCAACATTTCATGAAAGCATTTTGAAAACTTTCCATATTATTCATGCATTTGTTTGGCAATCCCCTAAACCAAGTCTTAGCATCTTCCTCTAAGGATAATGAGAATAGCTTCATCACCACATCCTCATGGTCTACTGTGTGCACACCCAACGTTTCATAAAAGTTATCAAGATGAGCCTCAGCTATGATTACATTGTTACCAGCAAACTTAGTAAGACACTTATGATATTTTCCTAGCAAAACATGGGAAGCATCCTAGATCTGTGATATGCCCAAAGCCTTGTAAACATTTGTTACCCGGGGTTTACAAGCTTTCGAAGATTTTTTTCTTGTGCAAGAAAAAAGGTTGTTTATGTATGTATAGTGATTGTCATCTTATATATTGTTTCAAAAAACAGGACAGCTGGTCTGATGAAGTTCCTACATGGGAGAAATGCAATGGAGATGAGGTTGCCTGCCCCAGATTGTAAGTCTTAAAATTCATGAAGTCTACCATTATCCTTGGATTGAAATCTGTGAAATGATCTTGTTTTGGCTCTGTTAACTATTCAGCCAACATAGGGTTCTTAATGAGCTTGGTGAACCATATTTTATTGCAGTCAATTCTTTTTGTAAAAGCAACAGAAAACCAAAGCTAACAGTTCTGAAAAACCAGGAGAGTATAATCGTATTAAACCTCTGTAAGGTCATGTGGAGTGCAGATATAATCTTGCTGATATTTTATGCCTAGTGAGACAGGAGATATACACTCTGTCATGAGTTAGAGCTGATGTTTCTTATCACTTGTCCTTAGTTCTCTGCAACAATGGAAATACCAGGTTACCCTTGGAGCGAACAATTACAATCTGTTCTCTATGGAAAGCTTCAATGAGTTGCATTCCATTAGATAGGGACATGTTTCCTTTCATGCTAATATTTGTATATCCCTTAGCACACTTGATTAAATACAACAGAGATATAGTATGGCACTTGTTGGTGCAAAGTTAACATATTATATTTTTAAGACACCAGTCGGTGCAGTCATCCTAGTTTGAACTACATCCCTCCAACCAGCCCATAAAATAAACTTTTGATTTTGAGCTAGCAAAGCTTAGGGATCAAACATAACTCCATAAAGGGATGAACTTGTGACATGTATCTGGCTCCTTAGAGACCACTTTCCCATTAGACAACATTTGTTGCTGTGAAACAGGGTCCAGGTCATTGAGGGTTTGATTCAAACTGATGCCAACCACAAGAATACCTATGGACTTTTTAGATAAAGAGAATGCACAAAAGACATGAGGATCAACTATTTTTTACCACAGAAAAATGCAGATGATTGTATGGGAACAGAGAAATTAGCACAACAATAATAAAAAGAACAGAGATTTTGTGACCAAATACAGTCTCCTTTCAGCTAGCTGCATCATGCAATGACTTGCTAAAACTGATAGACCAGTTGCTAACTTGCTACCTTAACCTATCTTATTTTTTTCTTTGGTAAGGTTCGTACCCACAGAGTTTCGAACTAGTGACCTTATGCAAGAAGTGACTTAACAGTACACCCATTCACAATCTATTCTACACACCATGGATGCTACCTTCACCTATCTTCAACTAATTGTCCGACTTGATTTTTATGAAGTTTCTAAGATGATTCTCTCTGAATTGTACATTTATTAAGGAGAAGACATTCATACCCATAATTTGTTTGTCATAATGTAGTTCAGGTTTAAGGGTTTTTCAGGAAGGTAGTTCCATTTCAGACTTAAATTAGGACATTAATTCAATAGACCCTAAAGAATAATAAGTATGATTTCATTATTTTATATGATTCACCTTCTTTTATATATTTTTGGCATACTTATTCATGATTTATTGGAATTCAAATTGCTGACATCAGGTACGCAGATGAATCACCTTTTTTTATATAGTCCCTATGGAAGACCTCGAAGGCCCTAAAAACAGATTCCAAGAAGTAAATCTCTGGGATTAAGATGAGGAAAAGGATTTTGCCAGCAGTCATAAACATGGTTCTCCGTGGCTGAAAAGTATGAGGACCCTAGACAAACAAATAGTAGATGGGAAAACATAGAAAAAGGTAAGTTATTCATCTTCACATATGACATTTAAGGAAAGAACCCTGAATGTGATATAACTGGAAGAAGCAAACATAGCCACCGGATATGCAAGCAATCTACCAACTGATATTTATACAACAATATGACAATTGGAGGAATTAAACTTCCCAAATGCACAAGAAATTGGATCAATAGTTGGTCCAAAAGTGAGGAACATTATGCTAGAAAGTTGCTTTCTTAGAAGAAAGGGCTTTATGTGTTTTGAGTTCTCTACCAAGATATTCCACAAAGAAAGATGACAACCCCCACTGAAGAAAGCTTGAAGTTCTAGGAAGCAATCTCAACTAAGATAACGACAGTAAAATACTAAAATGGCATTAAGAGCAGCAATTCACTACTAACAGCAGAAAATTCAACACTAACCAACAATAGTTTGACAGCAGATTTTTGGAGAACAGATTTTCAGAGTTCAATGCCCATAACAGCAACTAAATACCGAGATGTAGCATAGACGGGGAGGGAGAGGAGATTTTATAGTTGTAGAAGCTATTCCAAGACACCACAAGGTAGACATATCTGACTGTTGGTTTCACACACACACAATAGGTCCCATATAAGGGAGGAAGGTTGAGCAAGCAGTAAATATCATATGATATAACCCACCCAAAAAATATCATATAATCGAGTAAATCAGTAAATATAACAGACACTTTCCTGAGAAGATATGGTCACCAACTCAGGCCCAATTATCCAAGGCAATATGGATGTTGCTTTTGGCCAAGCTCAATACCCTAAGCAATACTTGTAAAACCCAAACCCTCATCCCCACACCATTCACATTGCACAAACCTATAAACAGGAAAAGGGATACAAGCAACTACTGATCCAAAATTTGGTGTTGTCTCTAAACAAGGGGCCCATAACTACATACTCGATCAACAAAGCTTATCCACAAAATATCTAAAATATCTATAAGGGATAGTTGGGGGCAGGTGGCCCTAGTTAGTTGGCCATTCATTCTAATAAAGCTATCCTATACTGGTGATGTCATCCAGGCTAAAATCAATCTTAATCTATGTCTGGCCCATCTAACACAAAGGTGGACACCAAAACAAGTTCTTCATGCTGAGCATGATAATAATGTTTCTTCAAAGATGGAAACAGTTCATATTCAGAGGTACTATAACATCTATTATTTAAGTGCGTTACTATCATGATCCATACCTGTTTGACTTTAACATAGATCAGTCAACTTCAACTTGGTTTGGTGATTTGAAATCTCTACCTAAGACAACTTCAACTCAGTCTAGTAATTCTACAACTAGATCTTGATCGATTTTGACTCCACTAAGTGATTTAACATCAACATCAACTCAACCAAAGCTAACACCAAATCGACTCATTCAGTGGACTTGATCAACAAAGGCTTTGATTAAATGACAACTGAACCATTGTGGCAATGGCAGTTGTAGATTTTGGAAGTTGTTGTAACCAAAATCAGATCTCTATACTGAAAGTAATTGGAAAATTAACAACCTGATCATATAAATATTTAACTCCAAATGGGGGTGGAGGAAGCTAGATCTTAAATGAGGTTTAGGATTTCCAGTTCAGAAAGAGTTAGTAGTCAGACTCTAGAATTGAATCAAGTGATATTTAGAATTGCAAATACCTACCAGACATATATGAATGTTCCTCTTAGAAGCTTGAGTGGCTGAGGAAACATGAACTCTGTAATCATACATCATATGATCATATCATATCACTAGGAATCTTTGAGACTTTTAATCTATGTTGGAATAGTCACCTTCTCAGATGATGTAAGACATAGTTCTTCCATTGATGAGTGCGTTGGTATCATCAGAGCATCAATACCCTGTGTCGAAAGGAAAACAATATGTACGTGCTTTTTCTGCAACTAGCATTGAAATGTATCTCTGCTTGATTTGGAAATGATTGTGGGAAGAGTCTCTGTCGAGTTTCAATTGAATTCCTTAGCACTAAATCCAAAAACCAATGTATGGTTGATCAAAGAATTTATTACGAGAGATTCAATCCCAGCTACTTCATATCTCAAAGAGAAACCTCAAGTGTGTGCACCAGTCATCATTAGGGAATCATTGTCAAGCTTTGAAGACAAAATACTTAAGAAGATAAGTTTGCTACAAACATTGCAATTATTAAAATATCAATGGTTACACCAATGGCTGGATGTGTTGTGAAAGTTTTCATAGAAGATGGGACAACGATAAAGAAGGTCCAACCTATTCTAGAAGTCATAAAATATAGGAAATGCAGTCAAATCACCATATTAAGGATGTGTTCGAAAGTTATAGGAGGAAACACATTCAAGTGGCAGAGCATTTGCCAAATATAAGCCGTCAAAGATTAAGAAGATTGATCCTGAAGACTTGGGTAGTCTACATACCCTCTATTTTGAGGGATCCTATAAGGTTTATACAAAGAATTTTGTGGCCAAAAATCTTTATAACCGTGAGATAGTAGTGCAGTTAGTCCATGCAATATTTTATTCTTTCTTTAGCTATCTACATGAGGACAAATCATAGAAACAGGACAACACCATGAAGCTCACTTCATAACAATCCTAAAACTTCAGTCTTCAATGGAGATTCGGGAAGACATTGTAAAACCACAAATTAAATACTAATTTGTCATTCTAGTGATCACAGTTTACAATGTTGGAACTTCATATGTATAGAAGATGGAAACATACTTGTCTAAGATGGCCCAGGTTGTTGACGGATTTTTCGCTTGAGCAGCTGCAGTGATAGGTAATGCAACCGAAACTACCTTCACTTTCAAATTCACCTGCAAAATTAAATTTCAAAGCTTCAACAATAGTTTAAAGACTATAGAAAATACAACAATGAATGCATCCATAGCATAATGTCCACTGCAATCTGCACAGTATCTGGTTTGAAGAAAACTAACCTCTCTAAAGACTGCAAACCACAAGGAAACTAAGCAAAACACCACCAAGCTTCATGCAAAGATGAAAGATCTGATGATGTGGGTTTCTATTGACTCTTGCCACATTATATAGGGATAAACCGAACTGCCCATTTCCCAACTCAAATCGAGGGCGATTTAGCTGATAGAATCCACAAACCAACTGCATCATCGTCCAATAGGGGCGAACTCGCCATTTGGAGGCTACACAACCGATCAAACGGGGCGAACTCTCCATTTGGAGGCTACACAACCGATCAAACGGGGCGAACTCGCCATCTGGAGGCTACACAACCGATAAAACGGGGCGAACTCGCCATCTGCAAGCTACATTTCTAAAAAAACGGGGTGAATTCAATATTTTGTGGCTTTCATACCCAAATTACGGGGCGAATCACCAGTTTCAACCAGATTTGGTAGGGCGAATTCAATTTTGATTTTCTCTCGTGCCTATCTGGCCTTGGCGATTCGATTCCCCATTGACGAGGGTCAAATAAATTTGGGGCTAAATTATTAAATTTAAAAAAACTCTTTTCATGTTACAAATTCGCCCATCAAATGTTTGAAACCTTTGTAAATTCGCCATTGGGCTATATTTCGCCCTTAAAATCATCCCTGGTCAAGGGGGGCTTCCTAAGCCTGATTAGATGGATCCTAATGAAGAGAGATGGGATTGATTTTAATTTAGTTAGATAATGTGTAAATTGCAAAGTTAATTTCCCAAAGAGTGCTTGAATATGTGAGATTGTTAAAATACCAAATAAATCAAACACTTGAATTGAAATGCTCAAAATATTTTCAAGAGATCATCTTGAACAATAAAAATCCATGATCATTAAAGATAATCAATTCTAGAAACTTATGTGAACTTTGCCGAAAAAATAAAATCAGCGAATTTAATACCAAACGTGGTTAATGAGTGGGTTCACTTGTTGTCATGTAAAACATAATCCAAAATTGAAATATATGCAAAATAAATTGCCCAACGAATGTCTTAAAGCATAAGTTTTTTAGCCCAAGGTGAGGCCTTGCTTGAGAAGAGTTCTGAAGCAAGGTGTCGTGCAAGGATTTATATTAGTGTGGAATTGAGCCAAATAAATTACAATGAATGCTTCTAACAAAATTTAGACAACATAATCCTTTGATCCATGATTACCAAGTACATGAAAAATTATCCCAAGAGTTGTGCAAGAGAATTGCAAGTATCTGAAATCTTGAACAAGTAATTTCTAGAATTTTAGTGAAACACTTAACCAATGTAGATGGGCCTAATAAGACAATGAATCATAATCAAACATTAACCAAGAGAATCATAATAAGGCAATGAATGAACCATGGTTCTTCGATCCCCGTCATGACAACTGCCAATGCCCCACCATTCGGTGGAGGTGGCCCCACAATTGTCACCATGGCTAGCATCCAGGTCGGCCCAACCATGTCACATCCTTCTGCCCGTTTTCCATTCATGGCCAGAATTAACCTCCTTGATCTGTCCCGATTGACTAACGATCTGATCCGACATGACCCCACATGGCCTCCCATGCCCACCAAAATCCCTTCGAACATCCCCAAGTTTGAGGGGAAGGGTGGTGAGGACCCCCAAAACCATATCATGTCCTTCCATCTATGGTGTTCCCCCAACTGCATAGTGTATGACTCGATCTTCCTATGCATCTTACAACAGACACTCGCTGACATTGCAACCAAGTGGTATATTGACCATCCCCATGGGACACATTCCACTTTTTCTTCCCTCGCTTCGACTTTCCTGCAGTTCTTCTAGATACCAGTCCGTTACGATGCTAGTGTTGAGATTCTCCCATCTTGCAGATAGAGCATGACCACCCACATCACCGACCATATCCATGAGTGGCATCGTTTTAGCAGTTTGTGCAAGATCAAATTAGAATTTTTAGATTGATTCTTAAAGTCTCTCATACCAACCATCACCAAGGATGTGGTATCCTAACGGCCTCAAATCAAAGAAGAAGCCATACTGAAAGCCCAATAGTTTGACCTCATTTACGCGCAATCGAGCTACCTTTACACCATTCAACCTGATGTTCCTCGCGGTGACTCCTCTCAGAAGGATGCGCTGTGGGCATCTCATGCTATCGATGGTATCATTGGACACGTTGCATCCACTAGTCAGCCGTATGTACATATGCCTCCAACCCCAAACCCTATTTATAACCCTACACCTAGTTCGACGCCACCCTCCATGAGCTGCAGCCCCGATCTTTCGCATGCCACAACTCATTCTGGACCAACACCTTCGCATGTTCCACAGGCCCCAACCCCCCATATACATGGACCCACTTTTCTATCACACTATTACGGGCATAACCCGCAAGCATACGCTCCCCCTACAACACCACCTGCTTATTACAATCCACTGATAGCACCCGCTCCTGCCCAACCTCAAGCACCTCCCGCTTATTACCCACCATCGGCAGCCCCTACACCAGCTCAACCTTAAAATCCTCTTGTTCCACAAGGGAAAGTTTATTCCCAACAAAACTAGCCGCAAAACCAACCTTCCCAATGTAACCAAAAAGGCCAAGGGAATAGGAGACAAGATCGCAACTGAAGCAACAACCAACAACCCTGCGGAGGTGGCCAACTGCCAAATCCCCCTGATAATAATGGCGTCGCGTTGGCCAACCAAAATCCTGATCGACCACCTCAACAAGGAAAGAACCCCAACTTATGTATGAACCACCCTTGGTCCATTTGCGGGGTTTATGGCCATTACACGCATAATTGTCCCCATTTGGATAGAGACTTACAACTTTGGAGTGAGAACACCCAATGTCAAGGGCATGGCGCACCTCCGACACCGAAAAACCCACCGCAACATACCTCACAACCTATGGTGTTGCAGAACCCATTACCTATGCAAGGGATCATTGCCACCCAACCCTTGGCACCTCCTCAAGGAGTCGTCACACCACAACAACCAGTTACTTATGATGCTCGTGCTTGTCAACCTTTTGACTCGGGAGTGCACCATCTTTTAATGATGTCCTCCTTCGATATTAACCTTAAGGCATGCCATAACCAGTATGGTTCGACCACTGAGACCCACTGCAGACAAGGCGGTCGCCACTACCCTTGTAGATAAGTCATTATGGATGCCCCCACCACCGTTGGAGGGGGACCCCAAATCCCCCAAATTTCCACTACATCGCATCACTAATAATACCAATGCTTGTTTTGAACCCAATTATAATATCGTGGATGGCTTAGCCCAGTCCCCTGCTGCTATGTCAGCCTTCGAAGTTTTAAATAACTGACCAGTACAACGCAAATCATTATATTCTACCCTAGGTGCTATCGAACCTTATGACTTACGATTGATGGCGTTTGACTTAGACTAGTCTGAACCTCACAATCCTTCGACCCTTGCGTTGAGATCTCAGTCTCGATCAGAAACTTAGTTATACATCGATGCATAGTTGATGAGGGCGCCTCTACATGTGTCATGTTCACATTTGTGTGGTAGAAGCTCAGATCCCCTCCTCTGCAATCATCCATGACCTCCCTTCGAGCTTATGATGGTCGTGCAGCTCAGCCGCAAGGACTTCTTGCCAATGTTTCAGTCCAATTTGTTGGAAAAACCGTCCTGATTGACATCGAAGTCATCAATGCCCAACTCGACTATAACCTTCTTCTAGGACGAAGCTACATGTACGCAATGAAGGTCATTTCCTCATCTGTGTTTCGACTTATGTTGTCCCCCCTTGAGGGACATGTTGTCAAAATTGACTGACTTACTTACTACGACCCCAATGCACTCGCTGCGCTAGAGAACGTCCTCCCCATGGTCGAAAAACCTGTACTTGGTGCCTATGCCCCTATGATTTCCACAGTGGGACCTAGCCTTTATTCAAAGGCTCCAATGGCATCCATGTTTACTGCTTTGCCCACCTCCATCGGCTGTTGAGCACCCACCTCCATTGGCTGTTAAGATATTAGAATTGTACACCATTTCGTCCAGTAATTCCATCTTTAAATAATAGCTTGCCGATCAAACGACAACTCAACTGCCACCTCAGTGGCCAAATCAACCCCAAGCGTCGTTGGTACCCAGCCGTGTGGGAGCCACACCAATCCACATGATCCCTTTCTTGTTTCCATCATCAGGAGTAGTAAGTATGCTCGTCATGGAAACTTTGAATCTCCCTAGATTGATGTTAGGGCTTCCCATATGGTACTTACCTGCACCTAATCCCACTCCGAAACCCACAATTCGTACTTCAACCGATTCACACCGCCAATCATCCACTTCCCAATGTGTTGGAAACTATTACCGGACAATCTACCGGAAGCGGACTTAAGGCATGATCTCCCTAGTTCAATGTGAATCTAGAACAAATGAGACAATACAAATCTACCTTCCTAGATACAATTAGAGATTAAGAGACATGAACATCTTACCTTTCAGATCTGTAGATCTCTTTCTCCCTTGTTGCTCCAAGCTCCACGGTCGTCAGATCCAAAACTGCAAGACCTGTTAGAACATGCAAGAGACAAACAAGCAGTAATAGCACACCTACACAATAATTGATCTAAGTAAACAGTTAAGGAAGTAAACTATAAATATCAATGCATAACAAGACATTTATGGAAAGAGTTTTGTATTACTGTATAAAAGAGTGGAAATACATAGAAGAGTGAGGATTACAACCAAGCCGTAACGTTGCAATCTTCCTCCAACAAGCCAAGCCAATGCCTCTAAGGAGAAATGGGTGCCTCCAATGGATGGATGATGATCTTTCTAAGCTTATTTCACAAGCATATGGATGCTATAGCCTTCCTCCCTTTGGAATGGGAAGGAGATTCATATCTATAGGACTAGGAGGATAGGATAGGTTGAGAAATAGTGGGAGAGGACTAAGGGATCCTCCCAAAGGATTAGGGAACCGAATGCCAGCTCTCCTATGGGTTAGGGGTAGAGATCCAAGTCACACACCTTTGAGAAATGGCTCAAATATGCCCTTTATCCACTTTAACTGACATCGATGCAGGCTGCATTAGGACAACCTACGACGGCGCATGCTACACAAGAGTAACCTGCAACTACCTATAAAAATGGGTCAGTATCTCTTCCAGTTGACTTCCTAGTCATAGGAACTTCAGGGATGTTTACACTGAGTCTTATGGTAGCAAGATTTAGGTGTAACATAATGCCCCCCAAAGCATGAAGCTTTGAAAATAGACAGGTGAAATGCTTTGATAGAAGGATGGCAAGGACTTGTCGGAGGGAATATGCTGCTGCAGTACAACTAACTTTGAGAACACAGTCTTGTATGACTCACAACATGGCTGCTGACCAATACAATACAGATCCATGGTAGTAAAGACCGACTGAACATAATCATGACTACTAGACACAAGCATAGATCCATGATGAGATGATAACACAACCACAACCAATACAAAGTGGATCCGTGTGATATAACTCAAACAATCTCCATCGCAACCTGGGTAAAACATAACTCCCTAGGGTCTTCAAGTTGAACCTGCGATGATATGAATCTATCCATGTGATTACAAATGTCTTGACATCGGACATGGTAGAAACCACTTGATTATCGGTCATTGATATATACCGTTAACAAGTGCAAGGGATATAATCATTAATGTCAATGATTCCCAAGATATCATAGTACATACCATCGAGCGCAAATTAGTGAGTTGAAGTCGAACGCTTGACGGGATCTTTCAATCAAGAGTCAATGATGTAAACTCATGTCGAAAGAGAGGTAACCTACCATTGAGGCATGCAGGCCCAAGGTAATCGATTGGTTTCTAGATTCAGTCCTTGGATGATGTGTTGAAGTCGAAAAGGATGAATTTGTTAAAGGAGGGCCATGATGAATTCCCCATCATCGACATGAAACTCGATAACAGATGTTTGGAGCAGATTGGATGGTACAGTAACATGCAATACTGACTCAGAGTAGACCGACATGATGGAAGGTGTACTGACTGCAAATGATGAGTGGTGAATACATCTCTTGAACATGGGCATGGCATGACTTGGCAGTATTGACATGATGAGAATGATGCCAACTCCTATTGCAATTGATGGTGGAAGCATTCTTTGGATGACCCAAAGGAGTAAAAAGACTCATGAAGTTAACAAGACTCGAGGACAAATGGATTACCCAAGTATTGAATGCAAATGCAAAATGAGTGCCATGTTCAAGAGTGACTAAGTACTGCCACGGGTTAAAGTGTAACACAAAAAATTTAATTTTTCCCCATCATGATTGATGAGTGCCTCATGTGTTTTTTACGAGCTTGATGAGGGTAACCAGATGCTCGGTATAGCTCATCTCATAGATGAGTCCAATCCCAAACGTTTTACGAACTTGGGAAAGGAGGGGTTTGTCCCATGACGAGCCCTTCAATGTTGAGTTTTAACGAGTCCATAGAAGGAAAAATCGGCGTCATTTCATGTTTAGAGAGTCTGAAAAGAACAAAAGAAGACTCCAAAGATCCTTTTTCATAGGGTTAGCCTCATCGCCCGGAAAAGGGTAAAACAATGCGAGAGAGGACTCTTCTAGTCATGATTGGCTGGAGTATTTCTTTTTCGTAAGTAGTGCCCCCTGGTCCGAAAAAGGGGTAAACTATCACCAGGAAGACGACGATTCAAATACTTTAACAAGCATGAACGAGACAAGTTCGCTTGGTGATCTTTTCGTATTTTGAGAGCCTATAAAGAGCTTAAAGAAAACTCCGAGGGGGGGGGGGTTCCTTTTTTGTAGAAGTTTAACGATCCCGAAAAAGTGATAAACTATAACTCGGTGACTTATCTCATCGTTTTACGAGCACAAGAAAGAACAAAGAGTAAGCTCGATGTCATTAGTAATTGAATTTAATGAGCGAAATAATGACAAAAAGATGCTTGAAGAGTTGTTCATACCTGATAATACTTACGAGATGATCATCGCGACGAAAAATGGTATTAATTAGGCATCTAGCTTCTCCTTCGACTCAAAGACTAGGTCAAAAATAGTTAACCAAGCATTTAAATGCAGTAAATAACCCAAACTATAGTAAAAAACCCACTAAAGCATTAAATTACAAAAAAGAATATTCCATTTTTTATTACAAAATAGGTGAAATAGTGAAAAATAATTACAATTGTTTTTTATGAAGTTTGGAGAGTGTGAAGTGCCATTTGGAGCCAAATTTTAATTGCTGATTCTGGCACTACTACATATGGTCTAATTTGCCACGAAATATCGTTGTAATAGTCACGAATTTTCATCCCTGTTGCAACGATTGGGGTTTGTTTTTTTCATGGAAAGTGATTCGTGGATATAGGGACGAAAATTCCACATCGTGGCAATAGCAACGCTTTGTTGTTGCTACATGTCAACAACAAAACAGTTCTCATATCTACAAAAAATGAATCCTGCCACGCAATTTCGTCTCTATATCGACGCACAACTCCTATAAATTTCCACGCAGGTGCTGAACCTTCCACGAATGTTCGTCGCAGTATCCACGCATGGATTCCCAAACTTTCGTGGCAGGTTCAACACCTGTGTGGAAGATCTTTTATAGTTCCACGAAGCATCGTCTCAGTATCCACGCATGGATTCCCAAACTTTCGTGGCAGGTTCAACACCTGCATGGAAGATATTTTATAGTTCCACGAATCATTGTCGCAGTAGCCACGCATGGATTCCCAAACTTTCGTGGTAGGTTCAACACCTGCGTGGAAGATATTTTATAGTTCCACGAATTATCGTCGCAGTATCCACATAGGCATTCACAAACTTTCGTGGCAGGTTCAACAACTGCGTGGAAAATTTTTCTATACCCTACATCAATGTTCGTCGATATAGAGACGATACCTGGAAGTGTTAATTTTTTTTTTTTGAATGCGATGATACAGTCATAGATTTGCTTTAGATAGACTAAAAGCACTTCTCATGAACTAGCTCTTACATCTACAATCAAATCCTTATCAATGATTCCTTTCAGATCTGCAAACAAGTCTGCGTAATGATGGTTTCCAATCTATCAAACTTCATCAAACAAATAATCTTTCATTGTATTCCTTAAAGTAGTTACCAAGTCTTTATGATAAGCAGTAACACAAATAAAATTTGTTCAAGTAGTTTTCATACTTATCCCTTTTCAACAATCAATTCTTCAACTTCAAGTTTTGTCTTTTAATGGCACAAATATTCAAACTCAAACTCAATTTGGTCACAAAGGATAGGCTCGGTCTTCAAGTTATAATTGATGTTCTCCCATAACACTATTCAAACTCAACTTCAATTTGGTCACAAAGAAAATGCTCAGTCTTCAAGTTATAACACAAGTCCTTCAAATATGCTATCAATATGTTTCAATGCTTTGCAAATTGTTCTTCTTCAAGCTCAGATTTCACATCCTTGTGTCCTTTGAATAATCGCAAGGCTTAAACAACATTTTGCAATGTATGAGCTCTGTCTTACAAAGAATTATACCTTAGCTCTATTCACTTCTTAAGAATGTCTATATGCTTTTGTAATGGTATATATTTAGATGCTTAATAAAACTTTCTTAGAGTCATTTATCATCAAACTTTTCATGAGCTTGTAAACAACAAACACAGTCCTAGATAGATATCTCAAGAACTTGAACTAAATGTATAAACATGAAGAATTGTAAGCCCCAGTCTTAAGCACATGTGGATAGCAGTTGAATTGTAAGCCCCAGTATCTTGCATTAAAGCAATGACATGATAAAGTTTTACTTTAAACCCCTACAAGGAAATAAGATCACAATTCTACTTGTCATGAATACCCTATAGGAAACAATTGTTCCACAAATTCTATCATTTGAAGTTTGCAATGCTACGGTTTTCTATTCTCAACACTCATTGCATTTTTTAACAAGCAACTCTTTGTAGGCTTTTTGAATAGAAAATAAATAGAGTGGAACCAATGGTTGAAAATATTTCTAAATAAACTTTGAAGTCAATTGATATAATCAATGTTACCTCTACCAAAGCCCTTGTTTACCAAGTCTCCTAGAAGCACACTAAGCATGTAGCAACAAACAATTATTTAAGTTACAACAAAGGAATCCAACCAAAATAAATTCTAACTTGTGCAAATATGAAAAAAGTGGGAAGCAACGCACCAACAAGAATGCACAGAGAAGGCATGTGCAGGTTGAATGCAAAACCACAAAACTACATCACGCCACAAGATAACAAACTTGCAAAATACTTGAGCTAGGGCACAATAGAAGAGCCCAACTTAGCTTCCATGTTAGAGGCCACCTGATCCAATGAATGCACCAACCCAACAAAAACCAAAACAAATAAAGATCCCAATTGCAAATTTTGATGAGCTGCATAAATTTTCACTGTCAAGTGCACTTTATGTAAGAGGATTTGCCAAAAATACCATAGAACTATATAGTCACCACATGCAAACAATGCAATTACCATGCACTCAAATGGGAAGATGTATTCACTTAAGACCAAACAACTTCAAACAAAGACAAATTACACAATTTTACATGTAGCACAACCATGTTTACATCTCCCATGCAAATATTTTTGACTCCATACAACACTTCATGGAGATGGGATTTTCTCCATAATCTATTTCCGTCTTCTCATGTGACACATGAAAATCCTCTGCACTTGCTGTTACCCAGAATTTCATTTGATTTCATGCCACCTTCTATATATTTCTAGCTGCATATGAAATCACACACAAATCAACATCATCATGTGTTTTCCCACACTGTCTATATCTCATTCTATGATCAGTTCTGGATGAAATCTCTCCACTAAAATGGTTTAGTCTCAATCAAGGACTCCCAATTTCATTGAATTTTCTGTCTAAAGGCCAAGGCATGATACAATTAGAGGAAGCCTTCTATCTTCAAATGGACCATCTTCTCTCAATTGGAAGCAAAGATCTAGTTCATTACCAGAGGGCACATCACTTGTAGCCCCCCTCAGGGGACTCATTGCTAGAAGATTCCCTAAATGGAGATGATCCTAATTTCCTGTCAATGGAAAAGACCAGGTAATGAATTGGGTGTCGAGCGAGGAAGAATGAAGATCATTGTCACAAGTGAGACGTTATCATATTCTTGAGTTTTCCCAAGTTTTCTATGTTTTTCAACTCACCAATTGTTTTGAAATTTTAAGGTCTGAATTTATACTTGATGAGTTTTGCTGATTTTCTCTCAATTTTTCTGATTTTCCAAGTTGATGACCCGTGCCAACTTTTTGCCAGTTTTTGTTTTGCAACACTAATATTATCTATTGGTTTCGAAGTCCTTTTGTTAATTAGGATAAGCTACTTGACAAAAAGTGGTGTGCACCTCTCTTCTTGAGAAACTAGGGTTTCATGTGGTGATTTTTGGTGTGTGAAGGCTTCTATACTTTCTTCCGAGGCTTGTCTAAAAGGTGCCAAAGTTGAAGTGTGCCACATTCCAACTTTGGGTTTCCCAATTGCCATCGAAACTCCAACTTTCGTTAATCACCAGAATTTCTGTAGCTTGCAATTTGTAAAAGACCACAATGCCCAGATTGTTCATAAAAGACCACAATTTGATATTAATGAAGTAGTGAATACTCAACTGTGTAGAATAAGTCCTGTAGGTGACTGCTAATGTCTCCTTCAAACTCCAAATGTACAACCAGTAAGTTCTTAACATAGGCTCTTTGGTAAATTCAAAACTGCCATATCAACAGATTATAATGAGTTACAGTGACAAGCAAACTAAAACGATAAACCAATATTTAGTAACATGTAATAAAATAAACATATATATCATATAACAAAAAGAGAGATTTAGTTGAAGATACCAACTTTGGTGTGAAACCATTCTTGAAAATATACTCAGAAGTGTTACTTTCAGAAAAGACTGTGTGTGCCTCGGAGAGGCCAGTCTTCTCTAGGAACCAGCTGACCCTTCAAGAGGGTTTGTACAAACCAGAGAGAGAGAAATGATTGGAGTTGATTAGGTCAATGAAGTCAACATAAACAAAGTTACAAAAATTATAAACTTCAACCAAGTCTCAGCAGAAGAGAAGTGATTATCAACACACCACAACTGATCACAGGTGATCAAAGTCAACTTCTCTATAAGACCAAAAATTTAACAAGGTGGTATATAAAAAATGAAGGAGGGTAAATGACCGCATTAACCACAAGTCAAAGACAAGGTACCACAAGTCCAATAATAACTCAATCAAGGTGGGGAAGGTACATTAAACCAAAAATGAGATCTGAAGTGTGGGTACAAATATAAACAATGGTCATAAAATAAGAAAATATAAAAGATGGTCATAACAATAGTGTGGGTAGTAGAAGACCCATGACCCTCAAACGCAAGGGTATGCTCCAAATGTGTCCAAACAACCATAGTACTCTATAAGAGCAAAAATTCAACAAGGTGGTTTTAAAAAAGTTACTCAAGGAGGTTAAATGACCCCATTAAACACCAGTGAAAGATAAGGTACCGCAAGACCAATCATAAATCAATCAAGGTGGGGAAGGTACAACCAGTCATATCTCTCTCAAATGTATAGCCGTTCTATATAACTTGAAAGTTCATCATCACAGTATGAGGAAGGGTCGTGGGATGCCAAATAAAAATATCCCTCATTTCTCTCTATGCAATCCTGAAAGCATCACATAATAGATAAGTACCTTGTACTATAGAAAATAAAAGCCACATGTGTTAACATAATTTTGATCTCTATCAACTTCAGCACTCCTCTGTGATCCCTGTGCTGAAGTTGGTCCTCGAGATGTAATGGGTAGTAATCTTATAACATAATTTTTATCTCTTTCAGTAATAGTTGATAAAATAAACATATTGATCATTTAACAATAAGAGAGGTATAGTTGAAGATCTCCACATTAACATTTAACCAAAAATCAGATTTGAAGTGTGGTACTATTTCTGATAGTGCTAAAGCAACAGTAAAATATTTTACAAAATAATTTTGATCTCTATCAACTTTAGCACTCCTCTGTGGTCCATGTGTTGTAGTTGGTCCTCGATATGTAATGGGTAGTAATTTTATAGCATAATTTTCATCTCTTTCAGTAACAGTTGATAAAATAAACATATTGATCATATAACAATAACAGAGGTATAGTTGAAGATCTCCACGTCAACATTTAACAAAAAATCAGATCTGAAGTGTGGTACTGTTTCTGAATAGTGCTAAAGCAACAGTAAAATATTTTACAACATAAATTTGATCTCTATCAACTTCAACACTCCTCTGTGGTCCCTGTGCTGAAGTTGGTCCTTGAGATGTATTGGGTAGTAATAAAATTATAAAGAGTTAACAAAAAAAAACGAAACTTTTAGTTATTGTAGTCATGTTTAGTTACTACTTTTAGCATTTACCTTATGAGGCATATTTTTTGACAATCCACGGTTCCCCTGGACCGCAGAAACCACATATATTCTATTTAAGTTGTAATCGATCAACAAATCTTCACCTGGAAGTATTGTTTTTATTGTACATACAAGTATACGATGATGTTCACGTGCCTCGAATTCACAATTTGGTTGCTTATTTGTTGTCATTGGTCGTGTACTATTTATAAAGACAACAACGTTTCCGGATGCTTTTGGTCTCCCATCAATATACATAGTTGCCCCTTTGTTTTTATTTTTTTCTGCTATTTGAATATAATTCGTGGCAACTCTGTATCTCCGCATACTTTGAGTATATTGGACCAAGATCAACTAGTTATTGTATCTGTATAGTGGTCCTACATACTCCATCAATTCGGTTACAATGCCATAGCAGACTGTTATTCCATCCATGGAAAATAGCCCCAATCCATGTAAGAATGAAGGAGCGATGAGATACATCCTCCCTTTGATGAGGAAATCTGTGTCCACTTGAGGTAGCATATTAGGTATCCATCGTTGCACTAGATGTTTATACCTCAATGGCAAATCCATGTCTCCTATGCTCTCAGCATCATAATTACATGACCCACCATTGGCAATAAAATATTTCATGCGTCTATGAAATCTTTTCCTTATCTTTTCAGATCTAGTTGATATAAATCGATAGATCTAGTACAACTCGTCTCACTTTCAACCTCTCTGAGTATATCTTCATCATCACTTGAGGAAGATAGATCTGACAAATACCTATTTGGTGGTACCTACACTCCATAAAACAAGAATAAACAAGACGGTCCTTTCTCTCTTCTTTGAAAGTACACATTTACTTCCCTCAAATTTGAGGCTTAGGAGGGACATGCCTAACCCTGGTGGATGTGGGAAGTTAACTAGTATATCACCCAGTTTTGGTCCTTCCAACACTGCTGGGCATATTATTGGCAGTCTACCCTCTTTCTTTGAATGGCATATTTTTGGCATCCTACCCTTCATTTTTAAAACTTACATGCTGGTATTTTATGCTAATGCATATGAAAACTGTTTGTTAGTGAACTGTTTGGAAAAATCACTCAACTAAGAAACATTAATTGACTATATCATCCCAACAAACCATAACTATAGTGAGAGGGTCCACTCAGGAGTACATTGTAGCAGTGTTTGTAACTGTTTCATGTCAATACATCTTAACCAAATAATTTGTAAAATACTACAGCAGAGAACGAAAAATACATCAACTAACTTAGGTGAAATATTACACCTTAGACATGTTGCAAATTTCAAATCCATGCAAATTGGCACTCAAAAGGCCATGAGAAATTTGATTTTCAAAGAATATTTTCAGACATTATGTGTATATTGATTTTCCGACTATATTGGTTTTTTTTTTAAATAATAAATTTCAATCAAGAATGAGCGTATCCATCAACCAAGCAGGAGGACCAAACCAAAAAAATGTCAACCTGAGAGCAGTCCCTAGTCAGTCACTGTGTTGAAGAAAATTCAACACTACCAATTAGGTCAATGTTCTAATACAATTTTCAGTGACATGTAATGTAAGATAAACACATTAATCACAAAAAGGGGGTAACACACAACATCAATAGAACTAGGCCAAATGTAGACAAGGCAAAAATATTGGTTTCAGGAAGCTTTTGAACATTGGTTTTTTACTCTGTAAGCCTTGGAGTACTCACTATATCCAACAAAAACACACTTCGAAATGGAGGATTTCAATTCAGTCCTTTTCTCCTCGATAATATGAATATATACAAAGCAACCAAAAAAACAATACTGTGACACCTAGGGTTTATCACTAATGAAATATTCTTATAGTGTTTTGTTCTTCAATACTCTATGAAGATACCTATTTATATTTGCTCCCATGGTCAATTTCCACAAATTTCTCTCTTAACTATTTATGGTAAATTCACTTGCTCCTAAAGCTGTAAAACAAGTTGTCGATGGGTTTTCTAATGAAAAATAGTTTCCTGTAATAGCTACCAGAATGTACTTTCAGATTCAATTCACGAAGCTAAAGTGTGATTTTTCTTTTTTATTAGTTGTAAAATGAATTTTGGGCATCCCATGCCAACTGTGGACAATGGAAGGCAATGAACATGATTTATACCTCACATCTGGGCAGTTCTAGGCCCTATAATGACAAACTACAACAGTAATTAAACATATATGGGTAATGTTTTGAACATTAGTAGACACGTTTCACCTTCTAACTCATCATTTAGTTCTAGGCCAGTTTTGTGGATGTGAGGTAGTTTTGAGTGCAAATTAAGACTATCCATGTCTTCTTACAACATGAGACGCTTGCAAAATTTGAGGTATGGAAAGGCTAAGAGAAGAAATAATGGGTGTGTTGAGTGGAGTTTGGACCTCATAGCAACAGTAAACCTCCAATGTTTCATGCTATAGAATTGGATAACATCAGCTATTAAGGACTTTGAATTGATTGTACCAAGGCTGATTTCCTCCCAAATGTTGTTATTTATTTATTTATCCTAATGGTATCAATGACCTTTCTAATAGACTATTATTAAGGTTTCTGTGCCTCCAAATAACTACAAGATATGACAAATAAGAGGAGCACTCTAGTCTCCCAAGAAAGAAAACAACTGAAGGATGCCACCTCAACACCTGATAGTCAAAATCATAGAGGTCATTGATATTACCATTAGGATAAATAATTAAATAACAACATTTGGGACCAATGTGTTAGTTGCAATTAAATGTGTGGGGAATGTTATGTAAGACCCTCAAAAAACCCTTACACACCACACATTCAAATCCTTGACAATTTACGCCTTAACTTAAGTGAAATCAACAAGAGATATAAGTGTTGGAAACAACCAAACCATGACTAACCATTATGGAAAACATCTTAAAGTTATTATGACTTTCAATAGTAAGATCTAAATTTTTTATGACTTTCTTTACAATCTTCATGACAATCTGAATGGACAGGCCCCACTCATAGCCAAATACTTTTGAGATATTTACAAATCATCGTAGTATGGTGGACCAAAAATTTCTCGATAGGCGTTGTATTCATTGCACCATGCCTTTGAGTAAATAGACCTCCGAACCACGCATCTATTATGATGCATGTGGACGTCTATGCGGGTTTTGACAAGCCATTGTTGATTGTATTTAATGTAGTATCCAAAGATTTGATCCTCAGTAATCTTTGTCTGCAAAATATATTTGAGCTATTCGAGAGACTCTCCAACTCCCTGTTTTAGATTATAAATAGTAGTTGGTGATAATGCTACCAGGTTGATGCTGAATGACTACCACCAATGTCGCGTTCAATCAGGGATGTAGAATACAGGATCCTCATAGATTTGTGGAATTTGAAGTCCAAACTTTAGCATGGTATAATATGTTCTATCTGTATTTTCTTTTCTCAAGAATTTCCACCATAATTTTGCATATTTTTCATAAGTGTGTGTAGTACTTGGAAACCGGAGACTAGCATCTTTATGTGGCCATGCTTCGAAAGAACATATCCGGTTAATACAGTAGTACTGTTGGTCTAGTCGTAGCCTGGGGTGACGTGTAGAGCCCTCTGTCGAGATTAAGGTAAGATCATGGTATAGGTTTGTTAACAAATTGCTTGCATCGGCTGCTTTTCTCAGGGAGTTGTTGTAAATCATCTCTGGTACAATACTGGACCCCATAGGCATTCTTCTGAGTTCTGGCATTAGTCTAATAAAAGCGTCAGATCCCTGTAAGTTAGCATCTAACACGTCAGTATGTCTCAACTCCCACCTAGGTTTCCAGTCTTGCATATAATCCAACCACATCATATTATCATCAATAGTATAGATCTGATGTTTTCCATTGGTCAAAGCAAAGATTTCCATGTTTACTTGTGGGTTATGGGCCTCGGGCTCGCTTGCACCAGGCTAGCTTGTTTCATGCCCGCTTGTTAAAAATTAACAACATTATTCTGTGTCAAATATTC
Organism: Larix kaempferi; assembly: GCA_027924585.1. Classification (NCBI taxonomy): domain Eukaryota; kingdom Viridiplantae; phylum Streptophyta; class Pinopsida; order Pinales; family Pinaceae; genus Larix; species Larix kaempferi. The sequence goes on from BSBM01000077.1 coordinate 6,564,202, forward strand.
TCTTATTAGTAACCATTGTGAATCAAATATTCTCTTATTAGTCATTGACACATTAAAACACCTTAGATCTAAGCCCGAGGTGAATCAAGATTTAGAGTCAAATCACTGTGGATAGTACCTCGTAGTTGCAATCAAATGTGTGGGGAATACTATACACTCGGGAGCATCGTCTAAATACTATGTGCAGATGGTTGTGAAAGACAAGCCATGATTGATGCCTAGGAGGCCTGTTATGTGCTATAAATATGCACATTGTATCAATTATTATTTCAACCAAGTAATATGAAGTGAGTCTCCCAGGAAAGCAAACAACCGAAGGGTAAAATGAGATAATCTGAGCAGAGTTTGGCATTGTCAAGATGTCTCAATAGATGTAGGGGGGTCATTTGAAATAGGCGAATGAAGAGGTGAGAGTGAACATGGAGTAGGGTAGGCAGGACTGGGAATTACCAAACTGTCACAATGGTGAATTAATGAGATACCTAGAGTAGGTGATGCCCTGACGAGGTGGGCACCAAGGAGGGGATTGTTGAAGACAATGATAGGGATTGCGGAAGAAGGTGACAAAGTAGTCTATGTGACAAAATAGTCTTAATGCCAAGCAAAATTTTCAAAGCATTAGACTACTCCGTGAACAATCTAACATAGAGGTAATTTACAAGGAGGTGAAACTGATGTGAGTCTGTTTTTAATAACATTTCCCGTCATAATCTCTAGAGGGAAATGAACACAAGTGCATATTTTCTATCAAAAGGAATAAAATTTACATCTTAATCAAGTTTTCTTATGGAATCTATTGATGGTGTTCAAAGTAGTGATATCCATAGCACTTTCAGGGCTAAAAGTTGAAATTCAAGGCCTCGTTTGAAGCAATCACATTAATATCGCCAATTAAAACAGCTATCATATCCAAAATCTACGTATAAATCCAGATGAGCTTAACAAACCAAATGAGAATTCACATCCTGAGCATTGATACCCAGAAACATAGTGTTTTATTTTAAAAAATTATTAAAATTTTCACATACAACTTGGAAAGCAATTTGGTTCAAATTCCAAAACCAAAATCTAAAAGCTAGGTACAATATATCATTGAGACAATCATTCTTCTATGGCCATGAAGGTTAAACTATGCCTTCAAATTATGGGCAAACAACCCAAGAAATGCTTGCAGGATAACAGAAAAGCCTCAAGCTCTCACCAGCTCAAATCAAGAGAATGTGGCAAAAGGCGGAGATACAAAACTGCTTAAACCAAAATTAGGATTACAGCAAAGCTCCAAACTCACATCATCTCAAACCAAGGAGAATGTTGCTACTGGTAGAGAGATTTACAACTGCTTAAAATCAAAATTAAATTGCAGGCATAAACACCCTCAAAATGTGATAATCAACACATATCTAATTCATATTCCCAGAATCCACTTGCACAAAAATATCCAAATAAAACTGGTTTGCAACTGTTTTCAAAAACCATATCAATGAACTTTGGATCACTATTTCTGTGTTAAATAGAACTACAACCTTTACATCAATCAGCAACAAGCATTCCATGTCTGTTGGTTTCATTATAAAATCAAAACCACCCAATTAACAAATGAAATCAACAACACCTAATTCGCACCCAAAAATGCAGAAATTCGACTCAATAGAGGAGGGTTTCAAAATCCCAAAGGAACACACACAGTGAAGGAGGTCACGGACCAAGAGCCGGTTGCAGGGGGTGGAATATCTATGAGGGAATGCTTGCACAAAACCCTCCCAGCTCAACCCCAAAGTTTACCTCCCTACTTGCAAACAAGTTTATCAAAAAGGGTTCCACATACTCACATTCCAATGCATATTGTTATGGCACCTCCCTAATAACATAGCAGAAACCCTACCAAAGCATAACGAGTAACAAAGGACCACACATAACCTGTAAAAATACTCATTGCCATATCGAATTTACGACAACATTCATAATCAATTCATGATTGGACATATCTCCAACACAGATATCAATAGTTGGCAGAGGACGAAAAACCCTATCTCAACAATCAACACAAGCAAACATTTAGGGTCTACCAATACTAGCTCTATCTCCAACATTGTTTTTTAGACAAATTTGAGTTCCATTACTGCAAGTCTGGTGAACTAGAATCCACTTATGGTTCCCATTGAGGGTCTGCGGGGATTTGCAGAAACGGTCGGAGCACACGAAACCAACTTCAACCCCCCTCTTAGAAATTGCACAGTGAGAGTTGCAAGAGGAAATGGAATTGTATCCAGTTGCAAGCACTAGCTGGTGCGGGTCGAACAAGAGAAACATAGCGTTTTCATTAAGCTCGACAGAGACAGTTATCAAATGACCAAAAGTAATCACATCAAACCCGACATAACATATATTTTTGTTTTTGTTTTTAACCCACCAAGGTCAACAATGTTAAAGGTTCTCATGACATTTGTGTTTTAAAAATAAAATCATATTCTATAACAATTTTTGTTTTATATAACAATTTAATCAATAACAATACTAATTAAAAATTAAAAATTAGCATACTAATTAGCATACCAATAGGAATTTCAATATATGGATAGAGAGCAAGGATGCACTCGATCATAACGATTGGGATCTTTAGACCATTGAGATGTAGATATTGAAGAATGATATAGTACTAAATGAACTAAAAGTGTACAATTTGATTTCGATGAAGTGGATCCAAGTGTCGACATATTTGCATGAAAAGACATCATTAGATGATGCAAGATCTAGTTCTCACAAAACAAAAGTGGTTGATTGATTAAGGGGACTTACAAATAGTGATGAACAATCAACAAGATTAAAACTAGCTTAGAAAAACCAACAAGGATAGAACCCCTTTCAAAATAAGTTTTTTATGTTTCCAATGAAAGACTCAAAATAAGTTTTTAATGTTTCCAATGAGTCTAGTAGAGTTCTAATATGAAATAACCCAAAAAATAACACATAAATCTTATAACACAATTTTGTATCTTGCTCAATCGACACATGTTCGATTCTAACCATTAACACTACAACCTCCAGGAACACCCACGCCACTGCACATGTAGAACATAATTAGATTAGAAAACTAATTTTCAAATATAACCAAGTTAATCAACAAAATGAACATATGGTGAGTGCATTTAATTTAACCTAAAAACATTGTGTACCTCTACTTTTCAACAATTAAATATCATTCATCTTCTTCTTCATCCAACTCAACATCTGTATCAGGATCTGGTTCTGAATAGATATTGATGAAAGTATCATTCACATCATCATCAACATCAAAGTCATCTTCGCTAATATAGTCATCCATATCATCAATGAGATCATCGTCTGATAGATTTGCATGATCATCCTATTCAACTTCTTCATCTAACACATCAACTGCAGCCTGATCTGAATCATCATCATCCTCTTCTTCTTCGTGATTATCTTCATCATCTAGTACATGATTATACTTTATTGGTCTTCCTCTTGGATCGTATTGAACAACGTATGACCAACCTGCTTTACCTGGTACCTCAAAGCAGTAGACTTGCTCACATTGACTTGGAAGAACATAAGGCTCTGTACCCGGTTCAAATGCCCTTGTATTAACCATGGTAAATCCATTAGCATGCTCAATAACAGTTCTTTCAGGATCGCGTTCATGCATCTGTAGCCTATACCACTTCACCTCAAACAAAACTATTTTAAACGAATTAAAATCACACTCAACAATATCCTCCAAATGTCCATAGTACCTATTCTCAGTTTCTTCTGGATGTTTATCACTTCTAGAGGAAACATTGGTGACCTTAAAGACTGCAGTTATCCCACAATCCGAGGTTTTCTTGTTATCATCCAACGTTTTGATACGAAATTTACGACCATTACACAACATAGCCTTGTGATGTTTGAGCTGCAACATTGACAATAGGTTAAAAATACATTGTGAATTAATAAATGTCATATAGGAGTTAGTAAATATAATTGAAAACTTAAACAAACGAAATGTAATAATTGGAAAAATGGATCGAAGTAACTAGAAAAAATGTGGGTAAAAAAATTACTTGCCTTTTTATCTTTTAAGCCATAGGCTAAATCAACTTCCCTTTGCGACGTAAGGTCAGGAATTTGATGTCGAAGACGATGATCTGTTTTAATCATGTTACTGACCCCTTCCCATGATAACCTACCAAAGAATTCTTCACAACCTTTTATCCAATGCTCCATCCAATCAAGGTTGTTTGCAATGTATAAATGTAAAGCATCCCACACTTGACCAACTATAGGATAAAAAACAATTCAATTTCATAATTAATTAGATCATCATTAAAGGAACATAGTTTAATATAGTTGAAAATGCATAATTATTAAAAAGAGTTAAAAAACAGTATGATAATATAAAATTGGAAAAAATAAATGTATAACATATTAATTCAACAACGTATACTAATAATTACCTTTCACAGTCCTCAATGTACGTCTTCCCAGTAGGACCTTCCCTTCAAATTTGTTGATGGAGTTGAGATGCCAAATGCGAGGCACATTCATATTTTCTGCTAATTTAGGTAGATATTCACTAATGTACACCATGCATTGATATACCATATATCCTTCAACCATACAACCCTCGAGACACGCTCTTTGTGTAACAAAATCCTTCAATGACTTCAACTGCCTCTCCACCATCCACATCGACCTTGTGTGTACTAGTCCACATAATTCAATTTCCTCAACTTGGTGTATGAGGTAGTGTTCTTGTGCATTGAAAAATGCTGGAGGTAGATACTATTGGATTTCACACATTAGTCAAGGAATTTCTCTCTTCCAATGCCTTATATCTTCTTTATGGATTTCTTTTGATGAAATCCACCTACAAATGATGCAATAAAACAATATGTCAAAGCATATATAATATTTGCGGGAAAAACATATTATATGTCAATAAGTTCCACTACAGACCACAGACCAAGTACATTTTCCAAGTAAAACATTACTTACCTCATGTATTTTCCAAGAACATAAATAATATGTTTTATGTTGCTGTCAAAGTCATCTAGGAGAGATAAAGGTAGAACATACTGTATCAAAAAACACATAATTATTAATATTTATTTCTAAATAAGAGAATAAAATTAATAAAATAGTGCATACCGATAATGAAATATATTATAGACTAATGATTACCTTAATGAATGTATGCCAATCATGTGTTTTAACCCCTACAAAATCACATTTTTCGTCAAGATATTCTTTATGTTTGACGAAAAACCCGTCGTAAACTTGATATTTTTTATGACCTCTCTTACAATATTGCTCCGTTGCTTCGTCAAGCACCAAGGAAGACTAATATTCTGTTGATGGCCATCACCATTAGAATTAATGATCACACTTTGCAATGTGTGATTAGATTCTTGGTTGTCACTACAAATATTTTCAATTTTTTCTTTGTTAGTTCTTCCATCTAATATTCGCCATAACATTTCTGTTATGTTCTTCCCGATATGCATTGTGTCAAACAAATGAACTATTTGTGGGTGTTCGTAGTATGGCAACCTACTGAATTGAATTGGGTAAATTTTGATTCCTCATGTGCCTTAATGACATTCATGAAACATCAACAAAATCAAATTAAAACCAATTGATCAATAATGGTATAACATATCGCGTTGAACATAATTCAATACAAAAAAAAAATTGGCATACCTTGACGATTTCTATTATATTCCACCTTCCATAGGTGAGGTGTCATTCTTCGTGGTTTTTTTCCATTCTCTTCTTTACCGTTAAATTTTTCTTTGTCTGTAGTTCGATAACTATGGTTCTTAGGAAGAAAGTGTCTATACTCATCGAACACTTCCTTTGCTAAACTCCTTGAACGACGATATTTTATCCTGGGACCGCAAAATGGACATGCAAATTTACCCTTGGTTTGAAGACCTACAAGATATATGAATTGGTGTAGCAAATTAACATTACAATTTAAAATAATGCATGATATTATCAATAAATATATAAAATATTAAGGAACAAAAGAAAGTAACAACATACCACAAAAATGTGTTAATGTGGGAGCATCATGGATTGTAAATGCAAGTATTCCATGGAATTGAAATCGTCTTTGTCCGATTGGTCTAGAAATATCATACATAGTGATGCCAGCCCATAACTTCAACAACTCATTGATAAGAGGCTCAAGATATACGTTCATATCTTTAACCTGGTAGTTTCCTAATTGGTCAAACATACATGATTAATTATATTTAGTGCCTATATGTCGTTATATATAAAAGACATAATTATCATGCACGAAACAAATCAATGAAATATTTACTAATCAGAATTTCAATTAAAAAAATACATATTAATTAAATACCTGGAACAATCATTGCCAACATTGTGTGCTCTCTCTTGATCGACATCCAAGGAGGAAGGTTATTGTTTATAACAAAAACAGGCCACACTAAGTAGGTAGAACAAAGCTTTCCAAATGGATTGACACCATTAGCTGCCAAAGAAAGTTTAACATTACGAGGATCTTCTTTAAAAATTGGCCACTTTTCTTCGATGTAACTCAATGCAGAACCATCTATAGGAATTCGAAGAACATCGTCGCGAATCTGTTCTTTGCATGGAAATCCATAAACTGTGCTATACTTTGACACCTGAACAATCGCTGGAAACGTGGGATTATCAGAATATAACGAAGAACTTTTTGAGGCACCTTTTTTGTCCCTTTATCGGTTCGATACCTACTTGTTTGACATTGTGGGCATTCATTTTCTAATGCATATTGTCCATAGTATATGATATGATCATTAGGACATGCATCAATAGCTTGATACTCCATACCAAATGCTTTCATAATGACATATATCCCTCGATATGTGCGTGGTAAAATATTTGAAGTTGGTAATAGAAATTCACTTAACAATCTACAAAATTCAAAAGAATAAATCAATGAAAACAATATTAATCATCAATATCGCATCCAAACTTTACACATTAGATAACAATAGCAACAATATAGGAAAAAAGTCAACCCTTTCTATATATAGATATTGTGAACATGTAGACAAAAATTAAAAAAAACAAATTACATACCTTAATATCTGTGTCATACAGGTGTTTGATAATCCATTCAAAACCTTCAAGTTCACTAACAACAATATAGGAGATAAAAGATTTGTTTCTTAGCCTTCATAAAGAGGTTGACGTGACTTCTCAAGTAGAGGATCAACATCATCACTATCATCCTGGTTGTCCTCATCCATTGGAGCAAATGTGTCTTGGATCAATCTATGTATCTCATCTTCCTGATTTGTGTCACTAATGTTATCTACATCTATTATATCATCAGAAATAACTACTTGATCATCTTCAATATTCTAATGTAGAAGTTCGTCGGGCTGTGAATGAGTATTTCTGTTAGTACTTAGCAAATAACTCTCTGGAACGCGACATTTTGGGGGCATTGTCTATAAATTTACAAACAACATAGAAAAATTAGTTTGTATAGAACATATAGTAAAAAAAAGACATTTTACTAAAATTCATGCAGACATGATGAATATTATAGTGAATATATTAAAAATTGAACCCCAAAAATAGTCTTACCAGGGGACGGTATTCATAACCCCCTTTGTCGTGCCCCTTCTCCCTACAATGTCTTTCAGCTCTTTCTATTAAAAGTCTTCTTTTTTGCAATCCCCTGCAATCAAAGCAAGGAAAATAACATTTTCCATCTCCTCTCGCCTTTAATGTAGCTCTAAATTGAGAAAGATTCCTTGCATTTTCATTCATAGTGACAAATCCTTGTAGTGGTACAAGTAATTGTCTTCCCTACACCATACAAAAAAATAACTTGTCAATTATATTAGATATTATAAGTACATTTATGAATATAGTATATTATAATCCAATATTTTCTATATTTATAAAGAAAAACATGAAGACTAAAGTTAATATGAATGGAAAGATGGTTATAAGTTGGTTGTGAGAAAGTGAATTGAGAATGGTAAGATGGTAAGTTAATATAATCTAACGTTTAATGTGAACACTTGGAGGGAGATTGTACCCATGCAGGGGTTGGATTTTTAAATAAATATTCTTTCCATATTTTTAGGAATGCATTGTATCAAGAGCACTAAAATTAGAAGTGGTTCTGGCTGGTTACTAAAAAAAATGGTAAATGTCAAATGTTAAGGAACCAAAAATATTGGAAAATTGATAACTACTTGTATAGTTTGAAGACCTGATCATATAGTTTGACCACCAAAGAGGGTAGGCTCTTAACCAATATTGTAGATGTATTTCACCCACATGACATGGGATATCACCTTGGGAAGCTCAAATTTGGTTGGAAACATTAACTAGTTTATTGACAAATATTGTGAAGTATCCATTAGGTAGTGAAGGGTGTGAGTCCATAATCATACTTTATAGGTTCGAGGTACGATAGAGAAAATCAATGATGTTGAGAAGTGCACACAGGAGCTAAGAAATGAGTTGGTTAAAGGTCAACTATTGAAAATCCTCTATTTAGTCGATCCATTGCAATAGTTGAAGACTAGTAATTAGGTAAGTAGCAAATCTTGATGAGGTCAAGCCATAAAAAAATTGGATCCATATAGTCATTGAATATGCAAAGCAAAAAGAAGAAAGGATTGTAATAGATCCCAAGCATTATGTATGTCAAATGTTATATAGGACCGCAAACACACTAGAGATAGTACCAATTGCAAGAGAAAACATTTTCAAAGATGCCATTTTCAAAAAACAAGTTAACATGACCTAAGCCAAAAAAACAAGTTCTTGAAAAAAATATAGCAAGTTAAATGAAAATGATAGAAAGTTCTTGAAAAAAATATTAGAAAGGAAAAAAAGAAAGTTAACATGACCTAAGCCTCATTACTAAACACTATTAAAATCTAACCCTTATAAAAATATAGACAAAAAATTACACTATACTAACCTTGCAAGTTCAAAATCAGAGCTATGCAGAATATCCAAGCTCATACAATCACCTCGCAAGTCCAAAATCTGTGCTCAATGTGCCGCAAGAAAAGAAAATGTGAAAATCATGGTGAGAGTGTGGAGTTTATATAGCTTGAAAGTCGTCCCTGTTGCCACGAAAACTGAAACGTAGATTTTCCGTCCCTATATCGATGAATGTTCATGGAACTTTAAAAAACGTGGATATTGCCACGATTTTTCTGCCCTGACAAAAAAAAAATTTAAAAATCATTTTTTTAACCCACGAATGTTGACAACGTGGAAAATTTTCATGGAAGAATCTGCCCACATGTAGTAGTGTGGGAGTTACAGTCCACCGTTTCGCAAGCTGTTAGAGACAGGTAGGCCTAAACTCAGCTATGCAACTTTTTAGTGGATTGGTTTTATGTTTTTTTCTTAAATTTTAGGGTTTTGAGTTGTTTTGGTGGAGGGAAATGCACCCATGGGTCGGCGCAAGCCCTCCTTACGGGAACTGCGATGGCCATGCGTCATCGCAAAACCCATAAGGAGATTTTGCGCCGACGTCTCACTGTCAGCAAATGCGTCCTGCAATGATGGAAACCCCCAACTACAACTCAACGCCCTAGCAAAATGAAAAAAAATTTATGCATGGAGAGAGTTCTAACAATGTTTACTTTTCCTTTTTAACATGTTCACGGTGACAAAAATGGTTATAGAGTGGCGAAAAAGAGAGCACGAGGTGGATCATTCCCAAGCCGAGAATGACCCTCAATGCATTGTAGCATTAAGGAATTGTGGGTTACTAAAATACTTCCGAGTGCCCGGCATGAGGGCCCAAGTTCCGCTGCTGACACCCATGATCCGATGTTGGGATCCGGCGTAGAAACAATTCGAGATTGGGGTGCATACACTGCATATAGATGTCGAGGACATCTACTTCTTGACAGGATTATCTCGGAGGGGAGAACCTATATCTCTTACCAGATCACGAAGAGGTGATTGGACAGTGGACGACATGATTGTCCAGTACTGCACTGGAGGCACTGCATCTATTGGTGGGAAAATCCCCATCAAAGAGATTCGAGATCATCCTTTACGCATTGTGCTCTACACTCTAGTGAGGGTAGCGGGGAGTCAGTCCGCTCACCTTGCGAGCAAGACATAGTTGATGTATGCAGAGGAGTGCATGGCTCCCAGGGTATTCAACTGGTGTGAGGGACTCCTTACCAACCTCCAGAGTCAGTTGACCAAATGTCAGCGCGGGGCACTTAAACAGTTTGGCTATGGGTCCGTGGTGATATCTTTTCTACTGGAGCAGGTACCTCATCTGCATCCACAGGTGGACTTGGATGACTGAGAGTCCCGGGATGCACACATGATCCGATGGGAAGAGGTGATGCCCCTCCATGGTGGCGGGGGTCCTATCATAGGCTACGGTACAAGGTTCTTCACTTGGTTGGAGGGACAACTCCTCATGATAGAGGATTATCCATAGAGCAGGAATATTTCAGAGGTGATCCCAACCTGGTGCTTCCTGAGGGAGCACAATGGGGTGACATCGGTAAGAACAACAACTTGTGTTTTTTCATTTGATATATTTATGATTTTTTTGGAGTAGTGTTGATGACTTAATGTTTTGTGCAGATGTGGGTCCATCGCAACCAGTAGGAGTCTCGCTCATTGCGAGGAGAGAAGAGGTGTCGGTTGTAGGTCCCGCGATGCATGCCGCCATGGAGGAGGTAGAGGAGGTCTATGAGAACTTGGAACCTCACCAGGTTGACAATGGATATCCCAGAGCCGAGTGTCTGTGATCTACTTTGGGGTTACCAGAGATACACCATCGGGATGTCTACACATTTTGGCACGCTACTGGCTAAAGTGGCGAGGGTCGTAGTCTGCTATCATGGGAAGCCTAGCGATTAGGTTTCCACTTAGGTATGTACTGAAAGCTTATGAGCTTCATATTTTGTTAGAGATGACTCTTACTGAAAGCTAGTATGCTTTATATTTTGTATCAACACCATCATTTTGTATCGATTTATATATATATATATACAGACATTTTTGGCGACTTTATACATTATGTGTTTTAATGGATGATTAATGTGATCTTGTTTACATGTTTGCTTATACAATGGATGATTTACGTGTTATGTATGTTTTTATATTTTATGAATATGTTATGTGTGTGCAATGTACCAATCCAAAATGAAGTTGGCCATCGAGTTAGTAACTGTATTCATGTCTCATGGAATGTGCAGGTATTGAATAGATTCAAAAGACCTTTCCATAAGATGGACCCATCTAAAGAGACAGAGTAGAGTAGGATCGTGGATAGCGTAGACCCGATTAAGATGAGAAACCACCAATTGTGAATCCAAATGGATGACAATGTGGTTCATACCCATGGAAAGAGTGTCGGTTACGGTTCCAATCACCACTTGATACTCTGCGGCGTTGTTGGTTGCGAATCCTAGACAATTTCCTCTTGAGCTAATGAGCTCACCAGTCGGGGAATAAAGTACCTAGGCTACTGAAGCAAGGTTATAGGTATGCTGGATTGCACCATTCGTGAATCCGTAGCAAGTTGCCATCTGCACATGTAGGCAGAACATGGTATAAGAAGCGAAAACAAGATCTAGACACATTAAAACAAAAGCGTCACACCACACAAAAACACACAACGCCATGTACAGTATATACAAGATGTCTATGTGTGAAAGGATCAGGCATAGTACCTCTTCAGGTAAATCCCATTGCGGTGCTCACCTAAAGATATCCCATCATAATATTCAAGTTCGTAGGCTCCCTTCTCCAGAACACGTTTCACTATGTAGGGTCCGTACCACATGGACTCGAACTTTCCTGCCCCCAGATTATCATGCTTTTGGCCATACGTGAGGACCAAATCACCCTTGCTATAGAAACAGGGTTCTATCAATTTATCGTATCGTGCTTTGATGCATTTCTTATGTGCCTCGTTGGAAAGAGCGACATCGCGGTGTGTCTAATCAAGTTTTGCTAGGTAGAGGAAATGTTCTTCCTCGACAATGGTGTTAGGAAGAAGTTAAACTGTGAGCTTGAGAGATGGAATCTCGCACTGTATTGGTAGGACTTCCTCCAATCCATAAACTAATTGGAAGGGTGTAAATCTGGAGGCATTCTTGACGGAAGTTCGATAAGCCCACAGTGCGGAAAAGAACATGTTGTGCCAGTTTGATTTATGCGTACCCACCATGCATTGGATCATGGTTTTCAAGACCTTGTTAATGGCCTCTACTTGTCCGTTGGACTGTGGGTAGTAAGGTTTTGAGTTTTCACGATGAAATCCCAATCTGGCGCTCAATTCGTCACCCATGTAGTTTTGGAAGTGAGATCCATTGTCGGTGACTATAGCTTGCGGAACTCTGAACTGTGAGATAACATGATTAAACATGAAGAGTGCAGCGGTTTTGCCATCATCCTTGTATGTAGGCATAGCCTCAGCCCACTTTGTAAAGTAATCCACGAATACTATGACGTAACCATGCCTCCCAACCGAGGTAGACTTACAGTGCATGAAGTCAATGCCCCATTTAGCAAAGGGGCCAATGACAATAACCGGGTGTAATGGCGCTGGGTGGGTGTGCTTTTTCATTTGAAAATGTTGGCATGGAGGACTTTTTTTTACGGCCTCGATGTAATCTTTAAAGATGGATGGCCAATAATATATCGCGCTAGTATATTCTGGGTTGTAGCCATCCCAGAGAGATGGCCGCCACCAGCCCCAACGTGACAGTCATTTAAGACGTGTTCAACCTCTTCATGAGTCAAACAACGATGAAGAATAGAATCAATACCACGATGGTACAAGGTATCATTGACGATCAGGTAATACTTTGCATAGTGGCATATTCGATGACGATCATCACGAGACAATTGGGGGTTGAAATGTTGGGTCTGAAGATAAAAGGTAATATCTCCATACCATGGATCAGACGTACTGATAAGAAACAATGACTCATCTGGAAGAGAATCATGGGCTCAAATTCTACATCAGCACGGGGAAGATCGCAGATGAGCTTGACAAACACCAAAGAATTCTTAGACTTAGCCTTTTGGAATAGGAGATCGAATTCCTGCAGTATCACGATCCAATGTGAATACTTTCCCCAGAGTACTTTAGGTGTCAAAACGTGGTATATGGGATTCGAGTCGACGATAATGGTGGTGGTGCAGAGCAATATGTAATGTCATAACTTTTGGACGGCAATAACGATCGCGAGAGGGAGCTTCTCAACATGTGAGTAACGAGTTTCTGTGTCAATAAGACCCTTACTTATGTAATATATCACATGTTCCTGGGCGTTATGGTCCTCCTGCACCAAAACCATGGCAATAGTGGTAGCAGAAGCAACGAGATAAAGAATGTAATCTCAGTATTAATTGGGCAGTTGGAGCACAAGGGCATGGGTGATAGCATGTTTGAGACTATTGAAGGATTGTTGTGCTTGATCATCCCATATGAATAGGACGTCCTTCTTGAGTAGTCTCATATAACCCTGTGTCTTTTGAGCGAAATTACATACGAAATGTCGTAAGTAAGTTGCCTTCCCTTGCAGACTTTGAAGTTCTATGACATTAGTTGGAGGTGGGAGAGCGACGATGGATTCCACCTTCAAGGGATCAATGCAGATCCCATCTTTTGAAATGATAAAACCTAAGAGGTGTCCATACTCGACACATAAAATACACTTGTGAGGGTTCAGACGGATATTGTACCGTCTGCATTTGAAGGCATATTCTTTCTCCTTGAGGGAGGGCGTTTTTGGTGAGCTAGTGTACTCTTTGGGGGAGCTTATAATGCCCCATTTCTTTTGTAATATGAATTAAATACTCTTTTATTCATCTCCAAAATGTTTCAGGTCAAAATTCCAAGTAGAAATGTATAAATCTCATTTTTAATGAAAGAACAGTGCCATTTCCCCACTACCTTGTTGTGAACCAATGTAATGTTGATGGATTTGAATGGATAAGTAAAATACTGATGGTTTATTGATGAATGGATTTTTATTTATGTATTATACAAGTTACATGTTCAGTACTCAAGCATTTGAAGTCATTTTACTCAGTTTATTTACATTTGGAGAAGATTTGGTGCCATTTCCCCAAGGGTCGAACTAGTGATTTTTGCTGCTGTTTGGGAGAGGGTTAGAACAGACTTAATAATTGATTAATGGTTCACATGAGACATAAATAATGTGCCTCAGACATCCCCTACCTCTATTCAGAACTTCGAGTGAGTTTGGAGGCATTTGGAGAGTCATTTTCAGTACTTACCCTAGGGGGATTTGAACCCCAAATTGCTAGTTAAATTCCATACTTTGTCCAGAATCTTAAACAAGTTTGCAGAAGTATTTTAATAGTAATAAATCATCCATGAGCATCATAATAAAGTAAAAATATCCGTCATACACCTTCCTTGGAGATTTGAAGGCATTTGGAGCCAATTGGAGACCTAAAAACCAATACTAGTCAAATGGAAATTACTAGTAAAGTTCCCTACTTTGTCCAGAATTGAAAGATGATTTGATGAAGTATTTTAAAGGTCCAAAAGCACCCCTAAAACACATATTTATGTTATAACATCATCCATATATCTTCTCAAAATATTTGGGATCATTTGGGGCAAATTGGAGACCTAGGCATTAAAACTAGTCAAAGGTCGAATTTGGGGAAAAGAGAAAAATTGGTCATTTTTATAAATTTTTTAAAAAGGGTCATTACAGTGGTATCAGAGAGTGATCTTGGCACTTGATGTGGTCTGATATTCATGAGGGAAAGAAGTCAAGGACCAGCATTAGATATTGAAACCAAAAGTGTTTTTGTTGAAGAGGAAAAAGTAAGGAAAATAAGCCAATGGGTGAGCATATTTTCTCAAGCACATGACCCCATAATAGAGAAAATGAATTTTAAAGAACACCAAGGCCTACTATACCAAAATTTCTTGAATCCAAATATGTGGAAGAATTTCATCTTGAATGGAAAAATTTGAGTGAAGGGTTCAGAAACACTATACCATTTTATGAATACCTCATTATAAAAAACAAGCTCAAGATGAAGGAAGGTAATAATAATCCATTTCAAAATAGAGAGTCCAAAGATATTGATCCTAAGTAAAACAAGGGGCAAAATGCATCATCTTTCTTGAAGGAGCAAAAGGAAGAGACATCACAAAAGCATGAAGAAGATTCTATTGAAAATATGGAATATCATTTTGAGACACCTTCTACCTTAGACCTGAACCAAAGAGCATCTACTGATGGATGCTTGAACTATGAAAAAGTACCTACTGATGGGTGCTCACACATCTATGTTGGTAACATAGAGATCACTTTTGAAAGTGTTGCTGCAAGCCAAAATTCCATTAAACATGAAAATGAAGACCTTGTAGCAGTTGAAGAAGAAACAAGAT
The DNA here is from genome assembly GCA_027924585.1 of Larix kaempferi. Classification (NCBI taxonomy): domain Eukaryota; kingdom Viridiplantae; phylum Streptophyta; class Pinopsida; order Pinales; family Pinaceae; genus Larix; species Larix kaempferi. The sequence goes on from BSBM01000077.1 coordinate 6,579,626, forward strand.
CAACTTCCCCATCACCACTTGAGCTTCATGAAGTTGGTCCAAGCAAGAAAGAAGAAGACGAGGAGGTTAATTTGGAAGAGCCTTGTTTTCTTGAAGGGTCCTTAAAGATGAATGGAAATAAGATCCAAGAGTCCCTCAGCATTCTCCATGACACTCAAGCATTGGTGTCAAATTCTTGTTGGAGAGCTACTTCATTGGAGGAAACATCATTCCTTGAAGACGTGGAGAAGATTCAAAGAGCAATGTGCCACATAAAAGGTAATTTCATGTCTTTTATTTTTGATAGAAACCATTTGTTTGAGCTTAATGAATTGTTACATGATGCATACTTGAAGAATAATGAGGATATTCATAAGCTCACAATTCAAAATAAGCAACTTCTTGAAAGGTTGCAAGATACTTGTTTTTCCTCCTATGTTTCAGATTGTCAAATGGTAGATTGTTTGGAGGATTCTCATGACATGGTGGATCATGAGAAATGTGAAAAATTGAATGTGCTTGATGTGTTTGAAGATTAACTTGAAGGGATCCAAACACTTGATGTGGTGGAAGAGGAACTTGAATTGTCTCTTGATAAAGGTTATGCAATTTTTAAAGAAGAGCATGATTCCTCTACATTGGAACCAATCTATCACAAAGTTTTCACACTTTTGAAGGAGCTGCATGATACTACCCATATGTATCCTTCCCATGATGAAACTTCTGCACTTTTCGATCATTTGGGTGAGTTATTTAATTCTCCTACATCCTACAATTCCATGTTTTGCAACATTAGTCTCAATGAAGAATGGGTGAAAGGATTCTTTTTGATGGTGCCACATGAGGAATATGGAACTCCTAGATTTAATTTTTATGATGATATGGTTGAATCACATTCTTATTCACATTTGCAGTAGCATCATTTGTTACTTTATGATGATGCACATCTACATGGATGCACCTATGATATGCATTTGAGTCACTTGAAGACTCATGGTTTTTCTTGCTCAACACTTGGTTCATTTGATGTTGGAGGACTTCATCCAACACTTGGGTGAATAGATTTATGATTGGAGAATATTTTTGTTGGCAACAAAATACCTTGTTATATCTTTATGATTCTCACATTCATGGATGTATGGGTGAGACTTCTTTGAGTCATTTGAAGTCTCCTTGTTTTTTCTACTCATTATTCGGTTCAGATTTTAGTGGAGATTCTTCATTCACTTCTTGGATGAAAGAATACATGGCTGAATATTTTGATGCATATAATATCCTTTTGGAGTAGCATTATAGGACATAAGATCCTCACCTATGTCATTGGAACAGATTTGATTGGTTACTTGCTGATTGTATGCACTTGGAAAATGGTGGTCTACTTGCTTGGAGGTATAAGCACTTTCATGACTCTTCGATGAAGCATCTTTTTTATGTACATTTTCATTATGTTGTTATGTACTTTGATGATATATATTTTGTAATTATGATGTTTGGAAGAATGCATACAAGAAAATGGGATCCAAGAATCGTCTTATCTGATGGTATGGGTTGGAGAGCACTCTTAATTGTTGGGGTGCAAAACAAGCAATGGGACCCTGGAATAATTTTTGTTTCATTGGTTTCAATTTTCTTTTTGGGAAACAAGCAGTATGAGAGATGGGTTTCCCACTTAATAAAGTGATTTTTATCAGAGTAGTGTAGCAGCAAGCATGGTGGTTCCTCTCTAAAATCTTCATAGAATCTCAAGACTCAAGGTTGGCCAATTTAGTGGCAAGTTCAAAGAATTATACAAAAAGCAAGTTCTTCAACACCCATGTTTGGAATTGCTTGAGAAAAAGCAATATTGGGAAGGGAGGATTTGTCATGTCCCAAATTTTGCATTGATTCACAATATCCTAATCCCATTGGTCATATTCATGAGAGTTTGTCAAATTGATGCTAAGGGTCAAAATATTGCCTAGGAGGAAAATTACTAGTTTCCTAGGTTGAGGGTGGAAGCTTTGGGATTTGACATAAGGAGAATAATAATTGATGTTTGAACATTAGAATGGCATAAATATTTAATAAAGGAGCTAAATAAATATATACAAATGAAAATCAAAGTGACATTTGATCATGAAGACACATGGAGGAAGTGGGACCCACATATGGCTAGATTTCCCCACTACACTTGGCATCATTCTCTCACCAATTCAAATTCAAGGTGAATGGTAACATACTTGGGGGAGTTCAAAAGGTATTATTTATGGCATGACTCATCCAAGGTTGAAATATAGAGGAAGAGTAACTCCCATGGAAGAGGAAGAGGCAATTTGGAGCTAGTGGGACACTTGGGCTAGATTCCCTAGCTCTATGACAACAATGATGAAGATGCTATGACACCTATGCAAACAATTAGACCTGAAGGCTGACATATGACATATATGACCTGTCAAGGCTAAAAATAGCCTTTAAGAGGTGTAGCTAGGGTTTTCACCCTAGCTTGTGCAAATGAGCACCTACTAAGGAGAAGGGACTCCTTAGTAGCAGTTCAGTAAATTGTAAATTAAAGTGCTAAAACAGAAATGTAAATTACTCTAAACATATGCATGAAACAGAAAAAACAAAATATAAAGAAAGGTTTTTGTATTGATTTTTACCTCCAATGTGAAGGTTGGTGAAGCTCTTGCAATGGCCCAAGAGGGTTGGTCCAAGCTCCAACTTGCTCCTTCTCTTTCTCCAAATGATGGGAATGGGCCAAAAGGGGCTCTCAAGGTGAAAGTAGCTCAAGGGTGAGCTAGGGTTTCAAGAAAGATTTTGGCAGAGTAAGGGTATACTTGATTGTGGATGTGAAATAAGGGGTCTCCATCACCTATTTATAGTTTTTTGGTGGTGGAGTGCTGGCCCATGGTTTTGGGAACCAAATGGTTTAGGTCAGTTGTATAGGGTTTTTTCCTCCTTTTTCCTCATTATTTTATTTTTTTTCTTTCCCTTTTTAGGGGGTTTTTGCTATTTTAGAGGAATTTTGGATATTTTTGGAGGGAAAAGGGGTTTTTTAGCCTTTTTGAGGCTTTTTTGATGGTTTTGTGGCCTTTTGCAGGCTTTTTAGTGGGATTTTCAAGGTTTTTAAGGGAAATATGGTAGGAAAATGGACAAATGAGCCATGTAATGGGGTAGATGAGGTAGTGAACACTTTTTGGGTGTTAACAAGAGGGATCTCAAGAGAGTTAGGTCAGCTAAAATGCTTCCACATGTGATTTGGTGGAAGTGGGAAACTATGAATTGTTGTACAAGTGGCATTCTTTGGAATCTCTTCCCAACTTGAGTTGGCATGAGTCTCTTGGAAGGAATTCGACCCATGGAGGACATTAGAATTTTACAAATGTCAATAAAAAGGAATGAAACCATATTTTGGTCATTTGTAGAATTTGCAATTGCATTTGTGAAGAGGGAGAGCTAGTGGATGACTAATTTCTTGCCTTAGCCAGTTTCGAGGGTGAAAGATTCCCATCCAAGTTGGTACTTGGAAAGTCCATTCAGAACTTTCATTTGGAGCTTTAATGGATTCATTTGTTGTAGGTGTAAGCTACAGGTAAGATCATGGTTTCTTCTAATGCATCACATTCTCTCAACCATTTCCAATTTTGAAGGCATATTCTTGCTCCTTAAGGGAGGGCGTTTTTGGTGAGCTAGTGTACTCTTTGGGGGAGCTTATAATGACCAATTTATTTTTTAATATGAATTAAATACTATTTTCTTCATCTCCAGAAAGTTTCAGGTCGAAATTCCAAGTAGAAATGTATAAATCTCATTTTTAATGAAAGAACGGTGTCATTTCCCACTACCTTGTTGTGAACCAATGTAATGTTGATGGATTCAAATGTATAAGTAAAATAATGATGGTTTATTTATGAATGTATTTTTATTGATGTATTATACAAGTTTCAAGTTCATTACTCAAGTATTTGAAGTCATTTTACTCAGTTTATTTACATTTGGAGAAGATTTGGTGCCATTTCCCCAAGGGTCGAACTAGTGATTTTTGCTGTTGTTTGGGATAAGGTTAGAACAGACTTAATAATTGATTAATGGTGCACATGAAACATAAATAATGTACCTCAAACATCCCCTACATCTGTTCATAATTTTGAGTGAGTTTGGAGGTATTTGGAGAGTCATTTTCAATACTTACCCTGGGGAGATTTGAACCCCAAATTGCTAGTTAAATTCCATACTTTGTCCAGAATCTTAAAAAAGTTTGCAGAATTATTTTAATGGTCATAAATCATCCATGAACATCATAATCAAGTAAAAATATCCATCATACACCTTCCTTGAATATTTGAAGGCAGTTGGAGCCAATTGGAGACCTAGAAACCAATACTAGTCAAATGGAAATTACTAGTAAAGTTTCCTACTTTGGCCAGAATTGAAAGAGGATTTGATGAAGTATTTTAAAGGTCCAAAAGCATCCATGAAATACATATTTATGTTCTAACATCATCCATATACCTTTTCAGAATATTTGGGATCATTTGGGGCAAATTGGAGACCTAGGCATCAAAACTAGTCAAAGGTCAAATTTGGGGAAAAAGAGAAAAATTGGTCATTTTTATAAAATTTTAAAAAAGGGTCATTACATGAATGCAGTATTGTGTTGGTCGGCGGGGTGGATCTCAATCTGGTTGTAACTGAAAAATCCATCCATGAACGATAAGATGACAATTCTAGCACAGTTGTCAATGATCTGATTGATAAAGGGAGTCGGGTAATTGTCTTTAGGACAAGCCTTGTTGAGATCCCGATAATCGATACAGAATCGAGCGGTTCCTTGTTTCTTAGCCATAGGGACAACATTTGAGACCCATTCTATCAATGGGACAGGGTAGATAAAGCCAGCCTTCAAGAGCTTCTCAATTTCTGCCTTGATTGTCGTAGTCTTTCGAGTGTCTTGTTGAGCCCAGAATTGGCCCTTTTTGACCATCATTTATCATCTTCCCTTCCCTCATCTTACACCAATTACCTTGGCAATTCAACTTATTGTCCTTATCTATTCCCCAAATTACCAAGGTATGGCCGATTATTGTTTTATTGTGTTAATACTTATGATTGTGATGATTAAAGCTGTGCATCTCTTAATCTGTGCTAACATGATGCGATTTATGAAGGTAGTAAGACAATAGACTGCAGGAAGATCGGAGCTGAACAAGTCATGAAGGAACGTTCATCGCTTATGGAAGGTTCCTTGGGACTCAAATCGTCAATCAAGGCACAGTCGTGGCAGGGCAGCTGTAACAGAAGAACTATCTTAAGTATGTCGCTGCTCAAATCCAGCTGTGAGCTGGAAGGACCGTCACTCTTGGGATAATTTATACTTCTCTCATATTTCCGTTCTGCCACGCATTGTAACAGCTAGATTATTTAGGGCGCCTGAAGATCAGAGATCTTCATGGCTGCCCAATTATAGGTTTAGATGTTGCAATTGTATGTATAAGTATGGGGAATTGCCTCGACTAAGGGGTTGGACAGCAATTAATTGATTCATCTTGTATTAGCAGTCAAGCCGAAACTGTGTACTCATCCTTCTGTTAATATAAGGAGTTGCTTCTGAGTTAAAGAGAGTGTTGTTCAACCAGCGTCTCTGTGTGAAGACTGGGCCCGTCTTCCACAGAGATTGCTGTGTTAATTTAGGATTTCATCTTTCCTGTTGTGTGATGCTTTGATCTTTCTTTTGTACGCAGCAGCAATATTCCTTGTGTGGATTTCTCAGTAAATGATTTATTCGTGAGATTGGTGAATGGTATCGAATAACAGTCGACTGAGTTAGGTTCGTTTTATATATTTCAATTTCTGTTCACACTACTGTGTTCATCCTACAGCTGAGACGTAATCCCAGGAACCCTTACAAATTGGCTTTCCTGTTATGTGTTGATTGGTTTACATTTTGCAATCCAGTTTCTTAGAACAGTTGCTTTAATCTCTTTTACCAAATTCTAGAGTAATGTTCAGGTCATGCTTTATGATTCCAGCTTGATTAAATTAGACAGTTGATTATTTTAGAATGCAATTGAGATTTCCTTCCTGCAATCGTTGATTAGATCTGATATTAATTCTGCTTGATGCATAATAGAAAAGAGTTGTAGTATAGCAGTTAGAAGGCAATTGGGATTGCATAGATTCTTGGGATGAACATGGATGATAGAAGATAAAAGTATCACTTCTAATGGTTTTGTGTTTAAGCATATATTGTGCGCTTGTCCTTTGAAATAAAATGACTTCCTCGGGTTGACAATAAATTTCATACGCTCTGTGTGTTTGATATTTAATTATCTGCAATTAGAGTGCTTGACATGTCTACTGGTCGTAAATTTTGGAGGACTGGTTTGACGTCGGGATAGGTTTTAATTTCATGCGAAACAATAGCAGGGTCTATCCCAGGAATCTCCTCGTAGGTCCAAGAAAACATGTCTCGAAATTGCTTGAATAAGGTTGTGAAAGTAGTGATTTCTTCAGGGGAACATTTTTGGCCTAAACGAATATGTTCCACTACACCAGGAGTAACCGAAATGTCAACCGGAGTGGTGGGTTCAATGTTCACCAAGTTTCCCTTAGTGTCCGTATGACATGTGAGTATCGGGGATTGAGGGAAAGGGTAGACATCCAGTGTGAAAATGGTGGTAATGTTGTTCTCCACATAATCCAATGGAGGGAGGAAAGATGATCTATGGTGGAGGTCTTCCCACAGGGGGTCATCCGCACTCATTAAATGGACTCGTTAGAATGAAAAGTCTGGAGTAGAGGATCGGGTAGGGACGATGTCCGTTGTAGAGAACATGAGGTAGAGGCCACAGACAAGTGGTCCTCAGGTGCTGACTGGATAGCCTCATAAGTAAGCTCAGCGGGTGAAAGAGGCATGACATCTCAAGTTAGATGCGTAGTGGATTCATCGGGTACAAGCCATGTATTGCGAGAGTTGGGAAGAGATGGAATCCCTGAGAAAATCATGTTCATCGTGGCAACATGCTTAGGGGGATCAGGGGTTCAAAAGACACCCATAAGAGATGAATCTTTTATGAGGCTGACCCCCATGCTCTCATATTATTGCAAAGATTGTCTAAGCAATGGGACATTATCGCTAGGATGAGTAGCAGTGTCTGGTGTGCAGAAATCCAATTGGTAAACAGTGACAATTCAGCCTTGATGAGGGAATTGCACTATGTATAAATAGATGATGCGACCACAGTCATGACATAAAACCAATTACGACCACGTAAGAGATTATTATCCAAATGGGCTGTGACAACTTCCACGTTAATGGTTGTGGTCTTACCCCCCAACTTGACTGCTAAGGCTTGTAATAGTTCATGGGGTTGAAAGCCACGACCATCGAATGCTTTCAAGGTGGTGGGAGAACAATTCAGTTTGAGAGAACCAATGGCTCTCCAATAAGAGATCGACATGACCGAGGAAGAATCCCCTTTGTCTAATACAGTACGATGGATAGTCTTCCCAACAACATTAGCAGCAACTTGAAATTCAAGCTGGTGGGAAAGCCTCAACTTAAAGTACTCAAGTCAAAACATGATGGTGTTCAAGGAATCCGAATCTACTGCACCGATAGTAGCAAGAAGAGTCTTGCGTTGGTTGGGACAATTCTGCAAGACCTCCAACGTCAACATGGCACAAGGAGATTGTGCCAAGTCCTCGACAATATTGTAGTTTCGAGCTGCCTGAGCATTGGGATTGAAAACTGCTTTACTAATCATGCTCTTGAGTGGATGCAATACTGACTCTAAAGAAGGCTTCTCAATGGTGAGAGAGGCCGGCGGTATGGTGACATCAGGAAGAGAAATGGGATCTTTTTCAAAATTACTTCCAACAGGTTCCTTCGGAGGGATTGAGCCGTATGAATGCGATCATGTGTTCAATTTGACCGTCTCACTATGCATCATGAGAACATGCGTGGTAGAGGATGCCTCTTCATGTGATGGAGAGGTTTGGGCGATCAGCTATTGGTTCTGAGTAGGGAAAGGATCATTGAGAACTACAGGAGTAGGGTTTCCCTTGAGAAACTTCTGTACTTCATCTTGGTGGGGACATTCCTTGGAGAAATGGTCTCCATCGCACAGTAAACAAGGATACTTCAACTTCCTCTTCCGTTTGGTGTCATCATGGGTGATCTTGTTCTCCTACTGGGTGGAAGATTTCTTAGGTTTACCCTTGTTTTTCTTCTTACCACCAGACTTTTGACGTGAAGTTGATTGAACAAAATTCACTTCTTCGGTGGAAGCAGGAGTGGATGATTTAGTGGTGTTGTTTCTAGCCTGTGATGGAGATGGGGAAGAACCTTGAGGGTTCGATGATCCAATAGTTTGAGAAGAAGGCTAGGTGTTAAGGGAACCAATAATACCATCAGCTTGGGGTCCCTTAGGTGGTTTTTCAGGGTCATATGTGGAACAAGGTGTGTCAGGAACAATGTCATACAATGTGCCAGATTGAGCATAGACCAAGTCTAAGTAATGGGCAAAGACAATAGCTTGTTTCTTAGTGACGACACCTCCCATGGCCACGTCTCGAGCTACTGTAGGTAAGAGAGACTTCGTAAACCAGTCTACTAAGAGTTGGTCTGGAATAAGAGCCTTAATTAGACGTCATCTCCTCCACCACTCATGTATATGATCAGAAATATGAGTTTGGTGGTTTGACGGAGTGAAGTCAGAAGGTCTGTACCAGTCTCATAATGTATGGGTAACTGGAAGTGAGTAAAAAAGGACATAGCAAGAGAATGAAAATCGGGAAAAGAATGTGGTGGCAATTCAATATACCACTTGGTGGCTGGGCGGGTGAGAGTCCATTGGAATAACCTAAGATGGATCGAGTAGTCCATCAAGGAGTTGGATGAACACCATAAGTGGTATGTCATCACATGATTTTTTGGATCCTCACCAGGTTTGCCATCAAATTTGGGGATATCAGATGGAAGTTTGACCGGAATTGATGGCCAATTATGTCCGTGGAAGATGGGGTCATTAGTCAAACAAGATAGGTCAGGTAGGTCCAAAGTAGCCAAAAAGGGTAGCTGCTGGTACTGATAGTATTGATAAGGAATATAAGGACCAGTGGGACCTTGCATTGACTGGTTGTAGGGTGTTCCCGGAGGAAAATGGCCATAAGGGAATGTGCCACCTGGACCAAATGTAGGTCTACTGCTGTAATAAGGTGGTACATTACCATAGGGTGGGGGTCCACCGCCACTGTCGGGAGGAGGTGGAGGTCCGCCGCCACCACCGGGAGGAGGTGGAGATCTGTCGCCACCATCGGGAGGAGGTAGAGGTCCTCCGTAATAGAATGGTCCCCCACCGCCTCCGCCAGGAGGGGGTGGTGGGCCACCTCTGCCACTGGAAGGGTGTGGTACTCCTCCGCCACCTCCACCATAATAGTATGATCCTCCACCGCCTCTGCCACGGAGGGGGTGGTGGACCACCTCCACCGCCAAAAGGGTGTGGTCCTCCTCCACCACCTCCACCATAATAGGATGGTCCTCCACTGCCTCCAACAAGAGGAGGGGGTGGACCACCCCCTCCGCTGGAAGGTTGGGGGCCGTTGTTACCAAAATGAGATGGGCCTCTGCCTGAAGGTAGAGGTCCACCTCCTCCAGAATTGTATGGGGGCCCGTTGCCTCCAGAGGGAGGTGGGGGGTGTTAGAAAAACAGAATCGCAGAGAAATAACAATAAACAGAAATGCAAATATAATCACGCACAGATTACAAGAGAGACACAGATATATCGTGGTTCACCCCAACTTGGGCTACGTACACACTGAAGTTGTCATTCCTTTTATTATACCGTCCAACAAAGTGAAGGGATACAACCTACAACACAACCACTGCACTTCCTCTTCACTATCTCACAGTCTCTCTTCACTGATCTCAGAGATCTTTACAATGCATAAAACAAGCTAATACATCATTAACCGTAGCCGTATTACAATGTCTTTATTTTATAAGGGAAATACAATGGAAAAATACCACGGGTTACCCAAAACCTGTTAGACACAATGCTCACTAAGAGGGGGGGTGAATCAGTGAGCGCTACACTTAATCAAATTTCAACTACTTCTAACTCTAAATCTTAATTCATCATTTCACATTATATTCATCAATGTACAATTAACTTAACACATCAACACATTGCAAGAGACAAGAAATAAGCTTTGTAAATTTTATATATGAATGGAGACTTCAATCTCCAATATGGGCTACAACCCATAAGGTAGCACCACCCACCAGAATGGTTCAGTCAGCTACTACTGACTGGGATGCTACAACACCCCCAGCAATCAAATATTTACAAGGCTTGGACTCTTCTTGAGTCTACAAATTCACACTCTCATAAACAAGAAACACTTGTTTGTTTCAACATCCTCTTTCACCAATATACACACATCTGTCTATACTATTTTGTATTCTGTCATTGATGTGACCCTAACATCAGCATAGCAGCATCTATGTTACAATCTTTGTCCATGATATTCTTATATCAGTTCTCTGTCCAGGAGCATCACTTCAATTATGTCTTTAGTAATCTTCAACATTCTGTTTCTGGAGCACAACCCATTATCAGCATAAAAACATGTTACCAATCAATCATTTAGTGAAGCCTCAGAAATCAAAAGGTTTTCAATATGTTGCTGCTGCTCCTATTCTTCTTCTCCAGTTGATTCACTGAACTATCAATAGACTACACCATGTGAATTCCTCCACAGAAACCTGAACTCAGAGCTCCTCTCAAACCTCACGGAAATCCTCCCTGTATCCTCAGAGTTATTTTATCTGTCCGAAATCAAAGCATCCTTAGCAATCCTGTCGTACTCACTTATGCCTCCCAAAATCAGACCTGCCTTCAAACCCCACCGAAGTTCACTTCTCACCCCCGCTGCTCTTCCAAAACAACGAATTGGTTTTTGTTTTTATAGTTGATTAGTTCATGAAATTAGGGAGGCCGACTTCTTCATCAAAACAATTGATACATTTTTAATCCATTTTATTTTCTTATTTCATGGAGGTCAACTTGTCACTAATTGTGTTCATTTAATCAAATGGTATTTTATTTTTGTTTCCACGTTGTCATCTCACGCTGTGTCTTATGCCCACAACATCCATATGCCCTTGTGGGACTCCATCGATGCCAACAGGATCTGTCAGCATATGCCCTTGGGGTTCTTTGGTTTATGCTTGAATGGGTCATCCAGTAATGCCATTGTGATGCCCGCGTTTTTTTTCAACGAGTGCCCATACCATGCCTTGTGATGGGTCAATGCCTTATGCCCGGAGGGGTCTTGGCCATGCCTTCACAATATCATTAAGTGATGCTCATAAGAGCTGTCATGGGGATGCTCGTAGCCCTCCATTTAGCATGCCCGCAAGGGCTACAATATGTGCCCATAAACTCATGCCCGCAAGGGTCCGATGGATACCCACAATCCATTAATTCATCATGCCTATGGGGCCTTCTTCATACTCACAGCTAGAGATGCCCGCATGTCTTCAAAAAATGCCATCGTTACCTTCCTTTAGATGGTGTGTCCTAGTGGGGTTTTTTCCCTTTAACTACTGAGCCCACAACTTCCAGGATGATGCCACATGGTCTTCCCACAAGATATCCTTCAGATGCCCTCATGAGGCATGCCTGCAAGCTTACGCTTGCTTGGCATTGCCATTTCATACTTGTCTTGTCTTATTGTCTTGCCATCTTTTCCATTTGTCCAATGTCCACTTTGTCATCTTCAAATGACCACAGTATGGGTCATTTGACTCATTGGCATGCTTGCCATTCACTCCATGTCATCATGCTTAGGCTTTCATTTGACTCATTGGCATGCTTGCCATTTCCTCCATGTCATCATGCTTAGGCTTTGTCATTAATGGTGTGTCATCAATGACAACCATATTCATCAAAACCATGGGCCTGATCATAACCAAACCTAGGGTACAGAAATGGCTAAATAATAATATCTCTGAATCTGAAGATCAGGTTCCACAACCAACAATCTCCCACTTGGAGGCTGATCACAACAACTCCACCACTGTTGCACTTGCTGGACTTGGACTTGGAAACTTTCTCCTCTTCACCTTCATGCTAGAAGGCCAACTGAAACCAACCAGGAACTCAGTTTCTCTCTGGTCACTACCTTGGTGAACATGTCTGCAGGATTCTGGCTAGTGTGTATCTTTTCTAGCTTCAACAATTCATCTTCCAGAACAGAGCGTATGAAATGGTACTTGAGCTATATATGTTTAGTCCTGGAATGGAATGCTGAGTTCTTTTCAAGATGAATGGCACTCTGGCTATCATTGTACAACCTGCTATCTTTCTGCTTCTTACCCAATTCCTCCATAAACCTCTGCAATCAAATCATCTCTTTACTAGCCTCTGTAACAGCAACATACTCTGCTTCTGTTGTTGAAAGTGCAACAACCTTCTGCAGTTTCGAAATCCAACTTACTGCTGTTCCACTTACAGTAAACACATACGCTGTGGTGCTCCTCCTGCTATCCTTGTCACCTTCCATATCTGCATCAACATATCCCTGTAGAACAGTGTTTGAACCTCCAAAACATAATGCCTGAGTGGTAGTACCTCTCAAATACCTGAGAATCCACTGTATTGCCTTATAATGTTCTTTACCTGGATTGTTCATATATCTGCTCACAACTCCCACTGCTTGTGCAATGTCTGGTCTTGTGCACACCATGGCATACATCAAGCTACCAACTGTTGATTGATAGGGAATCTTGGACATGTAATCTGTCTCTTCCTATGTCTTGGGACACATTTCCTTACTTAAACTGAAATGGCTGGCCAAAGGTGTACTAACTGGTTTTGCATTCTACCTTCTGAACCTTTCCAACACTTTTTGTATGTACTCACTCTGAGACAATGTCAATTTGCGATTTTTTCTGTCTCCCGTTATTCTCATACCAAGGATTTGCTTTGCAACACCCAAATCCTTCATCATAAATGAATTAGCTAACTTCCTTTTGAGCACATTTATATCTTGCATGTTAGACCCTACAACAAGCATGTCATCCACATACAATAACAAGATAATATATTTTTCATTGTCTAGCTTCTTGAAATAAACACAGTGGTCAGAATGACATCTACTATAACCTTGTTCTGTCATAAACCTGTCAAATTTTAAATACCACTGCCTTGGAGCTTGCTTCAAGCCATACAAACTCTTTTTCAACCTGCATACCAAGTTCTCCTTACCTTTGACCTCATACCCTTGTGGCTGCTGCATATATTTCTCTTCCTCCAAATCCCCATGGAGAAAGGCTATTTTTACATCTAACTATTCAAGATGCAAATCTTCTACTACCACTAGACTTAAGATAGTCCTAATTGAAGTCATCTTAACAACATGAGAAAATATTTTATCAACATCTATACCTGTTAACACCCAAAAAGTGCTCACTAGCTCATTTACCACATTATATGGCTCATTTGTCCATTTTCCTACCATATTTCCATTAAAAATCCCAAAAAATCCCATTAAAAAGCCTCCAAAAGGCCTAAAATGCCTCCAAAAGGCCAAAAAACCATCAAAATAGCCTAAAAAAGGCTAAAAAACCCCCTTTTCCTCCAAAAATAGCAAAAATCCCCTAAAAAGGGAATAAAAATGTAAAATAATGAGGAAAAGGAGGAAAAAACCCTATACAGCTGCATAAAACCATGTGTTTCCTAAAACCATGGGTCAGCACTCCACCACCAAAAAACTATAAATAGGTGATGGAGATCCCTTATTCCATATCCACAATCACAAGCACCCTTACTCTGCCAAAATCTCTCTCGAAACCCTAGTCCACCTTTGAACTAGTTTCACCTTGAGAGCCACCTTTGGCCCATCCCCAACATTGGAGAAGGAGAAGGAGCATTCTTGGAGCTTGGAGCATCCTCTTGGACACTGCAAAGGGCTTCACCAACCTTGACACTCAAGGTAACATCAATACAAAGACATTCTTTCATTTTGGTGTTTATGCTTCATGCTTGTATTAGAAATAATTTAATTTTTTGTTTATTGCATAATTAGTTTAATATACTGAACTGCTACTAAGGAGTCCATTCTCCTTAGTAGGTGCTCATTGGCACAAGCTAGGGGTAAAACCCTAGCTACAGTTTTGGCGACTCCCCTAGTTTTCGAATTTCTGGTTTCCGTTTTAAATTTTTTCTTTCGGCTGTCCCTTTCGGCCGCTGCATACCGCGTCTTTTTCCTCTACAGTCGCGTCCCGACCGCGCCTTTCAGGCCTTTACCCGCGATCCGACCGTGGCTCTCAGACTGCTTCCGACGCTCAGTCGGCGGATTCAAGTCTGTTACCTGCGATCTGACCGTGGCTAACCAGCCTGTTTGCCGCGATCTGACTGCGCCTATCGGCCTTGTTCACGCGTCTCGACTGCGGCTTTCTGCCTCTTTCGGGCGTCCCGACTGCGCTTGTTAGCCTTTTAGCCGCGACCCGACTGTCTGTTTTTCCTTTGTTCCTGCGTCCCGACTGCCACTGTTGGCCCGATAGCCGCGACCCGACTGTGCCTTGTCCCCTGTTTCCTGCGTCCCGACTGCAACTATTGGCCCGATAGCCGCGACCTGACCGCCGCTGTTGCCCTCAAACCCGCGGTCGGCCTGTTCTGACCCGCCACAGACTCGCGGTCTGATTTCTGCTCTTTTCCTGTTTTTGAGCCCAGCCCCTCTTGCTGCAATATTTTCTGCATTTGAACAGCCCTCTGTCCCACCTGCAGCCTACTTCCTTACAGCCTTTCTGCAACATAATTTCTGTTCCTTTTACAGAATCTTTTTAAAATTTCAGTATTTTTATTTTCAGAAAATTTTGCAAATTAAAAGAATCAATTTCAGCATTATTGATAGATTGGAAGTTGCCCTCCCTTGTGGCACTTCTGTTTTTGGGTTCAACACCTCACGAGCACACACTCTGTCACATTAAATCAAGTGAGCCTTAAAAAGTACCTAACTAAACCAACATTCTAACCCCACTTGGGGAACACTAAAGAATCATTGTAGTTAGGTAGGATCAGGGGGATAGGCTTCCAATAACACCCCTTGGTCATTTCACTTGAGACATAGTTGTTGTCCAACTAGGGAACCAAAATCCCCTAGTACTTTTTGGCACGGTCACGACCAGTTTATCAGAGGGCCTCTCCCTTAGGAGGGTTGAAGTCGGGAGACTGGTTCCGGAGGCCTGAGTGGAATACCGCACTCCATTCAGTAACCGAAGGGCTACCTTTCGCGGTTCGCGGGATATCCCTGTATAGGGGTATTGCGGTCAACGAACTAAACGGCAGATTCACCTTTCTGGACGTGTCATGAACGGGGTATCTTAGTTGCCATTCTTCTAGGATTGACTACCCGGTATCCCTCCCGGTAGGGGGATATCATAGCCACTTGGCTTTCCTACTCATATTGTCTGTCTTGGATTTCATCACCTTGCAGAGGATATGTTTAGTTAAGTCAGAATACTTTTAGCTAGGTGTTTGCATGCTCCTTTACCTCCCTTGGTCTAGTGAGTCCACCATTTTTCTTTTCTAGGAAGCCTGCTGCTTGTTGGTATTCTGACCATCTTTGTTGTTACTCCACCTATTGTAGCACAGCTGTTGCAGTGGGTGTTTTGAGTTGGTTGTTGGCCTGAGTGCCTTGCTTTTTAGCTCTCCTTCTGCACACTCGGTTGCATTAGGATTTTTGAGCTGTTTTCATACTCACCTCAACCCACAGAGATTTAGACACCATCTGTCACCATTGAGTCCCCGAGACATTCTCGGCGCCTCAGGGGCGAGCCCCCACAGCACGGTTCTCTCGACACCACTCGTCATAGATTCCGATCATTGTCCGTTGATACCACTCATCACAGATCTAGAGCCTTGTCACTTGACTCCACCCGTCAGCGACGTAGGTCTCCGTCACCAGATAGTGACGCACCTTACTTTACCTCTGATTCTGACGAAGAGTCTGAGAACCCTATTTATACTGCCCCTACTAGCCCCATGGCTGGTACGACTTCCACTCCATTTGTCATAGGGACCATTGGTGGCATATCCACCACTACTACACCAGTTACTACACCTGTTTTTGGTATGCCCTCCATGGGGCAACCATCTACCGTTCCCCTCACGGTACCTATTCCCACAGCAGGAATACCTATCCCCACTACATCAGTGGCTCACACTACCCATGGTGGTGCTGGACCATCCTCCACTACCTCAGTTCCCCCACTTGGGGGCACCACCCTAAATCTTGTCCCTCCACTTGGGGGCACTGGCCCCAACTTGGTCCATAGCACTACTGTGTCGCAGCCTTCTTCCAGTTTGCCATTCATGGCTAGCCTCAACCTACCTGACCTGGCCAGATTGACCAACGATCCTATTCGACACGACCCTATGTGGCCTCATATGCCTACCAAACTACCCTCTGACATCCCTAAATTCGAGGGTAAGGCCGGTGAGGACCCACAGAACCACATCATGTCTTTCCACCTATGGTGTTCCTCTAACTCCATTGTGGATGACTCTGTTCGCCTCCGTCTCTTACAACGCACCTTTACTGGCTCTGCAGCCAAGTGGTATATTGAGCAGCCTCATGGGACCCACGCCACCTTTTCTTCCCTGGCCTCGACCTTCCTGCAGTTCTTCCAGTTGCCAGTCCGCTATGACGCGGGCGTTGAGATCCTTCTATCTTGTAGACAAAACACAGCTACCCATATCACGGACCACATCCATGAGTGGCGTAAACGCCGTAGCTTATGCAAGATTAAACTAGATGACCGTATCTTCCTCGATTGGTTCCTCAAGTCCCTGCTTCCTGTCATCGCTAAGGATGTAGCTTCAGAAAGACCCCAGTCTGAAGAAGAGGCCATCCTTAAGGCACAGCAGTTCGACCTCATTTACGCCCAGTCGGGTTACCTTTATACCATTATACCTGACGCCCCTCGCGGCGAGTCCTCCCATCATGATGCGCCGGGGGCATCCCACGCTGCAGATGGTATCATTGGCCGTGTTTCTTCGCATCCCCAACCATTTTCTATAGCACGTCCTACCCCTGGCCCCGACCTGTCGCGGGCTACTTCACAGTCTGGAGCAACCAACTCATATGCTCCCATGACACATCACCATTCCCATGGGCCCTCATGTCCACCACAGTGCTTCGGGTATGCGACTCCTGCTTATGCTCCTCCAGTCGCCCCTCAGCCTTACTACCATCAGCAGGCTGCCTCAGCTCCTGCGCCTTCCCAAGCCCCACCAGCTTATTATCCGCCCCAGGCAGCCCCTGCGGCACATCCACAACCGGCTCCGCAGTCCTATCAGCAACCCCCTCAAGTTGCTGCACCTGCTCAGCCTCAACCTGCATATCATCCTCCGCAGCCTGCTCCAGCACCTGCGCAACCTCAAAATCCACCTGCTGCCCAAGGGCAAGTTTACGCCCAACATAACCCGCAGCAAAACCAGAATAACCAACGTAACCAGGGCCAACAGAACCGCGGCAAGGGCCGTAATCGGGGAAACAACCAACCTGCAGACCAAGCTGGTCAACCGGCTAATCCCCCTGACAATAACAATGCGGCCCCCGCTAATCAAAACCCTGATCGCCCGCCCAAGCAGGCCAAAAACCCCAATCTGCGAACGAACCACCCTTGTTCTATTTGCGGGGTCTATGGACATTACACCCATGCTTGCCCACACTTGGAGCGAGCTCGGCAGCTTTGGGTTGACGAGGCCCATCGCCAAGGGCATGCGGCTCCCCAAGCACCGCCCAACCCCCCCCAACCTCAGCAACCCCCTTTGGTGCTGCAAAACCCCTTACCGACCCAAGGCGTGGTGAACACTCAGCCGTTGGCCCCTCAAGCTAACGTGCAACCCCAACAACAACAGATCACCTACGCTGCCCCTGATCAACCCATGTTTGACTCAGGTACCCACCACTTACTGATGATGTCATCCGCTGACGTCAACCTCCAGACCCGTCGGAACCAATATGGTTCCACCTCTGAAGCCACTCCCACGGATAAAACTACTAACGCCCACCCCACCGATCAGGCGTTACGCATACCTCCGCCTCCCACAGACGGCGCTGCGAAAGCACCTCGTTTCCCACTGCGCCGAATCAATAATAACCCTAATGCACGTGCTGCGTCAAACTACAACATTGTAGACGACCTAGCCCAATCTCCCGCAGCCATGTCTGCGTTAGAAGTCTTGAAGAACTGCCCTGCCCAGCGCAAGACTTTACTTTCCGCCATCGGGGGGATTGACCCAACTGATTCACATTTGATGGCGTTTGACTTAGACCAGTCTGAACCACGCCTACCTTCCAGCTTAGCCTTCCAAGTTACAGTCTCCGTTAGGAATCTTGTTATCCATCGGTGCATCATTGATGAGGGTGCTTCCACATGCGTTATGTCTACATTTGTATGGCAGAAACTAGGATCCCCTCCTCTCCAGCAGTCCACCACTGCGTTACGTGCCTATGACGGTCGTTCGGCCCAGCCCCAAGGCCTCCTGCCCAACGTTCCTGTCCAGTTAGGTGGTAAAACAGTTCTTATTGACATAGAGGTAATCAATGCCCAATTGGATTACAACCTTCTACTTGGCCGCAGCTACATGTATGCCATGCGGGCGGTTGCCTCTTCTGTCTTTCGCACCATGATGTTCCCCCATGAAGGACGCGTGGTTAAGATTGACCAGCTCACCTACTATGATCCCAGTGCTCCCGCGGCACCGGAAAATGTTCTCCCCATGGTTGAACAACCTGTTTCTCCTGCCTCCACCTCGTTCGTTTCCTCTACGGGGCCTGGAGTCTACTCAGACGCGCCGATGACCTCCACCTTTCAATCCATTCCTCCGCCATCATCTACGCCCGAAATGTCTGACTTATGTACCTTGTCCCATGACATCCTACCACCTAACAATCAGCCATCTTTGTTGCCTAAACCACCCTTGGTACCTAGTCACATTGGTGTTACACCGATCCATACGATCCCCTTCCTAGTTCCTCCAGCAGGAGTAGTAAGCGCCCCGGTCATGGCTACCCTTAGCCTCCCTGGGTTAACCTTGGGATTACCTGTATGGTACCTTTCGCCTCCCGTTCGCCCGCCGACACCTGATGTCGTCCTCCAGCCGGTGCAACCCATGGCTACTACCACCCACCCACCTCCCGGGGTCCCTACCCCTTCGTCCTCCACGACACCTCCTCCCCCTCTTCAACCCACTGGGGGCAGAGGTCCACAACCTTACACTGCTGTCCCACCTCCCAAGACAGTCAAGAACCCTCCAGTGTTTCGTGCTCCTCCCAAATGCTCGCTGTGTGACGAGTTGGGCCATGCGACCCACCAATGCCCACAGTTACCCGCATTACAGAAGCACATGCAAATGCTCGATGATGACCCCAACGTCCCAACTGTCGAATTAAACCCCACTCCTAAGCCTAAAGATAAGTCCCTACGTACCAACCACTCATGCGCCATCTGCGGTATTTACGGGCACTATTCACATCATTGTCCTGATCTCCCGGATTACAGAGCCGCTCTTTATGAGATGAACAATCTGGACCTTGAGACGGCACCACCTACCGTTGAAGAGATCTACCCCCCAGACTCTTCACCTTCCGGAGAGGTTAATACCATCTACATGATCTCTTCAACCACTACTTCCACTACCTCGTCAACCGATTTGACGACAAAGACTTTCCGTACTGATGAGGAGATTCTTGAGGCCCTAACTGCCCCGGATTATCCTTGGGATGATATGCACCACCGTTCCTATTTCATCTCAGAAGCGTCTTCCTCTAGCACCGCTACCCAATACGCGGTCGAATTCAAAGACTTCCTCCCCACCAAGGTCGACTGGTTCAAGGACCCAATTCCTGCTCCGGATGCCTTCGAGGAGGGCAACATGGCCAACATCTCACCTGTCATCCAAGTTGATATTGCTGCTCCAGGTCGTGCTCCTGAACTCATTACGTTAGGAGCTTTCTGCAGTAAACAAGAGATTGAGGACTACACACACCTTTTCAAAGAATTCCGTGATGTCTTTGCCTGGTCCTATACCGAAATGCCTGGTCTTGACCCCGCTCTCATAGAGCACCACAGTAACACCTCTGAGTCAAGGGGCATAATAGATTCCCTCGACCCTGGGATAGGGGGCATGATCAATCATTTTGAACCTTCCCCATCACATTTATCTCAGCATGTCAATGAACCCATCGTTCAAACCAACACATATGTGATCCATAATCACAAACCCCATGCACATAGCATGGGGGCAAGTCATTAACCCTGCTCACTTTTTCACATTTGTGATCTCAACCATTTTTGAGGTCACGTGTCACTTGTACATTGGATTTGATACGCATAGTTCTTTCCTTTGACCATTCCGGAGTCCTTATGACCTCCGTTTTTCGCACCATTTGCACCGTCGGATTCATATTTCCGCGCTCGTGATGATGCTTGAGATCATTTCTCGCTCTCACCAGGACCAATATCAACATTGTGTCCAGACGCCACTAGTCACCTCGGTTTGCGTGCCACATCGGCCGTTCTCCGTTTTTCACATGTTTTATCTCATCGGATTCATTTTTCCGAGCTGGTGATGATGCTTGAGATCATTTCTCGCTCTCATCCCCCGATCTTTCGGGTATTTTTCCACAACACCCTCGTCACCTCGGTGTGCGTGCCACATCGACCGTTACCCGTTCTTGACATCCTTTATATCGCCAGATTCATTTTTCCGAGCTCGTGATGATGCTTGAGATCATTTCTCGCTCTCACTTGATTCACTTTCAACATTGTGTCCCAACACCTTGCTGCCTCGGTTTGCGTGCCACATCGGCCGCCATCGGATTGTTCCACATTGTTACATGAGCCATTCACTCCTGTCATACTGCAAATGTTTCGTTATTTTGCCACCATTTCATCTACCCCGCAAGGAGGTCCATCAGTGTTCCCACCTACCCTCGTTTTTGGTCATCATTACTAAACCTTGATTGAACACTTCCTCCTTGCCTGGCCATTCCTTTTGTCCGGTATAATTTTATCCCTTTTTCGGGCCGGACAAGTCCTTTACGAAAAAGGCACTTAGGGAGTTTCCGTTAAGCTCTTTTCTGACTCCTAAAAGAATGAAAAGATCACCGAGCAATCTTGCTTCCTTTCATGCTCGTTAAAGTACCTGAAAGGGCGTCTATCTGGTATAAGTTTAACCCTTTTCCGGACCTGGTATACTAATTACGAAAAAGGAATACTCTAGTCACACCGGCTAGAAGAGTTCTTCATTGCATCCTTTTATGCTTCTTTGGGCCTTGGAGACTAAATCTACGAAAAAGCAACCCCCTGGAGTCTTCTTACTTGCTTTCAGACTCTCTAAAATTGAAAGCAACCACGAGCATGAACTGTCCTGGGCTCATAAAATCCACACGACAGTACCATTCCATCATCTCAGAGTCTTCTTATCGCTTTCAGACTCCTTAAAATTGAAAGCAACCACGAGCATGAACTGTCCTGGGCTCGTAAAATCCACACGACAGTACCATTTTACACACACTTCTTCTAGTTCCTTAACCCATGAAGAAGTTTTTCCCCCGTGCCTCTTGGCACTTTGATCTATCATCTCGGCAGCACCCCCAATCAGGTCGCCTTTGTTCAGAGTATTCTGCAGTCTCCTGCCATTTTATACCAGTTTGAGTCTCCCTCAGACCAGTCACTCTCCCTGAGCCATTACAGCTATGATCCCTTTCCCCTCAGTCAGTTTCATATGCTGCCAGATCATTTCCATTATCATACTCTGAACAAAGGAAGTTTGAGTCCACCCACTCTACTTGCCCAGTTATCCCCTTGTAGTTCGGTCAGTCCTGCCATCAGTACTATCACATTTCGGTCTTGTACCTCGCGCTCCTGTCAAGGAAACATCATTGCCTTGATAGTTGCAGGTCTCCCTCTGTCGACGACAGCTCCTCTATTCCAGAGGATAGGCCCAGAGGTCCCTACGCCTTGGACTTATCACCATCTGTGGTAAGTGCCTACGGATCATTCTGAGAGGAGACATCATTGCCTCTCCGAGTGGTTGTTCCTCACATGCTCGACTTCAACACCTTGATCGCATCGTTGAGGATCGCGTAGGACTATATTCCATCAGTTTTTGTCGAAGACCCCGGATTTCCCCCGACTCTAGCACATTGGTGAGTCACTTCGGAACGCCCAGTTGTATGTTCCCGTGGATGTCCGGGCTGCGTTGGCGTTTGTATTCGGAAGCCATCCAGTTTCATGCTTCCTTGAGTACCCAGTTTCAGTTCCAGATCAGTTCCAGTTCAGTGTACCATGGAGAGTATGACCCCAGTCACTATGATCCAGCAGCTCATCAGTTTCTTTGGTACCACACTCAGTAGCACTGTTGATTGTTCCAGTGCAGCAGTTCTGCAGTTCACACATGATCCGCTCAGTAGTATGTCCCAGATTTGTGTCCCCTTTGGACTCTTATGATGTACACAGTGGTCATGTATCTTACAGGTCCCCCTTTTCGGGCCTTACAGTTATGGTTATGTATCTTGATACGAGCATGGGTATGCCCGCCTCGTCCATATATTGAGATTATTCCTCAGTCAGTATTTGAGGTCATGTATATTTCAGGTCCCCATTTTTTGGACCCCATTGTTGTTATTATGTTATATCCTGATACGAGCATGGGAATGCCCGCCTCGTCCATATGATCAGATGATTCCTCATCCTTTATTGAGGTTATGTACTTTTAGTTCTTGCAGTTGTTCGGGATCGTTGTTCCGGGCTCCAGTTTGTTTCTTCTCTTCTCTCCACATCCCAGGAAAACCATTCATGACTTATGATGTCCATCGGCCATACGATGAGCTCCTGCCCTCGCACATCAGGGGGCAATCTGTTAACACCCAAAAAGTGCTCACTAGCTCATTTACCACATTATATGGCTCATTTGTCCATTTTCCTACCATATTTCCATTAAAAATCCCAAAAAATCCCATTAAAAAGCCTCCAAAAGGCCTAAAATGCCTCCAAAAGGCCAAAAAAACCATCAAAATAGCCTAAAAAAGGCTAAAAAACCCCCTTTTCCTCCAAAAATAGCAAAAATCCCCTAAAAAGGGAATAAAAATGTAAAATAATGAGGAAAAGGAGGAAAAAACCCTATACAGCTGCATAAAACCATGTGTTTCCTAAAACCATGGGTCAGCACTCCACCACCAAAAAACTATAAATAGGTGATGGAGATCCCTTATTCCATATCCACAATCACAAGCACCCTTACTCTGCCAAAATCTCTCTCGAAACCCTAGTCCACCTTTGAACTAGTTTCACCTTGAGAGCCACCTTTGGCCCATCCCCAACATTGGAGAAGGAGAAGGAGCATTCTTGGAGCTTGGAGCATCCTCTTGGACACTGCAAAGGGCTTCACCAACCTTGACACTCAAGGTAACATCAATACAAAGACATTCTTTCATTTTGGTGTTTATGCTTCATGCTTGTATTAGAAATAATTTAATTTTTTGTTTATTGCATAATTAGTTTAATATACTGAACTGCTACTAAGGAGTCCATTCTCCTTAGTAGGTGCTCATTGGCACAAGCTAGGGGTAAAACCCTAGCTACAATACCTTTCTTCTGTGCAAACCCCTTTACAACAAGTCTCACCTTGTACCGCTTCTTACCTCCTTCTTCTTCCTTCAACCTGTAAATCCATTTGTTCTGCAATGCTCTTTTTCCAGCAGGCAATTGAACCAAATCCCAAGTCTGGTTTCCTACAAATGAGTCCATCTCCTCATTCATGCCTTGCTCCCACTTCTTTTTAGTTTCCACCTGCATTGCTTCTTCATAACATTCTGGTTCACCAGCATCAGTCATCAACAAATAATAAATTGAAGGAGAGTATCGTTCAGGGAGTCTACTTAACCTGGTAGATCTTCTTGTAGCTGCAAGAGTTTCAGGTACTTGTTGTTGTTCTTGATTTTCTGGCACCTTTGGAACTTTATTTTCTTGAATTTCATCAAGTACTGTGTACTCTGTGTTTTTCTTTTCCTATTTCTTTCCCTGCAATTGATCTTTATACATGACCTTTTCATTGAATATGACATCTCTACTTCTAATGATTTTGTGATTTTCATAATCCCATAAACGATAACCAAAATCATCAACCCCATATCCAATAAAGGTACATTTCTTGGATTTAGCTTCAAGATTTGTTCTATTTTCTTTATCAATATGGACAAATGCTTCACAACCAAACATTCTTAGAAATGAGTAGTTTACCTTTTTATCTGTCCATGCCTCCTATGGAATACCACCATCCAAAGCACTTGAAGGTCCTCTGTTTATTAAATAAACAGTAGTATTTACATCATCCGCCCAAAACTGTAAGGGAAACCCTGCATGCAGTCTCATACACTTTGCATGCTCCATGATCATTCTGTTCATCCTTTCTGACACACCATTTTCTTGTGGTGTTCCTGGGACTGTCTTCTCTCTACGAATCCCATGGTATGAACAGTAACTATCAAACTCCTTGCTGTAGTACTCACCTCCATTATCAGATCTGAGACACTTCAACCTTTTTCCTATCTCATTCTCAACCAAAGCTTTCCACTTCTTAAAAGTAGCAAACACATCAGATTTTTTTCTAATGCAATAAACCCAAGT
Organism: Larix kaempferi; assembly: GCA_027924585.1. Taxonomy (NCBI): domain Eukaryota; kingdom Viridiplantae; phylum Streptophyta; class Pinopsida; order Pinales; family Pinaceae; genus Larix; species Larix kaempferi. The sequence goes on from BSBM01000077.1 coordinate 6,604,294, forward strand.
TTTCCTAGTTGCATCATCAATAAATGTAACATAATAATGAGAGCCACCAAGAGATTGTACCTGAGCCGGTCCCCATACATCTGTATGTACTAGCTCTAACTTTTCATTCTTCTTTTGTTTCCCAACCCTGAGAAATCTGACTCTCTTCTGTTTTCCATAAACACAGTTCTCATAGAATTCCAAACTTACCTGCTTCAAATCTAGCAACAACTTCCTTCAGTGGAGAATCTGCATCCCCTTTTCACTCATGTGGCCAAGCCTATGATGCCACAATGCTGTATCTGTTCCTATGGAAGCTAAAGAGATAGAATGGTCAATATTATGAGGACATAAATACAACGTACCTACCTTGTCTCCTTTTGCTATCACCATTGATCCTCTAGTGATCTTCCACCACTTTTCTCCAAATGTAGATAGACAACCGCCATCTCCCAACTGCCTTGTTGAAATCAAATTTCTTTTCATAGCAGGAATATGCCTAAAATATTTTAATAGCCAGTCAGTTCCATTCTTAACTTTTATCCATACCTTACCCATTCCAACAATTTTACATGGCTCATCATCACCCAATTAAACATGTCTAAAATCGCATGGAACATAATCATGCAAGTATTTCCTATGGGGTGTAGCATGACATGAAGCCCCTAAATTTACTACCCAATAATCACTAGTATTATCTAATGCAAGAATCAAAGCATCTTGTAACACATCACTTGCTACATTTGCTTCATGGGTAGTTTCCTTCTGTGCATCTCCTTTCTTCTTTAGAGATCTACAGTCTTTCTTCAGATGTCCTTTCTTTCCACAATTCCAGCACTCTATCTTTCCCAGTTGGATCTTCCCTTTTTAGAGTTGCTATGATTACCTTGGCTCTTTCCTCTCTCCTTTTGTCTTCCCCTGCTCTCCATGGTTAACGCATTACCCGATGTCTCACTTGTGCTTTTTCTTCACATTTCTTCGCTAAGAATAACACCAATAACATCATCAAATTTCAAGGTGTTTGAACCAGAGACAGAGTTACTTACAACCATGACCAAACTATTCCAGCTTTCTGGCAATGAACACAAGATTAGAAGAGCCCTAACCTCATCATCGAAGTTCACACTTACAGAACTTAGTTGATTTGTAACCGTATTAAAATCATTTAAATGATCAATAATAGATCCACCTTCAGACATCTTCATATTAAATAAACGCTTAATTAGAAATACCTTGTTGGAGGCCGAGGGTTTTTCATACAGCTTACCCAATGCGCTCATCAAACCCTTTGTTGTCTTTTCTTTTGAGATATTGAAAGTCACCGACAAAGCCAGGCTCAGTCGTATTGTTCCCAGAGCCTTTCTATCAAGAACCTCCCATTCTTCGTCCTTCATAGCCGCCAGCTTCTTTGCTCTTCCTCCCAACAGTAGGAATAGATCTTTCTGGTACAGATAGTCCTCCATTTGCATCTTCCATAACTAGAAGTTTTGGCCATTAAAATCTCGACCTTAAACTTTCCTTCTTCTGCCATTGCTCCCACTCGAACCAGAAACCCTAGCTTCCTGTGGGTTTATCTGCCAAATCGACCTTTGGCTCTGATACCAATTGTTAGAAAAACAGGATCGCAGAGCAATAACAATAAACAGAAATGCAAATATAATCACACACACATTACAAGAGAGATACAGATATATCGTGGTTCACCCCAACTTGGGCTACGTCCACACTGAAGTTGCCAGTCCTTTTATTATACCATCCAACAAAGTGAAGGGATACAACCTGTAGAACAACCATTGCACTTCCTCTTCACTGTCTCACAGTCTCTCTTCATCGATCTCAAAGATATTTACAATGCATAAAACCTAATACATCATTAACCCTAATTGTATTACAATGTCTTTCTTTTATATGGGAAAATACCACGGGTTACCCAAAACCATGGGCCCAAAAACTAGTGGCGAAAACAACCCCAAAATTTTTTCTCAGGGGCGTTGTCCCCACACTCCCCATCCGAGGGAGTGGACACTCCCCCAGACCCCCCTAGGGTCGTCTCGGGATCATAACCAAACCTAGGATACGGACACGGCTGGATAATAGTATCTATGAATCTGGAGATCAGGCTCCACAACCAACAGGGGGGGACCAACTAGGGGTGGTGTTACTTAAGGGATATTCGGTAGGGGTCCTGTTATCACACCATAGTAGCAGGGATACTATTCTTGCTTAGCAGATATCTGCACATTCCAGAGCTTTGATTTTTCAGAGCTTGGCTATGATGACTTTATATTTTGACATCACTCATGATTAGAGTAGTGTATTATTCAGACTTATGTTAGACCTTGTGTCAAGGCTCAGCCTTGAGAGTTTAGATTAGATGACTGATGTGACCCTTTATTCCATACAGTTTCAGTGCAGTGCCTAGAGATGTATTGCAGTAGTGTTTCAGATGGTATATGATGATTAGTCTTATGATGATATTGTATGGCCTATGGATTCCTGATCATTGATTATGGATTATTATCTTGTTGTTTTAGTCATGTTCACAGCATTGGCTTGGTATATTAATCATGATGTGGCAAACTTTATAAAATGAACTATCTTGACGATACATTATAAAATGAACATTTTACTTGCACATTTAGGTTGCTTGACAAAACTCACTGGTTCACTACCTTGCATAGATATGGTATTCCTTGACACCATTTGTTTGCTAGCTTAGGATTCACCATCACTTGACTCCATCCATCCATGACTTTCCTTATTTGGCCTTAACCCTTAACTTGTCTTACTTGGCTTTCTGATATTGAGGAATTCCCTTTTTACTACCTCTGTGTTTGGACCGCATCCCTATATGTTTAGTGTCTTGGCTCTTAGTTGGTGAAAAAACTTGCCTTTGGTGAGTTGGATTGTAGGCCTAAATGATTCAGGTCGGTTGTCCCTATGTTTGGCACTGGTTTGAACTATCCCTAGTCACTTGAGATGTTGTTGGCTAAAACTGAAAGCTCATATACTACTTATGGAAACTTATATCAATTTGCCCATGGAAACTAAAAAGGGCAAGAGCGATGAACTGCTAAAAATACTCCTCGAAGAGTATAAGAAAGGTCCAAAAAGCAATGGTTCTTAAATTCTATATCTAAACAATTGCTGACCTTATATATGTATAAACATGCCCTGGATGCAAGCTACGATTAGTTGTGCTTATTAGCACACCTGAGATCCGAAGGGTTATGTAGGCCAAAAAAGCCATGAAATGAAATTGAATGATCCTAATGAACTTGGATTAGTTTGATGTAGACATGATGCCTAAGTTGAATAAGCACTCTCTAAACAACTTACCCATTTGTGAGGCACAGCCATCCCCCGTGTTTATTTTGTCCAGCATAGAGTTTGTAGCTCCCCCTCTCTCTATTAGGAACCCATGTCTTTACTTTGTTAGTATATTGTTGTTGGATGCATATGCTTTGTAAGTCGTCCCGTAGTATTTGTTGATCCATAGTTTGTGTTATTGTTGGCGCATATGCTTTGTAAGTCGCCCATAGTTTTGTTGATCCATAGTTTGTATTGGCCCATGGTTTTGATCCGTAGTAATTGTTGATCCATATTTTGTATTGGCCAATGGTTTGTATTAACACATGGTATTGACCCATGGTATTGGTGCCTAGACTTAGTATATAAGTGTGTGTTGAGGCCTATGAAGGCACTGTGAAGTTAATTGTATTGATCTTGCTCAAAGGAGGTTGCCCCCTCGAAGTGGCCCGTGATCAATATAAAAGTGATTCTGAGTTCTATTATTTCTGATATCTTGTGTATTTGCATTAATTAATTATTGCAGGTTCATCACATCTGGTATTAGAGCACTTTCTTGGGCTCGCTGGGTGAAATTTCTGCCAAATTTTTTTTCGCATCTGTTGCAGGTTTGGATTTGGGAATAATCCCTATCCGCTTAACTGTGGGAAGTACTTGGGCATAAGCCCTAAAACTCATTGTGAGGAGTACCACAGGAACCCCGAAGTAGCTAGCCCATTAAGAGGACCTACCAGCGAAAAGGGCAACGACCCCTACCTGATTAATTAGTTCCCACCCGTGAGGTAAACCAAGAGCTATCGTTTGTGACAAAGCGGTTATTAGTTTTACCTGAGCCGTGGAGTGAGGGGTACTTCCCCAATACGCAAGCCGTCAGACAGCATTGGTGGTCGAGTGAAACCCCTGAACTTTTAGGAAGCTGCACACCTGGGGTCCATATCTATTTTCAGCTGAACTGTTGTCGATCACTGCTACGCCGTTCCAGATCCATTCTAAAAGCTGTTCCAGATCAGCCGTTTTAGATCTATTTCAGATCCGACCATTTTTTCTCCATTCGGCACCGTTTCAGATCTATCTGTTCAGATCCCTTCCGAGCTGTAGCTGCTCCATTCTGAAAAAAAAAAAAAAAAAAAAAAAAAAAAGAGTTTTTTCTCCATATCTCCCTTGTTTTAACTCTGTTTCCCTTGAAAATTCTTTGACACCCCTATAATCCCATTCTGCATATTTCATTCCTGAGGACCCTATCCCACATTCCACTTCCCAACACCCGAAATCTCACATTTGTCTATTTTTAGGGTTTGCCATAACTTCTTCGATTTTCACTCGATTGCTTTCAAATTTTACCACAGAGTTCATTTTCTAATTATGCTTCTTTGTCCCTCTCTACCAAATTTTCTCATTCTTTCACCCTGCTTCTGAAATCCCCCTTTTCTGCTTTCCTATCCTTTTAATAGTGTCCAAAATCTAGTCAAACCCCAATTACCCATCAGATTTTTTTTCCCCAATCCAAATTTCCCTTTACTAAATCAGTTTCTGTTTGTGTTTTTCTACCCATCCCCCCCCCAAAAAAAAAAACCTTGGTTATGGTTGTCACCCATGCAGGAGCACACACCATGGAGGAAGCACCTGCAGCCCTCCAAACCAAACTCCAAGATCTGGATGAAACATTTCTCAGCCTCTATATTCAGCATTCAGCCATGAACAATAACCGACAGCCATAATCTTTTGCAGCCACCAGGTTCTCTTCTTCCAGCACTTTTCGTGGGCCGGAGCTTGATTTTCCTCACTTCAATGGTACTGATCCGACTGGATGGATTTACCGAGCAGAACAATATTTCAGTTTGCATAATACTTTTGATGTCCAAAAAGTTCCACTTGCATCCTTTCATTTGGAACAGGAAGCCCTTCAATGGTACCATTGGTACATCAAAGCTCATCCCGAGCCAAACTGAATAGATTTTTTCCAACTCCTTTTGCCACGATTTGGTCCTAGTGATTTTGATGACTTCACAGGAGCACTCACTAAACTTCACCAAATGGGCACAGTGAGAGAGTATCAGACAGAATTTGAGAAATTGGCCAATCACACAGAAGGATTGTCTGATGAATTCTACAGAAGTTGTTTTATCAGTGGTCTCAAGGATGAAATCCGCTCAGAGGTCAAAATGTTCCATCCCAACACAATGATGGAAGTCCTAGGGTTGGCTAAGTTGGTAGAGGAAAAGATCGCAGCTCAACAACGCTCCAAACCCACCTTTGTTCCCTTCAGAAATATGGGTTCCCAATGACCTCCCATCACGCTTGCTCCTCAACCAACTCCTATCAAGCATTTGTCTAAAACAGAGATGCAGGCATGCCGAGAAAAAGGGCTTTGTTATAATTGTGATGATAAATTCACTCAGGGACATAGATGTGTTCAACAAAATCTCTATCTCTTGGATGTGGATTCTCCACCTGCCTCAGAACTTGGTGAAGAAGTTCCATATATAGTAGATGTTCAGGTCGACATTCAGCACCCGCCTATTGATACCCCATCTCAAGATGACCCACCCGAGATCTCTCTCCATGCTGTAACTGGCATCACCACCCCACAAACAATGCGAGTCAGGGGATATTTCAAGAAGCTCCCTCTTACCATACTCATTGATTCTGGTAGCACTCATAACTTCATTGACCCTCGGATTACCAAACAGGCTGATTGTTTTGTCCATCCTTGTTCCAACTTTGAAGTCATGGTTGCCAATGGGGGCACCTTACCTTGCAAGGGGAAGTGTCGTAATGTGCGTATCTCTATGGAAGATTATAACCTGCACTCTGACATGTTTTCCTTATCCTTAGGTGGATGTGATGTGATTTTGGGTGTTCAATGGTTACGCACACTTGGCCCCATCTTATGGGATTTTGCTGAACTTTGGATGCAATTTTTAGTCAATGGGACACAACAAAAATTTATGGGCTTACAACCAGGGTCTCTCTGCATCATTAGTTCACATCGCTTGGAAAAGATCCTTAAGAAGAATTCACATGGTGTCATTTCTCAGCTCCATTCCCTTCAGATGCACTCACCAACGGTCTCCACTACTTCCTTGGATAGATATGCAGGTGTCTTTGTTACACCAATGGGCTTGCTGCCTTAATGAGACCTTTCCGGTAATCATTTTGCCACATCTACATCTCAGCAAGACATGATGGCTATTTTGAATGTAGTACAGAAGTGGTAGCCATCCCTATTAGGGAATTATTTCTGCATCAAGACTGATCTCCAAAGTCTGGAAACTTTCCTGGAACAACGGGTCTCCTCCCTAGCACACCTGAAATGGGTTCTCCAACTCATGGGTTATGACTATGCGACCACTTACCAGAAGGGTAAGGACAATATGGTGGCAGATGCTCCTTCTCGCACATTTGATGACCGAGTTTCTCTTACAGCTATTTCTCTACTTGTTCCAAATTGGTTGCAATCTGTTCCACGGGGCTGTCTCTTCTATGAACTCCATGCTTCTTCATCAACAGGGCACTCTGGGTTCCTCAAAACGTATGATCAGGAACAATGTAACTTCTTTTGGCAGGGATTGAAAATGACAATTCAATGGATGGTGGTTGACTGTGATACTTTCCAGGTCAACAAGGGTGAAACGACCCTCCTTTCAGGACTGCTCGAACCCTTGCCCATCCCTACACAGATTTGGACAACTATTTCTATGGATTTCCTGGAAGCGCTCCAGTGGTATAGTACCACATCTAAAAGGACACCATATGAAGCAGTCTCTGGACAGGCACCGCCAGTTCTTCTTCCATACACCTTCAGCAGCTCCCCAGTTCAGGCAATTGACTCAATTCTTCGAAACTGCAATTAGCTTCTTCTCATTCTGCAGGACAATCTTCACATGGCAAGAATTCGCCTGAAACAACAAGCCGATCAGCACCGTTCTACACGCACTTTTCATGTCTCTGATATGGTTCTTCTTCGTCTACAGCCTTCCATGCAATCCTCCCTGAAACTCACAAGGCGTCAGTGGCCCAGAATGCAACCCAAGGATGCTACAGGGGACCCACTCCTTCAGATTCTGCATCAATTTCCACATCTAAAGCTTTGAGGACAAAGCTTTTTCTAAGGGAGAGGGGATGTTAGGAACCCATGTATTTACTTTGTTAGTATATTGTTGTTGGATGCATATGCTTTGTAAGTCGTCCTGTAGTATTTGTTGATCCATAATTTGTGTTATTGTTTGCGCATATGCTTTGTAAGTCGCCCATAGTTTTGTTGATCCATAGTTTGTATTGGCCCATGGTTTTGATCCGTAGTAATTGTTGATCCATATTTTGTATTGGCCAATGGTTTGTATTAACACATGGTATTGACCCATGGTATTGGTGCCTAGACTTAGTATATAAGTGTGTGTTGAGGCCTATGAAGGCACCGTGAAGTTAATTGTATTGAGCTTGCTCAAAGGAGGTTGCCCCCTCGAAGTGGCCCATGATCAATATAAAAGTGATTTTGAGTTCTATTATTTTTGATATCTTTTGTATTTGCATTAATTAATTATTGCAGGTTCATCACACTCTCCCAGTCCAAAGTGTCTTTTAGTTGAGTTTAGATAAGTCACCCCCTTTGCCCAACCTTGTTCTTAGCCTTCATCCTTAACTAGCAGTTAGACCATGTCCGATGGGTGAGTTTGTCATTTAAGCTATTGTGTAGGTGAATACAAATAACAACAGAATGAACAAATATGTTTAATGCCACTAAATTATGCTATACTTTAAGTTAAGTTGTGAGTATGATTAGAATAACATGTCTTAGTCTATTGATATGATTTATCCTTGGTTGTATATTGACCTAGTCAAATCTAGTTTGACTATGGTCATTTCTTGGGATCTGTAATGATGTGGGCCATGTATGCTTATGGATGATGATTGATGCAGTTCAACAGGTTTTATTATTACTTCAGATCATCAGATTATACACTGTTTGTATATGGTGGACCCTACAACTAGCCCGTCAGGGAAACCCATGGTGTATGAGTACACATTCTTAGTATATTTGGGTCTTCTGGATCCAATGAGACACTTATCATTTAGTTTCAGGCACTTATGACAGTGATAGATGCAGTTTTTCACTTGTTAACCAGATTTGGGACTGATTTCCCAGCCTGAGCAATAGGGGCCATGAGAGGCCAGTTCACCTAGGGCGATGTATGAGGAGAGGGTGGTCCAACCACTTGATATCACCATTTACCCCCCCTTCTGGAGAGCCTGGTGGGCTCCGTTTGACAGCGTAGGTTCCCTAGGAGGCAGTTTCAACACTTTCACAGTTACCGAGGCAGTCCATAAATGGGATAAAAAGGTCACTGAGGAATTTGATTTGGGCAATTGAGGCAATTTTTTGGCACTTGGTTTTCACAAAGGTCTTCCAGGGTGAACCCCCTATCTTTCAGCAAGTTTTCATCACTTGGGTGGGTCCACAAGAGGCCTTTTACTACATGTCTGTCACAGATTTTGAGGATAGATTTGATCATTTCTATTTATTTTGGACATATTATATTATTTTATTGTGCCATGGGGATGAAATAGCAAGGATTGATGCCTCCTAGCCCCACCATGTGCTTCATGAGTAATGTCCTAGTCATATGAGGTGGGCCCATTGTATTTTCCCCCCTTTACAGGATGACATCACGCTCACTTTGTACCATTTAGCTATGACGTCATCACCTTTTGAGTGATCCATGTGATATATTGTTATGGTTCATTATTAGCCATTGATTATGTATTGAGATCTTTTAATCTCGACCACTCATTTTGTTGTAAAGTAGTTTTGAGATCTAGGGTTTTGGTCTTTATTATCCTATATAAGGAGGAGACCCCCTATTGTATAGCTCACCTCTGGAGCTCTGGAATATTGGAATAGAACACTTCTTTGTGGAGCATATCTCTCTTGTCTTGTGGATTCTTTTGCATCTTGAGTATACAGTTTCTCTTCTATGTATCATTGTGGGTTTTGGAGCTACATCTTGTTTTCTTGCAGGAAAGTCAAATTGGTGGAGAGGAGGGCGATTTCTTGAGGGTTTTTGTTGGAGGGATCCACATATTCTCTCTTGGGTTGATCTTGGTGACAGGGAGTATCATTATTGTATCTTTGTGACATAGTTGATGCTTTCTATTACATCTTTCCATCATTTTCATAATCATCTTACTTGGCTTGTTTCACTTGATCTTGTCTTGTAGGAGGAGGACGATTTGGCATTTTTGGAGGAGGACGTTTTGGCTTGGAGCTCTTCGATCTCACTCTTGAATATACACATAGGAGAATGTTATCAATTTGAAAGGTGGCCATAAGCAATTGAGGTAAATTCGACAAGGTATGTTCCTACATCCATCCATTCTTCTTCATTGGTCATAAACCCTTAAAATTCAAAACCCTCATTTTTGTTTTTCTTAGATCTACTTGGATAGAGCCTAGATTTTGGAAAAATATTGAAAACCCACCTCTATAGTATCCACAACAATCCGGATCTATAGTTTGGTGGTGATTGGGTTCCATTTAACACATTTTCCAAGGCACGTAGCCCTCTTGAAGGCAATTTGCACACCTTGGGAGAAGCTAGTTTGGTTGGTTCCAACATATGGGTAGGTGAGTTCCCACTTGATTCATGATCCTCACACTTGATAACCTACCCCTAGTGCTTCACCTTGTTGATTTTTTCCTTGTGGGCCGCATTCCTCATTTTGAGGGTTGTGCCCCACTTGGGTCAATTTGGTGATGCATTTTCCATCTTAGATCTATGGAGATCTAGCCATTGGACCACTTTAATTTTCTAGATCCACATTGATACTTGCCTAAACTACTTGGATCTAAAGTTTGGTGGCCATCGGATTTGATTTGACACACTTTACCATGCTTTTAGCCCTCCTTGGGCAAAGTCGCACTCCTTGGGTGTTTGAGTTTGTCCACTTCTAGGATGTGGGTGGTTGAGATCCCATTGGATTTGAAACAAGCATACCTTGAAACCTACATCCAGTGTCTCACTTTGTGAAGTTCTACCTTGGGGGTATCATTCCTCATTTTGGGGATTGTTGTCCACTTGGGTCACATTGTGAAATATTAGATCTAGTAGGATCCAACCATCACATCTTGGGTAACCCACTTGATTTGCATCCTAGGTGTCCGATCTATAATTTGATATCCTTTTGACTCCATTTTCCCATCTATTCAAGGCACTAGTCCACCTAGGGAAATTTGCACTCCTTGGGAGTAGTGTCATTTCCTAGATCCCATATGTGGGTATCTCTAGTTTCATTTTACATCCATAGATCTACTCATCACATACCCCTCAGTACCATTTGCACCCCTAACTTCACCTTGTGGGTCCTATTTGAATCATTTCCATATCCCAAGGAAGTGGGCCCCACATGTGGCTTTTCATGGTACTAGATCTTGTCATCCTATCTCATTATGTGGCCTAAATCACTCATTGGTTGAAACACTAGTCACTCCTTAAGCCTCTTTCAACCATACTTTAAACTTATAGGTCCACCTAACCTTGCATTGGTTTCCACAACTTGTCTTTTACATATCCCTAGGAACCTTTGTTTGGGTCCAATAATCTTTGATTGGTTATAGGGTCTCCCCCTATGTCTTGATTCATCTCGATCTAAAGTGAAGAGTGCCTTGGTTGACATGAATCCCAGCTTGCATTGGGAACCGTGGCATCTCTTGGGTCACCTCTTTAGTTGTCCATATTCTCTACCATCCTGGATGGGATACCATTAGGGACAACTACAAGTTGTGTGATAATAGGTCCATTTTGTAAAACATTTTGGTGTCCCCATAGAGTGTATGGATTTCCAGGATAAGGTATCCCGTAGAGTGCATTTCCGGGATTGAATTGTCTCGACACAGGGTTAACATAACCTAGATACACTTGAATCCATGGTGGTTGAGTTAAAGTGGATGGTCCCCCAACATGAGATAATCCCATGGTGGATGCTCCAATGGGTAAAGAGGGTATAACTGTTATACCTCCATATTTCACAGTGTCGCATCTTCACCATAAAAATAGTTGACGACACTTCCCCTACTGCTTAAAACACCCAGAAGAGAAAAATGATGAGTGATCCTTGAAGACAAACATATCTTGTCAAGATTCAACCCAGCTGAGACTTCATATACCTACACTACCGCGCCTTGCTCCAACTTAGGTGCACAGTAGTCCACACTACCGTGCTATGCTCTTTCTTTGACACGCGAAACTACCGCGCTATGCTCAGTTTAACAGGCACGGTACTCCCTTTTTAGCCTTTTTGCCATGGCTTATGGGATCTTGATCTTCGAAATATTTTTTAGGATTGGTATCCCTGATTCGATCCTAACTCACCTTCTCAGATTAGTGGGCCTGATCCACTAAACATTCCCAAGATCCATTCTTCTCTCTTGATGGTTAACCCTACTACACACTATAAGAGAGAGGCATTCCATGAGCAAAGGGGAGGATTCTTGGAGACATCAAACTTATGATCTTGAATCTTTGTGGAGATAGCTAGAGGAGAAAGCACTCGGAGCTGGGAGTTGGCTTGGATATCAAGCAACCATTGTAAGTGACTTCAAGTTGGTGATAGAACATAACTTGTCTTGTTTCCCAAATCATGTGTGTTGATTTTGTTTCAATTATATGATTTGTATCTGTTATAGATTTAGATTCTAACTCATATTTCAAGTTGCTAGAGAATCGTATATGCTTGTATCTTGGTTTCATTTTGACAGGTTCATTTGCGAGGACTTGGAAATTGGAGCGACCATTAGGACGAGCAATTGAATTGAAGGTCAGTTAGATATCTCCCGTTTCTTTCAGCAGTTTAATCTTGAAATGTCTGTTTAGATCTAGGAATTCAAGGTAGCATTTGTTATCTTTTGTCTTAGTTTAGAGTCAGTTAAAGTCTACTTTAACCTAAGAGAATTTCTACCTATCTGTAGGGAGAAATTTCTACAACACCAACGGAAGGACCGATGGGAACTCCTCCTCCTATATTATGGTTAGGATATGGGGGTTGCCCCCAGTAACAACGTTCTGACCACTATTCGATGGTTGACCCAACGGAGGCTGTTGATTACCTACTGCGGGGATAACATTACTCATAAGAAAATTAGGGGGTAGAGAGTATCCTCCCCGCGAGTTTTGGGGTGGGGAAGGAGTGGGTAAAGTTCCCATAGTAGTGCAAGGAGCGTTGGATTGTTGTCCTTCAATCGGTTGAGTCATTGGGGGTACAGAACTGGTCTCCTGTTGAAGTGGTGTACTTGCAGGAAGTGAGGGTTCACTAGATTCATAAGTGGTCATATTGTGGATGGATGGTTCCGGTGAATCATAAGATAAAGTGTGAATCGGGATTTGTCAATATGTGGGTACCGTTGTATTGTCATCCCTTCATGTGAGACTTTGTCTTTGAACTTCATCACCCATGGCACGTAATCGATCTAAGCGATCATGAAGGGGTCTGAAAAGCTCAGCAGGAGTGGGTCAAGTGGGTGGGGGTGCAGTGGCAAAATGGGCCACTTGTTGGCCTAGAGAAGTTTCCCAAAAGGGTGCAGCTAGACCAAACGCAGCTGATACAGGGTGGTCCTGGGAGGAATTTAGCCATTCCAAATACCCAAGCTCTCCCGGTAATATTTCTAGAAGGGTTATGTTTTGTGAAGTGGAAAGTTTCGCCTCTTCACCCCCTATGGGGTTAGAGGTAGGTGAATTTGGAGGGAACATGTGTGCTCCAATGTTCAAAGTAGGGTTTTCTATTTCAGGTGACACGACCATGGCACGTGGGTCCTTTCTTTCCCTCGAACTTACCTCCTAGTTAAAGGGATATTCGGGTGGTAAGTTCAAAATTCTGCAGGACCTTCTCTAAGGAAAATCAGCTAGAGTCACTGAACTAGAAATTCTCCTAAGGGTATTCTACACAAAAGAAAAGCAGTCCAGAAAATCTAGTCAAACTAAGGCCACAAGCAAACTTATGTGATAGGAGTGGATTAAAAATTATGGAACCTCACAGGATTGTCAAGGCTTCGCAACTCGCTATATACCATAGGGTCCAACAGTAAAACACAACAAGGAGGATTGGGACCGTACCCTTGCCTGAATACCCGACTACCTGGACGACACGTGCATATTAATCTCCTCGAGTGTTGTTCTCGGTGTATTTCTTTGCCAAGACAGCCAAGTGCTTTGCTCAGTTGGTTTTAGGAATCCTAGTGGTGTCTCCCGATATACTCAAGGTACGTGGGAGCTCAAATCCATAGTGGTGTTGTCTAATGCACAACCGTATGGCACGAGACCTTCTGATATACTACTGAGTATGTGAAACACCTTTTGATATATGCCAAGTATGTGAAGTGCCGTTCGATATACCCTAAGGTATGTGAAAGAGCCTTCGATATGCTAATTGGTACGTGAAATAACTTCGATATACCAGTTGGTACATGGAAGAATACAATACCCCCTAGATGCAATGCATACAAATAATGACAACTGCCACGTTTTACGATGCCGGAACATGTCTCTAACTTAACACACAAGTCACTAAAATTTTTACCCTAGTTCTGCTGTTAATTTTATTTGGACAGTTAGGTGAATGCATGAGGTGAGTACATAAATGTAAGAATAATGCAAGCCCTAACTACATGAAAAAAATATAATTTTTATTTTGATGAAATCTATATATGGTAGGGATAAATCTTTTCAAGTGGTTTTACCAAAACAACCAAAATGCAACAAATCTCAACTCTACCAAAAATGACAATGAAAGTATTCTTTTCCTTTTTCGAGCAAAACACGAAAATCAACAACACTACAAATCCAAATCAAAGCATTTTTCTTTTTGTCTTTTTCTATCAATCATAAAACTAGATGATGAAAAGAGAGAATTTCTATGTAGAGTACGCTAACTTTTCATTTTCACTATGATGGCCTAAAAGCATAGAAACCAAAAATGCATGTAACGTCTTCAAGCATGGAACCACTTTTGCAAAAACTTGATTTCGGTTGAATTTTTCAAGAAAATGAATGGCTCATAATTAATGAAAAACAAAAATAATTAACTTTTCTTTCAAACTTTCCAAAAGATTTATGAATGACACATTCCAATGCATGAAACAACTTTTTCAAATGGACTTGAAAAAAATGGTAAAAATGAAGCACTTTTTGATTTTCCAATGAATGCACCAAGATAAGACTTGATAACAATAACGCTTTCAAATATAAATGGATGAAAAGAAAATATTACGTGGAATACTCTAATCACTTAGAAATTCTCAAGAAAGTAACAAGCACTTCAATGAATTGAAAACACACAAAACACTCAAAATCAACCGGATGCAAACAAAACTAAAGTAAGCAAAACCAAATGATGTGTGCAAAAAGAGGTTTGGAAAAAGATCCAATGTAATGACTAGATTAGGTGAGGAGAGGAGGGAATGCAAGGTCGAGTGGATGAAGGTGGGGGATATTAAAGTGTCCACCACTACCAAATCTCAAACTTGTCCAAAATGGGACCCAAAACCAATCCAAACAAAACCAAACACTACCAATGCAAAATCAAGAGATCTCTAGCTAGAAAGTGCAGCACAGAGGAGGTTTGCAAATCAAACAAACTCAAAAGTTGGAGACGAGATAACCCAACAAAAGGATTGACTGCTCGCCGCAGCTTATGGTTAGACTCAGTGTGCCCGTTGCAGGTGGAAAATAGATGGGCTGCGACGATGTCGCAAGATGTAAAACAAAGCTGAGTGCCGATGGAGAAGGTTGTAGAGCAACATATTGCGCTAGGGAGAGGACTTCGCTTTGGCTATGCTACCCAGGTGCGATGAGAGAAATCCCAATGGCTAGGGAGAGGACTTCACTTTGGCTATGCTAGCATTTGTTATCTTTTGTCTTAGTTTAGAGTCAGTTAAAGTCTACTTTAACCTAAGAGAATTTCTACCTATCCGTAGGGATAAATTTCTACAACAAGAATGGCAACTCCACTTGTTTGAACCCCATTTGATTGATTCATCTCACTTTCAGTCATTTTTTATTGTGATTCTTCTTTCTCTTCAAAGCAGTACTAAATTTTGGTCTCCTTGACCTTTATTCTTCCCTCCTCTCTACATCTTTCCTCCCTCTGAGATCAGTGAGTCCTCTGGGTCTGCAGCAACCTTGAAAAATTCAATCTTCTTTTCAAAAGTTGTGTTTTTTCATCCTTTGCAATAGTACCACACCCCCACTCCTGTCTACAGTGCGGTAGTATCGTGTAGCCATAACTCGTACCAGAGCGGTAGTGTACCAGTACCGCGCTCTAGCCTATTACTGCCACGTAGTAGTGTCTACATATTTTCAATTTTTCTTGCCTGTTTGGTTTCCTGAGTCATTTTTTATTTTCTCTGCTTTAGTTTGGTGTTTTCTGTTTCTTATTACTATCCTGTTCATTACACAGTCTTTGTGGTTTGTTTATTTCTTTTGTGAGCTTGATTATTTTATGAGTTAGTGGCATTATTTGCACATTGGGTCACCCCTTCACTCTGATTGCATTGGCTTGATCTTCTCATCACAACCAAACCGTTACCTCTGTCCTCTTTTTATTGGATCGTGTATCTTTCATATTCACATTGTTTCCATTATTGTTATTCAAATTTATATCGAAAATTATAATTGGAGAACATTTGTGTTGTTTGGATTCAAATGATCTAGCAGTATTATTGTGCAATAGGAAGTGAACCATTTAAATTTTCCACATAAATTCTCATTT
The DNA here is from genome assembly GCA_027924585.1 of Larix kaempferi. NCBI lineage: Eukaryota > Viridiplantae > Streptophyta > Pinopsida > Pinales > Pinaceae > Larix > Larix kaempferi. The sequence continues at coordinate 6,620,341 of BSBM01000077.1, forward strand.
TTTGAAGCATCCTAGTTGCAAGATCAGTGAATTGGAAAGAAGTGTTTATTTCAGTTTGGCTCTACTTCGAAAAAGAAAACAAATTTTTTTGTTTTGAAGTGGTTTTTAATTGCTTGTGAAAGTTTCATGCATTTATGATCGAAGAACTCTCTCTCTTCCATAGCTAGTTTTCATCGAATACAAGGCTTATTTCGATTCATTCTCACTTGCATGGTTTGGGTCGTCACAACACCACCAAGTTTCACGTCCATTTACCCGATTGAGTAATACAACCACTAAAATTAATCTCCCTAACTAAACCAACATTAACCTCACTTGAGGAAATCAAAATAATTTGGTAGTTAGGTACGACATCGGGGATAGGCCTCAAAATAATCCCCCCTTGTCATTTTCATCTGAGACATAGTTGTTGTCCTCTAGGGAACTAAAATCCTCTAGTATTTATTGACACGGTCATATATCAGTTCGTGGAGGGGCCTCTTGACTGTTTTTAACTTTCAGGGGTTAAACCACCACGAGATTGAGAACCGGACGGACTCTATGGAATGCCGCACTCCACTTAGCCCTAAGGCAACATCGATTATTGTCTTCCTTGTATTCATAGTAATGCAAGGGTGATAAGGCAAAAGCGCCTAAAACCTTTTCCAACGTGTCATGAACGAGGTGGCCTAGTGACTTTTCTACTAGGGCTCTTTTACCCAGGATCCCTTTCGGTAGAGGGATATCCTTCTCATATTGGTCTCTCACGTTGTATTGTTTGACTTGGATTTCATCACCTTGCGAAGGATACAACTTGTGGAGGTCTCCAACTCTTAGTTAGGAGTTTGCTTGTTATCTCATCTTTATAGAGGGTCATTTTTTCTTTTTAGTGACTGCTTGTTGGCATTTTGGCCATTATTTTTCTCAGCTCGTTTACTGAGACACCGGTCTCAGTATAGATTTTAGAGCTTTCTTTTTGGCCTGCGAGCCTTGCTTTTTCTAGCTCCTCTTTTGCACACTCGACTGCATTAGAGTTTTTGAGTTCTTTGTTACGAGACTGCCCTCAGATTTCATATTCCTGCCATTATGTCAGAACCACCACGGAGATCACGAAGGGTACAGGGAAAAATCCCTCCACCACCACCACCGCTGCGGACCTCCGGTCCACCTGCATCACGTATTCCCGCCCCTCCTGGCCGCGGTGCCGGTCAAGGGAATATTCCACTGCCAATACACACTACATCTTCAGTTCCTCCTGTAACCGTTACTCACAGCACGATCTCAGAACCTCTTGCAGTTTCTGCAACCACTAGTCCATCTGAGATTCTCACTGTCACTTCACCCACTGTTATTCCAGAAATATCTGCCACAGTGGACAACATTATAGCGGATGAATCTAGTACAGCCCAAGATACTAGACCGAAGGCCATCCTCCTTCCCGATGTCAACACCTCCCTTCCACCAGAAACTTTCTACGATGACACGGAAGGATCTGTTGGCACCACCCAAGGATCCGATTAGGATATATCTGGCTTGATTCTAGTCTCGGGCGGGTACGTCAAAATTATCGAAGACACTCAAATTCCTGATACACCTTTTGAACCTGACTATGGCTTTATCACTTCCCAGGTGGAGCTTCTGCCTGTTATCACTGCACCATCCAACGTTCATCCATAGGAAACCAATTCTTCCAACAACATACCTTGTACCGTATCTCTCCCCAACCTCCCTTCGGGACATGAGATCATGGCCTCCATTTAGTCTAGTATGGTTAGTCTAGCAAATTCCCCGTTAGCGTCGACACAGTTTAAACATAACACAGAGAAAATGCTCTCGACGGCTTCCAGATAGCATAGAGTTTCATCACTCCTATGCAGACGGCTCCGGACCTTCAGACGTTACTATACCTATGTTCCCGTTGGACCCCGAAAACCCTTTTCAGGATACGAACCCGAACCCAGTCTTCGATGGTCCTCCTATTGTTGAACACGCTATGGATGACACCCTCGATACCCCTCGATTAAATTCCCCACATTTGCTACCATCACCCATGTTTGGCGCACATTCTATGAGGGATAACCCAGTTTTTTCTCCGTCGTCGCCCATCACATATGGAAGACCCCCTCCACAAATCGACACTTTTGGCACCATTGGCCAATCGACACTATCATACCTGGCTAGTGTCGGAAGAACACCAAGTCATACCGCTGGATCATCCATATTGAACGAAGGTTCACCTTCGGCCACTATCTACACTATCTCAGGAGGTGGACAACCGACTGCCGTGATCCCCAATTCCAACAACCAAACTCCTCCTGGCGGGCCATCAACCCAACCTACCGGAGGATAATCCTTTGATGGGAACCTCTTTCCTAGTCAACAACCTCCTCCTATAGGACCATCCAACCCATCTGCTGGAGGGAAACCCATCGGCACCATCCAACAACCCTCCCAACCAGCAGCGTCTGCTAAGTATGGTATGTACAACACACCTGGAAGCAGACAATCTTATATCGGTTTCCCAACCGGGCCTCATCTTCAACATCCCTCGTTAGGTATGCTTCCTTCTTGGGGATCTCAAATCCCACAGAGTGGGGGGTACTCATCATTTGGAAACTGGAACCCAGCTAGGGGGCAATCTTAGATTCCCCCCAACTTGAACTCTGGCTTCCCCTATCCTTCGGCTACTACAATTCCATGGAACCCATCCCTTCAATTTCCACATGTTCATCCAAGAGGAATGAACATTCCATGGACACCACTGTCGCAGCCACCACCCAACCCTGCTATGGGAAACCCTCCACTTACTCAATATAGTGGTAACATTCCTGGAACACAACAACTCCAGGGAACTTTTCCCCAACCAGGAGAAGCAACCATTCCTGGGTTACAACAACCCCAGGGTACCATACCTACCATCTCCACTCAGCAGAACATCCAACAACTGGTTACCACCGTGATTCCTAGTCAGGTAATGACTTCCAACACTCAACTGGTTAACCAGATGGCCTACTACCCACAGGACTTCCAACAGTACCCCACGGGAAACACATATGGGTATAACACGCAGCAGTATACTATGCAGGGCCCCCCAGGTTTCTCTGCACCATACGATTATTACTCATACCCGCAGACCAATCGTCAACTTTCCTTTTTGGCCACGCTAGACTTACCTGATTTGTTGAGGCTCATTAACGATCCTATATGGCATGAACCTCACTGGCCACCCATTCCAGCCAAACTTCCATCGGACATTCCTAAGTTTGATGCTAAGCCCGGGGAAGACCAAAGAACCACATAATGACCTTCCATCTTGGTGTTCATCCAACTCCTTGATGGACGATTCCATTCGACTACGGCTCTTCCAGTGTACGCTCACCGGCACGGCAGCAAAATGGTACATCGAGCTTCCACAACACTCTTTCCACGATTTCAACACCTTGGCTATGCAGTTTCTGACCCATTTCCAGCTCCCCATCCGGTATGAGACTGGAACAGAATTGTTAACCTTGTTGCGTCAAACCACTTCTACGCACATTTCGGATCATATCCATGAGTGGGTTCGACGCTGTAGGCTAATCAAGGCACCCATTCCGGATCAACTACTCACTTATTGGTTCACAAAGTCATTCTTGCCTCCCATAGCTAGGGATATCACTATGTGTGGGCCGGTCACAGAAGAACAAGCCATCTCAGCAGCCCAGTACATGGATTTGGTATATACCCAATCCGACACTTTACACGAACTTCTTCCCCATGCCACCCGCATTATCACTGATCCAACGAAACCTTCCACTGAACCCCCCATTGATGGTATTATCGGTTCAGTCAAGGCTCAGCCTACCACCAATTGGACGGGGAAACAAGCTTCTGCTTCCCTCGCTCTATCTCAGGCTGCTCCAAAATCCACCACTTCTCCTGCTATCTCCTCCGAAGTGAACGCAGTTCAATCTACGTCACAACTATCCGGAGGAAAGAAGAAGAACAATTGTGGTAAATCCAAGAAGAACCAGCAGGAGAATCCAAAGCCACAACCCACCCACAACGACCTGAAACCACGTCGAAAGGCTAAGTTTCCCTGCCTAATTTGTCAAGACGATCACTACACGCGTGACTGTCCCTACAAGGATGAAGTCAACAAATTCGTTAAAGGATCCTCTCTCGGCAGTGTTAACTGACCCTTTCCCTCAGCAGCAACAGGAGATGGTTGCCCAAGAAACCACACAAGGGGGCAACTCGAGTAACCCAACTCGCGGAGAGACGTTCGCAAATCGCGAAATCCTGATGACGAGTAATGAGGAGATTCATATAACCACTCGTTCAAAGACATATGAGAACCCTCCAAGTTCAAACAAATAGTCAGAGACAGCCAAAGGAAAATCTCCTGTCGAAGATCCGACTCCTACCCCTCCCCCTAATGGCCATCTCCATATCAAGAGACCGCTTACGGACACAGTGCTACGCCCACCCAAGGGCACCATATGAAAGGCGACATTTAATCCCACTGCGCGAGCTACCCAAAATTACAACATTGTTGAGGATTTAGCTCAAGCATCTTGTGCCATGTCAACTCTCGAGGTTCTTCAACACTGCCCTACGCAGCGTAGAACCTTACTTTCAACACTGGGGGCAATGGACCCAGATACTTCAAACACTATTATGTTTAACTTGGAGTATGCCAAACCTCGGCTTTCTCACCAGTTAGCCTTCTAGGTTCACACAAAAATCCGTGGAAATAGCATCCATTGCACTTTTTTAGATGAAGGTGCCTCCACGTTGATCATGTCTTTGAATTGTTGGAGAGCCTTAGGCTCACTTGAAGTCATGACGTCTCCCACCACTCTCAGGGCATTTGACGGACACAGTTTTCAACCTTATGGACTCATTCCCGCAATCGGTGTTGAACTGGGGGGAAAAACAGTATCCATACACATCGAAGTCGTGGATGCACCATTGGATTACAATCTTCTACTTGGTCGGAACTAGTTTTACGCCATGACCGCGATAGCATCTACTGTCTTCTGGATTGCGCAATTTCCTCATGAAGGGAAAATTGTCACCATAGATCAACTTGATTACTGTATCCCAGACTCTCATCCGAACTCTGCCAACACCGTCCCATTATTGGATCAACCTCGGTACCGGTTCCAAGATGTTGGCATTGGTCTTATGAAGGATTCTTCCCTTATTGGAGTTTTCACAGAGCTGGGACCCCATGTTCAACCAGTGAACATGATTTCATCAAATGTCGCCCCTTCCAATGATTCATGGGTGAGTCCGATTCCTGCTGAGATTGAAAACTACGACAACTCCATGCCTTTGAATAGAAACCTCGCAGCGTACGAAGCGATCCAGTCAGCCACCAATTGGGTCGATTGTCCTACCCATCACACCGTGGCACAACTCTCGTTTGAGACTCATTCATCCCCACCACTTATCAATCCTCTCACTTTGATTTTTCCCATTGACGAATCAATTATGGAGGTTATGTGCGATGATGAGCCACCATGGGGAGATTTTCATCATCGATCTTCATTCCCCACTATTCATATGCTTGAGCCCGATACAAAATCCAACCCTTCAATTGGAATGGTTCAAACCAAGTTTCCCACTTCCCTCAACGAAGTATTTTTTGAAGGAAACTTGGCTAACCTTATGGAAACCACTCCCATAGACATTTCAGTGAAGCCTGGTATTGTGGAAAACATTCATATTGGAAAAACATGCACTCCCCTCGAAATGGAGTTCTACACTGCCTACTTTAAAACCTTCCACGATGTTTTTGCTTGGAGTTATGAAGAAATGCCAGGAATAGATCCCTTGATTGTGGTCCATGAAATTCCAACCTTCCCTGGCACCCGACCTATTCGGCAGAAACTCCAACCCGTCCATCCTCGTAAGGCAGCCGCTATTAAAGCAGAAGTTGAAAAACATTTGCGTGCTGGTTTTATCTATCCTGTCCCATTGACATAATGGGTATCTAACATCGTTCCCGTAGCCAAGAAACAGGGAATGATTAGAGTCTGTGTCGATTACCGTGACTTGAACAAAGCTTGTCCAAAGGACAACTACCCAACTCCGTTCATCGACCAGATCATCGATAACTGCGCCAGGAGTGTCATCTTTTCATTTATGGATAGCTTTTCTGGCTATAATCAGATCGATATCCTCCCAGTCAACTAGCATAAAACAACCTTCATCTACCCTTGGGGGATTTTTTCATATCAAAAGTTAGCTTTTGGCCTTAAAAATGCCGGGGCAACTTTCCAACGAGCGATGTCGTACGCATTTCACGATATCAAACATATTGTAGAACCATATCTTGATGATCTTCCCGCTCATTCTCAGACCTGGGATGACCATTCTGATCACTTAGGTTGCATTTTTGAAAGGTGCCGTCGCTACAATATCCGTTTGAATCCACATAAGTGTGTCTTTTGCGTGGAAGCCAGAAAACTCTTGGGATTCATAATCTCCAAAAGCGGGATACGCTTAGATCCTGTGAAGGTAGAAGCTATCTTAGCCCTGTTTTCCCCTACGAACATCCCAGAACTTCAAAGTTTGCAAGGGCATGCAAACTTTCTACGCCGTTTCATTTGTAATCTTTCCGAGATAACAAAAGGCTATATGAGGCTTCTCAAGAAGAACACTCCCTTCATCTAGGATGATGAAGCCCAACGTTCCTTTGATAATCTAAAGGCAGCCTTAACTAAAGATCATGTGATTCAACCCCCCAATTACACACGGTATTACATTCTTTATCTCACAGCTTTGATTTCCACCATCGGTATGGTGCTAGTCCAGGAAGACCATAACGGCATAGAACATGTGGTATACTATCTTAGTAAGAGTCTTCTCGACTTTGAAACTTGTTATTCACATGTTGAAAAACTGGCTCTGGCAATAGTTTTCGTTGTCCAGAGATTCCGTCATTACATTCTACTCCGTCGGACCACTGTTATAGCAGATTTCAATCCAATGTATTATATCCTCACGCGTCAAGTGCTTGGGGGAAAATATTCTCGTTGGATCATCATCCTACAAGAGTTCGAATTGGAATTTTCCAAAGCCAAGTCCAAGAAGTCTTTGGTCTTTGCTAAGTTGATTTGTAACTTGCCCCGTGCTGCCGAGCAATCCGAGCCCATCAATTCTCTTCCTGATGAATCGTTGTTCCTCATTAGCACGTCTGATCCATGGTACGGGGATATTTTATTATACCTCCAAACCCAATGTTTCCACCCGACCTCACTCGCGATGAACATCGACGTATCCGACATCATGCCAAGTACTACCTCATAGTCAAAGATACCCTTTATCGACGTGGTGTTGACACTGTTCTTCGATGCTGTTTGACTTTAGATGAAGCGGAATGTGTTCTTAATGACTGCCACGTTGGAGCATGTGGTGGTCATCTCTCTGGGATGGCTATGACCCAGAAGATACTACGAGCAGGATATTTCTGGCCCTCAATTTTCAAAGATTGCATTGAAATGGTTAAGAAATGTCCACCCTGTCAATTCTTTCATAATAAGACACGCTTGCATCCTGCTCCACTCCATCCTGTTATTTCTGTCGGCCCCTTTTCCAAATGGTGCATACATTTCATGCACTGTAAGCCCACTTCAGCTGGGGGGCATAGCTATGTCACAGTAGCTGTTGACTATTTCACAAAATGGGCTAAAGTGATGCCTACTTATGCTGAGGATGGAAAAACAACAGCACAATTCATATTCAATCACATTATAGCTAGATTTGGTGTCCTACAATCCATTGTGACCAATCATGGCTCCCACTTCAGGAACCATATGATTGAGGAACTGAGTGCCAAGTTGGGTTTTCGCCATGAAAATTCAACCCCATACTACCCACAGGCTAATGGCCAAGTTGAAGCCATTAACAAAGTTCTGAAACGAATGATTCAACATATTGTGGGTACTCATAAATCCAACTGGCACTTAGCTCTATTTTCGACACTATGGGCATACCGAACCTCAGTAAAAAGTGCTACTAGGTTTACACCATTCCAACTGGTGTATGGCCTGGAAGCCATTTCACCGATTGAATGTGAAATTCCATCACTTAAGATAGCCATAGAGCTACTTCCCCACACCACTTCCGAAGAGGAATGGTTTCTATACCTAGCCAAGCTAGATGAAACCCACCGCAATGCTGCTTTAGCTAACGAAGCTCATAAAAAACGTGTCAAAGAACAGTATGACAAATCTGTTCAACCTCGGGTTTTCAATGAAGGTGACCTCGTACTCACATATGATCAAATGCACGATAAACTTAGAAAAGGAAAGCTAGAATCTATGTGGTACGGCCCCTTTGTTGTAAAACATGTCTTGGATAAAGGAGCCTATGAACTCATCGATTGTGATGGCACACCATTGGCACGGCCCCGCAATGGGCTGTACCTCAAACGCTTCTACGCGTAGGGTTATCCTGCGTGAGATACTTTTTGTACATAATGTACCTAGCTTGTTTTTCACTTATCTTTTTGGTGTGCACACACGGACCTCATGTATCCATTCTTACCTTGACTTGTGATTTTATGCGCAGATGTCTGCCTACTTCAGATTCGCTGACGGTGTGAGCTGACATACCTGGAACCTCGCTTCCGCAGCATGGGTAATCTATTCTCCCACTGGCAAGTTGCTATCTTCAGGAGCCAATTGTTTGGGTCCTACAACCAACAATATCGTAGAGTACCATGCAGTCATCGAACTCTTGATGGAGGTTGCTTCCCTTGGAATTGACTCCCTATCAGTCTTTTTAGACTCCCAACTCGTGGTTTCTCATTTGAATCGTGTTTACACAGTTCGTGATCCTATCATACTTCGTTTATTTCAAAGGGTACACCTCTTGGAACGATCTTTTAATTTTATTTCATATCAACACATACCAAGAGAATTCAATTGTATAGATGATTCATTAGCTAATTACATTTTGGATTGGCATCTTGCCCATACATAAAAACAAATCATAAAACAAACACACAAGTCATTGTAAATAAATAGGTTATAAAAGTAGGTCCATATATATATCACTGTATATAAAAGTGTTTTTTCAAATACATAAAGTTTGTGTTTTAAGACAAAATTTGGGACCTAATCCCATACAAACATTTGGCTCTCAAAGCCTACATATCGTATACATGCTGCAAAAAGATAAAAGCTACCATCTAAGGAGATCTGGGAGATCTATCATGTTCCTCCTCAGATTCCTCATGCTGCTAGTGATAACACACTATAGCTTGAGCCACCCTATGGAGGAGTCGGCCAATATGCCTAGGCACACCTACGGTATTCCGTTGGAGATGCAAAGGGATGTCATCCATCCTCATAGCGGGGACACCGTGGGTTAAACCCTGTAGGTTCCTATCTATCTCCTGGACCCCTCCCACCTCATCCTCATCTTCTTCCTCGTCCGGAGCAGCTCGGTGATCAACACTACCTCGGCATAATGGCGAGTACCCTGTTGGTTTCTGTGGTCCACGATCTGCAACATGCACACATATATATATTAAAGTCTTTTACACATTCTAAAAAACAATAAAAATTATATATTAAAAAAAAAAAAACATTTATGAAGGTCATACCTGAATTGTCCCAATCCTCATCTTCCGGCAGTGCCAAGTCTATGTCCTTGCGGAAGTCCACCCCTGCATAGGGGTAGTCATCGATCATCACAATCTGTTCCTCAAGCCACGAGAAGAAATCCTCACCGAAAGCCAAACGCTACAGCCCTCCAAGTTGTCCTGCGTACTCGCTTCATCGAGCCATCCATGGCTCGGTGGGTGGACGAGGGGGCATGGCCAGCTGTGGGCACAACAACGGCACCCTCGCCAAGAAGAAGGTGACTAAGATGCTCCCATACCCAAATTGAGAGTTCTCTCCAAGCCTGCACTTGTTCACTTGCTCTTTGAGGTTGGTCAATACTGCCTCACACCAGTTGAATACTGTTCCTGCCTTGCAATCCACTGCAAGATTCATTTGTGTACGGGACGCCTAATGGGGACCCATACTCCCTGCTGCATGTGTGATGGTGAACAACACGGTTTTTAAAGGAAGTTCTACAATGTCATTAATGACCACCTTGCCTCTTTTCTTCCCCGAACCTTGACGACAATAACAAGCAATTAAAGCATCAGTGCTCGCCTCCGAGGCTGTGAACCCAATAAAACTCACCCGGGCTCCTCTTTTCAAGAGGCCCGTGAGGAAATAAATGTCCTCGAGTTCAATCTTGAGGGTGTGTTCTCCCACTTGGAAAGCCTGAATGTCAAGATCCCACATTTGAATAATGTGGGTGAGAAGTTTTTCCTGCTTACGGATACCTTTGGTCTTGAAGAATTTCAACAAACCACATTCCCGCAATCCAGTCAAGGTCTCTTGGTCATATTTGGCCAACAAATCATCCGTTTCATGCTCTCTTTCTTTCCACTGGACCATTTTGCTCCAAACAAGTTGCAAACACCTACAAAAGGTCATAGGAAACATTCATTAATCATTTAACAACTTGATCTCAACAAAAAATTAGAGAAAAATCAATTTTTTCATCTTAAAAACTATCACTACCGCGCCTGGGGGCAACGTGACTGCGCGGTACTGCATAGTACCGTGCCCATGTTTAACCTTACAGTGCGGTACTATTGCACAGTACCGTGCTTCCCGATATAGCTCCTGCGCGATACTATGAAATGCGAAAATTGCCTAATAGGGCTTGCCCAAAAAATTGTTTTTCCCTACTGAAATCAAGTTATTCATATATGAAATGAAAGAGGGGCTTGAAAGCTCTTACCTGTCGTAGACGGCTATTGAAACGATGCTCCGGATCTTCATATATGAACTCTTGAAGTTTTTGCTCCTCAATGGGTAAAATCGCCTCTTTTGGCAAATGCACAAGTGAAATGGTAACTTTCCATATTTACCCATCCTTTATATAACTTTTTCACTTATTTTTTTTACTCATTATTTTATCTGGTTAAATTAAAACCCATTTTGCATTACTAATATCTGGTTCCATGAGCATTTGTTGACAGGGTCTCCTTTAAAAAATGTTCACACTGGCGTTCATTTATTGTTTGACCTTCATTTTGAGCCTACTTTATCTTTTTCGTGCTCTGGATTAAAACTTGAAAAAGATTCCAAGCACTTTTTCGTGCTTGTCAAACTTAAGTAAATGGTGTCGAGCTTAGTCAGCTTTACTCATGCTCATTAAACGATGAGGAAAGTATTATCCTGGTTGTATTTTATTCTTTTTTCGGACCAGAATAATTAAAAATTACGAAAAAGACCATTGGAGTCCATAGTTAAGCTCTTTTCAGACTCCCTAAAATTGAAAAGATTGCCAAGTGATCTTGACTCTTTCACACTTGTAAAAGTATTTGAAAGATCATCTATTCAATGATAGGTTACCCCTTTTTTGGCCCGTCTAGACTATTTACAAGAAAGGTATACCTCGGTCAATTTTCGGTTGGGAGAGTTTTCTCGGGAATTGTTTTACACTTTTTCGGGATCGAGGGACTAAATTTACGAAAAAGTACACTTTGGAGCCTTCTTTAAGTTTTTTAGGCTCTCTAAATGTGAAAAACTACCGACTTTTCTTTCCTTGGACTCGTTAAAATTTGACATCATAGGACCCACTTTAGGACGAACCCCTCCTTTCTCAGGTTCGTAAAACATGTGAGATTGGACTCATCTATGAGATGAGCTATACCAAGTATCTGTTATCCTCTTCAAGCTCGAAAAACAACAAAGAGGTACTCGTCTATCATGTCGGGGGAATATGGGAAACAAGTCGAGTTTATTTTGGCAGCTTGTCAGTCGTCACCTTTGAACATGGCATGCGTCTGTCCCTTGTCTATTTTGGGTATCTATTTTCATTGAGTTATGGTCATCATCCTGAGTCGTCTCTCTGGCCATGAGCCTACTCGTTTGGTGTCTATCCTCTGCTATCAATAATCCCTCCTGCCAAGTCCTTTTGCATGCCGTTATATGTTCAAAGGGTTGTATTGTTCAGAGTCATTCATTGTGTCAGACCTCCGTTGTGTCGGTACATGCTCTATCATCCTATACTATCTTTTCGTTCCGATTTCGTGTCGATGATGTGGGAATCATTATGGCCCACCTTCGACGAGTCTATTCCCATCAACGCCAAAATCACTATCTGGGAATTGGACTTAGGAATCAACCATTAGTACCTTGGTACCTGCATGCCTCAATGGCAGGTTTCCTCGTGTTCGATAGTAGGTTTACATCATTGACCTCTGATCGAATGATCTCTCGAATGCTCGACATCAATCCATTCATTCGCATTTCATTGAGATGTACTACAGATACCTTGGGGATCATCGTCATCATTGGTGATTTCCCTCGCATTTGTTAATGGTTCACATCATTGACCGGTACTCGAATGGTTTCTACCATGTTCGACTTCAACACCTTGTAATCACATGGCTAGATTCCTATCATTTGCAATTGAATAGAAGACCCTGGGCACACCTTTGTATCTTGATTGCATCCAGGTTGCGATGGAGATGTCCTTTATATTTTCACACAGATCCACTTTTGTATTGGTCGTGGCAGTGTCATTATTGTCTCATGGATCTACGCTTGTTCATAGTAGCCATGATTTGTCTATAGTCTATATCATCTCAGTACTCATGGATCTGCAATGTATTGGTCGGTAGCCATGCTTTGAGTCAATTGTTTCCGAGCATGGGAATGCCCACCTCGATGGTATATCTGACATTTTGTTTCTGTTCTAGCTCCTTGTTTCTCTCCTCGATGCTATCTCCGCACAGTATTTGTAAAGTCTTTCGGCCATCAGTCCCTTCTGACCTCACACTTTATGGGGCATCTGTTATACCTCCATATTTCACAGTGTCGCATCTTCACCATAAAAATAGTTGACGACACTTCCCCTACTGCTTAAAACACCCAGAAGAGAAAAATGATGAGTGATCCTTGAAGACAAACCTATCCTGTCAAGAATCAACCCAATTGAGACTTCATATACCTACACTACCGTGCCTTTCTCTATCTTAGGTGCGTGGTAGTCCACACTACCGCGCTATGCTCTTTCTCTGACATGCAGTACTACCGCGCTATGCTCAGTTTAAGAGGAATGATACTCCCTTTTTAGCCTTTTTTCCATGGCTTATGGGATCTTGATCTTCGAGATATTTTTTAGGATGGGTATCCCTGATTCGACTCTAACTCACCTTCTCAGATTAGTGGGCCTGATCCACTAAACATTCCCAAGATCCATTCTTCTCTCTTGATGGTTAACCCTACTACACACTATAAGAGAGAGGCATTCCATGAGCAAAGGGGAGGACTCTTGGAGACATCAAAATTATGATCTTGAATCTTTGTGGAGATAGCTAGAGGAGAAAGCACTTGGATCTGGGAGCTGGCTTGGATATCAAGCAACCATGGTAAGTGACTTCAAGTTGGTGATAGAACATAACTTGTCTTATTTCCCAAATCATGTGTGTTGATTTTGTTTCAATTATATGATTTGTATCTGTTATAGATTTAGATTCTAACTCATATTTCAAGTTGCTAGAGAATCGTATATGCTTGTATCTTGGTTTCATTCTGACAGGTTCATTCACGAGGACTTGGAAATTGGAGCAACCATTAGGACGAGCAATTGAATTGAAGGTCAGTTAGATATCTCCCGTTTCTTTCAGCAGTTTAATCTTGAAATGTCTGTTTAGATCTAGGAATTCAAGGTAGCATTTGTTATCTTTTGTCTTAGTTTAGAGTCAGTTAAAGTCTACTTTAACCTAAGAGAATTTCTACCTATCTGTAGGGAGAAATTTATACAACACCAACGGAAGGACAGATGGGAACTCCTCCTCCTGTATTATGGTTAGGATATGGGGGTTTCCCCCAGTAACAACGTTCTAACCACTATTCGATGGTTGACCCAACGGAGGCTGTTGATTACCTCCTGCAGGGATAACATTACTCGTAAGAAAATTAGGCGGTAGAGAGTATCCTCCCCACGAGTTTTGGGGTGGGGAAGGAGTGGGTAAAGTTCCCATAGTAGTGCAAGGAGCATTGGACTGTTGTCCTTCAATCGGTTGAGTTGTTGGGGGTACAGAACTGGTCTCCTGTTGAAGTGGTGTACTTGCAGGAAGTGAGGGTTCACCAGATTCATAAGTGGTCATATTGTGGATGGATGGTTCCGGTGAATCATAAGATAAAGTGTGAATCGGGATCTGTCAATATGTGGGTACCGTTGTATTGTCATCCCTTCATGCGAGACTTTGTCTTTGAACTTCATCACCAATGGCACGTAATCAATCTAAGCGATTATGAAGGGGTCTAAAAAGCTCAGCAGGAGTGGGTCAAGTGGGTGGGGGTGTAGTGGCAAAATGGGCCACTTGTTGCCCTAGAGAAGTTTCCCAAAAGGGTGCAGCTAGACCAAACGTAGCTGATACAGGGTGGTCCTGGGAGGAATTTAGCCATTCCAAATATCCAGGCTCTCCTGGTAATATTTCCAGAAGGGTTATGTCTTGTGAAGTGGAAAGTTCCACCTCTTCACCCCCTATGGGGTTAGAGGTAGGTGAATCTGGAGGGAACATGTGTGATCCAACGTTCAAAGTAGGGTTTTCTACTTCAGGTGACACGACCATGGAACGTGGGTCCTTTCTTTCCCTCGAACTTACCTCCTAGTTAAAGGGATATTTGGGTGGTAAGTTCAAAATTCCGCAGGACCTTCTCCAAGGAAAATCAGCCAGAGTCACTGAACCAGAAATTCTCCTAAGGGTATTCTACACAAAAGAAAAGCAGTCCAGAAAATCTAGTCAAACTAAGGCCACAAGCAAACTTATGTGATAGGAGTGGATTCAAAATTCTGGAACCTCACAGGATTGTCAAGGCTTCGCAACTCGCTATATACCGTAGGGTCCAATAGTAAAACGCAACAAGGAGGATTGGGACCGTACCCTTGCTTGAATACCCGACTACCTGGATGACATGTGTGTATTAATCTCCCCGAGTGTTGTTCTTGGTGTATTTCTTTGCCAAGACAGCCAAGTGGTTTGCTCAGTTGGTTTTAGGAATCCTAGTGGTGTCTCCCGATATACTCAAGGTACGTGGGAGCTCAAATCCATAGTGGTGTTGTCTAATGCACAACCGTATGGCACGAGACCTTCAGATATACTACTGAGTATGTGAAACACCTTTTGATATACGCCAAGTACGTGAAGTGCCGTTCGATATACCCTAAGGTATGTGAAAGATCCTTCGATATGCTAGTTGGTACGTGAAAGAGCTTCGATATACCGGTTGGTACATGGAAGAATACAATACCCCCTGGATGCAGTGCATACAAATAATGACAACTGCCACGTTTTACAATGCCGGAACATGTCTCTAACTTAACACACAAGTCACTAAAAATTTTACCCTAGTTCTACTGTTAATTTTATCTGGATGGTTAGGTGAATGCATGAGGTGAGTACATAAATGTAAGAATAATGCAAGCTCTAACTACATGAAAAAAATATAATTTTTATTTTGATGAAATCTATATATGGTAGGGAGAAATCTTTTCAAGTGGTTTTACCAAAAAAACCAAAATGCAACAAATCTCAACTCTACCAAAAATGACAATGAAAGTATTCTTTTCCTTTTTCAAGCAAAACACGAAAATCAACAACACTACAAATCCAAATCAAAGCATTTTTCTTTTTGTATTTTTCTATTAATCATAAAACTAAATGATGAAAAGAGAGAATTTCTATGTAGAGTACTCTAACTTTTCAATTTCACTATGATGGCCCAAAAGCATAGAAACCAAAAATGCATGTAACTTCTTCAAGCATAGAACCACTTTTGCAAAAACTTGATTTCAGTTGAATTTTTCAAGAAAATGAATGGCTCATAATTAATGAAAAACAAAAATAATTAACTTTTCTTTCAAACTTTCCAAAAGATTTATGAATGACACATTCCAATGCATGAAACAACTTTGTCAAATGGACTTGAAAAAAATGGTAAAAATGAAGCACTTTTTGATTTTCCAATGAATGCACCAAGATAAGACTTGATAACAATAACGCTTTCAAATATAAACGGATGAAAAGAAAATATTACTTGCAATACTCTAATCACTTAGAAATTCTCAAGAAAGTAACAAGCACTCCAATGAACTGAAAACACACAAAACACTCAAAATCAACCGGATGCAAACAAAACTAAAGTAAGCAAAACCAAATGATGTGTGCAAAAAGAGGTCTGGAAAAAGATCCAATGTAACGACTAGATTAGATGAGGAGAGGAGGGAATGCAAGGTCGAGTGGATGAAGGTGGGGGATATTAAAGTGTCCACCACTACCAAATCTCAAACTTGTCCAAAATGGGACCCAAAACCAATCCAAACAAAACCAAACACTACCAATGCAAAATCAAGAGATCTCTAGCTAGAAAGTGCAGCACAGAGGAGGTTTGCAAATCAAACAAACTCAAAAGTTGGAGACGAGATAACCCAACAAAAGGATTGACTGCTTGGCGCAGCTTATGGTCAGACTCAGTGTGCCTGTTGCAGGTGGAAAATAGATGGGCTGCGACGATGTCGCAAGATGTAAAACAAAGTTGAGTGCCGATGGATAAGGTTGCAGAGCAACAGATTGCGCTAGGGAGAGGACTTCGCTTTGGCTATGCTACCCAGGTGCGATGAGAGAAATCCCAATGTAAGGATGGAAAGATCTCCAAAAATGAGCAACTAAAAAGTTTGATGATCATACATACAGACTCAAAGGAAGTTAACAGACTCTTCAGAGAGAAGATGTGGTGGTGAAAGAGGCTCAGGAGGCAAATGAGATGGCTTACAAAGAAATTAGAGAAAATGACTTTCAAATTGAAAACTCAAAACAATGCACGTTTATTCCCCAGTATGGTCGCGAAATGTTTTACCAAACAATCTACCGAAAGCAGACTTAAGGCATGATATCCCTAGTTCAATGTGAATCTAGAACAAATTAGACAGAATACAAATCTACCTTCCTAGATGCAATTAGAGATTAAGAGACATGAACATCTTACCTTTCAGATTTGTAGATCTCTTTCTCCCTTGTCTCTCTAGGCTCCACGGTCGTCAGATCCAAAACTGCAAGACCTGTCAGAACATGCAAGAGACAAACAAGCAGTAATAGCACATCTACACAATAATTGATCTAAGTAAACAGTTAAGGAAGTAAACTATAAATATCAATGCATAACAAGACATTTATGGAAAGAGTTTTTGTCACATCCCCATTTTGACCCCCTTTTTCATTAAATCGTAAATGATGTAAATATTGATATTTAATCATGGTGAGGAGCTCAAGGCCAAGGCCCCACCATTGATTTAGCATTTTATGTATCGGCAATTAAAAATAGATGTCTATGGTTCTTGTGCTAGATAGGCACAATGTAAATTAAGACATCGTATAAATACGAATTTTAATGAAAAACCCACAACTAGCTATGCAATGCAACAAAGAGATGGGGGCATGATTCTACAAGGAATAGGGAGGGAAATTATTCAAACCCTTTAGCCAATGATGTTAATCCACGTGTCAATGAGAAAACCCATAAACCACCAACTACCATTTTGGGTTATGGACCCAATCATTTAATTTTTCCAGGAATTGGTTGAGGTAGTTAATGCCTTGGGAATGAAGAGGTATGGCAGCCAATTTCGTGCATGGGCAAGCCATCAACCTGGGAATTCGTATTTTTGCTTTTTGGGCAAGAAAACACCCACGAAATGGGGACCAAAGCCATTCTGAACCCATAGTCTTTCCTCTCTCACGCAGTCTGAACTACTGGGTCTTTCCCCATCACGTTTTTCACCCTTTTTCCTACATTTTCCATGCCTGGGAGCTCGTTTTTGCATTGTACAGCAGCTGGGAGAGAAGGGCCACGATTTGGGACTGTGATGGAGGTCATTTTTGCCCCAAAATGCCCATGGACATTTTTCTGAAAACGATTTCTTCTCTCTAGGGTTGTTCCCCAATTGCCATTTCATTTTTGGGCTTTCCCATGTTTTTATGAATTGGTAGAAATCCCCCTCTTTGGACATCCCATTGAAGAAACGTTTTTCCTCATGCCTAGCAATTGTGGTTTTGCTGTTATGTGCATCCCTATTTTGGTTTGAATCTGTGAGCAAGAGATTTGGAGTGGTAGTGGATAGAATTGGCTTGATAAACCTAGTGGGGAGAATAACCTCTCAAGAAGATCAAGAGGGCTTTGGCTACTTTCCTATGCACACCCTGAGAGCACTAGAAAGGAAGGTATGGCTTGAGGGACTGTGTGGCAGTGAAGAGAATACTTCCTTGTGTTGGGTGTGTAGGCATTGTGAGTGCCAAGCTGAATAGATCTAGGAGGGGTACCCATGGCTCTGTGCTTAAGCTAACTAGCTTAGCAATTCTTCCTTTCCACTTCCTAGCAGCCTGAGAAACCCAACTACTGATTGGCTTGGCTGAATTTGGTGTATGTTTGACTATGTGTGAGTCTGCTGTTCCCTGGTTCCTTGTAGAAATCATGCCTAGCTCGGGGGTGGCAGTTGTATCAAGAGGTTGATAAGCATAACTGGCCTATGGTTGGGTGGAACGTTGCAGATGCATAGCTGGTTGCTTGGGACTACTTTGTTATAAGATAAGTATTCTCTTGTGTTAACTTTGAAATTATTTATTTGATGAATATCTTGAATGTATGATAGAAGTGTAATTGATATTACTTCCGCTGTGTTTTTCTTATAATTATACATTTCCATATGTCTTTTATATTATGTGAATGCTTATTTAATAAGTTCATGGGGCTAGATGCCCGGTTTTAACATCACGATCCTCTCCATCGCACTGGTATGATGGGAGGGGACGTGATAGTTTTGTATTACTGTATAAAAGAGTGGAAATACATAGAAGACTGAGGATTACAACTAAGCCCTAATGTTGCAATATTCCTCCAACAAGCCAAGCCAATGCCTCTAAGGAGAAATGGGTGCCTCAAATGGGATGGATGATGATCTTCCTAAGCTTATTTCACCAGCATATGGATGCTATAGCCTTCCTCCCTTTGGAATGAGAAGGAGCTTCATATATATAGGACTAGGAGGATAGGATAGGTTGAGAAATAGTGGGAGAGGACTAAGGGATCCTCCCAAAGGGTTAGGGAACCGAATGTCAGCTCTCCTATGGGTTAGGGATAGAGATCCAAGTCACACACCTTCGAGAAATGGCTTGAAGATTCCCTTTACGCACTTTAATTGACATTGGCGCAAGTTGCATTAAGACAACCTACGATAATGCATGCTACACAAGATTGACTTGCGACGACCTATACAAATGGGTCAGTATCTCTTCCAATTGAATTCCTAGTCATAGGAACTTCAGGGATGTTTACACCGAGTCTTAAGTAGCAAGATTTAGGTGTAACAGAAACAATTTCCAACCTTGCTCTCTAGTATTCCAAAAAGGTTGGGGCAAATCCACCAAGACCAACACCGCGAAAACTACAACCAAATCTGTGAAACCCCCTCCTCTAGCATGAGCACCCCCCAAATGTGTTTTGTGCAATGTTTCGTGTCACACAACCCACAATTGTCCGCACTTGCTCGAACTTAAAAAGCATATGAAGACATTAAGGGATGACATGAACATTCAAGTTATCCAAGTGCCAGCTCCTCCTCCGAATCCTAACAAGTCGTTGCGCACCAACCAGTCATGTGCGATCTATGGCATCTACAACCATTATTCCCACCATTGTTCCTATGTACCTGAATATCTATTGTTGATCCATGAATTGTGTTAGCTATCTTTAGAATCCTCTATCATAGTCATTGAGGAGATCTGCGCCTTGGAATCCTCTTCCTTTGCCGAGATCAACATTGTTTATATGATCTCCACTGGTGACCCATCCATCCCCTCGCCACCTAATAAAACCTCTTTTGACCTCTCCACACGATACTTTGACAACGATGAAGAAATCCTCGAAGCACTAACTGAACCTGACTTCCCTGGGGATGACATCCATCATCAAGCCTATTTTATTCCCGAGGAATCTACCATAGTTTTGGTCGATCAACTCTCGGTCGAGTTAAATGATTTTATCCATGGCAACGTGGATTGGTTCAAGAACCCCATTCCAGCCCTAGATGCCTTCAAGGAAGGTAATATGGCTAACATCTCTCCCACCATCCAAGTCGATATATCTGTCAAACCTGGTATAGTTGAAAACATCAGGTTAGGCCCATCATGCACTCCCAAAGAAGTAGTTTCCTACAAGAAACTCTTTCAAGAGTTCTGTGATGTCTTCACTTGGTCATATACTGAGATGCCTAGCCTTGACCCTGCCATAGTTGAGCACTGCATTGAAACCTGGCCTGACGTCACCCTTGTCCTCCAGAAACAATGGCCAATACACCCATCCAAAATGCCAATAGTAAAGGTTGAAATTGAAAAACTGCACCAATCCAGGTTCATTTACCCCGTCGCATAAACCTCATGGGTGTCCAACCCGGTTCCGGTTAACAAAAAACAAGGCACCATTAATGTCTATACCGATTTTTGAGATTTGAATCTAGCCTGCCCTAAAGATAACTTTCCTACGACTTTCATTGATCAACTCATCGATGCATGTTCCATCCACGAGGTTCTATGCATGTGCCAACCACGAGGTTCAGCGGGCCATGACGTTTTGCTTTCATGACTTGGTCCATATTATCCTTATCTACTTGTATGATCTCATTGCTCAATCCAAGAAACGTTCAGACCACCAAGACAATCTCCGGCAAGTCTTTCTGCATTGTCTCAAATATAACATTCGCTTGAACCCCCTCAAGTGTGTGTTTTGTGTTCCTACCGTACAATTATTGGGATTCATTGCCTCCCAGAAAGGGATCACTATTGACCCTTTGAAGGTTCAAGCCATTCTTGACCTCCCATCATCACACACATTGCGCTAATTGCAAATCCTTCAAGGCAAGGCCAATTTTCTCTGTTGCTTCATCCCGAACTACACCACGAAAGTTCATGGTTTTCTACTCTTGCTTCAAGCTAATGTCCCCTTTGTTTGGGATGAACAAGCTCAAGCGACTTTCAACACATTGAAACAAGCCAATAATTCTGCTCCCTTGATCTCACCACCAGATTTCTTGAAGGATTTTATCCTTTATGTTTTGGCATCCGAGCATGTCATCTCAGGACTATTGGTTCAGGAAGATAGTGCTCTCCAAGAGTACGTCATATACTATGTGAGTCAAACCTTGTATGAACCACCATTGCACTACCCCCATGAGGAGAAAATGGTCCTTGCCGCCATCTTCTCAGTTCATAAATTACGCGATTACATTCTTATGATTTGAACTACAGTTGTGGCAGACTACAACCCCATGGTCTATCTCTTGACCCACCACCTCATCCAAGGCCGAGTGGCTAAGTGGATTGTTATCCTCTAAGAGTACTACCTTGAATTTGTTACACCCAAAATTACCAAGGCTCTCTCCCTGACACACCTCATGACCGACCTCCCATCTTCGTCAGCGTCAACTTCGATCATGATTGACCTGTCAGATGAACATTTGTTCACTATTTCGTCAGATGACTCGTGGTACAGAGACATACTTGTGT
Source organism: Larix kaempferi (assembly GCA_027924585.1). Classification (NCBI taxonomy): domain Eukaryota; kingdom Viridiplantae; phylum Streptophyta; class Pinopsida; order Pinales; family Pinaceae; genus Larix; species Larix kaempferi. The sequence continues at coordinate 6,641,951 of BSBM01000077.1, forward strand.
ATTTGCGAATGCATAAGTTTATATCTCACCTCAGTCATGATGGTCGACATTGCATACGCCATCAAGTTTCATGATACCTCATCATCGGTGATGTCTTAATTTATCAATGCGGTGTCGACACCATCTTACATGGATGCCTCACACACGACGAGGCCGGGCATGTTTTGAATGAATGTCATAATAGAGCCTGTGGTGGCCATTTCTCTTGAATGGATACTTCCCAAAATCTATCCGCACCGGTTATTTTTGGCTGACCCTTTTTACTGGTTGTATCACGATAGTCAAACACTGCTGCAATTGCCAACTGTTTTCCCCAAGGCACGGATCCCTCCTGCACTGCTCCATCCAGTTATCACCGTCGTCCCTTTCTGTAAATGGGCCATCGACTTTAGGGAGTGCAGTCTGAACTCGAAGAATGGCCATAAGCATATCATTGTGGCTGTCAACTGCTTCACTAAGTGGGCTGATGCTATGCCTACCTTTAATTGCCAAGCTGAAACCATGACACATTTTTTCTTCAACCATGTCATTACATGGTTCGGTGTTCCTGAACAACTCGTGTCTTACCATGACAGACATTTTGAAGAGGCCATTTGGAAGGAATTGTCCACACTTTTGAAGTTTGAACACCAGTATGGCTCCTCCTCCTACCCTTAAATGGATGACCAAGTTGAGTCCGTCAATAAGATTTTGAAAACAATCCTTCAACGTACAGTGGATAAGCACAAGTACAACTAGCACCACATGCTATTTCCAATGCTTTGGGCTTACCGCACCTCCACCAATACTGCGACAGGTTTCACCCCATTCCACTTGGTCCATGGCATGGAGTTTGTTGTCCTCATTGAGTGTGAAATTCCTGCCTTACATATCACTATTGAACTTCTCCTGGATACCTCACCCCTCGAGCAACGCTTAATCTTGTTGGAGAAAGCAGACGAAGATCATCGTTCGGCCTTACAGATGATCAAGGATGCCAAACATCGATCCAAAACTCATTATGACAATCGTGTCCATCCTCTCACCTTCAAAGAGGGTGACCTCATGATTTTTTATGACCAAGCACATGACAAACATCACAAAGGAAAGTTCGAATCCATGTGGCAAGGCCCATATGTTGTCCAAACTTTCCTCGGCAAGGGGGCATACATCCTTGCCGATTCCAAATGACACCCTTTGACCAACCCTTGTAATGGGTTGTACCTCAAAATATTTTACCTGGAAGTCATAGAAGTCGATTCCGCTAGATGGATTGAGAGAAATCAACAATTGTTTTTCTAGGCCCCTCCACACTCCTCCAGCTCTACACAATGAAAATGACACATGGAATGTGGGATCCCCTTTATTTATGGCCCAATTTGGCCCCTTTTCTCTCTTTGACCATTTTGGAGTCCTTCGACCTCCGTTTTTCGTGTCGTTATCCCCGACATATTCAGAATTCAGTGCCTATGATTGTCATGTCCCAAATTTTGCATTGGGTCACAATGGCCTATGTCCATTGGCCATACTCATGAGAGTTTATCAAGTTGATACTAAAGGTCAAATAATTGCCAAGGAGGAAAATTACTAGTTTCCTAGGTTTGGCGTGGAAGCTTTGGGATTTGGAATAAGGGGAATAATAAATTATGTTTGAACATTAGAATGGAATAAATATTTAATAAAGGAGATAAATAAATATATACAAGTGAAAATCAAAGTGGAATTTGATCATGAAGACACATGGAGGAAGTGGGACCCACATATGGCTAGATTTCCCCACTACACTTGGCATCAATCTCTCACCAATTCGAATTTAAGGTGAATGGTAATATACTTGGGGGAGTTCAAAAGGTACTATTAATGGCATGACTCATCCAAGGTCGAAATATAGAGGAAGAGTAACTCCCATGGAAGAGGAAGAGGCAATTTGGAGCTAGTGGGACACTTGGGCTAGATTCCCTAGATCTATAACAACAATGATGAAGATGCTATGACACCTATGACACAAATCAGACCTGAAGGCTTAAATATGACATATATGACATGTTAGAGCTAAAATATCCTCCAATAGGACTCTCAAGGGAGTTAGGGAAGCTAAGATGCTTCCACATGTAATTTGGTGGAAGTGGGAGACTAGGAATTGTTGTACAAGTGGCATTCTTTGGAATCTCTTTCCAACTTGAGTTGGCATGAGTCTCTTGGAAGGAATTCGACCCATGGAGAACATTAGAAGTTTATAAAAGTCATGAACAAATAATAATATAATCTTTTATCATTTGAGAAATTTGCAATTGCATTTGTGAAAAGGGAGAGCTAGTGGATGACTAGTTTCTTGCCTCAACCAATTTCGAGGGTGAAAGATTCCCATCCAAGTTGGTAATTGGAAATTCCATTCAGACATTTCATTTGGAGATTTAATGGAGTCATTTTTTGCAGGTGTAAGCTATAGGGAAGATCATGGTTTCTTCTAATGCATCACATTCTCTCAACCATTTCCAGTTTTGAAGGCATATTCTTGCTCCTTGAGGGAGGGTGTTTTTGGTGAGCTATTGTACTCTTTGGGGGAGATTCTAATGCCCCATTTATGTTGTAATATGAATTAAATACTTTGGTATTAATCTCCAGAAAGTTTCAGGTCTAAATTCGAAGTAGAAATGTATAAATCTCATTTTTAATGAAAGAACAGTGCCATTTCCCCACTACCTTGTTGTGAACCAATGTAATGTTGATGGATTCGAATGGATAAGTAAAATACTGATGGTTTATTTATGAATGGAATGTTATTGATGTATTATACAAGTTTCATGTTCAGTACTCAAGCATTTGAAGTCATTTTACTCAGTTTATTTACATTTGGAGAAGATTTGGTGTCATTTCCCCAAGGGTCGAACTAATGATTTTTTCTATTGTTTGGGAGAATTTTAGAACAGAATTAATAACTAATTAATGGTGCACATGAGACCTTAATAATACCCCTGAGAAATCCCCTACCTATGTTCATAAATTTGAGTGGGTTTGGAGGCATTTGGGAATCCATTTTCAGTATTTACCCCGGGGGGATTTGAACCTCAAATTGCTAGTTAAATTCCATACTTTGTCCAGAATATTAAAAAAATTTGCAAAAGTATTTTTATGGTCATAAATCATCCCTAAACATAATAATCAAGTACAAATATCATTCATACACCTTCCTTGAATATTTGAAGGCATTTGGAGCCAATTTGAGACCTAGAGACCAATACTAGTCAAAGGGAAATTACTAGTAAAGTTCCCTACATTGGCCAGAATCGAAAGAGGATTTGCAGAAGTATTTTAAAGGTCCAAAAGAATCCATGAAACACATATTTATGTTATAACATCATCCATATACCTTCTTAGAATATTTGGGAGCAATTGGAGCAATTTGGAGACGTAGAGCTCAAAACTAGTCAAAGGTCGAACTAGGGGAAAAAAGTAAAAAATTGCCATTTTAATAAAATTCCTAACAAGGGACATTACAGTGGTATCAGAGCATGGTCCTTTCACCTATGGATTAGGTTCATACATTTAAGAATAATTGGAAGCAATATCATACTATTATGAGGAATCCTATGAGTACAATTCTTATGAGGAATATGCAGATGCTTATAAGCAATATGAATCAGAATGTGAATGGTACGAGGAAGAGGTGCCATCATGCAACACTTCTTACAATTTCAGGAGGAATGAAGATTATGATTATGACCCTATGTATGATAAATATGAGGATGTCACACCACCAAAGGATAATGCTATGGATGAGTTACAAAGATGGAGAGCAACATATAAAACCTTGCCCCAACAATATAAAAAATATCAAGAATATCTTGCTTTGAGTAAAAATACACAAAATGTCATGTCTTTTGAGTACTATGCTAAACATATTTTTTCAAATAGACCCAAAAATGAAGATGTGGAGTTAGTGAAGAAAGGTTTATGCCCTTCTTGTAAAGAACCTTGGAGAGAGTATCATATATGTGTGAGTGAAATGAGGGTGAGTGAAAAGCTCAATGAAATATCTGAAGCTTCCACGAAGGCATGCATGTCCTACTTGAGGAGAGTTTTTGGGAATTATTCAAAAAGGGATTCCAAAGATATTGATCCTAGGGAAAACAAGGGGGAAAATGCATCCGCTTGCTTGAAGGAGCAAAAGGAAGAGACATCACAAGAGCATGAAGAAGATTCTATTGAAAATATGGAAGATCATTTCGAGACACCTTCTAGCTTAGACATGAACCAAAGAGCATCTACTGATGGATGCTTAAACTATGAAGGAGTACCTACTGATGGGTGATCACACCTCTATGTTGGTGACATAGAGAACACTTTTGAATGTGTTTCTGGAAGACCAAGTTCCATTAAGCATGATAATGGAGACCTTGTAGTAGTTGAAGAAAAACCAAGATCAACTTCCCCATTGTTGGGTCATGGATTTGTCCATATTTTCATCACCAATCGACATATATTTCATCCGTCTTCTTCATATTATTATGAATTTATCATTCCATTTTCCATCCATTTGCTGTAACTGCACGTAAAATACCATATTACTTCCATTGATGCTTTAGTGGTTAATCATGATTATTTTCCTTTATTTTTGATGAATTGAAGACTATTATACATAATTTTATTGATGATGGTTTGTGGAGTGATTTTCATACAAGCAGCAGTAGAAGTCATGGTTCAAGCCTCCAAAGTTGGCATGAAGATTCACAACATGGTTTCATTCCTAGGATCGATTATGTGTACTTGTGATTTCAATTCGTGCCCAAGTCGAACATGGCAACCTCTAGCTCATGATCAAACGACCTTAACCAAAAACGCATGCCAAATAAGGACACATTGATTTGCGTCGCGATTTGCAGGAAGCAGAAGAAGAATCTCGAAAATATGAGACATGAGTTTTGTGCGTAACGACCTCAATTACCTGACTCATGAGGAACTTGCCAAATAAAGCCATGGTTTAGGATATACAACTGGTTCTCTAAACGTGTAATTCCCAGATTTACTGTTGCGGTCGGTTTTCCAAATTAGCAAATTTTTTGAAACAGATCACAAGTTGGGCATTTGGTTTCTCATTCTCCTAGATCATTTTATGCATAAATATGTAATCATTTTGATGTATTGGGATGGGGAGAGAAAGCAATGTTATGCTGTAGGATTTGATCCGTAACTCTGATGTAATAGTTTCATTCTGATAATACATGCTGATAGTTTCTTAATTCTGGAGTTGTAGACTTTCATTATGGACATCCAACTCTTCTCAGTGGAGGAAGGGCCCTCTTCCCTGAGTAGATGATGATAGTGTTGATTGTAGTTGTGTAGATTTGTTTACCATTTATTTCATGCTTTCTTTCATTGATAGATTTATAGTTGTTGTTATTCATGTTAATTTATTTTGATAGATCATTGGCCAACATAGCATTTCTTTCAGATTTATGCAATAGATCTTGCTTCATTAGAGTTGATTTTGTTTGAAATGTGATTAGATTTACAGTTTGGTTTTATGAATAGGTTTGAGGTTTGATTTATTTTCAAGAAGGTGTGATCTAGTTTACAAAGAGTTTCCATTTCATACCAATAGATCAACAGTGTCAGGTAGAAATTGTGCTTGCATAGATATTGCATGATAGCTTTGAAATAAAAGACTTCCCTGGGTTGATAATTTATGTTCTAGTAGTATTGATTGTTTAATTAATTAAACAATTAATCCAACCAACATTTTGGCGCCATTGTCGGGGAAGTTATCAATGGTGCAAAAGTACATCTGACATTGTTTTGTAGATGCATTATTAAAGTAGAGCATGTAGGTTGCATGATTACTTTTCAGTTTGTTGATTTTTCTTTGAGTGTGTTTTTTTCATTTCTTTGCATTCAGTTTTATTTCTTTTTCAATTTTTGGAGCGTAAATCTTATTATTCCCCTTATTGGTGTTGTAAGCACCACCCATTATACTAACAAATTGACAGGAACATTCAAAGGAGTAGCCTCCAGATAGCACATGAAGAAACTAATGAAAAGATGGCAAGTAAGAAAGATGCAGAAGTTGTTACCTTCGAATTTCCCATCAGAGATTCAGGAGGAGTGGCATCAACGAAAATCATTCCCCCACATGTTCTACCAAATTTTCATGGTTTGGAAAATGAAGATCCTGATGTATTTTTATTTGAATTTGAAGTACTTTGTAGAGGATATGATCGTACTAATGATAAGAAGTTGAATGTGTTTCCCCTTACTCTAAAAGGAACAACCCTTCGATGGTTCATGAGCCTTGGTGGGAATTGTATACAAACTTGGGAAGACATGAAACATGTATTCTTGAAAATGTACCAATATTATTGCAGGGTCAATGAAGATATCTTCGAAATAACACCAGCTGAAGAAGAGAGTTTGGAGGATTACATGGAACGCTTTCAATACAATCTTCAAAGATCCAAACAAAGGAAAATGTGGAAAGAGACCTTGAAAACACTCCTACTTAAAGGAATTCAAGCTGAATCTTTAGAAATACTAAATATGATGGGAACATGTGATGTATTTCAGTTAGAATATGATGATATTTGTGAGTTATGTAGAAGGTATTCAAGAGGAAAATTCAAGAATGGTAAGAATTCTAGTAATCCTTCTTTTCAATCTTTGAAATCTGCTGCAAGAACAAGAGTTATAGGAGTTGAAATCAGTAATTTATTTGAAAATTCTAATGCTGATATCAATGGTTCACTGAATTCACAATTGGGTGTTTTGCAGGTTAAGGAAAAGCATGAGGAATTTGAAGAAATAGTTTTCCCTCGGTGTCAGAAGAAACATCTTGCAATGGATTGTCCTTTGGATAGTCTCACAATTTGTGGCATATGTGACTTGAATCATTCCATAGATTGTTGTCCCTCCCTACCAAGGATGAAAGAAACATATCAAAGAGATCTGGGAGTTGCAGCCAACTTGTTGCAACAGTCATGGCAACTGTGTCCTACATCTATGGTTCAAAACTCTATCCCTCCATTTCCTTACTCTCATACTCAATCATTGAATGTTCATCCACCATGGCAGCTATTGCAGCCTCAATTTAACTCTTACCTACCTTATCCACAAGGTTGGAATGGCCTATCTTATGATCACATGGCCACTTTCCCTCATGTTGCAACACAAATTGATCCTTGAATATCAACCTCACAAACCAATCCTCTACATCAGCCACATCTATCTTCTCATCAAACTCCTTGGTATCCAACATAATTTCCTGTCCAATCCACCCTCCACTCTAACCATAATAAAGCAGAACAATATGCTTACAGTGCTGAACTGCAAAATTTTCCTATATTTCCCTCATGTTCTACCTCACCTACACCGCTGCAAAAATACTGTGCATTATTGCACCAAATCCATATGAGGCCTGAACATGTTTTAAATCCAAGACTTGGAAGTGAAATTTCTTATGATCATCAAAACGTTAACAAGATCAACCAATTTGATGAAAAACAGACATTGGAACCAAAAGCATCCTTCACATCATTAGATTTGAATCTCTTATGCATTCAGGAATATCAGTTTACTAAGAAGCTTCATGGTGTAACATCCATGAGAAATCAAGGGAACAAAGACTATATTGAAGCTTGGTTTCAATCTATAATCGGACTGCCGCATCTTTCCATACTTCACCAATTCTTGGCACCATCATTTCAAGGGAAGTCGATCTCTCATATCCTAGCATTCATAAAGTTATATTTTTTTGTTGGGAGTATGAGAATACTTGAGTCATTTCTTTGAAAGTTGCTCGATTGGAAGTTTTCCTACACTTGAAAAGAATTTGTTATTTCCAAGTAGTGTAGGATATTGTAAATAAATAAAATTGGTAAGATCCCATTCAATTTTTTTCACTTAGGTCTAGGATGCACAGATAGTGTCATTTTATTTTGAATAAGAACTCTTGGACACATGGTGCAGTAAGAGCCACCCATATGACTAATCTCTTGTTTTTCAATAAGTTGGTGAGAGGAAGGAAGCATTGGTGAATGAAGACTCCATTGGAAAATGAGACAAACTATTATGGAACCCTTCAAGCTTGAAACTTATGCAATCATCATGGTATGTGTTTAGTTTTTATTTCTATATAACACATCCAAAAAAATACACAGACTTTATTTCAACATTATATCATTTTTTAAGAGTTGCAGTTGTAGCTGCAACACACTGTGTAAGTCAATCTAGGTACTTAATGCTTGAAATTTTTGGTATGGGTGTGTGTTCTATTTAAATTTACATCATTAAGAACATTCACACCTATTTCGATCACTTTTTGGGAGTCAAATTTCATTTATTGGATTTTTGTGGCATTTCGACTTGAAATTTTTACTGAAACACAGTTGGGATAGTCCATTTTTGGGAGACCAAATGGAATTATTTTTAAAACTTGTTTCATTTATAAGTATCCCTTTGAATCTAGTTTCCAAAATAATTTGAATTTTTGATACTGGGCATCAAACGGAAAATTTATGGTCAAAATACTAACGGGGTGTCAAGTAGGCAGCTTAGGAATAGAGATGGGACAGTCACGTTTTGGATGCCTTATTGGATATATCTTGCAAACCTGTTTCATTGGTATATTCCCATATGAATCTATTTTACAACACAATTTGAATCATTCAATTCTGATATCATATGAAAATTGTATGACCAAAATATCGACTGCCTATCACAAATCTGCATTTTTAAAACTCGGTTTCCTAGACTGTTCATTGGCATAGTTGACCCATCAATTATTTTTGGATTCAAAACTTATTTCACATGGAGACACCTATATGAATCTACTTTCATCTCCAATTGGAATCACATTAATCTGTTATCAAATGAAAACGTTATGCCTAAAATCGTGATTGTTGGTCTAGTCTAGAATTCGAAAAACATCTTGTCATGCAGGTTGTTACTGATCAAATTTGGAGTATCAACACATAGAATTTTTAAAACCTGTTTCTAATGGACATATACCTATGAATTTAATTTCATTTGGATTTTGAGTCACTCAAATTGGACAAGGAACGAAGAAGTTATGATCGAAATACTGTTGGTGAGTCTAGATGGCCATCGCTCTCCCGCAGGTATAAAGTGGATTTTGCTTCTTTCGTTTTTCTTTGGATTTATTTTATAAGTAATTGCTTGTTGTTTTTCTCATAAGTGTTGGGTGAAGAGAGACCAATCATCTCTCTTCTTCCATCATCTCATGTTTTATTGCAGGCAAGTGCTAGGTTTTTGCAGGTCCTTGGAAGAAGAAGGTCAATACATGCATGAGTGACTCTTGAAAACTTTTTCTCAATTTGCAAATAGATTGAGCACATAAAAATGGAGAGATTGATGTGACAATGATACAAAGGATAAATTTTTCGAAGTCAAGTCCCATTGCTACATGCCAATAATCCTTTCATACCAATTGTTCCCAAAAGAAACCTCTCAAGAAGCCAATTGTGCTATGATATATTCATTCACCCTCCTCCTTTCAAAGCTCTAAAAATCCATTCATGTCGAAGTCCCATTTTCCCCTGCTTATGTAGTCAACCTTAACCTTTTTTTTCACTACTACATCATGACTTCACATATACTTTCCACTTCTGAGTTTCATGTTGGTTATGTTTTTCACTATAATTCTTCACAATCATTTATTTGGTACTCGTATTGGATGATGTGGAATTCATTAAGGTTCAACTTCCAATGGTATTGTCCCATCGAATCCAACAAATCATCTGGGATCGAGATTAGAGTTTTATAGTACCCTGAGATCTGCATGAATCAATGGCATATTTCCTTGTTGTTAATCATGGGGATTCATCAATGCCTCTTGATTGACAAATCTTGCAAGTGACTCAACTCCAACACATTCATTTGTACCTGTCAAGATGCACTAAGGTACTTTAGAGCTCACTGTCATCAAAGGTGAGTTGCTTCACATTGGTTAATGACATACATTAATGGTCGGTAATCCAATGATTTATTTCCATGATCGACTTCAGCACATTCATTCGCATGGTAAGAATTGTACCTCGTCTTTGTAGAAGCTAAAGATTATGTGATCTCATGGTTTCAACAGTGACTTGCAGCATCATTTGTTTCAGTCGTTTTGCAATTCCTTTCCATTTTCATTCCAACAGTTGATTTTCAAAATAAGAGAAGGAGTTCTCTGCTTTGGTGGTAGAATTCTTCCTCATCATTTTCCCCAGCATGCATCAGTACATTCATGTCAACCAAGGCATCCACGGAGGTAAAACTTGAGGTAAAATAACATGAGTTTTTTATTTATTAAAGTTTTAGGAAGATGTCATGAAAACCACTATGCATTCTTCATTTATATTTCCAATTTCTATACATTCTTCATTACCTGTCATAATCATACCATCTTTTATCCATTCACTTCCATCATTTCCCACTCAATATTAAACCCTCACCATTCCACTTCATGACACCCAATTCAAGTCCTGCCCAAAATCCGAGCATAAGTAAATGAGTTGTTGCTGCCACACAAGAACCAACATAAAAAAGGGGAGAAGATCATGTTGTGCACTGCCATATCAGCAAGGTGAAAGTCAAAGTTATGGTTTCTTTGGTTCATATCCATGATGTATTATTTCATCTCATGAAAAATGGTCTGCAATTATATTTTCTAGCCTCTTGCTTCATGGTTCTCTCACATGTTACACATCTTCAAAAATTTGTGTTGAGGATTCATTGAAAGGTTACAACATGTGTGTTACATGGATTGCAGTCATACATGTCATAAATCTTTCATGGGCTATGAAGTTAATGGATGTTTCAGGAATGATTACAATGCCAACCATTTCATTAATACATGACCCTCCCATATGAACATCGGGTTTGTCTACACATTCTTCCTGCTTGCTGGTACACATCATTGTTTGGAAGTGGTTTATGTGCTCATAAGATTTACCACAGGAGCATGATAATCGTTCTCTTGGGTAGTAGCATGGTGATTTTGTGGCAACCTCTATTGCAATTATGAGAATATTTTTTGTTGAATACACCAATGCTAATAGAAGGGAGTCGCTATTAAAAGGAAATTGAAACAATCTCTCTACCAAAATTAAAAAAATTTCTATAGTGGCTTGTTTTAGAGGCACTTATAGGGCCCTGTTGTTCTTCTCAACATATTCTAGAGTCCAATCATAAGACAATTCCTTGATTCTACTCTTCAAAAACCTACAACAAAAGAAGCATATACTTCCATAAAACAGAGAATGCATTTAAGAGGTATGTGTCTCTTGGTTTCTAGATTCATACATTGATCAAGAATTGCTGTTATAAACACTTCAATGCTGACATATGATTGGTTCTTTATGAAAAATGGATCTCCATGCCCTAAATCAGATGGTTTATTCATGTGACTTAAATAAATCACATTTCCAGCCTCCCCCTCAGTGCATTGCTTCCCCATATATGGATCATTAATGATTCCTACATTCTCTAATGATCATCTTCAGAATGAAGCAACAACAGAAACAAGATTTAATCACAGAGATTTTAGCAACATAGAACATATAGCAGATCTGGATATGATCATTCTTGATGACAACATGGTCACTATGAGTATTTTCGAGCAGGATGATTCACATATATAACTTGGTTCTCCCATATTATGTGCCTTGGATCATTTTCTTTTGTGTGTGATTGACAGAAAATAAGTTTTCTTGGAACTTTATTGATGGCTTGGTTTTTTAAGATTCTCATTTTTAGTTTGCTATGGGCTTTATGCTTGTTGCAATTAGGTTTCTAGTGCCATATGCTATCATTAATATTTTAATATTATAGCATGGAAACAATTGAGAGGATCTCTTGAACTACTCTAAAGCAATCCTACCACACACTACAATTGAAAAATGGCCATTTTCAACAACAAATAAATTTTATAACAATGGGAAGGATTGATGTGTAGATCAAAACTTGTTTTTTGCCTTGAGGAGTCTCATCACAACATGAATACATGATGTATCATCAGTTTGGGGGAGATGGCTATTTTTAACTTAGCTGGAAACTCATCTCTTCCACGAGGACATGGAAATTATTCAGTTTGGGGGAGAAGAATATTTACCATGCTTGTTGGTTTGCCATTCATATTTGTATTACTCATGCACATTTCATATTTAATGCAGAAATTGAACTGATCATATCTTGCAATTGGTAAGCTAGATATTCATGAAACTTGGACAGAAAATGAATAATATTATGATGAACAAAATTGGTAAGTTTCAGCCCAATCCAATGCACGGTTTTCAAGAAAATGACCACCATCATCTACAACCATTTTTCCTATATCTCGATATCCGTGCATTAGATGAATTTGAGCTTTAAGGAGCAGAAGCATTATGTTAAGAGGAAGATACTCACCAATTTTAAGAAAAAAATACTTCATGGATTGAGAAAAAATGGCCATCATCACCTTCAACCAATTTGCATTTTTCTTGAAATCCGTGATGTGGGTATCTATGATTTTTGGTGTGGAAATGCATTGGACTTGTAGAAACCTGCTTGCAAAATTTCAACCAAACCCAATTTGTATTTTGGGAGATATTAGTTCAGGACGTTTGCTGCAACACTAGTTGTTACTCCACCAATTTGGTCCATTTCCCTATTGTCGCAGCTGCGACTCCGCCAAATCCTTTGCTAAAGCAGCTGCAACACCACTAAATTATTAGCTAAATCCTCCGCTAAGCAGCTGCAACACCGCCAAATTTTTCGCTAAATGGCTGCAACACCACCAAATTTTCTTCTAAATCCTCCGCTAAGCAGCTGCAACACCGCTAAATGGCTGCAACACCGCCAGATTTTCTGCTAAATCCTACGCTAAATGGTTGCAACACCGCCAAATTTTTCGCTAACTTCTCTGCTAAAGTTTTCGCTAAATTTTTTGCTAATTGCTGAAACTCCATCAGATTGCTAGAGATAATTTGAAGGCTATTTTTTTTTAAAGATTATCCTTTGATGAGAAATGCAACAACCATTGTTTGAAGGAGTTTCAAGTATTGTTTGAAAAGAAGCATCATTAGTGGGCAAGCAGATTGGTTTTGGTCATTATACATGGTAAAATGAAAGCAATAGCCAAATGAGTCCTTCTACTTTGGATGCTACACAGGTATTGGGTTGCATGAGGACATGCAACAAGTTCAATTTGGGGGAGATGTTGGGTCACGGATTTGTCCATATTTTCATCACCTATCGACAAATATTCCACTTGTCTTCTTCATATTATTATCCATTTATCATTCCATTTTCCATCCATTTGTTGTAACTGCACGTAAAATACCATATTACTTCCATTGATGCTTTAGTGGTTAATCATGATTATTTTCCTTTATTTTTTATGAATTGAAGACTATTATGCATAATTTTATTGATGATGGTTTGTTGAGTGTTTTTCATACTAACAGTAGTAGCAGTCATGGTTAAAGCCTCCAAAGTTGGCATGAAGATTCACAACATGGTTTCATTCCTAGGATTGATTATGTGTACTTGTGATTTCAATTCGTGCCCAAGTACAACATGGCAGCCTCCAGCTCATGATCAAACGGCCTTAACAAAAAACGCATGCCAGATAAGAACACATTGATTTGTGACATGATTTGCGGGAAGATGAAGAAGAATCTCGAAAATATGAGACATGAATTTTGTGCGTAACGGCCTCAATTACTTGACTTGTGAGGAACTCGCCAAACAAAGCCATGGTTTAGGATATATAGCTAGTTCTATAAGCGTGTAATTCCCATATTTATTGTTGTGGCCATTTTTCCAAATTATCAAATTTGTTGAAACAGATCACAAGTTGGGGATTCGGTTTCTCATTCTCCTGATATCATTTTATGTATAAATATGTAATCATTTTGATGTATTGGGAGGGGGGGAGAAAGCAATGTTATGCTCTAGGATTTGATCCAGAACTCTGATGTAATAGTTTCATTCGGATAATACATGCTAACATTTTTTTAATTCTGGAGTTGTAGACTTTCATTGTGGAGATCCAACTCTACTCAGTGGAGGAAGGGACCTCTTCCCTGAGCAGATGCTGATAGTGTTGATTGTAGTTTTGTAGATTTGTTTATCATTTATTTCATGATTTCTTTCATTGATAGATTTATAGTTGTTTTTATTCATGTTAATTTCGTTTGATAGATCGTTGGCCAACATAACATTTCTTTCAGATTTATGCAATTAGATCTTGCTTCATAAGAGTTGATTTTGTTTGAAGTGTGATTATATTTACAGTTTAGTTTTATGAATAGGTTTGAGGTTTGATTTATTTTCAAGAAGGTGTGATCTAGTTTACAAAGAGTTTCTATTTCATACCAATAGATCAATAGTGTCAAGTAGAAATTGTGCTTGCATAGATATTGCATGATAGCTTTGAAATAAAAGACTTCCTTAGGTTGATAATTTATGTTCTAATAGTATCAACTGTTTAATTAATTAGACAATTGATCCAACCAACACCCATCACCACACGAGCTTCATGAAGTTGGTCCAAGCAAGAATGAAGAATATGAGGAGGTTCATTTGCAAGAGCCTCATTTTCTTGAAGGGTCCTTAAAGATTAATTAAAAGAAGATCCAAGCGTCCCTCAAAATTCTCCATGACACTCATGCATTGGTGTCAAATTCTTGTTGGAGAGCTACTTCACTGGAGGAAACATTCTTCCTTGAAGTCATGGAGAAGATTCAAAGAGCAATGTGCCACATCAAAGGTAGTTTAATGTCTTTTCTTTTTGATAGAAACCATTTGTTTGAGCTTAATGAATTGTTACATGACACATACTTGAAGAATAATGAGGATAATCATAAGTTCACAATTCAAAATGAGCAACTTTTTCCTCCTATGTTTCAGATTGTCAAATGGTAGATTGTTTGGAGGATTCTCATGACATGGTGGATCATGAGAAATGTGGAAATTTGAATTTTCTTGATGTGTTTGAAGATGAACTTGAAGAGATCCAAACACTTTATGTGGTGGAAGAGGAACTTGAATTGTCTCTTGATGAAGGTTATGCAATTTTTAAAGAAGAGCATGATTCCTCTACATTTGAACTAATATACAACAAAGGTTTCACACTTTTGAAGGAGCTGCATGATACTACCCATATGGATCCTTTCCATGATGAAACTTCTACATTTTTTTATTATTTGGGTGAGTTAGTTCATTCTCCTACATCCTACAATTCCATATTTTGCAGCATTAGTCTCAATGAAGTATGGGTGAAAGGGTTCTTTTTGATGATGCCACATGAGGAGTATGGAACTCCTAGATTTACCTTTTATGATGACATGGTTGGAGTACATTCCTATTCACATTTGCAGCAACATCATTTGTTACTTTATGATGATGCACATCTACATGGATGCACCTATGATATGCATTTGAGTCACTTGAAGACTCATGATTTTTCTTGTTCAACACTTGGTTCATTTGATGTTGGAGGAACTTCATCCAAAACTTGGGTGAATAGATTTATGATTGAAGAATATTTTTGTTGGCAGCCACATACTTTGTTACATATTTATGATTGTCACATTCATGGATGTATGGGTGAGACTTCTTTGAGTCCTTTGAAGTCTTCTTGTTTTTTTTGCTCATTATTTCGTTCAAATTTTAGTGGAGATTCTTCATTCACTTCTTGGATGAAGGAATACATGGCTGAACATTTTGATGCAGATCACATCCTTTTGAAGCAGCATTATAGGACATGGGATCCTCACCTATGTCATTGGAGCAGATTTGATGGGTCACTTGAAGATTGTATGCACTTGGAAAATGGTGGTCTACTTACTTGGAGGTATACGCACTTTCATGATTCTTTGATGAAGCACCTCCTTGATGTACATTTTCATTATGTACTTATGTGCTTTGATGATATATATTTTGTGCTCATGATGTTTGGAAGAATGCATACAAGAAAATGGGATCTAGGAATCCTCTTATCTGATGGAATGGGTTGGAGATCACTCTTAATTGTTGGGGTGCAATACAAGCAATGTGACCTTGGAATAATTTTTGTCTCATTGGTTTCAATTTTTTTGGGAAAACAAGCAGTATGGGAGATGGATTTCCCACTTAATAAAGTGGTTTTTATCAGAGTAGTGCAGCATCAAGCATGGTGGTTCCTCTCTAAAATCTTCATAGAAACTCAAAGACTCAAGGTTGGGCAATTCAATGGCAACTTCAAAGAATTATACAGAAAGCAGGTTCTTCAACACCCATGTTTGGAATTGCTTGAGGACAAGCAATTTTGGGAAGGGAGGATTTTTCATGTCCCAAATTTTGTATTGGGTCACAATGGCCTAAGTCCATTGGCCATATTCATGAGAGTTTATCAAATTGATGCTAAAGGTCAAATAATTGCCAAGGAGGAAAATTACTAGTTTCCTAGGTTTGGGGTGGAAGCTTTGGGATTTGGAATAAAGGGGATAATAAATGATGTTTGAACATTAGAATGGCATAAATATTTAATAAAGGAGATAAATAAATATATACAAGTGAAAATCAAAGTGGAATTTGATTATGAAGACACATGGAGGAAGTGAGACCCACATATGGCTAGATTTCCCCACTACACTTGGCATCATTCTCTCACCAATTCGAATTCAAGGTGAATGGTAATATACTTGGGGGAGTTCAAAAGGTATTATTAATGGCATGACTCATCCAAGGTCTAAATATAGAGGAAGAGTAACTCCCATGGAAGAGGAAGAGGCAATTTGGAGCTAGTGGGACATTTGGGCTAGATTCCCTAGCTCTATGACAACAATGATGAAGATGCTATGATATCTATGCCACAAATTAGACATGAAGGCTAACATATGACATATATGACATGTTAGGGCTAAAAATAGCCTCCAATAGGACGCTCAATGGATTTAGGGAAGCTAAGATGATTCCACATGTGATTTGGTGGAAGTGGGAGACTAGGAATTGTTGTACAAGTGACATTCTTTGGAATCTCTTCCCAACTTGAGTTGGCATGAGTCTCTTGGAAGGAATTAGATCCATGGAGGACATAGAATTTTATAAAATTCATGAACAAAGAATAATATCAGTTTTTTTATCATTTGAGAAATTTGCAATTGCATTTGTGAAGAGGGAGAGCTAGTGGATGACTAGTTTCTTGCCTTAGCCAATTTCGAGGGTGAAAGATTCCCATCCAAGTTGAAAATTGGAAAATCCATTCAGAACTTCCATTTGGAGATTTAATGGATTCATTTGTTTCAGGTGTAAGCTATAGGGAAGATCATGGTGTCTTATAATGCATCACATTCTCTCAACCATTTCCAGTTTTGAAGGCATATTCTTGCTCCTTAAGGGAGGATGTTTTTGGTGAGCTATTGTACTCTTTGGGGGATATCAAGTTGAAATTCCAAGTAGAGAGGTATAAATCTCATTTTTAATGAAAGAACAGTGCCATTTCCCCACTACCTTGTTGTGTACCAATGTAATGTTGATGGATTCAAATGGATAAGTAAAATAATGATGGTTTATTGATAAATGGAATGTTATTTATGTATTATACAAGTTTCATGTTCAGTACTCAAGCATTTGAAGTCATTTTACTCAGTTTATTTACATTTGGAGAAGATTTGGTGCCATTTCCCCAAGGGTCGAACTAGTGATTTTTGCTGTTGTTTGGGAGAAGGTTTGAACAGAATTAATAACTGATTAATGGTGCATATGAGACCTTAATAATACCCCCGAGACATCCCCTACCTATTTTTATAAATTCGAGTGGGATTGGAGGCATTTGGGAAGCCATTTTCAATATTTACCCCGGGGGGATTTGAACCTCAAATTGCTAGTTAAATTCCATACTTTGTCCAGAATATTAAACAAGTTTGCAGAAGTATTTTGATGGTCATAAATAATCCCTGAACATAATAATCAAGTAAAAATATCATTCATACACCTTCCTTGAATATTTGAAGGCATTTGGAGCCAGTTTGAGACCTAGAGACCAATACTAGTCAAAGGGAAATTACTAGTAAAGTTCCCTACATTGGCCAGAATCGAAAGAGGATTTGTAGAAGTATTTTAAAGGTCCAAAAGAATCCCTAAAACACATATTTATGTTCTAAAATAATCCATATACCTTCTCAGAATATTTGGGAGCAATTGGAGCAATTTGGAGACCTAGAGCTCAAAACTAGTCAAAGGTCGAACTAGGGAAAAAAAGTGAAAAATTGCCATTTTAATAAAATTCCTAACAAGGGACATTACAATGATGGTGCTTGATATTATTTCTCACTCACTTACCCTTTTTTCAGGTCATTTCTCCTATGCCCCCCAGCCTCGATTTGCATGCCATTAGGTACGTCATCGGCTCTAGTATCTTTTTCCATTTTCTCCATCGTGGATTATTCACGAGCCCTCCGCTCCCTCCATACTGCAGTTATTGCATTACTTTTCCACCATCCATCTACCTGTAAGGAGACCCCATTAATGTTCCACCTCACATTTTTATTGTTCCACTCATACCTTCCCCCTATTTTGAACACTTCCTCCTTGCTTGACTTTCATATCTATCCGGTATATGTTTATCCTTTTTTTGGGCTGAGTATATCACTTACGAAAAATGAACTTAGGGAGTTTCTATTAAGCTCTTTTCTGACTCCTTAAAGAATGAAAATATCATCGAGCAATCTTGCTTCATTTCATGCTCATTAAAGTATCTGAAAGGGCATCTATCTGGTATAAGTTTAACCCTTTTTCGGACATGGTAGACTAATTACGAAAAATGAATACTCTAGTCCCTTCGGCTAGAAGAGTTCTCCATTACATACTTTTATGCTTTTTTCGGGATTTGCGGACTAACACACGAAAAAGACCACCCTCGGAGTCTTCTTATTACTTTCAGAATTTCTAAAATTGAAAGCAAACATGAGCATTCACCATCCTGGGCTCATACAAATCCAAATGATGGTACCATCTTGAGTACACTTCTATCCCTTCTTCAAGCTCCTTAAACCATGAAGAAGGCCCAAACAGTGCCTCTCGACTCCCCAATAGATCACATCTGGTCCTCCCATTATGGAATCATCCCCAGTATGTTTTCCTTTGTTCAGAGTATTCTCCGATTTGCCACCCTTGGATTTTCTTGATATTACTCATCAGGTCCCCTCCTCCAATTGCAGTCATAGTCCCTGATCCCTTAAGCTATGGTCCCCTTCCCTCGATGTCAGTTTCATATGCTACCAAGTTATCCCTGTCGTCATACTCTAAACAAAGGAATTTTGAGTCCCACAGCTCTACGGCCCTCGTATCCCCCCATAGTGTCTCAGCCTTACCCTCAGTACTACCACATTTCGGTTGTACACCTCCCACTCCTATCAAGGAACCATCATTGCATTGGTAGTTGTATATTTCCCTTTGTCGACGCCACCACATCTATTCCAAAGGATAGACCCAGATGTCGTTGTACCTTGGAATCATCTTCATCGATGGTGAGTGCCTATGGACCATATGCAAGGAGTGCTTAGTGCCTCTTAGAATGGTTTCTTCTCATGTGCTCGACTCTAGCTCCATCATCGCACCATTGATATTCGTACATGGTATTGGTCCCTTCAGTTATTGGTCAAATACCCTAGATGTCCCCTGACTCTAGCACATTGAGAGTCTATTCAGAAAACCCTTGTTGTATGTTCCCGTGGATATCCGAGCTGTGTTGGCGACAATGTTTGGAAGCCCTTCATTTCTAGTTATAGGCCTTGTAGTTTGTATGAAGCACTTGTTCTAGTCTCCAACCAGTCTCTGCTCTCTGCCACCACAATGCTCACCCCCTTGGAAAACACAAGCTCCTATGATGTCTATTGGCCATACGATGAGATCCTACCCTCACACATCAGGGGGGAAATCCATTGACACCAAAATTTGACCACCTAGCTCATCCCCTAAGTCACATAACCCTAATAACAACATTTAAGGTAGGGATGTGTCTACACTTAATTGACTATGTTATTATGAAGTGGTGATGTTCAACGTTAGAAATGAACAATTATCTAACATTTCCTAATATCTTAAACCAATTATGTAGCATTTCCTAAGATCTTTAAACCATTATGAATTCAAAATAAACTTGAGAAGAAAAACTTAAACACATGAATGGAAGGAGAATTGAATTGATTAATTTTATGCCAAAGAAGAAAAGATACTTACATACAATCTTGCTTGAGATGCATCCATCCTCCCTTGCTTTGAGCTATCCTTCTCCATCCTTTCCTTTGATGAAGATGAGCTCTCCAATCCTCCAAATTTCCCCAACATTCCTTTTCTCTTCCTTTTCCCTCCTTTACCATGTCCCAAATTCCTTTGTTTTATAGTATTGGGAAATGGGATCTCAAGTTTCATCTTTCAATGTGGGATAATCCCTTTCTTGATTTTTTGATTCTTTTTACTCAAAAACCTATTTTCCATAGTATTTTCAGGCTTTTGTCACAAATTCAGAATTCTCAAGCACAATTAATTCAATCTTGTGCATTTCTTCTCATTGTTGACTGGTGGAGCTTAGATTTGAGCCATCAATTGAGCAATTCAATCACTGAGCGTTATCTCTTTGGGCTACCTTTTTCTTCATTCAATCCTTCTAATCATGGAAGTAGTGATTAGATAAGAGATGATTGTTCTCTTATGTACTTGTGTTCCGACTTCATGTTGCGGGAGCATAATAAAATGTGTTTCTACCTTACACTTTGTTAAGGGTGTTAATTTGATTGTTAATAGATGCCCCCTAATGTGTGAGGTCCGAAGCAGAGCTAAGGGCCAAAATACATTATCGAAATTGATACTCTTTATTGATCAAAGAAAGGATGATAAAGGATTAGCTCATGGGTGCAAGATTCAGGGAAACACTTGCAAGTCAAACATAACAATTTCTCAAATATATAATATCTTCCTGAGGCAGGCATACCCATGCTTAGTAGTAAACAAGCATGGCCACGAACAATACATAGTGGATCCATGTCAAAAGTAAATTTTTTCAGAAGTGTAAACATGCACTTCGATGAGTGCGAGAACAAGTTCTTTATCGAACTTCTGACATGGTAGTCTAATCTTGCGCATCTAGGGCAACGCATCGATGAGTGATACAAATTTTTTTCCCAAGGTCTTCAATAAAAATCGATGATAGTACAAGTTTATATCATGCGAATAATTGAACTGATGTCAAGCATAATAAAACACCATCTGATTACCGGTCATTGGTGTATATTGTTAATCGATGCAAAGAGACCCATCGATAAGGTACTAAGTACAAACTAGCAAGTACGAATAGATGTTCTAAAGTTGAAGACTTATAGAATCAAATAATCAGGGGTCATTGATGTATACCCACTATCATTTACGAGGAAACCTACCACTAATGACTGCAAGATCCAACGTACTCCTAGGTTTCTAGATCTATTACCTAGATGGGGATTTGGTGTCTATAGGAATAGATCCATCAGAAGGAGGGCATTAGTGCATCCCAAATCAATTGATACAAAACACAGATCAATAGTCTTATATAATTTGGTAGAATTGCGAGATCCAACACTATATACTAACACAAGGAAGGTCAACATGATTGGTCAGGAATATTTGAGGAATGGCCGACACAGTTTGAACTTCCCTTGAACACATAACATGACACAAATTGACACTTGGAAACATAGGAATCAAATAACCGAACTTAATGAAATCCTCCAATTCCAGATGCATTAACGAAATCTCCATTAGTGATGGGAAGGATAACCCATCAGTGGAGATCTGTTCAAAATAATGGTATAGTTTCCAAAGGCAAATGTAGATGGCGTAATGATGGAAGATACCAAATTATGTGCCGTGTTCAAGGGCGACAAGGATTGACTATTTCCATTTTCTTCAAGGATATAATATGCAATGATTCAATTCTCTATCTTTTTTGGATTTTTGTGTTTTCCAAATTTTAACCTTTTTCATTTATCAGCTTGAAAAAGGAATAAAGCATGCTATGATACATTAGAGGAAAGGAGTGTCAAGGGAATGCACCTATATTTCAAGGCCATGGGTCAGGCCAAGGAAAAGGTACATATTGCAAACAAGGGCTGAGCTAGTTATGTACACTCTTATGGGTGTTTCCTCCATGGGTATTGTTAAATTTTTTATAATTTCATTCAATAGGATCACTAAGAGAATAACATGCACAACATAACAATCACAAGAGACAATGGACACAAAGCATTTCACCGGGAAAAACCAAGAAGGTGAAAAACCCTGCAACTTCCTCAGAGATAGAATAAGCACCAATACAAAGATCAAACCCCAAAAGATAGATGTCTTCCGCAACGACTCCTCCTCCACTTGTGCGCACTCCTCTCTCTCAACTATGTGAGTTGGTTGAGTGAGTGAATGAGTAAAATGAAAGAGACAAACTCTCTATTTATACAACAACTTAACCTTCTTTTAACCCTAACTGGGATGACTTACTAAGGAAGCCTAATAACCCATCCACATGACTCATACAGGGCTGACCCCATCAAGGTGGTCTAATAACCCATCAAATACAAATGACGACACTTACAATGTAACTTGTGACACTTGCAAATACAAATGATGACACTTCCAATCAAAGGAATAATACATCTCCATTGGGGATACAATAAAGTACAAATTTAATACATGCAATATACAAGTGAATATCTTCTGAAGTTACAAATACATCAACACTCCCTCTTAACTAGGAAGGTATTCTCTTGACATAAGTCATCAATACACATCGGCACAAGTCTTCAATTCTGGAGCTGGATCATCGTCACTGGATCACGGAGCATCATCGTCATTGCTGCTATACTCATCATCTCGATCACTGGTGCTATCTCTCAATTCTTCTCGTCATAGGAAGTTCTACAGAGAGAGCCTTTTTTCATGTTGGTTGTAGTCCTAGCCTCCTATAGGTCTTCATCATCTCTGGCCATCCTGTGAAATTCTCAGGGCTGATTATGTGTGTCAACAAAACCTCGAAAGAGAATCCAGGGAATTTTACAAGCTTACTGCTCAACCTATCGGATCTCCCAGGATCTTTTACATGTGACCTTCACAAAACCTTAAAATAGTTTCGTTCAACCTGCAAGATCTCTAAAGAGCATCCCAGGATCTTTTATGTGCCTAGCATAACCTGTCCGGATCTCTAGGATCTTTTATATGTGAACTTGCAAAACCTTAAAAGAGAGTCTTGCATCCTGCAAGATCTCTAAAGAGAATCCCAGGATATTTTACGTGCCTAGCACAACCTGTCCAGATCTCCAGGATCTTTTACATGTGACCCTTTCAAAACCTTAAAAGAGTGTCTTGCATCCTGCAAGATCTCTAAAGAGCATCCCAGGATATTTTACGTGCCTAGCACAACCTGTCTGGATCTCCAGGATCTTTTACATGCACTTGCACAACCTGTCCATGTCCACAAAGTATCGACCTGATACTCATGATCATACTGATCATCATCATACATAGCATCAACCTGATGCATGTCATCATCAAATGATCATCCTGATCATCATCATATAGTACATCATCCTGATGCACATCATCATCACATGATCATACTGATCACATCATCATACGTAGCATCATCTTGTTGCATGTCATCATGAGAATTTGTCCTGATGCTCATCACACAACACTTACATCCACATCCATGGGAAGGATCCTCCTATCACCATGCTTAGAATGTCTCCTACAAATGTGTACCATCACTTCCTCCTCGAAGTATCTTCTATCTGAAGAACACCAAGCCTCTCTCTCAAGTACTCGAACTTCACCCTGGTTAGTGGTTTGGTCAACACATCTTCCATCAGCTCGTCCGTCGCAACATACAGGAGCTTCACTGCTCCTCTCTACACCATATCCATGATATAGTGATACTTGATCTCGATGTGCTTCAACCTGTCATGGAACACCAGTTTCTCAGACAGCTTCACACAACTCTGGTTGTCATAGAAGATAAAGGTAGCATCCAATTGGAGATCAAATAAATCAAACAACAGCTTCCTTAGCCATACTGCCTCACAACTGGCCGAACAAGCTACGACATACTCTGCTTCAACTGTACTCAGTGCTACGCAGGACTGCTTCCTACTAAACCAAGAGATCACACCTGATCCCATACTGAAGCAGCACCCCGAAGTGCTCTTCCAACCTGCAACACTGCCTTCCCAATCTGAATCAACATAACCGTCTAGGTTAAAATTTTGATTCACATCATACTTGAGCCCATAGTCAACCGTACCCTTCAGGTACCTCAGAATATGCTTTACAACAATCAGGTGAACATGTCTAGGATCCATCAGGAACTGGCTTAATGTGTTCACCTCAAAGAAAATATCTGGTCTCGTGTTCGCCAAGTACATCAAGGACCCAATCATTTGACGATACATCGTGGCATCAACTGACTTTGATGAAGCATCACTCAATAGCTTCAGGTTCGATTCCATAGGTGTGGCCATGGCCTTGCAGTCCATCATCTCGAACCGCTTCAGTATCTCTACTGCATACTTCCCTTGTCCAAGGAATATTCCATATGCACTCTACCACACCTCCATACCTAGAAAGTAATGCATCATACCCAAGTCCTTCATCTCGAACTCGACAGCAAGCTTCCTATTCGTGTCGACAATCAACCTATCCTCACCTGTCACAAACAGGTCATCCACATATAGTAGAAGTATCATTAGATTGCCTTTGTCAACCTTGTAGTAAAGGTTGGAATCCACTTTACTCTTGGAAAAGCCCAAACTGGACAGGAAGCTGTCTATCCTTCCGCACCAAGTCCTGGGTGCTTGCTTCAATCCATACAAGGCTTTCTTCAATCTACACACCTATGATTCCATGTCATGTGTTTCAAAACTAAGTGGATGCTCCACATACACTTCCTCTTCGACTACACCATTCAAGAAAGCTGTCTTGACATACATCTGGTGTATCTTCCACTTCATCACTGCAGCTAGAGCAAAGACTGTTCTGATAGAAGTGTATCTAGCTACAGGTGCAAAAGTTTCTTCATAATCTATCCCTTCTTTCTGGGATAAGCCACGAGCCACAAACCTTGCCTTGTATTTTTTAATGCTACCATCTGCAACATGCTTGATCTTGTAGATCCACTTGGAAGTCATAATAGACTTTCCTTCTAGTCTTGGGACCACATCCCAAACATCATTCTTCATGATTGACTGGTATTCCTTGACCATGGCATACTTCCATTCTTTATTTTTTGTTGTTTCTTCATAACTGGAATGTTCTTTGTTCATTATGTCACATAGTAATGCTATATAGATGGTGTGTGACCTTGTCCTTTTTCTTTCTCAGTGTTCCTTTTCTGGAACACCATACCTTTCTGCATCTTGAATGAGATCTCTAGCCCATGTTGGTTTCCTCTTGTGAGAGTTCTTCTCACGGGGTGGATCTACAGGTTCTTGTGGATCTTCTATTTCACTATCCTCTTCTGGAATTGCTTCATTCATGGTGGTGTCTAGTGTTCTGGGTATTCTTGGTTCTTCATTGTCTTCAACAGGTGTCTTCCTCAATTTGATGTATGCTGAGTTTTCATCAAAAGTTACATCCCTGCTGATGTCAATCTTCTTGAACCCTGTAAAGTAGATTCTGTATGCCTTCGATATCTCACTGTAACCCACAAATATGCCCTTCTTTCCTGAAGGATCTAACTTTGTCCTCTTTTCTTTTGGAATGTGTGTGTATACTGGACAGCCAAATATCCTGAGATGGCTAACTTCTGGTTTCTTACTAGAGAAAACTTCTTATGGTGTCTTCTTGTCAAGTATCCTGTGTGGTGCTCTATTTTGCACATATACAGTTGTCCTTGATGCTTCTACCCATAGGTGCATAGGCAGATCTTGGTCATGAAGCATTTCTCATGCTACTTCCATGATAGTTCTATTCTTCCTTTCCGCAACCCCATTCTATTGTGGATTGTAAGGAGTAGTCAACTCCCTCTTAATCCCTGAATCACTTCATAACTTCTTGAAGTCTCCTAAAGTTAATTCTCCACTATTGTCAGATCTAAAGGTCTTGATCTTTTTATCATTTTGATTTTGTATCAAGGCTTTGAATTCCTTGAACTTATCAAACACTTCATCTTTGTTCTTCAAGAAATAAACCCAAGTCTTCCTAGAGAAATCATCAATGAAGAAAACATAATATACACACCCACTCAGAGAACTGGATGACATCAGAGTGGATAATCTCCAAGATTCCTTTTGCCTTGCTGTCACTACTTGGAAATGACTTCTTTGTGTTCTTTCCTTTTGCACATCCTTTGCAAACCCCTTCATGCTTTGACTGGATTTCAGAAATACCTTCTACAACTTTGCTTGCAATTGGTAGTGCTCTATAGTGCATATGTGCAATCTTCTATGCCAAAGTTCAATTGGCTCCATGGATTCATGTACCATGGCATGTTCAGGTTGTCCCTTCAATTTGTACAATCCTCCCTCTTGCTCTCCAATCACTACTGCATCATCTATAGTCTTACCTTTTGGCCACATGAGTACTTGGCCATTCACAAATGCAACTCTCATCCCCTTTGCATCCAAAGATGATATGGAGAGAAGGTTCTTCTTGAGTCCAGGTACACATAGAACATCTTTCATCTTTAAAGACTTCCTAGAGTCTAGTTTGTAGGAGGCTTCACCACTTCCTTTTATAGGGTATTGATAGTCATCCCCAAGTTTCACCTTATGAGGTGACTCATGCTCAGATAGGTCCATAAAAGATTCTTTAAATCCCGTCATGTGTTTGGATTCCCCACTATCAATAAGCCAATCATTACACCTATGTGAAATAGTACCTGTGAGAGCAGAGATTAGAACATATTCTTCGTCACTTGAAGAATCTTCACTTTCTTCCCTAGTCTTCTTTCTGGGAGGTTCATCATCCTCAATAACATGAGCATGATATCTCTTGTTGTTGTTGTTGTTGAAGTCTTGATTATTCTTGGGACATTCTGAGGCATAGTGTCCTTTCTCATGACAAGAGTAGCATCTAATGCGAGAGACATCTTTCTTCTTTTGATGGAAGTGAGAAGATTTCTTATGATGATATTTATCCCTCTTGAACTTACCTTTCTTGGTGTGTACTGTTAGATCTTGGTCTTCACTTCTTCTCTTCTCTTCTCAATCCACAAGCCTAGATTCTTCTTGTGAGCATTCCTCCCATAGTCTACTGAAGGAGATCAATTTATTTCTTGCACAAATACCTTGGATGAAGGAGTCTCATGACCTAGGTAGGCCATTCAATGTGGTCATTACAATTTCTCCATTATCTACTAATTCATCCATAGCTTCAAGTTTTTCTTTGATTTGAGAGACCTTAGAGAAGTAATATTGGATGGTCTCTCCATTCTAGATCTTTACCCCTTTCAATTAGTTCCGCAGAGTAATATTCTGATTTATGTTCTTTCCTTCAAACAACTTGGTCAAGGAGTCAAACATCTCCTTAGGTGTCTTTAGAGAAGACACATGGGGTATAAGATGGCCTTTGATAGAATCAGGAATGATTCTCTTAGACTTGACCAGGTTCTTCTTGTGTATGGCCTTAGCCTCATCTCCCTCTAGAACTAGAACCTCTTCATTTATGTAGGTGTCCAATTCATTCTCTTCTAGGATTAACCCAATCCTATACTTCCATGCTCGAAAGTTATCAACCCCTTCAATATTATCCTCAAGCTTGGTGTGGTGAGACATTTTAATGAGAAACTCAAATGGAAATAAAATATTTAGGTCTTACCACTTAAATGCTGAGAACTGGATGAGCAAGCTGGTGTGGAGATTCCAAAAATTGACCTTCTAGAATTGACTGTAATGTTTCTGGTGTAAATTAGACATTTTGGATCTTCAAGGTCTGAAACTTTGGCCTATTGTAGCCTGTCCTATTATCTTTCCAACCCTATAGGTTTGAGCTCAAATGTATTCTCCATGAGAGAGATATTCCAATTGTCGCAATGTGACCTATTTATGGGATAAAAGAGGATAGCGAACTTGTACGGAGTGACATGTGTCACTGGTTCAACTTCGGCCTCTAAAACTTGAACCTGTGAAACTAAAGTCTGTGCTCTTACTAAATTTTTTTATAGAATTTCATTTGGAGCTTCCTATCCCAAGTTGTGACTTTTTTCCCTAGGTCACATGTTAATGATTGAGATCTGGAAGAGGCAAAAACCCTAAATTGTACTGATCATAAAACACAAAGTACAATGAATCAGATGTTGAGCTTTAGACACAAGGTACAAGGGGATGTTATCTTCGTCCTGTAAAATTTACAGGTCCTGAACCTTCATAGAAATTGATTTATCGCAAAAGTGCCAATATGACTAGGTTTTGCTATGCAAAGTCCTTCTCTAGCCTAGCCAATTCTTTCCTTTGATGAACTGTGGAGAGAAAACCCAAAAATCGAGAAGCCCTAGCTTCAGCAGCTGCACAATGTCTTCCTCTTAGGTCAACTCTGATACCATGTTAAATTTTCGATAATTTCATTCAATAGGATCACTAAGAGAATAACATGCACAACATAACAATCATAAGAGACAATGGACACAAAGCATTTCACCAGGGAAAACCAAGAAGGTGAAAAACCCCACAACTTCCTCAGAGATAGAATAAGCACCAATACAAAGATCACAAAGATCAAATCCCAAAAGATAGATGTCTTCCACAGCGACTCCTCCTCCACTTGTGCGCACTCCTCTCTCTCAACTATGCGAGTTGGATGAGTGAGTGAATGAGTAAAATGAGAGAGACATACTCTCTATTTATACAACAACTTAACCTTCCTTTAACCCTAGCTGGGTTGAATTCCTAAGGAATCCTAATAACCCATCCACATGACTCATATAGGGCCAACCCCACCAAGGTGGTCTAATAACCCATCAAATACAAATGATGACACTTATAATGTAACTTGTGACACTTGCAAATACAAATGATGACACTTCCAATCGGAGGAATCATACATCTCCGTTGGGGATACAATATGTTAAATTTTGAGCATTAATTCACAATACTCTAGGATCTTTACTGAGAGAATAACATGTACAGTATATCAATGCATAACAATCACAATAAGCGTGACAAGTATCACAAGAATCAAAAGCATGAGAGACAAGAGACATGGAGTTTCCATGGGGAAAACCCTAAGGTGAAAAACCTCACAACTTCCTCAGAGATAGAGAGAGCAATGGCTCAACCAAAGTACAACCAAAATACATTGAGATAGTCTCCTAGTAGCAGATGATCCTCCTCCTCTCTAGTGCGCCACTTTCTGAGTGAGAGAAGTATGAGCTTCCGAGTGATCCAAATAGAGATCTCCCGATCTATATTTATACTAGTCTGTTTTCCCAGTTACACTATGGGGCCTGTTATCTCCAGCTTTTCCCATCAAAATTTTGGATTCTAGCAGCATTGAAATTATGATTTTTCGGGCAAGGGTTTTGTAACCAATATTTGGTCCCAAGTGAAAGTTCCCACCAACTGTTACTCTCAAAGCATTCATAAGTCGACCAAGCCAATTGTCAAGCGCCCAAGAGGGCAGGTTTCAAGTGTGCCAAGGGAGGAGCTCATGATGGAGCCCAACATGCACAATGATATGCAGATCGAAGAGCATGCCAATGCTAGCCAAGTTTCTGATGTAATGACAAATATAAAAATAAATGATGAAATAGCTCCAAGTACTACAAATCGATGCCTCAAAGAATGCCAAAAGCATCCAAATACTGTATGCTACAATTGTCTAAAGTGTCTACAGGAAGGGTTGTATTTATTAAGATAAGATAAACATGATTTCGATGCTTTAGATGTCACCAAAATTTGATTTGAAGCTGCTATTTTGGGTATTTCCACAACTGAACTGGAAATAGAGTAACATGCCGTGATTGAAGTTTAAAGGAGGGACTTGCAGTTTCTAGAGATCAGGAATTCTTGTCTGACATGGGCATTCGTTCTGTTAAATGGATTATAGATGTTGTGAAGCTGTCAATTTCCTCGGGATGTTGGCCCCATGTCTTACCCTGCACGTCCATATTCATATATTAAGATGGATAATTTCTATATTGTAATGGTGTATAAGAAGGATGCAGAGGATGTAAACTTGGTGAAATCAAGTTTTGGTAATGTTGCAAAAGTAAAGGGGATCGATTCATGCAAAACAAAGGAGCACCACAGGTTTTAAAGATTACACAACTCGTGGACATGAGCAATTCATATATATATTGAGGTCAAATGAATCGAATACTTCCAAGGATTCATAAAAACTCATTGTTCAGCTTTGCAAATCAATCAAGCATCCAACATCACACGAGGGCACCAAGGTAGCCGCAGGTTCATCAAATAAAAGGTACTGGCAGAGTTGAAGAACCCCAAAAAGCCCTCATGTGTTGAGATAATACTCAAGCATCAAACATAAAATATTTAAAGGTCTCCCAAGGGTTTAAACAACACTCAACCTTGCCGAATTCCAGGGAAGAGGACAATAAATTGTATGATGCTAAGTCGTGAGTAAATTCAATATATCAAAGAGCGCAATGGAAGAACACTGACCAAGGGAAACATTCAAAAGGAGTTTGAGGGAAAAAGCAGACTGAATGTATACTCTGGATTGTATTTGTCAAACAAACAATTGATGAGGCTAATAAGTTTTGAGACTGATAGCATTTTATAAAGCTTGAAGTTCTCTAGTTCTGGAATCCGAGGAAAAATTTGAAGACTTATGGTGGCAAATTTGTAGATGTATTTCTTTTAAAGAGACCCGAATCTTGAAGTAATATTCAATGCACACTTGGTAATTTCTCACTCCATTTCAACGTGGCAAAGCATCCGATGATAGAGAGAATAGATAATGTCAAGGTGAGAGTTTTAGCATTTGGTGATTTCAGGTGTCAGGGTACCTGATATTAAATGATAATCACTCGAAATTCAAGATTTCAGTTTAACAATTACAAGTTATTTCCAGATTTTAAAAAACAGTCAGTTAGAAGATAAAGCATGTCATGAATATGTGGCAATCAAGCATAGCATTTATAGCGCTTGATCCCAACAATCCCGAATTGTCTGGCAACCGATTCAAGATTATTTCTACTTTTAGTTTATTGTTAGAATTATATTCCAAAAAAACTTGTAACTGTTAATAGGATAGTAATTGTATAAATTCTATGATTTGCAATAGAGATGGGGGGTGGAGTTCCAGCCGAGGCTGAGAGGGTTATGGAAAATCAGACTTTGAACTAGTTTGTAGGCATGTATGAAGTTTCTTATGAAGTGACTGTTTATGAATTAAAATATGATCTTTGAGCCTATCTTGTTTTAATCTATGAAGTATATGCTATCAATATTCTGTCTAAACATGGTCTAAATTTCATGTTGTGATTATTCTGAATAGTATACAACTATGCCCCAATTGTGAAATGCCATCTGAGCTCTTATAGTCATAGGTTTATGATCACAATCATCTTTCTGTTTTTATTTATATATTGGAATCATCCCTATCTTCTGGTTTTTAAATATCCAACTTAACTCATATCTTCATCTACCACAAGAACATCATCAAAATTACTGAGTAGATGTCTGATATCTACCAGCTAAGATTTCCTTAAGCTTGACCCTAGCAGTCAAGTTCAACTTTATGGATTTAAAAAAAACTTCTGCATATGCAAAAAATTCAATTGCTAATCAAAAAATTCTGGATTTGAAAAGTAATTTCATCCCAAAGGGACTTGTTCCCCTAGAGAGATTGTTCTCAAAGAATGATACACTGTTAAAGAACAATTTTCAGACCACTGAAGAAAATGTTATCAGCTGTAATATTGGGTCTACAGTAGAGCCTAGGATGGTCAAGATTTCTACGAAATTATTAGAAAAAGAAAGAGAGATGTATATCACCTTGTTGAAGGCATTCATAGATATCTTTACTTGGTCTTATGAAGATCTTAAAACTTATGACACCAATGTTATCCAGCATAAGATCCCACTGAAGCCAAATACTAATCCCTCTAAACAAAAACTCAGAAGGCTTAATCCAGCACTGTTGTCTATCATTGAGAAAGAAGTGAAAAAATTATTAGATGCTAAAATCATAGTTCCTCTTAGATATTCATCCTGGGTGGAAAATCTTGTGCTAGTGCGCAAGAAAAATGGAGAAATAAGGCTGTGTGTAGACTTTCGTAATTTAAACAGATCATGCCTTAAAGATAACTATTCACTGCCTAAGATAGATCAGATTTTGCAAAAAGTGGTAAATGCAGAAAGAATTTCCATGATTGATGGTTTCTCTGGTTATAACCAGATTGCAATTCAGCCGGAGGATAGAGAGAAGACAGCTTTTACAACCCCCTGGGGTACATTCATGTATGACAAAATGCCTTTCGGGATAATGAATGCAGGTGCCACATTTCAAAGAGCAATGGAAATAGCATTTGTATGTGAGAATGAAAAGTTTGTGGTCATTTATCAAGATGATATCGCAATCTTTTCTAAATCTGATGAAGAGCATTTGAAACATCTGAAGCAAACTTTTATGAAATGCAGACGATTTGGCCTGCCATTGAACCCAAAAAAGTCTCACTTTGCTATGACAGAAGGTAAGTTATTGGGTCACATAGTTTCTTCTTATGGGATTAAAATAGACCCGGAAAGAGTGAAAGCTATTTTAAAGATTGCTATTGCTAGAAATAAAAAAGAAATTCAGTCTTTCATAGGAAAAATCAATTTTTTGAGGTGGTTTATCCCTAATTTTGCTGAAACTATTAAGTATATTATTGAAATGCTCAGGAAGGATAGGGAGGTAAGATGGTCTGAGCAAGCCAAACAATCATTTGAGAAAATTAAGCAGGCACTGGTAGAAGCCCCTATGCTAGTAGCCCCTGATTACACCAAAGATTTTGCAATCTTTTCATTTGCATCAGAAGAAACAATTACTTTTGTTTTGTTGTAGAAAAACTTTGATGGATTAGAGCAGCCCATCTCACTTTTCAGTAAAACATTAAGAGATTCAGAGCTGAAATACACTAGTATGGAGAAACAGGCCTATGCCTTGTTGAAGGCACTTAAATTTTTTAGAATATATGTACTCCGTTCTAAAGTTTTAGCTTATGTGCCTAATTCATCTATGAAGGATATTCTAGTACAGCCGGACAATGAAGGAAAAAGGGGCAGATGGATTGCAAAGGTTATGGAATATGATGTGGAAATTAAGCCCACTAAATTGCTAAAGTGTCAGGGCTTAGCCAAACTTCTTTCTGAGTCTAATTGCCAAATACTGGATCTACATATGATGGCAAAAAATGCAGAACAAGGTGAAGAACAAATTCATAGCAGGTATTATGACTGTCCCTGGTATGCCAAAATAGTATATTTTCTGTTGCAGTTATAGTGTCCCCCAGAATTAAGCAAAAATGAATGCAGATCCATAAAATTGAAAGATATCAAGATGTGTTGATTGACCAAGTATTGTACTGGAAGGATCTTGGAGGGATACTTTTGATATGTTTAGATGAAACAAAAGCTAATACTATTACTGAATAATTACATGCCGGTGTATGTGGAGGACATAAATATTGGAAGGCAACAACCTTCAAAATTTTGAGAGCTGGGTATTACTGGCCCACTCTTTTCACTGATGTATACCAGCAGACTAGGGCTTGTGAAAAATGTCAAAAATTCACAGGCAAACATCAGTTACAGTCATTAGCCTTGAAGCCTATCTCAATAGATGCTCCCTTCCAACAGTGGGGTCTGGATTTTATAGGTGAAATTCATCCTCCATCTAGTGGCCAACATAGGTGGATCTTAACTGCAACAGATTTTTTCACCAAATGGGTAGAAGCCATCCTTACCAGAAGAGCCACAGACCAAATTATCATTAATTTCCTGCAAGAAAATATTCTCAGTAGATTTGGGTGCCCTACAAAATTGCTTACTGATAATGCCCCTGCATTCAAATCCAAAAATATGATAAAATTTGTTGTAGACTATAACATTTCCTTGAGACAATCTACACCTTATTACCCCTAGGGCAATGGACTAGCAGAGTCCAGCAATAAAAGTACTGTAAATAGCATCAAGAAAATGTTATCAGAGAATAAGAAAAATTGGGATACTAAATTAAGATTTTCCCTATGGGCAAACAGAGTTACTTTAAAGAAATCCATTGGAACCACTCCATTTCAAATAGTATATGGAACTGAAGCAGTATTCCCAATTCAATTAATGTCTCCAGTAATTAAATTTCTGTAGGAATATGAGGAAGAACCAGAAGTAAAACAAAGAAGGATATTTCAGGTAATTCAACTACATCACGAAAGGGAGGCCATCATGCAGAAAGCTAAAATACACAGGAATCAGATGAAAAAAGCCTTTGATAAAAAGATAAAAAAGAATATGTTTTCAGTGGGTGACAAAGTGTTGAGATGGAATGCCAGGAATGAAGAAAAAGGAAAACATGGTAAGTTTGATTCTCTGTGGTTGGGACCATTCATAGTAATGAAAGTATTGGGAAACAACACCTTTATTTTGCAGACCTTGGAGGGTAATGAGATTCAAAGTCCTGTCAATGGACGATTTTTGAAATGGTTTTATTCATACTAGAAAGACAGGTATCTTGTACATATCCATTGTATATACCAACTCAAACAGATTTCAATAGACTCCAGCCCAATAAGACATAATTCAGAAGGCACAGGTCATGTATGTTC
Source organism: Larix kaempferi (assembly GCA_027924585.1). Taxonomy (NCBI): domain Eukaryota; kingdom Viridiplantae; phylum Streptophyta; class Pinopsida; order Pinales; family Pinaceae; genus Larix; species Larix kaempferi. Next base: position 6,676,680 of record BSBM01000077.1, read on the forward strand.
TTAAGGTCTCGCGGGGAGAACCTTATCCCCAAGTGGAGCCAGATGTTATCTCTAGGGTTGTGCTATAGATTTACATAGCCTTTTCCTAAGTTTTTATTCATGTTCCATTGACCTACTCTATGCTTTGTGCCTTTTGAGTTTTATTTTATCCATTTGCCTTTAAAACTTTATTTTACCATAGTTATTTTTTATTATTATATATTTTTATTATAAAATAAGACAGGTTCTTAAGTCATATTTAGGTTCAAAATAACATTTAATTTCTAGTCCAAGAGATTTTCTTTTGAATATGTTAATACTTTATATTTTACTAAATGATTTGATTGTCAAATTGACAGCATCGATCATAAAATTCGAGCTTAAAAATGCTGTCAGTTTTGGAAATCCTGATATTATAATTAAAATAGGAGTTTGGAATCATAATTATAATTTGCATGTTATAATATGATATCAATTATGGAAAGGCATGGTATGTGTACCCCTGTAAAATGTGGTAGCCTACTGTAATTATGTGCATGGTACTCTTGTAAGGTGTGGTAGCATGTTATGCATAACACTTAACAAATGAACAAAGTACACACCTCGTGTTGGAATAAATGCATTCTCCAAGTTTTGAATTAGCAAGATCAATAGCCAGAATATTCTAGTTTTGGGAATGAACCCCGCAAGGTAGGGTTTTCAGCACCTTTTCATTTTGAAATTCAGCCAAAGTTCCACATAGCTGCAGGAGAGGGTTTCGAAGTAGTAAATGGTTTTCAGCATTAAATGTGTAGTTTCTGTAATAGGATACAATGGGTGAAACTTCCACGCTCAGCCCGAAGAAAAATCCTGCAGGACTCATATGCAGAACTGAACCCAATAACATTGAGTGGATTTCCCAGTTTCCTTTGACAACCAGGTTGATGAAAAATGTTGGGTGGTTTATCTTTTGTGAAAGGTTGCAAGGCTACAATCTTCAGGCAACGAAAGCATTTATAAAAAATTATAAGAATGGAATAGCAGATTTCAAATATTTCAAGGTTGTGGTCAATGAACAAGTTGTTGCAGAGGTCACGGGGGTCATTGTTGAAGGCGAGCAGTGGTTTAAACAACAAAACATTGAGGGAGATTATAGCGAGTTCTTGTTGCCAGGGTTTGAAAGCTTAAACTAGAGCAATGGCATGCACATAAGTAGGATAAAACCTAATTGGAAAATTCCACTGGAGGTAATTCAAAATTACATTACATATGACGGTCGATTTGATAAGGTTTTAAGATGCCATGTTAGGTTATTAATGCATTTACAGGGAAGCAATAAGTTGAATCTTCCATATTATTTATGGAGGAGTTTGCAAAAAATGGTTGTGTCAATTCAAAAACGGCCAAAGCACACAGACCATTCTATCTTTCACCAAGGGCTTATTAAGCTGTTGATTCTGCATCATTTGAAACAAATAGGCAAAGATTGGGACCAGTTCATCTATGAACAAGGGTTTGAAATTAAAAAGAAGAAGAAACCCTTTGAGAAGAAGGGTAATGAAAGCAAATTGCCGGATGAGCAAGTACTACAGATTGAAAATTCTGGGAAAGAACAAAATACTGTGCAAACCCTATTGAATATTGCTGAAGACAAACCAATAAAAAGCATAGGTGCAAAGAAGGTGGACCTAGGGCCGAAGACCAGAGCCAGAACTAAAATGGCCGCAGAGGTTAATTTGTTAAAACAACATATAGGAGGAAATCAAATCATGCATGTAAGTGAATTTGCTAATGACATGAATATACAGGAGATGGATTCTCTTATTGTTGAAGGTGAGGATTCTATTGATATACAGATAGATGTAGGGCATATACCGGAAATGTTTGTGGAAAATAAACAAAGGCATGTAAAAAATCAAGCATCAAGTTCTGGCATATAGAAGGGCAACATTGTAATTGATGCAGAGGAAATTGAGACAGTCCCTAAGTTGGATCGGGTAAAGAAATCTTTACAATCTTACAAAGAGCAGTGTTACTACATGCAGAGTATCAATGAAAGTTTGATGCTGTCGAATAAAAGACTGCAAGAGGACTTGGAGCAGAAGGATATTGATTATCAAAAGCTGGGAATGATTACTAGGGACACTTTGTAGAAAAAGAAAGCTATGCACGAGAAGTACAAGCAGATAAAGACCCAGCTAGATCAGTTGAAGGGGCGAGAGCAAAATGCAGATGCAGAATTGACTAGGTTACAATGAAGATCACAAGTTCTAAATGAAATGGCTATTTTAGCTGAGTCATCAAGAAGTCTTTAGTTTATTTGCTACAATTAAGAGATAGGATGTCTTAGGTGGCAAGTTGTTATGATTAGATTTGCTTATCTTAGTGATTCGATAGAATTTAGACTTTATTCCAAAACTTTCTTCCATTTTTGGAACGATTAGATCCAATGTAATAGGATCTAGTAACTATTTTCTATTGAAAAAATTATTGTATAAATAGGATATAGACAGAGGTAATTGGGGTTGGATTTTGGAACAAAATGATGGCGGTTCGATGTTAGAAACACTTGTTTATACAGGCATGTATACTGTTGACTGTGTTAATACATTACAAAGATGATTGTTTGTTTTGAAGTAAAATATGATGTATGAGCCAGTCTTATTTTAATAAATGAAGTATATGCTGTCAGTATTTTGTCGACTCATGGTCTAAATTTCATGTTTTGATTCTTCTGATTAGTATACAACTATGCCATAATTCTAGAATGAGACCATAAATTGTTTTTACTCATTGCTTCATAAACACAGTTATTCTCTACTTTTATTCATTTAAACCTTATATTTTCCTGTCTTTTGTTTTTAGCTGTCCAACCTATGTCACAATTTCATTTACCACCAGAACAGTCATTGAAATTACTGAGTATATGTTTGATATATACCATCTAATATTTCCTTAAGCTTGAACCCCTGTAGTCTAGGTTCAACTTTAGGGATAACAGGGCCAACTTGTCTAGCTAGGTACATCCACAATATAATATATATTTCAGGGCCGACCCCACACATGGTGGTCTAATAACCCTTCACCAAGTACACACACTTGCGACACTTGTCAATACACATGACGACACTTCCTTATAGAGGAATAACACATCTCTTATAAGGGTACAATAAATATATATGAAATACATAGATGAAATACATTCCGAAGTTACATATACATCAACACTCCCTCTTAACTAGGAAGGTATTTCTCGACACAGTTTTGCTAGACAAGTCTTCTTCTCGGGATCATCATCATCGTCACTGCTGCTGCTATCTCAACCAATCTCTAACTCTACTCGTCATAGGAAGTTCTACAGAGCCAGTCCTTTTTCATACTGGATGTAGGCCCACCACCTGCAAGTCTTTGTCATCACTGGCCATACTGTGGAATCCTCAGGACTTATTACGTGCATCAAAAAACCTTGCAAGAGCTTCCCAGGACTTATTATGGGCACACAGCCCAACCTATCGGATCTCCCAAGGAGCTATTACATGTGACCCTACCACAAAACCTCGAAAGAGAATCCCAGGACTGATTACGAGCACACAGCTCAACCTATCGGATCTCCCAGGGCGCTATTATATGTGGTCACCACAAAACCTTGCAAGAGCATCCCAGGACTTATTACAGGAACACATCCCAACCTATTGGATATTCCAAGGCGATATTACATGTGGTCATGGCAAAACCTTGCAAGAGCATCCCAGGACTTATTACAAGCACACAGCTCAACCTATCGGATCTCCTAGGGCACTATTATATGTCATAGGACAAAACCTTGAAAGAGCATCTGCCAAATATACCAGGGAGCTATTATATGCCAACGACAAAACCTTGCAAGACTATCTACAAATCTCCCAGGGCGCTATTATATGTCCTCCTAGAGAAAAACCTCGAAAGAGCATTTGCCAGATATCCCAGGGAAAAATTATATGCCATAGGCAAAACCTTGCAAGACTATCTACAAATCTCTCAGGGATCTATTATATGCTCATTTGCACAACCTGATCCACGGCCACAGAGTATCAACCTGATACTCACCATACATCAACTTGATGTACACATGATCATCCTGATCATCATCATTGCAACATCCTGCTACACGTCATCTGGAGCAACATCCTGAAGCTCATCATCCATGATCATCTTGATCATATAATGCATCTATCTGATGCATACCAAGTATCTACTTGATACATATCATCATACATGATCCACCTGATCATACAATGTGTCCACCTGATACAAATACAAAAACATGATCCACCTGATCATACCTGATACAAATACAAAAACATGATCCACCTGATCATACCTGATACATATCAACATACATGATCTACCTGATCATACATAGTATCCACCTAATACATATACAGATACATGGTCCAAGCATCCAACATGATGCATATACAAATGATCCTACTCATCATATCCAGCATCCAACATGATGCATACATACATATAAATATAAATGATCCAACTGATCATATCCAGCATCCAACATGATGCATACATACATATACATATAAATGATCCAACTGATCATATCCAGCATCCAACATGATGCATATACCGAGCAGTAACTGGAGCATCATCCTGATGCTCATCATCCTGATGCTCATCATCCAGCGCTTACATCCACAGCCATGTGAAGGATCCTCCTTCCAACATGCTTGGTGTCACGTCCCCATTTTGACCCCCTTTTTCACTAAATCGTAAATGATGTAATTATTGTAACTTAATCATGGTGAGGAGCTCAAGGCCAAGGCCCCGCCATTGATTTTTCGTTTTATGTACCGAAAATTAAGAGATAGATGCCTATGGTTCTTGTGCTAGAAGGGCACGATGTAAATACGACATCATGTAAATACGAATTTAATGAAAAAGAACCCACAACCGGCTACGCAATGCAACAAAAGAGACGGGGGCACGATCTTTACGAGGAAGAGGGAGGGAAATTATTCAAACCCTTGAGCCAATGGTATTAATCCATGTGTCAATGAGCAAGCCCATGAACTCTCAACTACCCATTTTGGGTTATGGACCAATCATTTAATTCTCCCAAGAAATTGGTTAAGGCAGTTAATGCCTTGGAAATGATGAAGTATGGAAGCCAATTTCGTGCATGGGCAAGCCATCAACCTGGAAATTCGTGTTTTTGCTTGTTGGGCAAGAAAACACCCACGAAATGGTGTCCAAAGGGATTCTGAAGAGTCAGTCTTCTCTCACTCACGCAGTTGGGGTTAGCTGGGCCTTTCCCTGCACATTTTGCATCCAAATCCTTCATTTTTCCATGCCTGGGAGTTCGTTTTTACATATACAGCAGCCTGGGAGAGAAGGGCCACGATTTGGGGACTGTATGGAGGTCGTTTTTGCCCCCGAATGTCCAAGGACGTTTTTCTAAAAACGGATTGGCTTCCCAGGGTTGTTCCCCATCTCCCCATTTCGTTTTTGTGTGTTCCCACGTTTTTCTGAGTGAGTTGAAAACCCATATCATGCATCCCACTGTGGAAAGCGTTTTCCTCATGCCCAGTAATTGTGGTTTTGTTGTTAAGTGCATTCCATTTTGGATTTGAACCGGTGAGCAAGAGCCTCAAGAGTGGAAGAGGATAGATTTGGCTTGAGGAGCCCAATGAAGTATCCATAGCTCCATGGTTGAGCCACTAGCCTAGTAATTCACCTCTGCCCATCTCTTAGCAGCCTGAGAAACCCAACTGCTGGTTGGCTTGGCTGATTCTGGCATATCTTTGGCTATGTGAGAGTCGTTTCCCCTTTTCCTTGTGGAGATCATGCCCAGCTCGGGGGTGGCAGTGGTGCTGAGAGAATAAGGAGCACACTGGCCTACGGTTGGGTGGAACGTTGCAGAAGCGTAGCTGGTTGTTTGGGACTACTTCTGTATAAGATAAGTATTCTCTTGTGTGTTAAATTGGCAATTATCATTGGATGTGCTATTGAATTTACTTCCGCTGAGCTTTTACAAGTTTATGCATGTCCATATGATCTTTTATAATTCTGCAAAGGTCTTTATTTGGCTGTCACAGAAATCTTGAGTGTATGATTAGATATCAACAACATTTTTCTTAATTTCTGTTGTGCTTCTATTGCATGCCCTTATACATGTATTTGTATCAATGAGTTTAATTTAATGGATATGGGGCTAATTGCTCGGTTTAACTCACGATCCTCTCCACCTAGCTGGTAGGATGGGAGGGGACGTGACAGAATGGTATCAGAGCTGCGTTGCAGCATTGGGCCTCTATGGGCCAAACCTGATAGCAATTACAGGGGAAAATTTCAAAATTTTCTTAAGTCTGTTTTGAAATTTTTTTTTGTTTTAACTCTGTTTCTGTAAATTTATGTTTTAAGTCAGTTTCGGGAAGTCCTCCCGAAACTGCGGAAAGGTTCCGCGAACCTTCCCGCAATTGCGGAGGAGTTCCGCCAACCTTCCCGCAATTGCGGAAGGATTCAGCGAACCTCTCCGAAACAGCGGAGAAATTTTTTTTTTTTTTTAAGTGAAGCCACAAGGGGGCAAGCCCCCTTGACCCCCTTTCTTTTTCCCCCTCATGTGTCTTTGTTTGTGATTTGACGAATTGTCAGTATGGCATTCTTCCCACGTGCATGAAGTAATTTGCGAATTTTAGAGAATATAATGCCACTGTGTAAAATGTGCAGAATGGGAGTGAAAGTTGTCATTTTGAAAGGATGCAGTTCCCGCACCTGATGTCAGAATGGAGCATGAAGACAGGCATTGGAAAGCTTGTCCAACAGGGAACAATGATGCATGACCAGAGTTTGAAGGAGGTCTATATATATCATAGATATTTAGTGCAGAAGAGTGCCAGCGGCTGTTTGACGAACAAATTTTGTTGTCCATATGGGAAATTTCTACAATTGCAGGATATGGAAGAGGAATTCCATGTCACGATGAGGGGTCGAAAAGGGAAGAATTTCTTAAAACTCTGTTTGTTATCATACTTATAATTATGAAATTGTCATATGGCATAAAAATGTTAAAAATGTAAAGGATTACATAGATGTATATGCACTAGATGGCATCTTAACAAATTGCATAGTGCATATAGAAATACTTGTGCATAAATGGGATATTGCACATTGGTAGAATAATGAAGTCGGCATATGCAATAAACCACTAATGGAGAATATTGTGGTTGATAATCACTATTGATGTTGGTATTGGTTGTAGGACCAAAGATAACAAAGAGCATGGCTAAATGTTCTGAGGATGTTGTTGCATGAAGCCAACAACCTTATGCGGAAATGATGGCGCAACAAACCTATGATCACGAGGTTGGCAAAAGGACTACGTAGCATTGGTAAGAGGCCAATTGGTCAGGTAACATCAAGTGGTGTAAACGACAGCCATACAGGTAATGGTTATTGGTGCATAAATTGCATGAATGTTGAAAGGGGATTTGGTAAGATCTCTTCAACTATGTTTGAGCTATGTTGAGCTAATTTGCATGTAATATTGAAGATCGATTGGGGCTGTTAACCTACCAAGCTTGGTGAGGTGTGGGTAAGTGAAGAGGATGAACCTTACACCCTATGACTATTTAGAAATCTCAATGCATCCATGTGAATTTATATCATGCCATGCGTATGATTGGTTATGTGCTTAATAACCCAAGCAAGTGAGGACTGGTGGTCCTAATTATGGTAATGCAGGTTATATGAGATAGTCATGTTTCGATCATAATATGCTTGAATGCATAGTGCTCATGAAACAATGCAAGGTAGCATTGAGTAGATGTGCATTAAGAGATTTTATAAATCTTATGATGCATTGTATGAATGCATAGGGATGATACATATGTCGTTGCAAAATAAATAATGAATGAAATGATGAATTGATGATAATTCTAGGACCATTTCATGGGCTGTTATGAATGCAGAATAGTAAGTGCAGGAAGATACCTATCATGATCGATGGGCTGCTAGAATGCTCTGTGAAAGGACAGGGTTGTATGAACGATATGACAGTGAAATTTGATCTAGAGCTTAGGAGAAGGAATCTCATGGTTGAGAGCTCTAAGTTATGTTAGTAAGGACAATTGTAAATCTCAGATTGGTAAATATTTCGGATTTGAAATTTTGCTAATAATTGCTAATGACTGTTTGGCTTATATGAAAATGTGTCAGGAGGACATGCGGTAAGTGGATGCTCATGTAGGGAAGCAAGCACAAGACCATAACGGGCAGAGTGGTGTCCCTTACAGGAGCCAAACAATATGAGGATAGCCTCATGGATAAGAAAAACTAATTTCTGTAGGAGACAGAATTGTAAATTCATATTGAATTTATTTATGAATGCTATTGATGGGTTATGGAACAATCGTATTTGAAGCTTATTGCTAAATGTTGCTGACGGTTTGGCTATTTGATAAAGTGTGCCAGGATGACACATTGCAGGAAGATCATGTGTGATGGCCTGCAGAAGCCAAACCAGATGGGAAAGACTCCATGCTTGGAAATGGGCTTCGGGTGAAGCGCCATTGATACTGTCTCAGCCAAACCGCATGACGGTAAACCATGAAAGTGAGATGGTAAGACTATGCCCAAAAGGCATGTGAGACACATCTGCAAAATGAATGAGTATTCTGTGACCCTAGACAAGAACATTCATGTCTAAATTTTTAGGGTTAATATGCAGAGCATGCTCTATCTTATTTATACCATTGCAGACTGCTTGAGTGTGATTAGGGCCTACATGGCACACATCGGAAAGGGGGTGCACACCTTTTCTGGTGCTGAGTCATGGTAAGGTTTTCAATATTGACTACACCCTAAGGGAATGGACGCATTCCTGGTGTTTCAATACTTGATAGTGAATGATATGAAATATGATTACAATTTTTGGGCAGTAATACTGATGAACCTGCTTATCCTTCTTGTGCTAACAACTTACACAAATGCAACTTGGTGTTGCACGTAAGGGGCAAAGTGAAGAAGGGTGCTCAAAGAGGACTGTATGGGAAGTGGTAACCTTTCTACGCTCACACTAAAGGACACTAGAAGGGATGGATAGGCCCGAGGAGCTGTGTTGCAGAAAAGGGGTATCATCCTTGTGTAGTGTGAGTGGGTATTGTGGGGCCATGCTAGCCTGCAGTAAAGTGAGTCACCTATGGAGTTCCTGGAGGGAACCGCTGGTTGCACAAGAGAAGGAGCCACGTAATCATATTATGTTGTTCATATTGCCTGATAAACCCAGTCGGCGTACTGGCTTGGCATTGGTTATTTGGGAGTTGTGACGAATGGTTGTTGTATGCCTGATAAACCCAATCGGCGTACTGGCTTGGCATTGGTTATTTGGGGAGTTGTGGCGAAAGGTTGCGGGATGCCTGATAAACCCAGTCGGTGTACTGGCTTGGCATTGGTTACTTGCATGATGTGGAAGTATTGGTGAAGGGTGTTATTTCCTGACAAACCCAGTCGGAGAACTGGCTTGGAAATGGTTTTTGAAATGCTTGATAAACCCAGTCGGCGTACTGGCTTAGCATACTGATTTTGAAATGCTTGATAAACCCAGTCGGCGTACTGGCTTAGCATACTGATTTTGAAATGCTTGATAAACCCAGTCGGCGTACTGGCTTAGCATACTGATTTTGAAATGCTTGATAAACCCAGTCGGCGTATTGGCTTAGCATACTGATTTTGAAATGCTTGATAAACCCAGTCGGCGTACTGGCTTAGCATACTGATTTTGAAATGCTTGATAAACCCAGTCGGCGTACTGGCTTAGCATACTGATTTTGAAATGCTTGATAAACCTAGTCGGCGTACTGGCTTAGCATACTGATTTTGAAATGCTTGATAAACCCAGTCAGCGTACTGGCTTAGCATACTGATTTTAGGGATGCCTGATAAACCCAGTTGGCGTACTGGCTTGGCATTGCCTATTCGTATGATGTTGTGGAGCAGCATGTGTGCTGGCCAAGCATCCACCCCACAGGTGATCCAAGGCTTGTAAAGCAGAGAAGGAAACCTGTGGAGTAGCGAGGAAACGCACAATACAGATAAGTATTCAGTTACCTTGCAGCTTCTTGCTCATGAATATACGTGTGTATATGATTTGGTTATGATTTCCTAAAATTCTTGTTTAGAGAAAAACCCTATGCAAATGAACTAAACATGTGAATTAATTCAATGTTTGAGTGTAGGTATTGCTGGAAGCCAGGATTATGAAGGCATCCTAGAGATGCATGTGGACATGTAACCACCCTAAAGAGCTCAGCGTGAGCAGTAATGAAGGATGGGGCTAGTGGAGCTGTGTGAGTCCTAGCGGCCAAGAGTTAGACCAACCAAGTGGAGGAACTCCATGGTTGAGAGGTCTAGAATAAACCATAGACACTACGTGTCATAGCCAAGAAGAGAAGGTCAAGCATTCATGATGAAGTGAAAAAGGACAAGAGCAGAAAAACCACAGTGGTGGTGTGGGTTCCAGAATGGAACAGGACTAAGAGGAGAAACTCTTACTGCTCTCTCTCTTTCCCTTTTTATTGATGCAATTATAGAATTAGAAAAATGCTGAAAGCATGCATGACTGAAAGTAAAAGTGTGTTTATTTGATTAAAGTGAATTGTGAATGCTAAGTAATGAATTTCCTGTGAATGGATAAACATGGAGTTCATGTGTATGTTGGGCAAGCATAAAAAGTGCGGGAGTCTCATGAGTAAAGCATGGACTATCCATGTCAACTGGGGAAAAACCATTGACTGATTTTAATGTTTTGGGTTATGCTTGACCTAACGAGAATTGTAATGATGAATTTCACAGGTGAAATTGAATCAATTGGTTGCAGTCGGTACAGGCAAGTGTGCTAGTGAGCAAAGTGTGGTCAGTTGTCTCCATTGACCATGGCGGTAGACCAAGGGCTATTAGGATTGGCCGGAAGTCTTCTTCAAACAATTGCCAAGACCCAAGAAAATCTTGGAGAGATGCTCAAGATGCAAAAGCAGCAGAACAAGATGAACCACAAGGTCTTGCAGGACTCTATTCGTCTACAGAAAGAGGTAAAAAGCATTATGAAAGCGATCAACAAGGGAAAGAAAAGTGGATCAGTGAAGAAGCATTCATCCAATCGTCCGATTAAGAAATGCTCCAGGTGGGAAGACTCAAAGGAAATTGAGCAGATAAAGATGAAGCAACCCGTGAAGTGTTGGAATTGTGAGGGGGATCATTACCTCCGCAACTGCCCAACAAGAGAACCTCAAGAGGGTAGCAGCCATAAAGTTTTCAGACTTATGGATGAGCTAGAAGATCCGAATCAGCAGGAGCAGCTCGCGAAGATCAAAGGACTTGGTCCTGAAAGTTCAATGTAAAGAACAGAATGCAGGGCAGATCTGCAAAGTTTTTGTGAATTTTGGACATATGTAAGTGGGTATTTATTTTCCAAAGTGTTGGAACACCGAGGATGGTGTTATTCCAAGGGGAGGGGTATGTCACGTCCCCATTTTGACCCCCTTTTTCACTAAATCGTAAATGATGTAATTATTGTAACTTAATCATGGTGAGGAGCTCAAGGCCAAGGCCCCGCCATTGATTTGTCGTTTTATGTACCGAAAATTAAGAGATAGATGCCTATGGTTCTTGTGCTAGAAGGGCACGATGTAAATACGACATCATGTAAATACGAATTTAATGAAAAAGAACCCACAACCGGCTACGCAATGCAACAAAAGAGACGGGGGCACGATCTTTACGAGGAAGAAGGAGGGAAATTATTCAAACCCTTGAGCCAATGGTATTAATCCATGTGTCAATGAGCAAGCCCATGAACTCTCAACTACCCATTTTGGGTTATGGACCAATCATTTAATTCTCCTAAGAAATTGGTTAAGGCAGTTAATGCCTTGGAAATGATGAAGTATGGCAGCCAATTTCGTCCATGGGCAAGCCATCAACCTGGAAATTCGTGTTTTTGCTTGTTGGGCAAGAAAACACCCACGAAATGGTGTCCAAAGGGATTCTGAAGAGTCAGTCTTCTCTCACTCACGCAGTTGGGGTTAGCTGGGCCTTTCCCTGCACATTTTGCATCCAAATCCTGCATTTTTCCATGCCTGGGAGTTCGTTTTTACATATACAGCAGCCTGGGAGAGAAGGGCCACGATTTGGGGACTGTATGGAGGTCGTTTTTGCCCCCGAATGTCCAAGGACGTTTTTCTAAAAACGGATTGGCTTCCCAGGGTTGTTCCCCATCTCCCCATTTCGTTTTTGTGTGTTCCCACGTTTTTCTGAGTGAGTTGAAAACCCATATCATGCATCCCACTGTGGAAAGCGTTTTCCTCATGCCCAGTAATTGTGGTTTTGTTGTTAAGTGCATTCCATTTTGGATTTGAACCGGTGAGCAAGAGCCTCAAGAGTGGAAGAGGATAGATTTGGCTTGAGGAGCCCAATGAAGTATCCATAGCTCCATGGTTGAGCCACTAGCCTAGTAATTCACCTCTGCCCATCTCTTAGCAGCCTGAGAAACCCAACTGCTGGTTGGCTTGGCTGATTCTGGCATATCTTTGGCTATGTGAGAGTCGTTTCCCCTTTTCCTTGTGGAGATCATGCCCAGCTCGGGGGTGGCAGTGGTGCTGAGAGAATAAGGAGCACACTGGCCTACGGTTGGGTGGAACGTTGCAGAAGCGTAGCTGGTTGTTTGGGACTACTTCTGTATAAGATAAGTATTCTCTTGTGTGTTAAATTGGCAATTATCATTGGATGTGCTATTGAATTTACTTCCGCTGAGCTTTTACAAGTTTATGCATGTCCATATGATCTTTTATAATTCTGCAAAGGTCTTTATTTGGCTGTCACAGAAATCTTGAGTGTATGATTAGATATCAACAACATTTTTCTTAATTTCTGTTGTGTTTCTATTGCATGCCCTTATACATGTATTTGTATCAATGAGTTTAATTTAATGGATATGGGGCTAATTGCTCGGTTTAACTCATGATCCTCTCCACCTAGCTGGTAGGATGGGAGGGGACGTGACACTTGGAATGGCTTCTACAAATGTGTCCATCACTTCTTCCTCGAAGTGTCATCAATTTGAGGAACACCAAGCCTCTCCCTGAAGTACTCGAACTTCACCTTGGCTAGTGGCTTTGTCAGCACATCTGCAATCTGCTCGTCCGTCGCAATGTACAGGAGCTTCATAGCTCCTCTCTGCACCATATCCCTGATATAGTGATATTTGATCTCTATGTGTTTCTACCTGTCATGAAACACTGGGTTCTCGGACAACTTCACACAACTCTGGTTATCACAGAAGATACCATTAGCATCCAACGGGAGATCAAATAACTCAGACAGTAGCTTCCGAATCCATACTGCCTCACAACTAGTTGAACATGCTGCAACATACTCTGCCTCAGGTGTACTCAGTGCTACGCAGGACTGCTTCTTGCTGAACCAAGAGATCACACCTGATCCCATACTGAAGCAGGACCCAGATGTGCTCTTCCTATCTGCAGCACTGCCAGCCCAATCTGAATCAACATAACCCCGTAGGTTAAAATTTTGATTCGCTTCATACTTGAGCCCATAATCCACTGTACCCTTCAGGTACCTCAGAACATGCTTTACAAAAACCAGGTGAACACTCCTCGGATCCGTCAGGAACTGGCTCAATGTGTTCACCACAAAGCAAATATCTGGTCTCGTGTTCGTTAGGTACATCAAGGACCCAATCATCTGACGATACATAGAGACATCAACCGGCTTAGATGAAGCATCACATAGAAGCTTCAGATTCGATGCCATAGGTGTGGCCATGGCCTTGCAATACATCATCCCGAATCTCTTCAGGATATCTATTGTGTACTTCCCTTGACCAAGGAAGATCCCATCTCCACTCTGCCACACCTCCATACCTAGAAAATAATGCATCATTCCCAAATATTTCATATCAAACTCGGCAGCAAGCTTCCTCTTAGTATCTGCAATCAATCTGTCATCTCCTGTTACAAATAAGTCATCCACATACAGGAGTAGAATCACAGGATTCCCTTCCTCAACCTTGTAGTTAAGGTTGGAATCCGCTTTACTCTTGGTAAATCCCAAAATAGATAGGAAACTATCCATCCTACCATACCAAGTTCTAGGAGCTTGCTTCAAGCCATACAAGGCTTTCTTCAATCTGCACACATTGGACTCCCTGTCATGTATTTCGAAACCGAGTGGCTGCTCCACATATACTTCCTCTTCAACTACACCATTCAGGAAAGCAGTCTTGACATCCATCTAGTGTATTTTCCATTTCATTGCTGCAGCCAGGGAAAGTACTATTCTGATGGAAGTATACCTCGCTACAGGTGCAAACGTTTCTTCATAATCTATTCCCTCCTTTTGAGAGAAGCCACGAGCTACGAATCTTGCCTTGTATTTCTCTACACTGCCATCTGCAACATGCTTGATTTTGTAGATCCATTTGGAAGTCACAACAGACTTCTCTTTAGGTCTCGGGACAACATCCCAAACATCATTCTTCATTATTGATTGGTATTCCTCAACCATGGCATTCTCCATCAAGGTTTTGAATTCCTTGAACTTATCAAACTCCTCATCTTTGTTCTTCAAGAAGTATACCCAAGTCTTCTTGGAGAAGTCATCAATAAATGAGACATAGTAAACATACCCACTCAGAGAACTGGATGACATAGGACCACATACATCTAAGTGGATGATTTCCAGGATACCTTTTGCCTTGCTTTCACTGCTTGGGAAAGCCTTCTTAATGTTCTTACCTTTTGCACATACTTTGCAAACACCTTCATGTTTGGTCTTGATTTCAGGAAGACCCTCTACAGCCTTGCTTGCAATTGGAAGTGCCCTATAGTGCATATGAGCAAGTCTTCTATGTCAAATTTCACTTGGCTCCATGGATTCATGCACCATGACATGTTCATGTTGTCCTTTCAATTTATACAAACCTCCCTCTTACTCTCCAATCACTACTGCATCATCTATGGTCTTTCCCTTTGGCCACATTAGGACTTGGCCATCCACAAATGCAACCCTCATACCTTTTGCATCCAATGCAGAGATGGAGAGTAAGTTCTTCTTGAGCCCAGGTACATAAAGGACTTCTTTCATCTTCAAAGATTTTCCAAAATCTAGGTTTTAGGAGGCTTCACCACTTCCTTTGATTGGGTATTGATAATCATCCCCAAGTTTCACCTTATGGGGTAATTCATGTTCAGATAGGTTTACAAAATATTCCTTAAACCTATTCATGTGTTTGGAAGCCCCACTGTCAATTAACCAATCATTACAACCATGGGAGATAGTACCTGTGAGAGCAGAGATTATAACATACTCTTCTTCACTTGATGAGTCATCATCACTATCATCAGTTTCTGCCCTAGCCTTCTTCTTTGGAGGTTCATCATCTTCGGTAGCATGAGCATGGAACTTTCTTTTGTTGCCCTTCTTCTTCTTGCTGGAGTTGATGTTATCCCTTTTGTTCTTGGGACATTCTAAAGCAAAGTGACCCTTCTCATTGCATGTGAAACATCTCATATCCTTCTTATTCTTTTGTTGGCTGTGAAAGGATCTCCTGTGGTGAGAGTGTTCCTTGTTTGGCTTGCTTCTTTTGGTGTGAGTTGCGAGAGCTTGATCTTCACCTCCCATCTTTTCTTCACGAGCTACAAGCCTAGCTTCTTCTTGAGAGCATTCCTCCCATAGTTACTGAAATAGATCAATTTCTTTCTTGCACAGATTCCTTGAATAAAGGAGTCCCATGACCTTGGAAGGCCATTCAGAGTGGTCATAACAACTTCACCATTATCCACTACTTCATCCACAGCTTCAAGTTGTTCCTTGATCTGAGAGACCTTGGATAAGTAAGATTGAATGGTTTCTCTATTCAACATCTTGACCCCTTTCAATTGATTCCATAGGGTCATCTTCCGATTTATGTTCTTCCCTTCAAATAGCTTGGTCAAAGAGTCAAACATAGCCTTGGGTGTCTTTAGAGAAGACACATGGGGTATGAGATGGTCTTTGATGGAATCAACAATGATTCTCTTTGCCTTGACCAAGTTCTTCTTATGCAATACCTTAGCCTCTTCATCCTCTGTGATAGGGATGTCTTCTTTTATGTATGAGTCCAACTCATTCTCTTCTAGGATTAACCCAATCCTATACTTCCAAGCTCAGAAGTTATCAGCCCCTTCAAGCTTATCCTCAAGCTTGGTGTGGTGAGACATCTTAAAGAGTAATTCAAAATGGAAATAGAAAAGATTTAGGTCTTACCACTTGAAATGCTGAAAACTGGATTTGGTCTCGGATTAGGGTTTGTCAGAAAAACCCTAAAAATTCAAAACGTGAATTTCAACTTTCTGAAAGGATAGAAAGATGCGCCTTGATGAGTCGATCAGCCTGGTGTATTCAGAATTTGAGATTTGGCCTTTTTGTCCTCCCGGGTTCACTAGGGAGAGCCTTGAATTAGGGTTTGAGTTTCTCGGAGATCTACCCAGCCAAAAATCTTGATCCAAAGCTCTAAACTTTGATTTTTGCAAGGAGCTTCCAGCTATGTCTTCAGATTTCAGAAATTCCTATTTTTGTGGAAACCCTAATTTTTAGGGCCAAATCTGAAAATGCTCAGAATTGAATTCTGATCAGACAAATAGATTCTCCTTGATGAGTAGAGTCAATCTACTATACTGCTTTTCCAAAATCTGTGGAGAGAAACCCAACAAACAAGAATCTCAAGTTTTCATCACTGCAAAATGTCTTCTTCTTAGGTTAGCTCTGATACCATGTTAAATTTTGAGCATTAATTCACAATATTGTAGGATCTTTACTGAGAGAATAACATGTACAGTATATCAATGCATAACAATCACAATAAGCATGACAAGTATCACAAGATGTTGCGAACCATTACACCAAAACATCGAGGTAATCGAGGTGTTAGCGAAGGCCACTCACTAGGATCTTAACATCCCACCATGCTCCGCAGTCCAGACTCTGGGATGGATGTGCGCCTGTACGGTGGTGTCCCCTTTGCGTCGTACGAGCCCTGGGTGAACACTGCAATGCCGACGTTGCCACCCACTCTGTGACTTGAACCTGGGTGGAGGCTCTGACACCAAATGTTATGAACCGTTACACCAAAACCCCGAGGTAACCGAGGTGTTAGTGAAGGCCGCCCACTAGGATCTTAACACAAGAATCAAAAGCATGAGAGACAAGAGACACAAAGTTTCCATGGGGAAAACCCTAAGGTGAAAAACCCCACAACTTCCTCAGAGATAGAGAGAGCAATGGGTCAACTAAAGTACAACCAAAATACACTGAGATAGTCTCCTAGTAGCAAATGATCCTCCTCCTCACTAGTGCGCCACTTTCTGAGTGAGAAAAGTATGAGTTTTCGAGTGATCCAAATAGATATCTCCCTGTCTCTATTTATACTAGTATGTTTTCCCAGTTACACTATGGGGCCAACTTGTCTAGCTAGGTACATCCACAATATAATATATATTTCATGGCCGACCCCACACATGGTGGTCTAATAACCCTTCGCCAAGTACACACACTTGCAACACTTGTCAATTCACATGACGACACTTCTTTATAGAGGAATAACACATCTCTTATAAGGGTACAATAAATATATATGAAATACATAGATGAAATATATTCCGAAGTTACATATACATCAACACAATAAACTACAAATGTAATACATGCAATATACAAGTGAATATCTTCCGAAGTTACAAATACATCAACAAGTATGTGTCAATTATACAAAAGAAATGGTTTATAGGCATCATGTAACAAAAAGTGACTGCAAAGACAAATACGCAACATAAGCAATAAGCAATGAAGTAGTTGGCATGGATGTTCAAGTGGATATTTTAACACATGCTTATGTAAAATGAAAAAAATTTGGGATTCCATCAGGATATGGTCAGGAATGTATGAAAGAGAAATATGCAGTATCAAACTCCAAGTCATACTAATAGGGCTCCCAGGTCTATGAGAATAACTCAGCATGGGCACCAAAACAGAAATGGGGTGCTGACTAGGGTGTCCCATGTTTGGTAGGTTGTTCTGTCAAAATGGTGGAAAATACAGATATGATGGGGTAACCCACTAATTTCCAACAGGTTCGATCCTAAGGAAAAATAGGGTTTGAAAAGGTTCAAATGCATCTTTACATAGGGATAATCTAAACCTATATGCAAGTTTCCAAATATACCTGATCAGATCAAGGAACATGCAAAGAATGCTCCTATGATTGGGTAGATTTCAACCAAGTATGCTCCCAGTGGCCTCACAAAATATGTCCTTAGGTGGGTGCAACCAAATGTTCATAAATTCAAGGATAGCTTCATCTACTGATAAAATGTAACCCAAGAAATCATGTGAGCTAGGAGAACTCACAACCCAAATGGGACAAGTAATCGAGTCATATTCCTCCATCGAGGGAATATTTTGATCTGAATCTGCCGAAGCTATTTGAGTAGCTTGGTATGAAAATTCTACGGTAGATAGGGGTGATCTAAATGCTTTCCAAAATTTAAATGACATTACACAAGCTGAGGTCCCTTCATCCACTATGGTTAGACAGATGTTCTTAGTCTATGGCTGGTTTCTCAATGAAGAGAGAACTGCTTGGATGTGATATCGATTGATCCGATGTACTAGGAGAGACGTCGTAAGAATCAAGTTTGGTTTGAATGTTCACCTCATTATCACACATGAAGACATTGGCATTGGGATCATTTCCCCCTTGTGGGGGGGTTGGTTGGTTTCCCCCTAGAGGGGGTACCGGTGTCAAAATAGTGGGTTGCTGTTTCCCACCACATTGAATCATGTCCAGTGCTTCTCTTTTCCTAGAGTTAGTATTTTGCTTACTCTTGTATTTCTTATTCTTTTTCCTAAGGTCTTCGGATTGGACTATAAGGATTTCATAATTCTAGACAAACCCATTTATCCCATTTTCCTACATATTTGGCCTCCAAAAACCCAAAAATCCCTAAGTTGGTAACCAAATGGGAAACAATTTATTATTTCCCTCAACAATTAATTAAAATCCTCCAAAAGAGGTTAAAATCATCAAAAAAATGTTAAAATCCCCCCAAAAAGGGTCAAAATCACCAAAACAAAATAAAAAATAAAATAAAAAGGAGGGAAACCATCAAATACCACGGGCCAATACTAGTGGCTTCCCAATACCACGTGTCAATACACCACCATCCAAAATTTCTATAAAAAGGTGGTGGAGGTCCCCCATTTCACATCATTAACTCTTCCCTACCATCATGTTGCCAAAATTCCTATCAAACCCTAGCCTACCACTTTGAGCTTTCATTCCCATTTAGTTGAGTTTTGGCCACCATTTGAGCATTCATGGGAGAGCAAGAAACATTGGAGACCCGAAGCACCACCATTCGTACGGCTGCAAGGGCCCCCAATCTACTCATCTTATGGAGATAACCCACATTGTAAACCCTTGTTTATAATAGAAAAACATTATTTGATTCATGGGTATATTGATTTACTTTTTACTTTTACTGCAATAACATTAGCACTTTTTATTTTTATTTTCATGCACACACTCCCTATTCACGAACTGTTACTATGAAACTCGTAGCTCTTAGTAAGTGTCATTTTTTCAAGTATATCAGAGATGACAAGGTGAAAATTCAATGTTTTGTATGTGGACTACCTCACTCATATAAGATAGAATTGAGTTTGTGTTAGGAACCCATGTCTTTACTTTGTTAGTATATTGTTGTTGGACGCATATGCTTTGTAAGTCGTCCCGTAGTATTTGTTGATCCATAGTTTGTGTTATTGTTGTTGGCGCATATGCTTTGTAAGTCGCCCATAGTTTTGTTGATCCATAGTTTGTATTGGCCCATGGTTTTGACCCGTAATAATTGTTGATCTATATTTTGTATTGGCCCATGGTTTGTATTGACACATGGTATTGAACCATGGTATTGGCACCTAGACTTAGTATATAAGTGTGTGTTGAGGCCTATGAAGGCACCGTGAAGTTAATTGTATTGAGCTTGCTCAAAGGAGGTTGCCCCCTCGAAGTGGCCCGTGATCAATATAAAAATGATTCTGAGTTCTATTATTTTTGATATCTCGTGTATTTGCATTAATTAATTATTGCAGGTTCTTCACATCTGGTATCAAAGCACTTTCTTGGGCTCGTTGGGTGGAATTTCTGCCAAATTTTTTTTTCGCGCTGTTGCAAGTTCGGATCTAGGGATAACCCCTATCCGCCTAATTGTGGGAAGTACTTGGGAATAACCCCTAAAACGCATTGTGAGGAGTACCATAGGAACCCCAAAGTAGTTGGCCCATTGAGAGGACCTACCAGCGAAAAGGGCAACGACCCCTACCTGATTGACTAGTTCCCACCCGTGAGGTAAACCAAGAGTTGTCGTTTGTGGCAAAGTGGTTATCAGTTTTACCTAAGCCGTGGAGTGAGGGGTACTGCCCCAATATGCAAGCTGTCAGACAACATTGGTGGCCGAGTCAAACCCCCGAACTGTTAGAAAGCCGCACATACCTGGGGTCCATATCTATTTTCAGCTGAACTGTTGTCGATCACTACTACGCCATTTTAGATTCAGCTGTTCAGATCCATTCTGAAAGCTATTCCAGATCCAGCCGTTTTCAATCCATTGGTGCCATTTTATATCCCTCTGTTTCTGCTCACTTCTGGGCCGTTGCACATCTATCTGTTTCATCCCTTTCGAGCCGTAGCTGCTCCAGTCTAACAAAAAAACAAAATTATGTTTTTCAGCCATATCTCCCTTGTTTCAAATATGTTTTCCCTGAAACTTCACTAACATCCCTGCAATCCCATTCTTCATATTTCATTCCTGAAGACTCTATCTCAAATTCCACTTCCCAAGACCAGAAATCCCACATTTGTCTATTTTTAGTGTTTGCCATAACTTCTTCAATTTTCACCCGATTGCCTTCAAATTTTACCATAGAGTTCCCGCTTCTGAAATCCCCATTTTTTGCTTCCTTGTCCCTCAGAAAGTGTCAAAAACCTAGTCAAACCCCAATTACCCCTTCGAGTTTTTCCCAAATCCAAATTTTCCCTTACTAAATAAGCTTGTGTTTATGTTTTTCTATCCATTCTTCCCCCCCACAAAAAAATAAAATAAAAAAATTACTTGTTATGGTTGTCACTCGCACAGGAGCAAATACCATGGAGGAAGCACTTACAGCCATCCAAACCAAACTCCAAGATCTGGATGAAACATTTCTCAGCCTCCATCTTCAGCATTCAACCATGAACAATAACCAACAACCAGAATCTTTTGCAGCCACTAGGTTCTCTTCTTCCAGCAATTTTCATGGGCCGAAGCTTGATTTTCCTCGCTTCTATGGTACTGATCCGACTGGATGGATATACCGAGTAGAACAATATTTCAGTTTGCATAATACTTTTGATGTCCAGAAAGTTCCACTTGCAGCCTTTCATTTGGAATAGGAAGCCCTTCAATGGTACCGTTGGTACATCAAAGCTCATCCCGAGCCAAACTGGATAGATTTTTGCCAACTCCTTTTGCCATGATTTGGTCCTAGTGCTTTTGACGACTTCACAGGAGCACTCACTAAACTTCACCAAACTGGCACAGTGAGAGAGTATCAAACGAAATTTGAGAAACTAGCCAATCACATAGAAGGATTGTCTGATGAATTCTACAGGATTTGTTTTATTAGTGGTCTCAAGGATGAAATCCGCTCAGAGGTCAAAATGTTTTGTCCCAACACAATGATGGAAGTCCTAGGGTTGGCTAAGCTGGCTGAGGACAAGATCACAACTCAACAACGCTCCAAACCCACCTCTGTTCCCTTCAGAAATATGGGTTCCCAATGACCTCCCATCATGCCTACTCCTCAACCAACTCCTACCAAGCAATTGTCTGGAACAGAGATGCAGGCACGCCGAGAAAAGGGGATTTGTTATAATTGTGATGAGAAATTCACTCGGGGACATAGATGTGTTCAACAAAAGCTCTATCTCTTGGATGTGGATTCTCCGCCTGCCTCAGAACTTGATGAAGAAGCTCTAGATACAGTAGATGATCAGGTTGACATTCAACACCCGCCTGTTGACACCCCATCTCAGGATGACCCACCCGAGATTTCTCTCCAAGCTGTAACCAGCATCACCACCCCACAAAAAATGTGAGTCAGGGGATACTTCAAGAAGCTCCCTCTTACCATACTCATTGATTCTAGTAGCAGTCATAACTTCATTGATCCTCGGATTTCCAAATAGGATGATTGTTTTGTCCGTCCTTGCTCCAACTTTGAAGTTATGGTTGCTAATGGGGGCACCTTACCTTTCAAGGGGAAGTGTCACAATGTGCATATCTCTATGGAAGATTATAACCTGCGCTCTCACATGTTTGCCTTGTCCTTAGGTGGATGTGATGTGGTTTTGGGTATTCAATGGTTACGCACACTTGGCCCCATCTTATGGGATTTTGTTGAAATTTGGATGCAGTTTTCAGTCAATGGGGCACAACACAAATTTATGGGCTTACAACCAGGGTCTCTCTACATCATCAGTTCACATCGCCTGGAAAAAATACTTAAGAAGAATTCACATGGTGTCATTGCTCAGCTCCATTCCATTCAGATGCACCCTTCAACAGTCTCCACTACTTCCTTCGATAGATATGCAGGTGTCTTTGCTAAACCAATGAGCCTTTTGCCTTCAAGAGACCTTTCCGATAAGAATTTAGCCGCATCTACCTCTTAGCAGGAAATGATGACTATTTTACATACAGTACAGAAGTGGCAGCCATCCCTATTGGGGAATTATTTCTTCATCAAGACTGATCTCCAGAGTCTGGAAACTTTCCTGGAACAACGAGTCTCCTCCCCAGCACACCTGAAATGGGTTCTCCAACTCATGGGTTATGACTATGCGACCACTTACCAGAAGGGTAAGGAAATAATGGTGGCAGATGCTCCTTCTCGCACATTTGATGACCCAGTTTCTCTTATAGCTATTTCTCTGCTTGTTCCAAATTGGTTGCAATCTGTTCAACGGGGCTATCTCTTCTATGAACTCCATGCTTCTTCATCAGCAGGGCACTTTGGGTTCCTCAAAACGTATGACCAAGAACAATGTAACTTATTTTGGCAAGGATTGAAAATGAAAATTCAATGGATGGTGGTTGACTGTGATACTTTCCAGGTCAACAAGGGTGAAACGACCCTCATTTCGGGACTGCTCGAACCCTTGCCCATCCCTACACAAATTTGGCCAACTATTTCTATGGATTTCCTGGAAGCGCTCCAGTGGTATAGTACCACATCTGAAAGGACACCATATGAAGTAGTCTCTGGACAAGCATCACTAGTTCTTCTTCCATTCACCTTGAACAGCTCCCTAGTTCAGGCATTTGACTCAATTCTTCGAAACCGTGATCAGCTTCTTCTCATTCTACAGGACAATCTTCACATGGCAAGAATTCGACTGAAACAACAAGCCGATCAACACCGTTTTGTGCACACTTTTCATGTCGCTGAGATGGTTCTTCTTTGTCTACATCCTTCCATGCAATCCTCCCTGAAACTCAAAAGGTGCCAGTGGCCCAGAATGCAACCCGAGGATGCTACAGGGGACCCACTCCTTCAGATTCTGCATCAATTTCCACATCTAAAGCTTTGAGGACAAAGCTTTTTCTAAGGGAGAGGGGATGTTAGGAACCCATGTCTTTACTTTGTTAGTATATTGTTGTTGGACGAATATGCTTTGTAAGTCGTCCCATAGTATTTGTTGATCCATAGTTTGTGTTATTGTTGTTGGTGCATATGCTTTGTAAGTTGCCCATAGTTTTGTTGATCCATAGTTTGTATTGGCCCATGGTTTTGACCCGTAATAATTGTTGATCTATATTTTGTGTTGGCCCATGGTTTGTATTGACACATGGTATTGACCCATGGTATTGGCACCTAGACTTAGTATATAAGTGTGTGTTGAGGCCTATGAAGGCACCGTGAAGTTAATTGTATTGAGCTTGCTCAAAGGAGGTTGCCCCCTCAAAGTGGCCCGTGATCAATATAAAAGTGATTCTGAGTTCTATTATTTCTAATATCTCATGTATTTGCATTAATTAATTATTGCAAGTTCTTCACAGTTTGATGAAGCTTGAACTCTAGAGGAGGCCATGAGAAAGGCCAAGTATTGATATGATCAGAACAATGTCAATGTAATGTCCCCTTCTTAGTGGCTCCATGGTCATCCCTCTAACCCATTCAATCCCCATGGGTTCAAGCGAAAATTAAATAAATTAACCAGGGAATTAATTTTCACCTATACTTATTTTGTATAATTAAATTAAATCATGGAGAACTGATGTAGGTCCATATATTTGAATATGTAATTGTTAATTAATTCTTTAATGCATTAGAAATGTCTAAGTGGCCCAAGAGGGATCATAAGTGGTTGGGCGGACCCTTATGAGTTGTCTCCCACAAAGGAATCTAGAAAAAAGTAATTGAAAAGCAGAAAAACACTTGAAAAGTAGGAAAGCATCTAAAAAGAAGGAAAGGAGTAGAAAATCAAGGTAGGAAGAAGTTTCCGGATTTTTTCCAAAAGAAGGGAAAATCATCCTAAAGCAGAAAAAACAATAAGCAAGGAAATATTCTTAGGAAAGTTCCATGTCCTAATTTTATCCAGTGAGGGCACAATGGATGAGGCAATGGAGTCCATATGTAATGTAACTTACCAAAGAAGCAAGCAACTCATCATTGGCTCGAATTCCAAGAAAGGAGGCTCTAGAGGAGGATAAAAGCTACCAGAAGTTTATAAATGGAGTATGAGAGCCTCCATGAAGACTCTTTTGGAAGTTTATTGATTGACTTGAAGAGCTATGCATTTTTCATAGCTTGGGTGATCTTACCCTTGCTAGCATTGGGGGATGTGCCCCTTTGCAACCAGTTATCTAGTTGAGAGATTGTGAGATCCTTCATCTGGAGATTGAGGGAGAGAGCACACAATTCTTTCCATGGAGATTCAATGCAACCTTTGAAGTCCTTTGCGGGCTTGATCTCAATTTTGGATCAAATTACTACTTGGTAGCCCAAGAATTGTCAAGAAGAAATCATTTTTGGAGCATTCATCTATATTCTCTTATTTGTAAATATCTCAAGTTCTGTGTTTTATTGCATATCATACTTTCTTGTTATTTACAGCTGCTGGAGAATCCATGAATGTTCAACCTATGTCCTTAAATAAATAATAAAGTTTTAGTGTGATTTTCTAGTAGCATATTGTCTAATTATCATTATTAAATCTAGTCTAGAAAATGGCAATTACAATTCATTTTATGTGTCATGATTTGACTTTAGATGCTTCCAAAAATCAATCTGTGATTAATTTGTCTTAGTATGGGTGTGTTAGGGCTGAGCCAAATTTCCAGTGAGGAAATTCGTAATTGTTTGGAGGTGTTTGGAATCCTGGAAGGACAACATCATTAGGGGTCAAATCTTTGAAGTTGAGCACCTAGTTTTGAGTCTAGCTCTTGGATTTCCAATATTTTGAACTTATTGAGCTACATAAGTTCTCAGGTCTGATATATAATTCCATATTCCTGGTTAGTTGCTTCCAGTATTGCACCAGAAGCAGTAGAGGTTCCACATAATTTCTGGGGACATTGCCTCTGGTTATTTTGGCCTGCCCAAGTGTGATGCACTCCTAAATGTGCAAATTATCGAAGAAAATCATCATGTCAAGTCCGTAAAATTTCTATTGTGTGGATATGGTTTTCTATAGTTTGTAAATTCCATGAATCCATGTCTGGAAAAATTAGTGAAGGTCTAGTGGTGTTTGGGACAAAATTTAAAATTCTAGTCCTAGCTTTCCAATTTCGAGTTAGTGTGCCTAAATCCTATTTGGGTACATCATAGTGGTATCATAGAATGGCCCTCCACACCTTCTCATGGTAATAATTGATGAGTCTGAATAGAAATCCATCTCCTAAGAGGAAAGATCCAGAAGATCCCCTTGTAGAAGAAGAAGTTGAATCCATTGAAGTAAAGATCTAAGGAGAAAGAGAAATGTTGAGCATGGATGAAAAGGATTAATTCATATATTTTGTCTAGATGATGTTGAGAGGCATGGAAGATATATCCTAGAATATCATCTGATCGAGGGCAAGAGACTAGAAAATTCTTGTCCAAGCAAATGGAAAACACAGATGAAGAAGGCAGTAGCAGTGGCTTTCAGCATGAAGGAAATAAGTTCTATGGTGAGACTCTCTTGTCAAAGATATGGCCTCACAATCAGCCTCATGATTTCAAGAGTGAGTTCAAGAGTCATCCATGACTTATTATGCCTAAATTCATTGGATAACATAGAGAGGAACCAATAGTGAAAAACAAATCAATTGCTTCATGGGAGGATCGCTATGCAGAGTATCAAAATCTGAGTGAAGAATGTAGAAGAGCATTTCCTTTCAAGGACTTATGTGAAGCCCAATACAAATTCAATCCAAGAGGAATAAACAAGATGCCTTCTCACAATCATGAGTTGAAGAATGTCATTGGTAAGATCTCTCTTCCATATTTTGATGGTTCATCAAAATGCACTGTCATTTCATGGATCTAAAAATTAGACACATACTTCCAATTGAAACCCATGGCCAAAAGAGATGCCATCAAAATGGCTACCCTAGATCTTGATGGAGAGGCCAATGGCTAGTGGTTCCATGGCATGAGGATAGAAGAAATAGACCCAGGACATTTTGTTGAAATATGTATTGGAAGTACGTAGGAAAAAATCAGAGGAGTTGGAATTGAGAAATTCCAACTAATTTTTGGAGAGGTTCTTGAAGTAGACAGGGTATTCTTTGTCCCAGGTATGAAAGTCAATAGACTTTCCATATCATCATTTGAGGATGATGGGTATGGATTTTTTATCAAAAGGAGACGTGTTTCTCTATCAGATAGAAAACTCAGATGATACAATTCTACTTGGGAATAGAAGAGATAAAATTTACTGGATGGTTATCCGAATCAGAATATGAAAATGAAGTAGATGCACAGATGGTACCTTCAGATGGGGAGAGTTGCACTGGCAGAAGAATAAGCTAGCACAGAGAGGAAGAGCAGGATCCATAATTTCAAGTTTCCTTCCAACATCAACTTCCAGAGTTAGTGGAATTTCTTGACAATGATCAAGGTGATTATGTTGGTGTTGAGATATTGTAACTTCTAAGAACATTATATTTGTACTTTATTATTCTGGAGATGTTTCATTCCTCCGTGAAGACCTTATTTTATATCCGGAGATGTTTTATTCCTTCGTGGAGAATGTGGTAACTTGGGTTATTATTAACACCCAAAAAGTGCTCACCACCTCATCTCCCTCATTACATGACTCATTTGTCTATATTTCCTACCATATTTGCCTCTAAAACCTTAAAAACCCATTAAAAAGCCTCCAAGAGGACAAAAAACCATTAAAAAGCCTCCAAAAGGTCAAAAACCCCCTTTTTTCCCCCAAAATAATGTAAATTCCTCCAAAAATAGCAAAAACCCTCTAAAAAGGGAATAAAAAAATACAAAAAAGAGGAAAAAGAGGGAAAAAAGGAAGTAAAAACCCTATACAGCTGACTTAAACCATATGGTGCCCAAAACCATGGGTCAGCACTCCACCACTAAAAACCTATAAATAGGTGATGGAGGCTCCCCATTTCACATCCACAATCATCCCTATCCTTACGCTATTGAAAATTCCCTTGAAACCCTAGCTCTCCACTTGGAGCTAATTCTTGAGAACCCTTTTGGCCCCATTTCCAAAACACCTTTGGGAGAAGGAGAAGGAACAACACTGGAGCTTGGAAGCAACCCTCTTGGCCTGCTGCAAAGGCTCCACCAACCCCTACATCTGAGGTAATTTTTAATACAAAAAGAGATATCTTCACCATATTTTCATGTTTTGCTATTTATGTTAATGCTCATGCTAGGTTAAATTTCATACTGTTTTACTGCTTTTATTTACTGTTTATTGAACTGCTACTAAGGAGGCCCTTCTCCTTAGTAGGTGCTCATTTGCACAAGCTAGGGTAAAAAAACTAGCTACAGTTTTGGCGATTCCCCTAGTGTTCCTTTGAATTTCTGGTTATAGTTTGAAACGTTTTCAATTTTCTGCAATATTTTTCTGTTTTTTCCTTTCGGCTGCCGTAAATCACATCTTTTGTCCTTATAGTTGTGATCCAACTGCGTCTTTCAGACTGTTACCTATGATCCAATCATGGCTCTCAGACTGTTTCTGGTGATCTACAGGTGGTTTTCAATTTGTTACTTGCGATATGATCGTGGCTCTCAGCCTGTTTCATACGGTCCGACCGCTGTTGTTCACCCCTTTTCCTGCGGTCCACCTGCGGCTTTCAGCCATTTTCCTGCTATCTGCCTGCGACTTTCGCCCTTTTTCCCGCAATCTGCTTGTGGCTTTCAACCATTTTCCTGCTATCCGCCTATGACTTTCAACCTTTTTCCCGCGGTCCGCCTGCGACTTTCAACCATTTTCCTACTATCTGCCTGTGACTTTTGCCCTTTTTCTCACGGTCCTCCTGCAGATTTCATCCATTTTACTGCTATCTGCCTGCGACTTTCGGCCTTCTTCCTGCAGTCTACCTGCGTCTTTCAGCCATATTCCCGCAACTGTCGACCTGTTTCCTGTGATCCGACTGTGCAAATTTGCCACAGACCCGCGGTTTGTTTTCTGCACTTTTTCCCTGTTTGAACCCAGTACTTTGCTGCAATATTTTCTGCACCTGCACAACCATCTGTCCTATCTGCAACCTTACTTCCCTACAACCTGTTTTCTGCAGTATTATTTTTGTTCCATTTACAGAATTTTTTAAATTTCAACATTTTAATTGAAAAGAGAAAATTTTGCATTTCAAAGTTTAATTTCTGCGTTGTTATTTTTAGTTAGAAAGTTGCCCACCCCGTGGCACTTTTACTTGGGTTCATCATCTCACACGCACACACTCTGTCACCTAATTCAAGTGAGGCCTAAAATACTACTTAACACAACCAACATTCTAACCCCACTTGGGGAACACATAAGAATCTTGTAGTTAGGTAGGATCGAGGGGATAGGCATCCAAATAACACCCCTCGGTTGCTTACACTTGAGACATAGTTGTTGTCCATTAGGGAACCAAAATCCCCTAGTACTTTTTGGCACGGTCACAACCAGTTTATTAGAGGACCTCTCCCCTAAGAGGGTTGAAGTAGCCAGACTGATTTCAGAGGCCTGAGTGGAATACCGCACTCCATTTAGTAACCGAAGGATACCTTTCGCAGTTCTCGGTGTATCACCGTATGGGGATACAGCGGCGATAGAACCAAACTACAGATTCACCTTTTCTGGACGTGTCATGAACGGGGTATCTTAGTTGCCTTTCTTATAGGATTGACTACCCAGTGTCCCTCCCGGTAGGGGGATATCTTTAGCCACTTGGCTCTACTATTCATATTGTCTGACTTGGATTTCATCACCTTGTAGAGGATATGTCTGGTTGAGTAAGAATACTATTTAGCTAGGTGTTTGCATGCTCCCTTACCTCCTTTTGGTCTAGTGAGTCCACTATTTTTATTTTCTAGGAAACCTGTTGCTTGTTGGTAGTCTGACCATTTCTATTGATACTCCACTTATTGTAGCACAGCTGTTACAGTAAGTGTTTTGAGTTGGTTATTGACCTGAGTGCCATATTTTTTTTGCTCTCCTTTTGCACACTCGGTTGCATTAGGATTTTTGAGCTACTTTTCACTCAACACAACCCCTAGATACTTGACACCCTCTGTCACCATTGAGTCCCTAAGACATTCTCGGTGCCTCCGGGGTGAGTTCCCGCAGCACAGTTCACTTAACATCACCCGTCACAGACGTAGATCTTCATGAATTGATACCACTCATCATAGATCTCGAGCTTTGTCACTTGAATCCACTCGTCAATGGCATAGAAATCCATCACCCGATCTAGATGCCCCTTATTTTACCTTTGATTATGAGGCAGAGTCCGAGAACCCCACTTACACTGCACCAACCAGCCCCATGGCTGGCATGACTTCCAACCCTTTCTTTGTAGGGACCATTGGTGGAGCATCCACCACCACACCAGCTACCACACCCGCTTTGGGTATGCCCTTGATGGGGCTCACATCTACCATTCCGATCACTGTACCCATTCCAGTAGCTAGCATACCTATCCCAACTCCA
Organism: Larix kaempferi; assembly: GCA_027924585.1. Lineage (NCBI taxonomy): Eukaryota > Viridiplantae > Streptophyta > Pinopsida > Pinales > Pinaceae > Larix > Larix kaempferi. The sequence continues at coordinate 6,706,936 of BSBM01000077.1, forward strand.
TCAGTGACTCACACTACCCTTGGCGGTGCAGGACCATCCCATACCACTTTCGTTCCTCCACCTGGGGGCAACATCCCAAACCCAGCCCCTCCACTCGGGGGCATTGGCCCCAACACGGTCACAACCACTAGTATGTCACATCCTTCTACTAGTTTTCCATTCATGGCTAGTTTCAACCTTCCTGACCTGGCCAGACTGACTAACGATCCCATCAGACACGACGCTGCGTGGCCTCACATGTCCACCAAGATCCCCTCCGACATCCCTATGTGTGAGGGCAAGGCAGGTGAAGACCCACAGAACCATATTATGTCCTTCCATCTATGGTGTTCCTCCAACTCCATAGTGGATGACTCTGTCCACCTCCGTTTGTTACAGCGCACCCTCACTGGCTCTACAGCTAAGTGGTACATCAAGCAGCCCCATGGGACCCATGCCACCTTTACTTCCCTTGCCTCAACTTTCCTGCAGTTCTTTCAGTTACCTATCCGCTATGATGCGGGAGTTGAGATCCTACTGTCTTGCAGACAGAAAACAGCTACCCACATCACTGACCACATTCATGAGTGGTGTCAACACCACAGTCTCTGCAAAATCAAGTTAGACGACTGTATCTTCTTAGATTGGTTTCTAAAATCTCTCCTTCCTGTCATTGCCAAGGACGTTGCATCCGAGCGACCCCAGTGCGAAGAAGAGGCCATCCTCAAAGCCCAACAATTTGACCTTATTTATGCCCAGTTTGGTTACCTATATTCCATCATCCCTGACGCCCCTCGCGGTGATTCCTCCTAACACGATGCGCGGGGGGCATCCCATGCCGCAGATGGCATCATTGGTCGTATAGCCTCACATAACTAACCCTTTTCCGTAGCACGTCCTAGCCCTAGCCCCGACCTTTCGTGGACTACATCCCATTCCGGAGCAACCAATTCATATGCTCACATGGCACATCATCACCAATCCCACAGACCCTCATGTCCACCTCAGTGCTTTGGTCATGCATCCCCCACTTACGCCCCCCCGATCGCACCTCAGCCATATTACCACCCACAGGCTGCACCAACTCCTGTATCCTCTCAATCCCCTCCTTCTTATTACCCGCCACAGGCATCCCCTGTGGCAACCCCACAACCCGTCACACAGATGTATTAGCAACCCCCATAGCACCTACGTCGCCTCCACCTACTTATTATCCACTGTAGCCTGCTCCCGCACCTACACAACCCCAGAACCAACCTGCTACCCAAGGGCAAGTGTATGCCCAATAGAATCCGCAGCAGAACCAAAATAACCAGCGCCAACAGGGCCAGCAAAACCGTGGCAAAGGTTGTAACCGTGGGAACAACCCCCCTCCAGACCAAGGTGGTCAACCTCCCAATCCCCCAAACAACAATAACGTGACACCTACCAACCAGAACCCTGATCGACCGCCCAAACAAGCCAAAAATCCTAATTTGCAAACAAACCATCCTTGTTCTATTTGCGGGGTCTATGGCCACTACACACATGCTTTCCCATATTTGGAGTGAGCTCGGCAACTCTAGACCGATGATGCCCACCACCAAGGGCACGCGTCTCCTCAAGCACCACCCAACCCCCCACCACCTCAGAATCAACCCTTGGTACTACAAAACCCTTTACTGACCCAAGGCATAGTGAACACTCAGTCATTGGCTTCCCTTCAAGGAAACATGCCACCACAATAGCAAATCACTTATGCCGCTCCTTATCAACCCATGTTTGACTCAGGTACCCATCACTTGTTAATGATGTCATCCACTGATGTCAACCTTCAAACCCGTTGGAACCAATATGGCTCCACCCCTGAAGCCCCTCCTGCTGACAAAAACACTAACGCTCATCCCACTGATCAGTTGTTACGTATACCTCCAGCCCCACTAGATGGTGCCTCCAAATCACCTCGCTTCCCACTTCGCCGCATCAACAATAACCCCAATGCTCACGCTGCGTCTAATTACAACATTGTAGATGACTTAGCCCAGTCCCCCACAGCCATGTCTATGTTAGAGGTCTTAAAAAACTATCCTTCACAGCGCAAGACTTTGCTCTCCACCATTGGTGCTATTGACCCAAATGATTCATGATTGATGGCCTTTGATTTGGATCAATCCGAACCATGCCTGCCTTCCACTTTAGCTTTCCAATTTTTTGTATTCGTTCGAAATCTTGTCATCCATCGGTGCATTATCAATGAAGGTGCCTCTACATGCATTATGTCCACATTCGTTTGGCAGAAGTTGGGACCCCCTACTCTCCAACAGTCCACCATTGCATTGCGAGCCTACGACAGTCGTTTGGCTCAACCCCAAGGTCTCTTAGCTAATGTCCCCGTCCAGTTGGCTGGTAAAACAGTGCCCATTGACATAGAGGTCATCAACGCCCAACTTGATTATAACCTCTTACTTGGCCGCAGCTACATGTATGCCATGCGGGCGATTGCCTCATCCGTTTTTCGTACCATGATGTTCCCCCATGATGGATGCATGGTCAAGGTCGATCAACTCACCTATTATGATCCCAATGCCCCCGCTGCACCCGAAAATGTTCTCCCCATGGTTGAACATCCTGTTTGTGGTGCATCTACCTTGTTGGTTTCCTCCGTGGGACCTGGAGTTTACTCAGATACGCCGATGACCTCAACATTCCAATCCATTCCACCCCCGTCACTAGCGACCGAAATATCTGACCTATGTACCCTTTCCCACAATGCACAAACACCCAACAATCAACCGTCCTTGTTACCCAAACCACCATTGGTACCTAGTCATATTGGTGTTACACCCATCCACATAATCCCCTTCCTATTCCCTCCCTCGGGAGTAGTAAGCGCCCCGGTTATGGCTACTCTCAGCCTCCCCGGGTTAACCATAGGACTACCCGTGTGGTATATTTCGCCTCCCGTTCCCCCACCAACACCAAATGTCATCCTACAACCGGTGCAACCCATCGTCACTACTAGTCAACCACCCCTCGGTGTCTCTACTCCTTCCTCATCCACCAATCCACCCCCCATTGTTAAGAACTCTGGGGGCAGAGGCCCACAACCATACATTGTTATACCCCTGCCAAAAATAGTTAAAAACCCCCCTGTGTTTCATGCTCCTCCTAAATGCTTGTTGTGTGATGAGTTATTCCATCCTACCCATCAATGTCCACAATTACCTCCATTACAAGAGCACATGCAAATGCTTGACGATGACCCCAACATCTCGGCTTTCCAACTCGATCCAGCCCCTAAGCCTCATGATAAATCACTACGTACCAACCACCCTTGTGCAATATGCAGTATTTACGGCCATTACTCACATCACTATCCTGATCTCCCAGATTACAGAGCACCTCTCTACGAGATGAATAATTTGGACCTTGAGACGGTGCCCTCCACAATTGAGGAGATCCACCCCCCAGTATCCCCCTCATCCGGCGAGATTAATACCATATATATGATCTCTTCTACTACCACTCCCTCATCAACCGATTTGACAACTCAAAGTTTTCATAATGATTAGGAGATTCTAGAGGCTCTCACTGCCGCGGATTACCCCTGGGAAGACATGCACCATCATTCCTACTTCCTCCTAGAAGAGTCCTCCTCCACCACAGCCACCCAATTTGCGGTTGAGTCCAAAGATTTCCTCCCCACCAAAGTTGAGTGGTTTAAGGATCCCATTCCCCTTCCTGATGCCTTTAAGGAAGGTAACATGGCCAACATCTCACCCGTCATCCACATTGATATCTCTGACCCACCTGGTGCTCTTGAAATCATTACATTAGGAGTCTCCTGTAGTGAGTATGAGATCGGAGAGTACAAAAAACTTTTCCAAGAGTTCCGTGATGTCTTTTCCTAGTCATATACCAAAATTCCTGGTCTCGACCCCACTATTATAGAACACCACATTGACACATGGCCAGATGTACCCCCCGTTCACCAGAAACAGCACCCCATTCATCCCTCAAAGCTCCCCGCCGTTAAATCAAAGATTGAGAAACTTCGCAAAGAAGGATTCATTTATCCTATTGCATATACCACTTGGGTTTCTAACCCCATCCCTGTTAACAAGAAATAAGGCACCATCAGAGTATGTACTAACTTCCACGATTTAAACCAAGCCTGTCCCAAAGATAACTTCCCCACGCCATTTATTGACCAACTCATCAATGAGTGTGTGGGGCATGAAGTCCTATCTTTCATGGACGGTTTTTTGGGATACAACCAGATTCAGATCCGCAAGGAAGATTAGTACAAGATTGCCTTCACTACCCCATGGGGCACCTTTTCCTATCGCGTCATGCCTTTCGGCCTCAAAAATGCTGGTGCCACCTTCCAGTGGGCCATGACCTACTGTTTTCACGACTTAGTTCATATCCTGTTAGTCTATCTCGACGATCTTACAGCTCGTTCCCGGAAACGATCAGACCACCTTAACGACCTCCGGCAAGTCTTTCTGCGTTGTCGCAAATATCAAATCCGCTTGAACCCACTCAAGTGTGTCTTTTGCATTCCGGCAGGCCTGTTGTTGGGTTTCATTGTTTCCCATAAAGGAATTGCTATTGATCCCTTGAAAGTCCAAGCCATCATAGACCTTCCTGCACCTCGTATGCTCCGACAGCTCCAGAGTTTGTAGGGAAAATCTAATTTTCTTCGACGCTTCGTTCCTGATTATGCCACCATTGTTCATGGTTTCTTACGCCTGCTTCGTACCCACATACCCTTTGTTTGGGATGACCAGGTACAAGTTGCATTCGAAGTCCTTAAGAAATCTCTCACGCAAGCCCCTCTGATCTCCCCTCCAGATTTCTCTCAAGACTTAATCCTTTACGTCTCGGCAACCGATCATGCCGTGTCCAGAGTCCTTATTCAAGAAGACCTTTTCTGTGTTAAATTTTGAGTATTAATTCATAATACTATAGGATCTTTACTGAGAGAATAACATCTACAATATATCAATGCATGACAATCATAATTTGACATGCATCACAAGCATCACGAGAATCAAAAGCATAGAGACAAGAGACACATAGTTTCCGTGAGGAAAACCCTAAGGTGAAAAACCCCACAACTTCCTCAGAGATAGAGAGAGCAATGGATCAACCAAATAACACTGAGATAGTCTCCTAGCAGATGATCCTCCTCCTCCTCACTAGTGCGCCACTTTCAGATAGATAGTGAGTTACTTTTCCGAGTGAGTAAAATAGAGATCTCCTATCTCTATTTATACATCAACATTCTGGACCACCCCTATGTTACCCGTATGAGGAAAGACTAGCCCTTGTTGTGGTCTTTTCTGTCCAAAAATTGTGACATTAAATTTTACTCAGTCATACCACAGTTGCCGCCGACTCCAACCCCATGGTCTATCTCTTGAACCGGCACCTCCTGCAAGGTCGCGTTGCTAAATGGGTAATTATCCTCCAAGAATATGACCTCACTTTCACAACCCCTAAGAGCACTAAACCCTCACGCTTTCCCAGCTCATCACTGATCTCCCATCCTTTTTGTCATCCCCACAAATCTCCAATGAGTTACTCGACAATCACTTGTTCATCATCTCGTCTGATGACCCATGGTATGATGATATTTTGTTATACCTTCGCACATAGAAGTTTCGACCCAACATAAATTGTGATGGACGCCGTTGTATCCATCACCAGGCCTCTTGATATCTCCTCTTGGGCGATGTCCTTTACCGGTGAGGGGTTGACATGATTCTCCATTTTGTCTTACACACGAGGAAGCCGAACAAGTACTTAATGACTGTCATAGTGGTGCCTGCGACATACATTTCTCTGGAATGGCCACTGCCCAAAAGGTCATTTGCGCCGGATACTTTTGGCTTACACTCTTTATCGACTACATCAAACATTGCCATAATTTCCAATTTTTTTCCCCTAAGGCTCGAACACCACCCACTCCATTACACCCAGTCATCACCGTTGGTCCCTTTTGTAAATGGGCCGTATACTTCATGGAATGTAATCCCTCATCCGCAAACGGCCATAAGTACATCATCATCACCGTCGACTACTTCACCAAATGGGTAGAAGCCATGCCCACCTTCAATTGTAAAGCTGATACCACTGCCCATTTCTTTTTTAACCATGTTATCACACGATTCGGGGTCCCCAAACATTTGGTCTCAGACCATGGTTCACATTTTGAAGATTCCATTTGGCACGAGTTATCCACCCTATTGAAGTTCGAACATCGGTATTCCTCTGCTTACTACCCCCAAGGGAACGGCCAAGTAGAGGCCATTAATAAAATTTTAAAAACCATCCTCCAACACACGGTTGACTGGCATAAGTCCAACTGGCATCACATGCTTTTTCCCGCGTTATGGGCTTACCGTACATCAACCAAGACCGCCACTGGTTTTACCCCGTTTCATTTAGTTCACGGTGTAGAGTCTGTTCTCCCTATCGAGTGTCAGATACCTACCTTACACATCATCGTTGAGCTTCTCCCAGACACCTCCCCACTCGAGCAACGTTTGCTATCACTAGAGCAAGTTGATGAAGACTGTCGTGCCACCCTCCAAACCATTGAAGCCGCCAAGAAGCGCTCTAAAGCTGGTTACGACAAACATGTCCACCCACGAACTTTCCGTGAAGGAGACCTCGTTCTCGCCTATGACTAAGCCCATGACAAGACTGGTAAAGTAAAGTTTGAATCCATGTGGCAAGGCCCTTACATCGTGTAGACCTCCCTCGGAAATGGGGCATACATTTTAACTAACTCAGAAGGTCACCCTTTACGCAACCCCTGTAATGGGTTGTATCTTAAACGCTTTAATCCTTAAACAAACCCGCAGCCCCATTGGTTCGTATTGTACAGTTTGCTTTCTTTTTGTCTTTCACCTTTTTTACCACAACCTTACATTCATCATTTTTTCATGATTACAGATGGACCATCTTCCACCTCATTACATTGGCTTCACCGATGGAGCGAGCCTCTGGTCTCCAAACCTGGCCTCTGCAGCATGGGTTTTATATTCCCCTTCACATGAGTTGATCCACCTCGACGGAATGTGCATAGGTGCTGCTACCAATAACCAGGCTGAGTATGATGCTGTGATCGGTCTCCTGACCTCTGCCCTCTAGATGGGCATATGTCACCTTCATGTGTTTCTTGACTTCCAGCTACTTGTCTCCCAGCTCAACAACTGCTACCAGTTGCGTGATCCCTGCCTCTTTAGAAAATTCCTGCGCACAAAACAACTCAGCCGACAATTTGAATCCATAACATTCACCGATGTCCTAAGAGCTTAGAATAGTGTTGCAGATCAAATGGCTAACAACATCCTAGATTGGCATATCAATCACACCATGTAAAACATCCATAATGCATCATCATCCCATATCATCTCATAAAAAATATATAAAAACCCAAAAAGATTGTATTTCCAACAAGGGGCATCCACGTGCCTATCATCACATAAATATTTGCATCCATGTGCACATTATTATACAGGGGCATACATGTGCCTATCCTACATACATAATGTTGCATCCATGTGCAATACGTAACATACAAATACACAAGGGGCATCCACGTGCCCATCATCCTACACTACTTGCATCCACGTGCAGTACAAACACATAACAAAGCACAAGCACATCCACATGCATACATTCCATCATAATCGCAAAAGATGCATCCATGTGCATATATATATCAAAAAATAAATGTCAATGTTCTACACATGTCCTGAGTACCTCAGCACTCAGCTATACAAAAAATGTATATACATCGACAAGCCTCATAGAATACGAGCCGTACGATACAAAAAACCCAGAGTGTCCATACACATCGAGGGGGAGTCCCCTGTACTCCCTACTGAGAGTCATACCCTCCATCGCTTCCTGCATCGGCAACTTCTGAGTCCTCACCCCGCTCCTCCTCCGGCAGCTCCTCATCCCCTGCCAGATCATGTGCCCGACCCCTCTCCACCAAAATGGCCACCCGGATCGCGATTGATTGAAAATATCGTGGTGCCCCAAGACAGTCCCAAATCACCTCTTGATCCAAGTCCCCCCACCCATCATCAGTCACTCCAACCAACAAATGATCGAGCAACACCCGTACGGACTCCAGAGTCCCCTCAGCATCCCGTCGACGCACCTCCCCTTGGCCTGGCAGGGATGGTATCGCTACATGACCCCGACGGTCTATGTGTCCCGGTGGTGGTCTCGGTCCCACATTTGCAGATCATACATCAGTCAGTACCAGCATAGCAATATCTCAAACCTATCATACCCAAAACTTGACATCAACAATAATCACGCAAATCAATACATACCATCTGGTCCCCACGCCTGCCCTAGAGGCCATGGCACCTCCGGATCTCCTGTATAGTCCATCTCTCTGTATGGATAATAATCTAGCGTCAGTGGCATCTGCAACCACTGTAGGTAGAGCTCCTGGGTAAAGTATCTCCCAACCTCACCGCCACCCCCGTCGGCGCATCATCTCTCCCCACTGCACCATGCAGGGCTCCCTGAGTCCTCCTACCCTGATCGGCACCCACGACCACAGTGTAGGTACCTGCTCCATGAAGAAGGCATAGAGAAAGGATCCATATCAGAATCCTTTGCTAGATTCCTTCACCAAGTTCAGCTACCGCTGAACACAGGTGAGGAACATCTAGCCCCAGGCATAGTATATGCCACCCAGCACCTGCTCCACCAGTTGCATCTGGCCCCCTAACACCCTCTTAGGAGACTGGGACCCTAAAACCCGAACCACGCATGCCATGATCGCCTATAATGATGGCTCCCGCAGATCCACAATCCGGAGTGCATTCCTATGCACTTTAGCCTCAGGACCGCAGTACCGCTCCAACATAGCTTCCATGTCCACGTCTACGAACACTCATGGCTGCGTATCAGCCACCCTACCCAGACAAGGCAACCCCGTCAAGAAATATACATCTGCAAGGGTGAGATCCACCCTCTCTTCCTACACCCTAAATGCCTATATGTCAGGCTCCCAAAAGCTCACTAACTTGTTTAGCAGTAACCCTACTAACCGCATCGTGGGCACTTGTGCGAACTTCAGCAGCTCGCACAACCCCAAAGTAGACCACACATGTCGATCCTTTAAAATTAGTCACAGCAGATCTAATGAACAAGTAAATCAATCACAATAGATGAAACTCAGAAAAATGGTGTAAAACTGTGCAAAGCATGCATCAGTTGCTCAATATCCCAATGAGGGTGAATAATTACAATACAATACAGTCTCAATGACTGAGCAATTCGAATTGCCTAAGGAGGTCATTCGAATCACTGAATGGAGTAGCTTGACTCCAACTAGGAGTCCTCATCATCAATCGGTGGTGGTCATCAATGCACAAGAACCAGTCATCCAGGTGTCAATTTGAGTCTAACTGAGTGTAACAAGTGTAACTGAAGTGTGTAGCACTGATTAAGAGAAGGAGGCTCAGTGGAGGGCGCATGGAAGGCTAACTGAAGTCAGAACAAGTCATCTAGTCAATCTGGAGGTCCAACGGAAGTGAAACAGTCAGTCGGGAGTGAAACTAGCCTCAAATCAGGGAGAATCGGAGCTAACTGAGTGTAACTGAAGTGGAACTGCAGTGGTAAGTGAAGAAGTGCGCCCTTCTCTGGCAGTAGGTGAGAAGTGGGCACCTTCCTAACTAGGAGGGATAAAACTCTGAAGTAAGTGGCTCTTGGGTGCTAAAATAAGGTGGCTAAGGTGCTGGAGGCATCAACCTGGTGACTGGGATGCATGCAAAGTGCATGCAAACCCTAGAATTTGCATGCAAAACCTAATTGCATGCAAGATCCTGAAAAATATGATGTGGATATCTGAACACCCCCCCTCAAGCTAGACTATTATGTGCAAAAGAAAATAATGTGGGGCCCTGGTAACTAAGACCAAAGGTCACCCCAATACAATAATCCAAAAAATGCTGAAAATAAACTAAGTGAGGAAAGAGGGAAAACCCAGTGGGAAGAAATCCCCCCCGCAAGCTAAAGCATAATAATGGATCAATCTGTCTCCACCATGATGGAACTCACCCCCAACAATGAACGGAGGTAAGAGAACTTCTTCTCAGTGAAGCTCTTGGTGAAGATGTCTGCAATTTGCTCATCAGTAGGGCAATATTGCAGAATGATGGTGCGATCATGCACCAACTGTCGAATGTAATGCATATGAATCTCAATGTGTTTGGTCCTCTACCGCTGAACTGGATCTGTGGAGATCTTGATAGCACTTTGATTGTCACAAAATAGGACAGTCGAAGTAGTGCCACCAAAACCAAACTCGGAAAGAATACCCTGCAACCAAACTGCTTGAATGCATGCATTGACTGCCCCTCGATACTCTGCCTCTGCTGAAGAAAGTGCAATGGCTGCTTGCTTTTTGTTGGACCAGCAAATAGCACCATGACCAATCATGAAAACATAGCCGAAAGTGGACTTCCGATCAATTCTATCACTTGCCCAATCTGAATCAGTAAAACCAATGAAATCAAGCTCAGAATCTGCAGCATAATGTATGCCAAACTGTCTCGTACCTTGCACATACTGCAAGATCCGCTTGGCTGCTTGCCAATGAAGCTCATGTGGCTGCTGCATATACCTTGACACGGCACTCACGGCATATGAAATATCAGGCCTTGAGTGTGTCAAATAAAGTAGTGAACCAATCAACTGACGATACATACTGCAATTTGCAAGTGGTGTAGAATCTCCCTCCTCAAGACTGATTCCTGAGAGGAATGGGAATGAGGCTGCCTTACATTCAGCCATATTAAACTTCAATAATAGGTTGGAAGCATATTTTTGCTGAGATATAGTGATCCCATCAAAATTTTGAGCTATCTCCAAGCCCAAAAAGTGACTCAGCAAGCCCAAATCGCTCATGTCAAAAGCTAGATTTAAGGCAGTTTTTAGCTTGTTTATTGAAGTAAGAGTGCTACCAGTAATGAGAAGATCATCAACATAAAGTACAATAACCAACAAATTACCTTTAACTCGCTGAAGATACACATTCGGATCAGATTTGCATCTTTGGAAATTCTGAGAAAGAAGGAAGGAGTCCATCTTTGCGTACCAAACTCTTGGGGCCTGTTTCAACCCATACAAAGATTTCTTCAATCTGCAAACTAATGATGGATCTGATGTGTAGCCCTCTGGCTGCTGCATATATACCTCTTCAGCAAGGTCTCCATGTAGAAATGCACTCTTCACATCCATGTGGTGCACTTCCCAGTGCTTGGATGCGGAAATAGCCAAAACAAGGCGGATGGAATCCATCTTTGCAACCGGTGCAAAGGTCTCAGTGTAGTCCACTCCTTGGACTTGGGAGAAACCTTTTGCCACCAACCTTGCTTTGTATTTGCTGATAGAGCCATTAGCAGCAACTTTTGTGTGGTAGACCCATTTACACTTCGCTAATTTTCTTCCAGGTGGAAGAGAAACTAGCTCCCATGTGTTGTTCTTTTGAAGAGAACTGTACTCTTCATCCATGGCACTTTGCCATCTCAGATCTCGGTGGGCAGAATAGTATGATGTGGGATCTGAACCAGCCATCAAATAAAAAATCTCAAAAATTAATGGATCAGCAATAGAAAGAGCCATACCTGCTCTTTGAAAGTCTGCTCTTGTTCATCTCGGATTAACAGGATTTCCAAGGTTCAAACCAGTAGATTGAAGAGCGTTTTGGGCCCACTTTGGTAACTGAGGAGGATCATAATGGTCAGATTCCGAACATGATATATCATGATCATCATATGCTGCTACAATATCAGAAATATCAGAACTCATACCTTCATTATCGCTGCACAAATCTTCTTCTGGTGAAGGCGGTGAATCGACAGTCTCTTCCTCGACTAGTTGCAATTGTTGAAGCGGTTCTTCAAATTGCACACTGCGCTCTATGAATATCTTTTTATATTTGATATCCATGAGTTTATATGCTTTTGATTCTTCCCCATATCCTATCAGTATGCACTCAATACTTTGTGGATCCAAAGCTCGTCTCTTCTTGGAAGGAATTCTAGCCCATGCAGTAGAGGCAAAAACTCTCAAATTTGACACATCCGGTTTGTGACCAAAGAATGATTCGAAAGGAGTCATAACTTTCACGGATGAATGTGGAACACGGTTCTGTATGTATGCAGTAACTTTGATTGCTTCAGCCCAAATATTTACAACCAAACCTTTTGATTCAATCATGCATGTAGCCATCTCTTTCAGTGACCGATTTTTCCTTTCCGCTACACCGTTCTGCTGGGGTGTGTAGGGAACTGTATGTTGGATCTGAATTCCACTTTGGGCACAAAGTTGCAACAACTTGGACTTGATATATTCTCCACCATTATCATATCTAAGAGCTTTGATCTTGCTCTCAGTGGTGGTCTCAACAGAAGCCTTAAAATCCTTGAATTTTCCAAGCACTTCTGACTTGTTTTTGAGAAAGAATACCCATGTAAAGTGGGAAAAATCATCAATAAATGTCAAAACATACCTTGAACCATTTAATGATGTATGGGGCAGCAGACCACTGATATCAGAATGGATCAACCCCAAAACTGTAGAAGCTCTGCTAGCTTTGCCGCGGTCGAATCTGTGCTCAGGGTGCTTCCCAATAATGCAACCAGTGCATATTCCCTTCGAGGAACAGAGTTGTGGAAGACCATCTACCATGGATTTGTTTGATAGCAGCAGAAAATACTTATAATTAAGATGTCCAAACCTTTCATGCCAAATCCTACTAACCTCATTACCATGTGTGCGAAGAGCAGTGGGCTTTGCAAGCGGAATAAAGTGTGAAAACTCATAGCATTTTGCAGTGTGGTTTTCCTTTCCAACTGCAACAAGTCTTCGACTTTTGATATCAGAAATTTCAATTGTATTAGGGCTGAATGTGCCACAGAAAAATTAGGATGCGAGATCCATATTGAATAAGATATATATAATTGAATTGATAAGATGCTTAACGCTTTACAAGAGCTCGCCTTTTATAAGGTTGGAGCATTTCTTAAGAAGGGTTACGTCCCTTCAATTAAACTAATTAATAATTAAATGATTAATTTGATACAATATTTAATATTCATAGCATTGCCACTGCCTTTTAAAGAGCTTTGTCCTCAAAGCAATGGTAATGAAGGATGTAACTGTCGAAATTGTTCTGATTCCCATGTTGCATCTTCTTCGGGAAGATTTTTCCATTTTATGAGGTATTCTTTAATGACTCGCGTTCTTAATCTCTTCTCTCTAGTAGCAATGATAGATTCTGGCTCGAATATGATTCTTCCTTCTTCATCTAACAAGGAAAGTATTGTTTGTGCCTTCTGGTGTTGACCTATCATCTTTTTCAAACATGAAACATGAAAGACATTGTGGATGTGACTTGTAGTTGGCAATTCCAATGCATATGCCACCTGACTAATCTTCTTATTGATTTGATATGGGCCATAAAAACGTGGAGCCAACTTATTTTTTCCACCTTGTTTAAGTGATCATTGTTTATAGGGTTGTAGTCTTACATATACCCAATCTCCAATTTCAAATTCTCGTTCTGTTCGATGTCGATCTTCTTGTTGTCTCATTCTATTCCTGGCAGTATTCAAATTCTCTTTAAGTACTTGGACAACCTTTTGGTTTTCTTCTAAATGGTCATTTACTGATGCGACCCTTGCTTGGTTGGTGATGAAATCCTTCCATTTTGGGGGTTCATATCCATATAGGGCTTGAAATGGTGTCATTCTTGTAGATGTATGATAAGTAGAATTATACCACCATTCTGCAAGATGTAGCCGTTGGAACCATTTATTTTGCTTATCAGTTACAAAACAACGAAGGTAGGTTTCTAAGCATTTATTGACAACTTCTGTCTGTCCATCTCTTTGGGGATGATAAGCTGAGCTCATGTTAAGAGACGTTCCAATTTGCTTGCAAAACTCTCTCCAAAAGTTCCCTTTAAACTTGGCATCCCTATCACTTACTATAATCTTCGGAAAACCATGTAATTTGTAGACATTTTTACAAAAAAATTCGGCTGTTTCTTTTGCCGAATCAGTTTTCTTCACTCCAACAAAATGTGCATATTTGGTTAGCCTGTCTACCACAACTAGTATTTTGTCTTTTCCATCTGATATGGGTAGACCTTCAATGAAATCCATTGAAATTTCCTCCCATTTCTTATTCGGAATATGTAACGGATGGAGTAACCCCGGACTTGAGATATTCTCAGTTTTATTCCGCTGAAAAATGTCACAATCTGCAACATACTTGTGAATGTCAGCATACATACCCTTCCAAAAGAATGATTGCCTTGCATTATAGTAGGTTTTAAAAATTCCTACATGACCAACGGCTGGGCAATCATGTGATTCTTTAAGCACCTTGGTCTTAAAACTGGAATTGGAACTTAAGTAAATACGTCCTTTGTACCATAACAATTCATTCTTCCATTCAAACTTCGGATACTGATTTATGTTGTTAATTATGGAGCAAACCTCTGAATTCTTGGCATATTCCTTACGAATTTCGTCCAAAAATTCTGGGATCACCATCGATACGGCATAGACTTGTATCTCTTCATCTTTCCTTGATAAAGCATCAGCTACTACATTGTCCTTCCCTCTTTTATGTAGGATCTCCATATCGAAGGTAGAGATTTTCTCTATCCACTTTTGTTGCTCGGTTGTTAATGTCTTCTGCTGTAACAAGTGTTGTAGACTATTATGATCTGTTCGGATTAGGAATTTACTTCCCAAAAGGTATTGTCGCCATTTAGTTAATGCATGCATGATGGCAAGCATTTCCTTGTTGTATGTAGACTGTAGGTATTCTCTTTTATTCAACTTCCTGCTTTCAAAAGTGATTGGATGACCTTCTTGCATTAGCACAGCTCCTATCCCAAACCCTGAAGCATCACATTCGATTACGAATGGTTTTGCAAAATCAGGTGTTGCAAAAACGGGAGTTGAAGACATAATTTGTTTCAATGTTTCAAAGCATCTTCTTGCTTCATCATCCCATTGAAAAGAATTTCTTTTTAGGAGATTTGTTAGTGGGGCAGTGACATGTGCATAGTTCCTGATGAACCTTCGATAGTAACCTGTTAATCCCAAAAATCCTCGCAATTTTGAAACATTCTTTGGTTCGGGCCACTCCTTCATTGCCTGGATCTTCTTTGGGTCCACCTTAACTCCTTCCTTTGAGATTATATGATTGAGATACTCCACTTCTTGCTTCCCAAAGGTGCATTTTGACTTTTTTGCATAGAACTGGTTTTCCTTCAGAAGAGATAGAACCTCTTCTAGATGCGTCAAATGTTCTTTCCATGTCTTGCTATATAGAAGGTCATCGAAGAATACTAACACAAATTTCCTTAGGTATGGCTGAAATAGTTCATTCATAGTTGCCTGGAATGTGGCAGGGGCATTAGTTAACCCAAAAGGCATTACTTTGAATTCATAATGTCCTTCATGAGTTTGGAAAGCAGTCTTTGCGATATCCTCTAATCTGACCCTGATTTGATAGTACCTTGACCTTAAATCGAGTTTCGAAAAATATTTTGCGTCATGAAGTTCATCCAGCATGTCATCGATGAAGGGGATTGGAAACTTGTTCTTAATTGTTATTTTGTTTAATCCTCTATAATCTATACATAATCTAAACGATCCATCCTTCTTCCGTACTAGTACGACTGGAGCTGCATAAGGGCTTCTACTCTTGGTGATGACACCACAATTCAATAGATCTTGAACCAACCTTTCTATTTCTGTTTTGTGGTGGTGGGGATACCTATATGGTTTAACCTTCATAGGATTTGACCCCGGTTTAATCTCGATTATGTGTTCTATACTCCTTTCTAGTGGTAGCTGCATGGGTAAGTCTTGAAATATGTGTTCATGTTTCTGGAGTAATTTTTGGATTTCCTTTTTGAACTCATTTGGTTCCTCCTCTTTTCCTTCCAGTTTATGACATTGTATTACGTATGCAGATGCCCCTTTTCGAATGAGTTTTTCCATTTGCTGAGATGAAACTACTTGTGTGTTTGGTGGATGAAAACCATATAGCTTAAAATTTTGCCCTTGCCACTTAAACTTGATGAAATGCTTTTGATGATTGGCAGAATATGTTCCCAATGTTTGTAACCATTGGACTCCCAAAACGATGTCTACTCCTCCCAACGGTAAGGTGTAGAGTTCTGATTCCAGTTCGAAGTCTTGTATTTGAAGTCTCACCTTGTGGCACTTTCCAACTTTTTCAATCTTTTTGCCATCTGCAACCATCACCTTCATGTCTGGAACTGTATGTACGAACAACTTGAGTTTTCGTGCCACTGTTATATCAAGAAAGTTGTGAGTGCTTCCAGTGTCTACTAGCACTGTAACATTCTCATTTTTTATATGCCCTTTTAACTTGACAGTCTGTGGTTGACTAATGCCTGTCATGGCTGCTAGGGATATTTTGGGGTTCTCGTCGTTCCCGACTGCCATATTTGCGGTTTCCTCCTCTTCATCTTATGGCTCTTCTTCTTCTTCTTCTTCTGATTCACTATTCTCTTCTGCTTCACAAGTATATAATTTCTTTGAGTTGTCCTCGGGGCGACACCTATGTTTAGGGTTCCATTTGTCTCCACATCGTCGACATTTTCCTTCCCTCATACATTGATTCTCGAGGCTCTTCCTATCGTCCCTTCTAGGCGGAGGGATGTATTTGTTTGTATCATCCTCTGGAGTCGACTAGATGTTTCTTTGTGAGTATGACTTCCCTTTATTTGATTGAAAACTATCAAATTTGGCCTCGGCTGCTTTTGCTTTTCATCTTGCTGCCTCGACATTTGTTATGTCATGCATTTTTAACTCTTTTTGTATGTATGGTTTTAGTCCTCCTAAGTAGGTTTCCAACCGTTGTTTGTCGGATAGCCCAAATACTCTGGTAGCGAGGGATTCCCATTGATGCGTGAATTCTTCGACGCTTCCCTTTTGTTGTAATCTGGTAAGTTTTGAGAAGAATTCATCTTCTGTGATTCCTTGAAACCTTTTTAAGAAATCATTCTTGAATAAGTTCCAAGTGTATGCGAAGTTGTCTCCCTTCCACCACATATACCAGTTGTAGGCATATCCTTCAAGGTGCATTGAAGCATACTTGACCTTTTCTTCGTCCATTGTAATGTTATATATGTCGAAATACCCTTCTGCTTTATTCAACCAAGCGACGCATTGGTCTTCTCCTCCATTATATTTCGTCATCTCTATTTTTGCTCTCAGCGGGTACATTACGAATGGTTGGTATTGAGTACCTTTCATCCTATTGTGTTCTGGTGACTCAGAATTGGAAGATCGAGTAACCGACATATCCGAGCCATGTTGTTTATGATTTTTTTCCTCATCATTCATTTTTTGTAATATCTCCTCAATACCTTTCTGGCTCTCAGTCACTTTTTGACCTAACATTTTTTGTTCCTTGCTTATAATGTCGAACTTGTCGTCTATCTTCTGCTCCATTACCTGAATGACTTCATCCTTAATTTATTTCTTAATTGTTTCCTGGCTCTTGGTGATCATTTCCTTGAAGGTTCGGAAATCCTTCTTTATTTTCTCCATTTGGGCTTTTAACTCTGTCATCATGCTTCTTAGGTGTGGTGGTGAATAATTGGACGCAATTTTGACTTATGGGATATTGAGAACAATTTAAAAGGTCTTCGAAAAAATGGTGATCAATAATAATTATTATAGCAATAATAATTACTATAATAAAAATAATAAATATTATATTTAAATATTTATTATAAAGTGGAAAATTTTAATAAAATAAAAATATTATTTAATAATATTATATTATTATAATAATATTTATTTTATTAATTTGGGTTTGTTTTTTTTTTTGCAGGTTGCGAGGAATGGTGGAGAATGCGCAGGGGTTGGAGGTGTTGTGTAATCAGTGGTGAGTTGTGCGCAGAGCGTGGGAGAGAGGAGGAGTAGGTGGGCGTGGACGAGCAGTAGATGTGGTAGCTGCGGGTGGTGTAGGGTGTGTGGTGAGTTGTGCAGAGAGCGTGGGCGGGAGGAGTGTGTGCAGGAGATTGTAGGAGGAAGCGGAGGTGGGAAGCACGTCCGGGGGATGGAAGTGGTGGTGGACGGGGAGAAACGTGGGGATGGAGGCGGTGGAGGGTTGATATGGGGAGAGGCAATGCAGGACAACAAGGCAGGTGAAGATGCAAGAGGCAGGTGATGAAGGAGAGGTGCAGAAGGGAGTAGCCTGAGCGAGTGATGTATGGAGGAATGGGAAAATTAATGGGTGTTGGAGCAGCTGATGTCACTTCGAACTACGAGCAGAACTTGACCACGAGAAACTATAGAGTGCACCACCACGAATTTGGCTCTGATACCAAATGCCACAGAAAAATTAGGACACGAGATCCATATTGAATAAGATATATATAATTGAATTGATCAGATGCTTAACGCTTTACAAGAGCTCGCCTTTTATAAGGTTGGAGCATTTCTTAAGAAGGGTTACGTCCCTTCAATTAAACTAATTAATAATTTAATGATTAATTTGATACAATATTTAATATTCATAGCAGAATGTAACTTGCTTCGGTTCACCAGTGTGTGTCATTTGATACACAGAAAGAAGATTTGAAGCCAAGGAAGGCACATAGAGAACATTTTGAAAGCTTCCATGATCTACATGAATCGTACCTTTGGCCTTTGAAGAAATTTTTGAGTCATCTCCCAAATGGATGGGGATGGAGCTGTTTGGATCGAATGAAGAAAAAGAATCAATATTTGCAGCCATATGATTCGATGCACCCGAATCTATCAAGAGAGTAGTGGGCTTCGAAACAGTTGCCATGAGTGCTTGTCCTCTTTCATGATCATCATTCCTATCCTTCTTCCTTGCACCATCAGGAAGAGTTATGTTGTTCTTTTCCAAAAGGAGGGCCATTTGATCTATAGTATTCTTCATACATGAACTTTCGGGATGAAAGCCATGGTTGCAATAAGTACATTTAGATTTTTGGTTACCTTCTTTACCCTTTTGCTTGAACTTCGAACTGGATGGTGCATCCATTTGTTTGCCTTTCTCTCTTTGCTTGTGAGGCTCAAATTTGGGCTTCTCCTTCTTTTGCTTTCCTTTACCATTCGAGATCTTGGGTCCTTGAACATATAGGGCTAAATATTTGGAGCTTATGGACCCCATTTGAATCAACTTGTCATGATCTTTTGTGACGGACTCAATGAAGGCATTAAAGGTAGGCATCTTCCAATTCGGGGTAGTTAGCCGACCGGAATTGAAAGTAGAGACAAATACCGAATAATATTTCCCAATCTTGTTGAGAATGGAGAGGATCAATTGTTTATCCTCTTTGATAACTCCACTGTTCTTCAACTGCAAGTTCAAGTTCTTGAATTTTGTGAAGAATTCATTAATGGTCTCGAAATTCTCAGGACTAAGGGCAATCAATTCATTCTCTAATTGAAAAGCCCTAAGCTCATCCTGCTTTCCAAATAGTGTTTCAAGTTGCTCCCATATAGATTTTGGAGTCTTCAATCCGCTAAGATGGAAGTGAAGATCTTTGGAGATGGAGAGACAATGAAGACCATAAGCTTCATCAAGCTTGTTGTAGTGTTTGGTTCTATCTGACAAGTTGTTTAGCTCCAATTCAAGACCAAGAGTGACTCAGTAGTAACCTTTTGAACGTAATATGATCTCCATATCATCTTTCCAATCAAAATAATTGAATGGGGTGAGGATAGGCTTTGAAGAAGAGTATTCCATTGCTAGGAGCGAGTGCACACTGATGTAGAGGAGCTTGCAAGGGCAGAGTAGCGAATGCAAATGATGGAGACAATAACCTACAAATCACAATAAACCAAGAACAATGAGGTTGAACAATCCACCCTTTTAGAGTTGCATCACACCTGGGATTGGAGATAAAACAATGTTGAATGGGTCCAATGTATCAGATCCAAGAATTATGTGGAAACTCAAGCTTTTGGAGTGGTATTGGATGTATTTTCAAGCTTTGCATGCACAGGAGCAAATGCCCTTGATATCTTTCATGCCAAAACTTTTTGCAATTTTTGAGCAATTCACTCAAATCTTCTTGTAGAAACACCTGTAGAAAAGAGATCTTGTCCCTACAATGGCTCTGATACCATGTAAAATTAGTCACAGCAGATCTAATGAACAAGTAAATCAATCATAATATATGAAACTCAGAAAAATGGTGTAAAACTGTGCAAAGCATGCATCAGTTGCTCAATATCCCAATGAGGGTGAATAATTACAATACAATACAGTCTCAATGAATGAGCAATTCAAATTTCCTAAGGAGGTCATTCAAATCATTGAATGGAGTAGCTTGACTCCAACTAGGAGTCCTCATCATCAATCGGTGGTGGTCATTAATGCACAAGAACCAGTCATCCAGGTGTCAATCTGAGTCTAACTGAGTGTAACAAGTGTAACTGAAGTGTGTAGCACTGATTAAGGGAAGGAGGCTCAGTGGAGGGCTCATGGGAGGCTAACTGAAGTCAGAACAAGTCATCTAGTCAATCTGGAGGTCCAACAGAAGTGAAACAGTCAGTCGGGAGTGAAACTAGCCTCAAATCAGGGAGAATCGGAGCTAACTGAGTGTAACTGAAGTGGTAGGTGAAGAAGTGTGCCCTTCTCTGGCAGTAGGTGAGAAGTGGTCACCTTCCTGACTAGGAGGGCTAAAACTCTGAAGTAAGTGGTTCCTGGGTGCTAGAATAAGGTGGCTAAGGTGCTGGAGGCATCAACCTGGTGACTGGGATGCATGCAAACCCTAGAATTTGTATGCAAACCCTAATTGCATGCAAGATCCTAAAAAAGATGATGTGGATATCCGAACAGATCCCTCCGGATGACATCCACTATGTCATCTGGGACCTCCCGCTCTCACCATAGCACTATCGGCATCCTGTCAATCATACAATGCACACTCATCAGACTTATGTCAAAGAAATAGCCCTTCCCCCCTCGGAAACTCCTAAAGCTCGATCCTAATCGCGGCTTTAGGGCCCCTTGCCACAATCTTAGACCGCAGCTATCAGGACTACAGTTGCGGTTTGGGACCACGACTATAGGATCCGAACTTGTGGTCCTGAACCGCGAGTTCAGCCTCAGAACTCATGGTCCAAGACCGCGTGTTCAGACCCAGAATTCGTAGTCCCCGACCGCATGTTCAGACCCGGAACCCATGATCCCAGACCGCGGTTCCACCCTGGAAACACGTGGTCCACACCCACATGGACCGTATAGGAACCCCCTGGGACCCACTACCCCCCCGAACCCAATAAAAATGCAGGTATGAGTTTATCGGAATACCTGCAACTCCCGGATCTGAAAACGGTCGGTCGGATCATCCAGAAACACCAACTAAGCTTTGGTCCACTCTGATCCCTAAGTCAAAGTCAAACAAGTTCAAATGACACTTGTCATGTTGGACCCACTTACTATTTATAGTCCATTGACTTTTTCTTGTTTTGGCCATTTTGAATCCATACAGAGTCCATTTTCCAAACCGTTTCCACCACTGGAATCGGCAGAACGAGACCATCATGATGGTCGACTCGTTTTCTTATTTTTTCTGCATCGTTTTTTGGACCATTTTTTCTAGACACCACTCGTCACCTCGATTTGCGTGCCACTTCAGCTGTTCTCCATTTTTGATATACTTTATATCATTGGATTCATTTTTTCGATCCCATGATGATGCTTGAGATCATTTCTCGCTCTCACCCCTAGATTTTTTGGGTATTTTTTTCCAAAACAGCCCTTGTCGCCTCGGTTTGCATGCCACCTCGGTCGTTCTCCGTTTTTGACACTTTTTATATCGCCGGATTCAATTTTTTGAGCCCGTGATGATGCTTGAGATCATTTCTCACTCTCACCAGGTACAATTTCAACATTGTGTGCCGACACCTTGCTGCCTCGATTTGCATGCCACATTGGCTTCCATCGGATTGTTACACTTTTTTACATGATCCATTCACTCCATTCATACTACAATTATTTCATTATTTTGCCACCATTCATCACCCCTCAAGGAGGCCCACCAGTGTTCCCCCCCACCCTCGTTCTTGGCTCTCATCGATGTTCCTTTATTTAACACTTCCTCCTTGCCTGGCCATTCCTTTTGTTCGGTATAATTTTATCCCTTTTTCAGGTCGGACAAGTCCTTTACGAAAAAGGCACTTAGGGAGTTTCTGTTAAGCTCTTTTTTGACTCCTAACAATGAAAAGATTGCTGAGAAATCTTGCTTCCTTTCATGCTCGTTAAAGTACCTGAAAGGGTGTCTATCTGGTATAAGTTTATCCCTTTTCCGGACCTGGTAGACTAATTACGAAAAAGGAATACTCTAGTCACACTGGCTAGAAGAGTTCTTCATTGCATCCTTTTATGCTTCTTCAGGCATTGGAGACTAACACACGAAAAAGAAACCCCCTGGAGTCTTCTTATCACTTTCAAACTCTCTAAAATTGAAAGCAACCACGAGCATGAATTGTCCTAGGCTCGTACAATCCACATGACAGTACCATTCCATTATTTCAAAGTCTTCTTACCGCTTTCAGACTCCTTAAAATTGAAAGCAATCACGAGCATGAACTGTCCTGGGCTCGTATAAATCCACACGATAGTACCATTTTGACCACACTTTTTATAATTGCTTAACCCATGAAGAAGTTCCCCTCGTGCCTCTTGGCACTATGATCGATCATCTCGACAACACCCCCAATAAGGTCGCCTTTGTTCAGAGTATTCTACAGTCTCCTGCCATCTTACACCAACTTGAGTATCACTCATCCCAGTCACCATCCTTGGTCCATTACAGTTATGATCCCTCTCCCACCAGTTAGTTTCATATGCTTCCCGATCATCCCTGCCATCATACTTTGAACAAAGGACGTTTGAGTCCACCCACTCTACTTACCCAGTTATTCCCTACCCCCAATTATGTTAGTCCTACCATCAGTACTCTCACACTCCGGTTCTCCACCTCATGCTCCTATCAAGGAAACATCATTGCCTTGCTAGTTGCAAGTCTCCCTTTGTCGACGAAAACCCATCTATTCCAGAGGATAGACCCAGAGGTCCCTGCGCCTTGGAATCATCACCATTTGTGGTGAGTTCCTACGGACAATTTTGAGAGGAGTCATCAGTGCCTCTCCGAGTGGTTGTTTCTCACATGCTTGACTTCAACACCTTGATCACATCATTGAGAATCAAACAGGGTATATATCCCTTCAGTTATTGATCCAAGACCCTGGATCTCCCCCGACTCTATCACAATGGTGAGTCCCCTCGGAACGCCCAGTTATATGTTCCTGTGGATGTGCGGGTTGCGTAGGTGATTGTATTCGAAAGCCATGTAGTTATATGCTTCCTTGAGTACCCAGTTCAGTTCCAGTTCAGTGTACCATTGAGGGTATGACTCCCCGTCACTATGATCTAGCAGCTCATCAGTTCCTCTGGTACCACACTCAGCAGCACTGTTGTTATTCCAGTGTATCGGTTCTTCAGCTCAGACATGGTCAGCCCAGCAGTATGTCCCAGATTTGTGTCCCCTCTGGACCCTTCTGATGTACACAGTGGTTCTCCATGTATCCTTCAGGCCCCCATTTTTGGGCCTCAATGTTATTTTATATATATATATCTAGATACAAGCATGGGTATACCCGCCTCATCCATATATTGAGATTCTTCCTCATTTGAGGCCATGTATATTTCAGGTCCCCATTTTTTGTGTTGGTTGTGGAGCCAGATCTTCTAGTCTCATAGATGATATTGTATCAGCTGTGTTTGTACCCCAGTTCTATATGATATGTAGGTGGACTGTACACTCACCCTAGCGGGGGGGTGTATGGAGCATCGCCCCCCCATGGGGTTCCAGGGGGGCCCATCCCCCCTGGATGGGGGGTTCGGGGGCAACGCCCCCGAAGAAAATTTTTTGGGGCTGATTTCGCTAGCTGTTTTGCGGGCCCATGGTTTGGGTATCCCATGGTATTTTCCCATTGTATTTCCCTTATAAAAGAAAGACATTGTAATACGGCTAGGGTTGTTGAAATATTAGGTTTTATGCATTGTAAAGATCTTTGAGATCAGGAGAGAGACTGTGAAACAGAGAAGAGGACGTGCAGCGGTTGTGCTGCAGGTTGTATCCCTTCGACTTGTTGGACGGTAATAATAATAAGGACTGGCAAATTCAGTGTGGACGTAGCCCAAGTTGGGTGAACCACGATATATCTGTGTCTCTCTTGTAATGTGTATGTGTGATTATATTTGCATTTCTGTTTATTGTTATTGCTCTGCAATCCTGTTTTTCTAACATTTCGGACCCCCTTGTTATTGTTCTATATCTTGATACGAGCATGGGAATGCCCGCCTCGTCCATATGTTCAGATTATTCCTCATTCATTATTGAGGTCATGTACTTTCAGTTTTTGCAGTTTGTTCGGGACCCTTGTTTCGGGCTCTAGTTCGTTTCTTCTCCTCTCCACATCCCAGGAAAACCATAAAAGAATTATGATGTCTATCAGCCATACGATGAGCTCCTGCCCTCACACATCTAGGGGCAATTTGTTAACACCCAAAAAGTGCTCACGACCTCATCTCCCTCATTACATAACTCATTTGTCTATATTTCCTACCATATTTGCCTCCAAAACATTAAAAATCCATTAAAAAGCCTCCAAAAGGCCAAAAAACCATTACAAAGCCTCCAAAAGGCCAAAACCCCCATTTCCCCCCCCCCCAAAATAATGTAAATTCCTCCAAAAATAGCAAAATCCCTCTAAAAAGGGAATAAAAAAATACAAAAAAAGGAAAAAGAGGGAAAAAAGGAAGCAAAAACCCTTTACAGCTGACCTAAACCATATGGTGCCCAAAACCATGGGTCAGCACTCCACCACTAAAAACCTATAAATAGGTGATGGAGGCTCCCCATTTCACATCCACAATCATCCCTATCCTTACGCTGCTGAAAATTCCCTTGAAACCCTAGCTCTCCACTTGGATTTAATTCTTGAGAACCTTTTTGGCCCCATTTCCAAAACACCTTTGGGAGAAGGAGAAGGAACAACACTAGAGCTTGGAAGCAACCCTCTTGGACTGTTGCAAAGGCTCCACCAACCTCTACATCTGAGGTAATTTTTAATACAAAAAGAGAGATCTTCACCATATTTTCATTTTTTTCTATTTATGTTAATGCTCATGCTAGGTTAAATTTCATACTGTTTTACTGCTTTTATTTACTATTTATTGAACTGCTACTAAGGAGGCCCTTCTCCTTAGTAGGTGTTCATTTTCACAAGCTAGGGTGAAAAACCTAGCTACAGTTATTAGAATTCCCTAGTAGGGGTCATTCTTGTATGAGTCATGTGGGTTAAAGGGTTATTAGACCACCCTAGTGGGGTTGACACAGTCAACTTTATGTTAAGTGGTTAAGTTGGGGCCGACCTAGTTAGTGTAAAAGTCAAGTCGGAGTTGTGTATAAATAGAGGAGGTGTGTTCCTCATTTAACACACATTCACTCACTTGTGATTGGCACATAGGAGAGAGAGAGATATGATATGGAGGAGAAGGAGCTCCTGTTTGTTGATTACATCTTTGTATTTGTTGGTCATCTATATTGAGGAAGTTTTGTTGGGTTTTCTACCCCATGAGGGTTTCCTAGGATAAATCTGTGTCTCTTGTGTTTATGTTGTGCTTGTTGTTCTTTTAGTGATCTTGTATATGCTATTATTGTGAAATGGAATGTAATACTGATATTTTCTGTCTTATCATATTAAATCTTAACATGGTATCAGAGCTATCCTGAAGGAAGGCCATGCATGGAACTTACGACACTTGTCTCACTTGCGACAATTTGAAAGTTAGGGTTTTATATATAAAAAACCAGTCATTGTGGAACATTCGCTATAAATGCATTTTGGAAAAGGTTCAGGATCTGAAACTTCTATACCGCGTAGATAACATCCACCTATACCTTGTGTCTAGAGGACAACCTCAGATTCGTTGTACTTTGTGAGCTATGATCAGTACAAGTTAGGGTTTATGCCTCTTCTAGATCTCAGTCATAAACAAGTGACCTAGGAAAAAATGTCATATCTAGGGAAAGGAAGCTCCAAATTAAATTTCATAAAAATTGATAGGTAGGGCATGGACTTTAGTTTAACAGGTCTGCTTTTCAGAGGCTGAAGTTGAAACAGTGCTACGTGGCACTCCTTACAAGTTCGCTCTCCTGTTTCATCCCATAAACATGCCACGTTGCGACACTTGGTATAACTCTCTATCAGAGAATCCATTTGAGGTCAGATATGTGGGGTTGGAAAGATAATAGGTCAGGCTACCACAGGCCAAAGTTTCAAACCTTGTAGATCCGAAATTTCCGAGTTACACTAGAAACATTAAGGCACATATTTATGTGAAATAGAATTGGATTTTCAGCATTCTCATTTTTGACTTATCACTGCTGAGGGAAATTAGGGTTTCTGTGAAAGTTGGAAGTTTTGGAATCTGAGACAATGGATGGATGCTCCTCATCAAAATTGAAATTTAGAGACCAAGATCAAATTTTTTGGTTGGGCAGAAGGCCGGGCTTGATCAAACCCAGTTCGGGATTTTGATCAGAAAGGTGGAAAATTAGGGTTTCTACAAAAGTTGGAATTTTTGGAATCTAAGACCATGGCTGGAAGCTCCTCAGAAAAATTGAAGTGTAGAGAAAAATATCGAACCTTTTGGTTGGGCATAAGACTGGGCTTTATCAAACCCTAGTTCGGGATCCTGTCCAGAAGATCTGAAAGTTTCAAAGGCAATTTTGAGGGCTCAAATTTTGGAGATTCCAAAATTGAAGTATGCCAGCTTGATCAGCTCAGCAAAGCACATCTTTCCATCCTTTCGGTAGTTTGGAATTCAAAGTTTTAATTTTTAGGGTTTCTTTGACAAACCCTAATCTAGCTCCAGATCCAGTTTCAGCAAATCAAAGTGGATTGGGTTAATCCTAGAAAAGAATTTATTTGACACCTGCATAAGTGAAGAAGTTCTAGTTCTAGAGGGAGATGAGGTTAAGGCCTTACATAAGAAGAATACAAGCAATCTTGACAAGTATGACTTGAGGAAATACGGGTATGTTTTAAAAATTTGATTCTTGATTAAGTTCATAATATGTTTGTCTTCATGTTATTAAGGTTAGTACAATTATGATTGTTTGATAATGAATGCATGTGAATGATATAAGACATTCATTGATTAGGGTTATGACACATATGATTGTACTAATGCACTTGTGGTGTTGTATGAGGATTATGTTGTCTGCTAACAAGATACAGGTACATCAAGAAAGATAAATCAAGTTCTATGACCATGATGACATAAAGACAAAGACTCATCCATAGTCTTTGACCACATAGAAGCTCTACTTACAAGGTATGTATGACTTTGTTCTACTATGCTTAACTTATGAGATATGTAGGTTCTAGCACAAGGTCTCTAAATCATTGAAGAGAACAAAGAAGATATTGTTTGGCTATGTTAAGACATAACCAAGCAAGATAATCCAGGTATGTTTTCCTATATCAAGTTAGAATCCTACCTTGTGTTAGGATCTTAGGTAAGTATACCTGTGTATGAAATGATCATGACCATACATAATCTTTTGATAGTATTGAGATTGTTAAATTTTTAGAATTTACTTTAATCTGATATAGGATCTTAACTGAGAGAACAACATGTACAGCATATCAACCATGGACATAATAAGGCAAGCACACAAGAGACACAGAGTTTACTTGGGGAAAACCATAAAGGTGAAAAACCCCAATAACTTCCTCAGAGATAGATAGAGCAATGATACAACCAGAATACAAGAGATAGTCTTCTCCTAGCAACAGAGCCTCCTCCTCCACAAGTGCGCCACTCTCCCAAGTGTGAGTGTGAGAATAGAATGTGTAAAATGAGAGAGACACACTCTCTATTTATACACTAACTTGACTTGACCTTTACTCAACTAGGTCGGCCTCAACTTAACCACTTAACATAATGCTGACTGGGCCGACCCCCACTAGGGTGGTCTAATAACCCTTTGACCCACATGGCCGATTGCCAATAGGGTGGTCTAATAATCCTTTGACCCACATGACTTATACAGGGCCGACCCCAACAAGGTGGTCTAATAACCCATCAAGTATAAGTTATGACACTTACAATATAAATGACGACACTTCCATATAGAGGAATAATAACATCTCTATAGGAATACAACCACTTCCGTATAGAGGAATAATAACATCTCTATAGGAATACAATATACATATATGTGAAATACATTCCGAAGTTACATATACATCAGCACTCCCTCTTAACTAGGAAGGTATTTCTCGACACAGATCTTCTAGCACACGTCATCTTCTCTGGATCATTGTCACTGGATAATCGTCATCGAGTCATCATCATCGTCACTGCTACTGCTATCTCAATCAATCTCTGAATCTACTCATCATAGGAAGTTCTACAGAGCTAGTCCCTTTTCATACTGGATGTAGGCCCACCACCTGCAGGTCTTCGTCATCACTGGCCATACTGTGGAATCCTCAGGACTTATTACGTGCGTCACAAAACCTCAAAAGAGCATCCCAGGATGTTATGAGCACACGACTCTACCTATAGGATCTCCCAGGGCCATATTATATGTGACCTCACCACAAAACCTTGCAAGAGCATCCCAAGCTATTACGAGCACACAGCTCTACCTATAGGATCTCCCAGGGACAGATTATATGTGGTCACCACAAAACCTCGCAAGAGCATCCTAGGCTGTTATGAGCACACAGCTCTACCTATAGGATCTCCCAGGGACAGATTATATGTGGTCATGGCAAAAACTCGCAAGAGCATCCCAGGACTTATTACGGGCACACAACCCAACCTATCGGATCTCCCAGGGACATATTATATGCCATAGGACAAAACCTTGAAAGAGCATCTGCCAGATATCCCAGGGCCAGATTATATGCCATAGGCAAAACCTCGAAAGACTATCTGTAGATCTCCCAGGGCCAAATTATATGTCCTCCCAGAGCAAAACCTTGAAAGAGCATTTTCCAGATATCCCAGGGCCAAATTATATGCCATAGGAAAAACCTCGAAAGACTATCTGCAAATCTCCCAGGGCCAAATTATATGCTCATCTGCACAACCTGATCCATGGCCATAGAGTATCAACCTAATACTCGATGTATACATGATCATCCTGATCATCATCACTGCAACATCCTGCTGCAAGTCATCTGGAGCAACATCCTGAAGCTCGTCATCCACGATCATCCTGATCATATCATGCATCTACCTGATGCATACCAAGTATCTACCTGATACATATCATCATACATGATCCACCTGATCATACAATGTATCCACCTGATACAAATACATGATCCACCTTATCATACATGATACATATCAACATACATGATCTACCTGATCATACAATGTATCCACCTGATACATATACAGATACATGGTCCAAGCATCCAACATGATGCGTACATACATAAATGATCCAACTGATCATATCCAGCATCCAACATGATGCATACATACATATACATATAAATGATCCAACTGATCATATCCAGCATCATCCTGATGCATATATAGAGTAGTAACTGGAGCATCGTCCTGATGCTCATCATCCAACGCTTACATCCACAGCCATGTGAAGGATCCTCCTTCCAACATGCTTGGAATGGCCTCTGCAAATGTGTCCATCACTTCTTCCTCGAAGTGTCATCAATCTGAAGAACACCAAGCCTCTCTCTGAAGTACTCGAACTTCACTCTGGCTAGTGGTTTCATTAGCACATCTGCAATCTGATCGTCCATCGCAATGTACAGGAGCTCCACAGCTCCTCTCTACACCATATCCCTGATATAGTGATATTTGATCTCTATGTGTTTCGACCTGTCATGAAACACTAGTTTCTCAGACAGCTTCACACAACTCTGGTTATCACAAAAGATACCAGTAGCATCCAATGGGAGATAAAATAACTCAGAGAGTAGCTTCCGTAGCCATACTACCTCACAACTAGCTGAATAGGCTGCAACATACTTTGCCTTAGTTGTACTCAGTGCTAGGCACGACTGCTTCCTGCCAAACCAAGAGATCACACTTGATCCCATATTGAAGTAGCATCCAAATGCGCTCTTCCTATCTGCAGCACTGCCAGCCCAATCTGAATCAACATAACCCTGCAGGTTAAACTTTTGATTCGCTTCATACTTGAGCCCATAATCCACTGTACCCTTCAGGTACCTCAGAACATGCTTTACAGCAACCAGGTGAACACTCCTCAGATCCGTCAGGAGCTGGCTCAATGTGTTCACCACAAAGCAAATATTTGGTCTAGTGTTTGTCAGGTACATCAAGGACCCAATCATCTGACGATACATAGAGACATCAACCGGCTCAAATGAAGCATCACAAAGAAGCTTAAGATTTGATGCCATAGGTGTGGCCATGGCCTTGCAATCCATCATCCCGAACCTCTTCAGGATCTCTACTGCATACTTCCCTTGTCCAAGGAAGATTCCATCTGCACTCTGCCACACCTCCATGCCAAAAACAAATAGTGCATCATCCCCAAGTTCTTCAGCTCGAACTCGGTAGCAAGCTTCTGTTACGTGTCGGCAATCAATCTATCTTCACCTGTAACAAACAGGTTATCCGCATACAAAAGTAGTATCACTGGATTTCCTTCCTCAACCTTGTAGTAAAGGTTGGAATCCGCTTTATTCTTGGTAAAGCCAAAACTGGATAGAAAGATTTCTATCCTACCATACCAAGTTCTGCACACATATATGACTACACCATTCAAGAAAGCTGTCTTGAAATCCATCTGGTGTATCTTCTATTTCATCACTTTTATATTTCTCTATGCTTCTATCTATAGCATGCTTGATCTGATAGTTCCATTTGGAAGTCACAACAGACTTTCCTTCAGCTCTTGGGACTGTATCCCAAACATCGTTCTTCATGATCGATGGATCATGGAATTCTTCCCGTATCCTAGGAACTTCAATATCTTCAATAGATAATTTTGTTGCTTGAAGAAATGTTGTAGTCCTTCTTTTGTAGGTGATGGTATATGATCTTTCCTACACAACAAGTTAAATTGCATGATTAGAAAACATCTCATAGTTTTCATAACAAATTCTTACACATAAGGAAATATGTCAGACAGTCATGCAATTATCTTAGTCAATGCTTCAATACAACATTTATCCATATTCTGTAACTTTCTAGATGCCTTCCAATCTCTACCAGAACATTGTTAAGAGTGTGCACAACTCCTAACATGTCAGCAAAGAGGTTTCATTCTAGATAAGTAGCAATGGAATGTTGTACAGTGCCATAGGCCACTTACCCATCAAATGCATATTAGTAGTAAGCTGCTCATTAATGCAATCATTCACATCCTAAATCTAGGAACATAAGCATATACATCATTGAATAATATTATTTAAACAAACAAGTATGTAAGGAATGGTAATTAAAATACTTATCTTTGTTTGTTTGTTGGGTGGACTCCCTTTGAGTCTTTGCTTCCTTGCAGGAGCTGCTGAAGTAGCTTCTTCTACACCTTTCTGTTGTGGAATGCAGAAGGATGGTCAACTCCCCTCTGGATATCTGCATCCTTGCAGAAACTACCGGAGTATGCTCCTTTGCTTTCTTCCAGGAACAACTGGAGTGTGCTCCCTCTTGATCTTTGCTTCCTAGATTACCT
The DNA here is from genome assembly GCA_027924585.1 of Larix kaempferi. NCBI lineage: Eukaryota > Viridiplantae > Streptophyta > Pinopsida > Pinales > Pinaceae > Larix > Larix kaempferi. The sequence continues at coordinate 6,738,755 of BSBM01000077.1, forward strand.
GTCCTTGAACTTACATCCATCCTTAATCACTATGCATGCTTATTAGTATCATCATTGTGTTATCCTTGAGGTCTCATACATAATCACACATTTATTAGTATAATCTTAATACTATCAAAACAAAATAATCTTAAACATGTATAGTCATGATCATTCACAGATAATAAACATTAGTATTCAAGGTTCCAGGGAAGTCTTCTTTTACTCATACATATTCTTATTTGATCATAGGACTCTTCTGGTTAGTTAAAGCATCAATCAAGATAAGAGATATAATATGCATAAAACCCATGATTACTCAAACGTATACCTTTATGATTCTTCTGGTTAGTCATATCATCGATTATGGTAAGAAACATAATATGCATACAACCATGACTATTCAAACCTATGACTTCATGAATAATTATTATCAACAACACAATAGTATAAGATCCTAACACAAGGTAGGATTCTAGCTTGATATAGGAGAACATACCTGGATTAGCATGCTAGCTAGTTATGTCTAACATACCTGCATAATGTCTTCTAGTTCTCTTCAGTGACTTGTGCTAGTAACCTGCATGTCTCATAAGTTAACCATTGTATAACCAAGTTATACATACCTCGTAAGTAGATCTTCTATGTGATCCATGACAATGGATGAATCTTTGTCTTCATGTCACTATGATCATATGTTCTTGAAGTAGAACATGATTTGTCTTTCTTGGTGTACCTTTTATGTTAGCGAACAACATAAACCTCATACAACATCACAATGCATTAGTACAATCATAAGTGTCAAAACCTTAATCAATGAATATCTTCTATTAAGGTAATACGACAAGTCTAGTAATTAATCAAGATTGTACTGTAATGATATGAAGACAAACATATCATAAACTTAACCATGAACAAAATTTGAAACATACTTGTAAGCCATATCTGTCAAGATTGCTTGTAATCTTCTTATGGAAGGCCTTAGCCTCATCTCCCTCTTAAACAGGAACTTCTTCACTTATGCAGGTGACCAATCCATCCTCTTCTAAGATTAACCCAATCCACTTGATTTGCAGGAACTAGATATGGAGCTGTAATAGGGTTTGTCAGAGAAACCCCAAAAATTCAAACTTTGAATTTCAAACTTCCGAAAGGATAGAAATATGCGCCTTGATGAGCTGATCAAACTGGTATATTCAGAATTTGAAAACTGCAAAGTTTCACTCCTCAATTTTGCCTTTGAAACTTTCGGATTCACTGGACGTGACCTTGAACTTGGGTTTGATGAAGCCCACTCTTCTTCCCAATCAAAAGGTTTGATCCAAAGCTCTAAGCTTCTATTTTTATGAGGAGCTTCCAGCCGTGGTCACAGATTTCAAAAATTCCCATTTTTGCAAAAGCCCTAATTTTTCACTTTTCTGATCAAAGTCCCGAACTAGGGTCTGATCAAGCCCGGTCTTCTGCCCAAACAAAAATTCTGATATTGGTCTCTAAATTTCGATTTTGATGAGTAGCATTCAGCCTTGGTCTCCGATTACGAAAATTCCAACTTTCTCCGAAGCCCTAAATTCCGGAAGCCATGAATGAAGGTGCTAAAAAATAATTCTGATTTGACAGAAATATGTACCTGATTGTTTATGGTTTAACTCTGAACTTTTCGATTCAAAGTGTCTGAACAATTTTCTTGAGATAGCTCGACCTATTATATTTCCATCCCGACAGGTCTAACCTCAATTGGATTCTCTGAGAGAGAGTTATGCCAAGTGTCGCAACGTGACCTGTTTATGGGATAATACAGGAGAGCGAACTTGTACGGTGTGCCATGTGTCACTGGTTCAACTTCGGCCTCTGCACAATTTTCCTGAGATAGTACAGTCTGTGTACTACCTGTCACTTTTTATGAAATTTCATTTGGAGCTTCCTATCCCAAGTTATGATCTTTTTCCCAAGGTCACCTGATTTTGACTCAGATATGGAAGAGGTAGAAACCCTGTAAAAGTATCAGATCTGAAAACTTCGCCAAAATGGATTTATAGCGAAAGTGCTACGATGAATGGTTTTTGCTATATCAAGCCCTAGCATCATAGGTGAAACAAGTGTCATACATGCCATATCATGCCTTCTTTCAGGCTCGCTCTGATACCATGTTAAATTTTTAGAATTTACTTCAATCTGATCTAGGATCTTAACTGAGAGAACAACATGTACAACATATCAACCATAGACACAATAATGCAAGCACACAAGAGACACAGAGTTTACTTGGGGAAAACCATAAAGGTGAAAAACTCCAATAACTTCCTCAGAGATAGATAGAGCAATGATACAACCAGAATACAAGAGATAGTCTTCTCCTAGTAGCAGAGCCTCCTCCTCCACAAGTGCGCCACTCTCCCAAGTGTGAGTGTGAGAATAGAATGTGTAAAATGATAGAGACACACTCTCTATTTATACACTAACTTGACTTGACCTTTACTCAACTAGGTCAGCCTCAACTTAATCACTTAACATAATGCTGACTAGGCCGACCCCCACTAGGGTGGTCTAATAACCCTTTGACCCACATGGTCGACCCCCAATAGGGTGGTCTAATAACCCTTTGACCCACATGACTTATACAAGGCTGACCCCAACAAGGTGGTCTAATAACCCATCAAGTATAAGTTACGACACTTACAATATAAATGACGACACTTCCGTATAGAGGAATAATAACATCTCTATAGGAATACAACCACTTTCATATAGAGGAATAATAACATCTCTATAGGAATACAATATACATATATGTGAAATACATTTCGAAGTTACATATATATCAACAGAGATTATACTAATGAATGTATGTTTATGTATGAGATCATGAGGATGACACTAGTGCACACTTAAGCATGCATAGTGGTACAGAATGAATAGAAGTTCAAAGACATATAGAGATCAAGCAGGAGGCAACCACACAAACATAAAAGATAAGTATTTGAGTTGTTATTTGAATCTATGAAATAGTAAATGATATTGCTTGTAATAGTTGTATGCATATTTGTATTCCTAGAATATATCATGCATAGTGTAAGCTTTCATATAGCATTGAACAGTATACTACTAATATGCATATGATAGGTAAGTTGGACAAACATTCCATTGTTGTTTATCTAGAATTAAACCTCTTTGCTGGCATGCTGAGAGCTATGCACGCTCTTGATAGTATGTTCTGGTAGAGATGGAAGGCATCTAGATAACCACTGTATGCATACAGGATATGGAAAAGTGTTGTGCCAAAGTATTGGTCAAGATAGTTGCATAACTATGTGAATCATATCTGTATGCATAATAGTTTATTGTGACAAAATTATTTGATGATTATGAAGTATTACTAATCATGTAATTAACTTTGATTTGTAGGAAAGATCATGAAGAATGATTAACACCGAACAAGTGATGGATGCTCAATAAGAAGACTTACAAATCAAACATACTATAGAAGGCTCATGGCTAGAAGATTCTCTTAGAAAGAGGAAGAGGATCATGACGAGATGTTTGCTCCAAGTGGCTAGATAAGACCATTCTCTTAAATGGTGCAATTGAAGAAAGCTTTGTACAGCTACCCATGATCAATAGTCATTTGATGAGCTTAATGATCACCATGGGTGATATGGATTTCAACCTTTGCTACAAGGTTGAAGATGGTTTCTCACCACAGAGTCTGAATGATCTTGAGGCTTCTGAAGATGCTCATAGTAGATCCAAAGAGATGATGTAAACCTCACAATGAAAGAATTTAGGAATGACAGAAGAAGAATAGAGTAGAAGAACATAGATCCAAAGGAGCTCAGATAGAGGTAGAATAATTACACATGTTACATTAATCTGAATAATAAAAAGGTAAATATACAATGCTCAGGATTTGAATACACTAGATGTGATTCGAATTAGCCTACATGGATAGATTCATAATCAGTGGCGTGTCATCAAGTCATAACTAGGAGTCCAACTAATCATCAGTGAAGTCATCAATGCACAAGTAATAGTCAACCAGAAGTCAAACTGAGTGTAATTGAATGTGGTAGGTGTAACTGGCACATGGAAGCACTAATGTAGTGAAGGAGGCTTAGTGGAGGACGCTCATGGAGCTAACTGGAGTTAGAACAACCTATCTAGTCACACTGGAGGTCCATCGAAGTGATAAGGTCAGTAAAGAGTGAGTCAAGCCTAAAATCAAAGAGAGAACTCTTGTTAACTAAACATAACTAGACTGGTAGGTGAAGAAGTGCACCTCTCTCATGCAGTAGGTGAAAGGAGGGCCCACTAGGAACTAGGAGGGATGAAACTGATCAGGAAGAAGCTACGGGGGCTAGCTAACTGAGGGCTAGGTGCTGGGACTGATGACTGGAAATGCATGCAAACCCTAGAATGCATGCAAACCCTAAAAGTGCATGCAAACCCTAAAAGACTAAAAATGAAAATGACTGAAAAGCTAGTAGGACTAGGATGGAGTATAGCAATATCCTAACACACCCCCTTAATCCATCCTGGGCCCTGGTAACTAGGACCAAAGGTCACCCACACAATAAAATAAGATAGAAAAATAAAGAATTGTCCATAAACCGAGGAAATGGGGAAATGTGTAATGTCCCTTATTAGGAATTTTATTAAAATTGCAATTTTTCACTTTTTTTCCCTAGTTCGACCTTTGACTAGTTTTGATCTCTAGGTCCCAAATTTGCCCCAAATGATCCCAAATCTTCTGAGAAGGTATATGAATGATATTAGAACATAAATATGTGTTTGATGGATGCCTTTGGACCTTTAAAATACTTATTCAAATCCTCTTTCAATTCTGATCAATGTAGGTAACTTTACTAGTGATTTTCCTTTGACTAGTATTGGTCTCTAGGTCTCAAATTGACTCCAAATGCCTTCAAATATTCAAGGAAGGTGTATGAATGATATTAGAACTTGAATATGATGTTTATGGATGACATATGTCCACCAAAATAACTCTGCAAACTCTCTTAATATTCTGGACCAATTTTGCAATTTTACTAGTAATTTGGGGTTCAAATCCCCCTGGGGTAAGTACTGAAAATGGCTTCCCAAATGCCTCCAAACCCACTCAAATTTATGAAACGAGGTATGTAATGTGTTAAATATTTTATTAAAGTCTCATATGCACCATTAATATATTATTACAACTATTCTCACCCTCTCCCATTCAACTGCAAAAATCCCCAATTCGACCCTTGGAGGAATGGCACTATTTCACCTCCCAATACAACTAAACTGAGTAAAAATGCTTCAAATGCTCAAGTAAAGTACATGAAACTTGTAGAAGACATCCATAGCAGTATATTGATCACAAAAATATCAGAGAATCATCCATTAATTCGAAATCATCATCAATACATTGGCTCACAACAAGGTAGTGGGGAAATGACATTGTTCTTCCATTAAAAATGAGATTTATACATTTCTACTTGGAATTTCGACCTGAAATTTTTTTGGAGAAGAAGAACAGAGTATTTAATTCATATTACAAAAGAAATGGGGCATTAAAATCTTCCCCAAAGAGTACAATAGCTCACCAAAAACGCCCTCCCTCAAGGATCAAGAATATGCCATCAAAACTAGAAATGGTTGAAGGAGTGAGCTGCAATAGAAGAAACCATGAGCTGCCTTGTAGCTTACACCTACAAATAAAGACTCCATTAAATATCCAAATGAAAGGTCTAAATGGCCTTTCCAATTACCAACTTGGATGGGAATCTTTCACCCTCGAAATTGGCTAAGGCAAGAAACTAGTCATCCACTAGCTCTCCCTCTTCACAAATGCAATTGAAAATTCTACAAATGATCAAAAGCTATTCTCATACTTCATTTCTACATTTTATAACCAACATTATCCTTCTAAGGGTCGAAATCCTCTCAATAGATTCAATAGATTTCCATTTAGGAAATATTCCACATTTGCCAATTGTCTCCTAGTTCCAACCTTTCATCTTCTCCCAAATTCAATTTTGAGTCTCTTTGGCTTCTCCAAATCCCCAATTCGCCTTCTTTGAGCCTATTTTTGGGGCTGACATGTCATAGTGGTCAGATTTCATAGTTCAGGTCTGCAATTTTTCATAGTTGTCATAGATGCTCCATCGTTGGTGTCATAGGGGCTAGGGAATCTAGCCCAAGTGTCCACAAACTTTCACTTTGACTCTTTATCTTCCATGGAGGTTACCAATCCTTCAAAATTCGACCTAAGATGCTCCATGACATTTTTTATGACTTACCAACTCACCCAAGAGTGTTCACATTCCCATTAATTCGAATTTGCAAAAGAGAGATACCATGTATTATGAAAAATCAAGCTAGTGTGGGTCCCACATCCTCCATATGTCTCCAAAACCATTTGTCACCTAGGATTTCTCTTGAATTTCTTTATTCACTCTATTTATTAAATACTTGAACCCTTCTAATGTCTAAACATCATTTATTATCCCCCTTATTCCAAATCCCAAAGCTTCCACACCAAACCTAGGAAACTAGTAATTTTCCTCCTTGGCAATTATTTGACCCTTAACATCAATTTTACAAACTCTAATGAATATGGCTAATGTGATTAGGCCATTGTGACCCAATTCCAATTTTGGGACATGACAAATCCTCCCTTCCCAATATTGCTTGTCCTCAAGCAATTTCAAACATGGGTGTTGAAGAACCTACTTTCTGTATAATTCTTTGAAGTTGCCATTGAATTGCCAAACCTTGAGTCTTTGAGTTTCCCATGAAGATTTTAGAGAGGAACCACCATGTTTGCTGATGCACTACTCTGATAAAAATCACTTTATTAAGTGGCAAATCCATCTCCCATACTTCTTGTTTTCCCCAAAAAATTGAAACCAATGAGATAAAAATTATTCCAGGGTCCCATTGCTTGTATTGCACCCCAACAATGAAGAGTGCTTTCCAACCCATACCATCAGATAAGATGATTCCTGGATCCCATTTTCTTGTATGAATTCTTCCAAACATCATGAGTACAAAATATATATCATCAAAGTACATAACTACATAATGAAAATGTACATCAAGGAGGTGCTTCATCAAAGAATCATGAAAGTGCTTGTACCTCCAAGAACGTAGACCACGATTTTCCAAGTGCATACAAGCTTCAAGTGACCAATCAAATCTGCTCCAATGACATAGGTGAGGATCGCATGTCCTATAATGCTTCTCCAAAAGGATGTGATATGCATCAAAATATTCAACCATGTATTCTTTCATCCAATAAGTGAATGAAGAATCTCCACTAAAATTTGAACCAAATAATGAGCAGAAAAAACAAGGAGACTTCAAATGACTCAAAGAAGTCTCACCCATACATCCATGAATGTGAGAATCATAAAGATGTAACAAAGTATGTGGCTGCCAACAAAAATGCTCTCCCATCATAAATCTATTCACCCAAGTGTTGGATGAAGTTCCTCTAACATCAAATGAACCCAGTGTTGAGCAAGAAAAACCATGAGTCTTCAAGTGACTCAAATCCATATCATAGGTGCATCCATGTAGATGTGAATCATCATAAAGTGACAAATTATGCTGCTACAAATATGAATAAGAATGTGCTCCAACCATGTCATCATAAAAGGTAAATCTAGGAGTTCCATACTCCTCATGTGGCACCATCAAAAAGAACCCTTTCACCCATACTTCATTGAGACTAATACTGCAAAACATGGAATTGTAGGATGTAGGAGAATAAAATAACTCACCAAAATGATCAAAAAGTGCACAAGTTTCATCATGGGAAGGATCCATGTGGGTAGTATCATGCAGCTCCTTCAAAAGTGGGAAACTTTTGTCATAGATTGGTTCCAATGTAGAGGAATCATGCTCTTCTTTAAAAATTGCATAACCTTCATCAAGAGACAATTCAAGTTCCTCTTCCATCACATCAAGTGTTTGGATCTCTTCAAGTTCATCTTCAAACACATTAAGCACATTCAAATTCCCACATTTATCATGATCCACCATGTCATGAGAATCGTCCAAACAATCTACCATTTGACAATCTAAAACATAGGAGGAAAAACAAGTATCTTGCAACTTTTCAAGAAGTTGCTCATTTTGAATTGTAAGCTTATGAATATCCTCATTATTCTTCAAGTATGCATCATGTAACAATTCATTAAGCTCAAACAAATGGTTTCTATCAAAAATCAAAGACATGAAATTACCTTTGATGTGGCACATTGCTCTTTGAATCTTCTCCATGTCTTCAAGGGAGGATGTTTCCTCCAATGAAGTAGCTCTCCAACAAGAATTTGACACCAATGCTTGAGTGTCATGGAGAATGCTGAGGGACTCTTGGATATTCTTTTCATTCATCTTTAAGGACCCTTCAAGAAAATGAGGCTCTTGCAAATGAACCTCCCCATCTTCTTAATTTTTTCTTGGACCAACTTCATGAAGCTCAAGTGGTGATGGGGAAGTTGATCTTGGTTCTTCTTCAACTGCTACAAGGTCTTCATTATCATGCTTAATGGAACTTGGGCTTGCAGAAACACTTTCAAAAGTGATCTCTATGTCACTAACATAGAGGTGTGAGCACCCATCAGTAGGTACTCCTTCATACTTTAAGCATCCATCAGTAGATGCTCTTTGGTTCATGTCTAAGCTAGAAGGTGTCTCGAAATGATCTTCCATATTTTCAATAGAATCTTCTTCATGCTCTTGTGATGTCTCTTCATTTTTCTCCTTCAAGCAAGCTGATGCATTTTTCCCCTTGTTTTCCTTAGGATCAGTATATTTGGAATCTCTTCTTGAATAAATCTCAAAAGCTCTCCTCAAGGAAGACATCATTTCATGCACACATATATGATACTCTCTCCAAGGTTCTTTACAAAAAGGGCATAAACCTTTCTTTACTAACTCCACATCTTCATGTTTGGGCCTATTTTCAAAAACATGTTCAGCAAAGTACTCAAAAGACATGGCATTTTGTGTATTTTTGCTAAAAGCAAGATATTCTTGATATTTTTGATATTGTTGGGGCAAGGTTTTATATTTTGCTCTCCATCTTTGGAGCTCACTCATAGAATTATCCTTGGTTGGTGTGACACATTCATATTCATCAGATTTAAATTCATAAGAATAATCTTCATTTCTCTTGAAATTGTAAGAAGTGTTGGATGATTGCATCTCTTCCTCGTACCATTCACATTCTGCTTCATATTGCTCATAAGCATTTGCATATTCCTCAAAAGAATTGTACTCATAGGATTCATCATAATAGTAAGACATGGTTGCCTATTATTCTTGAATGTATGTACCTAATCCATAGGTGCAAGGACCATGCTCTGATACCACTGTAATGTCCCTTATTAGGAATTTTATTAAAATTGCAATTTTCCACTTTTTTTCCCTAGTTCGACCTTTGACTAGTTTTGATCTCTAGGTCCCAAATTTGCCCCAAATGATCCCAAATCTTATGAGAAGGTATATGAATGATATTAGAACATAAATATGTGTTTCAGGGATGCCTTTGGACCTTTAAAATACTTCTTCAAATCCTCTTTCAATTATGATCAATGTAGGTAACTTTACTAGTGATTTTCCTTTGACTAGTATTGGTCTCTAGGTCGCAAATTGACTCCAAATGCCTTCAAATATTCAAGGAAGGTGTATGAATGATATTAGAAATTGAATATGATGTTTATGGATGACATATGTCCACCAAAAGACCTCTGCAAACTCTTTTAATATTCTGGACCAATTATGCAATTTTACTAGTAATTTGGGGTTCAAATCCCCCTGGGGTAAGTACTGAAAATGGCTTCCCAAATGCCTCCAAACCCACTCAAATTTATGAAAAGAGGTATCTAATGTGTTAATTATTTTATTAAATTATCATATGCACCATTAATGGATTATTAAAACTGTTCTCACCCTCTCCCATTCAACTGCAAAAATCCCCAATTCGACCATTGGGGGAATGGCACTATTTCACCTCCCAATACAACTAAACTGAGTAAAAATGCTTCAAATGATCAAGTACAGTACATGAAACTTGTAGAATACATCCATAGAATTATATTTATCACAAATATATCAGATAATCATCCATTCATTCGAAATCATCATCAATACATTGGCTCACAACAAGGTAGTGGGGAAATGACATTGTTCTTCCATTAAAAATGAGATTTATACATTTCTACTTGGAATTTCGACCTGAAACTTTTTAGAGATGAAGAAAAGAGTATTTAATTCATATTACAAAAGAAATGGAGCATTAAAATATTCCCCAAAGAGTAAAATAGCTCACCAAAAATGCCCTCCCTTAAGGATCAAGAATATGCCATCAAAACTGAAAATGGTTGAAGGAGTGAGCTGCAATAGAAGAAACCATGAGCTGAATTGTAGCTTACACCTAAAAATAAAGAATCCATTAAAGCTCCAAATGAAAGGTCTAAATGGCCTTTCCAATTACCAACTTGGATGGGAATCTTTCACCCTCGAAATTGGCTAAGGCAAGAAACTAGTCATCCACTAGCTCTCCCTCTTCACAAATGCAATTGAAAATTCTACAAATTATCAAAAGCTATTCTCATACTTCATTTCTACATTTTATAAACAAAATTAGCCTTCTAAGAGTCGAAATCCTCTCAATAGATTCAATAGATTTCCATTTAGGAAATATTCCACATTTGCCACTTGTCTCCTAGTTCCAACCTTCCATCTTCTCCCAAATTCGATTTTGAGTCTCTTTGGCTTCTCCAACTCCAAAATTCGCGTTCTTTGAGCCTATTTTTGGGGCTTACATGTCATAGTGGTCATATGTCAGATGTCAGGTCTGCAATTTGTCATAGTTTTCATAGATGCTCCATCATTGGTGTCATAGGGGCTAGGGAATCTAGCCCAAGTGTCCACAAACTTCCACTTTGACTCTTTATCTTCCATGGAGGTTACCAATCCTTCGCAATTCGACCTAAGATGCTCAATGACATTTTTTATGACTTACCAACTCACCCAAGAGTGTTCACATCCCCATTAATTCGAATTTGCAAAAGAGAGATACCATGTATTCTGAAAAATCAAGCTAATGTGGGTCCCACATCCTCCATATGTCTCCAAAACCATTTGTCACCTAGGATTTCTCTTGAATTTATTTATTCACTCTATTTATTAAATACTTGAACCCTTCTAATTTCTAAACATCATTTATTATCCCCCTTATTCCAAATCCCAAAGCTTCCACCCCAAACCTAGGAAACTAGTAATTTTCCTCCTTGACAATTATTTGACCCTTAACATCAATTTTACAAACTCTAATGAATATGGCTAATGTGATTAGGCCATTGTGACCCAATTACAATTTTGGGACATGACAAAAACCTCATGGGAAAAATACCCCCCCTAAAAAGAACAGTAAATAACTCAAAGAACCATCATACTAAGCAGAAAAGAAGGAAGCTTTCATCAGTGAAAACTTCTGGAAAAAAATTGACAAGTTGATCCCCTGTAGGATGCCAAAATAGGTTCTAGATGTGGATCTAGTCTTCTGATGTGCCTTCCACTATGTAGAGGATGGATTGTACAAAGCAAGTCTCTCGGGAATTCTTTCTGCAACTGGAGCGAATGGAACATGAGGGGTCTTCCCATGTGATGGAATATAGAACCCCATCATCATGCTACATATCTCATGGAGAGGTAGATGGCATAATGCAAGGCTAGCGTGATGCTGAAGTCTGGTAGTTCGATGAATAGATGAATCCTCAACTATGTTCTCAGTAGTAGCAAGGACTGTGTGATCCCATCTTGACCTTGAATATGGACTGAGAATAGGTGTTGGTTCTGGATCTAAATCTTCTTGAACTATGATATCAACATCAAGGTCTTGATCTTCTTCTTCATCAGAAGAGGAGTCACTCTGATCTTGATCACAATCTGAAGGAATAGTTGGAGAGAAGGGCATGAAGTGAGAGAACTCATATGCATTAGAGGCATGATTAGCAATCCCATTCACTACAATCTTTCCAGTGGAGATCTCTGTAATCTCTATTGTGTTTGGACCAAAAGTTACTTGCTTTGGTGATCCTGTCTGAGTCATCTGATATATTGATAACAAATTAGCTCTTAGAGAAGGAATAAATAAAACATTTTTGAACTTACCATGCTCCATATGTACTGTACCCAATCCTTTGGCCGAAATCTGAGAGTTGTCTCCCATGTGAATAGTAGGCCCATCTTTGAGATCTAAAGAGGAGAAAGATTCTTCAGAGGCAACCATGTTGTTGGAGGATCCATAATCTATGAGGAGAGCTTTTGAATTTGAAAAACCAGCCATCAATGCATGGCAATCATTAGATCCACTTCCAGAATCAGACATCTTTGCTTCTTTTGGAACAACAATTTTGTTTTGTTCAAGAAGCTTGGTTAGTAGATCTATTTTCTTGTGCATGCAAGCTTTCTCAGGATGGTTTCCTCTCTTGAAGTAGGAGCAATTAGGTCTCTTGTGTTTGTCACTTATGGATTTGGATGGCTTCTTGTCCTTGTCTTTTTTCCTCCCCTTTGCATTCGCTCCACTTGCTTCTCCAACTAGAAGAGCTAGATCTTTGGAGGCCTTGATGGCACCCATTTGAATCAGTTTGTTATCTTCTTGAATGAGAGCTTCAGCAAAGCCTTTTAAGGTGGGAAACTTCCATCCAGGGATTGACATTCGAACAGAATGGAAAGTAGATACAAATATAGAAAATTGAGATCCAAGTTTGCTCAATATATAGAGTACCAATTGCTCATAACTTTTAGTGATGCCACAATGCTTGCATTGTAAAACCAAATTATGAAATTTGGAGAAGAATTCTTGAATGCTTTTGAAATTGTTAGGTTGTAGGGCAACTAATTCATTTTCGAGAATGTAGCCTCTTAGTTCATCTTGTTTGCCAAAAAGACTCTTCAATTTTTTCCATAAATCATTTGGAGACTTCAATCCTTCAACATGAAACAATAGATATTCAGACATATGAAGGCATATGCATCCAAAGGCTTCATCCATTTTATTTAGATGCTTGGTTCTCTCTACAACTATATGCGGTATGGCATATTTTTCCTCGACTATTCTAGAAAACCCTCTCGACTGCAAGTGTACTATCATCTTACCCTTCCATTCAAATTAATTGAAGGGAGTGAGAATTATAGGAGAAGAAGGAGCATTCGAATTGCTCATCTTGACTACTGGAACGAGTGCAAAAAGAAACTGCTGATACTGTTGCTGCAATTGCTGGAACTTCAAAATACCTGCAAAAAACTCTCAAGAATGGAGGTAGAATATACTCTCAAACAGCTCTGATACAATGTGAAGATGCTCACAGTAGATCCAAAGATGATGTAAACCTCATTATGAAAGAATTTAGGAATGACAGAAGAAGAATAGAGCAGAAGAACATAGATCCAAAGGAGCTTAGATAGAGGCAGAATAATTACACATGTTACATTAATATGAATAGTAAAAAGGTAAATATACAATGCTCAGGATTCGAATACACTAGGTGTGATTCAAATTAGCCCGCATGGACAGATCCATAATCAGTGGAGTGTCATCAAGTCATAACTAGGAGTCCAACTAATCATCAGTGAAGTCATCAATGCACAAGTAATAGTCAACCAGAAGTCAAACTGAGTCTAACTGAATGTGGTAGGTGTAACTGGCACATGGAAGCATTAATGTAGTGAAGGAGGCTCATTGGAGGGCACTCATAGTGCTAAATGGAGTCAGAATAGCCTATCTAGTCACACTGGAGGTCCATCGGAGTGATAAAGTCAATAAATAGTGAGTCAAGCCTAAAATCAGGGAGAGAACTCTTGTTAACTGAACATAACTGGACTGGTAGGTGAAGAAGTGTGCCTCTCTCATGCAGTAGGTGAAAGGAGGGCGCACTAGGCACTAGGAGGGGTGAAACTAATCAAGAAGAAGCTCTGAGGGCTAGCTAACTGAGGGATAGGTGCTGGGACTAATGATTGGAAATGCATGCAAACCCTAAAAGTGCATGCAAACCCTAAAAGACTGAAAATGAAAATCACTGAAAAGCTAGTAGGACTAGGATGGAGTATAGGAATATCCTAACAAGGCTCATATTAGTAGACCCATTTGATGGGAGATGGTATGGATATATATGCAGAAGATCACTCAATGCAGAGTGTGAATGATGTTCAGTCACAGAGGGAGAATTGATAGCTTCTTGACAAGCTTGGGATTTACCAAAAGTAAAGTTGATCCTAACCTTTACCTTAAGGTTATGGATGATGAACCTGTCATACTATTACTGTATGTGGATGATCTCTTTCTGACAGGGAATGAGAAACAGATGATGGAAAGCAAGAAGAAGCTAGCTACAAAATTTGAGATGAAAGATCTCAGATTGATGCATTACTTCCTAGGTCTAGAAGTATGGCAAGGCCCAGAAGGAATCTTTCTCAACCATAGAAAGTATGCTGTGGAAATCTTGAGAAGATTTTATATGTTGGAATGTAAATCCATGACCATGGATTCCAACTTGAAGTTGTTAGCTGATGACTCATCAGAGTTAGTGGATGTAACTATGTACAGATAGATTATTGGGTCATTGATGTGTTTGACGAATACCAGGCCAAATATATGCTTTGCTATGAATACCTTGAGTTAGTATCTAGTAGAACCTAGATTGCTACAAAGCATGTGATGAGGTACCTAAAGGGTACGATAGAATTTGGTCTATGTTATCTTGGAGATCATGATTTCAGGTTGTATGGCTACACAGATGTTGATTGGGCAGGTAGTGTATCAGACATGAAGAGCAGATCGGGTGGATTTTATTGTTTGGGATCTGCCATGATCTCTTGATTTAGCAAGAAGCAGTATAGTGTGGCTCTCAACATAGCTGAAGCAGAATATATAGCTGCTTTCTCTACTAGTTGTGAAGTGATATGGCTTCAAAAACTATTATCAGGATTGTTTGACTTAGAGATGGACCCCACTGTGATCATTTGTGACAACTAGAGTTGTATCTAGATGACAGAGAATCGAGTATTCCAATAAGTCAAAGAACATAGAGATCCGATATTTTTATATATGGGATATGGTGCAGAAAGGAGCTATCAAGCTCGAGTATGTGAGCATTGACGAACAAATTGCTGATATATTGAACAAACCTCTATCTCGAGTAAAGTTTGAGTTTTTTCGAGACAAGCTTGGTGTTTTTCAGAAGGAACCTCCTCGAAAGGGGGAGTGATATGGTCGATAATGATATTTGGATACTGGTATCGATGTGGATACATGTATCGATGATGAGATTGCCTATATTGATGATAAGTATTGATGATGAGGATACTTGTGTCGATGATGAGGATACTTGTATCGATGATGAGGATACTTGTATTAGTGATGAGGATACTTGTATCAATGATGAGGATACTTGTATCAATGATGAGGTTGCATGTTCCGACGATGAGGTCGATGATGAGGTTACCTGTTTCGACGACGAGGTTGATGAAGTGGTACTTAGGATTTGTCTAAGAGAACTATTGGGATTGCATCGCCCCTGGACTTATGTCCTAAAGTGATAGGGATTGATCATCCCGTAAGTGGATCAGGATTGCATTGTCCTTGGACTCATGTCCTAAAGTGATAGGGATTGATCATCCCATAAGTGGATCAGGATTGCATCATACTTGGACTCACGTCCTAAATTGATAGGGATTGATCATCCCATAAGTGGATCAGGATTGCATTGTCCTTGGACTCATGTCCTAAAGTGATAAGGATTATTCATCTTGTAAGTTGATTCAGGATTGCATTGTCCCTAGACATGGTGAGGTGTCTTAAAGTGATAAGGATTAATCATCTTGTAAGTTGATTCAAGATTGCATCATCCCTAGACATGGTGAGGTGTCTTAAATGATAAGGATTAATCATCTTGTAAGTTGATTCAGGATTGCATCGTCCCTGGACATGGTGAGGTGTCTTTTGATCATCCTGTAAGTTGATATGGATTGCATCATCCATAGACATGAGAGATGTCTTAAATAGAGAGGGATTGATCATCCCATAATAGTGTCTTGTGCATTGCAGAGCATGCTGCTATGATGATGCTATTGATCGAGAGGATCCAGATGTTGATGTTGTTGATCGAGAGGATCCATATGTTGATGTTGATGATTGAGAGGATCTAGATGATGATGCTATTGATCGGTAGATATAGACGATGAGGCTATTGATCGAGAGATCCAGATGATGATGTTGATCGGTAGATCCATACAATGAGGCTGTTGATCGAGAGATCCAGATGATGATATTGATTGGTAGATCCAGACGATGAGGCTGTTGATCGAGTGATCTAGATGATGATGATGTTGTAGCTGATCAAGTGCTGCAGAAGATGAAGACTCAATACTGACGATGTTGATGTTCCAGTATTGATTATGTTCCAGTCTCTGTTTGAGTTACTGATGATGATGTATGAAGAAAGCTTCCAATGATTTATAGATGTATCATGTATCATGTAGTTGATGACTCCTTGCTCTTGTAGATGTTGTTATAATATCCTTATTGTTAAGGGGGAGTGTTGAGATATTGTAACTTCTAAGAATATTATTTTTGTACTTTATTATTCCAAATATGTTTCATTCCTTCGTGAAGACCTTATTGTATATCTGGAGATGTTTTATTCCTTAGTGGAGAATGCAGTAACTTGGGTTATTAGACTTCCCTAGTGGGGGTCATCCCTGTATGAGTCATGTGGGTTAAAGGGTTATTAGACCACCCTAGTGGGGTTGGCACAGCCAACTTTATGTTGAGTGGTTAAGTTGGGGCTGACCTAGTTAGTGTAAAAGTCAAGTCGAAGTTGTGTATAAATAGAGGAGGTGTGTTACTCATTTAACACACATTCACTCACTTGTGATTGGCGCATAGGAGAGATAGAGAGATCTGCTATGGAGGAGAAGGAGCTCATGTTTGTGGATTACATATTTGTATTTGCTGGTCATCTATATTGAGGAAGCTTTGCTGGGTTTTCTACCCCATGAGGGTTTCCCAGGATAAATCTGTGTCTCTTGTGTTTATGTTGTGCTTGTTGTTCTTTCAGTGATCCTGTATATGCTATTGTTGTGACATTAAATGTAATACTGATATTTTATGTCTTAGCATATTAAATCTTAACAGTTGGGGCCTCCCTCATTAAGAGGGACTGTTGAAATTTGTAATGAGGAAGGTCCTTCCCCATGATTTTGATGTCACATGGGGGGACAAAGTTATCTTTCCTAGTGTTACTTTGTAAATATAATAACATGACTTTTATATTTTTAAAGTGAGTTTTACTTAAGTAATGTGGGTACCATATGTAAAAGTGCATTTAATTATTATTAAAAAGAATTAAATGTGCAATTAATGATGACCCTTTAGATATTTTTAATCATAGCCATTCATTGAGGAAGTTAGGGTTATTAAAGGTAGTTAGGGTTTAAGAGGGGTTTAAGTGATTATTTAAACACTTTGAAAGAGAAGAAGAAAGACATCAAGGGAGAAGAGAGTGAGAGGGGGGAAATAATTTCTGATTTCTGAGAGCACAGTTCCCAAGAAAAACCATTGGCACATTTCCCAAGACCATTTATGAAATCAGTCCGTACATCCCTTGCTGGCATAGATTTTGAGGTGGTCCGTATAGTTCATACCCTTGTGTTGGCATAGTTTCCGAGGCATTCTACTAAAAAATAAACTGAGGTAGTCCATACATAGTTTTGTACACTTTTGCTGGCACAGTTTTCGAGGCAATTGTTTGCATAGAAATCGAGGCAATTTATACACCATACAATAGTAAGAAAATTTTACAATATGTATAGTTAATTCCTGGCACATAGTTCGAGGAAGTCCGTAATATGTCCGTACAATAGTCTGATTTTTTGCAGAGATAAGTTGGTTTATTAACATTTGCAATTTTTTCTTGCTGAAGGAAAGAATTTCTGAGTTGTGAGAAATTCCACTTTTGTTCTCGTTTATAAAAATATATCTCTTTGGGTTTTCCTCTTGTGAAGTTTTTCCTTGGGCTTGGCCCTAAATTTATGTGTTACATTCATCTTCAGTTTAAGAGTTTGGTTGTATGGTATTTATGCTTAAACTATTAGACATTTTAGTATATGAATTCATAGTCCAGAAAAGTTATAAATCATATTTACAGCCAAAGTGTTTGATAAAATTCCAATAAGAAGTTTTGTGATTTTTATCAAATATATTCAAGTTGAGAGGATTCATTGGGATCTGCACCTATTACATAAAATTTATTTGTCAAAGGATTCTCACAGTTGACAACACCCTTGACTAACATTACAAAGAAGGAATCCTTTTGCTAGTCTGAGGAAGCTGGAAAAGTTTTCAATAAAACTAAGGAAGTAACGGGTAGTTGTCCAATCCTTGCCTTACCAAAT
Source organism: Larix kaempferi (assembly GCA_027924585.1). NCBI lineage: Eukaryota > Viridiplantae > Streptophyta > Pinopsida > Pinales > Pinaceae > Larix > Larix kaempferi. The sequence continues at coordinate 6,757,181 of BSBM01000077.1, forward strand.
TTCACTCAACCATTTTTTCTTGAGTGCGATGCTTCCGGTGAAGGCATTGGAGCAGTTCTGATGCAAAATAAGCGCCCCATTGATTTTGAGAGCAGAAAGGTGCAGCCACATGAAAGACACTACTCAATATATGATAAAGAAATGTTGGCCAAGTTCCGATAGTACTTGGTGGGGAGAAATTTTGTTGTCAAGACTGATCACAATAGTCTGAGGCATTTATTGACACATAAGGATTTTAATGACAGGAAAAAAAAATGGGTAAGTAAAGTTCAAGCCTATGATTTTGACACAGAGTACAAGAAAGGGAAAATGAATGTAGTTGCAGATGCACTTTCTAGGAAGCTATATCTTTGTTTAATGGAATTTCATGTTGATTGAAAAATACAACTAGTTGTTGAGTACTCTAAGAACAAGTTTGCAGGTGCGTTATTAGATGGGTTAATACATGATGATTCATACAAGGTTCTTAATTAATTCATTTAATACAAGGACCGAATCTTCTTGGTTCCAGAATCGGTTTTGAAAAATAAAATTTTAGAAGTTGCTCATGATGCACCCTTGGCTGGCCATCTTGGTTTATTGAAAACTTATAGAAATCTAAGAGATAGGTTATCATGGAAGGGCCTCAAGAATGATGTGTTAAAACATATGATAAAGTGCATTGCATGCGAAAAAAATAAGGTGGAGAATATACATCTTGATGGTCTATTGCAACCTCAACCTATTTTAGAGCAAAATTGGGAGAGTATCTCCATGGACTTCATCATTGCTTTGCCAAAAGTTCAAGGTAAGGATTGCATCTTTGTTGTGGTTGATAGGCTAACAAAATTTGCACACTTTTTTGTTATGACACCCACTATTGCAGCAAACCAAATTGTTTGTCTCTTTTTTTCGAGAAGTATTCATGTTGCATGGTTTTCCCAAAACCATAATAAGTGATAGGGACAACAAATTCACAAGTGCATTTTGGCAAGAGATATACAAGTTGGTTGAAACAATATTGGATATTAACACAAGCTATCACCCTCAAATTGATGGACAAACTGAAAGGGTGAATCAATGGCTTGAAGGCTACCTCAGGAACTATGTCACACGGTAGCAGAAATCATGGATTACATGATTGTATTTAGAATAATTCTAGTGCTACAACATAACTTTCTACATATCCATCAGCATTACACCTTTCAAAGCTTTATATGGATATGATGCTCCTACATTTGCAGATATGATTTTTGGATATTGTAGGGCTCAAAATGCCAAGTATTGACTCAAATATAGTCAAGACATTCTCAAAACACTCAAGTACAATTTGTAGGTTGTGCAGAACCAACATAAGATGAATGTCAACAAGCATAGGATAGAGCAAACCTTCCAAGAGGGTGACTTGGTATACTTGAGATTGCAGCCATACATGCAATCTTCCTTGAAGACAAAGGGGGATGAAAATTTGCAACCAAGGTTCTATGGCCCTTATAGAGTTGTGAGGAGGATTGGTGAAGTTGCTTATGAGTTGGAGTTACCTGCAGGAAGCAAGATACACAATGTGTTCCATGTATCTTGTCTTCGGAAGGAAGTTGAGAAAGAGGTGGCAATTTCAAAGGAGATTCCTCCACTTGATGATGAAGGATGTTGGAATATCAAGCAATACTGAGAGGGGGGGTGAATCAGTATTTCACTTATTCTTAAATTTTATCACAATTAAAAACTGAATTAACAAAGAAAATAGAAGTCACAATTTTATCGTGGAAACCCAATTGGGAAAACCACCAACTCTTTCTAATACTGCAAAATTATATTTACAATTAATTTGCAAGCTATAACTTGCTGGATGCACCAACACCCAATTTTTTAGCTACAATTGAAGGATGCACCAACACCCTATTTTGTCAGCTACAATTGACTGGATGCACCAACACCCTTAGCAGGATGCAACCTTCCCTAGCACTACCCTTCCACCCTATTTTGTCTTCTTCAGATTTCCAGAACTTATTTCATTCAATTTTGGATCTTCATTGGTCTCGGCCTGCTCTTGCTGCTGCTCCAACCTGGACACCCGAGACATCTTCCTTCCATCTCAAATGTGTGTATATATATTATCTAACTCATTCCTTCACCATTACATCTCTTTCAAATTGATCTCGCGTCTTTTCATCTGTGTGCCTCTTCAGTTCATGTTTTTCCTATTCATGCCTTTCCAAATATCTGTTAATTAACATTTAATTTATAACTCTGTTTATTACTAATTTTTTATCAATTAATTAGTTAAAACTTATTTTATCATCTCAGGCATGCGGGCTCCTTCCATCTCAAGCCTACGGGCTTCCTTTCGTAGGCTCACCTTCCCTCCCTTGCAAGCTCATTGCAGGCTTCATCCTTTGCGGGATTTTCTAAGCCCCTGTGAGCATTCTTAAGCCCCTACAGGAATTCCTAAGCCCCTGCGGGATTTAACCTTAGCCCCTGTGGGCATAACCTTAGGCCTTGAGAGCATAACATTAAGCCTTTGCGGGCTTATCCTTTAAACCCTCTTGTTGACATCTTTAACCATACTTTTCTCTTTGGCGGACCAAAAACTCGCACGTGAGAACACCAAATAGGAATCTGACTCCATGGATGGATAACTAGTTCATCATGGAACATACCCATTCCATCGGGAGAATTCATCAACACAAGGACAATTTATGGCATTTCCAAATTCCTCTCAACCTTCATTTGGACAAGAAAACAAACTTTTTCTCATTTTGGTAGGCTTGTATTTCGCACGTGTGTACTCTAGAGGAAAATATGAACCCATGACTAGATGACCAGTTCATCAAAGAACAAGACCATACCAATTGATAAATTTTATCATAACAAGGACACCTCCTTGAGTGCATTTCCAAATGGCTCTACACCCTTCATTTGAATAGTAAAGATAATCTTTTTCTCATTTTGGCATGCTTGTCTTTCGCATGTGTGAACTCCATAGGAAGATTTGAGCTCGTGGTTAGATAACCAATTTACCAAAGAGCATGCCTATGCCATATGATTAATTTTATCAGCACAAGGACACCTCCTTGTGGGCATTTCCAAATGGCCTCTGAGCCATGTGAGTTTGACACTTGGAAAAAAATTTGTTCTTAATATGAAAAACGTTTTTTCCTTCACTTTGGCATATTTATTTCTTTCATATATGATCACCGTAAGGAAAACTAAAAGCATGGATGGATAGCCACTTGAACAATGAACAAGACCATGTCAAAAGATAAATTTATTGACACACATACATCATCTGGAGGGAATTCTAAAATAGCCTTCCAAACTGCTGATTTGACACTTTTGCAATTTTTGCATTTTCCTAGACTGGAGCAATCTATCTGAAATACTATTTTGGCATACCCATAACTTCCTCCTTAGACACTCTCAAGACAAACTGAGACCATGGTCAAGTAGAAAAATCAACAAGCTACATCCTGACCATATGGTGTGGGAATTTACTTTAACCCATGAATTATGGAAGGCATTTTCCTGAGGCCACTTAGACAGTTTTACTACCCTGGTGCAAAAACAGCCTGAAACCTTGTTTTGGCAGGCCTTTAACTTTGTCATAAAAACCCCTCTTTGAGAACTGAGACCATGGTAAGATAGCCTCTTCAACAAGCTATAGCATGATAGTTTCAGATAATTTTTATCATTCACCTATGAGGTACGGTGGGCATTTCCCCAAGGCCACTTGGACCAATTTTCCAACACTTAGCCTTTTTCCATAATTTCTTAAAATTGACAATCTATATATAACTAGGTTAGATTGTAATAGCGACATCATGAAGGTACTAGAGCACCTTTAGGTGGATTTGTATCTTCATCATCATACATGCCATGACATCACTTCCTTTTGTCATTAATGAATACTTTTGTCATCAATGACGATTATATTCAACAAAGGACACTTGGTACTCTTTCCAGTGAAAATTTTGCAGGTAAGAGAGAGGAAGATGAGAAATAGGACCATTAAAGAGTACCTTGTTGAATGGCAATATTTACCAAGTGAAGATGCAACATGGGAAGGTGAGTAGTTTTTACAACATCTGTGATTGCAATTGCTTGAGGACAAGAAATCTTGGGCGAGGAGGATTGTAATGTCCCCTCCTTAGTGGCTCCATGGTCATCCTTCTAAACCATTCAATTCCCATCGGTTCGGGAGGAAATTAAATAAATTAATCATGGAATTAATTTTGGCCTATAGTTATTTTGTATAATTAAATTAAATCATGAAGAATTGATGTAGGTCCATAGATTTGAATATTTAATTGTTAATTAATTGTTTAATGAGTTGGAAATGTCTAGGTGGTCCTTGAGGCCGCATGGGTGGTTGGGTGGACCCTTACAAGTTGTCTCCCACAAAGGAATCTGGAAAGAAGTGATTGAAAAGCAAGAAAACAACTAAAAAGCAGGAAAGCAGCTGAAAAACAAGAAAGTGGCAGAAAATCAAGGACGACTGAAGTTTCCAGTGTTTTCCTAAAAGTAGGAAGAGAATCCTAAAGAAGAAAAGATAATAAATCAAGGAAATAATCTCAAGAAAGATACAATTCCTAATGTTAGCTAATGAGGGCACAATTGATAAGCCAATGGAGTCCATATGCAATGTAACTTACCAAAGAAGCAACCAACTCGTCATTGGCTCAAATTCCAAGAAAGAAGGCTCTAGAGGATGATAAGAGCTACAATAAGTTTATAAAATGAGTATGAGATCCTTCATGAAGAATATTTTGGAATTTTATTGATTGACTTGAAGAGCTTTGTGCTTTTCAGAGCTTGAGTGATGTGCCCCTTGCTAGCATTGGGATATGTGCCCCTTTGCAACCAATGATCTAGTTGGGAGATTATGAGATCCTTCAACTGGAGATTGAGGGAGAGAGAATATAGTTCTTTCCATGGAGATTCAATGCAGCCTTTGAATTCCTTTGCATTTTTTATCTCATGTTTGGATCAAATTACTGCTTGGTAGTCCAAGAATTGCGAAGAAGAAATCGTTTCTGGGAGCAATTGTCTATCTTCTCTTATTTGTAAATCTTTTGAGTTCTATGATTCATGTCATATCAGAATTTCTTGTGATTTGCAGCTGTTAGGGAAGCCATGAATTTTTTGCCTATCTCCTTACATCAATAATAAAATTTCAATGTGAATTTATAATAGCCTCTTGCCTAATTATCATTGTTAAATCTACTGTGGAAATACACAATTACAATTTGTTTCCTGTGTCATGATTTAACTTTAGATGCTTCTAGAAATTAGTCTGTGTTTAATTTTTCTTAGTATGGATGTGTTAGGGCCGATCCCAAGAGTCAATGAGGAAATTCATAAATTTTTGGTGGTTTTTGGAAGCCTGGAAAGAAAATAGTGTTGGTGGTCATATCTTCGAAGTTGAGCACCTAGTTTTGAGTCTAGCTCTTGGATTTACACTGTTTTGAAATTATTGAGCTACATAATTTTTTAGGTCTAATATATCAGTCCATAGTTCCTTTCGGTATTGCACCATAAGCAGTAGAGGTTCCACATAATTCTTGGGGATATTTACTTCAATCATTTTGGCCTGCCCAAGTGTGATGCACTCCCGAATGTGCAAATTGTCGAAGCAAATAATCATGTCAATTTTGTAAACCTTCTATTGTGTGTATGGTTATCTAGAGTCTGTAAATTCCATGAACCCCTGTTTGGAAAAATTAGTGAAGATCTACTGGTGTTTGAGACAAAATTTAAAATTTTAGTCCTAGTTTGCCAATTTCGAGTTATTGTGCCTAAATCTTGTTTGGGTACATTACAATCATAGGCAAATCATAGGTAGTGTTTTATAGTTTTAGAATCCATCTGAAGCAATTCAAAATCATGAAGTTATGGATGAAAAAGGCAACAAACCTACTTAGAATTTGGATAGCATGAAGAGCCAACCCTCCTTTGACAACATAGGGTATTGAATACAGTAGTCATTTCTCTCCTAGAAGGCTGTAAATGTGACATGTTTCTCATTTACAAGGGTGAGAATTTTTTAGATTGAAAGGGATTTCTTTCCCTCAAAAGTGAGGATCAAGGAAAAGCTTCTTACAATACCTTAGAGCAAAGATGAGTTGTATATTTGAATATTTTAGATTCACCCTCTCAGTTGTATCAGTTTGTGACCCTCTTTATTATTTTTCTTCTGTTAATTCAGTGAGTTTTTATAACCCTTTTTCATTGAATTTTTGAGCTTTATAAATAAGTCTTGAAGTTAAAATTTGGTGTAATATCCATTATGTTTAGGATTTTGTATCGTGACTTGGTAAGCTTAAATATTTCATGTAATGTGATGTTAGTGTTTCCATGACCTATTAATGATTGCAAAGAATCTTATAACTCATCTTATATAAATAGTTTTTTTCTATTGAATTCTCATTAGCTCAGTATGCATCTTCTTCGACGAGGTCATTGGATTTATTCATGCATTGAATACCCTAACCATGTTTAGTGTTAACATCTTTGATATTCTTCTTACATATCATCTTCAAGCTTAGAATCTGTAATTCATTGATTGTGGTTCCTGGAGAATGAAGATCCACTAATTCCTATGCTTTAATATTTTGGATGCTTATTCAAAATAATTTAGGAGAACTTTGAGTCCTACCATTTGAGTAGAAAGTCATATTTCTAGAGATATGTTATATTGAGTTGTTGGAATGCTCTAGGCAAGCTCAAGATTGAATATACAGTTTTGGATTATGTGGCACAACTTCCTATCCAAGAAAATCTCATGGAACAACATAACAATGGTGCCATTGTTGGGGGACTGAAGGTTAAAATTTTTGTTTCCCTAGGATATAATGACAATAATTTGATTCTTGGTGGTGAATAAAGAATTAGAGAAACCCGTTGAAGTACAATTTCATCTGGTGACTACACTCTTTTTAAGACTCCACTAGGAGAAGGCATTTATATTGAAAAAAAATATAAATATAGCAAGAAGAAGGAGATATACAAGGGCTCATTTAAATCCTATTATGAATTATGTCCTTTCCAATCCATAAAGGTTGGTCACTCAAATAAACACACATTACAAACAAGCTCCATCCTCTTCTTGAAAAAATATTGTTTTGAGTTTGAAGATCAAGAAGATATTATTGTTAGATGTCCTATTGAATTTGTTAAAGGTAAGGGCAAAGATTTAATTCATTTAGAAGGTTTAAGTTTATCCTTTTCTAGGGGTAATCCTTGGTATAAACTTGATGTGTTCTATCTCCTATAAATCCTATTACTATAGAAGCTGTTATCGGACAATATACCAAGAGCGGACTCAAGGCGTGATCTCCCTAGCTCAAATGAATCTAGAACAAATAGGACAGAATACAAGACTCATTTCCTAGATCTAGTTACAGATCGAGTACTTAGATATCATACCTTTCAGATCGCGGATCCTTTCTCCTTGATGTTGTTCCAAGCTTTATGGTCTTCAGATCTCAGCTCCAAAACCTGTCAAGACAATATGGAAACAATACAAGTAGTACAATATATCTAAACAATAACTGATCCAAGTATACAGTTAAGGAAGTAAACTACAAATAATAATCAACACGATAACATTTGTGGAAAGAGTTTGTATTACTATATTAAAAGTGGGAATACATAGAAAGGATAAGAACACAACCAAAGCCCTAACGTCGCATCCTCCATCCAACATATCCAGGCCAAAACCTCCAAGATGGTACAAGCTTCCCAAGATGATAACGGATCACCAGTGTGGATTCTACTAGCATAAGGATACTATAGACCTTTCCCCCTTTGGAGTGGAGAGGAGATTCACTTACATAGGGGTAAAGAGATAGGGTAGGTTGAGGATTAGGGGGAGATGGTTAAGGGATCCTCCCATTAGGTTAGGAATCGAAATTCCACCTCACCTAGAGTTTAGGGATAGGTCTCCACCTCAAAAAACTTATATAAAGACCTCGAGACTCCCCAAAATATCCTTTAACCAACCTCGTCGCACCTTGGTAGAGGACACAGAGCGACAGAGGGGGTCGTCTCACTTTGTCTGAAGACAAAGTGCGACAGTGTCTCACCCTATCTGACCAAGAACTGGGACAGAGGGGGACTGTCTCACCCTGTAGGAGGACAAAGTGCGACAGCCCACTCAAATAGGTCAAGTAGGCAAGGAAATCTCTCAGTTAGATGTGTTTTAGCCCATAATGAGTTTTGGGGTCAAAGCAAAGAGTTTACACAATGGTCAAGATGATGACATTATCACAACGGTCATGATGACAAAACTTGGTCATAATGACGACACTTGCAATGGTCATGGTGACAACACTTGCAACATTTGCACAAGGGTGACGACATTTTGGTGTAATAGAAGCCAAGAATCTCATTTTAATGCAGTTAATGGAAAATCATCCATCATCCCCTCCCCCAAGGGTTAATCCTTGGGTGGTGTTGACGTGGAGAACTCCATGTCTCCATGTCGAACTTCCGATCTCCTTGTGAGGTCACCAACATAATAGATTGAGTAGAAATTGGACTAAAAACAAGTTCTACAAGACTCATATAAAGGAAATGCATCCATACTTCAATGCTTAAACAAACAAATATAGATAAAGATGATGTCCAACTTGCAAAACCTTAACCAAACACCCTTCCTTGAAGCTTTTGGTTACAAAGAAAAAGAAACAATTATCATAAAAAAATATGCATGACATTGATGAAATTCTGGTCATGAAGACTTATCTAAAAAAGCATTTCCGGGCTCCCCCTTAATTCTGAAATGACATAGCCTACACTCACTTTTGTTGCTTATATTATGTACAAGTTCACAAACCTAGCCTAGGTCTCTTGCTAGCTTGATTTCGTTCTTGGGTTTCCACCCTCAGGGAGTCTTTGGAATTTTAGTGAAATGATTAGTGCACCTTATTTATGAAGGTTGATCATTGGTGCTCTCTTTGACCTTTTCCAATCTTCCCCTTCAGGATGATGTCCAATTTGCAAAACCTTAACCAAACACCCTTCCTTGAAGCTTTTGGTTACAAAGAAAAAAAACTAATTATCATAAAAACATATACAAGACGTTGATGACATTTTGGTCATCAAGACTTAGCTAAAAAAGCATTTCCAGGATCCCCCCCAAATTCTGAAATGGCATAACCTACACTCACTTTTTTTGCTTATATTATGATCAAGTTCACAAACCTAGCCTAGGTCTCTAACTAGCTTGATTTAGTCCTTGGGTTGCCACCCTCGAGGAGTTTTTGGAATTTTAGTGAAATTATTAGTCTAATGAAAAATGGTAGATGATTCATTATTTAACTGTGTGCAGGTTACAGGTTCACTCCAAATGAAGACATGCTGGAGACAAGTACTATTGGTTTGTCATAACTCATATATGAATGTAGCAATTTCATTCAGCTAGACTCATCATCGGAAATATACCTATTCACTACACATCCCACCCATTCTTTACTCTATCCCTTTTCACCACCTTTGAAAAATAATATAAAAAGATCTCCTCGTTGTTACTTCATCACTCTCCAATTCAAATAATTTATCTCATGCCTCCCTTTCCAAACTTTACTCATCATCAGGAATATACCTATTCAGTACACATCCCACCCATTCTTTAACACGTAGTCTAAAAATTCTACAATTTTCGGCATGTTAGGCCTGATGATATGTTGCTACTATGTCTAGGATGTTACTATACTCATGTTAATACTATGATTATGATGTTATGATGTTACCATTCTCATGATGTTATTATGTTTATGTGGTTACTATGTTGTAGTTATCATGAGATTCTTTTATTTCAGAATGACAATATATGTTTAATAATCTTCCTTGATGAAATGTGATATATATGATGTGGTACGAATGATGTGATCGATTTAATGATTTTATGGGATGAAATAAATGATATTGATAACATGGATCAGATGATTATCGAATGGAAATATTGTTATAAATGTATGGTTTCCAAGTACTAATCTGCAGGACATAGGGGCTATGCAATAGCCAGATACTTGATATGAAGTATGGTTTAGTACATATTTTACAGAGAGCCTTGTTTACCAAAGTTGATGATACGATGACATATACCAATAATCTCAATAGCAGCACAGTATGGTTTGGATCAGGAGTAGAGGGATAGGATGTTGAGAGGGGTGGATGGATGTTCCACCCTATGTTCCTATAATACCCGAGGTCATGGGAGGGTCGTGCTGAGACATGCTCCCCAAATTTTTTGTGATGACGACGGTCGGATTCCTGCTAGGAGAGGCTAGGTCCATCAGTTAGCCTATGCTACCACTCTCAGGTTCTATGTTGCCAGGTTGGTATAGCTGACATCCACTTTTGTACTAGCAAAGGAAGGATAGGGAGGATGTGTACGTAGGTTAGGATGGGAGGAGATGTTAGTTAGTACTGTTGAGGGTTGGGTATCCCTTGATCCTGATTTAGTAGTTGTAGGTGTCCCTTCCTTGAGAATAATTAAATTATTGATATTGTGAAACGAAAATATAATGATGATATAACTCAATTGGTTAGATTAATGGTTGATAATGTTGAAATGATTATGTGTTTGTATGTTGATCTAGTCAAGTATTTGTGATTGTCATGTTTTGTATGCATGATTGCTTTGTCAATGTGAACCATTATTATTTGTCAGTTAATATATATATAGGAGAGATGATGTTTCTTATAGTACATGTACGATCTATGCATGCGCTGGCCACGCATGCACACTTTGCACATGTACGATAGTACCAATATACAAATACTTAACATTTTGAATAATGGTAGAAGTTGTTATAGGTAAACATGTTAATTATGCATTAATCAAATTCAGAAAATGAATGTTAGGTTATTGGTTATGTGTGAAATGAGTCAATTAAGGTATTCAACAATGATATGTGAAAACTATAACGAGTAATTGATTAAGTGTCATCAATTATAATTATTGTGAGGAAAATTGTCATAAGCAAAACATTGTTCATATACATTAGCAGAATTCTCGTGTTTAATATTTGTCAGAATTGTTTAAACCCTTAAGGGTGCTTATTTATGAATACAGTAATAACAACTGATAACTAGGATACTTGTCCTTAAAAATCGATAATTGTAAATGTTGTTATTTATTATTATTATTATTATTATTCTTGTTGTTATTTAAAAACAATAAAGTCCATTGTGTGTTTTCGATTACTAACTTGTGTATACTATTTTATATACAGGATGGAATGAGATACTACTATTAAAATCGCTTGTTAAACATTCAAAAGGGAGTGTACAGCTAAATAATATTATGTTAATAGGTTATGATTATTAAAATTTAAATCTTAAACCTAATACATCAATGTCGAATCTGATAGTAACTAAACAATTAAGACATAGCCTCCTCGTTATTTGAACTAATCTTATTTTATTGTCTTGATATGTTAAAAACATTTAAAAGAACAACAGTTAGTAAATTTTATATTGTCAAAAGAAGTCTCGGGAAGTTGAGTGGGATAAGTCATGATTTCTTGTTGAATAGACATTCTACTAGGTGACTTCTCGAGGGACATGGGGAATTGATCAACATATTTTTATTAATAAACTATCTTGGAAACTGTAATGGTATTTATGATTGGAAGGCGGTCGAGTAGGGACGAAGGACACAAGGAGGATGAAATGGTATTTCGGAGAGGTCTCACAAGGAATATTACACCTAAATCTTGCCATCATGAGTCCCTTGTTAACTCAGTGCCTCAATGCCTAAAGTTCCCTTGATCAAGAAGTCATGTAGAGCAAGTTGATGCCCTTTGTACATAATTTCTAGTTGTGCCGACGCATTTTGTCTTTGAGCAAGAAGCGCCCAACTAGGGTTAGCGTAGAGTGTATTCTTCCAGACTGCGCCGACAGTGCAGAGTGTCTTTGTGCAACCTATGTGTCCCCTATCAGGCGTAGATTGCCTCTTTGCATCTTGCACTGGAGTTGGTTAATTGGGATAAAGGTGGCTTTCGAGTGATTTCTAAAACTTAGATGAGGTGGATCTCTATCCCTAACTCCCAGGTGAGCTATCCTTTGGTTCCCTAACCTTAAGGGAGGATCCCTTAGCCCTCTCCCCATGATCCTCAACATACTCTATCCTCTTGGTCCTATAAATACAAAGCTCCTCTCCATTCCAAGGGGAGGAATTCTATAGCACTTACATGTTGGTGGAATTAGCCTAGGTGATCCTTATCCATCTCTTGGGAGGCTTATATTTCCTTTGGAGGTTTTGGATTGGCTTGTTGGAGGAAGATTGCAGCGTTAAGGCTTGGGTTGTAATCATATCTCTACTTTGTATTTTCCCACTCTTTATATAGTAATATAAACTCTTTCCATAAATGTTGTTGTGTTGATGATGTTTATAGTTTACTTCCTTAACTGTTTACTTAGATCAATTCGTGTTTAGACATGTTTTACTGCTTGTTTTGTCTCTATATGTTTTGACAGGTCTTGCAGCTACTGATCTCACGACCGTAGAGCTTGGAGCAATAACGACGAGAAATATCTACAAATATGAAGGTGAGACATCTAATTACTCGATCTCTAATTAGATCTAGGAAAGTAGCTTTATGTTCTATCTCTATTTGTTCTAGATTCACATCTACGGAGATCTGGCTTGTGTTCGCTCAAGTAGATTGTACAATAACAAATCTAGCAACCATACTGGGGATTACATTGTTTTGATTTCAAATTTGAATGTGTTATTCTTTGATTTCTTGATGAGCCATTGCCTTGCCTCTTGAGCCTATTTTCACCATCATATTCTTTCCTTAAAGAGTTTGCTGACTTTCTCTGGGTCTGTTGAACCATTTCTAATCCATTTACTTAGTCATTGCTTGGCATTTTTCATCATTTGCATTGAGTTATTCACTCGACGCACCTCGGTTTTGCACCCTGTGTGTTTTTCTATCCAGAGCACAATTTTCCTTGGATCATACTAATCCACTGATGCCTTTTCCATTCTGACAGTCTGCGTCGCTGACGCTTTTTCTCTACATACAACCTGCGTCATGCGCTCTGTGCCTAACCATAGCCTATGCCAATATTTCAAGCTTGATGCTTGGGTCATTCCCTCCAATTTTTTATTGTTTTGGGTTGTTCAATAGTCATCTCGATAGTGTATCTTCTAGGAATAGGTCCTTTTACCCAGCATTGTTCAATTTGGTTTGTTTGTGTTGGTTTTTGGGTCATTTTGGTCAAATGAGAGTTTGATTGAAGTGGTGGGAAATTTCAATCCCCCATGGTCATCCACTCCATCTTGTTCTTCCTGATCACCTCACTGGATCTATACAGCATACTAGATCCACTTCTAAACCTTTCTTGAGTTTAGACATCATTTGTTGGCTTGCATTCGATTGTTGTTTAGTGATTTTTGTCTTTAGGTCATTAGGGTGCTCGTCATTTTTTCTTTGAGATTTTCTGAGTGATTAGAGTGCTTGAAGTAGTCTCTTCTTTTCTGCCATTTACATTTTAAAAGCATTATTATTATCAAGTTTTGTCTTGATACATTCATTGGAAAATTAAAAGTGCTTCATTTTTACCATTTTCAAGTTCATTTGAGAATTGTTGTAAAAATTGTTTCATGCATTGGAATTCATCATTCATTAATCTTTTGGAAAGTTTGAGAAAGAAGTTAATTGTTTGTGTTTTTCATGAATTATGAGTCACTCATCTTCTTGAAAAATCCAAGTCAAGTCAAATTTTTGCAAAGCGAATCCAAGCTTGAAGTGTTATATGCATTTTTGGTTTTCATGCTTTTAGGCTATCATAGTGAAAATTGAAGAGTTAGTGTGCTCTAAGTAGAAATTCTCCCTTTTTCATCATTTAGTTCTATTCTAATTGAAAAAGACAAAAAGAAAATGCTTTGATTTGGATTTGATGTGTTGTTGATTTTTATGTTTTGCTTGAAAAACGGAAAAGAGTGCTTTCATTATCATTTTTGGTAGATTTGGGATTTGTTGAAATTTATTGTTTTGGTGAGACCATTTGGAAAAATATTTCTCCTTCCCGTACATAGATTTCATCAAAAGAAAGAGTGCATTCTCATGTAGTTAGGGTGCATTATGTTTACATTTATGTACTCACCTCATGCATTCACCTAACCGTCCAGATAAAATTTACCAGTAGATCTAGGTTAAAATTTACTAGTAACTTGTGTGTTAAGTTAGTGACGTGTTCTAGCATCGTAAAACGTGGCAGCTGTTGTTATTTGCCTGCACTGCATCTCGGGGGCATTGTAGTTCTTCCACATACCAACTGGTATATCAAAGTCTTGTTGGGGCCAAGGTCGCAGCTATAGTAAAAGCTGCGAATTTTGGGAAAAAGCACGAGTATGGAAGGAAAGTGCTAAATTTTGGGACAAGCACTAAGTTTTGGGTAAGAAGGAGACGGTGCGCAGTACGGTGCCAGATGGATGATCTCAGCGCAGATCACGGACCGGAAATTGCGGAGCTCGCGCGCACGTCATCGAAGAATGAAGGTGGCTCAGCTACCATAATAAATAAAGGCGATGGAGTAGAGGGCTCAGCTACCCTCATTTAAAGGCTTAGTACAGAAGTTATGGTTGCTCGGATCAAGGAGGAGCAACGGACCAGAGCATTGAAGGCGAAGGACGATCGCCCATACCCACAATCTGCGCCGGAATTCACGGAGCCTGCAGGAAGCGGCGACGTGACTGCAAGTGGCGCCTACAGTACACCTAGCCATGTGCGTGGTTAGGGTTTTTGGGAATCACTGTTGGGAAAGGCCCACAGTTTTGTAAAGGTGTGACCGTCATGGCCACCTATATAGAGGAATCATTGTAATGGGTAGAGGGTTCTTCGGCCCTTCCTTTAGTTCCTTCCTTTTGGAGAGTTAGAGAGTTAGATGCTAGACTGTTAGAGAGCCAGTCTAAAGGGATAGATCATGTGTTGATTATCCTTCACTGTATTTTCTACCCGGTGTGTAGAACTAGAGAGAGGAAATCGGATAGCCGAGGAGCTAATCCCTGAGTCGCCAGACAGTCTGAGTCGACGTCTGTGCCTTTGTAATCTCCATAGAGAGGAGACAAGCTTGAGAGAAGGGCTCCCAGCTGTGTGCGTGGAGTTTCCTGTAAGTTCTAAGGCTACAGCTCTGTGCGCAGCATATTGTATAACTCTATCATTTTCTGGTTAATAGAACGCTCCCGTGGACGTGGTTTTCCTCGAGGAGATGAGCTTCACTTATATCTTCTTGTTATAATGTTTGCGTGAATGATAACTATTTAGAGTTCATTATTTGTGTATGCAAGACTTCTGTCTTATCTTTGTGACTGTTTGAGCAAGTTGGAAAGATCCCTTGATAACTATAAGTGTCTTAAGTACTAAAGAGGTAGTAACGCACGGTCGCTGCGGCGAGAGCAGACTGCGTTACTGCGCTAGATGCGAAGGGCGAGAAAGTGTTTAGCGCGTCGACCCAAGAAATAGTTGCCTGCTGCGTTAGAGAGGAGAAACTGCGCAGTAGACCTCCCAAGGAAGGGACCCACGCAGCTGCGCCGAGCGGCCTGCGGGAAGGTCCGACCGCCGATTTCACAGGAACCATTCAAGGAAGAGCCATCTCCGCGTCACCCTGGTTAAGGAAACCTGATTCCTTAACCCCCCCATAGCCACTTCGGGTGAGACCTCGAGCTGCCGCGCAGCTCGTTGCCGAGAGGGCCAGTGCGCCAAGGGGTTTTGTTGCTGCGCTCCATTAAAACCCGGGTCTGCCCAGAAAAAGCAGCCAACAAATGGTTCCGTTGCCGCGTGAGCGAGACTTCTTATTCCAGTGACGCGCGAGATAGAACAGTCCAACAAATGGTTCCGTTGCCGCGTGAGCGAGACTTCTTATTCCAGTGACGCGCGAGATAGAACAGTGCAACAAATGGTTCCGTTGCCGCGCGAATGAGACTTGTTATTTTGGCGACGCGCGAGATTGAACAGTGCAACAAATGGTTCCGTTGCCGCGCGAATGAGACTTGTTATTTTGGCTACGCGCGAGATTGAGGAGTCAACAAATGATTCCGTTGCCTAGTGACCAACAAATGATTCCGTTGCCTTGCGACTTCTTGTTGTAAGACTTACCAGTTACGTGACATCTGAGATTGTTGCTGAAGACAACATAAGGTTTTGTTACACTGAGACTTGCTCAGTTAACAAATGTGTTACTGGAATCCTACAGCTAAGGAAATTGGAGATTGGTTTGATTTAAAGGCTAAAGAGTTTGCTGAACAAGAAAATAGAAGCCCTACGCTTCAAACAGAAGATTGGTTACAGAAGTATATTTATGCTGACCTTTACGAAATTTTCTTTGTTACGTTTGCATTGGAGTTACACGCTTGGATAGCCAAGTTAGCATATTCTAGACCTACGCTGCATGTTGATCGACCCGTCACGTGGACGCCTGAGCTAGCTAGTATTGTGAAGCGGATAGACAATCCTGTGTCCCGCGCAGTAGACTTTTGGTTGAATAGTCTACTGGAAGGTTTTATTACCGAATTTGCAGTCGATACAAGAAAGAGTTTCAGTGAAGCTGAGAGGAGTTTCTTCCAAGTACACAGAGGTAAGTTCTTAAATTCTCTGAACTTATGGATTAAAATGCTTCTGTATGAAAAAGGAAAGCTATGTATTGCTTCTGATGAATAGCATAGTCAAGTAATGTCCGTAGATTCTGATAGTGATCCTGAAGTTATTGGTTGCACTCGTAGTGGAAAACGATATAAAATAGGCCTTGACCAATATCCTTTTGAGTCTAGCCCAAACGATAGCCAAGTCCCTAGAGCAAGCCATATAGAAAGACAAGGGAGTGCTCATATCCCGTATTACCCCTTTACACCGCAAAAACCAGACGGAGCTCAGTATAATCCTACAGTAACACCTTCTAGTAGCCCACACGCTACTTCTAGTACCTCTGTACCACCTTTGTTTAACCATCCCGGAGGCACTGCTACGGTACCTCCACCTCAAACCCGTGCAAGAAGGATGGGTGATGACATGAAACTACCAACTTTTAGAGGAACAGGGATAGAGGACCCTGAGCAGCACTGGTTCTTATGTGAAGCCATTTGGACAATTAAGCAAATTAATGATGATGCTGTTAAACTGGTTCAGTTAGCAACCACACTAAGAGAAAGAGCCTTGACTTGGTTCATGAAATACTCAGCAGCACAGAATAGGACGCTTGCTGAGGTAAGAAATGCCATGATTAGAGAATTCAAGAAACCTAAGTCAGAATCACAGTGTATAACAGAGCTCAAAGACATCAAACAGTTACCTACAGAATCAGTATGGGACTTTGACCAGAAGTTCAAAGCTTTGATAGATCAAGTAAGCTTCGAGTTTGCACCACAGCAACATAAAGAATGGTTCATTGCTGCGCTGCTTCCACACATTAGACTTCCTCTTATGCAACAGAATCTCAATACTCAGGAACAAGCTCTAGAAATGGCTATGAAACTAGAAGCTTCGCCAATTGCTGGAACAAGCAACGATGTTGCGCATTTACAGAACCAATTAGCAAACTTAACCTTGCAAGTGCATGATATTAAGAAAGGCAAGGAGATTAAGGAAGAAATTTGGTGTACAAAATGTAAAGCCCAAGGTCATTCAAAGGACCATTGTCCTGTTTTCATAGACTATATTGCAACTGGAGCACCTAATCCTTTACCACAGGCACAAGGGCCTTGGTGTGAGATCTGCAGAACTAGAGGTCATAGACCACAAGAATGCCACTTACTTCAGAAATATGTACAAACTCCAAAGAATCTATATTGTAATTTCTGTAAATCAGTAGGTCATGATGAGAACAATTGTAGAGCATATGATCTTATGATAGAAAGAAAGCATGATGTTTATAGGGTACAAGCAGAGACACAAGGACCCACAGCAGGTCCACCTTATGACCAATCTCGGGACGCCCGAGCAGCAAATTACAGAGGACGCGGACGCACAACAAATTTTGGTCGTGGAAGAGGACAGATCACTTGTTATAATTGCGGAGAACAAGGTCATTTTGCTAGGGATTGCCAAAATCCTACAACCCTCTGCAGATATTGTAAATCTTCTGACCATATCATTGAAGAATGCCCTCAGTTACAGGCTAAGATGCAAGCAAAGACACCACAGGTCAATCAGAATATCCAGTTGATTGGAGCAGAAAAAAGAGAACCAGACCCTACAGTTAATATAGTGACACGCAGTGGAGCTACCACTGGTGCGCAAGAGATGGGAACGGGAAAGCAAGCGACGCAATGGGTGCGCCGCGCTAACATTAAACCAGCCCCACTTAACCTACAGAAGCAAAAAGAAGCATTTAAGCAAGCTCAAGAGTATTTCTCAGATCCGAGAGCTTCAAGTTCTGCCGCAATTCCGCAGAACAATAGTAGATCGCAAGTGCTAAGACAAGACAATCTGGTACAAGAACAGGCCACTACAGCTGGAAGACCTGATGACGATAAGGAGCATGCACTAGGCAGTGTTCATGCGTTCCTGCGACAATGTTTAAAATTGTTGCGCAATGAACAAGCAACTCTAGAACTCCAACACCTGTTGGATCAGTGCCAACACTCTGCTTCGACGAACACACCACAGCGTGCTGTTCACCAGATTAGGAGTCACATTAGAACAGGAAAAGAGATGAGGCTTACAGCGCAGATTGGAGCATTTGAAATGGACGAAGTCATGTTAGATTTGGGCTCAGAAGCCAATGTTCTCACTATGCAGACATGGGAACAGATGGGAAGCCCTCAGCTTACAAGATCCCCTATCCAGCTAAGACTCGCAAATCAGCAACGAGTCTCTCCATTGGGCAGATTACCCAATGTACCTATTGATATTGAAGGAGTAAGAAGCTCTGCAGATTTTGAAGTAATCAAAATTATGGATGATAGTAGACCATACCCAGCGCTGTTAGGAATAGACTGGGCACTTGATAATTTGGCTGTCATTAACCTGAAGAAAAGACAGATGACCTTTGAGGATGACCAGATCAGGGTCATCGCACCTCTTGATCCTATTCAAGGACCAAGATATATAGAACCCATTCGCGCAGAAGAGGAAGCGCGCCACATGGAAAGCTTGTATCAGATGACCATGAACCACAGTGACTATGTCAACCCCACAGCAGACGGCCATATCAGCTGGCGATGTGATAGCTCGTGCACATCAGATTCAGATGCAGGATTGGAAAATTGGCAGAATCGCCTACATGAGGTTTCTGCAAGACGGTGCGCCATGATGACTAAATCCATCCGATGGATTGGCACAGAATTAATTGATACTCCAACTTTTGATGGCTTAACTGAAGTAACTAAATTCATACAGGAATATGAACAAAAGCTTCCAGAACCGCAGCGTATCCAGGCACTGGATATAGCATTGCGCGCTACACCCGCAAGATGGTGGATTGCGCACAAGGAGAATATTCATACATGGACAGACTGTCGCAGATTGATATTGCGCAGATTTCAGGATACTACAGCCGAAGCGCTACGCAAATATGAAGGACAGAGTGACCCCAGGTCACACATTGAAGCATGTATTCAGCAATGGTCAGATATTCCGGAAGATGAATGGGTTCACCAATTCATCCACACATTAGATACAATTCCAAGGAATTGGTATACTGAAATAGAATTGCGCAAAGGCACTCTTACTTGGGCTCTTATGATAGAAAGTTTTCAACTTACATTCAGCTTTGAGTCAGAGCATCCAAGCATTGATCAGGCTCTGAAGTGTATTAAAAAGAAGGTATTTGAACCAGGTCTAGTAACAGAATATTCCCAACCAGATTGGGCTGTTCAGATGGAACATGCCCTGGAATGTTATAACTTTACCGCCGAAGATGAGGAGGACGATCCTCGCAACCTCAATATCCCAGAATCAGAAGGGACACGCAATATTGAAGGTCCTGAGCTTGATATTCCTGCCATCACAGAACACGTCAAGCTCAAGAAAGTTAACATTGGTACAGAAGCTGACCCAAAGTTTGCTTCTATAGGAGATTATTGGGACGATGAAACCGTTGCGCATGTTTCAGATTTATTACGTGACTACCAGGATATCTTTCCTACCAAGTTCACAGAAATGAAAGGCATCCTAGGAGACTTAGGAGTGATGCGCATACCTCTGAAACCAGACGCCAAGCCAGTAAAGCAGCGCCCATACAGGTTGAACCCGCGCTACAAAGAAAAAGTCAAAGAAGAAATTGATAAGATGCTTGCAGCAGGTATTATTGAGCCAGTAGAGGAAAGCGATTGGATTAGTCCTATGGTGGTCCAAGAAAAGAAAACGAAAGGTGAAATAAGAATTTGTGTCGACTTGCGCAAACTCAATGATGCATCAGCGCACGACCCATTTCCCACTCCTTTCACAGATGAAGTACTTGATAATGTTGGAGGACAAGAGGCTTACTCTTTCACTGATGGATTTTCGGGATATCATCAGATTAGAATCCATCCGGATGACCGCCACAAGACTACTTTTGCAACTGAATGGGGCTCATTCCAGTATACGGTAATGCCCTTTGGTCTTAAAAACGCACCTGCTATCTTCTCTAGAGTTGTTGTTGCTGTTTTTAAAGAATTTATCCACAAGTTTTTAGAAGTCTATTTTGATGACTGGACTGTATTTGGTTTACTAAAAAACCATATTGCGAATCTGCGCATGATGCTAGAAAAATGTAGACAGCATCAGATTTCCCTTAACTTGAAAAAATGTATATTCTGTGCGCCCTTTGGTATTTTGTTGGGACATATTGTATGCAGACAAGGACTCTTGATGGATCCTGCGAAGGTTGCCATCATTGCTAATTTACCTGCGCCCAACTCAGTTAAGCAATTGCGCACTACATTGGGACATACAGGATACTACAGAAAATTCATCAAAGGATATGCAAGGATCACAGTGCCTATGGAAAGATTGCTGAAGAAGGATTCGAAGTTCCAATGGACAGAGGAATGCCAACAGAGCTTGGACACACTTAAAGAAAAGATGATCACAGCGCCTATTCTAGTTTTCCCAGACTGGAGAAAACCTTTTCATGTTCATGTTGATGCTTCTTCCATAGCATTAGGAATCGTGCTTACACAGTCTGGAGAAGGAAGTATTGACCACCCAATTGCTTACTCCAGCAGAAAGCTATCTACAGCTGAGAAGAACTATACCACTACAGAACGGGAAGGACTAGCTATGGTGTATGCCCTACAGAAATTCAGACACTACCTGTTAGGAGCTCACTTTAAAATGTATACTGACCATTCTGCTCTGAAATATTTGGTCAATAAACCAGTTTTAGGAGGAAGAATTTGCAGATGGCTACTGCTCTTTCAAGAGTATGATTTTGAGGTTATTGTAAAGCCAGGCAGATTGAATGCAGGGCCTGACCATCTATCCAGAATAGAGTCAGGAGAGGAACCTACGAGTCTGGAGGACAATCTGCCTGACGCACAGTTGTTTTATATCCAAGCAGCAGACGAATATTATTCTGATATTCTTAAGTTTCTCACTACCGGACAAGCGCCGGCTGAGTTTACAATCCACCAGAAGAAGCAACTTGTTGTCAGAGCCGCAGACTTCACTTTGATAGCAGGCCAGCTTTATAAGTTGGGCCCTGACGAAATTTTGCGCAGATGTATCTTACCACATGAAAAGGGCTCTATCATCGCAGAAGCGCATTCAGGTACCGCAGGAGGCCATTTCGCAGGAAAGCCGACTGCGCAGAAAATATTAGCCGCAGGACTTTGGTGGCCGACATTGCACAAGGATACTAAGGAATTCTGTAAATGTTGCGATGTGTGCCAGCGCACAGGAAAACCCTCAAGGAGAGATGAAATGCCGCTAAGACCCCAGATCACACTGCGTGCTTTTGATAAATGGGCCATTGACTTTGTAGGACCTATTAACCCACCAGGAAAAAGAACTGGCGCAAGATATATCATTACAGCTACTGAGTACCTCACCCGATGGGCTGAGGCGAAGCCAGTTAAGAACTGCGACGCTGCTACTGCCGCGCAGTTCATTTTCGAGAACATTATCACCAGGTTTGGATGCCCAGTGATCCTCATGAGTGATCAAGGTACACATTTCCTCAATGAGACTATAGAGGCCCTTACTGAAGAATTTCAAATTAATCACCATAAGAGTACACCCTACCATCCTCAAGCTAATGGTACGGTGGAAGCATTCAATAAGATCCTTGAGAATGCCCTGACGAAGATCTGTAATCAACAAAGAGATGATTGGGACCTTAGAGTCACAGCTGTATTATGGGCTTACAGAACTACTTGCAAGAAATTAACAGGTCACACACCTTTCAGCTTGGTGTATGGACAAGAAGCAGTTATGCCCATGGAATACATTGTTCCCAGTCTCCGAATTGCGCAAATTACAGAAATGGCAGATCCTGACACTATGAATGAAAGACTTTCGCAACTGCTTTCTTTAGAAGAAGACAGACTTATGGCCGGATTTCATCAACAGGTACAGAAGGCAAGACAGAAAGCTTGGCATGACAGGCACATTAAGCATAAGCACTTTGAAGAAGGAGACTTGGTACTCCTTTATGATAGTAAATTCATCAAGTTTCCAGGCAAGTTTCGTGTGCATTGGTTAGGTCCTTTTCAGATAATAAAAATAACAGACGGAGGCGCAGTTCAGCTTGCAAAGCTGAATGGAGAACTACTACCTACAATGATAAACGGGAGTCGGCTTAAGCTTTATTGCGACGGCCACTCCGCCCTGTCGACATAATATATTACTCAAGAATGCAGATGCCCAGTGTAGTTGAAAGAGACATCGCATTTAGTCTACACGGAAGCTGCGACACACCCTCAGTTTCCAGCTTCCTGCGCAGTTCCTTGAAATATCCGCGCATCCTGAATAAAAATTGCTTGAACAAAGCTTAGCGGTCCGCTCTGGCGAAGTTTTGCTTTATGGACCATTGGACTATCGCTCTTGCGAAGTCCCCTTTCATAATTTGCCGCTGAAAAGAGTTTTGTTGTGGACCCATAGAGGCAAGGTTTCCTAAGTTGAAATGACCCGCCGGAAATTTTGAATTACAGCAGTTATGTAGCCGCGTTTGAATAAATGAAGGATAAGCCCGCTATTTAATTCTACCCGTTCTGACGGATTCGGCTTAATCTCCGAAAGATTTGCATTTAACTCAGGCGCCGAAAGCATTAGCTTCTCCCGGAAGGCTGTCAGAACCCGTCAATCACACTAAATGCACCGCTACGGCAAGGAGGATAGCGTGTTGTCAACTCATCTGTAGCCGCCTATAGCTACGTAACCCAACTTGGTCGCATTTACTAACCCCGCTGGCTATAAATACCTCACACTTGTATCAATTTCGGGTTACTGTCTCGAGTTGCATAAGTTGTATTTGAAGATCTGCATTATTGTTTTCAGAGCCGAGTGTGCAGACTATTTTCCCTTGTTTTCAGAGTCTATACCCTACGCAGTTCCGCCATTTGCTGTCCAGAGTTTTGTTAATTACATTGGTTCACAACGGAGAATTTATCGACTGAAGAAGTTGTTCGTCAATTTCTACGCCGAGGCTTAGATTTCGGCATGGCCACTCCGGTGACGCCGTCGGCCTACGTACACCCTGGTGCTACTGATCCCAGAACATCTCCAGGCACAAGAGCATCTCAGCAGCAGCCGGAGGAACCTGTTCCAGAGCCGCTCGCGTCTATGGTGAACTACCTTCCGCCGCGTCCAGATGATGCGCCGGATGTACAGATTCCGAAGAATGCAAAGTATCCAATTCCGCTACCGCCACTACCGGCTAGTGTGCGGGTAGAAGGCCAACTATTGGGAAACATTCCACTGGTTAAATTCTCTGATTTTAACCTTGGCGACTATAAGACATATCCTCAGTTTCAGTTGGACCGATATCTGGATATCGTCCATAATCCCACCAGAAACGTTGATGAGTTTATCCCGAAGGGATTTGCAGCAAATCTTGAGCGCCCTGGACTCTTGAATTTGTTGAAGCTACCGCACTTTGGGCGTAGCAATGAAGTGAACGCAGTCGTTAAAACACTGCTATCCTGCGTTCATGGAGGTTACCTTTGGCTCGGGAGGCCAATTGATCTAAATGTTGATTTGATACACCGTATCACCGGCCTATCCAAGGTTGGTAAGGATCCCAATATCCATTTTGCGGGAAAGGAGAAGGACCGAAAATTAGCTGCAAAGCTGGTCCAGAAATATAACTTGACAAGAGGAGGTCGGGCTTATGACCTCACGACAGTTGAAGATGAGGCACTTCGCTTCACAGGAAGTCTGCTTGCAGGCAGACTGCTCACCAAGTGCCGACCAAAAGAAGTTACTGGAGCTGTCGTAGAGCTCGCTATCGCAGCTGCGGAGGGAGAACAGTACAACTGGTCTCTCTTCCTGCTGAATTCTTTTTTGGATGATTGCCTGAATGTGCAGGACAATGCAGGCCAATCATTCCATTTTTCATGGCTTCTAATTCTATGTGCTCTCGTCGGGTGGAAGGAGCCCCCGAATACTCAGTTCCGTCCACGCCGCGCAGGAGAGGTTGCCGGCATGCGCTACATCAACCTCTGGGATTCCCCTAATCCCGCGAAGCGCAAGATGAATCGCGCTGTTTTTTGTGAGTATTACTATCTCCTACGAGATACCATACAAGATATGCCAAGGCTGAGCGCGGAGACAGCCACATTGTATGACGGGAAGTTGGCTTTTACTGCCGACATCCATCAACTCTACCTTCGGCCTTGCGACATTCCAGGTGACTGGGCGCTAGGTCTTTACAGGATGACCACAGAAGATGTCGAAGAAACCATTAAGTCATGGTCGGACGAATGGAGAGCAGCAGCTGACATCGCACCTGCGATGCCACCCGCCGCTGCGCAAGAAAAAGATAAGGGCAAGGAAGCCCCTGAGCAAAGAAGCGATGAAGGCTCAACAGAACCAGCCACAAAGAAGCAGAAAGTGTCGCATCCCACTGAGGCCATTCCCTCGGAGGTCGACAAATATTTGAAAGAGCAATTTCGTGAGATGAGGAACATGCATGCTCACATCCGAGGTGCTCTAGACTTACAATTTGTAGAACTAAAAGGTCTCGCAGGAAGGATTGCGCAGACCCATGCGCCAGCATCTACTTCGCAGGCGCCACAAGAAATTCCAACTGGTGAGCGAGTTGAAGAACTCACAGAAAGGCACACTGTCGTGCATATTCCGCCTACCAGCATGACACTTCCAGATCCCCTAGCTGAACTGCAGGTAAGCACAGTCGGACCTGTAGAAATTAATTTGTCTATGATTCCCATAGAAACTCTACAGCTAGTACAGGAGAAAGTTTCTCTTGAGTTGAGAGCTAGAGAGCTCTCTACTTTCCAGGCAAACCAACGACTGCAATCGCAGGAGATAGTGCTGAAAGAAAGTCATAAGAATATCTCTGCGAAGCTTGCACTCTATGAGGCGCAAGACACCGGCATCAGACACGCAATAGAAGAGATTGCCCAGGAATTGCCAGCTTGCGAGATTCAACCAGACCTCCCTCTGGTTGCAAAAGTTCAAATTATTGGCGAAAGGGCGAAAACCCTGGAGCAAGAAATAGCTGCTATGGCAGAAGGCCATAAAACCCAGATTGCTGAGCTAGAAGCTCGCGTCGCTGCGCATCTTACGGATGATGCGCAGGTACAATTCGAAGCATTGAGCAGAGCTTCCACACGAATGAAAGGTCGAGTACAGGAAGCCAAGAACCTGATGGACCAGGCTATGGAAGCATGGTCAGAGCTTGTGAACCTCCCTTTTAAAGTGGGACTATCAGAACAGGTGCAAGCTGCAGAACAGTCTCTCACTGTTCTGAATGAAGAAGCTAAGTCCTTAACAGGCTTGCCAAAGATGAAGAAAATGGGCGAAGTGCGCAAAATGCAGCAGCAACTGCACAAGCTCAGAACTGAAGATGAGAAGCTCACCAACAGCATTCAGCCATTCATGGATGAGTATGCTGAAATCGTTGGCCAGATTGAGACAAAAATCAAAGAGATTGCCGAGTCTCAAGAGATCATTGATACACTCACTAAAGGCGAAGCAACCGCAGAAACAGTACAAACAGCTGATCAGTGTATTGAGGAATTGGACTCCGCTATTGCGAAGTGGCAGAAAACATTCGCGGAGATTCAAGCAAACGCAGATGCGCAAATCCAAAGACCACGCGCTAGTGCGAGTGGCTCGAGGGCGAGCCACAAGTGAGTGTTGGGGGCCTGTTGGGGCCAAGGTCGCAGCTATAGTAAAAGCTGCGAATTTTGGGAAAAAGCACGAGTATGGAAGGAAAGTGCTAAATTTTGGGACAAGCACTAAGTTTTGGGTAAGAAGGAGACGGTGCGCAGTACGGTGCCAGATGGATGATCTCAGCGCAGATCACGGACCGGAAATTGCGGAGCTCGCGCGCACGTCATCGAAGAATGAAGGTGGCTCAGCTACCATAATAAATAAAGGCGATGGAGTAGAGGGCTCAGCTACCCTCATTTAAAGGCTTAGTACAGAAGTTATGGTTGCTCGGATCAAGGAGGAGCAACGGACCAGAGCATTGAAGGCGAAGGACGATCGCCCATACCCACAATCTGCGCCGGAATTCACGGAGCCTGCAGGAAGCGGCGACGTGACTGCAAGCGGCGCCTACAGTACACCTAGCCATGTGCGTGGTTAGGGTTTTTGGGAATCACTGTTGGGAAAGGCCCACAGTTTTGTAAAGGTGTGACCGTCATGGCCACCTATATAGAGGAATCATTGTAATGGGTAGAGGGTTCTTCGGCCCTTCCTTCAGTTCCTTCCTTTTGGAGAGTTAGAGAGTTAGATGCTAGACTGTTAGAGAGCCAGTCTAAAGGGATAGATCATGTGTTGATTATCCTTCACTGTATTTTCTACCCGGTGTGTAGAACTAGAGAGAGGAAATCGGATAGCCGAGGAGCTAATCCCTGAGTCGCCAGACAGTCTGAGTCGACGTCTGTGCCTTTGTAATCTCCATAGAGAGGAGACAAGCTTGAGAGAAGGGCTCCCAGCTGTGTGCGTGGAGTTTCCTGTAAGTTCTAAGGCTGCAGCTGTGTGCGCAGCATATTGTATAACTCTATCATTTTCTGGTTAATAGAACGCTCCCGTGGACGTGGTTTTCCTCGAGGAGATGAGCTTCACTTATATCTTCTTGTTATAATGTTTGCGTGAATGATAACTATTTAGAGTTCATTATTTGTGTATGCAAGACTTCTGTCTTATCTTTGTGACTGTTTGAGCAAGTTGGAAAGATCCCTTGATAACTATAAGTGTCTTAAGTACTAAAGAGGTAGTAACGCACGGTCGCTGCGGCGAGAGCAGACTGCGTTACTGCGCTAGATGCGAAGGGCGAGAAAGTGTTTAGCGCGTCGACCCAAGAAATAGTTGCCTGCTGCGTTAGAGAGGAGAAACTGCGCAGTAGACCTCCCAAGGAAGGGACCCACGCAGCTGCGCCGAGCGGCCTGCGGGAAGGTCCGACCGCCGATTTCACAGGAACTATTCAAGGAAGAGCCATCTCCGCGTCACCCCGGTTAAGGAAACCTGATTCCTTAACCCCCCCATAGCCACTTCGGGTGAGACCTCGAGCTGCCGCGCAGCTCGTTGCCGAGAGGGCCAGTGCGCCAAGGGGTTTTGTTGCTGCGCTTCATTAAAACCCGGGTCTGCCCAGAAAAAGCAGCCAACAAGTCTCTTTCACGTACCAACCATTATATCGAAGGCACTTTCACATACCTTAGGGTATATCGAAAGGCACTTCATGTACTTGGTAGTATATCGAAAGATACTTCACTTACTCGGTAGTATATCGGAAGGCTCTTGTCGTACGGTTGTGCATTAGAAAACACCACTACAGATTTGAGCTCCCACGTACCTTGAGTATATCGGGAGACACTCCTAGGATTCATGAAACCAACTGATCTAACCATTTGGCCATCTTGGCAGAGCAATACACCAAGAACAGTGTTGGTGTCAATTTTGTCATCATTTTTGAACATTAATCACACTCTGATTGGAATTACTTTCACTGTTTTTAATGTAATAAGTCATGTTGCTTGTCATTCAACTCATCAAACAGATCAGGTATGCATATATTCACAAATCTCATGAATTTTGGGTAAAAGTTGTTATTTTGTGATTTGTTAATGTTTAATTAATATTTCTTGACTTGCTTGGTAACTACATTTCATTTTACAAGTTGTGAACCTTCACTCAGACATGTATCTATGTTGCAGATGATTAGCCATATTCAGCCCGCCATTCAGACCTACATTCGGCCCATGAGATCATTGGTTGAGATATTCTCGGGCCATTAGGAAGCAAACCATCATATGGGTTCTGTTTAGAACGTGGCCCCTATGGTGCGTGAGCTGGTGTTCTAGAAGATTCCCTCTCCTGCAGACTCAGCTCGACATCACATTTCTCTGGCACGTCAAAGGAAGATCGACGTATCAACAATTGCATGAAGGAAACCGACACCATGTAACCTGGTGGATGCTCTGTGCACTGTCATAACTATTATGAGGCCATTCCCTGGCTTATGTGTTGTCACGAGCTATTAAGAAGAGTCGTTTTGTGGCATTAAGATGGCTCTGTGCGCTGTCGTAACTGTTATGAGGCCGTTCCCTGGCTTATGTGTTGTTATGAGCTATTAAGCAGAGCCGTTTTGTGGCATTAAGATGGCTCTGTGTGCTGTCATAACTGTTATGAGGCCGTTCCCTGGCTTATGTGCTGTCACGAGCTGTTAAGTAGAGCCATTTTGTGGCATTAAGATGGCCTATTATTAGAGCAGTCGACCACTAAAGGGTCGACTTGCTCCCCCAATTGTAACATTGTATATATAGATGTTTCGTGACAAAGACCAGTTAGTCAAGATAGTAAGTCAGTCAGTCCTTTTAGTCTTCAATCCTGTTAATCTTTTCCAGCTGCAAATGGATATAGAAATACTGTAACACTATTTTTATTTAATACATCTATGTTTTAGTTTTATGAAAATATATTAGCATGCATGGTGATTGACTGATTAAGGCTCAGCCTCTGTTTGCTGAGAAGGGCCCCTCAACAACTAGTGGTCTTCTGTCTATGCATATAATTTGTCTTTGTCTTCTGCAGATAAGTTGTGTATTTGATTAATTTCTGTATTTATTTTGTATATGATATCTTTATCTTGTGATGAAAATGACGTTGTGCAATTTATATAAATGATGTCTTTGATTTATGTTATGTATATCTTGTTGTTGTTCATATTAATAATATTTCCAGAATGTAATTGGTGACCGGTCACGCTTAGCACTCTTAGTTTGCTTAGGTAGTCTAGTTGTTTAATTTGCTTAGCTTGTTTTTAGTTTTAGTATTCACAAACACTTAGAGTTTAGTTACCTTAATATTCCAAGTCCATTTATAGTTAGAATTAGTTCTGATAGGTCTCCTGTAGCTGTAGTCTGGTTCATCTTCTCTTAAACCTTTCTTTGTTATGCATCACAAGCTAGTTTCCCTTTCCTTATATATAGAATAGTGTAGCTTGCTTCCTATAGATTTCCTTTCTAAATACCCCACTTATTGCTTCCCCTGCACTATAGGATCACATGCATCATCCAACTGGTAGTTAAGATCATCCAATCTTCTCCTTCCTTTAGTTTAAATTATTTTCCTCCATTCGGACAGTCATTCGGATAGTCGTCTGGATCGACGTTCGGACCTCAAGGCTTCCTGCATTGTTTTTATGCTCAATTAGAATCCAGTTTCTTAGGTTTTTCAAATTGTAATCTCCATAACTCTTAATTAGTATTTTTAGGTGTCACTAAGATCTTGTTTTATTTTGTATAAATTTTTAATCAAGTTTTGTCATCATCCTTAGTTTTCATTCTTTCTTTCCTTAAACCCTGCTTCAGTTGCCTTACAAGTTATATTTCTCTTATGTATGATTCATTAATTCTTTACTGTTATAGAATTTATCAATCTTATTCTTAAAGTAGTTCATTGTATGTCATTAAGAACAATATTAGGTTAGTTTTAGCAATTGCATTCTCCAAGCTATCTCAGTCTTGAATCATTCTTCTCGTTCGTATCAATAATGAAGATGTTCATAGAATAGGGTTTGATTCAGAAGTAAATATCTTTATCAAGTTTTCTACTTCTTCGAATCAGATTCAGTTCAAATTAAATACCTTTATTAAGTTTCTACTTGTTTCTAAGTTACATCAATTCCATATCATTTTGTTTATAGATAGGAAATAGATCACCATGTTTAAAGTTAATTGTAGTTGGACAATCTTTAGAGTACATTTATTTGTATAGGTTAAACTAGAATTGCTTCCATTTTGCTTCCTCGTCACCTTTGAAAGTCACTTTGACACTTTCTCTCCCATCCCTATTACATTTGACACACTTCCTTAGAATCCCCAAGGAGAATGGAATTAGGTAGTTTAATGTATTCTTGAATATTCATGCACGAATCATTGCTGAATTGATAAAGTAAGTTGTAGTCTTATTTTGGAGTGAACATAGTTTCTTGTTTTCATATTTAATTGTCATAGATAGGTTTTCAAATTCACCTACAGTTATTTCCAATTCTTAGATTAAAGTTTCTAAGTTAGTAGTTTCTAATTTCATCAAGTATTTTTGTTCCAGTTTAGTCTTGCTTTCCAGAAGAATGTTGTTGTTCTTGTATCTTTCAGTCATTATCCATAGAGCCATTGTAGTATAGTTTGATACTATTTTGATCTACTTGTTTAATTCGGTTTAATTAGTTCCTTTGTTGTCTTTTTAAAGTTTGACTCGGTTTTTCATTTTGAAAGATCTTTCGATCTTTTCTTTATTAAACATTTCTAAGGTCTGACAAGCCGAAACTTAGGTGCCATTCTACCTTGGCATATACTTTTCCACAACTCTACGAATACCAACCCTGGTTGATAATTAAATATTAGGTGTTTTCTTTGAGACAAATCACATACCCAACATTTTGGCGCTGTTGTCGGGGAGTTGAAGATAGGTAGAATTTAGTTAGAGATAGGTAGAACTCAATTGTAGATAGATATGTAGAATTCAATAATAGGTAGGTAGAACCTTCTCTTAAGAACTTAGGGATAGATTTGAACTTTCCTCTTTTGAAATTTAGAAATAGGCTAGTGGAGGCTGAGCTGTAAGACGAGAGGTAAGAATCCACGCATCTGTTATAACAAGCATCCCCAAAACCCAACAATTGTAGTGATGTAGTTATAATTTATTTCAACTTTAGTTTTGTTTTCATGAATAGGTCTAGAGACTCAAAAGGTAGATTTGTTAAATTTAGTCCTTCTACTAAAATCCCTACTAAAATTCCCACTAACCTATACAAGGGGGGGGCACACCACCTCAAAAACTAACTCAGCAGAAAGGTATCGGAAGACACATAAGGGGATAGTCCTACTTGGAATACTAAGGAAGTCCTTTTTGGAAACCAATTAGGGGAAACCATAAGGACATCAGAATAGTCTACTCATGAGGAAATTCTGCTAAAGGAACCTCAAGCTCATATTGAGAATGAACTTAGACCAAAGGAAACTCAAGAGGATAAAACTTATCAGTCCAAAGATCCAAAGACACTACTTTTTCAATCGTGGGTGGTCCAAACTTAGTAGATTTTGTCGATCCTGCACAAGTAGATGCACTTTTTGGGAAATTCTGTGAACATAGTTATCTCATAGATTGAGACAACAACAGCAAGACCTTCAAAATTGGATTCCCACATAGCTAGTAATTCTCCTCCTAAAAAGAAGAATACTCTTCCAAAAATAGAATGTGGGGACACCACATATTCACCAAGAATAGAACCACCTAGGTATTCTCTCTTTGGCAATCGAATCTTCATGGGTCATGAAAATGCCCACCATGTCCAACAAGATGAAGAGGAAGGAGAGGTTAGAACTGAAGGTACCCTTGGGTTCCCTATTCTAGACACTGCACAAGATATAACTATTAAAAACATCCCTCCCTCCTCACTACCGACCTTCTATGGAAAAAGTAGTGAGGATCCACATACATTCCTATTCGAGGTTGGTATTTTGTGTAGAAGTTATAATTACCTGCAAGATGGCCAAACGCTAAAACTCTTTCCTGCCATATTGAAAGATTCTGCTCTTCAATGGTTTATGGGATTAGGAGAATCTAGTATCATAACTTGGGAAGACATGAAGAAAGCATTTCTATGGAAATATCAGGATTACTTTTGTTGTGGCTACAACAGATCCCATGCTTAGATGAAGCATGGGAACCCCATTTTTTAATAAACACAAAGGTAGTTGGGTGAGTTTTCTTGTAAATATGATATTTTGGTTTTTATCCCTAAGATCCCTTACCCATACTTTTGTTCTGTGCGTTTGCCTTTTGATCTGAAAATTTCTAAGTGTTTTTGGTTTGCAGGAAGCCTCAAATTTTGAGTGTTTTGTCATTTGCTTTCGTCAACCCAAAACCTGACACTTTGGAAACCCGCAACCTGACAGATGCAGGTTGCAGAAATTTCCTTTTCAGTCCTTTTCCTGGGGTCAACCCAAAACCTGAAACCCGACAGGTGCGGGTTGCGGGTTTGCCTTTCATAATAATGTTTGGTGATTTCCAAACCGAAACCCGCAAGTACGGCTTTTGGCCTTTGGGATTTCATTTTTTATTTTGGTCGTGTTGTGTGTTCCCGAAACCTGACACCCGAAAATGCCTCGTTTCGGGATTCGGGAAAGCCTTTTTCCTTTGGGATTGTTTCTGTTTCCAAAACCCGTGACCTGCAAGTTTCGGGTTGCGGCTTTCGGGAACTTATTTTCACCATTATTTTAGCAGTTTGTGATCCCAAAACCCGCAACCCGCAAGTTTCGGGTTGCGTCTTCGGAAACTTATTTTCACCATCGTTTTAGCAGTTTGTGATCCCGAAACCCGCAACCCGCAATCTTTGGGTTGCGGCTTTTAGGAGTCACAATAAAACTTTGTGAATAAACCCCCGTGACTTGACCCCACAGTCGTAAGATTTAATCTTGACCATTGATTTGTCTTGATCCTGTGGATGAGATTACATTGCGTTATTTGAATAATTATTTGGATTGTTTCCATTTTTACTTATTTTCTTTTGATTCATTTGAGTTGTTTTTTATCATTTGATTTGGTTACATGATCTTGGTGGTTAATTTATTATGTTGTTCCCCACATGCCCCACCTAGACTTGGTATTCACTGCACAAAATGATTATTCGAGATGATGGCTGGTTGATTACCTTGATTTTGGGATTGTGATTGATCTTATGGTTTTCTTCTCTTATGATTTTCAATATTGCATTAGTATGGTATTTGAGCTTTATAGAGTTTTATTTTACTTTGCATGCCTAGAATCATAATGTAAATATTGTAAATAATCTTAGTCTTTGGGTTTGTTTGCTTATGTTAGTTAATATTTTTAATGTTTAAATTAAACTTATTGAAATCTTTTAAATATTCATGGTCATGCTTTGACTTTCATTAACTTAATTTGTTTATTTAATTAAATCCATATATTAAATTTATACACAATTTGATGTTATGAAAATTAAAAGAACGCATTTTTAAAGTTTTGTTTGGGTTCTAATTTCCTTAACTTCTATGAGATTTCGTTTTATGATTATTTGGAAATTAGTGGGATTAAAATTCAACATTCATGAATGTGAAATTAGCTTGATCATGGAAAAGTCTTTTATTTTCAATAAGCTAATTTGATCTTGAAAATACATTTTCCATTTTGCAATTTAAAAAGATTTTCATTTATTATTGTGCAAAAGGAAATGTTGTTATTCTTTTCTTGGTTTTCTATTCCTCGAAAATTATTTTGTTAGAAACCTATTTATGAAATTCATTAACTCTCCTATATTATAGGAGTGATTCTTTTCCTATATACGTAACTTGTTTCCAACATTTGTTTTCTTAAGAATTAACTTGTAACTAGTTTCAGTTTTTACTTCTAGGTTTAGGGTTCTCAGATATTGCATTTTCTTCATAAATAATCTCTAGATTTTCTTTCTAACTTTTATCTATTTATATTTTATTACTTCGTTCAATAAATAAAAAAAATTGCAATTTTCCAAGCTTCCTAAGTATTTTTATGCATTTTTGGGATGGGGGAAATGTTATTTTTACTTTGAACATTGTTTTCAAACCTGAAACCCGAAACCCAAAATTCCGAGTTGCGGATTTTGGAAATACATTTTTTCTTTATTTTGCATTGTGTAAACCCGAAACCCGAAACTTTCGGGTAGCGGATTTCGGGAACACATTATTTTTTATTTTTGCAATGTGTAAACCCGAAACCCGAAAATGCAGGTTACGGGTTTCGATTTTTCACTTTTCATCCATGCATTTTTTCAGACCCTAAGTTTGTCTTAGGTTATATTTTAATTAAATTTCGGGTCTGTAACTTTTTGCGTAAGGTTTTGATTTAGTTTTAATTTTGGGTTTTTCCCGATTTTAATGGATTTTTCAAACTCTAATTTTCCTCCGATTTTAATTTTCAATTTTGTTGGAAATATTAATTTTGTATTTTTAGTGTTAAGTTTTATTCATTTGAAAAATAATTAGTAATGGATTTCAATTATTAAATCAATGGCCATGATCCATTCAACAATTAAATCAATGGTTGTTGAGTCTCAACTTCCAAGAGCAATATCTTGAGATTTATAAGTCCAAATCAAGCCCAAGATAGCTCGTTGGAAAGCTGGAAGGATGATGAATGATTTGGGAAGGTTATTTTTTCCAGATAAATAGCTTAACCACCTCGAAAATCTGCATGAACAGTCAATTTTGGATTTGCATAAGATCTGTTTACTTTTTTTATTTTGATTTGCAAATGGGTTGTTATTAATCTAGATATATTTGATTGAGATGAATCTGGAAAATCCGAGACATGGGTTTTGTGCAGAAGGTGCCCAATTAGTTTGGCGATGTGCAGAATCCTCAGCTAGTTAGCTCAGCATTTGGGGAAATGGATATGATCCTTTCTTATAATTTTTCTGTATAAATACCTACCTTCAATGATCTGATGGGAAAGTGCTTGATAGAGCTGGAAATATTTCTCTTCCAAAACTAAGGAGACGCTTCCAAGGTTGATGATGATTTGAGAGCTTGAATAAGCAAGGAGCAATTAGACATGCCCTGTTTTGCAGACACTGTAATTTCTTGTAGTTGTGTTAAATACAATAAAGTTTCTCCATATGTCTTCTTGTTTACTTATCAAGTTTATTTGATTAGTTTGATGATGCTCTGAGTCAATTATTAATTACTGTTTGTTAATTTGCAATCAATTACCAATTCTGGATCTGGGGTTTTGGTTTATCATGATTCACGATTTGGATTTACAAATGTGTTGAATAAGTTTCTTTATGCAACATGTTTATTAATTTTTGAAAATAATTTACAGACAATATTAAGTTCATGCTAATTTTTAAATTGACAAAAGAACAACAGGATATTCTTGGATTCGCTCAAATCTTTAAATTGTTATCAACAATTTTCATTGTTTGATCATACTTTGAAGTAATAGATTAATAATCTGGTTTTACATTTCTGTTAAGCTGATGAAATAACTTATTAAAACACAAACCAAGTTACCCTGCACATAAACAAGCTTTCATCTTAGAATAGGACTAACTTAGATTAGTTTCCTCTTCTGAAATAGGTTAGCTTAGCTTAGCTTTACTATTTTCACACCTTTTGTTTTCCTTGATTGGAAAACTGCCCTAATGGGTCAAATCACCAACTCTTAGAGTGCCAGCGGAGGCCGAATATCGTTGGAGGATCACCATACCAAACAGGTTGGGGATGGAATTGCCCTTGCGTAGGGTCTTTCGAATCCTTTCAACTTGGGTTTTCTTCCTCTGTTGGGAGCCTTGGAACCATTCCAACACCTTTGCATCTAACCTGCACAACCGAGGCATCAACAACTGTAAACCTAAGGACTCTCGCAACGATATTTTCAAAATTCAACAACTTGAATATGAGAGCTTAGAAGACTATCTCGAGAGATTTAACTATGTGCTACACAAATCCAAATATGGCGATCTTCGAGAAGATGCATTAAGAACATTCTTCCTCAAGGGAATCTTAGAAGAGTTCTTAGAAAACCTTAATCTCATGGAAACAGGAGACATCTCTCATAAGTCTTTTGCATAGATTTGTGAACTATGTAGGAATTACTCTAGGAGCAATGGAAGATACTCTTGATAATTTTATGCTAGGAACCTAAAAGGAAACACATCCAGTTTTGGTGGAATTACAAAGGTAGAGTTGGGAAACCTATTAGAAAATTTTAAAATAGATATCTTAGGAGCTATAGGTTCTCAACTAGAGGAACTACAAGCTAAAAGGAGACAGGATGAAGAACATGTATTAGTGAGTGTTTTCTATTCTAGGTGTAGAACTAAACATCCTCAACGAGAATGTCCATTGAATAATGTTTCAGTTTGTCACCTTTGTTCAGAAGAACATCCAACTGATAATTGTCCATCGTTTCCTGGGTTGCAAGCTATCTACAAGACTGGAAACTTTGAAGAAACATCTAGGAGGACTTGGTAGCCTAAAGATCAACCATTGTATCAATATTCCTCACGAATTCCACCCTATTACTATCCTTATCAACCTCCACAACAATGGAAGACTTTAGGTTGGCAGAATTTGCCACCACAATACCCTCCTCAGAATGCTCAACAACAACAATGGACGCATGGATGGAGAAGACAAGCTTATGCTCAACCACCTCCTCCTATGCCTAACTATCCTTATCCACCTAATATTCAACAAATTTTGCCTGGATTTGTACCTCCTTTACTACCCCCTATCCCAAATCAACCTCACCATTTCCAGAATATGAATCCTCCAAGACTCACAATATTTCCTGCACAACCGATACCAAATTCTAACAATAAACCAACCCAAGCTTTTAATAGCAGTGGGTTGTTACCTCTTCCATCATATGCCATTTCGACCATACTAATCCATGAGATTCAACTGTGGTTTGGAAGAGTTCTGCAAGATCATCCCAAGTCATCAGTTGTTATCCCTAATGAAGTCTTGAATAACGCTACTCTTGAAGATATGGTTATTTCGAACTCTTCAACATACAACTATCCACATAAGTAAGTAATTACAAAAGGTAAATTAACTACTCAATGGATGGGTCCACATGAAATTGTTACAACTTTTGATAATGGATCTGTTAAAATTAAAACAATTGATGATTCTCAAATTTCCCTTGTTGAAATTGGACATCAACTTAGACTTTATCATCCACTAATATCTAAACAAGATTTTTTGTAGAATTCCTTAGAACAGAAGGAGATGAAGCTGGTAGAAGAGGAAGTCATTCCTCCTTTTCCTAGTTCTTGAATTATTTTGGGTTATCTTCCTTTGTATATATGTAAATATGTTTTTGCTTTTTAATAATAAGATTCATTTCTAACAATTGATTGCATTTTTACAGGAAATTTATTATGATCAGCTTATAAATTTTGTCAATTAAAACAGGAAGACTCTTTTCCTTTCTTTAATTTTGAAAATTTTTAACTTTCTTTGTACATATGTTTTGTTTTGAATAAATTTGAATCATCTAACAAGTGGTTTTGCAGCTTAATTAAAAGAACCCTATCTTTGTAATCAGCTCATGCAATATTATCTAAAAAGGGAAGTGCTCTAAAGAATAATACTTATGATTCTCCTTCTCTTTCGATTTTTGTTGGAAATAGAAAATTTATAGTGAAAAGATAAAGCATTCTTTATATCATTTTTAACCAATTTCTTCTATGATTCTGTATATGGTATTTGATTCAGACATATACATTTCTGATTATCATTAGAACATTTTCTTCAAAACCCTATTTTAATCATTATAATCTCCAAAAAGCTCTGTTTTACACCTATGGATCACTGGCTCATCCTAGACTCATTATCAAAACTTGTCTCTGAAAGCATCTTTAAAAGGTAGCTCAAAAGTGAATGATATTTCTATTTTGTGGGGAACATTACTGTCTTTTATGAAGAAGATGTACTGAGAGGTCAAAGAATAGCTTTAGGTTATTATCTTTTGACATGATCTATAATTTAGGCCATTATAAATAAAGTTACTCATAAGGTTTGTTCTAAAATTTTGAATTACGTGTTTAGTAGGCTTAGCAAACTCTAGTGCCAACCGGCTTCCTTACAAAAAAATATACATATATATCATTATACAAGGAAAACCCGCTGGGGTACTGAACAGACTCACTGGCAGCAGGTCCATGCTAAGTAAAATATTAAACAAGGAAGTTTGGTAAGTGCAAGTAAACCCGTCGGGGTACTGAACAGGATCGCTGGCAGTGAGGCTATGTTTGCATGGTACCAGGATAAACCCGTCGGGGTACTGAACAAGCCTACTGGCAGTGGGGCAATATCAGGTAAAGGAGGTTTGGTTAATGCATCACTATGCACATGGATCATAAAAACCCTGAGTATACAAACACATATTGGGCCAATGATTTATACTGTCACTAAAGAATAGCTGTAAGTTGGACTCGAACCCTGTCATCTAATTCACACAATATCGAGAATATGACTATCCTAGAAATGGGACCCATAACTATAGAAGTCTCACAAACTCTATGGTAAACCTTATTTATATTCTTTGGATGACAAGAGATCTTTACAATGACTCAGGGATGACTAGTTTTTCCTATGGCATTTTTCACATTAATTATACTATTATTCTTCATATGGTATTCTTAAGCACTGTTGTATTCTTTTTTATGAATGTACATATCTGAATAATCCCCATTTATTACTTTATTTTCTTACAAAAATTATCATGGCATTTTAGAAACTACTGCCTAAACCATTACTTGCAAATATTTGAATATTAATCAATTTTTCTTTTTGATGGCTTGAGGAAATGCCATATTTTTGGTTTGGGAGAGGATTAGAATTGTTTTTACTTTCTGACTATTCATGAAAAAGTTTATTTGTCTCTAATAAAATGATAGTTGTTTTCAGGGTAATGTAAAAATCAGAAGGAAGATTGTTTTGATTAATGACAAATAAAAAAGAAACGTGACTTAAAGTTCCAGAAAAGCAGGTTTACAAAATCTCTCGTATACTGAAAAGTTCCAACAAAAAAAAATCAGCATAATAAACAAGAGTCAAATCCATCAAAGCATGTTTTTATACAAAGGTTTGTATGAAGGGTTGAATGATGATCTGAATGAGCTGACAAATGAGGCAAATGAACAACGATCTGAAGGAAGTGCTGAATGAAACCATAACTCGTAACAATATTAATAAGTTTTTTTTATTTTTGTTGATATATCTAAGTAACTAATCATAACAAGGATCAAATTAAATGACATCTTTGCTTTCGTCTCATCAAATAAATTGGTCAATCATACATTTTTGGCGCTATCATATGATCCTCATCCTCTATTTAAGATGTCACGTCCCCATTTTTAACCCCCTTTGTAAATGATGTAAATATTGTAACTTAATCATGGTGAGGAGCTCAAGGCCAAGGCCCCACCATTGATTTAGCGTTTATGTATCAGCAATTAAAATAGATGCCTATGGTTCTTGTGCGAGATGGGCACAATGTATATAAGACATCATGTAAATACGAATTTTTAATGAAAAACCCACAACCGGCTATGCAATGCAACAAAAGAGATGGGGCATGGTTCTACAAGGAATAGGGAGGGAAATTATTCAAACCCTTGAGCCAATAGTATTAATCCATGTGTCAATGGGGAAACCCATAAACCACCAACTACCCATTTTGTCTCATGTACCCAATCATTTAATTTTTTTCCAAGAAATTGGTTAAGGCAGTTAATGCCTAGGGAATGAAAGAGTATGGGCAAGACATTTTCGTGCATGGGCAAGCCATCAACTTGGAAAATCGTGTTTTTTCTTGAAGGGCAAGAAACCACCCACGAAATGGTGCCCAAAGCCATGGGGAATGAGCAGTCTTCATTCATTCACGCAGGTAGAGAAGGCTGGGAGTTACAGTCACGTTTTTGAGCAAAAACGCAGGGTTCTCCCTGCCCAAAAACCCGTTTTTGGTTTTGGATAGTAGCTGGGAAGGAGGGGGTGCGATTTGGGACTGTAGGGAGTTCATTTTGTCCCCGATTTGCCATGGGAGTTTTTCCTAAAAACGTTTTCTGCTACCTGGGGTTTTCTCCAAACCTCCATTGCTCGTTTTTAACCTTCCCACGTTTTTCTGAAGCCTAGGGGATCATTTTTCCTTCCTGTCACTGTAAAAACGTTTTGTCTTGCCCCATAATGGTGTTCTGCTGTTGTGTGCATTCTCGTTTTTGGTTTGAACCTGTGAGCTGAAGTTTTGGACTGGTAGTGGATAGAACTGGCTTGATAAACCTAGTAGAGGGTGTAGCCTCTCAAGAAGATCAAGAGGGCTTGGATACTTTTCTATGCACACCCTGAGAGCACTGGAAAGGGAGGTATGGCTTGAGGGACTGTGTGGCAGTGAAGAGAATACTTCCTTGTGTTGGGTGTGTAGGCATTGTGAGTGCCAAGCTGAATAGATCTGGGAAGGACATCCTCAGCTCTATGGTTGAGCATACTAGCTTAGCAATTCTTCCCTGCCATGTCCTAGCAGCCTGATAAACCCAATTGCAGATTGGATTGGCTCATCTTGGTGTATGCTTGGCTATGTGTGAGTCTGCTGTTCCCTGGTTCCTTGTAGAGATCATGCCCAGCTCGGGGGTGGCAGTGGTGCGGAGAGATTGAGGAGCACACTGGCCTACGGTTGGGTGGAACGTTGCAGTTGCATAGCCAGTTGCGTGGGACTACTTTCGTATAAGATAAGTACTCTCCTGTATTAACTCGCAATTGCTTATTTAATGAACATCTTAAATGTATGATGGATGTGAAATTCTTAATTTCCGCTGTGATTTTCTTAAAACCATACAGTTCCATCTATCTCTGTTATATTATGTTCATGCTTATGGTTAAACGTTTCATAGGGCTAGACGCCCAGTTTAATATCACATCTGTTATGCAATTGTATATGTATAGTTTCTTTGTCATTTGAATTTAAATGCTGGTTTAATGAATAGATATGGGGGCTAGATGCCCGGTTCAACCGTCACGATCCTCTCCATCTAGCTGGTTGGATGGGAGGGGACGTGACAGAATGGTATCAGAGCTGCGTTGCAGCACTTGGCCGCTATGGGCCAAAACTGATAGTAAAAGATAAGATAAGAAGTAAAGTTTTTCTTAAGAGTTTGGGAAAAATTTTAAGTTTAAGTCTGTTTTTGAAAAAAAATTGTGTTTTAAGCCGTTTCGGGAAGTCGTTCCGAAATTTCGGAAAGGTTTCGCGAACCTTCCCGCAATTGCGGAAGAGTTCGGCGAACCTTCCCGAAATTGCGGAAGGATTCCGCGAACCTTCCCGAAATTGCGGAAGAATTCAGCCAATGGCTCCGAAACAGCGGAGAAAATGTTTTTAAGTGAAAAAATATTTTCTAAGTGTCGGAATTTTTCGGGAAGAATTCTCTTCCGAAATTGCGGAAGGAATTCTCTTCCGAAATTTCGGAAGGATTCCGTGAATCGTTCCGAAACGCGGAAGAGTTCGGCGAGTCGTTCCGAAGTTGCGGAAGACTTTGGCGAATCGTTCCGCAACTGCGGAAGACTTCGCCGAATCATTCCGCAACTGCGGAAGACTTCAGCGAATCGTTCCGCAACTGCGGAAGACTTCGCCGAATCGTTCCGCAACTACGGAATACTTCGCCGAATCATTCCGAAAAATCACCCGAAATCGGGGAAGCATTCCAGCGGAAGAATTCCGCGAACGGCTCCGGTACTGCGGAAGCCTTCGCCGAATGGCTCCGCAATTTCGGGAGCATTCGCCGAATGGCTCCGCAACTGCGGAAGCCTTCGCCGAATGGCTCCGTAATTGCGGGAGCATTCGCCGAATGGCTCCGCAACTGCGGAAGCCTTTGCCGAATGGCTCCGCTCGGCAAATCGCCCCGCCATTGCGGAAGCGTTCGGCGAATTGCTCCGCAATTGCGGAAGCGTTCGACGAACTGCTCCGCAATTGCGGAAGCCGTCGCCGAACCACTCCGCAGTTGCGGAAGCTTCAGCCTATCGCCCCGCCCATTGTGGAAGGCCAACCTCCCCGCGGTTGCGGCAGCATCCTGTGAATCGCCATTGCGACAGCATTCCGTGAATCTCCCGTTGCGGCAAGATTCAACGAACCGCCCATTGAGGCGTGATTCGTAAAAAAAAAAAAAAAAAAAAAAACGAGGGCGCTGCCCTCGACCCGCCCTGCTGTGGCGGAAGCCACAAGGGGGCAAGCCCCCTTGACCCCCTTTTTCTTTTCCCCCTCATAGTTTCGTTGTTGTGATTTGACGAATTGTTAACGTAATGTTTTCCCATGTGCATGAAGTAATTTGTAAATTTTGAGAATGTAATGCAGCTAACAATTGTGTTGATGAACACATTTCAGAGAGTCACAGTTACAGTAGGGTAACACTGTAGTTAATACAGTTGGAAAATTTTGGATCTTGGTTGGGCCAAGAAAATGCACATCATGAATGATGCACAGGATCCCTATGAGCCTGAGACAGATGCCATGGGGGAGAACATACAGGTTGAGAATGCTGAAACAGAATCTAATGGGAGAAGGAATCAAGAGACCCCTCCAGATGTTGCAGCCACCATGAGAAGCCTAAGGGTGGAATTGCAGAGCTGTAGGGAAGATAATGAAAGGATGATTAAAGCTCAGGAAGAACAAAATCAGTTGAATGCAGCTATGCTACAGAGTTTGACAGACATCCAAAGGCAAATAAACTCTGGGCATCAGATATCAAATCCCGAAAGGGGTGGGAGTAGCTCTAGAGGAAATTCCCGCAAGAGGGCCAGTAGCCCAAGAAGAGTTTCTACAGACAGAACATATACTCCAGAAATATCTTCTAATGAATCATCTGACTCTGAAGAATCCATTAAGGGTTCAAGCTCTTCATCTCACATGAGTAAGAGAAAGAAGCACCACAAGAACAATTCACATGGGGAATTTAAGAAGGCAAAACCTCCTACATTTGACGGAGAGGTAAAATCTGGTCAAGAAGCTGAAGCTTGGCTTCTTGGGATGAGAAAATATTTCCAAGTCCAAGACTACTCTGGGAATATGAAGGCAAGGGTTGCCATCTTCAACTTGAATGGAAGAGCATCTATATGGTGGGAACACACCAGGCAAGTGAAGAAGATCAACGAAAGGAAGATTGGATGGAAGCAGTCCAAGAAACACTTCAAGCAAAAATACCTCTCTGATAGGTACTATGATGATAAGATCAAAGAGTTCCATGAGCTGAGATTGGGACAATCGACCATGGAAGAATATGCAAACAAGTTCTTGGAGCTGTTGAGGTATGTTAAGTATATTCGAGATGATAAGGTCAAAATTCAGCGTTTCGTAAGTGGACTGCCCCAGTCATATAAAGACAGAATTGAGTTTGATGAACCTCGAACTCTAGAGGAGGCCATAAGAAAGGCCAAGTATTGCTTTGATCAAAACAGAAGCAAACCAGAATTCCATAAGGCGTGGAAGGATAAGAAAAATGAAAAGTTTGATCAAAGGAAGAAGGGGTTCAAGCCTCCTCAATTCAGGAATCAACAAAGGCAGCCATCACAGGTTGTGACTAAGCCAACCAGGACGATGGGAGACAAGCCGAGAGATCCAAAAGAGCCAAGAGAACCACTTCAATGTTGGGGTTGTGGAGGAGACCACATGCTTAGGAACTGTCCACATCGGAATGGGAATGCAAATCAAGTTCACAACATCCAAGGAGCTGGAACTGTGGGTCAAGTGGCGAGGACAATCCCTAGAATCTATGCAGCAGTAGAAGACCGCCAGGCAGATCATCAATCAACCGTGGTTGAAGTTGAAGGTAAGATTGCTAAGCAATCTGTTTCTATTTTGATTGATCCTGGATCTACTCACAGTTATGTCACTCCTAGGATTGTTGAGATTTGTGCTTTCAAGACATTAAAGCATAGTAAATCATGGTTAGTTCAACTAGCCACTGGAACCAAGAGAAAAGTTAGTGAAATAGTAGAGAAATGTCCATTAGAGATGGATGGGCTATTCACTTATGCAGATCTGAATATTTTGCCACTGGGTTCCTATGATATTCTCATTGGAATGGATTGGTTAGAAGCACACAGAGTTAAACTTGACTGCTACAATAAGACATTTGAATGCATGGACGAGGAAGGAAACCCGAGGGTTGTAAAAGGCATTCCAAAGGTGACTTCTGTTAGACAGGTTTCAGCCATGCAACTAAAGAAGTTCTGTAGGAAGGGATGTCAACTGTATGCAGCTCACGTTTTAGAGGCAGCAGAGAGTGAAACTCTTAGATTGGAGGATTATCGTGTATTGCAAGAATTCAGGGATGTTTTTCCTGATGAGATTCCAGGACTTCCTCCAAAGAGAGACATTGACTTTACAATTGAACTTGTGCCAGGAGCGGCACCAGTGTCTAAGACACCCTACAGGATGAGTACACCGGAATTGCTAGAATTGAAAATGCAATTACAAGAGTTGCTGGAAAAGAAATATATTAGGCCAAGTGTGTCCCCGTGGGGAGCACCTGTTCTATTTGTGAAAAAGAA
The DNA here is from genome assembly GCA_027924585.1 of Larix kaempferi. Taxonomy (NCBI): domain Eukaryota; kingdom Viridiplantae; phylum Streptophyta; class Pinopsida; order Pinales; family Pinaceae; genus Larix; species Larix kaempferi. The sequence goes on from BSBM01000077.1 coordinate 6,801,834, forward strand.
AGATGGAACACTCAGGTTATGTATTGACTATAGGCAGTTGAACAAAGTCACAGTGAAGAATAAATACTCATTGCCCCGAATTGATGACCTTTTTGATCAAATGAGAGGAGCAAAGGTATTTTCAAAGATTGACTTGAGGTCTGGTTACCATCAGGTAAGAATCAAAGAAGAAGATATTCATAAGACAGCCTTTAGAACGAGGTATGGACACTATGAGTTTGTAGTGGTACCATTCGGTCTCACAAATGCACCAGCTACATTCATGTGTCTCATGAATAATGTTTTTAGCAAATATTTGGACAAGTTTGTTCTTGTTTTCCTAGACGACATTCTCATCTATTCTAAGAATGAAGAAGAGCATGAAGAACATTTGAGAATGACAATGCAATTACTAAGGGAGCATAAGCTGTATGAAAAATTGAGCAAATGTGACTTTTATAAAGATAGAATTCATTATTTGGGTCACATCATCTCCGACGAAGGAATATCTGTAGACCCTGAGAAGATTGAAGCCATTATGAATTGGCCAACTCCAAGGAATGTGACTGATGTGAGATCTTTTATGGGCCTTGCTGGTTACTACAGGAGGTTTATCGAAGGATTCTCCAAGGTTGCAAACCCGATCACTTCTTTGCAAAAGAAGGGAATAAAGTTTGAATGGTCACCAAGATGTGAAGAAAGTTTTCAACGGTTGAAGAATCTTCTTACAAGTGCACCTATTCTGAAGATTGCAGACCCGGAAAAGGACTTTGTGGTGTGTACCGATGCATGCAATCAAGGACTTGGAGGAGTTCTTATGCAAGACAACCACGTGATATGCTATGAGTCAAGAAATTTGAAGGAGCATGAGAAGAACTATGCTACTCATGATATAGAACTTGCAGCCATAGTACATGCCTTGAAGATGTGGAGGCATTACTTAATGGGAAGAAAATTCGAGTTAAGGACAGACCATTGTGGTCTGAAATACTTGTTTGATCAGCCAATGTTAAATGCTAGGCAAGCTAGATGGTTGGAATTTTTGTGTGAATTTGATTTTGAGATCAAACACATAAAAGGGAAAGAAAACAAGGTGGCTGATGCACTCAGCAGGAAGGTACATGAAATGTATGTGGCAGCGCTTAGTACTTGCCAACCAGATTTGAAGCAGCAGATTATTAGCCGTATGGTTGAGGATGAAGTGTATGAGCAAATAAAGGACAAATTGCAGCAGCAAGACCTTGGCAAGAAGAATGAAGGCTATCACTTGGAAGAAGGCGTACTTCTTACTTATAAGAATAGAGTCTATATTCCAAATGCAGCAGATTTAAGGAGAATGGTTATGGATGAGATCCATAAAGCTCCATACTCTGGTCACCCAGGATACCAGAAAACAATAGCTACAGCAAGAAAATATTATTTCTGGCCAGGTATGAAGAAGGACATCGCTGAATACATCTCTAAATGCATGGAATGCCAGCAGGTGAAGGTTGAACACCAACACCCAGCAGATTTATTGCACCCAGTGCCAATTCCAGAATGGAAATGGGAAATAATCTCCATGGATTTTATTACAGGATTGCCAATGACTAAGAAACAACATGATTCCATCATGGTTGTGGTGGACAAGTTAACAAAGGCAGCACATTTTATACCGGTTAAGTCCACACATAAAGCCGATGCCATTGCAGATATTTTCATGAAGGAAATTTTCAGATTACATGGGTTGCCTAAGGCAATAATTTCTGACAGGGATACCAAGTTCACTTCTAATTTTTGGAAAGCTCTCTTTGCAGATTTGGGTACACAGTTGAACTTTAGCACCGCGTACCATCCTCAAACAGACGGGCAAACAGAGAGAGTAAATCAGGTACTTGAAGACATGCTCCGCATGTATGTAATGGACAAACCATCCAAGTGGGAGGATTATCTACACTTGGTAGAATTTGCATATAACAATGGGCAACAAGCATCATTGGGAATGAGTCCTTATGAGGCTTTGTACGGCAGAAGGTGTAGGACACCAGTGACTTGGGACAATCCAGTGAACAGAATTGTACTTGGGCCATAATTGCTTAAGGAAATGGAACAAGAGGTTGCAAAGATCCGGCAAAATTTAAAAGCAGCCCAGGATAGACAGAAAAGCTATGCAGATAAACATAGAGTGCATAGGGAATTCAATGTTGGGGATCACGTATATCTTAGAGTGAGATCAAGGAAGAGTTCCTTGAAGCTTGGGAGTTGTGCCAAGCTATCACCTAGATATTGTGGGCCATTTGAAGTGCTTGAAAGAATAGGGCCAGTTGCATATAGACTTGCATTGCCTGCTCGCACTAAAGCTCATAATGTTTTTCATGTCTCCTTGCTTAAGAAATATGTACATGATCCTAACCATGTGATTAATTGGGATGTGATCCAGGTGGAACCTGAGGGATAATTCCAAACCGATCCATTGCGCATCCTAGACAAGAAAGTAACATTGCTCCGGAACCGAGCCATCGGACAGGTAAAGGTGCAATGGAAGCACTACGGTCCCGATGAGGCTACATGGGAGCTAGAGGATGCCATGAGGATGGCATATCCATTTTTGTTCAATTTTGATGAGCACTGAGGACAGTGCTAATGTAAGGGGAGGGGTATGTCACGTCCCCATTTTTAACCCCCTTTGTAAATGATGTAAATATTGTAACTTAATCATGGTGAGGAGCTCAAGGCCAAGGCCCCACCATTGATTTAGCGTTTATGTATCGGCAATTAAAATAGATGCCTATGGTTCTTGTGCGAGATGGGCACAATGTATATAAGACATCATGTAAATACGAATTTTTAATGAAAAACCCACAACCGGCTATGCAATGCAACAAAAGAGATGGGGCATGGTTCTACAAGGAATAGGGAGGGAAATTATTCAAACCCTTGAGCCAATAGTATTAATCCATGTGTCAATGGGGAAACCCATAAACCACCAACTACCCATTTTGTCTCATGTACCCAATCATTTAATTTTTTTCCAAGAAATTGGTTAAGGCAGTTAATGCCTAGGGAATGAAAGAGTATGGGCAAGCCATTTTCGTGCATGGGCAAGCCATCAACTTGGAAAATCGTGTTTTTGCTTGAAGGGAAAGAAACCACCCACGAAATGGTGCCCAAAGCCATGGGGAATGAGTAGTCTTCATTCATTCACGCAGGTAGAGAAGGCTGGGAGTTACAGTCACGTTTTTGAGCAAAAACGCAGGGTTCTCCCTGCCCAAAAACCCGTTTTTGGTTTTGGATAGTAGCTGGGAAGGAGGGGGTGCGATTTGGGACTGTAGGGAGTTCGTTTTGTCCCCGATTTGCCATGGGAGTTTTTCCTAAAAACGTTTTCTGCTACCTGGGGTTTTCTCCAAACCTCCATTGCTCATTTTTAACCTTCCCACGTTTTTCTGAAGCCTAGGGGATCATTTTTCCTGCCTGTCACTGTAAAAACGTTTTGTCTTGCCCCATAATGGTGTTCTGCTGTTGTGTGCATTCTCGTTTTTGGTTTGAACCTGTGAGCTGAAGTTTTGGACTGGTAGTGGATAGAACTGGCTTGATAAACCTAGTAGAGGGTGTAGCCTCTCAAGAAGATCAAGAGGGCTTGGATACTTTTCTATGCACACCCTGAGAGCACTGGAAAGGGAGGTATGGCTTGAGGGACTGTGTGGCAGTGAAGAGAATACTTCCTTGTGTTGGGTGTGTAGGCATTGTGAGTGCCAAGTTGAATAGATCTGGGAAGGACATCCTCAGCTCTGTGGTTGAGCATACTAGCTTAGCAATTCTTCCCTGCCATGTCCTAGCAGCCTGATAAACCCAATTGCAGATTGGATTGGCTCATCTTAGTGTATGCTTGGCTATGTGTGAGTCTGCTGTTCCCTGGTTCCTTGTAGAGATCATGCCCAGCTCGGGGGTGGCAGTGGTGCGGAGAGATTGAGGAGCACACTGGCCTACGGTTGGGTGGAACGTTGCAGTTGCATAGCCAGTTGCGTGGGACTACTTTCGTATAAGATAAGTACTCTCCTGTATTAACTTGCAATTACTTATTTAATGAACATCTTAAATGTATGATGGATGTGAAATTCTTAATTTCCGCTGTGATTTTCTTAAAACCATACAGTTCCATCTATCTCTGTTATATTATGTTCATGCTTATGGTTAAACGTTTCATAGGGCTAGACGCCCAGTTTAATATCACATCTGTTATGCAATTGTATATGTATAGTTTCTTTGTCATTTGAATTTAAATGCTGGTTTAATGAATAGATATGGGGGCTAGATGCCCGGTTTAACCGTCACGATCCTCTCCATCTAGCTGGTTGGATGGGAGGGGACGTGACATAAGAGGTATCATGCCATCTATCATTCATTCACTAACACATCATGACTTTTTTTATGTCCCTAAATTCATAATAAATATTACGTTCAAACTGTCCAAAGTTTTACTTTGGACACGGTTTAATACATCACAAACCTTATGAATTCATAATTATGTAGTTATAAGGTGGCACACGATTCAAAACAGCTGAATGATAGTGTATCACTTGTACATGTGAGATCTCCCTCCATGACCATTCAGCCACTCAAACGAACCTCGCTTTAAACCTACCCCCTGCGTAAACCCTGCTTCATCTTGCTCATTTTCTGTCAAACCTAAAACTACCAAGCTCCATCCCATATAATCTTCACGCATTCCCTCTATTCATCTGCATCCCTTCAACCTCTGTTCAAAATGCCAACCCGTTACGAGCCTGGCAGCTACCAGGACCTCCTCCGCATTCCTGAGTTTAACGCATGTCGTGAAGTATTTTTGTGAGCGAGATGGGGTCCATTTCTTCACCTTCTTGATGGCCATGATGCTGAAATTTAACTATTGTTTGCTAAGGGTTTCTATGGTAGTACATCCAGATTCGGCCATCTCACTTTTCTGGTGATGGAAGAAGCCATAGCCTCGGCCACGAAATTGCCCAGGGAAGGTGCCCGTTGGCACAAGCATCTGTTTCTTCCAAGAATGGCCCATGAAATCGCCCTCAAGGTTGAATACCAACATGTTGAAGGTACAAAAGGGGTTCACAGGGAATGGGTTAAGCCTGAATACCTCGAGCCACTCACTGTCATCATACATCTGATCACTTGTGAAGGTAAGTTTTTCGTTTTCAAAGCCTGTCATTTCCGATTGTTGGCACATTTCGTTAATAATCAAGTCGTAAACTTCCCCTTCTATTTCCTGAAAAGCCTAGAAAAAATGTCTAGTCAGGTTAGGAAGAATACTGTTAACCCTACTGACAATTTGTACCATCATTGTCTTATAAAAATCCTGATCAGTCACCAGTTGGAAGGGAAGGGGAAAACCTGGGAACATTTCATTTTTGAAACCCTAAACCATCATCTAGTCAAGAAGCCCATGGTCAAAACCCCTCCCTGTTGTAAACGCCATCATTTCCTATCCCGTGCTAATGAGCCGGTCCAAACCTCTACCCAAAAAGAAAAAGTTGCCAAGTCTGTAAGATTTAGTGAGGATGCCTCGGTAGAAGTACACCTTGTACATCCATCATCTCTTGAGCATGACTACGAGGACACAACCACAGAACTCCCATTCTTTTACTCATACCTACAAATTCAAGAAGGGCTAATCGTAATCAGTCGACCGACCAGACTGTCATCCAGTTCGTCGACCAGAACGTTGTCCAATCCATCAATCAGTCAGCCATTGAGCCAATGCACTCAGACAACCCTGACAACCAAGCAAACGACCCTGTCTTTGAGGCCCCTCTCCTCGTGTTGGACAATTTATCAGCTAGTTTACTTAAAGACCCTATCTTGGAGCCTACCTCTACACATACTGAAGATAAGGCCCCTAAGGCACACATTACACCTGTTGATCCCGAACCATCTCTATAGGGATCAAGCCCTCAAAAGGACCATGTGTATTTAACAGAGATATCTGTTCCACTCCAGCAGATTGTGGATAGACTAAACCCGGATGTAGCAGAGCTAAGAAGCTAGAATGTAAAGTATGAAGAGATCATTTCTGGGCTTCGTCAAGAAAACAAGAACTTGCATTTCCAGGTGAAGTGTGTGGAGGATTTAAATGAAGCCAAAACAACATCCAACCTCTCCCTCCGTTTGAAGCATGATAATTTGAAGGAACAGCTCCAGAATTTTAGAGCTAAACGCACCTCCTTGTCTAAGTCAAAGGCAGCTGCTACCGCAGCTCAACCTTCTTCCTAAATTTTTCTCTGTCTGCTCAGTGGGACTTGGAATATCTCCGATTTGGAGGAATGTTGGTGTCCATTTTGTCATCATTTTTTAACATTAATCACACTCTGATTGGCATTACTTTCACTATTTTTTATGTAATAAGTCAAACAGATCAGGTATGCATATATTCACACATCTCATGAATTTTGGGTAAAATTCCTTATTTTGTGATTTATTAATGTTTAATTAATATTTCTTGGCTTGCTTGGTAACTACATTTCATTTTACAGGTTGTGAACCTTCACATAGACATGTATCTACATTGCAGATGATTAGCCGTATTCAGCCCGTCGTTTAGACCCGCCGTTCAGACCCGCATTCATCCCATGAGATTGTTGGTTGAGATATTCCCAGGCCATTAGGAAGCAAACTGTCATATGGGTTATGTTTAGAACATGGCCCCTATGGTGCGCGAACTGGGGTTCTGGAAGATTCCCTCTCCTGCACGCTCAGCTCAACATCACATTTCTCTTCCGCGTTAAAGGAAGATCGATGTCTCAACAATTGCGTGAAGGAAACTGATGCCATCGAACCTGGTGGATGCTCTGTGCGCTGTCGTAACTGTTATGAGGTCGTTCCCTAGCTTATGTGTTGTCACGAGCTGTTAAGCAGAGCCGTTTTGTGGTATTAAGATGGCCTATTATTAGAGAATTCAACCACTAAAGGGTCGACTTGCTCCCCCAATTGTAACACACTATATATAGACGTCTCGTGACAAAGACCAGTTAGTCATGTCAGTCAGTCAGTCAGTCCTTTTCGTCTTCAATCTTGTTATTCTTTTCCAGCTACAAATGGATACAGAAATACTGTAACGTTGTTTTTATTTAATACATCTATGTTCTATTTTTATGAGAATCTATTAGCATGCATGGTGATTGACTAATTAAGGCTCAGCCTCTGTTTGCTGAGAAGGGCCCCTCAACAACCAGTGGTCTTTTGTCTATGCATATAATTTGTCTTTGTCTTCTGCAGATAAGTTGTGTATTTGTTTAATTTATGTATTTATTTTGTATATGATATCTTTATCTTGTGATAAAAATGACGCTGTGCTATTTATATAAATGATGCCTCTGATTTATGTTATGTATATCTTGTTTATGTTCATATTAATAATATTTCCAGAATGTAATTGGTGACCGGTCACGCTTAGCACTCTTAGTTTGCTTAGGTAGTCTAGTTGTTTAATTTGCTTAGCTTGTTTTTAGTTTTAGTATTCACAAACACTTAGAGTTTAGTTAGCTTAATATTCCAAGTCTATTTATAGTTAGAATTAGTTCTGATAGGTCTCCTATTGCTATAGTTTGGTTCATCTTCTCTTAAACCTTGCTTTGTTATGCATCACAAGCTAGTTTCCCTTTCCTTAGATATAGAATAGTGTAGCTTGCTTCCTGTAGATTTCCTTTCTAAATACCCCACTTATTGCTTCCCCTGCACTATAGGATCACATGCATCAGCCAACTGGTAGTTAAGATCTTCTCCTTCCTTTAGTTTAAATTGTTTTCCTCCATCCAGACTGTCATTCAGACAATCATCCAGATTGGCGTTCGGACCTCAATGCTTCCTGCATCGTTCTTATGCTCAATTAGAATCCAGTTTGTTAGGTTTTTCAAATTGTAATCTCCCTTACCCTTAATTAGTATTATTAGGTGTCATTAAGATTTTTTTTTATTTTGTGTAAAGTTTTAATCAAGTTTTGTCATCATCCTTACTTTTCATTCTTTCTTTCCTTAAACCCTGCTTCAGTTGCCTTACACGTTATATTCTCTTATGTTTGATTCATTAATGCTTTACTATTATAGAATTTATCAGTCTTATTCTTAAAGTAGTTCATTGTATGGTGTTAAGAACAATATTAGGTTAGTTTTAGCAATTTCATTATTCAAGCTATCTCAGTCTTGAATCATTCTTCTCATTCGTATCAATAATGAAGATGTTCATAGAATAGGGTTTGATTCAGAATTAAATATCTTTATCAAGTTTTCTACTTGCTTCTATGTAACATATCTTTATCATGTTTTCTACTTACTTCGAATCAAATTCAGTTCAAATTAAATTCCTTTATTAAGTTTTCTACTTGTTTCTAAGTTACATCAATTCCATATAATTTTGCTTATAAATAGGAAATAGATCACCATGTATAAAGTTAATTGTAGTTGGACAATCTTTAGCTTACATTTACTTGTAGAGGTTAAACTAGACTTGCTTCCATTTTGCTTCCTCGTCACCTTTGAAAGTCACTTTGACACTTTCTCTCCCATCCCTATTACATTTGACACACTTCCTCAGAATCCCCAAGGAGAATGGAATTAGTTAGTTTAATGTAGTCTTGAGTATTAATGCACGAATCATTGCTGAATTGATTAAGTAAGTTGTAGTCTTATTTTGGAGTGAACATAGCTTCTTGTTTTCATAGATTAAAGTTTCTAAGTTAGTAGTTTCTAATTTCATCAAGTAGTTTTGTTCCAGTTTAGTCTTGCTTTCCAGAAGAATGTTGTTGTTCTTGTATCTTTCAGTCATTATCCATAGAGTTGTTGTAGTATAGTTTGATACTATTTTGATTTGCTTGTTTAATTCGGTTTATATAGTTCCTTTGTTGTCTTTTTAAAGTTTGACTCAGTTTTTCATTTTGAAATATCTTTCAATCTTTTCTTTATTAAACATTTCTAAGGTATGACAAGCCGAAAATTAGGTGTCATTCTACTTCGGCATATACTTTTCCACAACTCTAAGAATACCAACCCTCGTCGATAATTAAATATTAGGTGTTTTCTTTGAGACAGCTCACAAACCCAACAAACAACACTCGAGGAGCTACTACGCACGTACTATGAGGTAGTCGAGTTATATGGTCAGGGGTACAGTCCTAATCCTCCCTGGTTAGTTCTCTAAAAAATTGGGCCGAGTATAACTATTGGACCCTGGAGTATATCGCGAGTTGCGAATCCTTGACAATCCTGTGAGGTTCCAGACTTTTGAATCCACACCTATCACATAAGTTTGCATGCGACTTTAGTTTGCATACATTTTTTTGGATTTCTTTTCTTTTGTTTAGAATACACTTAGGAGAATTTCTGGTTTATTCATTCTAGTTGAACAACCTTTGAGAAGGTCCCACATAATTATAAACTTACCGCCCGAATATCCCCTTAATTAGGAGGTAATTTAGAGGGTAGGCATGGACCCACACGTCATGGTCTTGTCACCTGAAGTAGAAAACTCTACTATGGAGTCGGGAGCACATTTGTTTCCTTCGGACTCACCAACCTCCAACCCATCAAGGGGCGAAGAGGCGGAACCTTCCACTTCACGAGACACATCCCTCCCTCGCGTGATGCCAAGAGAGCCTAGATCCATAGAATGGTTAAATTCATCCCAGGACAATCCTGTATCCGCAACATTTGGTCCATTTGCATATTTTTGGGAAACATCTCTAGGACAACAAATGGCTCACTTTTTCATCTCACCTCCCAGTTGGGGTTCTCATGATGTACTTCTGGCAGCCTATTGTGACCGCTTGGACCAGTTACGTACAATTGGTGACAAACTCAGAAGATAGAGTCTCTCATGAAGGGACGAGGATAGGGATGTACCCACATTCCGACATACCCCATTTCGTTCTTTATCTTATTATTCACTGGAAACACCCATCCATAACATGACCACTTATGAACTTGGTCAACCCTCATTTCCTATGAGTACACCTCTTAGATAGGAGACCAGTTCTATACCCCAAATGACTCAACCTGTTGAAGGGAAACAGTCCAACACCCCTCTTACTACTCCTAGAACATTACCCACCTCTACCCCACCCCAAAACTCGGGGGGAGTATACTCTTTACCCCCTAATTTTATCACAAGTAGTGTTCCTCCCATGGTAAGTAATCAACAACCCATAATGAGTCAACCATTCATAAGTGGTCAACATGTTGTTACTGGGGGGAAACCCCTGTTTTCTATCCATAATATGAGTGGAGGATTTACTATTAGTCATTTCGTTGGAACTTCCTTACCTACTATGGGATCCACCATGGGATTATCTCATGCTGGGGGACCATTCAATTCAACTCAACCACCATGGATTCAAGCGTATCCAGGTTATTTTAACCCTCTGTTGGGACAATTCAATCTTGGAAACGCACTCTATGGGATACCCTATCCCAGAAATCCATACACTCTGTGGGGGCACCAAAATGTTTTACCAAGTGGACCCCCATCAACTGTCCCTCAAGTACCACCACCCCCACCCTCGTTTGCTCCACCTCCACCTCCCTCTAGATGCGGTAGGCCCCCATACCATTTTGGAGGGGGCGTACCTCTACCTTCTGGCGGAGGCCCACCTCATTCTAGCAGTGATAGCCCACCCCACTCTGGTGGCAGAGGTAGAGGCCCTCCCCATTCTGGCAGAGGTGGAGGACCACCCCCTTCTGGTGGCGGAGGACCCCCCCCCTTCTGGTGGAGGCAATGGAGGGAAACCCTATTTCGGTGGAGGTGGCAATGGAAGACCACCCTATTTCGTCGGAGGTGGTGGAGGACCACACCCTTCCAGTGAAGGTGGTGGAGGACCACCCCCTTCCGGCGAAGGCGGTGGGGGACCACCCCCTTCTAGTGGAGGCGTTGGAGGACCACCTTATTCCGACGATGGTGGAGGAGGCCCTCCCCCTCCCAATGAAAATGGAGGACCCCCACCTTTTGGTAATGCACCACCCTATTATGGTGGCGAACCTACATATGGTCCACCACCCAATATAGGTAGCACACCCCTTTATGGCCAATTTCCTTCAGTAACACTTTACAACCAGTTGATGCAAGGTCCTACTAGTCCATATATGCCATATCAATACTATCAGTACCCGCAGCCGAATCAATAGCTACCATTTTGGGCCACTTTGGACCTACCTAACCTGTCTTGTCTGACTAATGACCCCATCCTACACAGATATAATTGGCCACCAATTCCGGTCAAACTACCCTCTCATATTCCCAAATTTGATAGAAAACCCGGTGAAGACCCGAAAAACCATGTGATGACATACCATTTATGGTGTTCATCGAACTCCTTGATGGACGACTCTATCCGTCTAAGGTTATTCCAAAGGACTCTCACCGGCCCAGATACCAAGTGGTATATTGAATTACCACCGCACTCCTTTCTTGATTTCCTCTCTCTTGCTATGTCCTTTTTGACTCATTTTCAGTTACCCATATGCTACGAAACTAGTACGGACCTATTGAATTCACTCTGTCAAACCACCGCAACTCATATTTCTGATAATATCCATGAGTGGTGGAGGAGACAATGTCTCATTAAGGCTCCAATTCCATACCAACTCTTAGTTGACTGGTTCACGAAGTCTCTTTTAACGACTATAGCTCAAGATGTGGCCATGGGAGGGGTTGTCACAAAGGAATAGGATATTTCCCGTGCCCATTACTTAGACCTTGTCTATGCTCAATCCGGCATGTTGTATGACATTTTTCCTGATGCACCTTTCCCTACATATGACCCTGCAAAACCACCTAAGGGACCTTAGGCCAACGGCATTATCGGTTCCCTTAACTCCCAGCCTTCTCCTCAAACTGGTGGATCGTCGAATCTCCATGGTTCTTCCCCATCCCCACCTCAGGATGGAATAAGCACCACCAAGTCACCCACTCCTGCATCCACCGAGGAGGCGAATTCTGTTCAATCAGCTTCACCTCAAAAGTCTAGTGGCAAGAAGAAAAACAAAGGTAAACCCAAGAAATCTTCCACCCAGTAGGAGAACAAGAACACCCCTGAAGACACCAAACAAAAGAGGAAGTTAAAGTATCCTTGTTTATTGTGTGGTTGTGACCATTTCTCCAAGGAATGTCCCCACTGAGATGAAGTGCATAATTTTATTAAGGGAAACCCCACTCCCGCAGTTCTCAATGATCCCTTCCCCACTCAGAACCAACAATTGATCGCCCAAACCTCTCCTTCTCACGGAGAGGCACCCTCTACCGCACATGTTCTCATGATGCGTAGTGAGACGGTTAACTTGAACACACAATCACGTTCATATGACTCAATCCCTACGAAGGAATCCGTTGAAAGTAATCCTGAAAAAGCTTCCACTTCTATTCTCGATGTTACCGTACCGCAAGCTCCTCTCACTATTGAGAAGCATTCTTTAGAGTTAGTATTGTGTCCACCTAAGAGTACGATTCGAAAAGTAGTTTTCAATCCTAATGCTCGGGCAGCTAAGAACTACAACATTGTAGAGGACTTGGCGCAAGTTCCTTATGCCATGTCGATGCTAGAGGTCTTGCTGGTTTTGGCACGGTAGATTCCGATTTATCGAACACAATCATGTTTCGACTTGAGTACTTTAAACCGAGGCTTTCCCACCAACTAGCATTTCAATTTGCTATGAATGTTGTTGGGAAGACAGTCCATCGTATTTTACTAGATGAAGGCACTTCTACCTCGATCATGTCGCTATCTTGTTGGAGAGCCATTGGTTCTCCTGAATTAAACCGTTCTCCGACCACCTTGAAAGCATTCGACGGTCGTGGCTTTCAATATCATGGGCTACTACAATCCTTAGCAGTAGAGTTGGGGGGTAAGACCACAACCATTAATGTGCAAGTAGTCGCAGCCCCTTTGGATTAGAATCTCTTACTTCATCATTATTGGTTTTATGCCATGACTGCGGTCGCGTCATCTGTCTTCTGCATTGTGCAATTCCCCCACCAAGGCCAAATTGTCACTGTCGACCAACTGAACTTCTGTACACCGGACATCGCTACTCATCCTAGTGATAATGTCCCATTACTTGGACAAGATTCGCAGCTATATGAGAGCGTGGGGGTCGGTCTCATAAAGGATTCATCTCCTATGGGCATTTTTCCAACCCCGGATCCCCCTAACCATGTTGCCATGGTGAACATAATCTCCTCCGCTATTCCATTTTTTTCCAACTCTACTGATCAATTACTTGTACCCGATGAAGCCACTATGCATGTGATTGGATATACCATGCCTCTTTCACCCGTTGAACTGACTTATGAGGCTATCCAGTCAGCACCCGAGGACCACTTGGCTGTGGCCTCTACATCTTGTTCTCTACAGTAGACGTCATCCTTACCAGATAATTTGCTCTGGACTTTTCATTCTGACGAGTCCATTATGAAGATTATGAGTGCAGATGACCCTTTATGGGAAAACCTCCACCATCGATCGTATTTCCTACCCCCATTGGATTCTGTAGAGAATAGCATCACCACAATTTTCACACCGGATGTCTACTCTTGCCCCCAGTCATCGATACTCATGTTTCATATAGACACTAAGGGAAACTTGGAAAACATTAAACCCACCAGTCTAATTGACATCTCGATTACCCCTGGTGTAGTGGAAAATATTCGTTTAGACCATAAATGTTCCCTTGAAGAGATTACCACTTTCATGGCCTTATTCAAGCAATTCTGAGATGTGTTTTCTTAGACCTACGAGGAAATTCCCAAGATAGATCCTACCATCATTTCGCATGAAATTAAAACTTATCCCGACACCAAACCAATCCATCAAAACTTACGACCGGTACACCCTCGAAAAACTGTGGCAATCAAAGCATAAATTGAAAATCTCTTGAAGGATGGCTTCATCTACCCTGTTCGATTAATAGAATGGGTCTCATATGTCATCCATGTGGCTAAAAAGCAGAGCACCATCCGAGTCTGCGTTGATTGTCGATATCTCAACAAGGCTTGTCCTAAGGACAATTAGCCGAATCCCTTAATCGATAAGATCATTGACAATTGTGCTAGAAGTGTCATCTTCTCATTCATGGATGGATTTTCTAGTTACAACCAAGTTGAGATCCACCCGGACGACTAACACAAGATTGCTTTCATATTCCCTTGGGGTATGTTTGCATATCCTAAACCCCCTTTTGGTCTTAAAAATGCTTATGCCACATTCCAACAGGACATGTCATATGCTTTTCATGATGTGAAGGACTTTGTGGAACCCTATCTTGATGATCTACTTGCCCATTCACAGCAACGTGAGTTCCACATCGATCATCTGACAGTAGTATTCCTCATATGCAGACAGTATAACATCCGTCTGAATCCTCACAAGTGTATTTTATGTGTCGAGTTTGGACGCCTCCTAGGTTTTATCATCTCGAAATATGGGATCCGCATTGATCCCTTGAAGGTGGAATCCATTTTCGCTCTCCCACCTCCTACTAACGTTACGGAACTACAAAGTTTGCAATGGAAGGAAACTTATCTATGACATTTTGTCTGTAATTTCGCCCAGAAGACACGGGGCTATATGAGACTACTCAAGAAAGACGTCCTGTTCATATGGGATGATCAAGCGCAATAATCCTCCGATAGTCCAAAACATGCCATTACCCACGCCCCTGTGCTCCAACTTCCCAATTACTACCAGGATTACATCCTTTATCTTGCCGCTTCTACCACCATGATCGCCATGGTCTTGGTATAGGAGCAAAACAACGCCCAAGAACATGTGATCTATTACCTAAGTAATTGTCTTATTGAATCTGAAACTTATTACTCACATGTCGAGAAACTCTCTCTCGCGGCAGTCATTTCTATCCAAAAGTTCTGTCATTACATAGTGCTCCGCACCACCACTGTAACACCTCCAAAATCCATAAAATTTAAAAAAAAATCTAAGTAGTATCGTCTCTATGCTTTACTGTTCAATTATTTTGCGGAAAGTATCATTGTGATTATTTATCATTAATATTTATTTTGTAAGTAAAACAATGTCTTATTTGAATTTCTATGACGACACTTCTTTTATGCAGGGCTGTACTATTTCTAGATACACCTTTACAAAATTCATGGTTTACTTAATGCGTCTTAACTACAGAAGACAGAGTTCTTTTGACTATCTTTAATATGTTAATTTATTACTTATGATGACGTTGATTTTGATTTGTCGTTATAGTTATTAACCATGTTCTCCTGGTCATAATATGTTTATTCAGTTTATATTACTAATTTTCTTTTATTTTCTTTTAAGGGGCTCTAGCAATGCCCCGAGGCTTACTTAGCTTACGTAAAGCTAATGCATGATGAACTTTACCACCTTTTCAGGTTTCCAGATAAGAGATCATCTCCAGTTATACTCATAAGGTGTCGAAGTTATAGAGGGCTTGTTATTTACATACCATAAAGGTTTTTAAAATTCTTAACTATGATATTAACTTCCTAGGAAATGGAGCATTCTCGATGAAATGGTGTAGTGCTAAGAGGATGGCATTATTTTTATTATGTAACCTTTATACAAAGTTATTTATGTGTATGAGATTGCTCCACTAAGTCTCGACCAACAATATTTGGTGAAAGGAAAAATACAAAGAATATTTATGCTCGTCACTCTATGATTCCAAATCTCAATCATTCATTCAGTTTGTACAGAAATAAATATTCAGTTCAGTAATCTATTCAAATTTAACAGTTAGACCGTCATTAGAAATAACCTAGTAACTTGCAAGTAGAAATATTTAGAGTATACAGAACAAATCAGAGGTAATTAAAACAAAACAATGTAGAACCTGCTTAAACTGTAGAGGTGGACAAACACCCAAAGAATATCGTTCCTCCCAATCATCTCCTGAAAGTAGCCAAGGTTACTTGCTTTAGGACCCCCACGCCTGTTCACTAAACTAGCAGGAAGAAGATTTTGTGTAGAAGCATGTACCAATATTTTTGTATCTCAGCAGTCATGAATACTTGCATACAAATCGCTCTCTGCGACTCAGTAGCTTAAAACAGTCTTACTCTACAACTCATTAGCTAGCATTCCTCTCATTGAATCTCTTGTGTGCTCAACATAGCAGTTTCCAGCAACCACAAGGAAAAGAGTTGCCTGCTCAATTCGATGGCTATAAATATTGCCTACGTCTTTTGGGTCAATTTAACATTTAATGAGCCACCTGCTCAGTTCCACTATCCTTGGGGAACATGACCACATTTTTAGGGAATTTGCCCCCTGCAACAGCTAGTAAGTGAGTGCAGATGCTGCCACTTGTCAATTGCCTTCTACACCAGTTTCATTGCTCCTAGTGGGTCAGTGAACACTCTTCAACAATACTCTTTGGATGAGTGTCTCCTATTTTAATTTATTAAATAATAATAATATTCAATTATAGTCATCCTTGACCATCCTTGGTCAATAACATAAAACTTTACAATAAGTTTTTAAAGTAATATTTTTCCACAAACATGAAATGTTTTCAAGTGTAGGTAGGTTACAACCACCATTATCCCCGACTTGAACCCCATGTACCATGTTCTGACACGTCAAGTACTTGGGGGCAAGTATTCACGTTGGATTGTGATACTTCAGGAATTTGATCTCCTCTTCAAGAAGGCCAAGTCCAAGAAGTCTTTGGTGTTTGCTGAGCTCATTTGTGATCTTCCTCGTGCTGATTCAGGATCTGAGCCCAACGATTCTCTTCCAGATGAGTCATTGTTTCTCATCAGCACGTCTGACCCATGGTATGGAGATATTACCTTATATTTTCAGACCCAACAATTCAACCCCCAACTGTCTTGGGATGATCGCCATCGTATACGCCATCACACCAAGTATTACTTGATCATTAGCAATACCTTGTATAGTCGTGGGGTGGATTGTGTTCTTCGACATTGTCTGACACATGAGTAGGCTGAACACATCTTGAATGAATGTCACGCTGGGGATTATGGTGGTCATATCTCTGGGATGGATACAGCCCAAAAGATACTACACACGAGATATTACTGGCCATCCATCTTCAAAGATTGCATTGAGGTCGTTAAGAAATGCCCCCCATGCTAGCATTTTCAAACAAAAAAGCACTCCCACCCAACCCCTTTACACCCAGTTATTGCCATTGGCCCCTTTGCAAAATGGGTCATAGATTTCATGCACTGTAAGCCTACCTCGGTCAGGGATCATGGTTACATCATAGTAGCCATGGATTATTTTACAAAATGGGCCAAGGCTATGCCTACATACAATGAAGACGGAAAAACCATCACACTCTCAATGTTTAACCATGTTATTTCACGGTTTGAAGTTCCACAAGCCATAGCCACCGATCATGGATCTCATTTCCAGAACTATATGGTAGATGAATTGAGCGCCAGGTTGGGTTTTCGCCATGAAAACTCAAACCCTTACTACCCACAATCCAATGGACAAGTATAGGCCATTAACAAGGTCTTGAAAACCATGATCCAACACATGGTGGGTACACATAAATCAAACTGGCATAACATGCTCTTTTCTGCACTATGGGCATACCGGACTTCTGTTAAGACTACCACTGGATTTACACCTCTCCAATTATTTTATGGATTGGAGGTATTCCTACCAATAGAGTGCGAGATTCTGTCCCTCAAACTCGCAGCTGAACTTCTTTCGAACACCACTGCTGAGGAATAACGCTTCCTCTACCTAGCGAAACTCGATGAGACCCACCGCGATGATGCTCTTGCCAACGAGGCACATAAGAAACGCATTAAAGCTTGTTGTTGTATTTGTAACTTCGGAAGATATTCACTTGTATATTGTATGTATTACATTTGTACTTTATTGTATCCCCAACGAAGAAGTATTATTCCTCTGATTGGAAGTGTCGTCATTTGTATTTGCAAGTGTCACAAGTTACATCTTAAGCGTCGTAACTTATATTTGATGGCTTATTAGACCACCTTGATGGGGTCGGCCCTGTATGAGTCATGTGGATGGATTATTAGGCTTCCTTAGGAAGTCAGCCCAGTTAGGGTTAAAGGCAGGCCAAAGTAAAGTATAAATAGAGAGTGTGACTCTCTCATTCTATTCATTCACTCACTCATCCAACTCGCATAGTTGAGAGAGAGGAGTGCACACAAGTGGAGGAGTAGTTGTTGGAGTCATCTATCTTTTGGGATTGATCTTTGTGATCTTTGTATTGGGGCTTATTCTATCTCTGAGGAAGTTGTGGGGTTTTTCACCTTCTTATTTTTCCTCAGTGAAATGATTTGTTTCCATTGTCTCTTGTGATTGTTATGTTGTGCATGTTATTCTCTTAGTGATCCTAGATAATATTGAATGAAATTATCGAAAAAATAACATGGTATCAGAGCGGTACTAAGAAGAAGACACTGTGCAGCTGTAGAAGCTAGGGCTTCTTAATTTTTGGGTTTCTCTCCACAGTTCATCAAAGGAAGGAGGCTAGATTGACTATCCTAGCAAGGGTGCATCTTTCTATTGAGACAGAATTCAATTTTGAGCATTTTCAGTTTTTGGCTTGTCACTACTGCGGGAAATTAGGGTTTTGGCTAAAGTTGGAACTTTTGAATCTGAGACCACGGTTGTATGCTCCTCAAAAAAATCAAAGTTTAGAGACCAAGATTGAACTTTTTGGTTGGGTAGAACCCCGGGCTTTAGCAAACCCTAGTTCGGGATTTTGACTAGAAAACCAGAATTTGACAGAAATTGAAGATTCGAAACTTTCAAAGTCAATTTTGAGGGGTCAAATTTTGGAGATTTCAAAGTTGAAGTATACTAGCTTGATCAACTCAGCAAGGTGCATCTTTCCATCCAATCAGAATTTTGAAATTCAAAGTTTTCATTTTTAGGGTTTCTCTTACAAATCGTAATCCAGATCTAGATCTAGTTTTAGCAATGTAATGTCCCCTCCTACCATACCAGCAGGATAGAGAGGACATGGTGCTAAAACCGGGCATCTAGTCCCATACTTAGTAAACAATCATTCAATTGAAAATTGAGCTTTTAACTAAGTATTCAAGTAATTGAAAGATCATATGGAAATGCATAATCATTTGAAAACACAGCGGAAGTAAATTCATTGGAGCATCCATAATACATTCAAGCTATTCATCAAAGGAATAATTGCAAAGTTAAAAACACAAGAGAATACTTATCTTGACGAAATAATCCCAAGCAACTGGCTATGCAACTGTAACGTTCCACCCAACCATAGGCCAGCTGTGCTTATCAACCTCTTGATACAACTGCCACCCCCGAGTTGGGCATGATCTCTACAAGGAACCAAGGAACAACAAACTCACACATAGCCAAGCATACACCAAGATGAACCAAGCCAATCTGCAATTGGGTTTATCAGGCTGCTAGGACATGGAAGGGAAGAATTGCTAAGCTAGTGAGCTCAACCATAGAGCTATGGGTACCTCTCCCAGATCTATTCAGCTTGGCACTCACAATGCCTACACACCCAACACAAGGAAGTATTCTCTTCACTGCCACACAGTCCCTCAAGCCATACCTTCCTTTCTAGTGCTCTCAGGATGTGCATAGAAAAGTAGCGAGCCCTCTTGATCTTCTTGAGAGGTTACTCCCTACACTAGGTTTATCAAGCCAATTCTGTCCACTACCACTCCAGTTTCTTGCTCACAGGTTCACATCAAAACAAGGATGCACATAATAGCAAAACTACACTTGCTGAGCATGAGAAAAACGTTTCAACAGTGGGATGCATGAGATGGGGTTTCCTGAGCTTCAGAAAACATGGGTAGACTCAAAACGTATGGGCACTTGGAAAAATTCAACTGGGAGAGCAAAACCCATTCCAGAAAAATGCCCCAGGGGCAAAAATGACCTCTCCCTCAGTCCCATTTCGTGTCCCTCCTTCCCCAACTATTGCACAATACCAAAAATGAGTTCCTGGGCATGGAAAAACGTAGGGTTATGGTGAAAAACGTGAGGATAAATTCCAGTGAGCTCAGTCTGCGTGAGAGGAAGAACGTAATGGATGAAAAATTGCCTTAGGCAGCATTTCGTGTGGGTTTTCTTGCCCATCAAGCCAAAAATACGATTTTCAGGTTGATGGATTGCCCATGCACGAAATCTGATTGCCATACTTCTCCAATCCCAAGACATTAACTGCCCCAACCAATCTTTGGAAGAATTAAATGATTGGGTGCATGGGACAAAATGGATAGTTAAGATTTCATGGGTTTTCTTATTGACACATGGGCTAACCCTAGTGGCTCAAGGGTTTGGTTATTTCCCCTCCCTATTCCTTGTAGAATCATGCCCCATCGTTTTGTTGCATTGCATAGCTAGTTGTGGGTTTTTCCATTAAAATTCGTATTTACATGATGTCTTATTTACATTGTGCCCATCTCGCACAAAAACCATAGGCATCTATTTTTAATTGCAGATACAAAATGCTAAGTCAATGGTGGGGCCTTGGCCTTGAGCTCCTCACCATGATCAAATTACAACATTTACATCATTTACGATTTAATACAAAGGGGGTCAAAACGGGGACATTACAAGCAAATCAAGTGGTAAGACCTAAATCTTTTATTTCCATTTGAGTTTCTCATTATGATGTCTCACCACACCAAGCTTGAGGATAAGCTTGAAGGGGCTGATAACTTCCGATCATGGAAGTATAAAATTGGGTTAATCCTAGAAGAGAATGAATTGGACACCTACATAAGTGAAAAGGTTCCAGTTCCATAGGGAGATGAGGCTAAGGCCTTACACAAGAAGAACTTGGTAAGGGCCAAGAGAATCATTGCAAATTCTATCAAAGACCATCTGATACCCCATGTATCTTCCCTAAAGACACCTAAGGAGATGTTTGACTCCTTGACCAAGTTGTTTGAAGGAAAGAAGATAAATCAGATGATGACTCTGTGGAACCAATTGAAAAAGGTAAAGATCCAGAATAGAGAGACCATCCAATCCTACTTTACTAAGGTCTCTCAAATCAAAGAACAACTTGAAGCTATAGATGAAGTAGTGGAGAATGGAGAAATTGTGATGACCACATTGAATGAACTACCTAGGTCATGGGACTCCTTCATCCAAGGAATCTGTGCAAGAAAGAAATTGATTTCTTTCAACAGACTATGGGAGGAATGATCTCAAGAAGAAGCTAGGCTTGTGGCCCGAGAAGAAAAGATGGAAAGTGAAGACCAATCTCTCATAGCACACACCAAGAAAGGTAAGTTCAAGAGGGAGAAACCTCATCACAAGAAATCTTCTCACTATCATCAAAAGAAGAAAGATCTCTCTCGCATTAGATGCTACAAATGTGATGAGAAGGGACACTATGCCTCAAAATGTCCCGAGTATAGAAAAGGATTCAACAACAACAACAACAATAAGAGATATCATGCTCATTCTGTTGAGGTTGATGAACCTCCCAAGAAGAAGACTAATGAAGAAAGTGAAGACTCTTCAAGTGACGAAGAATATGTTCTAATCTCTGCTCTCACAAGTACTGTTACACATGGGTGTAATGATTGGCTTATTGATAGCAGAGCTTCCAAACATATGACGGGATTTAAAGAATCTTTTATGGACCTATCTGAACATGAGTCACCTCATAAGGTGAAACTTAGGAATGACTATCAATATTCTATAAAAGGAAGTGGTGAATCCTCCTACAAGTTAGACTCAGGGAAGTCTTTAAAGATGAAAGATGTTCTATATGTACCTGGTCTCAAGGAGAATCTTCTCTCCATATCATCTTTGGATGCAAAGAGGATGAGAGTTGCATTTGTGGATGGCCAAGCACTTATGTGGCCAAAAGGTAAGACCATAGATGATGCAGTAGTGTTTGGAGAGAAAGAGGGAGGATTGTACAAATTGAAGGGACAACTTGAACATGCCATGGTACATGAATCCATGGAGCCAAGTGAACTTTGGCATAGAAGGATTGCACATGTACACTATAGAGCACTACTAATTGCAAGCAAAGTAGTAGAAGGTCTTCCTGAATATTGGACAGGTGAAATGCTTTGACAGAAGGAATGGCAATGGCTTGGCGGATGAAGTATGCTACTACAGTACAAATGACTCTGAGGACACAGTCTCGTATGACGTACAACATGGCTGCCGACCAATACAATGCAGATCCATGGTAGTAATGATCGACTGAACACAATCCTAGCTACTAGACACAAGCGTATATCCATGATGAGATGATAACACAGCCACGACCAATACAAATGTGGATCTGTGTAATATGACTCAATACTATCTCCATCGCAACCTAGGTAAAATATGACTCCCCGAGGTCTTCAAGCTAAACCCGCAATGATACGAATCTATCCATGTGATTACAAATGTCTTGGCGTAGAACATGGTAGAAACCACTTGATTACCGGTCATTGATGTATACCGTTAACAAGCGCGAGAGAAATCACCATTAATGTCAATGATCCCCAAGGTATCACAGTGCATATCATCAAGCGTGAATAAATGAGTTGAAGTCGAATGCATGACGAAATATTTCAATCAAGAGTCAATGATGTAAACTCATGTTGAAAGCGAGGTAACCTGCCATTGAGGCATGCAGGGCCAAGGTACTTGGTTGGTTTCTAGATTCAATCCTCGGATGATGTGTTGAAGTCGACAAGGATGAATCTGTCAAAGGAGGGCCATGATGAATCCCCCATCATCGACATGAAACACAACAAAGGATGTGTAGAGCAGATCGGATGGTATAGTAACATGTAAGACTGACTCAGAGTAGACCGACATGATGGAAGGTGTACTGACTACAGATAATGAATGGTGAGAGTATTCTTGAACATGGGCATGACATGACTTGGTAGTATTGACATGACGAGTATGATACCAACTCCTAATTCAATTGAGGATGGAAGCTTTCTTTGAATGATTCAAAGGAGTAACAAGACTCAGGAAATAGGTAAAACTTGAGGACAAATGGATGATCCAAGTACAGTATGCAAATGCAAATGAGTGCCATGTTCAAGAACGATAGATACTTCCACTGATAAGGATTTAACATAAAAGATTTCCTTTTTCCCCATCATGAATGATGAGTACCTCATGTGTGTTAACACCCAAAAAGTGCTCACTACCTCATCTACCCTATTACATGACTCATCTGTTCATATTTCCTACCAAAAAAGCCTCCAAAAGGCCAAAAAACCATTAAAAAAGCCTCCAAAAGGCCAAAAAACCCCGTTTTCCCCCCAAAATAATCCAAAATTCCTCCAAAATAGCAAAAACCCTCTAAAAAGGGAATAAAAAAATACAAAAAAGAGGAAAAAGAGGGAAAAAGGAAGCAAAAACCCTATACAGCTGACCTAAACCATATGGTTCCCAAAACCATGGGCCAGCACTCCACCACTAAAAACCTATAAATAGGTGATGGAGGCCCCTCATTTCATATCCACGATCAACCACACCCTTACTCTGCCAAAATCACTCTTGAAACCCTAGCTCACCCTTGAGTTACTTTCACATTTGAGTGCCCCTTTGGCCCATTTCCAAATCCCTTTGGAGAAAGAGAAAGGAACAAAAACTGGAGCTTGGAAGCAACCCTATTAGACTGCTGCAAAGGATTCACCAACCTTCACATTGGAGATATAAACAATACAAAAACCCTTTTTATTATCTTGTCTTTTCTATTTTATGCACATGCTTATAGTAGTTACTATTTTACTATACTGTCTTTCATTTACTGTTTTTCTGAACTGCTACTAAGGAGTCCCTTCTCCTTAGTAGGTGCTCATTTGCACAAGCTATGGTGAAAACCCTAGCTACAATGTGTTTTTTATGAGCTTGATGAGGATAACCAGATGCTCGGTATAGCTCATCTCATAGATGAGCCCAATCCCAAATATTTTATGAACCTGGGATAGGAGGGGTTCGTCCCATGACGGGCCCTTCAATGTAAAAGTTTAACGAGTCCATGGAAGGTAAAACTTAGTCGTCATTTCATATTTAGAGAGTCTGAAAAGAACTAAAGAAGAATCCAACTGTCCTTTTTCATAAAGTTAGTCTCATCACCCGAAAAAGGGCAAAACAATGCAGGAGAGGACCCTTCCAGTCATGATTGGCTGGAATATACCTTTTTCATAAGTAGTGCCCCCTGGTCCAAAAAATGGGTAAACTATCACCAAGAAGACGACCATTCAAATACTTTAACAAGCATGAATGCGACAAGTTCGCTTGGTAGTTTTTTCCTATTTTAGGAGTCTGAAAAGAGCTTAAAAAGGACTCCATGAACAACTTTGTCATGGTTGATAACCGAGTACGACAAAGGAAAAAAGTAAACTCGGCATAGTTTTTTTTTCCGTAAATAGTCTAGCGAGGCCGGATAAAGTGATAAACCTATACTCGTTAAACACACCTTTTTACTCAAATTTTTAACGAGCATGATAATGGTATCAAAAGCACTCGGAATCTTTTTCATATTTGAACTAGAGCACGAAAAAGTAAAAAGTAAGCTCAAACCACTTTTCATGTTTCAACCAGAGCGCGAAAAAGTGAAAAGTAAGCTCGACAACTCTTACTGTTTTTAACGAGCTCGAAGGAAGGTTAGAAGAATGCTAATGGCATCTGCTTCATTTTTTAATGATATTGCAACATAAAATGGACTGTGCTCGGTATAATTCCCATTGGCAAGTTTTCTTCCCAACGTGATGGCTAGAGGTTGAAAAGTTTTCCCCCAGCACAAGAAACTGACGGCTTACTTCTAGTATGATCTCTAGAGATACTGTTTCATTTTTTAATGAGCTCGAAGGAAGGTTAGAAGAATGCTCATGGTATATGCTTCATTTTTTAACGAGCTTGCAATAGAAAATGGACTGTGCTCGGTATAATGCCCATTGGCAAGTTTTCTTCCCAACATGATGGCTAGAGGTTGGAAAGTTTGCCCCTAACACAAGAAACTGACGACTTACTTCTAGTATGATCTCTAGAGGTACTGTTTCATTTTTTTAAAGAGCACGAAAACCAAAAAGGAAAGTATGCTCAAAAAATGTTCCCATTGGTGGACTCTTCCTATCATGATATCCAAAGGTTGGTACATGCCCCCAGCATGATTGCTAGAAGTAAGTGACTTAGCTCGAACATGATGTGGAGAGGTGATCGATTTGACTTCGATGTAACTTCCAGAGGTTGAAGACATGCCCCCCAAGCTTCATTACATTCGCCTAAGGCATAAACGGATGGAAAGAAGGTTAAGGTACTAAGTCTACGAGAAGACTCGACTCAAAGGGAAAGGAGTTGTTTCATTTTTTAATGAGCTTGACACAAGAAAAGAACTCTGCTCATAAGACCTGTTTCATTTTTTAAAGAGCTCGACACAGAAAGGGAACTATGCTCATGGAGAACCTATTTCATTTTTTTAACGAGCTTGACAGAGAAAGAGAACTATGCTCATACTATTGGTTTCATTTTTTAATGAGCTTGAAGCCAAAGGTAAACTCTGCTCAAACTACTAGTTTCATTTTTTAACGAGCTTGAAGCCAAAGGTAAACACTGCTGAAACTACTGGAACCTATCCATAGGTTGGTATAGTTCCCCCCAGCGTGATGTCCAGAGGCTAGAGATTCGCTCCTCATGCTTAAGGGGAAGAAACCACTAATACATGTGGAACGTCCAGGGAAGTTTGTTGAATGGAAATCATGCGATGATTGGGTGTCACGAAGGAAAGCTGATCAATGGTCACAATCTTCCCATCATAGGGAAAATACATCACTAGAAAGAGTGTGGACACTACAGCTTTCATAGCATAGACATAATCACATCCAAGGAGTAGATTGGAATCTAAAGGTCTTGGACAACCATGACATCAACATAAACAGTTTTACCTCTAAACAATTTTCCCTCTCAATGTGATAGGTAACTGCGGGAGAATCCCTAAAGGTCCAATACAAGACCTTTAGGGATTTATACACTGAATCTCATGATGGTAATATTTTAGGTCGCCAGATTCGTTTGACAGACAATCCACTCGAGCAAATGCAAGCCGGATCTTCCTAGCTCAATGCAAGACTAGAACAAATAGAACAGACTAAAAACCACTTTCCTAGATCTAGTTAAGGATCAAGTTATTAGATTTCTTACCTTAAGTTTGCAGACCTTTCTCCTGGATGTTGTTCCAGGCCTTTTGGTTGTCAAATCTTAGCTGCAAGACTTTCCAAGACACATAGAACAAGACAAACGAGTAAAAATCATCTAAACAGTAGCATATCTAAGTAAACAATTAAGCAGGTAAACTACACAATATCATCAACACAACAATATTGGTGGAAAGTGTTTATATTACTGTAAAAATAGGGAAAGTACATAGAAGAGAACAACTACAACCGAGGCTTAACGAAGCAATCCTTCTCCATCCAAGCCAATGCCATGACCTCCAAGGAAGCGTGAGTCTCTCAATGGATGAGTAGAGATCTCTCTAAATTGATTTCACCAGCATGTAGACACTATAGACTTGGTCCCCTTGGAGTGGGATAGAGCTTAATTTATATAGGACTAAGTGGATAGGGTATGGATATGGTAGTTTGAGATATGATAGGAGAGAGATAGGGGATCCTTCCAAAGGGTTAGGAACCGAATGCCAACTCTCCCAAAAGGTCAGGGATAGGGATCCATGTCATCTAGCTTTGAGAATGGGTTCAAAGGAGCTATTTTTGTCCATTAACTGACATCGTCGCACTCTGCAATAGGAAAAGTTGTGACATTGCATGCTACATTAAGGCAGACTGTGACGACCTCTCAAAACCTAGTATAAATGAAAATGTATATCTTCCAGGTTGATAACTTAGTCAAGGAAACTTTAGGGATGTATACACTGAATCTCATGATGGTAAGAATTTAGGTGTAACAAAAGGTAAGACCATAGATGATGCAGTAGTGATTGGAGAGCAAGAGGGAGGATTGTACAAATTGAAGGGGCAACCTGAACATGCCATGGTACATGAATCCATGGATCCAAGTGAACTTTGGAATAGAAGGCTTGCACATGTGCACTATAGAGCACTACCAATTGCAAGAAAAGTAGTAGAAGGTCTTCCTGAAATCTAGTCAAAGCATGAAGGTGTTTGCAAAGGATGTGAAAAAGGAAAGAACACAAAGAAAGAATTTCCAAGTAGTGAAAGCAAGGCAAAAGGAATCTTGGAGATTATCCACTCTGATGTATGTGGTCCAATGTCATCCAATTCTCTGAGTGGGTATGTATATTATGTTTCTTTCATTGATGATTTCTCTAGGAAGACTTGAGCTTATTTCTTGAAGAACAAAGATGAAGTGTTTGATAAGTTCAAGGAATTCAAACCCTTGATAGAAAACCAAACTGATAAGAAGGTCAAGACCTTTAGATCCAACAATGGCGGAGAATTCACTTCAGGGGACTTCAAGGAGTTATGCAGTGACTCGGGGATTAAGAGGGAGTTGACCACTCCATACAATCCACAACAAAATGGAGTTGCATAAATGAAGAATAGAACTATCATGGAAGCAACATGGGCAATGATTCATGAATAAGATTTTCCTATGCATCTATGGGCAGAAGCAGCAAGGACAGTTGTATATGTACAAAACAAAACACCACACAAGATACTTGACAACAAGACACCAGAAAAATTTTTCTCTGGTGAGAAGCCAGAAGTCAGCCATCTCAGAATATTTGGTTGTCCAGTATACACACATGTTCCAAAAGAAAAGAGGACAAAGTTAGATCCTTTAGGAAAGAAGGGTATATTTGTGGGGTACAGTGAGAACTCAAAGGCATATAGAATCTACTTCCCAGGATTCAAGAAGATTGACATCAGCAGGGATGTGAATTTTGATGAAGACTCAGCATACATCAAATCAAGCAAGCCACCTATGGAATACAATGAAGAACCAAGAGTACCCAGAATACAAGACACCACCATGAATGAAGCAATTCCAGAAGAGGATCATGAAATAGAAAATCCACAAGAACCTATAGATCCACCCCATGAGAAGAACTCTCACAAGAGGAAACCAGCATGGGAAAGAGAGCTCATTCAAGATGCAGAGAGGTATGGTGTTCCAGAGGAGGAACACAGAGAAAGAAAAAGGACAAGGTCACACACCAGCTATGTAGCTTTACTATGTGACATAATGAACAAAGAACCTTCCAGTTATGAAGAAGCAGTAGAAAAGAAAGAATGGAAGGATTCCATGGTCGAGTAATACCAGTTGATCATGAAGAATGATGCTTGGGATGTGATCCCAAGACTAGAAGGGAAGTCTGTTGTGACTTCCAAATGGATCTACAAGATCAAGCATGCTATAGATGGCAGCATAGAGAAATACAAAGCAAGGTTTGTAGCTTGTGGCTTCTCCCAGAAAGAAGGGATAGATTATGAAGAAATTTTTTCACCTGTATCCAGATACACTTCCATCAGAACAGTACTTGCTCTGGCTGCAGTAATGAAGTGGAAAATACACCAGACGGATGTCAAGACAACTTTATTGAATGGTGTAGTCGAAGAGGAAGTGTATGTGGAGCAGCCACTTGGTTTTGAGACACATGACAGGGAGTCATATGTGTGCAAGTTAAAGAAAGACTTATATGGCTTGAAGCAAGCACCCAAGACATGGTACGGCAGGATAGACAACTTCCTGTCTAGTTTGGGCTTTACCAAGAGTAAAGTAGATTCCAACCTTTACTACAAGGTTGAGGAAGGAAATCCAGTGATACTCCGACTATATGTGGATGACCTGTTTGTGACAGGTGAGGATAGGTTGATTGCCAACATGAAGAGGAATCTTGTTGTCGAGTTCAAGATGAAGGACTTGGGTATAATGCATTACTTTCTAGGTATGGAGGTGTGGCAGAATGCAGATGGAATCTTCCTTGGATAAGGGAAGTATGCAGTAGATGTCACATCCCCTCCCATCTATCCAACACAAGGAAGGGAACATGATGCCAAATTCTGGGCTTTCACATAATCTCAGCCCATTCATTAGAATCATATGAATAAAACATTTGTGTGCAGATGAAAACAAATCAAACATGCACAATGGAATTAAACTATCCACACACAGTACTCATGCACACAACATATTAACAATAATCAAATTAATACATTGCAGAATTAAATACACATTAGAATATACTCATCTTCATTGTGCAATTGTCCCAAGCAGCTAGCTATGTCGCTGCAACGTTCCACCCAACCATAGGCCAGTTGTGTTTATCAATCCTCTCAACACAACTGCCACCCCCCGAGCTGGGCATGATTCTACAAGGAATAGGGGACATTCCAGCTCTTACACAACCAAGTGATCAATGCATCTAAGCCAAGACAATCCACAGCTAGGTTTATTAGGCTAAATCAGAACCCTGGATGCTTGCACTCAAACTCAAGCCAAAACAATGGATTGGGAGAGGGAAACTCGACCACAGGGAAGAAAACGATTTCTCCCACATATATCTAAGCATTCAGTAGCCAAAATGGTCTCGATGGAACCCCTAATGCAATTCCACTTCTTCCCCACTGGTATATAACACAAAAACGCCCTTCTCCTAGCTGAGAAACAAAGAAAAACCAAAAAAATGTGGCTTGAAAACGCCCAGGTAGCTCCAAACTCGTGAGGGAGAGCAACTGGTTCCTGGATGATGTCTTGGGAGAGAAATTCATGGCTCTTTTCTTGCCCAAGAATCCAAATGCGATTTTCCATGCAAGGTGGCTTGCCCATACCCAAATTTGGATAGCCATACCTCTCATTCCCCAAGGCATTAACTACCTCAACCAAATCTTGGGAGAAATCAATGATTGGGTACAAAAGTCAACATGGGTAGTTGAGGGTTCATGGGTTCTCTCATTGACATTTGGCTTGACCTGATTGGCTCAAGGGTTTGAATGTTTTCCCTCCCAATTCCTTGTAAAATCATTCCCCCGTCTCTTGTTGCATTGCATAGCTAGTTGTGGGTATTTTATTAAAATGCATATTTACATGATGTTTGAAATTCCAATGTCCCTGGCTAGCATGCAAACCATATGCATCAATAAATCGATGGTGGGGCCTTGGCCTTGAGCTCCTCACCATGATTTTATAACAATGTTACATCATTTATAATTTTAATGCAATAGGGTCAAGATGGGGATGTGACATTGGCAGGTGAGAAAGAGGTGGCCATTCATGAACGACCAGATACCGGGTTGATTGATGATCTGGGTTGTGATTAATTGGAGGTTTTGTTGGGATTGGAAGGTCAGAAAGAGGTGGCCATTCTTGAACAACCATTGAAGGGATACATGCCGAAGCTGAGCGCGAGCATGCCGACTGCCTCTTGGTGATTTTTTCGAGCAAAGTCTTAGGTGAGTCTCAACCATAATTGAGAATTGATCATGGGTTTTTGAGTTATTTTATTTCTAGATTGAGTGGTATTGAATTCAAGGGTTGCCCCAATGCACTCAGCAAGGAACATGTGTGTTGGGACATTATTTACAGAACTACAAATGCTGTCAAGAAACCATTAACAAAATTCAAACCCAGGATCAAAGTTGCTCCATTCCCAGAAGGAATTGTTTTTTCAAATGAGTCATATAAATCCTTCAACATTAGGGAGGTTGTTCAGAAGCGGTGCAGTGTTGTTGATATGGATGGAAAATACAGTATATATAGGAATACATTTTATCAAATTCTTTCAAAATCACCTTCATCTGGGTTGAATGAGGAAATTCAAGGTGGACAACAACAACTCCTATTTAGGTCTCTTGCTTCGAAGTCGGAGTTACATATGGTTTTGTTTGTTCATAGAGTGGTGGGGTTACATAAGGGAATTTACTTTCAAGTACACAACTCATGCCATTTTGATGCCCTTAGAAGGGATACAAAGTCAAAATTTGAGTGGGCTAAACCAAAGGGCTATCCATCTGGTTTTCCTATGTACAGAATCGCAATGGGTGATTGACGACGGGTAGCAACTCGACTTTCATGCCATCATCTTTGTAACTACCCTAACTCTTATTATTTCCCTTTCTTTTGCAAATAACATGCTCCAAGGATCTGCACTACAAAGAACAAATTTCTTTCAAAGCTTAGGTGCTAGGTCTTAGGGGTTTCTATTCCAAAATCCACCTAAACTTGGAGATGACCTCGTTCCTTTGAAATTCATGCCATATGGGTGGGGTAGACCACAACGAAAAGGGACTATGGATGACACATGGGCCTTGTTGGGCTCCAGAAATTGTCTTTTATAATGATTTCATTTCCATTACTTTCCTGGTCCATTTACTGTCATTTAGTACATCAACCTTCAAATAGGCTATCTTTTACTTTGTTTTTTGAATTAAAATCTCGAAATGAAAGAAATGCCTAATCTATTATTTTTAATGTATTAAAAGTAATATTGTGCAAATGATAGACGTTTGGTACTTCATCTGATCTTTCATTCATCCCTCCTTCCGGTCTTGAGTTCTGCACTAGGGTTTGAAAGCATTATTGGTTTATTGGTTTGGATTACTTAGTTGACCAGCTGACTTACCTTTTCCTCTTGGTTCTTGATAGTCTTGTCGATCCTACATGTGAAAATTAAAACAATGACTTGATGATAAGCTTGTGACAATATTTTAGATTTAAACAAATAAAATTAATGAAATATTAAAAAATATTATTATTTAAAGACATACTAATCTTTTTAAAACATAATTTGTTTAAATCTAAAATAAAACAAAATTAGTATAAAACAAAATATTGAAAACATTTATAAAATAAAATACTTTACGTTGACTTTCCACTTAATAAAACATAAAACCATTTATAAATGCCATTCCATGTTTTGTTTTATAATCATATTGTCATTTCATGTTTTAAACTAATGGACTTTCTCTTATGTAGAGGCTGTGAAGCAATGCATGCATCATGGAGGATTATCGCACAAGAAAATGGAGAATGCACATCACGTGAAGAAGGATGACAAGGAAAAGGAACCTAGCACACAGCCAATAGAACTCGGCCACAATCAACAACTCAGCACCCAGCCATCAATTTGACAAACAACCCTGCAGAAATTCAACCCAGAAATCGGATTTATGAACTAATTTCATTTACAGGTCATTTGGATGCCCATACGAACCATCATTCTCATTTGGACACCCATGCGAACCGTCATTCTCATCCGGATGTTCATTCAGACTATCATTCGCACCTCTGAAATCATTGGTTCGGGTACTTAGAGGCATTCATGGAAAAAACAGAAACATGGGTTTTGTCCGTGATGGTCCTCTCATGCTTCTCCTCCTCCAAGATTCCACCCAGGTCGTTTTTCATCTATAGGAATCTCGAGGCTCAATTTCTTGAATGTAGGAATTCATTTTTTGCCCCAATTGATGAGAACACATCTCTTCAGTTTTTCTCTAATGTATAAACACCTATATATACAGGCTTTTAGCCTTGCTCAAGAGAGCACTGTAATGTACAAATTCTGAGATTTAATAATATGGAAGTGCTGCTCTTGGTTCAATTTCGTTTTTATGCTTTGGTGACTGATTAGTTCATGAATGTGAAGCCATTGTTACCTGAGAGGGCCCCTCAGTGACAAGTGTGCATTTATGTGTGTGTAAGATCGATCTCGTCCGTCTCTGTGTACTGTCAGCTAAGTGGTTTCAATTCTTCATTTCAAATTATCAATTTCAGTTTAGTAAATGTTTAGTTATGTGTGTGCTTTCAATTAAATTCATTTAAGCTTGGTAGTTTTCCTTAGTTGCAAAGCTCTGCCCAGTCGTCCCTTTCCTTTGCATTTATGATATTCATGCTCTGCCCATCTATCTTTCTTTTCACATTTATGTTTTGTTGCATTTACAATTACATTTCTGTCATCAGTGGTTTCAATTCTTCATTGAAACCACTGTCAGCTAAGTGGTTTCAATTCTTCATTTCAAATTATCAATTTCACTTTAGTAAATATTTAGTTATGTGTGTGCTTTCAATTAAATTCATTTCAGCTTGGTAGTTTTCCTTAGTTGCAGAGCTCTGCCCAGTCGTCACTTTCCTTTTCATTTATGATATTCATGCTCTGCCCATCCATCTTTCTTTTCACGTTTATGTTTTGTTGCATTTACAATTACATTTTCGTCATCAGTTTAGGAGGAAAATTTCGGGAGCCTAGTGTGAGCAAACCATAAGGAATATGGAGAAATGGTTTAAAACCCACTTCCCAAATGGGCTCATTTACCCCTTAGCGTGGACAATTTTCAACATTTCTTATCAAATGTGGAGAAAAGTTTGCGTGAACAGACATCACGTTTTTCCATTGTGTCTCTGTCCTGTATGTTTTACTTTCTTGCTGATTGCTTTCATGTTGTTGATTTAATTAGTTGCTATAGGTAAGAGTTTTTAGTGCCAATTCCATTTGTTGTAGGTTACTGTTTACACACTTTTTCATCTTCCGTAGAGCTCCCACGCATTTCCAGAAACTCCTCTTTTTCTTTTGTGTTTTGCCTTTGCATTTCACTTTGCCATCCCATTTTCCAAATTGTTGTAGGGTTTAGTTTCAATTCCCAACATTGTGTTATTCCTTTGTTGATTGATTGCATTTGTTTTTGTCATCGTAGAACTGCACTTCATCTTCAGATATCCATTAGTAGACAAAGATAATATTAGAGGTTAGAATTTGAGTAGTATAATGTCTT
Organism: Larix kaempferi; assembly: GCA_027924585.1. Taxonomy (NCBI): domain Eukaryota; kingdom Viridiplantae; phylum Streptophyta; class Pinopsida; order Pinales; family Pinaceae; genus Larix; species Larix kaempferi. The sequence goes on from BSBM01000077.1 coordinate 6,835,497, forward strand.
TTGCTTTGTCTTGTTTGTTGTAGATAGGAAATAGAATTACTTTTACTGCCCATTACATTTCATTTATGCAAGTGATGTAGGGTTTCACTTGGTTTAAGAATTGAGTTCATAAATAGAAATAGAGGTGAATTTCGTAGTCTAAACACTTAGAATAATATTTATTTAGAAGTAATTTCTATTTTAGTTAGCAATTAAATCTTGTTTTGTAGGCTAGTTTTTTATTTCAAGAAGCAATAAGTAGCTTTCTTGATTTGCAAGTTAGGAAATAGCTTAATTGCTTATGAGTAGTTGACTGTTCTAGCTTGTCATTGTTTCCATGGATCAGAAGCTCTTTTCCTAATTTAACATTTATACTCTACCTTTAGAATAGCATTTTCATTTCGTTTTATTGAATTTGTAGTTAGTCACTAAATTGCATTTTGTAGGATAAGTAATTAGAACATTTTCTTAGAGAGCATGATTTTTATTGCAAATAAATAGTTAGTGATTGAACTTTTCTTTATAGATTAATCTTTGATAATGGATAATCTCTCAATTCATAGGCTAATTAGATAGATTGCTTAAGGGTATGTTGATTATTTGGAAAAGTATTTTTGCTTCTATAGTTTAAGATTGTTTCCAATTCAATATTTAGCTCCCTAATAGTGTTTTCATCACATTGCAAATTTGATTCTTGTTCTTAGATTAGAGTATCATAGTGTTAGTTTTAAAATAGAAATTAAATTTACATTTGAAATAGTTTTCTTGTTAGTGTCTGAATGAAGTGTCGTATGTAGTGTCTGAATGAAGTGTTGTATGTGGTATCGTTTGATAAATAATAGGATAGATTCTTTATTAATGTAAGTGACTCGGTTTTTCATTTTGAATTAGATTTCACTTTCCACTTCTAAGTATACTTCCAGCTTTAGTTTATCCTGGATTAGTTTAAGCCTTTAGTCCTACACATACTATGCTAGCAGCTCTAAGCTTACGAGCCTCGGGTTGACAATTAAGTGTTGTATAAATAGTGCATATTTTACCCAACATTTTGGCGTCGTTGTCGGGGAGGTGCTAAAAGGGTTATAGTCTAGGTAAAAAGGATGCTTTTACATTACACAACAAGGGGGAGGGGGAGAACGGTAAGACGAGAGGTAAGAATCGGCGCATCCACTATAGTGGGATGCCCCAAAGCCTTCTTGTTCCTTTCCGCACAAGTGTGATTTCTTTTCTGTACATTTGAGTGTGTTTATTTTCCGCAAGTTAATTTCATTTAGGTGCTTTATTTCATAAAAGTGTGGTGTGTTTAATTTGCAAATTTGTTTTAGTAGTAGATAGTCTTTTAAAAACACATAAAAAAAATTGGGTGTTGTAAGAACCCCAGGGACTAATCCATGTGTGAATTAGGATCTATCAATCAAAAAAATGGATTCAGAGGTGACCATTAGTATGACAAAACTCTCTCAAATCCTAGTAGCAGCTGGGATCTCAATTTCTTCTTCTCAAGGAGAACACATCTTTACAGAAATAAAAAATTTATCTGCCTCTCCGGAAATAATAGAGGAACCATAGTCCCATGAGCTACAAACTGACCCTCCTTTCCAATCTACCAAGGAAACCGAAAACTTGGAGACTACATTCGATGGAGAGAGAGCTGAAATTGAAGAGTGCTCCACATATATATCAACAAATCCTTCATGTACTCAAGCAATTGAACATTCAGAAGAAGAGGACCTGCATGGCATGAGGAAGGAAGATGGGTACCATGACTACATTGAAATTTGGTTTCAAGAGGTAACCCAACCACAATACCATTCCTTCATTCAACACCTTTTGATGCAAAGACAAGTAAGTTGGTTGAAATTCCACATTCATGCAATCACTGCAACAACCTTTTCATATGTGGATAAAGGTATAATTTTCATCTTGCTTCACACTTGGTTTCATTGGAAGAGCTCATATACTTGAATGAAAATGTTTTCTTTCTTCTTAGGGTAGGGAAATATGTATATAAATAAAATGTTGCATTCTTAGTTTAGGGAATCATGCAACTTCGTTTTTCTTGTTTTTTGTTTTTCAAATAAAAGAACTAAGAATAAGATCATGTTAATGACTAAACCAAAACAATCTTACATCATTATTCCTTTTCCTACATGCACATATTTGACTATACCAGTTGCTCAAGACCAACTTTAAATATCATGAGGATTTACCATAAGTTGAAGGTCTATCTAATCCCTATAGGTCACTCGTACATCCTAGCTTCATTATCAAAGTCTGTTATTTAAGCATATTTATTACACAGTAGCATAAGGTTGAATGAAATTCCTAGTTTGTGGGAAACACTACTATAACTCTATATGAAAAAGGCGATTTTTGGGACGAGAGACAAGTTTCAATCATTCTCTTATGGCCTCATCCACTATACATTAATAAGTTTTGCCATGTCATGTCTTTGGAATAAACTAAATGCGTAGTATATTTTTCATGCACACAACCTTTAAAAGGAAATTTATAGAAAGTCCTTATTGGCAGGCGGTTAGATGGATTATTATCGCAGCACCACGAGTGTTGCGATACCACGAAAGGTGGAAATTTGGCCGCAGACGGTGATATTTTATGTCTTTTTTTGTCAATTGTACCGCAGTATGTGGGTTTTGGGTCATTTGGACCACATTAGATAGATTTTGGGTCAATTGCTTGAAGTGTCGGTTAGGAAGTTGTTAGTAAGTGGACAAGCAATGTAAAGGTGGAAGCCTATAAATAGTTGTAGGATTATAAGTGTTAGAGGAGGAGGAGGATGTATCTGAGATCTAGACATATCTGTGAGATCTGCATTTTTGTGGAGTATGAACGGAAGACTGAACATTTTGTATTTGGGTTTTCCCAAATTTAATATGATGTGACAGAGCTGTTTTGCAGAATCCCTTTGTTTCTTCTATTCATTTGTGGTAATGCATGTTGTGATATGATTCTATGAATGATGCGATATTTCCTTGCTGCAATTAATGCTTTGTTGTTATATTTGCTGCGATGATGAATGGTTCTGTTGAATGATGTTATGAATATAAAAGATGTCTGAGTTAAATGCATAGATCTATTTCTGAAATGTTGCAATGTGTTAAGTAATTAAGCCGCAAACATCCTCCTTCATTCAGCGGAAACAGGGTTCTGTCAACTCTCCCTTGAACGCTTCGAGTGAGACCTCATCTTCTCTGTAGGTGTTTCTAGATGGGGTAAAAATTGTCTGGGCCGGTGCTTAGGGAGATCATGGTGGTATGGGTGTCAACAGTGCTGGGAACCCCTGTCGACTGGGTTTGAGTCAACAAATGGTTCCATTGCCGGGACCGTAGTGTGAAGTGAAAGGAGGATATGTTGTGGCACCCGAAGCAACCAGAGATACAAGACTTGTTTGATCAGAAGTTGTAAGAATTTGATGAAAAAGAAAGTCAAAAATCTCGGCTGACAGTCAATCAGTGGGTGGAAAGATATATTCACGACGGTCTACACGAATATTTTTTCTACGAGTTCCCATTCATCTTGTATGAGTGGTTGGCAAAGTTGACCTTTCAAAAGAGGAACTTCCAAGGTGGTGAAACGACGACCTGGACCCCAGAGCTGATCCATGAGCTGTAGGAAGTCGACAACAAGGTGTCACAAGTTGTCGAAATTTGGCTTGACAGCATATTGGAATGCTATATCACTGAATTTGTGGTCGATACGAACAAATCCTATAGTGAAGTTGAAAGATATTTCTTCCGCGAACTATGGGGAAGGTTTCTGTTGTCGCTCCAACTGTCAATTAAGATGCTTATATGCGAGAAGGGTATATTGAAGATGCATCTAGATCAGTAAATAGCCTGGTGGGCGGAGGCTGTGGGTACCGCGATAGCAGGGGAGTGGTACATGGAATGATAAGGGGTAGATGGGTGCAAGTCATGATGAGACAGTGAGTGGAGTGAAGCTGAGGAAGAGAGTGGTCTTACAAGGGGAGGAGTAAGGTTTCGACGGGAAAAGAGGCAAAGGACAGGAGAAGGTCCTGCTACGATCAAACCACAAGGCCGCGAAGGAAGACCACACGGGACGAAGCGACCTCACAGTCCAGACAAGGACAACCAGGCTACACCCAGGATAGAGGCAGGACCAAACCCCAGCAGCAACGTGCCCACACCTCCACTCAATATCTGTCAACCAGTAAGAAACACAACCTTGACACCACCGTGTCAACAAAACTAGATTGCTAGTAGTTCAGCAACTGCAAGAAGGAATCCCAGAATGGTGGTTGAGGATGCGAAGTTGTCGTTATTCCATGGATACAGAATCGATAATTCAGAACAATACTGGTTCTTATGCGAGGCAGTGTGGACCGTGAAGCAAATTACTGATGATAATGCTAAGAAAGGACAATTAGTGACAACTTTGCGAGGTTGCGCATTAGACTGGTTTATGAAGTTTGTTCTAGTCCCTACAGGAGCTCCGGAGAAGATGCTAGATGATGTCAGGAAAGGATTGATTGTAGAATTCAAAAAACCCAAGTCTGAAGCATAGTATATTACAAAAATAAAAGAGATTAAGCAGTATTCCAATGAAACGGTGTGGGACTTTGACCAACGATTCAAGACACTGATGACGAGGGTCAGCTTCGATATGAGCAATGTCCAACACAAGGAATGGTTCATCGCATCATTGCTCCCACACATTCGATTACCGCTGATGCAACAGAACATTACAACACCAAGTGAGGCTCTGGAGATTTCAATGCGGTTAGAAGCTTTGTTGATTGGTGAAAACGCAGCTGGGATGTCACAGATTCAGACGCAGCTGGCCAACTTGATTATATAGCTACAAGATCTTAAGAAGGGAAAGGAATAGCAAGAAGAAGTCTGGTGTGCGTGATGTCAAGGAGAAGGGCATACTAAGGATAATTTCCCAAACTTCTGCAATTATCTAGTTTCAGGAGAACCGAATCCATTGAGTGGCATTGGCATGCCGTGGTGTCGCGTCTGTCAGGTATATGGGCACCACCATGATGAATTTCAATACATGCAGAAAATGGTCACAAAACCGATGAATCTATATTGTACATTATGCAAATTGGTGGGACACGAAGACAAAGATTTTCGTGCATATGGGTTGCTTCAAAAGAGAACGTATGATGCATTCTATGTAAAGGACGACCAGCGTGCTGTACAACAACCCCAACTGCAACCACAGGTAGCCCAGCCGCTACCTCAACTGCAGGTGCAGTTTGTGATGCAACAACAACCACAACAGTTTATGCCACAATATGCTCCGATGCAAATGGCTCCACAGCAGCCACAGTACGTTCAGCAACTGTAGTATGCACAGCAAGGACAAGGCATGCAACCAAATATTATGTAGAAATAGTTCAATCAACCACAGTACCAATAGCAGGACGTATTTCGGGGCAGACGTGGTGGAGGATTTGGTCGCGGAGGAGGATGAGGAGGTCGCGGACCTGTTCAGTGCTATCACTGTGCGGTCTGGGGACACTACCAGCGTGATTTCCCACTATTGCAAACGCAGTGTACATTTTGTTTTGTTACAGACCATACTGTAGAAAATTTCCCACAATTGATTGCGCGATGGAAAGCAGGGAACGTTCCACAATTGCAGAATCAAAATCAGGCGCAGTAGCCAGTACAGAATCAAGTGCAGCAACTGGCGCAAAACCAGAACCAACGTCCAAATCAAAACTCTAACCAAAACTTGAACCAACCGGGGACTTCGCCGCTAAATCAAAATCAGGGTGCGATTGTTGTGACAATTTCTGCAGAGCCAAGGCCACAAGATGCAGCTGTTGCAGTTATCATTCGGGGAGGTGCAACAATGGGAGAGGATAGTCCGCATCCACTTATTTGGTTAGCAGAACAAAAGAAGGTGTCATTTGACATTGATTCTGAGTGCGATGCATTCTTTCAGGCACAACGGACAATGGAAAAGGCTCAAGGTAAGGCTATCGTCTGTGACATGCCCCCTGTCTTTGATGCCACTTCAAAGGTGGTCCATCGACATAGTCTGGAACCTTGGAGAAATTTTTTGAGAGATGTTTATTATTGGAAAGGGATCCCGCTGCTCTTGCTGAGATTGAGGGGCTCTTGCAATGACCAGTAAGGGGACGACAAGATGCGTATGAAAATTCAAATTGGAGACTATGACATCGATTTAATTGTTCTGGATCATGGTTCGGATGTCAACATATTAACCAAGCAGGCATGGCAGAAAATGGGGAGCCCCCCATCGAGCTAGTCTCCTGTACAGCTCCGGCTAGCTAATCACGCCAAGGTGACACCAATTGGGAGAGTTCCATGCCTTGTGGTGGACATTGAGGGAATGAAGACTTATGCTAACTTTGACGTCATCAAAGTAGTTGAAGGGGGAAGCTCTTGTCCTGCATTGTTGGGGATTGGATGGGCTAATGACAGTGGAGAAGTAATCAACTTTAAGAGGCGGATGATGACTTTTGAAAACCGCGATCTCAGAGTTATAGCTCCATTGGATCCGACTGAAGGACGCTGATACATTGAACTAGTGAAGGATGAATATCCCAGTGGATGGGACCATGCATTCAATATTTCAGAAGATTATATTCATTCGAATGCCGACGGTGAGCTTGGATGGCACAGTTACAGCTCTGTGTCTTCCGACTCTGACGATGCTTTAGAACATTGGCAGAATCGCTTGAATGAGGTGTCGCTCTGCAAGTGTGGGTTGGTCATGCACTCATTATGCCGCGTTGCGACTGAGACAGTTACACTAATAATATACGAAGGGTTGCTTGGTTTGTCTGACTTTCTGGCGGTGTTCAAGGAAAAAGTCTCAGAACCACAGTGGCTGCTAGCATTGGAGGAAGCACTAAAGGCTACTCTAGCACGCTAGTGGGAGACCCATAAGAAGTCAATTGTTGGTTGGCCACAGTGTTAGCGATTGATGACAATTCGTTTCGATGATACCGAGGTTTACCACACAGGGAAATATGATGGTTGGAATGTCCCTGGCAGTCATTTGATGGAGTGTCAGACATTGTGGGCATCGCGACCTAAAGATGAGTGGGTCCATGCATTTATCCATACTTTGGATGAGATGCCGCGATCATGGTAGACTGCAGCTGGATTACGGGGAGAAATTACTACTTGGTTGGAGTTGACAGTTTGTTTTACTCATACGTTCAACTTCGTGGATGCTAACCCAGATGTCCATAATGCATTGCAGCTCATCCGCGATGTGGTTCTAAAGGTTGTTCCAGTGGCATATCCTGAGGATATGCACACGCACTACCAAATGGAATACATTATGGAATGTTACAATCTCACTAGTGGGCCCGAAGACGGTGATGATCTGCGGAATGTCAATATTCTGGAATCTGAAGGAAGTCGTGATATTGTAGCACCTGATGCACCAAGTGATCCAATCAGCCAGCCATTGAAGCTCTATAAGGTCAATATTGGAACAAAGGCCGGTCCCAAGTTTGTGAATGTTGGGGATTATTGGGATGATGAGATGATGGGAAAGGTCACCGACTTTCTAAATGAATTCCAAGACTTGTTTCCGACTAATTTTTTTGAGATGAAAGGTATTTTAGGCGATCTGGGAGAGATGAAGATTTCGTTGAAACCATATGCTAAACCAATCAGGAAGCGACCCTACTGACTGAATCCACGCCATAAGGAAAGGTTCAAGGTAGAACTTGATCGCATGTTGGATGCTGGTATTATTGAACTGGCTGAAGAGTCAGAGTGGATAAGTCCTATGTTTGTGCAGGACAATAAGACTGGCGAAGTGCGCATTTGTGTCGATTTGCGGAAGTTGAATGACGCCTGCTTGCATGATCATTTTCCGACCCTATTTACTAATGAGGTGCTTGAAGGTGTGGGCAGCCAAGAGATGTATTCCTTCACAGATGTGTTCTCTAGCTATTGTCATATCTACATTGCAAAGGAATACCACCACAAGATAACTTTTGTGACAGAATGGGGATGTTATTAGTACAAAGTAATGCCATTTGGACTGAAGAATGCACCCACGATATTTTTGTAGGTTGTCGTTGCCGCGTTCAAGGATTTCATTCAGAAGTTTTTGTAGGTATACATGGATGACTGGACAGTCTGTGGCTTGATCAACGATCATCTGGAAAACCTGCGGTTGATGTTGGAGCGTTGTCAACAGCATCAGATATCGCTGAACTTGAAGCAGTGCATCTTTTGTGCACCATTCAGAATACTGCTGGGTCACATTGTGTGCAAGCAGGGGTTGTTAGTCGATCTAGTGAAGATTGCGCTTATTCTGAGATTAGCACCACTGACTAACATTAAGCAGATGAGAGTGACATTGGGACACACTGGGTATTATCGCAAGTTCATCAGGGGTTATGCAACAATCACCGCCCCTATAGAGAAGTTATTGAAGAAAGACGTGGTATTCCAACGGAGCCTTGAATGTCAAGATAGTTTTGAGATGCTGAAGGCTAAGATGGATTCGGCACCGATACTGGTATTTCTGGATTGGAGTAAGGAATTCCATGTCCACATTGATGCATCATCGATTGCGCTGGGAGTGGTGCTTTCCCAACCAAGAGATGGAGATCTATATCACCCCATTGCTTTCACAAGTCAGAAGTTGTCCTAAGCAAAAAGGAACTATAGCACTATAGAGAGGGAAGCCCTGGCAATGTTCTATGCGCTACAGAAGTTTCAGCACTACTTATTGGGAGGACACTTTAAGATGTTCACAGACCATTCCGCATTAAAATATCTGGCCAATAATCCTGTGTTGGGGGGGAAGATCTATTGCTGGCTACTTCTTTTTTAGGAGTTTGATTTTGAAGTGATTGTGAAGCTAGGAGGTTTGAATGTTGGACCTGATCATTTGTCCCAGATTGAAACAGGAGAGGATCCAACTAACATTGAAGATGGGTTTCCTGATGGGCAACTTTTTAAGGTTGAAGTAGCCGATGGCTACTTTGAAGAAATCATTCAGTTTCTAGCGACAGGTACCACACCCAAGGAGTTCACCATCAGTCAGAAGAAGCAGTTGGTGGTCAAGGATGTAGATTTCCAGCTAATTGCAGGTGAGTTATAAAAATTGGGCTCTGATGAGATATTGCGGTGTTGTGTTTTGCCTCATGAGTAAGGGAAGATCTTCTCATAAGTGCATGCTAGAGTGGCTGGGGGAACTATGGTGATCGTGCGACTTCCAGGAAGTTGCTCCACACAGGGCTCTGGTGGCCCATGCTGCACAACGATGCAATAGACTATGCGCAGTCCTGTGATGTTTGTCAAAGAATCGGGAAGCCCTCCAGGAGGGATGAGATGTCGCTGATACCTCAACTAACACTACAGCCATTTGACAAATGTACAAGTTCCTTTCCATTTATAGTATATGTTGTGGATGAGTGCCTTTCCATTTATAGACTATGTTGTGGAACATGGTGTGACAACCGCGTTGATACCTGAACTAATGGGAAGAATCTAGAAAGATTGGGTTTGCTAGTTTGTAGTGATGGGTTTTTTGAGAGGTAGGTTAAAGTAAGTCTTCCACCTTTTTGGGCATGGGGTGAGGCAAGAGAAACAAGTAATCCTGATTGTGATATCATCAGTGTATTAAGAATATCTTATCTCTAGTCTATCTCTCCACATTCTCTCCATTTCCCGATCCATTTTATGAAGTTAGATATTCATAAGGAGAGGAGAGAAAATGGATCCTTGTAGGATACCCTTATCCTTGTTGGAAATAGTCCTTCCCTTTTGTGTCCTCTTGTTGGGTTTCGAGGAACCTCATAAATAAGTAAAGGTCACAAAAGGCTCATCCACATTGTATTCTCTCATTATATCCAGGATACAAAAATGAGAGATCTTGTTGAACAACTTTATTACATCAACACTGATCAGAAGGAGAGTGCCTTTCCATTTATAGACTATGTCGTGGAACCATGGTGTGATAGCTGCGTTGATACCTGAACCAATGGGAAGAATATAGAAATATTGGGTTTGCTAGTTTGTAGTGATGGGTTTTTTGAGAGGTACGTTAAAGTAATTCTTCCACCATTTCGGTCGTGGGGTGAGGACAGAGAAACAAGTAAGACTGATTGTGATATCATCTTATCTTTAGTCTTTCTCTCCACATTCTCTCCATTTCCTGATCCAGTTTATGAATATAGATATTCATAAGGATAGGAGAGAAAATGGAGCCTTGAGGGATGCCCTTATCCTTGCCGACAGTAGTCCTTCCCTTTTATGTCCTCTAGCTCGGTCTTGAGGAACCTCATATATAAGAAAAGATCACAAAGGGCTCACCCACATTGTATTCTCTCATTATATCCAGTATACAAAAATGAGAGATCTTGTCAAAGCACTTTATTACGTCAACATTGATAAGAAGGTGAGTCCCTTTCCATTTATAGACTATTTCATGGAACATGGTGTGACAGCCACACTGATACCTGAAGTATTGGGAAGGATATAGAAAGATTGGGGAAAATATGTCCTCAAGTACAATTGCCATCGCTCGTAGGACTATAGCAAAACATATTGTATTTTTCAATAAATGTGAAATGATCAGAGCACCTGAGTGGGCCTAATGGTTAAGAACATCTATTATCTATGTGGATTTCATAGGTTCAAAGCCGGCGGGGGGTAGGGTCGTTCATTGGCCCATTGTGACAAGACTTGAAGGGTAGGCGACCCTTAGGATAGAGGCTCTCCCCTGGGATAAAGGGTCTCGGGATGTCTTGGCCCCTGTTGAGTCACAAGTTTCTGGTATATCTGGCTTGCAGGCTGTTGGATATACCCTTGGGAGGTTGTTGTTCCCATGGTTAAAAAAAAATGTGAAATGATCACTATCTTCATTGTGACCACTTGTAGAAAACTTTGTGAATTTTGATACGAATATTTTGTGAATGTGTTTCTAAAGAATCCTGTCATTCTAAAAACAACGCTGGAGATGTTGACTATGAAATACCTCCCATATCCTTCACCTGACATCCAACATTATTCATTCGTCTTTGGGTATTTCTTGTTCAGGTACACTTTGGGGAGTAGGTAGTGTTAACACCCAAAAAATGCTCACTACCTCATCTACCCCATTACATGACTCATTTGTCCATATTTCCTACCATATTTGCCTCCAAAACCTTAAAATCTCATTAAAAAGCCTCCAAAATGCCACAAAACCATTAAAAAAGCCTCCAAAATGCCAAAAAACCCATTTTTCCCCCAAAATAATCCAAAATTCCTCCAAAATAGCAAAAACCCTCTAAAAAGGGAATAAAAAATACAAAAAAGAGGAAAAAGAGGGAAAAAGGAGGAAAAAGAAAACCCTATACAGCTGACCTAAACCATATGGTTCCCAAAACCATGGGCCAGCACTCCACCACTAAAAACCTATAAATAGGTGATGGAGGCCCCTCATTTCATATCCACAGTCAAATACACCCTTACTCTACCAAAATCACTCTTGAAACCCTAGCTCACCCTTGAGCTACTTTCACCTTTGAGTGCCCCTTTTGGCCCATTTCCACCCTTTGGAGAAAGAAGGAGCAAAGCTGGAAGCTTGGAAGCAACCCTCATGGACTGCTGCAAGAGCTCCACCAACCTCTACACCTGAGGTAATTTTTAATATAAAAAAGAAAGATCTTCACCATATTTCCATGTTTTGTTATTTTTGTTAATGCCCATGCTAAGTTAAATGTTATGTTGTTTTAGTACTTTAATTTACTGTTTATTGAATTGCTACTAAGGAGTCCCTTCTCCTTAGTAGGTGCTCATTTGCACAAGCTAGGGTGAAAACCCTAGCTACAGTTTTGGCAACTCCCCTTGTGTTCCTTTGAATTTATGGTTATAGTTTTAAACGTTTTTAAATTTTTTGCAATATTTTCCTGGTTTTTCCTATCGGTTGTCCCTTTCGGCTGTCGTAAAAATGCATCTTTCAGGCCTTTACCTGTGATCCGACCGTGGCTCTCAGACTGTTTCCGGTGACCTACCAGCGGATTGAAGTCTATTAACTGCGATCCGACCGTGGCTATCAGCTTGTTTGTTGCGATCTAACTGCGGCTGTTAACCATTTTCCCACGTCCCGCTTGCGGCTTTCAGCCAGTTTTCTGCAACCCGCCTGTGTCTGTCATCCTTTTTCCCGCGTCCTGACTGTGGCTTTCAGCCAGTTTTCTGCAACTCGTTTGCGTCTGTCGGCCTTTTTCCCGCGTCCTAACTGTGGCTTTCAGCCATTTTCCTGCAACCCATCTGTGGCTTTCGACCAGTTTCCCGCAGTCTGACTGCATCTTTCGGCCAAAATTCTGCCACCTGTCCGTGATTGTTGCGTTGTCTCCCGCAGTCCGACCGTCGATATTTGCCTCAGACCCGTGGTCTGTTTTTTGCACTTTTTATCTGTTTTGAACCCATCACTTTGCTGCAATATTTTCTGCACCTACATAGCCATCTGTCCTACCTACAGCCATACTTCCCTACAGCCTTTTCTGTAGTTTTATTTCTATTCCATTTATAGAATATTTTTTGAATTTCAGCATTTTAATTGAAAAAGAGAAAATTTTGCATTTCAAAGTTTAAATTCTGTATTGTTATTTTTAGTTAGAAAGTTGCCCACCCCATGGCACTTTTACTTGGGTTCATCATGTCACACACACACACTCTGTCACCTAATTCAAGTGAGCCCTAAAATACTACTTAACACAACCAACATTCTAACCCCACTTGGGGAACACATAAGAATTTTTGTAGTTAGGTAGGATCGGGGGGATAGGCATCATTAGGGAACCAAAATCCCCTAGTATTTTTTGGCACGGTCACAACCAGTTTATCAGAGGGCCTCTCCCCTAGGAGGGTTGAAGTCACCACACTGGTTCCGGAGGCCTGAGTGGAATACCGCACTCCATTCAGTAACCAAAGGCTACCTTTCGCAGTTCTCGGGGTATCACCCATATGGGGATACCGTGGCGATAGAACCAAACGACAGATTCACCTTTTCTGAACATGTCATGAACGGGGTATCTTAGTTGCCTTTCTTCTAGGATTGACTACCCGGTGTCCCTCCCGGTAGGGGGATATCTTTAGCCACTTGGCTCTAGTATCCATATTGTATGACTTGGATTTCATCACCTTGCAGAGGATATGTCTAGTTGAGTCAGAATACTATCTAGCTAGGTGTTTGCATGCTCCCTTACCTCCTTTTGGTCTAGCGAGTCCACTATTTTTATTTTTTAGGAAACCTGTTGCTTGTTGGTATTCTGACCATTTTTGTTGATACTCCACTTATTGTAGCACAGATGTTACAGTAAGTGTTTTGAGTTGGTTGTTGGCCTGAGTGCCATATTTTTTGAGCTCTCCTTCTGCACACTCGGTTGCATTAGGGTTTTTGAGTTGTTTTTCACTCAACACAATCCCCAGATACTTGACACCATCTATCACAATTGAGTCCTCGAGACATTCTTGGTGCCTCCGGAGCGAGCCCCCACAGCACAGTTCACTTGACACCACCCGTCATAGACATAGATCTTCATCACTTGATACCACTCATCATAGATCTCGAGCCTTGTCACTTGAATCCACTCATCAACGGCATAGAACTCCGTCACCAGAGCTAGACGCCCCTTATTTTACTTCTGATTCTGAGGCAGAGTCCGAGAACCCCATTTACATTGCACCAACCAGCCCCATGGCTGGCGTGACTTCCACCCCTTTCTTCGTAGGGACCATTGGTGGAGCATCCACCACCACACCAGTTACCACACCTTCCTTGGGTATGCCCTCGACGAGGCCCCCATCTACCATTCCGATCACTGCACCCATTCCAATAGCTGGCATCCCTATCGCCACTCGATCAGTGACTCATACTACCCTTGGTGGTGCAAGTGTTAACACCCAAAAAGTGTTCACTACCTCATTACCATATTATATGGCTCATTTGTCCATTTTCCTACCATTTTTCTCTTAAAATCCCATTAAAAAGCCTCCAAAAGGCCTAAAATGCCTCCAAAAGGCCACAAAACCATCAAAATAGCCTAAAAAAGGCTAAAAAACCCCCTTTTCCTCCAAAAATAGCAAAAATCCCCTAAAAGGGAATAAAAATATAAAATAATGAGGAAAAGGAGGAAAAAACCCTATACAGCTACATAAAACCATGTGTTCCCTAAAACCATGGGTCAGCACTCCACCACCAAAAAACTATAAATAGGTGATGGAGATCCCTTATTCCATATCCACAATCACAAGCACCCTTACTCTGCCAAAATCTCTCTCGAAACCCTAGTTCACCTTTGAACTATTTTCACCTTGAGAGCCACTTTTGGCCCATTCCCATCATTGGAGAAGGAGAAGGAGCATCTTGAAGCTTGGAGCATCCTCTTGGACACTGCAAAGGGCTTCATCAAACCTTGACACTCAAGGTAACATTAATATAAAACCATTTTTTACATCTTTCATTTATGTCTTATGCAATGCTTAAAGTAGTTTGTTAATTGTTGTTTTAGCTTAATCATTTAATCATTACTGAACTGCTACTAAGGAGTCCATTCTCCATAGTAGGTGCTCATTGGCACAAGCTAGGGGTAAAACCCTAGCTACAGTTTTGGCGACTCCCCTAGTTTTCGAATTTCTGGTTTCCGTTTTGAATTTTTTACTTTCGGCTGTCCCTTTCGGCCGCCGCATACCGCGTCTTTTCCCTCTGCAGTCGCGTCCCGACCGCGCCTTTCAGGCCTTTACCTGCGACCCGACCGCGGCTCTCAGACTGCTTCCGACGCCCTGCCGGCGGATTCAAGTCTGTTACCTGCGATCCGACCGTGGCTAATCAGCCTGTTTACCGCGATCTGACTGCGCCTGTCGGCCTTTTTCCGGCGTCCCGACTGCGGCTTTCTGCCTCTTTCGTGCATCCCGACTGCGCCTGTTAGCCCTTTTTGCCGCAACCCGACTGCGTCTTGTTCCCTATTTCCTGCGTCCCGACTGCCTCTGTTGGCCCGATAGCCGCGACCTGACCGCCGCTGTTTCCCTTAAACCCGCGGTCGGCCTGTTCCAAATCGCCACAGACCCGCGGTCTGATTTCTGCTCTTTTTCTGTTTTGAGCCCAGCCCCTTTTTGCTGCCATATTTTCTGCATCTGAACAGCCCCCTGTCTTACCTGCAGTTCACTACCTTACAGCCTTTCTGCAACATAATTTCTGTTCCTTTTACAGATTTCATTTTACAAATTTCAGTATTTTTAATTCAGAAAATTTTGCAAGTTAAACTTTCAATTTCAGTATTGTTGATAGATTGGAAGTTGCCCCCCCTTGTGGCACTTCTATTTTTGGGATCATTACCTCACGAGCACACACTCTGTCACATAAAATCAAGTGAGCCTTAAAAAGTACCTAACTAAACCAACATTCTAACCCCACTTGGGGAACACAAAAGAATCATTGTAGTTAGGTAGGGTCGGGGGGATAGGCTTCCAATAACACCCCTCGGTCACTTTCACTTGAGACATAGTTGTTGTCCAAATAGGGAACCAAAATCCCCTAGTACTTTTTGGCACGGTCACGACCAGTTTATCAGAGGGCCTCTCCCTTAGGAGGGTTGAAGTCGGGAGACTGGTTCCGGAGGCCTGAGTGGAATACCGCACTCCATTCAGTAACCGAAGTGCTACCTTTCGCGGTTCGCGGGATATCCCTGTATAGGGGTATTGCGGTCAACGAACTAAACGGAAGATTCACCTTTCTGGACGTGTCATGAACGGGGTATCTTAGTTTCCATTCTTCTAGGATTGACTACCCGGTATCCCTCCCGGTAGGGGGATATCATAGCCACTTGGCTTTCCTACTCATATTGTCTGACTTGGATTTCATCACCTTGCAGAGGATATGTTTAGTTAAGTCAGAATACTTTTAGCTAGGTGTTTGCATGCTCCTTTACCTCCCTTTGGTCTCGTGAGTCCACCATTTTTCTTTTTTAGGAAACCTGCTGCTTGTTGGTATTCTGACCATCTTTGTTGTTACTCCACCTATTGTAGCACAGCTGTTGCAGTGGGTGTTTTGAGTTGGTTGTTGGCCTGAGTGCCTTGCTTTTTAGCTCTCCTTCTGCACACTCGGTTGCATTAGGATTTTTGAGCTGTTTTTATACTCACCTCAACCCACAGAGACTAGACACCATTTGTCACCATTGAGTCCCCGAGACATTCTCGGCGCCTCAGGGGCGAGCCCCCACAGCACGGTTCTCTCGACACCACTCGTCATAGATTCCGATCATTGTCCGTTGATACCACTCATCACAGAACTAGAGCCTTGTCACTTGACTCCACTCGTCAGCGACATAGGTCTCCGTCACCAGATAGTGACGCACCTTACTTTACCTCTGATTCTGACGAAGAGTCTGAGAACCCTATTTATACTGCCCCTACTAGCCCCATGGCTGGCACGACTTCCACTCCGTTTGTCATAGGGACCATTGGTGGCACATCCA
Organism: Larix kaempferi; assembly: GCA_027924585.1. Lineage (NCBI taxonomy): Eukaryota > Viridiplantae > Streptophyta > Pinopsida > Pinales > Pinaceae > Larix > Larix kaempferi. Next base: position 6,851,932 of record BSBM01000077.1, read on the forward strand.
CCACCACACCAGTTACTACACCTGTTTTTGGTATGCCCTCCATGGGGCAACCATCTACCGTTCCCCTCACGGTACCTATACCCACAGCGGGAATACCCATCCCCACTACATCAGTGGCTCACACTACCAATGGTGGTGCTGGACCATCCTTCACTACCTCAGTTCCCCCACTTGGGGGCACCACCTCACATCTTGTCCCTCCACTTGGGGGCACTGGCCCCAACTTGGTCCACAGCACTACTGTGTCACAGCCTTCTTCCATTTTTCCGTTCATGGCTAGCCTCAACCTACCTGACCTGGCCAGATTGACCAACGATCCTATTCGACACGACCCTACATGGCCTCATATGCCTACCAAGCTCCCCTCGGACATCCCTAAGTTCGAGGGCAAGGCCGGTGAGGACCCACAAAACCATATCATGTCTTTCCACCTATGGTGTTCCTCTAACTCCATAGTAGACGACTCTGTTCGCCTCCGTCTCTTACAGCGCACCTTCACTGGCTCTGCAGCCAAGTGGTATATTGAGCAGCCTCATGGGACCCACGCCACCTTTGCTTCCCTGGCCTCGACCTTTCTGCAGTTCTTCCAGTTGCCTGTCCGCTATGACGCGGGTGTTGAGATCCTTCTATCTTGTAGACAAAACACGGCTACCCATATCACGGACCACATCCATGAGTGGCGTCGACGCCGTAGCTTATGCAAGATTAAACTAGACGACCGTATCTTCCTAGATTGGTTCCTCAAATCCCTTCTCCCTGTTATTGCTAAGGATGTAGCCTCAGAAAGACCCCAGTCTGAAGAAGAAGCCATCCTTAAGGCTCAACAGTTCGACCTCATTTACGCCCAATCGGGTTACCTTTATACCATTATACCTGACGCCCCTCGCGGCGAGTCTTCCCAGCATGATGCGCCGGGGGCATCCCACGCTGCAGATGGTATCATTGGCCGTGTTTCTTCGCATCCCCAATCGTTTTCTATAGCACGTCCTACCCCTGGCCTCGACCTGTCGAGGGCTACCTCCCAGTCTGGAGCAACCAACTCATACGCTCCCATGACACATCACCATTCCCATGGACCCTCATGTCCACCACAGTGCTTCGGGTATGCGACTCCTGCTTATGCTCCTCCAGTCGCCCCTCAGCCTTACTACCATCAGCAGGCTGCCTCAGCTCCTGCGCCTTCACAAGCCCCACCAGCTTATTATCCACCACAGGCATCCCCTGCGGCACATCCACAACCGGCTCCGCAGTCCTTTCAGCAACCCCCTCAAGTTGCTGCACCTGCTTAGCCTCAACCTACATATCATCCTCCGCAGCCTGCTCCTGCACCTGCGCAACCTCAAAATCCACCTGCTGCCCAAGGGCAAGTTTACGCCCAACAGAACCCGCAGCACAACCAAAATAACCAACGAAACCAGGGCCAACAGAACCGCGGCAAGGGCCGTAATCGGGGAAACAACCAACCTGCAGACCAAGCTGGTCAACCGGCTAATCCCCCTGACAACAACGCGGCCCCCGCTAATCAAAACCCTGATCGCCCACCTAAGCAGGAAAAAAACCCCAATTTGTGAACGAACCACCCTTGTTCTATTTGCGGGGTCTATGGACACTACACCCATGCTTTCCCACACTTGGAGCGAGCTCGGCAGCTCTGGGTTGACGAGGCCCATCGCCAAGGGCATGCGGCTCCCCAAGCGCCACCCAACCCCCCCCAACCTCAACAACCCCCTTTGGTGCTGCAAAACCCCTTACCAACCCAAGGTGTGGTGAACACTCAGCCGTTGGCCCCCCAAGCTAACGCGCAACCCCAACAGCAACAGATCACTTACGCCGCTCCTGATCAACCCATGTTTGACTCAGGTACCCACCACTTGCTGATGATGTCATCTGCTGACGTCAATCTCCAGACCCGTCGGAACCAATATGGCTCCACCTCTGAAGCCAATCCCACGGATAAAACTACTAACGCCCATCCCACCGATCAAGCGTTACGTATACCTCTGCCGCCCATAGACGGCGCTGCGAAAGCAGCTCGTTTCCCACTTCGCCGAATCAACAATAACCCTAATGCGCGCGCTGCGTCAAACTACAACATCGTAGACGACCTAGCTCAATCTCCCGCAGCCATGTCTGCACTAGAGGTCTTGAAGAACTGCCCTTCCCAGCGCAAGACCTTACTCTCCGCCATTGGGGGCATTGACCCAAATGATTCGAAGATGATGGCATTTGATTTAGACCAGTCTGAACCACGCCTACCTTCCAGCTTAGCATTCCAAGTTACTGTCTCTGTTAGGAATCTTGTCATCCATCGGTGCATCATCGATGAGGGTGCCTCCACATGCGTTATGTCTACATTTGTATGGCAGAAGCTAGGATCCCCTCCTCTCCAGCAGTCCACCACTGCGTTACGCGCCTACGACGGTCGTTCGGCCCAGCCCCAAGGCCTCCTACCCAACGTACCTGTCCAGTTAGGTGGTAAAACAGTCCTTATTGACATCGAGGTAATCAATGCTCAATTGGATTACAACCTTTTACTTGGCCGCAGCTACATGTATGCCATGCGGGCGGTTGCCTCTTCCGTCTTTCGCACCATGATGTTCCCCCATGAGGGACGCGTGGTTAAAATTGACCAGCTCACATACTATGATCCCAGTGCTCCGGCGGCACCTGAAAACGTTCTCCCCATGGTTGAACAACCTGTTTCTCCTACCACCACTTCGTTTGTTTCCTCTTCGGGGCCTGGAGTCTACTCAGACGCGCCGATGACCTCCACCTTTCAATCCATTCCTCCGCCGTCATCTACGCCCGAAGTGTCTGATTTATGTACCTTGTCCCCACGACAACCTACCACCTAACACTCAACCACCCTTGTTGCCTAAACCACCACTGGTACCTAGACACATTGGTGTTACACCGATCCATACGATCCCCTTCCTAGTCCCTCCATCGGGAGTAGTAAGCGCCCCGGTCATGGCTACCCTTAGCCTCCCTGGGTTAACCTTGGGATTACCTGTATGGTATCTTTCGCCTCCCGTTCGCCCGCCGACACCAGATGTCGTCCTCCAGCCGGTGCAACCCATGGCTACTACCACTCAGCCACCTCCCGGTGTCTCTACCCCTTCGTCCTCCACGACACCCCCTCCTACTCCCAAACCCACTGGGGGCAGAGGTCCTCAACCTTACACTGCTGTACCACCTCCCAAAACAGTCAAGACCCCTCCAGTGTTTCGTGCTCCTCCCAAATGCTCGCTGTGTGACGAGTTGGGCCATGCGACCCACCAATGCCCACAATTACCCGCATTGCAGAAGCACATGCAAATGCTCGATGATGACCCCAACATCCCAACTGTCGAACTAAATCCCACTCCTAAGCCTAAAGATAAGTCCCTACATACCAACCACTCCTGTGCCATCTGCGGTATTTACGGGCACTATTCACATCATTGTCCCGATCTCCCGGATTACAGAGCGGCTCTTTATGAGATGAACAATCTGGATCTTGAGACGGCACCACCTACCATTGAGGAGATCTACCCCCCGGTCTCTCCCCCTTCCGAAGAGGTTAATATCATCTATATGATCTCTTCCACCACTACTCCCTCGTCAACCGATTTGACGACGCAAACGTTCCGTACTGATGAGGAGATTCTTGAGGCCCTTACTGCCCCGGATTATCCTTGGGATGATATGCACCACCGTTCCTATTTCATCCCAGAAGCGTCTTCCTCTAGCACCGCTACCCAATACGCGGTCGAATCCAAAGACTTCCTCCCCACCAAGGTCGACTGGTTCAAGGACCCTATTCCTGCTCCTGATGCCTTCGAGGAAGGCAACATGGCCAACATCTCACCTGTCATCCAAGTTGATATTGCTGCTCCAGGTCGTGCCCCTGAACTCATTACTTTAGGAGCATTCTGCAGTAAACAAGAGATTGAGGACTACATAAACCTTTTTAAAGAATTCCGTGATGTCTTTGCCTGGTCCTATACCGAAATGCCTGGTCTCGACCCTGCCATTATAGTGCACCACATCGACACATGGCCTGATGTAACCCCCGTTCGTCAGAAACAACATCCTCTTCCTCCCTCACAGTTCCCAGGATATGCCCCTGAACTCATCACTTTAGGAGCCTCCTGCAGCGAGCGGGAGATTGAGGATTATATACAACTCTTCCAAGAGTTCCGTGATGTCTTTGCTTGGCCCTCTAACGGAATGCCCGGTTTCGACACCACCATTCTCAACCATCACATAGACACACGGCCAGAAGAACTCCATGATTTTACTGAAACCAACTCTAAAGGCCTCCCTTTACGCAACCCCCATGACGGGTTGCATCCTACGGACTCTCTACCTATTGCATAACTTGCGACCTCATGGGTCCGCATTGTACAGTTTGCTCTCTTTTTGTTTTTCACTTTTTTACCATCATCTTACATTCATCCTTTCTGCATGATTACAGATGGACCATCTTCCATCTCGTTACATTGGCTTCGCTGATGGCGCAAGCCGCTGGTCTCCCAACCTGGCTTCTGCAGCATGGGTCTTGTACTCCCCTTCCAACGAGATGATTCACCTTGACGGGATATGTATAGGCGCTGCTACCAATAACCAGGACCGTCCCATACTACTTTCGTCCCTCCACTTGGGGGCAACATCCCAAACCCTCACCCTACACTTGGGGGCATTGGCCCCAATATGGTCCAACCCACTAGTATGTCACATCCTTCTACTAGTTTTCCATTCATGGAGAGCCTCAACCTTCCTGACCTAGCTAGACTGACTAACGATCCCATCAGACATGACCCTGCGTGGCCTCACATGCCCACCAAGATCCCCTCCGACATCCCTAATTTTAAGGGAAAGGCAGGTGAGGACCCCCAGAACCATATTATGTCCTTCCATCTATGGTGTTCCTCCAACTCCATAGTGGATGACTCTGTCTGCCTCCGTCTGTTACAGTGCACCCTCACTGGCTCTACAGCTAAGTGGTACATCGAGCAGCCCCATGGGACCCATGCCACCTTTACTTCCCTTGCCTCGACTTTCCTGTAGTTCTTTCAGTTACCTGTCCGCTATGACGTGGGAGTTGAGATCCTACTGTCTTGCAAACAGAACATGGCTACCCACATCACTGAGTGGCGTCGACGACGTAGCCTCTGCAAAATCAAGTTAGATGACTATATCTTCTTAGATTGGTTTCTAAAATCCCTCCTTCCTATCATTGCCAAGGATGTGGCATCCGAACAACCCCAGTCTGAAGAAGAGGCCATCCTCAAAGCCCAGCAATTTGACCTCATTTACGTCCAGTCGGGTTATCTATATACCATCATACCTGACGCCCCTTGTGGTGATTCCTCCCAACACAATGCACCGGGGGCATCCCATGCCGCCGACGGCATCATTGGCCTTGTTGCCTCGCATCCCCAACCCTTTTCCATAGCACATCCTAGCCATGGCCCCGACCTTTCATGGGCTACATCTCAATCCGGAGCAACCAATTTGTATGCTCCCATGCCACATCACCACCATTCCCACAGACCCTCCTGTCCACCTCAATGCTTTGGTCATGCATCCCCCACTTACGCCCCCCCTGTCGCACCACAGCCATATTACCACCCATAAGCTGCACCAGCTCCTGTGTCCTCTCAAGCCCAACCTGCTTATTACCCACCATAGGCAGCCCCTGCGGTAAACCCCCAACCCGTTCCGTAGACGTATCAGCAACCCCCACAAGTTTCAGCACCTGCGCAGCCTCCCCCTACTTATTATCCACTGCAGCCTGCTCCCGCACCTGCACAACCCCAGAACCCACCTGCTGCCCAAGGGCAAGTATACGCCCAACAGAATCCGCAGCAGAACCAAAATAACCAACACCAACAGGGCCAACAAAACCGTGGCAAAGGCCGTAACTATGGGAACAACCCCCCTCCAAACCAAGGCAGTCAACTTCCCAACCCCCCAAACAATAATAACGTGGAACCTGCCAACCAGAACCCTGATCGGCCGCCCAAGCAGGTCAAAAATCCTAATCTACGAACAAATCATCCTTGTTCTATTTGCGGGGTCTATGGCCACTACACACATGCTTTCCCACATTTGGAGCGAGCTCGGCAACTCTGGACTGATGATTCGCATCGTCAAGGACACGCGGCTCCTCAAGCGCCACCCAACCCCCCACCACCTTAGCCTCAACCTTTGGTGCTGCAAAACCCTTTACCAACCCAGGGCGTAGTGAACACTCAGCCATTGGCTCCCCCTCAAGGCAATGTGCCACCACAACAATAGATCACTTATGCCTCTCCTGATCAACCCATGTTCGATTCAGGTACCCACCACTGGTTAATGATGTCATCCGTTGATGTCAACCTCCAAACCCGTCAGAACCAATATGGCTCCACCCCTGAGGCCTCTACCGCCGACAAGAACACTAACTTTCATCCCACTGATTAGATGTTACATATACCTCCGGCTCCACTAGATGGCGCCTCTAAAGCACCTCGCTTCCCACTTCGTCGCATCAACAATAACCCCAATGCTCGTGCTGCGTCAAATTACAACATTGTAGATGACTTAGCTCAATCTCCCGCAGCCATGTCTGTGTTAGAAGTCTTAAAAAATTGTCCTTCACAGCGTAAGACTTTGCTCTCCGCCATTGGTGCTATTGACCCAAATGATTCACAACTGATGGCCTTCGATTTGGACCAGTCTGAACCATGCCTACCTTCCACTTTAGCATTCCAAGTTTCTGTTTCCATTCGGATTCTTGTCATCCATCGGTGCATCATCGATGAAGGTGCCTCTACATGCGTTATGTCCACATTCGTTTAGCAAAAGTTGGGATCCCCTACTCTCCAGCAGTCCACCACTGCGTTGCGAGCCTACGACGGCCGTTCGGCTCAACCCCAAGGTCTCTTAGCTAATGTCCCAGTCCAGTTGGTTGGTAAAACCATGCTCATTGACATAGAGGTCATCAATGCCCAACTTGATTATAACCTCTTACTTGGCCGCAACTACATGTATGCCATGCGGGCGGTTGCCTCATCTATTTTTCGTACCATGTTGTTCCCCATGACGGATGCGTGGTCAAGGTTGACCAACTCACCTATTACGATCCAAATGTCCCCGCTGCACCCGAGAATGTTCTCCCCATGGTTGAACAACCTGTTGGTGGTGCAACTACCTTGTTTGTTTCCTCCGTGGGACCTGGAGTTTACTCAGATCCGCCGATGACCTCAACATTCCAATCCATTCCCCCCCCATCACCTACGACCGAAGTATCTGACCTTTGTACCCTTTCCCACAAAACACAAACACCCAACAATCAACTGCCCTTGTTACCCAAACCACCATTGGTACCTAATCACATTGGTGTTACAACCACCCACACAATCCCCTTCCTATTCCCTCCCTCAGGAGTAGTAAGTGCCCCAGTTATGGCTACTCTCAGCCTCCCCGGGTTAACCTTAGGATTACCCATGTGGTATATTTCGCCTCCCGTTCCCCCGCCGACACCAAATGTCATCCGTCAACCGATGCAACTCATTGTCACTACTAGTCAACCACCTCCCGGTGTCACTACCCTTCGTCATCTACGAATCCCCCTCCTCTTATCAAGCCCACTGGGGGTAGAGGCCCACAACCATACACTATTGTACCCCCTCCCAAGGAAGTTAAACTCCCCCTGTGTTTCGTGCTCCCCCCAAATGCTCATTATGTGATGATTTAGGCCATCCGACTCATCAATGTCCATAATTACCTGCATTACGGGAACACATGCAAATGCTTGACGACAACCCCAATATCCTAGTTGTCGAACTCGATCTAACCCCTAAGCCTTGTGATAAATCACTGCGTACCAACCACCCTTGTGCCATATGCGGTATTTACGGCCATTACTCACATCACTATCCTGATCTCCCAGATTACAGAGCAGCTCTCTATGAGATGAATAATTTGGATCTTGAGACGGCACCCCCCACTATTGAGGAGATCCACCCCCCAGTATCATCCCCATCCGGAGAGATTAACACCATTTTATGATCTCTTTGACCACCACTCCCTCATCAACCGATTTGACAACTCAAAGTTTCCGCAATGATGAGGAGATCCTAGAGGCTCTCACTGCCCTGGATTATCCCTGGGACAACATGCACCATCGTTCCTATTTCCTCCCAGAAGAATCCTCCTCTACCACGGCTACCCAATTCGCGGTTGAGTCCAAAGATTTCCTTCCCCCCAATGTCGACTGGTTCAAGGATCCTATTCCCGCTCCTGAGGCCTTTGAGGAGGGTAACATGGCCAACATCTCACCCATCATCCACATAGATATCTCTGACCCACCTGGTGCTCTTGAAATCATTACCTTAGGAGCCTCCTGCAATGAGTATGAGATTGAAGCATATAAAAAACTTTTCCAAGAGTTCCGTGATGTATTCACCTGGTCCTATACCGAAATGCCTGGTCTCAACCCCGCTATCATAGAACACCACATTGACACCGCTGAGTTAGGGGAATAATAGATTACCTTGACCCTGGGATAGGGGGCATGATCAATCATTTTGAACCTTCCCCATCACACCTATCTCAGTATTTTCATGACCCCCTCGTTCAAACCAACACATATGTGATCCGCAATCATAAACCCCATGCACATAGCATGGGGGCAAGTCATTAACCCTGCTCACTTTTTCACATGCGTGATCTCAACCATTTTTGAGGTCACGTGTCACTTGTACATATGATTTGATTCGATACACCTAGTATTTTTCCCCCGTGGGTCATCATTTCTCCCCACCACTGCATCCTTGGCTTAGTGGGTTCACCTTTATTTGCAACCATTTTTAACCTAGTTATTCCCTTTAACCATTCCGGAGTCCTTATGACTCCATGTTTCACGCCATTTGCACCGTTGGATTCATATTTCCGTGCCTGTGATGATGCTTGAGATCATTTCTCGCTCTCACCAGGACCAATATCAACATTGTGTCCCGACACCTTCTCGCCTCGGTTTGCGTGCCACATCGGCCGTAGCCTGTTTTTGGTATATTTTATATCATTGGATTCGTTTTTTTCGAGCCCGTGATGATGCTTGAGATCATTTCTCGCTCTCACCCCCATATTTTTTGGGGTATTTTTTCCAAAACACCCCGTCACCTCGGTTTGTGTGCCACTTCAGTCGTTCTCTGTTTTTTGACACTTTATATATTGTCGGATTCATTTTTTCGAGCTCGTGATGATGCTTGAAATTATTTCTCTCTCTCACCTGGTACAATTTCAACATTGTGTCCCGACACCTTGATGTCTCGGTTTGCGCACCACATTGGCTGCCAACAGATTGTTCCACTTTTTTACATGAGCCATTCACTCCTATCATACTGCAATTATTTCATTATTTTTCCACCATTCATTATCCCGCAAGGAGGCCCACCAATGTTCCTCCCTACCCTCATTCTTGGTCATCATCAATGTTCCTTGATTGAGCACTTCCTCCTTGCCTGGCCATTCCTTTTGTTTGGTATAATTTTATCCCTTTTTCAGGCCCGGACAAGTCCTTTATGAAAAAGGCACTTAGGGAGTTTCTGTTAAGCTCTTTTCTGACTCCTAAAATAATGAAAAGATTGCCGAGCAATATTGCTTCCTTTCATGCTCGTTAAAGTACCTGAAAGGGCATCTATCTGGTATAAGTTTAACCCTTTTCCGGACCTGGTAGACTAATTACGAAAAATGAATACTCTTGTCACACCGGCTAGAAGAGTTCTTTATTGCATCCTTTTATGCTTCTTCGGGCCTTGGAGACTAACACACAAAAAAGAAACCCCCTGGAGTCTTCTTATCGCTTTCAGACTCTCTAAAATTGAAAGCAACCACGAGCATGAACTATCCTGGGCTCGTACAAATCCACACGGCAGTACCATTCCATTATTTCAGAGTCTTCTTATCACTTTCAGACTCCTTAAAATTGAAAGAAATCACGAGCATGAACTATCCTGGGCTTGTATAAATCCACACATCAGTACCATTTTACACACACTTCTTATAGTTCCTTAACCTGTGAAGAAGTCCCCCCATGCCTCTTGGCACTATGATCGATCATCTCAGCAGCACCCCCAATCAAGTCGCCTTTGTTTAGAGTAGTCTGCAGTCTCCTGCCATTTTACACCAGCTTGCGTATCACTCTTCCCAGTCACTATCGTTGATCCCTTACAGCTATGATCCCTTTCCCATGAGTCAGTTTCATATGCTGCCCGATCGTCCCCGCCATCATACTCTGAACAAAGGGAGTTTGAGTCCACCCACTCTACTTCCCGGTTATCCCCCACAATATGTCATTCCTACCATCAGTACTCTCACACTTCGATTCTCCACCTCGCGCTCCTATCAAGGAAACATCATTGCCTTGCTAGTTACAGGTCTCCCTCTGTCGATGACAGCCCCTCTATTCCATAGGATAGACCCAGAGGTCCTTGCACCTTGGACCCATCACCATTTGTGGTGCGTGCCTACGGACCATTTTGAGAGGAGTCATCATTGCATCTCCGAGTGGTTGTTTCTCACATGCTCGACTTCAACACCTTGATCTCATTGTTGAGAATCGTGCAGGGTTTGTATCCCTTCAGTTATTGGTCGAAGACCCCGGATTTCCCCCAACTCTAGCACATTGGTGAGTCACTTCGGAATACCCAGTTATATGTTCTCGTGGATGTCCGAGTTGCATTGGCGATTGTATTTGGAAGCCATCCAGTTATATGCTTCCTTGAGTACCCAGTTCAGTTCCAGTTCAGTGTACCATTGAGGACATGACTCCCCGTCACTATGCTCCAGCAGCTCATCAATTCCTCTAGTACCACACTCAGCAGCATTGTAGTTATTCCAGTGTACCAGTTCTTCAGCTCAGACATGGTCAGCCCAGCAATATGTCACAGATTCGTGTCCCCTCTGAACCCTTATGATGTACACAGTGGTTCTCTATGTATCTTCCAGGTCCTTCTTGTTCGAGCCTCACAGTTATTTTTTTTTATACGAGCATGGGTATTCCCGCCTCGTCCATATATTGAGATTCTTCCTCATTCATTATTTGAGGCCATGTATATGTCAGGTCCCCATATTTTGGACCCCATTGTTATTATTGTTCTATATCTTGATACGAGCATGGGAATGCCCGCCCTCTTCCATATGTTCAGATTATTCCTCATTCATTATTGAGGTCATGTACTTTCAATTTTTGCAGTTTGTTCAGGACTGTTGTTTCGGGCTCTAGTTTGTTTCTTCTCTTCTCCACACCCCAGGAAAATCATAAAATACTTATGATGTCTATCGGCCATACGATGAGCTCCTGCCCTCACACATCAGGGGGCAATCTATTAACACCCAAAAAGTGCTCACTACCTCATCTACCCCATTACATGACTCATTTGTCCAAATTTCCTACCATATTTGCCTCCAATACCTTAAAATCCCATTAAAAAGCCTCCAAAAGGCCACAAAACCATTAAAAAAGCCTCCAAAAGGCCACAAAACCATTAAAAAAGCCTCCAAAAGCCCAAAAGAACCCTTTTCCCCCAAAAATAATCCAAAATTCCTCCAAAATAGCAAAAACCCTCTAAAAAGGGAATAAAAAATACAAAAAAGAGGAAAAAAGAGGGAAAAAGGAGGAAAAAAACACTATACAGTTGACCTAAACCATATGGTTCTCAAAACCATGGGCCAGCACTCCACCACTAAAAACCCCTAAACCATATGGTTCCCAAAACCATGGGCCAACACTCCACTAAAAACCTATAAATAGGTGATGGAGGCCCCTCATTTCATATCCACAGTCAAATACACCCTTACTCTGCCAAAATCACTCTTGAAACCCTAGCTCACCCTTGAGCTACTTTCACCCTTAAGTGCCTCTTTTGGCCCATTTCCACCCTTTAGAGAAAGAGAAGGAGCAAAGATGGAAGCTTGGAAGCAACCCTCCTAGACTGCTGCAAGAGCTCCACCAACCTCTACACCTGAGGTAATTTTTAATATAAAAAAGAAAGATATTCACCATATTTCCATGTCTTTTTATTTTTGTTAATGCCCATGCTAGGTTAAATGTTATGTTGTTTTAGTACTTTAATTTACTGTTTATTGAACTGCTACTAAGGAGTCCCTTCTCCTTAGTAGGTGCTCATTTGCACAAGCTAGGGTGAAAACCCTAGCTACAGGTAGGTATCTTGGTCTAGATCAACTTGATCTCACGAGCAGGAATCTGACTTGAAGCTATTACTTGATCGTCCTTCGGTAATGCTCACTCATTCGCATGTATGAAATTGGTCACGATCTAAGATAGTAAGTAGTGTTGTTAGTGGTTATAGTCTTTGGATTCTTTCCCAACTCCTTGCCCCCCCCCCCCCAAGTATGCAAGCGCCATGAGATATGGTAGTCAAAGTGAAGTGGAAGAAAAGGACCAAAGACTTATATCTTGCCCCTATTTGAGATAAGTAGTTGTGAAATAAATGGGGAATAAGGAATGGGTGTTGGGAAAGAGCTGCTCGAACAGTTGTGACGAAACGAGGACGTTATGTTGGGTTTCTGTATCCATTCTTAATGGAATCGAATCTGATTGAATTTCATTCATGTAGGAAAACATACTTAAGCCTGGGTTGCCTCAAATGTGGAGGGGACTGGGACATGCTCGATACAATATTAGGGACGTAAGAGGGAGGACCTATCACTTGCCCAAATTAGGAAAGGCATTGCTTATTGGTTGGTGGCCCTTGGTGGGTAGGAGGGTAGCAGTCATTCCATATGATGCCTCACGCCTCCAATAACGAGGAGGTATTTCTCTTGAGAAATAAGGCTATAAATAGATCGATCAATACATCTTGAATTAACAAAGATGTAAATACATATCTATTTTTTTTATCTCGGCACATCCAAAAAAAATTCTCTATTCTACTTCACATTCATCTCGGCTATTAATGGTGGGTGGCCCATTCCTAGAAGAAGGATATCGTTGTTGATTCACTTTGTGTGGAGCAAAATCAAAATCCTGAGTGATTCCTTAAGCAAATTGTTTAACTCAATGACAAATTGGCCAAATCCCATTGGGTAATGTCATGTCCCAAAATTTTACATTGGGTCACAATGGCCTAAATCCCTCGGCCATACTCATGAGAGTTTGTCAAATTGATACTAAGGATCAAATAAATTCCAAGAATGAAGTCCAAGTTAGTAATAATGTGAAATTAGATCCAAATGGACAAGGTGGGTCACATTAAGAGAAATTCCCAATTAAAAGTTGTAATATACCCATCCAAATGAACTGCCATAGAGGAAAATTACTAGTTCCCTAGGTTGGGGGTGGAAGCTTTGGGATTTGAAATAAGGGGGATAATAAATGATGTTTGAACATTAGAATGGCATAAATATTTAATAAAGGAGCTAAATAAATAAATACAAGGGAAAATCAAAGTGGCAATTGATCATGGAGACACATGGAGGATGTGGGACCCACACAAGCTAGATTTTCTATGCCACATGGCATCCTCCTCTTGTCATTTCAAATCCATAAGAATCCCAAGGTTATTGGGATGAGTTGGAAGGTCAATATACTTGGAATGAATCAATTAAGGTCGAATTGGAGTTGAACAGTAACTCCCATGGAAGAGGAAGAGGCATTTTGGAGCTAGTGAGACACTTCGACTAGATTCCCTAGCTCTAAGACAACAATGATGAAGATTCTATGACACCTATAACAAAAATCAGACCTGAAGGCTAACATCTATCATATATGACATTTCAAGGCTAAAAATATCCTCCAAGAGGGTGCTCAAGTGAGTTAGGGCAGCCAAAGAGGCACCAATTCGAATTTGGAGAAGGAGAGGGCTAGAATTAGAAGGACAAGTGTCATACTTGGGAATCTCTTCCCAACTTGATTTGGAATGAAGCTCTTGGGAGGAATTCGACCCATGGAGGACCTTAGAATTTTATAAAATACAATAATAAAGAAGGATGGTATCTTTTGATCATTTTAGAATTTGCATTTTGCATTTGGGAGAGGAGAGCTAGTTGAGTGCTACTCTACTTGCCTTAGCACCAATTTCGAGGGTGAAAGATTCCCATCCTAGTTGGTAATTGGAAAGGCCATTCAGACATTTCATTTGTAGCTTTAATGGATTCTTTTGTTATAGGTTGAATATACAGGGCACCTCATGGTCACTGTTAAGTTTAAACCAAATAGACTAGCAAGATCACTGAAAGAAGCATAATCACAAGATAGACACAGTATTTACCCTGGGAAACCCTCATGGGGTAGAAAACCCAGCCTAGCTTTCCTCAATAAGATCATCAACCAAAATACAAGATGTGCTCCCTCCTTCTTCTCCTCCTTAGCAGATCTCCCAGACAAGTGCACTACTTTTCTCAAGTGAGCGAGTGTTTCTAATGAGGAGTTCACCTCCTCTATTTATACTAACTCCCGACCACCAAAAATACCTAATGGGGCCGACCTCTCCTGGAGAAGTCTAATAACCCCTAAAACATAACCTCAGGGTTGACCCCCACATGGTGGGTCTAATAACCCTAGTTACCACAGCTCCTCGGAGGAATAAACATCTCCGGATACATAATAGAATCACCTCGGAGGGGTGGAACATCTCCGGAATAAATAATGTACAAATATAATATTCTTAGAAGTTGCAATATTCAACACTCCCCCTTAACAAGAAGGATATTATAACAACATCTGCAGGAGCAAGGAGTCATTGACTACATCATACATGATACATCTATAAATCATCGGAAGCTTTCTTCAATTCATCATCATCAGTAACTCAACTAGTTACTGGAACATCAACATCATCAGAGTTGATATCACTCGATCATCAACATCGTCAACGATCATCAGCATCGTCATCATACGATCATCAGCATCGTCATCAGCATGATCATCGGCATCGTCATCGCACGACCGTCATCAACATCGTCATCATACGATCATCAGCATCGTCATCAACACGATCATCGGCATCGTTGTCGCACGACCGTCATCAACATCGTCATCATACGATCATCAGCATCGTCATCACACGATCATATTATAGGATGATCAATCCTACTCTCTTTAGGACATAAGTCCATGGATGATGCAATCCAGATCAAGTTCCAGGATGATCAATCCTTATCATTTTAAGACAAGTCCATGTCGGTGGATGATGCAATCCCGACCATAGTGCCAGTCCTTTTTCATACTGGATGTGGACCTAGATTAGATCTAGGATTTACCGTCACAGAGCCAGTCCTCTTTCATACTGGATGTGTCACATATACAGAGCTAGCCCTGTTTCATGCTGGATGTATCACATCTACAGAGCCAACCCTGTTTCATGCTGATGTATCACCATCTACAGAGCCATCCCTGTTTCATGCTGGATGTATCACATCTACAGAGCCAGCCCTGTTTCATGCTGGATGTATCACATCTACAAAGCAGCCCTGTTTCATGCTGGATGTATCACATCTATAGAGCTAGCCCTGTTTCATGCTAGATGTAACCTAGAACAATTCTAGGATTTGTCACATACATTTTGAACCGAGGTCCAGGGACGATCCAATCCTATCATGTACCTTTTGAACCGAAGTCCAGGGATGATCTAGTCCTATCATGTACCTTTTGAACCAAAATCCGAGGGACGATCTAGTCCTATCATGTACCTTTTGAACCGAAGTCCGGGGGACGATCCAGTCCTATCATGTACCTTTTGAACCGAAGTCCAGGGACGATCTAAGTCTATCATGTACCTTTTGAACCGAAGTCCAGGGACGATCCAGTCCTATCATGTACCTTTTGAACCGAAGTCCTAAGGACGATCCAGTCCTATCATGTCATGCATTTATCGAAGACCTCATGTCTACGGCTCAATTCAAAGGACCATAGTCCGAGGACGATCCAATCCCCTTACCTATTCATTCAGGATTTTGTTCTCGAAGACATCTTGTCTACGGATCACTTTAGGACTAAATTCCATGGATGATACAATCCTCTCATCACTATGGGTACAAGTTTCTTCATCCATACAAGTACAAACATGTATCAATACATCAAGGCATCATGTAACCTCATCATCAAGACATGTAAATCAAAACATGTATTCTCATCAATAGCATCGATACATATATCATCAAAACATGTATTTTCACTAATACATCTATCATCAAAAGCATGTATCACCAATACATCTATCATCAAAAGCATGTATTCTCACTAATACATCTATCATCAAAATCACGTATTCTCACTAATACATCTATCATCAAAAGTAAAAATATAAGAGTCCTAAATCTAAATAATTCTAAGTAACTAAGTGCAGTAAATAGGTAACCTAATCATTGATGAGGCAGACTTGTTATCAGATACTATACTACTCCCCCTTTCGAGGAGGGTCCTTTTGAACTACACCAAGCTTGTCTCGGAAGTATTCAAACTTTACTCGAGATAGAGGTTTAGTCAAGATATCAGCAATCTGATCCTCAGTGCTTATATACTCGAGCTTGATAGCTCCCCTCTGCACCATATCTCGTATATAGAAGTATCGGATCTCAATGTGTTTTGACTTATCGTGGAAAACAGGATTTTCAGTCATCTTAATGCAGCTTTGATTATCACACATAATCACTAGTGGAATCCATTTCTAAGTCAAACACTCCAGATAATAGTTTCCGAAGCCATACTGCTTCACAGCTGGCAGAACAGGCAGCTATATATTCTGCTTCAGCAGTACTGAGGGCCACACTAGATTTTTTTCTTGCTAAACCATGAGATCATGGTAGATCCAAGACCATAGCATCCACCTGAAGTACTTTTTCTGTCTGAGACACTACCTGCCCAGTCAGAGTCTGAGTAACCATGTAACCTAAGTTCATGACCTCCTAGATAATATAGACCAAAATCTAATGTACCTTTTAGGTACCTCATTACATGCTTTGCAGCTATTAAGTGAACCTTTCTAGGTTCTACTAGATATTGACTTAGGGTATTTACAACAAAGCATATATCAGGCCTAGTATTTGTTAAATACATCAATGACCCGATAATTTGACTATATAGGGTTATGTCCACTAATTTTGATGAATCATTAACTAGTAACTTCAAATTGGAGTCCATGGGAGCGGCCATCGATTTACACTCCAACATATCAAATCTTTTGAGAATCTCCACAGTATACTTACCTTGATTTAGAAAGATTCCTTTTGGTTCTTTCCATACTTCTAAGCCTAAGAAGTAGTGCATTAATCCGAGATATTTCATCTTGAATTTTGAAGAAAGCTTCTTCTTGCTTTCAATAATTTGTTTCTCATTTCCAGTTAGAAATAGATCATCTACATATAACAACAATATAACTGGTTTATCATCCATCACTTTAAGGTAAAGATTGGGGCCAGCTTTACTTTTGGTAAAGCCCATGCTTGTTAAGAAATTGTCAATCCTCCCGTACCAAGCCCTGGGAGCTTGCTTCAATCCATATAATGCCTTTTTCAGTTTGCATACATGGGTCCTTCCATCCTTGACCTCAAACCCTTGTGGTTGTTCTATGTATACTTCTTCTTCAATTACACCATTCAGAAAAGCTGTCTTAACATCCATTTGGTGTAATTTCCACTTCATCATGGATGCAAGTGCCATGATAGTTCTAATTGAAGTATACCTAGCAACTGGTGCAAATGTTTCTTCATAATCAATTCCCTCCTTCTGAGAGAATCCTCTGGCTACAAATCTTGCTTTGTATTTTTCAATGCTGCCATCTGCAGCATGTTTTATATTGAAAATCCATTTGGAAGAAACCACACTTTTATCTTTTGGTTTGGGGACTATATCCCAAACATCATTTTTCATTATTGACTGATATTCTTCTGTCATTGCTTCTACCCATTCTTTCTTCTAAGCTGCCTCTTCATAGCTGGTAGGTATTTGATCCACAAGATCACACATCAAGGCCATATAGTTGGACACTAGCTTTGGTTTCTTTCTTTCTCTAGTGGAGCCTTCAGGAGCTCCATATCTTTCAGCCCCTTGAATAATATCTCTGGCCCATGTTGGCCTTCTTTTCGTAGATAAGTCTGTAATAGAAGGCTCTTGTGGTTCCAACATGTCATGATCCTCTGGTGAATCATCTTCAGGAATGGGCACAGCCTCTGTGATTCTAGGAGATGTATCTTCTTCATAGATTTCTTCAAGTTGGCACTTCCTGGATTTCTTGAGAGCTGCTTCTTCATCAAAAGTTACATCTCTACTTATTTCTATGTGATGAAAACCTGGAATGTAAATTCTGAAGGCTTTGGATGATTCACAATAACCAACAAATATTCCCTTCTTACCAGAAGGGTCCAACTTGGTTCTCTTTTCTTTTGGAATGTGGATGTACACAGGACACCCAAATATTTTAAGATGACTTACCTCAGGCTTCTTTCCTGTAAACACTTCTTCTGGAGTTTTGAAATCAAGAGCACTATGAGATAATCTATTTTGCACATATACTGCTGTCTTGGCTGCTTCATCCCATAGATACATGGGAAGATCTTGGTCATGTATCATAGTCTTCACAGCTTCCATGATTGTTCTATTTTTCCTTTCAGCCACCCCATTTTGTTGGGGATTATAAGGAGTAGTTAGTTCCCTTTTAATTCCAGCTTCTTTACAAAAGTCTTCAAAATCCTTTGAGGTAAATTCTCCGCCATTATCTGTTCTGAAATTTTGATTCTCTTTTCTGAGAGATTTTCTATTAGAGCCTTGAACTCTTTGAATTTTCCAAAGACTTCATTCTTACCTTTTAGGAAGTATATCCAAGTTTTCCTTGAATAGTCATCAATGAATGAAAGATAGTATTCAAACCCACTTAGAGAAGTAGTGGGCATTGGTCCACATACATCTGAGTGTATTAGCTCCAGAATGTTCTTAGTCTTGTTTCACTCTTTGGAAAGGGGTTCTTGAAATTTTTCCCTTTCTTACATCCTTTACATGAGCCATCATGATCAGCTTTCAAATTTGGTAATCCTATGACTACCTTGCTTACATAGGGTAAAGCTTTATAGTTGATGTGAGCTAATCTTCTATTCCATAGCTCACTGGGGCTAGAGATCTCATGAGCAAGGGCAGCTTCTGGATGACCCTTGAGCTTATAGAGACCTCCTTCTTCTTCACCATTGACAACTGCATCTTTAATTGTCTTTCCTTTGGACCACATGAGTACTTGTTCATCTATGAAAGCCACTCTAAAACCTTTCTTATCTAGTGCTGAGATAGAGAGTAGGTTATTCTTTAAACCTGGTACATATAAGATATCTTTCATCTTCAAAGGTGTTCCAGAATCTAGCTTGTAGCTAGCTTCACCAATTCCTTTGATGGGATATTGGTAGTCATCTCCTAGAGATACCTTTTGTGTAGAAGACTTTTCTGCAAGATTTGAGAAAGTCTTTCTTTGACCTGTCATGTGCTTAGAAGCACCACTATCAATGAGCCATGTATCTTCTCCAGGAGATACAGATCCAGAGAGTGCAGAGAATAGGACATATTCTTCTGGATCTTCTTTCTTCACCTTATATCTTTTCCTTTTAGGTCTTACCTCTACCTCTTCTTCTTCTTCTTCATCTTCTTCCTCTTCTTCACTATCATTTTCTGCCATATGTGCATGGTGTCTTTTGTGGACAAACTTCTTCTTTTGTGAAGGACAAAATCTGGAGATGTGTCCTATTTTATCACAGTTGTAGCATTTGACTGTGGAAAGATCTCTTATTGGAATTGGTCCTTTTCTCTTTTTAGGTCTAGAGAAGTGTTGAGATCCTTTGTGGTCAACTTTCTTGAGATGACCCATTCTTCTTCTTTTGGTATGGGTGGCCAAAGCTTGGTCATCCTCTTTGAGAAGAGCTTCTCTGTTGGCTACCCTAGCTTCTTCTTGAACACAATCCTCCCATACTATATCAAACTTCATGCTCTCTTTCTTGGCACACATGGTTTGTATGAATGATTCCCAAGGTCTAGTGAGACCATTGAGAGCAGTCATCACAAGTTCATCCTCATCAAGAGTATCACCAATTGCATCTAGTTGTTCCTTGATTTGTGAAACCCTTGAGAAGTAATCTTGAATGGATTCTCCTTTGTGCATCTTGGTACTCTTCAATTGAGTCCTTAGGTTCATCTTCCTATTGATGTTCTTTCCTTCATACATTCTTCCTAGGGCATCATACATTTCCTTTGGAGTCTTCTTAGAGGCCACTTGGGGAATCAAGTGGTCTTTAATAGAATCAGCTATGATTCTCTTTGCCCTAATCAAAAACTTCCTATGCTTTTCTTTGGCTTCATCTCCTTCTGGTTCTGCAACTTCATCTTTAATATAATGAGCAAGATCATTCTCTTCAAGAATGAGACCAATTCTGTATTTCCATGCCCGAAAATTCTCTATACCTTCTAGCTTGTCCTCAAGCTTAGTGTTTGGAGCCATCTTCTCTTGGGGGAGTCCAAGAGACAGAGAGTACTTATTTGAAAAGTTACCTTTTACTTTTCCGGATCCTGAAAAGAAATTTATCGCACTTTTGGTAGAATTAGGGTTTGACTTTCCCGGAGTTCTACCCAACCAAAAAGTTCGATCTAGGGCTCAAAAGATTTGTCTTGAGAAGGACTATCCAGCCATGTAATCAAATTTCAACAATACCAACTTTTTGCTGAGACCAATTTCTGGTTTATCACACTTTTGGTAGAATTAGGGTTTGACTTTCCCGGAGTTCTATCCAAACAAAAAGTTCGATCTATGGCTCAAAAGATTCGTCTTGAGAAGGGCTAGCCATCCATGTAATCCGATTTCAACAATACCAACTTTTTGCTAAGACCAATTTCTGGTTTATCACACTTTTGGTAGAATTAGGGTTTGACTTTCCCGGAGTTCTATCCAACCAAAAAGTTTGATCTAGGGCTCAAAAGATTGGCCTTGAGAAGGGTTATCAAGCCATGTAATCAGATTTCAACAATACCAACTTTTTGCTGAAACCCTAAACTTCACTGGAGAGAGAGAGAGAGATTCTTACCTTGTGAAAGATGTCCTATTCAGTCTAGCTCTGATACCATGTTAAGTTTAAACCAAATAGACTAGCAAGATCACTGAAAGAAGCATAATCACAAGATAGACACAGTATTTACCCTGGGAAACCCTCATGGGGTAGAAAACCCAGCCTAGCTTTCCTTAATAAATGATCAACCAAAATACAAGATGTGCTCCCTCCTTCTTCTCCTCCTTAGCAGATCTCCCAGACAAGTGCGCTACTTTTCTCAAGTGAGCGAGTGTTTCTAATGAGGAGTTCACCTCCTCTATTTATACTAACTCCCTACCACCAAAAATACCTAATGGGGCCGACCTCTCCTGGAGAAGTCTAATAACCCCTAAAAAATAACCTCAGGGCCAACCCCCACATGGTGGGTCTAATAACCCTAGTTACCACAACTCCTCGGAGGAATAAACATCTCCGGATACATAATAGAATCACCTCGGAGGGATGGAACATCTCCGGAATAAATAATGTACAAATATAATATTCTTAGAAGTTACAATATTCAACAGTCACGTCTATTTCAGCTTGCTTCTACAACCATTCTTCTATTTCTTGGCATATTCTTGCTCCTTGAGGAGAGGCGAACTTGTTGAGGTACTCTTTGGGATAGATTTTGAGGCCCCATATATTTTTAATTTGATATATATACTCTTTTTTTACTTCTCATGAGAATCTCAAGTCGAAATACTAAGTGGATTTATGTGAAAATACCAAACAATGCATAAATGATGTCATTTCCCCTAGATCTTGTTGTTGGAGTTTGAAGAGACACTATTTCGAGTTATATCAGTTATTATCTATGATTTTGTTGATTTATGGAGTGTTATTAAAGTTA
This sequence comes from Larix kaempferi, assembly GCA_027924585.1. Taxonomy (NCBI): domain Eukaryota; kingdom Viridiplantae; phylum Streptophyta; class Pinopsida; order Pinales; family Pinaceae; genus Larix; species Larix kaempferi. The sequence goes on from BSBM01000077.1 coordinate 6,873,833, forward strand.
TGAAGAAGCTTCATTAACATATCATAATCCCTTGGCACCTAAAATTCGAATTTCATAAGTCATGGTGAAAATAACTAGCTTTTCCCCCTATGTGAAACCTTGCATATAAACATATGATTTTAAGGAGTTGCAGAAGGACATAAGAACTAATTAAGGATACATTGGGGATATCATTAAATCCAATTATTAGTACCATACCACCATTCATAAATTTGGAATGGTTTAACATCATTTGGGAATCCATCTTTGTCCACTACCCTTGGGGGATTTGAAGCTTGAAATTACTAGTAATCTTCCCTACTTTGTCCAGATTGTAAATGAATGTTGAAGAAGTGTTTTAAGGGTTATTAAGAATCCATAATCCTCTCTTATATGTATTAATACCTCTCAAATACCTTCAAACCCATTATACAAGCATTTGGAGTCATTTGGAGACCAACAGACCAATACTAGTCAAAGAGAAATTGCTAGTCAAACTCCCTACTTTGGCCAGAACTTAAAGGAGAGTTGCAGAAGCCTCTTGAAGAATCCAAATAATCCATGAACCTCATAATTATTTTATAATATCATCCATACACCTTATGTAACAATTTGGGAGAATTTGAAGTCATTTGGAGACCAAGAGACCAATACTAGTCAAAGGTCGAACTAGTGGAAAAAGTTGAAAATTTCACCATTTTAATAAATTTCTAAAAAGGGACATTACAGTGGTATCAGAGCATGATATTGGAACCTCATGTGGTCAGATATTCATGAGGACAATAAGTCGAGGACCACCATTATCTATTAAAACCAAAAGTGCTTTTGTTGAAAAGGAAAAAGTAGGAAAAGAAGAGCAAATGTTTTGAGGAAACTATGACTAGGGATAAAAAGGGAACCTCAAAGGATGTTGAGGAGATTAGAAAACTCATTAAACCACTTTTTTATGCCCCTAAAATCACAGCACCAATCAGTAAGGGATTCTCCCCGGTAAGCAAGCCCAATTAGATCGCTCATCGTTTGGTGTGGGGAATCTGTCCGGTTAACGGCCCGGCTACTGTGTAAGGTTTAAAGATTTGTTTTCTTTCACCAATTGTGGCCCGATCCACCATTTATGTATTTTATTTTAAATATGATATGCAAGTGCTCTAACTAAATGCATGCAATTAAACAAATCGGATCTAAAACTATTTAAGCAAATTAATCTATCCTTGCAAGGAGCAAAACTGAGGTATGAGTAATACGCTGGAAATACACCCAAAGATCTCATAGATAGTTCAAATTAATAGATGCATTTACAACAGAAAGTAAAAGATATCAAAGATAGATTTGACAGAATTAAAACATTCCATTACTCATTTAACAAAAAATATTTGCACAGGAAATGAAAACATTCATAATAGAGAATTAATTCAGAATAGTTAAGAACGATGTCACGGTAGATGCATGAACAGTGCCGAAATAATTCAGCATGCATTCAACACATTCCCAAGCAAAATGCAGTGCTAGATTTTCCCAGGCAAAATAGGTCCTTCTTTATTGATGCAGCAAAGTAATTCACATACAAAATAAGTCAGTCCTTTCACCTGCCAAAAGTCCTTCTCTTCTATTCGATTCCTATATTTATAGGTTTTACAAAATTTGTCTCCTCTCATACCCTAACCCTAGGGAATCACAAAAGTTTGTCTTCTAGTGCCTAAAGAGACCAAAGTAATTTCCAGTTGTTTTAAAAGAATTTATATAATAAAAGACAGTTGGGACTGTCTTTTCCAAAATTTATAATAATAATGAAATAAATTTAATTTCCAGATGGTCCTGCTGCTTTAACTGGTATTTCTATTTCCACTGACCCGTCCACTTCATTAGGTTTGTCTGCTTCCACAATCTTGTCCACTTCAGTAGGTTGGTCCACTTCAGCAATGTAGCTAGTCCACTGGCTGATTTCTCGCAAAATAGTATTTCCCCATGCATAGATCATCATTTTCAGTGCATTTCATGCTTACGCAAATCTGATTTAATGTTTGATTCTCCTGCTACTATCGCCTGAGCGATGTCCTCTAGAAAATAGGCATGGATAGAAGTTTTCCCAACAAACAGGTGGAGGTCTTATGGGGTTAGGACATCTATCTTCCTTAGGTACTCTGGTTCTAAATTCAAGTCACCCTCTACCAAACACGGATCTCTGTCAGGAAAATCATTTATGGTTTGAGGAAAAACCATGTGACATTTCTCATGGGTCTCTCTGAACTTTAAGTAGAATTCAGTACAGTTCCTGATGGTTTTATGGACTGCAATACTTATATTTGCACCACAATCTCTACAAAACTCAAGGAATCCTAAATCCAAATCTAATTCCTCTGTGGACTTGACACGTAGGTTTGTTGGGAATCTTGATTTTCCTTTCCTCCATTCAAATTGTCCATTGATTTCGTCTAAGTGACGCATATACCTGCTCTTAAGTCTCAGTGCCTCAACTTCAATGGCTTGCATCCTTGCTATCATTACTTTTACTTTGCAAACCTCCTTCATGATTAGTACTAGTGACTGATGAACCTTCTCCTGCATATCACATGCTTGATCATGGAAAGATGTTAGATCTTGCTTCTTCTCATTTGCATCTTTTAGCCGTTCTTTTTCCTGTGTCAGCCTTTCAAATTGAGGCTTATAAAACTCCATTTGTTGTACACTATTGGCCTCATGCTTCTCCAATTCTCCTATGGGAGCTTCTAGGTCTTTCTTGTCGCTTTCTGAGATCACCAACTGCACATCTAGTGCATTCTTTTCATCTTCAAGCTGTAGGACTTGAAAAGCTATTTCTTTATTTTCTTCTTGAAGCTCGTTATACTTCATCCTCAACTCATTGCCTTCATGCACCTCTTTCATTAGATTAGCTTTTACTTTGAAGCATTTGTCCTTGTATTTCTTTGCTTCTTCTACCAACAGATCTACATTATGGGAACTTGCCTGATCCAAAGCCACACTGCATGCTGTCGTGAATTGAGGGTCTCTATTGGTCCCTTAAAAAATTGGAACTTGTGTTATTCTGATCTCGACTCGGTCATCTTCATCTTTCATCCTCTTTTTGGATGTACTCACGATAGTTTTCCTCTTTTTATCGTAGAAGGAGGAATCCAGATTTGACACTTAGCGCTGCTTCGAGGAGGTGTATGTGGTGAGGGCGAGCCCTTGAGTTAATTCATCCCCTTCAGTGGTTATATCTGGTGGGTTTACCTGTGACACATCTATGTCCATGGCTTGTGGGCTAGAATTACCTTGCTCCACAACTCTCTTGGACTTTTCTGATTCCTCTTCTACTTGCCTCTACAATTATGTTGCCTCCTTCTCCGCTCTCTCTCTTATCTCCTGTAACTTTTTGGCCTCTTACCTTTTTATTCTTTCAACCTCTTCCTGCTGCAGTCGTTCAAATCCTTCCATTTGAATCCTCTCATCTTCCTCCTTCTGAATCCTTTCAACTTGTTCTTGCTGACTTCTAGCAGCTTCTACATCTTGCTGCTGCTTTTCTTCTTGCTCCTTTTGGAGTCTTTTTGTTTCTTCTCTCTGCTTCTCTGCTAGCTCCCTCTGAATCCTTTTATTTTCTTCTTCTTGGAGCCTATCAGCCTCCTCCTTTTCCTTCTTCTCAGACTCCTCTAATTGCAATGTCACTACCTCTTAGCATTGCTTCTCTTCCTATTCCTTTTAAATCAACCCAACAGGTTTGGAATTGGAACTTGTTCTGCTTTTAGGGTGGTAGTGCTTTCCCAACTGAGTCATGTTTTTGGAACTTCGAAGAAACTCTTCATCCTTGTCCCAAATATGTGTGTAATAAAAAGTGACTCTGTGAGAGGAGTATTGTTGAGCGAGCTTTCCGTGGGGATCGTGCCTCCTGAAAAACTTTGTGCCAAAATGAAATACTCCTAATTCTTGAGAAAAAATTTCACCCTCCTTTGCTTTGTGGAGACTGTGTGCACCGATGGTAAATGGCATTGGTGGGTAGAGAGATTTATTTTTATCACTGAGGACCCTATTGACTCCATTGATGAAGAGTTTCCTTACAGCTTCTTTGTGCATGAGAAATTTTGTGGCATATCAAGGAAACAAAGAGGGTGGTTTAGTTCCTCCACTCATTCTAATATAGGTACCCTTGGAGGAGAAGTAATAATCCCCAAACTCTTCTATGATTGGCATAGCATTCTCTGACAAACCGTTTGGCTCCTCTTTAAAGATAAGATGATACAGGGGCATGATGAACTTTTCGCAAATCTAATTGTAATGACTTGCATATTTGTGTTCCCATATGAGTTGATAATTTACAAAGAGAGGGGACTCTTTTCTATTCCATACATAGCCTAGATCAGGGAAAGATTGCTTGCTCAATAAGCAATATCAGATATGAAGACATGAAGAAATCAACTTTCTTTTGGGATAATCCCCCCTAGGCAGTAGGGCGATGAGCCTGTATGGAGTCCTTAGATGCATACTCTCATACTCTCCACTTTCTCTTTGCCTTATTTGCCTTTCAACAATTAGCATCTTCTTGGCAGATTCTAAAGGGTCCATTGATTGCTTTGATAACCAATCGTCATTCAAAAAGGTTCTCGCTTGGGGTAACTTGTTGTAACATCCCGAAAAATTCACAAAAATTTAATTTTTTTTTAAAGTAGCAATAAATACTGAAATTGCTAATGCGGAAAATAAAATAATTACTATTCTTCAACTAATAATGTATTATGATAACAACAAATCATACTTCAAAGCGCAAAGTACTTCATTAGTTCTGCTTGTTTTTATTTGTAATCTACATGTTGTTGTTAAGTTTATCATGTGATATAATTTCTTCATAAAGTACTGACAATTGTTCTTGGATGATGACGAAGGGGTCCTATGAGGTACCATGAGGTTTACTTAGCTACATTTAGCTAAAGCATTTGAACATGTTTCACTATGCAGAAACGTAGGTAAGAATAATACGACAATTCAAGTGTTTAAGGGTAAATATGTTTTTCAATTCATCGTCAAAGTATTGTGAAAAACTCTAAGTACTTCCTTACATGAAAGTTAATGAAGGTATGGATCTTTGTCCAATTTCTCATTTACGTGCTAGTTACAAGCTTAACAGTGCTATTAGAATTCTGTTGTCTTTTGCCATAATGTAAGGAGCGGTGATGTCCTGTGTATTAAACTTACACTATGAGTGCTAGATTTAAATATACACATGGATTTACTTGAAGTAATCAAAATAACTATAGTAACTCCTATAATTCTCCATTTATAAAATGCATAAAGAATTATGCTCATCTAGCATCATCTTTTATGATATTATCATCATAGTTCTAATGTGAATTTACTACACTTATAGAATTGTGTTCTTCTAATATAATATTTGTGCATTGTAATCTAATGGGAAACTTGTGAAAAGATGAACAATTATTACCATGTACAAAATTAATGCATCCTAAACTATACACTAAATACCAAACCCTTATATGAAATGCGACCTTAATAAAATGAAAATGCTATAACATATATGTAGACCTAGTATTCGAAAGACTAACACTATGGAAATGAAATGAACTATAAGTTATAACCCTACGTCTTGTACTGATATGTGATAGTGACCAAGCGTTGAATGCTTATTGTATTGGCAGGTTTTCGTATCAGGTCTGGCATTAAAGTCACCTGCCTTCAGTGTTGAGTGGATTTCCTAGCTGGTGCCATCATGGTTGTCCACGAGGTTATGGATCATGTGATAGTAAAATTAAAATGCTTTCAAAAGTCAAGCTGTACATTGTTTTGACCCTTGGTTTAGTGAGCTGGCGTCGTGGTGGAGGGGGCAATTAATATAGCATTAAGTGTAGTTGTTGCCCAAATTTCAACGTGCCCTGTTGGCTTCACCTTTGTCATTGATCTCATGAGATCTTGGGTTTTGGAAAGAAACCCTAGTCTTTCGTTGCAAGTATCATTGAAGTGTTTCTTGGCCTTCATTTCGTGTGTTAGTGGCAAGGTAGAGGGGCCGACAGCCTGCTGCAATGTAGGGTTTGGAAGGTGGTTGTTTGGAGGACTCCTTCCTAGGTTTCGATCCTTGGACCTGTAAAGGAAAATTTATATGTTTCCAGGCTCTGTATTCCTTGTGGAGAGGAGCCACAATACAGTATTTGAAGTAGTTTGTAAGGTCTCTCTGTCAGTTTCTTTAAGTGCAAGGTCGAACTGGAGTTCGATTCTCCTAGCTATAAGTGGTTGTTCTATGAGTTCGAAACTCTTATTCCTTACAATTGTTATAAGACTTCGTCGTCTTGTTTGCGTGAGGTGTCTCAATCCAGGAGCTTCGACGCTAAGGTGAAGTTTTTCGAAGAACAGTAGTAATAATGTTGTAATGTTTAAGTCATTCCCTGTGTTTTCTTTATTTTAACCATTTCAAAGCTGTAACTGGCAGGTGGTACTTTGTTGAAGGATTTCTATGTGCGAAACGCAGTATGAGGATGTTGCATCAACCTCCCGGTAAGCCTCAGTGGTTCTTAAACTCCCGTAGGTACCTTTGGCATGATTTGGCCGGTGTTTCCAGTTTGACGAGAGTTGGAAAAAACTATCCCTGTCAGGGGTAATGGCCGAGTTTAAGATTTATTTTGAACAATAATGTAAGAGGATAAATCCTCAATTTATGTTGCTATTCAGCCCAGTAGTGTTTTGCTGTGGCGTTTAAAAATGATTGTGAACTTTTTTTACGATGTGGTTGCTAAAGGAATGAACCCTATGTGGTTTCAGAACCTTGAAAGGTTTTCAATGTAAACTATATAAATAATTTGACTATACTTCTAAATATGAAATCCGAGAGTCGAGGGTTCACTTGGTTCTGCAAAACATGGGAAAATCTTGTACCAAAATGTTTATAATTTTATTTGAATATTGAAATGGAATTTTGTTTGTATAAGTTGATAATTTGGTTTAGAAAAATGAATGTTGAATCCGGCCGAGAGCTGTAGGTTACATAATTCTCGACAGATGATTATCACTATCCGAGAGCTCGTATTGTTTTAAGTGTGAACTTGGAAGATGATAATGTGAAAACTTGAACTGTTATTTGTTTATAATGGCTATATGCCACAGGGTTCGACCTTGTTCCAAGCAGTCAAAACCCTACCCTGTAGGTTTTGATTGGTAGTTTTTGGCCTTTTATTTTGTTAACAAAAGTCTATGTTAAAATTTGGTTAGTGGTCGAGAGCCAACTCCATGTTTTTGTTTCGTCAATTTGGAACTAAGATCTAGTGTTTATGTATTTCTATATTTTGTTTTTCATTTAAATTTTGTGTATGTATTCAATGATTTTTTAGCATGAAATTGTAATCTATTTGGAAACTGATGGTATTTGTATTACCATTATGAATATGAGGTTTTTACCATCGAACCAGTTATGAACCTGTAACGATTTTTTTTTCCCTATTAAGGGTTTTGATTCTATGTTTAAAGTTTTGCAAAAGAAAGTTAAAAATAACAATCATACAGAGTTAGGATTCTATCTATAACGAATGTGTTTAAATTTAATGATTGTAGTTGATACTAAATCAGAATATGAGAAATGTGTACTGCAATAAAATAGTGATATTTAGTGATGAGGATAATAAGTGTCTATTTATCATTTGTAAGTAACAACTCTGTATAGAAGAATATTTGCAGCTGTTAAATTTCTAGAATATATAATGCATGAAACAATTGGATTTATAACACCCTACTGTTGAAATAAAATGCATAGTATTAGCTTTCAACAATGGATAGTGATAATTAAAACCTAGTTTTGTACAGAGATGAAATGTCCTTTTTTTGTAACTGAGTACCATAAATGCTAACTATTTGTTTTATGATGTGTTGTTCTATATTCTGAGTTTAAACATACATAATTGATACTTCAGAATTTAAAATAAATACTACAGAGTTCATCTGCTCGTTCAATTGGAATTCTGCCCATCATTCATCTATATTAATTCTACTTGTCTATACTAGAGTACTATACAGAAAACAGTATGGGAAAAATACAAAAAGGATTTTAATCATTCAACTCATTTACTTAATCATCATTATACAAAATCACCTCTAGGTTAGAAATTGAAATAGTTCCTTCTGTATAACTGTAAATACTAAATCTATAATGCAGAAAATCATTTAACTGTAAACAATAAGACAGATCAGTAGAACCTAATTGACTGTAGAAGAAACAAACAACCCAAGGAGCCTATTCCACCCAACCTATTCCCAAAGACAACCAAATTACTTGCCTTAGGACCCCCGAGCCTGTTCACTGAACCACTAGGAAGAAGAATCTGTAGAAGCTTTACGTCAATCCACTTGCAGCAGAAAAGTAGTTCATCCAGTCATATAGACTTAGCAGTCAAAGAGACCTACACCAGCACCTCTAGTTCTCTTCTCAGAATATTTCAGCAGCCTCACAATGTACTTCCACTTAGCCTCCCTATTCGAATCTCTCAGTGATCACTTGATACACTTGAGAAATTATTTCTGCAGAAAATAATGTAGAGCTTCCTGCTCAATTCGAATTGCCTTATCTAGGCTGCCTAGGCCTTTTAGTGGTTAACCTGGTCAATAATGAGCCATCAACTCTCTTCCACCCACCTGGGGGATAATGCCACAAATTTAGGGGTAGTTGTCCCATAACCAATAGCTAGTGGTGGAGTGCAAATGCTGACATCTGTCCCATGCCTTCTAATAGCTTCCATTCCTCCTAGTGGGTTAGTGAACACTCATTTAACAGTTCCCTTGGGTGTTTGTCTCCTGCTTTAATATATTAAATAATAATAACCAGTCATTACAATCATCCTTGACCAATTTTGGTCATAATTACAAAACTTTGTAATTATAATTTAATATAATGTTTTTACAATAAAATAAATAGTCTCAAAATTTGGGTAGGAGACATACACCCCCTTAAGTCTAAACATCGTCCTCGATGTTGTTTATTCACTCTCTGAGTGTTCCTGAAACAGAGTTGGGTATGCTACCTGCATACTACTCTCCAACTCCCAGGTTGCCTCTTCTGGGCTAAGGTGCTTCCATTGCACCTTTACCTACCCAATAGTGTGATTTTGAAGTAGAGCTTCCCTCCTTTCGAGGATACAGTCCGGTTCCACCTGAAAATCGTCGTCTTGTTCCACCTGTACATCATTCCAATTTATAACATTAGCATCATGTACATATTTCTTTAAAACTGAGATATGAAAAACATTATGTATTTTTAGATTTGGTGGCAAAGCCAGTTGATATGCCATAGGTCCAACCCTTGAAATTTTTTTGAAAGGACCACAATACCTGGGTGCCAGCTTGGCACAGCTTCCCAGTTTTAATGAACTCTTCTTTGGTCTTACCTTAATGAAAACATGCTCACCAACGTGGAACTCTTTATGAGTCCTTTTAAGATTTGCTTGACTTTTTTTCTTATCTTGGGCATCTTTAAGATTTCTTTGTACCTGTTGCACGATTAGTTCTATTTCCTTCAATAATTCAGGTCCTAAAATAACTCTATTAACTAGATCATTCCAATAAACTGGTGTATTACATTTCCTACCATAAAGAATTTCAAAAGGGCTAAGCCTGGCTGATGCATGATAATGGTTGTTATATGCAAATTTTGCTAAATGCAAGTAGTCCTCCCACTTACCAAGTTGATCCTTAACATACATCCGTAGCATGTCTTCCAATATCTGATTCACTCTCTTTGTCTGTCCATCTGTTTGTGGATGAAATGCTATGCTGAAGTTGAAGGTTGTATTCAACCCTTTAAACAAAGATCTCTAGAATTTTTCGATAAACTTAGAATCATGGTCTGAAACTATCACCTTTGGTATTCCATGCAATCGAAAAATCTATTTCATGAAAATTTCTGCAATGTCTGGAGCCTTATGAGTAGTTTTTACTGGTATAGAATGTATTCCCTTGCTGAGTTTATCCACTACCACCATGATGAAATCATTTTGTTTCTAATTCTTGGGTAGTCTAGTAACAAAACATATGCTTATGATCTCCCATTTCCAGCTAGGTATAGGTAATGGCTGTAACAGTCCAGTCGGATGTTGATGTTCAACTTTTACTTTTTGACAGTCAAAGCATTTAGCTATATATTTTGCTACTTCATCCTTCATCCTGGGCCAATAATACTCTTTCTATAACATAGAGATGGTTTTCTGATAACCTGAATGACCAACATAATGACTTTTGTGCATCTCATCTAAAATCAGAATTTTTAACTTTGGTACATTTGGCACATATAATCTGTTCTTGTACAATAGCAATCCATTTTCTGTTAACTTGAAATCTGCCATAGAATTTTCAGAATTGTTTTCTGCTGTCTTTTCATGTAAATTTCTGTACTCTTCATCTGTTTTAATCCCTTCGAAAACTTGATTTTCCAAATTTGTTGTGTATGTACCGATGGCTGAAATAAAATTTAACTTTGCATTACGACTTAAGGCATCAGTAACTTTGTTCTCTTTACCCTTTATATGTTGAATTTCAAAATCATATTCAATTAGAAAGATTAGCCATCTAGCTTGTCTAGAATTCAAGTTTGTTTGATCTAGTAAATACTTCAGCCCCATGTTATCTGTCATCAAAGTAAATTTTCTGCCAATAATATGGTGACGGCACATTTTTAAGGCATGCATTACTGCTAATAATTCCAGATCATATGTAGGGTAATTTTTCTCATGTATTTTCAGCTTTCTAGACTCATATGCAACAGCATGTCCTTCTTATGTTAGGACTCCACCGAGTCCATCATTACATGCGTCGGTGCATACCATAAAATCTTTATTATGATCTGCAATTCCTAGAGTAGGTGTTGTAGTTAGTGATTCCTTCAACTTCTTAAAACTGTCTGCACATTTTTTATCCCATACAAACTTTTCCCCCTTCTTCTATAAGGAGGTTATGGGGCTTGCAATCTTTGAAAAACCTTCTATGAATTTTATATAATATCCTGTAATCCCCATAAATGATCGAACGTCCGTCACATCTTTAGGAACCGACCATTCAGTAATGGATTTTATCTTATCGAGATCAACTGAAATTCCTTCCTTAGAGATTATGTGACCTAAATACTGAATCTTATCCTTGTGAAAGTCACATTTACTAAACTTAGCATATAACTGATGATCTCTCGGAACTTGTAAAATAATACGCAGATGTTCATCATGTTCTTCCTTACTTTGAGAATATACTAGAATGTCATCTATGAACACAATGGAGAACTTATCCAAATATTTGTGTAGAATATTGTTCATTAAGCACATAAATACTGCTGAGACATTAGTCAATCCAAATGGCATGACTACGAACTCATAATGTCCATAACGAGTTCTAAAGGTTGTTTTAAAAATATCCTCATCCTTCACACAAACTTGATGATATACTAACCTTAAATCAATATTTGAAAATATCGTTGCTGCACGCAGCTGATCAAATAGATCGTCGATGCGGGGAAACGGATATCGATTCTTGATTGTCATCTTATTCAATTGGCGATAATCTATGCAAAGTCTTAAAGTGCCATCTATTATCACTCTAGGAGTCCTTCTAGGCTGTAGGTCAAAGGAGCCTGGTAACTTAACCATTCTCTCAATGATGGGTATGTAGGTGGATCAAGATGAATGACTAACTCGCTGGATTGTATACTCAAGACAGTCTAGATATATTCAAATAGTACAAGGCCTTCAAGAGCTATTATCAGATAGGTAATTGTATTAAAAGGATGAAGAAGCTAATCTCATTAACCAAAACACATACATTCAACAACATATATGATGGGACAATAAAACTCTCAATGAGTGCTTGTGATCCCTTGCTTACTAATCAAAAAGTAAGATGACAGTTACCATAGGACTATATAAACAAAGATAAAGAATCAACTTCAACTCATATGCACAGAACAAAAATGAAAGAAGGGTCTGACAATAACAATGAAAGAAGCTTGTAGCTGAATATATTAAAGAAAGTGTTTTTCTCACAAATGTAGTCAAGTGTAGTACTCCAAAATCCCACCTTTTGTTCTACAATAGTCACAGGCTTTATAGCCTTTACAAATCAGTTCCAGATCCTAAGAAACTGGATCTAATTTACTAGAAATAGACAATCAAAAATAGTTACAAGGAAATAGGAAAAGATCCTTTTTTGAAGGTCAATATCCTTATCTCAAATGATCTTCCTAGTCTTTGAAATCTTTGACAGCTGCAGCAGACCTTCAAACACTGGTTGATAAGGTTGAAAATGCCACCTTGGAAAAATAGGTCATTCTTTTACCACAAAAATTGGGCCAAACTGCTGAAAACTGGGGCTCAGATATGGATTTGATTCTCCCAATATATGACACATGTGTATAAACCAAAATATTTTTTTGTGGATTGGTTTTTTGTGAGAAAAACCCTCTCTTAGTTATTTAAAATTCGTTTTCATTTTCCCGAGATCTGTATTTCAAAAACATGTGTTAAACAGGGAAATTCTGAGATCTGCAAATTAGGGCTCAAAGATGGATTCAATTCTCCCAATATGTGACACCTGTAGGAAAAATGAGAGAGGTTTTTGTTCTCTGGCGTGTTAGGAATAAAAAACTCCTCCCATTTTGAAAAATGATTCTCCAGTCGCTCAGACTCATCATTCGAAAATGATGACTTAGCATAATAAAAATGCCACATTTATTTATCTTCTTGCCTCAACATCTATCTCAAAAAATGGAATAGAACACTAAAATAGATACCTTTAATTATATTCTTGACTTAGAAACCATATTCATGCTCTTTGGATCAGAAAAACTAAGATCTGTGCAAAAAGAGTGTCATTCTGCCCTTCTCTGCACTTTCGGTGGCTAAAGAGCCAAAATTCGAACCTGTAAACCACCAAAAGCTCTGCTTTCGGTGGCTAAAAATAGATGTGAAATTTTGTGTAAGCCACCGAAAGCTCTGTTTTCTATGTAGCTTTCAAATTTGCAAGAATGCATTTCCTTCCATCTTTTTTATCTTCAAGGCTACTCCTTTAGGGCCTCTACAACACCTTGGTGAAAGCCTTGGAGCTTCTCATGATACCTGTAACATCCAACATCTTTGAACATTTGACACACCTTAGGGTGTTATTCCAAATAGGCTATGTCATTGAGCTTTTTCTGAGTATTGCTCCTCCTCTCCCTATCTGTGATTGAACACTTCTGTACCTACAAAACAAAATTGGGCTTGGGGGACCAGATTAGCGCTGATGGAGGCGAGTTAGGGCTCAGCAAAAACAAGGGCGAGATATGAGGGAAACAAAGGCCTAATTTTTAGGAATGTATAAGGCAATTAGAGATTTCAATTTATGATTAGAATAGCATACTTCGAAAATGAAGAGATAGTAGGCCACGTGACTAGTTTTAGGTGAGTGAAATTATTGCAGAGGATGTGGGTGAAATCAGATCCGAAAATGGTGGCAGAGATATAGGTTTTGATAGATTTAGTCAAATCATAATTACTTCAAATCTTAATCACTAAGTCGCAATTTTATCATTCCCCATCAGTTTTGGAAGCTAACATGCCATCACTACACTTGTAATTCGGCGATTGAAGACCTTAATTTGACATGCTAATCGTTTAGCATGCTCTGTGATTTCGGTGGCTTAGAGTGCCCTGAAATTGTGGTCTTAGCTACCGAAAGCAAGTGCTTTAAGTGGCTTACAGAACTTTAAAACATACTCCTTAGCTATCGAAACCTGTCTTTTGATATTTTTTACAAATGAAGTGCTGACTCAAGAGTTCTTATAAAATATAAGTCCAAAGTTCTACTAAAAGATGTGATGAACCTGCAATAATTAATTAATGCAAATACACGAGATATCAGAAATAGTAGAACTCAAAATCACTTTTATATTGATCACGGGCCACTTCGAGGGGGCAACCTCCTTTGAGCAAGCTCAATACAATTAACTTCATGGTGCCTTCATAGGCCTCAACACACACTTATATACTAAGTCTAGGTGCCAATACCATGGGTCAATACTATGTGTCAATACAAACCATGGGCTAAGTCTAGGTGCCAATACTATGAGTCAAAACCATGGGACATATAATACTATGGGATGACTTACAAAGCATATGCGTCCAATACTATGGGTCAATACTATGGGCTAATATAAACTATGGATCAACAAATACTACAGGATGACTTACAAAGCATATGCATCCAACAACAATATACTAACAAAGTAAAGGCATGGGTTCCTAACATCCCCTCTCCCTTAGAAAAAGTTTTGTCCTCAAAGCTTTAGATGTGGAAATTGATGTAGAATCTGAAGGAGTGGGTCCCCTGTAGCATCCTCGGGTTGCATTTCGAGCCACTAGCGCCTTTGGAGTTTTAGGGAGGATTGCATGGAAGGTTGTAGACGAAGAAGAACCATATCAGCGATGTGAAAAGTGTGCTCAGAACTGTGCTGATCGGCTTGTTGTTTCAATCGAATTCTTGCCATGTGAAATTTGTCCTGCAGAAAGAGAAGAAGATGATCACAGTTTTGAAGAATTAAGTCAATTTCCTGAACTGGGGAGCTGCTGAAGGTGTATGGAAGAAGAACTGGTGGTGCCTGTCCAGAGACTGCTTCATATGGTGTCCTTTGATATGTGGTACTATACCACTGGAGCGCTTCTATGAAATCCATAGAAATAGTTGTCCAAATCTGTGGAGGGATGGGAAAGGTTTCGAGCAGTCCCGAAAGGAGGGTTGTTTCACCCTTGTTGACCTGGAAAGTATCACAGTCAACCACCATCCATTGAATTGTTCTTTTGAGTCCCTACCAAAAGAAGTTACATTTTTCCTGGTCATACGTTTTGAGGAACCCAGAGTGCCCTACTGATGAAGAAGCATGGAGTTCATAGAAGAGATAGCCCCGTTGAACAGATTGCAACCAATTTGGAACAAGCAGAGAAATAGCTGTAAGAGAAACTGGGTCATCAAATGTGCGAGGAGGAGCATCTTCCACCATATTGTCCTTACCCTTCTGGTAAGTGGTCGCATAGTCATAACCCATGAGGTGGATAACCCATTTCAGGTGTGTTGGGGAGGATACCCGTTGTTCCAGGAAAATTTCCAGACTCTGGAGAGTAGTCTTGATGTCAAACTAATTCCCCAATAGGGATGGCTGCCACTTCTGTACTGTATGCAAAATAGCCATCATGTCCTACTGAGATGTAGATGCGTCTAAATGCTTACCAGAAAGGTCTCGTGAAGGTGGCAAGCCCACTGGTGCAACAAAGACACCTACATATCTATCCAAGGAAGTAGTGGAGACCATTAGTGGGTGCATTTGAAGGGAATGTAGATGAGCAATGACACCATGTGAATTATTCTTAAGGATCTTTTCCAGGCGATGTGAACTGATGATGCGGAGAGACCCTGGTTGTAAGCTCATAATTTTGTGTTGTGTCCCATTGGCTGAAAATTGCATCCAAAGTTCATCAAAATCCCATAAGGTGGGGCCAAGTGTGCGTAACCATTGAACACCCAAAACCACATCACATCCACCTAAGGACAAGGCAAACATGTCAGAGCGTAGGTTCTAATCTTCCATAGAGATACGCACATTGTGACACTTCCCCTTACAAGGTAAGGTGCCCCCATTGGAAACCATGACTTCAAAGTTGGAGAAAGGATGGACAAAACAATCATCCTGTTTGGCACTCCGAGGGTCAATGAAGTTATGAGTGCTACCAAAATAAATGAGTATGGTAAGAGGGATCTTCTTGAAGTTCCCCTGACTCACATTGTTTGTGGGGTGGTGACGCCGGTTACAACATGGAGAGAGATCTCGGGTAGGTCGTCCTGAGATGGGGTGTCAACAGGCAGGTGTTGAATGTCAACCTGATCATCTACTGTATCTGGAGCTTCTTCATCAAGTTATGAGGCAGGCGGAGAATCCACATCCAAGAGATAGAGATTTTGTTGAACACATCAATGTCCCTGAGTGAATTTCTCATCACAATTATAACAAATCCCTTTTTCTCGGCGTGCCTACATCTCTGTTTCAGACAAATGCTTGATAGGAGTTGGTTGAGGAGCAAGCGTGATGGGAGGTCGTTGGGAACCCATATTTCTGAAGGGAACAAAGGTGGGTTTGGAGCGTTGTTGAGCTGCGATCTTGTCCTCTGCCAACTTAGCCAACCCTAGGAATTCCATCATTGTGTTGGGACAGAACATTTTGACCTCTAAGCGGATTTCATCCTTGAGACCACTGATAAAAGAACTCCTGTAGAATTCATCAGACAATCCTTCTGTGTGATTCACCAGTTTCTCAAATTCTATCTGATACTCTTTCATTGTGCCCATTTGGTGAATTTTAGTGAGTGCTCCTGTGAAGTCATCAAAAGCACTAGGACCAAATCGTGGCAAAAGGAGTTGGCAAAAATCTGTCCAGTTTGGCTCGGAATGAGCTTTGATGTACCAACGGTACCATTGAAGGGCTTCCTATTCCAAATGAAAGGATGCAAGTGGAACTTTCTGAACATCAAAATTATTATGCAGACTAAAATATTGTTCTACTCTGTATATCCATCTAGTCGGATCAGTACCATTGAAGCAAGGAAAATCAAGCTTCAGCCCACGAAAATTGCTGGAAGAAGAGAACCCGGTGGCTACAAAAGATTCTGGCTGTTGGTTATTGTTCATGGCTGAATGCTGAAGATGGAGGCTGAGAAATTTTTCGTCCAGATCTTGGAGTTTGGTTTGGATGGCTGCAAATGCTTCCTCCATGGTGAATACTCCTGCATGGGTGACAACCATAACCAGGGTTTTTCTTTTCTTTCTTTTTTTGGAATGGGTAGAACAACACAAACAAAAGTTGATTTAGTAAAGGGAAATTTGGATTGGGAAAAAAATTTGATGAGTAATTGGGGTTTGACTAGATTTGGGACACTGTCGATTAGACAGGGAAGCAAAAAATGAGGATTTCAGAAGCGGGAACTCTATGGTAAAGTTTGAAGGTAATCGGGTGAAAATTGAAGAAGTTATGGCAAACCCTAAAAATAGACAAATGTGGGATTTCTGGTCTTGGGAAGTGGAATTTGGGATAGGGTCTTCAGGAATGAAATATGCAGAATGGGATTACAGGGATGTTAGTGAAGTTTCAGGGAAAACAAAGTTGAAACAAGGGAGATATGGCCGAAAAACAGATTTGTTTTTTTTCCAGAAATGGATTGGCAACATCGGCGCAGAAGGGATCCGCAACAGATGGATCTGCAACGGCACGGAAGGGATCCGCAACAGATGGATCTACAATGACGCAGAAGAGATCAAAAATGACTAGATCTTAAATGGCGACTAGATCTGGAACGACTTTCAGAATAGATCTGAAATGGCTGGATCTGGAGAAGAAGTGATCGGCAACAGTTCAACTGAAAATAGATATGGACCCCAGGTATGTACGGCTTCCTAACAGTTCAGGTGTTTCACTCGGCCACCAATGCTGTCTGACGACTTGCGTATTGGGGCAGTACCCCTCACTCCATGGCTCAGGTAAAACTGATAACCACTTTGCCACAAACGACAGCTCTTGGTTTACCTCACGGGTGGGAACTAGTCAATCAGGTAGGGGTGGTTTCCCTTTTCCCTGGCAGGTCCTCTCAATGGGCCAGCTACTTTGGGGTTCCTGTGGTACTCCTCACAATGATTTTTAGGGCTTATGCCCAAGTACTTCCCACAGTTAAGCGGATAGAAATTATTCCCAAATCCGAAGCTGCAACAAATGCGAAAAAAAAAATTGGCAGAAATTCCACCCAACGAGCCCAAGAAAGTGCTCTGATACCAGATGTGATGAACCTGCAATAATTAATTAATGCAAATACACGAGATATCAGAAATAATAGAACTCAAAATCACTTTTATATTGATCACGGGCCACTTCGAGGGGGAAACCTCCTTTGAGCAAGCTCAATACAATTAACTTCACAGTGCCTTCATAGGCCTCAACACACACTTATATACTAAGTCTAGGCGCCAATACCATGGGTCAATACTATGTGTCAATACAAACCATGGGCTAAGTCTAGGTGCCAATACTATGAGTCAAAACCATGGGACATATAATACTATGGGACAACTTACAAAGCATATGCGTCCAATACTATGGTCTAATATAAACTATGGATCAACAAATACTACGAGACGACTTACAAAGCATATGAATCCAACAATAATATATTAACAAAGTAAAGACATGGATTCCTAACAAAAGACTCTCCACAAATTTAATAATGCTTCATCTAATGAATTTCTATCACTTAGTAAAATAAATTTGACCAATTTATTTGAGGAGATAACATCTAGCTCCTACTCGGGGATGGAATCCTCCCTATGAGGTTCCAAGAACCACAGACCTGTTGCCTTTCCTGAAAAAACTCAGACTGAAACTTAAATCTACTATTCCATTGGGCATGGAGTTATTTTGCAAAACTGACAGAAACGAAATGATATTTACAATGGGAGGTTTTGAACTTGTAGTTCCATTGGGCATGGAGTCATCTGGCCTTTACAACTGATCCCCTGCAAACCTGTAGCCTACCTATAGATTGCTCTACTTATTCAAGAAATCAATAACTGAAAATGATCTAGCTGCTCGTATGAAGAGCTTATTCACACACCTACTCCTACTTCTAACCATTTGACTGATGCTTAATCAAGTAAATTCATGTTTCCAATGAAGCCATATCAGAAACTGATTTGCTAAACTTGTTCTTGATCTTGACCCAAAAAATAATGGAAGCCATGTCATGCAGAAATAAAATTTGAAAAGATGACAAAACTGTTCTTCTTTTGACAAAAATATTTTGATATTTATGTTGTTCATGGATTCCAAATAATTTGCAATAGGGTCATTAAATTCACCAAGAGATACCTCTTTTAGCTGCTATTCCAACTGTAAACTGAAATGTTGCTGCTAATGG
Source organism: Larix kaempferi (assembly GCA_027924585.1). Lineage (NCBI taxonomy): Eukaryota > Viridiplantae > Streptophyta > Pinopsida > Pinales > Pinaceae > Larix > Larix kaempferi. The sequence goes on from BSBM01000077.1 coordinate 6,892,759, forward strand.
TTGTCTTCACTGATCTCAATACAGAATGTAGACTACTCAACATCTATTAGAGAGTCATATAGGATGGACTGCTGATCTAGATCCTTCTGCTCATCATCTTCCTCTTCGTATCTGCTACAATCTTCCTGTGTCTGCAAATCACAAAGTTGTGGGATGTCCTTAGTATTTTCTGTAGATGCGAAACTATCTCCTGCTGATATGTTGCTCTGCTCAACATCTTCAAAGTTTCCAAAGGGAAAAATTTGATCTTCATGACAACCTAAAACAGTAGATGCATTTGGTACAAGTTCAAAAGCATCACTAAGGTTATCATAGTGTGGATCACTAATCTCTCGATCATAATGAAGAGTATCTTCTGTTGTAGCAAAATCTTCATGAATGTTTGAATCTTTATTCAATAAATTGAATTCATGACAGCATTCGGGATATAGAAGATCAACTAGAAATTTGTCTTTACAAAACACATGAAAGGAAGCATGAAAATATGCCAAAGAGATGATACTGGCAATATAAGGGGACCGATGGCAATCATGAGCAACCCCCTCCAATGAATACCAAAACAGTTTAATTCGAACATCTTCATGTACAATTTGCAGCCAATGAATACAATCATGAAAATCAAGCAAATGTTCAGCTGGCACTTCCCATTATTCTCCTCAAAATCTGGGAATACTACAATCCCATTCATCTCTACTAGGCACTGGATTAGGGAGACCAACAATCTTTGAAAAATCGTAGAAAGCATACCGCTTTGCTAATATTTTGTTCATGTCATACCAATCGAGTCGCCAACAGATTTCTGAGTAATGAAGTCAGCACTGAATCCGTCCTTCATGGAGTCGCCAGATAGATGATTACAACCAAGAAAATGTCCAGGATTTATCTATCAACAAAGCTGGATCTATGTCGTTCTCCCAAGGAAGCTGAGCTTCAATCTCCTCTCCCCGGCAATGACACCAAATGTTATCACTCTAGGAGTCCTTCTAGGCTATAGGTCAAAGGAGCCTGGTAACTTAACTATTCTCTCAATGATGGTTATGTAGGTGGATCAATATGAATGACTAACTTGCTAGATTGTATACTCAAGATAGTCTAGGTATATTCAAATAGTACAAGGCCTTCAAGAGCTATTATCAGATAGGTAATTGTATTAAAAGGATGAAGAAGCCAATCTCATTAACCAGAACACATACATTCAACAACATATATGATGGGCCAATGAAACTAGCAATGAGTGCTTGTGATCCCTTGCTTACTAATCAAAAAGTAAGATGACAGCTACCATAGGACTATATAAACAAAGATAAAGAATCAAATTCAACTCATAAGCACAGGACAGAAATGAAAGAAGGGTCTGACAATAACAATGACAGAAGCTTGCAGCTGAATATATTAAAGAAAGCGTTTTTCTCACAAATGCAGTCAAGTGTAGTACTCCAAAATCCCACCTTTTTTTCTACAACAGTCACAAGCTTTATAGCCTTTACAAATCAGTTCCAGATCCTAAGAAACTAGATCTAATTTACTAGAAATAGACAGTCAAAAATAGTTACAAGGAAATAGGAAAATATCCTTTTTGAAGGTCAATCTCCTTATCTCAAATGATCTTCCTGGTCTTTGAAATCTTTGATAATTGCAGCAGGCCTTCAAAGGCTGGTTGATAAGGTCGAAAATGCCACCTTGGCAAAGCAGGTCATTCTTTTACCACAAAAATTGGGCCAAACTGCTGAAAATTGGGGCTCAGAGATGGATTCGATTCTCCCAATATATGACACTTGTGTATAAACTGAAAGAGGTTTTTGTGGATTGGTTTGTTGTGAGAAAACAACCTCTCTTAGTTCTTTGAAATTCATTTTCATTTGCCCGAGATCTGTATTTCAAAAACATGTGTCAAACAGGGAAATTACGAGATCTGAAAATTAGGGCTCGGAGATGGATTCGATTCTCCCAATATGTGACACTTTTAGAAAAACTAGGAGAGGTTTTGTTCTCTGACATGTTAGGAACAAAAACCTCCTCCCATGTTTCAAAATGATTCTCCAGTAGCTTAGAATCATCATTTGAAAATGATGAATCAACACAGTAAAAACGACACATTTCTTTATCTTCTTGCCTCGACATCTGTCTCACAAAATGGAACAGAACACTAAAACAGATCCCTTTAATTATATTCTTGACTTAGAAACCATCCTCATGCTCTTTGGATCAGAAAAACTGAGATCTATACAAAAAGAGTGTCATTTTTCCCTTCTTTGCACTTTTGGTGGCTTAAGAGCCAAAATTCGAACCTGTAAGCCACCAAAAGCTCTGCTTTCGGTGGCTAAAAATAGCTATGAAATTTCGTCTAAGCCATCGAAAGCTCTATTTTCAATTTAGCTTTCAAAATTGCAAGAATGCATTGCCTTCCATCTTTTTTATCTTCAAGGTTGCTCCTTTGGGGCCTCTACAACACCTTGGTGTAAGCCTTGGAGCTTCTCATAATACCTGTAACATCCAACATCTTTGAACATTTGGCACACCTCAGGGTGTGATTCCAAATAGGCTATGTCACTGAGCTTTTTCTGAGTATTTCTCCTCCTCTCCCTATTTGTGATTGAACTCTTCTGTACCTGCAAAACAAAATTGGGCTTGGGGGACCAGATTAGCGTTGATGGAGGCGAGTTAGGGCTCAGCAAAAACAAGGACAAGTTATGAGGGAAACAAAGGCCTAATTTTTAGGAATGTATAAGGCAATGAGAGATTTCAAATCATTATTAGAATAGCATACTTCGGCAATGAAGAGATAGTAGGCCACGTGACTAGTTTTAGATGAGTGAAATTATTGCAAAGGATGTGGGTGAAATCAGATACGAAAATGGTGGCAGAGATATAGGTTTTGATAGATTTAGTCAAATCATATCAAATCATAATTACTTCAAATCTTAATCACTAAGTCGTAATTTGATCGTTCCCCATCAGTTTTGGCAGCCAACATGCCATCACTAAACTTTTACTTCGGCAATTGAAGACCTTAATTTGACGTGTTGATCATTTAGCATGCTTTGCGATTTCAGTGGCTTAGAGCGCCCTGAAATTGTAGTCTTAGCTGCTGAAAGTGAGTGCTTTAGGTGGCTTACAGAACTTTGAAACATACTCCTTAGCCACCGAAACCTGTCTTTTGAGATTTTTTACAAATGAAGTGTTGACTCAAGAGTTCTTATAAAATATAAGTCCAAAGTTCTGCTAAAAGACTCTTCAAAAATTTAATAATGCTTCATCTAATGAATTTCTATCACTTAGTAAAATAAATTTGACCAATTTATTTGAGGAGATAACACCATCCTTCTTCTTAACAAATATAATAGGTGCTCCCCAAGGAGACACGTTGGGTCTTATGTAGTTTTTATCAACTAGTTCCTTCAACTGTGATTTCAACTCATTTAATTCTAGTATATTCATCCTATATGGAGCTTTGGAGTTCGGTACCGCACCCGATATCAACTCAATGGTAAAATCTAGATCTCTCTTCGATGGTAACCTTGGAATCTCTTCTGGAAAAACATCCTGAAATTCTTTTAGGACAAGTATATCTTCTAGTTTTAGTTTGTCCTCTTTTGTAAATGACTCCTCATGTACTACATTTACTGCGAACATCTTACATCCTTTTCTAACTTCTCTTTTTACTTGCATAGCTGAAATCTATCTAAGTGATGTCTTTCTAGGAATACCCTTTACTTCTACTTTTTCTCCTTCATCATTTAGACAGGTAAAACTTTTCTCATAACAATTCAAAATAACATGATGTGATTCTAACCAGTCCATTCCAATTAAGATGTCATAGGATCCTAAAGGTAAAACATTTAACTTGGTTCGTGTCTTTAACTGATTCATAGATAAAACACAACTTTCAACAAAATTAAACACTTTTATTTGTGTTCCTGTTGCTAGTCTAACTAACCAGGATTTATTAAATTTTCCTGTTTTCAAATTAAAATTTTCTACAATATCATGAGATATATAACTCAGGCTAGCGCCTAGATCAATCAAAATAGAAACTGGGTGGTTTTGTAGCATACCTTCAATCTCTACCATAGATAATTGATGCTCCACTTGGTTGTTGTCTAGAGATGCATTAATTCTGGGCATGTCTCTTGCCAAGTCTCCCACAGTAGGTTCAGCTTGTATGGAGTGAATATTATTGGTTGTCTGCTTCCTTTTGGGACATTTTGAAGCATAATGAGGACCTTGACACTCAAAACATTTGATAGGTTCCCTTTGGTCATTAGTTCTGGTAACATTGAGTGTATTTCTGGGAGCTATAAAATCTTGTTGTTGATTATTCCTGGGACTGTTTCCTTGGAAATTTCGATTTCGAAAGTTTTTCTTTTGAAAACCAGAATTTCCATTGAACCTGAAATTTTTCTTCTTCAGCTCAAAATTGTTGGGTTTATGATTTTTCCAGTTAGATATCCCTTCTCTTTTTCAGTTAGTATCATAGCAGAAAGTTGCTTTCCTCATGGCTTCTTCTAAGGTCTTTGGATTGTCATACTCTATTATGTCCTTGATGTTGAAAGGTAGACAACTCAGATATCTCTGAATCTTCAGTTTCTCCTCCACAAGGATTGGCACACACCTTAGCAAATTAAGAAATTTGTTGTTCAGCTCTTTCATGTTCATTGTGCCCAGTCTTAAATCATAAAATTCCTTGTACTTTTCCTCGTAATATTGTTCAGATAGGAACTTCTTTTTGAAGTCGTTAGGATATTCCTATACTCCATCCTAGTCCCACCAGTATTTTGATCATTTACATTTTCAGTCATGCATGCACCTTTAGGTTTTGCATGCATTCTAGGGTTTGCATGCATTCTACATGCATCCCAGTCATCAGTCTAGCACCTAGCCCTCAGTTAGCCAGCCCCCAGGAGCTTCTCACTATTCAGTTTTAGCCCTCCAGCTGCTTAATGTGCCCTTCTTCCTTGATTTTAGGGATCAACTCGCCCTTCTTCAGTTACAGTCAGTTACACTTAGTTACATTGAGTTACACTCAATTACACCTACCAGAGTTAGTTTGACTGATGGTTGATAGTTACTTGAGCATTGATGACTCCACTGATGATGATGAAGACTTCCAGTTGTGCTCCGATGAAACTCTATTGATCTTATGATCACTCTGAGAGGCTAATGTGAATTGCCACCTTGGGAATTCGAATCCTCTCTTCCATTGTACTATTTATTTGTCCATATTGTGATTAATTAACTAGTGTGTGTGAAGTATTATTGCTTCTATCTGAGTTCTACTGTACCATATTATTATGTTGCTCATTATACTGTATTGATTACTCTTCTTCTATTTTCCTGCTTAATCATAATTACTCTTGTGAGGTATACATCATCTCTTAGATCTGCTGTGAGGATTTTCACATGGTATCAGAGCATGTTGAGAGTATTGTTTATCTCCATTCTTGAGATTTTTTTGCAGGTTCTTACCAAGATTTCAAGTGCAGCAGTTTCTGCATTTTTGCAGCAGTAGCATTTGCAGTTATTCTATATTGTTTTTGCAGGTCCTCTACAGCTTCAATGTATTCATCAAGAATTACTCCTCTTGATCCACTCAACTATGATGAATGGAAACCAAGAATGATAGCAGACTTGAAGATCCATGATCTTTTTTATTGTTATTTTGAAAGAGAGTTCGAATCCCCTGAAGAGAAGATTGACTAGTTAAATAAAAGTGACATGCACTTTGCAGCAATAATGTTTTCTTTGTTTGCACGCCAGAGATTCCAATTCAAATACCGTAATGGTGTTGAAACTCCAAAGGAGTTATGGACTCCAAAAGAGATATGGGCTCACCTGGATGAAAAATTTGGCAGAAAGAATGAAGGACTTGGTCCTAACCCATTCGAAAGCAAGCAAAGTGATGCATTCGCTCCTCTTGATGTTCTCTCAGATCATGAACCAGTATCATCTCATATTGAAATTGTTGACAAAGAACTTGCAGATTCTCCACTCATGCTCAAACTTTCTTCTCTTTATGTGCCAGTTCACACTCTAGATATTGCAGAAGGTCCTAAATCCTCTCTTGCACCAGAGTCTGTTGGTTTGCATCATGATCACATGATTATTTAAGAGGTCAAAATAGATACTGAAGGTAATGCATTCGCTCCTATCCTGCTATCTCCTCTTTTATACTACTATATGATCATAAATTCATGCTTTCAGAAGGTTATTGAATATTATGGCCATTGCCATTCGCTTGGGATAAATTCTCATGCAATTACTGGTTTTGATCTCACCTCTCATGGTTCAAAGGAGATCTCAAGAAACCATTATTCAAGTCTTGGATCTAATTTGGATTCTAAGCTATTACTGCTTGGGATAATTTCTCATGCATATGATAGTTTTGATCTCACCCCTGCTGGTTCAAAGGAGATCTCATGAAACTTTTTTTAAGTCTTAAATCTGATTTTGATTTCAAGCAAACATGTAATAGTTATTTTTGGCATAATCTCACCCATGGTGGTTCGAAGGAGAAGACAAAAGACTATATGCACTTTCACATATTTGATCCTACCTCAGCTGATTCGAATCACAGGTTCAAGGATCATTCTCATACTGTTGGATTTGTTCTCATCACATTCGATCTGAAGAGCAAGTATAATCACATGCTTTTTGAGCATGATCCACTTCTTCCCAAGAAGAAGATACCTCCAGGCATATGACCAAGCATCACACATGCTTGAGTTTGGAGCATTTATTTTTATGTGTGCCTTACAGTCTATTTTTTGAGGAGGGGGGTATGTTTCCCATGAAATTTTCCCACTTCCTTGGTTTATTGATTGTTATTATTCATTGTATTGGGTGACCTTTGGTCTTAGTTACCAGGGCCCAGGATGGATTAAGGGGGAGTGTTAGGATATTCCTATACTCCATCCTAGTCCCACCAGTATTTTGATCATTTACATTTTCAGTCATGCATGCACCTTTAGGGTTTGCATGCATTCTAGGGTTTGCATGCATTTTGCATGCATCCCAGTCATCAGTCTAGCACCTAGCCCTCAGTTAGCCAGCCCCTAGGAGCTTCTCACTATTTAGTTTTATCCCTCTAGTTGCTTAATGCGCCCTTCTTCCTTGATTTTAGGGAGCAACTCGCCCTTCTTCAGTTACAGTCAGTTACACTTAGTTACATTGAGTTACACTCAATTACACCTACCAAAGTTAGTTTGACTGATGGTTGATAGTTACTTGAGCATTGATGACTCCACTGATGATGATGAAGACTTCCAGTTGTGCTCCGATGATCATGAGGACACCTAGTTGTGCTCCAATGAAACTCTATTGATCTTATGATCACTCTAAGAGGCTAATGCGAATTGCCACCTTGGGCATTCGAATCCTCTCTACCATTGTACTATTTATTTGTCCATATTGTGATTAATTAACTAGTGTGTGTGAAGTATTATTGCTTCTATCTGAGTTCTACTATACCATATTATTCTATTGCTCATTATACTGTATTGATCACTCTTCTTCTATTTTCCTGCTTAATCATAATTACTCTTGTGAGGTATACATCATCTCTTAGATCTGCTGTGAGGATTTTCACAGAAGTACCATTTAAAAGTGCTCCAATTCACATCCTTTTCTTTGATTCCCTTCCCTCTTTTGATGTCCTGCCACCAAATGTCTACCTTCCTAATTAGGTTGTATATTTCCATGTTTTCTTTCAATGATTCTGAATAATCATAAATGTTGAAGTATTTCTTCATGCCGGACAACCATGCTTCGACTGCCTCTCCTTTCTCAATTTCACCATTGAAGGTTGGGGGTTTGATCTTCTTGAATTCTCCATAAATCTACTCATACTGTTTATGGCTTTTTCTTTTTGGTTTGTAATCCCCTTCTCTGCTATCACTTGAATAAGTACGTTTCTTTTTACGTATCTCTTTGGTAGCTCCTGATGATGTTGAACTGTTGTTCGTATCATTAGTTTTCACTTTCTTATTCTTGTACCGATGAGGTAAGTTTTCAATCTTGGAGGTATTGTCAACCCCTCTATCATGTTCATCAGTTGGGAACTAATCGAACAGTACTTGGTTCAGTTCTTCGTATTCCTTTAGAATCCTTTCATTGGCATGTTTAACAGATCTTATTTCTGCTTTTAACTTCTGAAATGCACATAACAATTATGAAGAATCATCATTTAATTCACCATGGACCTCTTCTTCATAATGTTGTCCAGTACTATGACTGTTTGGTCGAAATATGTCCTCCATGTGTTCAGCTGATCCTTCCATACCTATAACTTAGAAAACAAATTTATGTATGACAAAATAATTTAATTAGTAAAGATTTTTGTTGTCATAAAAAATTTATGTTGCGTATTCTTTGGACCTTTTTAGGCCAAGAGTTCGAACATGAGCTCTGATACCACATGTAACATCCGGAAAAATTCACAAAAAATTAATTTTTTTTTAAATTAGAAATAAATAATGAAATTGCTAATGCGGAAAATAAAATAATCACTATTCTTTAACTAATGATATATGTACTTGTATTAATGAGGATACATGTTTTGATATATGTACTTGTATTGATGAGGATACTTGTTCTTATATTGATGTATTGATGAGTATACATGATATGTATACATGTATTGATGAGGATACAGGTGGGGATTGTATCGTCCCCGAACTTTGGTCCCTTGAATTGATCCATAGACCTATGTATTTGAGAATGAAGTCCTTAGTGGACAGGTGGGGATTGTATCGTCCCCGGACTTCGGTCCCTTGAATTGATCCATAGACATGTGTCTCTGAAAATGAAGTCCTTAGTGGATAGGTGGGGATTGTATTGTCCCCGGACTTCGGTCCCTTGAATTGATCTGTAGACATGTGTCTCCAAAAATGAATTCCTTAGTGGACAGGTGGGGATTGTATCGTCCCCGAACTTCAGTCCCTTGAATTGATCCGTAGACATGTGTCTCCGAAAATGAAGTCCTTAGTGGACAGGTGGGGATTGTATCATCCCCGGACTTCGGTCCCTTGAATTGATCCATAGACATGTGTCTCCGAAAATAAAGTCCTTAGTGGACAGGTGGGGATTGTATCATCCCCGAACTTCCTTCCCTTGAATTGATCCATAGACATGTGTCTCCAAGAATGAAGTCCTGAAGTGGATAGGTGGGGATTGTATCGTCCCTAGACTTCGGTCCCTTGAATTGATCCATATACATAGACGTATGTCTCCGAGAAGTGGAAAGGATTGTATCATCCTTATGCATGATGAGGCGTCTTAAATGATCTGTAGACATAGACGTATGTCTCCAAGAAGTGGAAAGGATTGTATCATCCTTAGGCATGATGAGGTGTCTTAAATGATCCGTAGACATATGTCTCCGAGAAGTGGTCCTTAGATTCTGTCTAAGTTGACAAGAGGATTGTATCATCCCTAGGCATGATGAGGTGTCTTAAATGATCCGTAGACATATGTCTCTAAGAATGGAATGATAGGACTGGATCGTCCCTGGACCTCGGTTCAAAAGGTACATGATAGGATTGTATCATCCTTGGACCTATGTCCTAAAGACAGTAGGATTGATCATCCTGTAATATGATCGTGTGATGACGATGCTGATGATCGTGTGATGACGATGATGATGATCGTGTGATGACGATGCTGATGATCGTGTGATGATAATGCTGATTATCATGTGATGACGATGCTAATGATCGTATGATGATGATCATGTGATGACGATGCTGATGATCGTATGATCGTGTGATGATGATGCTGATGATCGTGTGATGAGGATGCTGATGATCGTGTGATGATGATGCTGATGATCATTTGATGACGATGTTGATGTTCATGTGATGACAATGTAGATGATCATGTGATGACAATGCTGATGATCGAAGATGAATACTCAACACTGATGATGTTGATATTCCAGTAATTGGTTGAGTTACTGACGATGATGTATTGAAGAAAGCTTCCGATGATTTATAGATGTATCATGTATGATGTAGTCGATGACTCCTTGCTCCTGCAGATGTTGTTATAATATCCTTCTCGTTAAGGGGAAGTGTTGAATATTGTAACTTCTAAGAATATTAAATTTTTACTTTATTATTTCAGAGATGTTTCATTCCTCCGAGGTGATTCTATTATGTATCCGGAGATGTTTATTCCTCCAATGGATTGTGGTAACCAAGGTTATTAGACCCACCATGTGGGGGTCATCCCTGAGTTTATTATTTATGGGTTATTAGACTTCACTAGGAGAGGTCGGCCCCATTAGGGATTTTAGTCAGTCGGGAACTAGTATAAGTGGAGGAGATTGCTCCTCACTTATCTCACACTTGCTTAGCTCAGAAAGTAGCGCACTTGTGTTTGAGAGGTCTGCATAGGAGGTAGAGAAGGAGGTCAATTATTGGAGCACATCTTGTATTTTGGTTGATCATCTTATTGAGGAAAGCTTTGCTGGGTTTTCTAACCCATGAGGGTTTCCCAGGGTAATATCTTTGTCTATCTTGTGATTATGTTTCTTTCGGTGATCTTGCTAGTCAAATTAGTTTAAACTTAACAATTTTGGTCTGAATATTCTTTCTTTAATAATCTGCAGCGCATCATTTATGGTAGGAATCTCATCCTCAAAAGTGAAGCTCTTCTGGAAGTTCGCAATCAACATGTCCCAATCTTTGGTTCCTCTGCGCAACTCCATGTCTAAATACCATTTCTTTGGAATTTCTTCCTGCAACGTGTGCACAAACAAATGCACCCATTCTGTGTGTGGTCTTTCTTGCCATGCTTGTGAATAGACTTCAATATGCTTCCTTGGGTCTGTCTGTCCGTTGTATTTCTCAAAGGATAGTGTCACCTTGTCAGCAAACGTGATATGCATCTTAATTCTGCATTGATCCCATGTGGTCAATGTTTGCTTATGCGCAGCCCACCATCTAGCAGGTGTCTCGAGCAGTGCCATGTCCATTGCTGGTAAGCGGCGTTCATCTGGAATTGCTACAATATAATATTTAATAAATGAATAAATGTTAGATAAACCATCATATGTAGGGATTGGGATTACCTCCTGTTATCACTAAAGTTGAACCTAGACTACTGGGGTTCAAGCTTAGGGAAATATTGATAGTAAATACAAGATAATTAGGATATAATTCTATGGAACTTGGTGGTAGGTAAACAATCATTACAGAATTCAAGCATATTTAAATATTAAATAGCAGGGAATGTATGAATATCATATATATTAATAGGACAGAGCTATGAGCATAACTTTGTAAAGGAAATGAATCAAGTTTTGTATTCAAGCATTAAAGATAGTTGCATATTAATCAAGAGAATCATGGTATGGATTGATAAGACCACACACAAACAGAATAATGATAACATGTAACACAATTATTAAAACAGAACAGGCTCATATGATCACAATCATTTCAAAATAACTATTCATATTAATATAAAGCAACACATATACATGCCTGTAATTCCAGTATCAAACTGTTCTAACCCTGCCTCAACCCTCTCGGCTGGAACTCTTTTATTTCCATATAAAATATTATAATATATAGAGTTTTTGGAGCTCGAATCCCCTTTGGATCAGCTTAACTACACTCTTTCATGGCTTAAAGATACCATTGCTAAAAATATAAACAATAAGGTGCACTGGAACAGAAATATAGCTTAATACTACAATATTCTAGGAACTGATTTGACCAAGCATTATCAGTTCTTTGAAAATCGATTTGAAATAATTGTAGATTCTTGCTGATGTAGAAACCTCAATCTATAAAAAAAAGGTTCAGGAATCCATATAGAAACTTCTGGATAAGATCACATGATGCTCTGTATCCGTTTCCAAATTTTGCTGCCAGATGTCATGTAAACCTCATGTCAATGCCTTGTGAAATGTTTCCACCTGCTATTGATTTTATTTCTTTTCATAACACTTTAAAATTAGATGAAGAAACCATATCGGCACCTACAAGCTTGGATCTCTTCAACCTTTGCAGGGAAGTAGTATTGTTGACACAACAGCAAGAAATGTTTATCATCTATATAGACACGTTGTGCATTGGCTTGGCTCCTTGTGGGATGCTATCGTGACAGGTTTAGACCCCTGATTACTTGGTTGTTGGTGGAATATTGTCACGAAAATACAACATAGTGTTGCAAATATCTCATACCTCTTCAAAGATCCGCTCAGCACGATCCATTCGGCAAGTAAATTCAACTACTTCTTCCATATGCTCTTGCCCTACATTGGCTACTTTCCCAACCAAATTTTTTAAGGGGGCAAAACAAGGAACCATCTGCCTCATGTCCAATGAAATGACCAAGATATATTACAATCGCTTAATTATAATTCTTTAGTGATGGGAAAATAAATACTCAAAATGTGGAAATCCTTAATTGGTATTATTCTCAATCTGTAAATGTTCATGTTAAATTTTCATAATTTACTTCAATCTGATCTAGGATCTTAACTGAGAGAACAACATGTACAGCATATCTACAGCATATCAATCATGGAGACAATAATGCAAGCACACAAGAGACACAAAGATTTACTTGGGGAAAACCATAAAGGTGAAAAACCCCAATAACTTCCTCAGAGATAGATAGAGCAATGATATAACCCAAACATAAGAGATAGACATATTCATGCAGCAGATCCTCCTCCTCCATAAGTGCGCCAGTCCTCCTTGAGTGCATGAGTGAGAAGTGAGTGAGTAAATAGAGTGCCTCCCGCACTCTATTTATACTTGACTTGACTTGCCTTTTACATAAATCATGTAGGCTCGAACTTAACCACATAACATAATGCTGACTGGGCTGACCCCCAATAGGGTGGTCTAATAACCCTTCGACCCACATGGCCGACCCCCAATAGGGTGGTCTAATAACCCTTTGACCCACATGACTTATACAGGGCCGACCCCAACAAGGTGGTCTAATAACCCATCAAGTATAAGTTACGACATTTACAATATAAATGATGACACTTCCGTATAGAGGAATAATACCATCTCTATAGGAGTACATACAACATACATATATGAAAACATTCCGAAGTTACATATACATCAACACTCCCTCTTAACTAGGAAGGTATTTCTCAGCACAGGTCTTCTAGCACGAGTCTTCTTCTCTGGATCATCGTCACTGGATAATCGTCATCGAGACATCATCATCGTCACTGCTGCTACTATCTCAATCAATATCTGAATCTACTCGTCATAGGAAGTTCTACAGAGCCAGTCCTTTTTCATACTAGATGTAGGCCCACCACCTGCAGGTCTTCATCATCACTGGCCATACTGTGGAATCTTCAAGACTTATTACGTGCGTCACAAAACCTTAAAAAGTCTCTTGACTAGCAAGAACTCTAAAGAGCATCTGAGGCCTTTTTCATCTTGTCCAGATCTCCAAGACTTATTACATGTGACCCCACCACAAAACCTCACAAGAGCATCCCAGGCTGTTATGAGCACGCAGCTCTACCTATAGGATCTCCCAGGGCACGAATTACATGTGTTCATGGTAAAGCCTCGCAAGAGCATCCTAGGACTGATTACGGGCACACAGCCCAACCTATCGGATCTCCCAAGGAACCGAATTATATGCCATAGGAAAAAACCTCGAAAGAGCATCTGCCAGATATCCCAGGGCACCAAATTACATGCCATAGGAAAAACCTCGAAATACTATCTGCAGATCTCCTAGGGCACCGAATTATATGTCCTCCCAGAGAAAAACCTCGAAATAGCATTTGCTAGATATCCCAGGGCACCGAATTACATGCCATAGGAAAAACCTTGAAATACTATCTGCAAATCTCCTAGGGCACTGAATTACATTCTCATCTGCACAACCTAATCCACGGCCATAGAGTATCAACCTGATACTCACCATACATCATTATGATATACACATGATCATGCTGATCATCATCACTGCAACATCCTGCTACATGTCATCTGGAGCAACATCCTGAAGCTCGTCATCCATGATCATCCTGATCATATAATGCATCTACCTAATGCATACCACGTATCTACCTGATACATATCATCATACATGATCCACCTGATCATACAATGTATCCACCTGATACAAGTACATGATACATATTACCATACATGATACACCTGATCATACAATGTATCCACCCGATACATATACAGATACATGGTCCAAGCATCCAACATGATGCATATACAAAAATACATACACATGATCCAACCGATCATATCCAGCATCCAACATGATGCGTACATACATATAAATGATCCAACTGATCATATCCAAGCAGAAACTAGAACATCATCCTGATGTTCATCATCCAATGCTTACATCCATAGCCATGTGAAGGATTCTCCTTCCAACATGCTTGGAATGGCTTCATCAAATGTGTCCATCACTTCTTCCTCGAAGTGTCCTCAATCTAAAGAACGCCAAGCCTCTCTCTGAAGTTCTCGAACTTCATTCTGGCTAGTGGCTTCGTCAGCACATCTGCAATCTGCTTGTCCGTTGCAACATACAGGAGCTTCACAGCTCCTCTCTGCACCATATCCCTGATATAGTGATATTTGATCTCTATGTGTTTCGACCTATCATGAAACACTGGGTTCTCGGACAGCTTCACACAACTCTGGTTATCACAAAAGATACCAGTAGCCTCCAACGGGAGATCAAATAACTCAGATAGTAGCTTCCGTAGCCATACTGCCTCACAACTAGCTGAACAGGTTGCAACATACTCTGCCTCAGCTGTACTCAGTGCTATGCAGGACTGCTTCTTGCTAAACCAAGAGATCACACTGTATCCCATATTGAAGCAGCACCTAGATGTGCTCTTCCTATCTGCAGCACTGCCAGCCCAATCTGAATCAACATAACCTTGCAAGTTAAACTTTTGATTCGCTTCATACTTGAGCCCATAATCCACTGTACCATTCATGTACCTCAGAACATGCTTTACAGCAACCAGGTGAACACTCCTCAGATCTTTCAAGAACTAGCTCAATGTGTTCACCGTAAAGAAAATATCTGGTCTCGTGTTCGTTAGGTACATCAAGGACCCAATCATCTGACGATACATAGTGATATCAACCGGCTCAGATGAAGCATCACACAGACGCTTCAGGTTCGATGCCATAGGTGTGGCCATATCCTTGTGGTCCATCATCCCAAACCTCTTCAGGATCTCTGTTAAAATTGAATATGCTAAGACAGAAAATAGTAGCATTACATTCCATTTCACAATAATAGCATATACAGGATCACTAAAGAAACAACAAGCATAGCATAAACACAAGAGACACAGATTTATCCTGGGAAACCCTCATGGGGTAGAAAACCCAGTAAAGCTTCCTCAATATAGATGACCAGCAATATACAAAGATGCAAACCAAAGACATGATCTCCTCCTCCACCATAGCAGACCTCTCCTCCACAAGTGCACCTCTCTCAAGTGTGTGAGTGTATCAAATGAGGAATACACCTCCTCTATTTATACACTACTCTAACATATCTTTTACACAAGTACATGTAGGCTCGTATTTAACCAATGGGTCAAATACCCCACTACAACTTACTAGGCCGACCCCTCTAGGGTGGTCTAATAACCCTTTGACCCACATAACACATACAGGGCCGACCTCCACTAGGGAAGTCTAATAACCCGAGTTACCACATTCCGACGGAGGAATAAACATCTCCGGATATACAATAAGGTCTTTACGGAGGAATGAAACATCTCTGGAATAATAAAGTACAATTATAATATTATTTGAAGTTACAATATCTCAACACTCCCCCTTAACGAGAAGGATATTATAACAGCATCTGCATGAGCAAGGAGTCATCAACATCATACATGATACATCTATAAATCATTGGAAGCTTTCTCAACATCATCAGTAACTCAACTAGTTACTGGAACATCTTCAATATTGGAACATCAACATCTTCAGTACTGAGTCTTTATCTTCTGCAGTACTCAAACAGCTTCAGCAACATCAATATCTGAATCCTCACGATTGTCAACATCGTCATCACACGATCATCAGCATCGTCATCACACGATCATCAGCATCGTCACATCATCTTGATCTACAACATCTAGTTCATCACAATCTACAGCATCGTCATCATACGATCATCAGCATCGTCATCATACGATCATTAGCATCGTCATCATACGAACATCAGCATCGTCATCATACGATCAATAGCATCGTCATCGGCATCGTCATCATACGATCAATTAGCATCGTCATCATACGATCAACAGCATCGTCATCAGCATCGTCATCATATGATCAACATTTTCCAAGGTGATCAATCCTGCTCTCTTTAGGACATACGTCTATGGATGATGCAATCCAGTCATGTACCTTTTGAACCGAAGTCCAGGGACGATCCAGTCCTGTCATGTACCTTTTGAACCGAAGTCCAGGGACGATCCAGTCCTGTCATGTACCTTTTGAACCGAAGTCCAGGGACGATCCAGTCCTATCAATTCTCGGAGACCTCATGTCTACGGCTCAGTTCACAGGACCAAAGTCCAAGGATGATCCAATCCTTACCGTACATTTAGGACCACGTCCAAGGATGACTTAATCCTCAACCGTACATTTAGGACTACGTCCAAGGATGACTTAATCCTCCACCGTACATTTAGGACTACGTCTAAGGATGACTTAATCCTCCACCGTACATTTAGGACCACATCCAAGGATGACTTAATCCTCCACCGTACATTTAGGACTACGTCCAAGGATGACTTAATCCTCCACCGTACATTTAGGACCACGTCCAAGGATGACTTAATCCTCCACCGTACATTTAGGACCACGTCCAAGGATGACTTAATCCTCCACTGTACATTTAGGACTACGTCCAAGGATGACTTAATCCTCCACTGTACATTTAGGACCACGTCCAAGGATGACTTAATCCTCCGCCGTACATTTAGGACCACGTCCAAGGATGACTTAATCCTCCACCATACATTTAGGACCACGTCCAAGGATGACTTAATCCTCCACCGTACATTTAGGATTACGTCCAAGGATGACTTAATCCTCCACCGTACATTTAGGACCACGTCCAAGGATGACTTAATCCTCCATCGTACATTTAGGACCATGTCCAAGGATGACTTAATCCTCCACCGTACATTTAGGACCACGTCCAACGATGACTTAATCCTCCACCGTACATTTAGGACCACGTCCAAGGATGACTTAATCCTCCAGCGTACATTTAGGACCACGTCCAAGGATGACTTAATCCTCCACCGTACATTTAGGACTACGTCCAAGGATGACTTAATCCTCAACCGTCCACCAAGGACTTCATTCTCGAAGACATACATCTACGACTCTTCTTTCGGACTGAAGTCCAGGGATGATCCAATCCCCTCACATGTTCACCAAGAACTTCATTCTCGAAGACATACGTCTACGGCTCTTCTTTCGGACTGAAGTCCAGGGATGATCCAATCCCCTCACATGTTCACCAAGAACTTCATTCTCGAAGACATACGTCTACGGCTCTTCTTTCGGATTGAAGTCCAGGGATGATCCAATCCCCTCACATGTTCACCAGGAACTTCATTCTCGAAGACATACATCTACGGCTCTTCTTTCGGACTGAAGTCCAGGGATGATCCAATCCCCTCACATGTTTACCAAGAACTTCATCAAGACATGTGTCAATCATGTATCCTCATCATCAAAACATGTATAACAAAACATGTATCCTCATCATCAAAACATGTATAGCAAGACATGTATCCTCATCATCAAAACATGTATAACAAAACATGTATCCTCATGCATAACATCTATCATCAAAAGCATGTATATCTTACATCAAAAGCATGTATGCATCTATCATCAAAAGCATGTATGCATCTATCATCAAAAGAAAAAATATAAGATTCCTAAATCTAAATAATTCTAAGTAACTAAGTGCAGTAAATAGGTAACCTCATCATTGATGAGACAGACTTGTTATCAGATACTATGCTACTCCCCCTTTCGAGGAGAGTTCTTTTGAACTATACCAAGCTTGTCTCGAAAGTATTCAAACTTCACTCGAGACAGAGGTTTAGTCAAGATATCAGCAATCTGATCCTCAGTGCTTATATATACGAGCTTGATAGCTCCTCTTTGCACCATATCTCGTATATAGAAGTATCGGATCTCTATGTGTTTTGACTTATCGTGGAACACAGGATTTTCAGTCATCTTAATGCAGCTTTGATTGTCACACATAATCACAGTGGGATCCATTTCTAAGTCAAACACTCCATATAATAGCTTCTGAAGCCACACTGCTTCACAGCTGGCAAAGAAGACAGCCATATATTTTGCTTCAACGGTACTGAGAGCCACACTAGATTGTTTCTTGCTGAACCATGAAATCATGGCAGATTCAAGACTATAACATCCACCTGATGTACTCTTTTTGTCTGAGACACTTCCTTCCCAATCAGAATCTGAGTAACCATGTAAACGGAGTTCATGACCTCCAAGATAATATAGACCAAAAAAATCTAATGTACCTTTTAGGTACCTCACTACATGCTTTGTAGCTATTAAGTGAACCTTTCTAGGTTCTACTAGATACTGACTTAGGGCATTTGCAGCAAAGCATATATCTGGCCTAGTATGACCCAATGATTTGTCTATATAGGGTTAGGTCCACTAAATACGATGAGTCATTAACTAATAACTTCAAGTTGGAGCCCATGGGAGTGGCCATGGCTTTATACTCCAACATATCAAATCTTTTTAGAAACTTTACAGCATACTTACCTTGATTTAAAAGATTCCTTTTGGATCTTGCCATACTTCTATACCTAAGAAGTAGTGCATTAATCCGAGATCTTTCATTTTCATTTCTGCAGCCATTTTCATGACCTGTTTCTCATTCCTTGTCAGAAAGAGATCATCGTCATACAATAATGGTATGATAGGTTCATCATCCACAACCTTAAGGTAAAGGTTAGGAACAGCTTTACTTCTGGTAAAGCCCAAGCTTTGTCATGAAGCTGTCAATTGTCCATTATTCACACTCTGCATTGAGTGATCTTCTGCATATCTATCTGTGCCATCTCTCGTCAGATGGGTCTACTAATATGAGCCTCAAAATCATTCTAACTCTGTGGTGAGTTCTTTCTTGCATCCATTTCATATGTGTATAGAAGCCATATTCAACCTTGTAGCAAAGGTTGAGATCCACATCACCCATGATGATCATTAAGCTCATCAATTGACTACCGATCCTGGGTACCCATACAGAACCTGATTCATACTTCTTCTTTAATTACATCATTAAGAGATTGGTCTTATCTAGTCCCTTGGAGCAAAACATCTCATCATGATTCTCTTCCTCTTTCTAAGAGAATCTCTTAACCACAAGCTTTCTATAGTGTGTTTGATTTGTAAATCTTTTGTTGAACATCCATCGCTTGTTCAGAGTTCATCATTCATCATGATCTTTCCTACAAATCAAAATTAAGTACATGATTAGTAATGCTTCATAATCATCAAATCATATTGACATGATAACCTATTATGCATACAGATATCATTTACATAGTTATGCAACTATTTTGACCAATACTTTGGCACAACACTTTCCCATATCCTGTATGCATATAGTGGCTATCTAGATGCCTTCCATCTCTACCAGAACATACTATCGAGAGTGTGCACAGCTCTCAGCATGTCAGCAAAGAGGTTTCATTCTAGACAAGCAACAATGGAATGTTTGTCCAACTTACCAATCATATGCATATTAGCAGTATACTGTTCAATGCTTTATGAATGTTTACACTAGGAATACAAATATGCATACAAGCAATATCATTTACTATTTCTAATAACAACTCAAATACTTATCTTTTATGTTTGTGTGGTTGTCTCCTGCTTGATCTTCTGTATGTCTTTTGAACTTCTATTCATTCTGTACCACTGTGCATTCTCAAGTGTACACTAGTGTCATCCTCATGATCTCATACACAAACATACATAATATTATCAAAACATTCCAATTCTAAATAATCTTGAATATGTATAGTCATGATCATTAGTATTCAGGGTTTCAAGGAAGTCTTCTTTTACTCATGCATATTCTTGTTTGATCTAGTTAGTTAAATCATCAACCAAGATAAGAGACATAATATGCATAAACCCTTGATTACTAACCAATCATACCAAGTATACTTACATAAGAGATCCTAACACAAGGTAAGATTCTAACATGACATAGGAAAACATACCTGGATTAGTATACCTGCTTAGTTATGTACAACATACCTAAACAATCTCTTCAATGATTTAGAGATCCTGAGCTGGAACCTGCATGTCTCATAGGTTAAACATAATATAACAAAGTCATACATACCTCGTGAGTCTTTGTCTTCATGTTGTCACGGTCATGGAACTTGATTTGTCTTTTGTGATGTACCTATCTCTTGTTAGCAGACAACATCAACCTCACACAACACCATAATGCATAAGTACAATCATATAGCCCTAATCAATGAATGTCTTCAATCATTCACATGCATTCATATTGTTACTAGGGTGATAAGACAATTAATAACATTAATCAAGATTGTATTAATAAATAACATGAAGATAAACACATTATGAACTTAATCAAGAATCAGATTTCAAGGCATACCTGAACCTCCTTAAGTCATACATGTCGAGACATTTTGTAGTCTTCTTATGTAAGGCCTTAGCCTCAACTCCCCCTGAAACTTGATCTGGAGCTTGATTAGGGTTTGCTAGAGAAACCCTAAAAATTCAATCTTTGACTTTCACACTTCTGAATGGATGGAAGAGTGTGTCTTGCTGAGCTGATCAAACTAGCATTCTTCAATTTTGAAATCTCCAAAATTTGACCCCTCAAAATTGCCTTCGAAACTTCTGGATCTTCTGGACAGGAACCCGAACTAGGGTTTGATGAAGCCAACCCTTCTGTCCAATCAAAAGGTTTGATCCAAGGCTCTAAACTCTTATTTTTCTAAAGAGCTTCCAGCCATGGACTCCGATTCCAAAAATTCTAACTTTCTCTGAAACCCTAAATTCTGGAAGCCATGAATAAAGGTGCTCCGAAAATAATTCTGTTTTGACAGAAATATGTACCTGATTGTTTATGCTATAACTCTAAAATTTTCACTCCACAGGGTCTGAAAACTTTTTTTGCAATAGCCTGACCTGTCATATTTCCATCCTGATAGGTTTGACCTCAATTGGATTTTCTGAGAGAGAGTTATGCCAAGTGTCGCAACGTGACCTGTTTATGGGATAATACAGGAGAGTGAACTTGTACGACGTGCCACATGTCACTGTTTGAACTTCAGCCTCTGAAAAACTTTTCTGAGATAGTTCACTCTATTATCTTTCCATCCTGACAGGTCTGACCTCAATTGGACTCTCTGAGAGAGAGTTATGCCAAGTGTTATAACGTGACCTTTTTATGGGATAAAACAAGAGATCGAACTTGTACGGCGTGCCATGTGTCACTGGTTCAGATTCAACCTCTGAAAAAGTTTCCTGAGATAGTACAGTCTGTGTACTACCTATCACTTTTTATTAAATTTCATTTGGAGCTTCCTAGCCCAAGTTATGACCTTTTTTCCTTGGTCACCTGATTTTGACTGAGATCTGGAAGAGGCAGAAACCCTAACTTGTACTGATCATAACTTACAAAGTACAATGAATCTGAGGGTTCCCTTTGGACACAAGATACCTGGAGATGTTATCTACGACCTGTAAAGGTTTCAGATCCTAAAACTTTGCCAAAATGGATTTATAGTGAAAGTTCCACGATGACTAGTTTTTGCTATATAAAACCCTAACCTTCAAATTGTCGTAAGTAAAGCAAGTGTCGTAAGTGCTATACCTTGCCTTCCTTCAGTTTAGCTCTGATACCATGTTAAAATTTAATATGCTAAGATAGAAAATAGCAGCATTACATTCCATTTCACAATAATAGCATATACAGGATCACTGAAGAAACAACAAGCATAGCATAAACACAAGAGACACAGATTTATCCTGGGAAACCCTCATGGGGTAGAAAACCCAGTAAAGCTTCCTCAATATAGATGACCAGCAATATACAAAGATGAAAACCAAAGACATGATCTCCTCCTCCACCATAGCAGACCTCTCCTCCACAAGTGCGCCTCTCTCAAGTGTGTGAGTGTATCAAATGAGGAATACACCTCCTCTATTTATACACTACTCTGACATATCTTTTACACAAGTACATGTAGGCTCGTATTTAACCAATGGGTTAAATACCCCACTACAACTGACTGGGCCGACCCCTCTAGGGTGGTCTAATAACCCTTTGACCCTCATAACACATACAGGGCCGACCTCCACTAGGGAAGTCTAATAACCCGAATTACCACATTCCGACGGAGGAATAAACATCTCCGGATATACAATAAGGTCTTTACGGAGGAATGAAACATCTCCGGAATAATAAAGTACAATTATAATATTCTTTGAAGTTACAATATATCAACAATCTCTACTGTAAACTTCCCTTGTCCAAGGAAGATTCCATCACTCTTCCACACCTCCATGCCAAAAAGAAATAGTGCATCATCCCCAAGTTCCTCAACTCGAACTCGACAGCAAGCTTCCGCTATGTGTCGGCAATCAATCTATCCTCACCTAATACAAACATGTCATCCACATAGTAGTATCATTGGATTGCCTTCCTCAACCTTGTAGTAAAGGTTGGAACCCGCTTTAGTCTTGGTAAAGACCAAACTGGATAGAAAGCTGCCTATCCTACCATACCAAGTTCTGCACATATATGATTTCCTGTCATGTGTCTCAGAACCAAGTGGCTGCTCCACATACACTTCTTCTTCAACTACACCATTCAAGAAAGCTGTCTTGAAATCCATCTGGTGTATCTTCTATTTCATCACTTTTATATTTCTCTATGCTGCCGTCTGCAACATGCTTGATCTTGATAGATCCATATGGAAGTCATAACAAACTTCCCTTCAGGTCTTGGGACTACATCCCAAACATCATTCTTCATGATTGACGGATCATGGCATTCCATTTCTTCATCCTAGATCCTAGGAACTTCAATATCTTCAATAGATATCTTTGTTGCTGGAACAAATGTTGTAGTCATTTTTTAGGTGAAGATATACGGTCTTTCCTACAAAACAAGTTAAATTGCATGATTAGAAACATATCATAATTTTCAGAACAAATTCTTACACATAAAGAAATATGTCATACAGTCATGCAATTATCTTAGCCAGTGCTTCAATACAACATTTATCTGTTGAGATATTGTAACTTCAAAGAATATTATATTTGTACTTTATTATTCCGGAGATGTTTCATTCCTCCGTGAAGATCTTATTGTATATTCGGAGATGTTTATTCCTCCGTCGGAATGTGGTAACTCGGGTTATTAGACTTCCCTAGTGGGGGTCAGCCCTGTATGTGTTATGTGGGTCAAAGGGTTATTAGACCACCCTAGAGGGGTCGGCCCAGTCAGTTGTAGTGGGGTATTTAACCCATTGGTTAAATACGAGCCTACGTGTACTTGTGTAAAAGATATGTCAGAGTAGTGTATAAATAGAGGAGGTGTGTTCCTCATTTGACACACTCACTCACTTGAGGATAGCGCACTTGTGGAGGAGAGGTCTGCTATTGTGGAGGAGGAGATCATGTCTCAGGGTTTCATCTTTGTATATTGTTGGTCATCTATATTGAGGAAGCTTTGTTGGGTTTTCTACCCCATGAGGGTTTCCCAGGATAAATCTCTGTCTCTTGTGTTTATGCTATGCTTGTTGTTTCTTCAGTGATCCTGTATATGCCATTATTGTGAAATGGAATGTAATGCTGCTATTTTCTGTCTTAGCATATTAAATCTTAACATGGTATCAGAGCTAAATTGAAGGAAGGCAAGGTATGGCACTTACGACACTTGCTTTACTTACGACAATTTGAAGGTTAGGGTTTTATATAGCAAAAAATAGTCATCGTGGAACTTTCACTATAAATCCATTTTGGCGAAGGTTCAGGATCTGAAACCTTTACAGGTCATAGAAAATATCTCCATTTATCTTGTGTCCAAAGGTCACCCTCATATTCATTGTACTTTGTAAGTTATGATCAGTACAAGTTAGGGTTTCTGCCTCTTCCAGATCTCAGTCAAAATCAGGTGACCTAGGAAAAAAGGTCATAACTTGGGCTAGGAAGCTCCAAATGAAATTTCATAAAAATTGACAGGCAGTACACAGACTGTACTATCTCAAGAAACTTTTTTTGAGGCCGAAGATGAACCAGTGACACATGGCACACCATACAAGTTCGCTCTCCTGTTTTATCCCATAAACAGGTCACGTTGCGACACTTGGCATAACACTCTGTCAGAGAGTCCAATTGAGGTCAGACCTATCAAGATAGAAATATAATAGGGCGAGCTATCTCAGAAAAAGTTTTCAGAGGCTGAAGTTCAAACAGTGACACGTGGCACGCCGTACAAGTTCGCTATCCTGTATTATCCAAAAACAGGTCACGTTGTGACATTTGGCATAACTCTCTCTCAGAAAATCCAATTGAGGTCAGACCTGTCAGGATGGAAAGATGACAGGTCAGGCTACTACAGAAATATTTTTCAGACCTTGTGGAGTGAAAATTTCAGAGTTATAGCAGAAACAATCAGGTACATATTTCTATCAAAACAGAATTATTTTTGGAGCACCTTTATTCATGGCTTTCGAAATTTAGGGCTTCGGAGAAAGTTAGAATTTTTGGAATCGGAATCCACGGCTGAATGCTACTCAGAAAAATCAAAATTTAGAGACCAAGATCGAATTTTTTGGTTGGGTAGAAGACCAAGCTTGATTAAACCCTAGCTCGGGATTTTGATCAGAAAGATGGAAAATTAGGGCTTCAGCAAAAGTTGGAATTTTTGAAGTCTGTAACCACGGCTGGAAGCTCCTCAGAAAAATAAGAGTTTAGAGCCTTGGATCAAACCTTTTGATTGAGAAGAAGGGTGGGCTTCATCAAACCCTAGTTCGGGATCCTGTCTAGAAGATCCAGAAGTTTCAAAGGCTATTTTGAGGGGTCAAATTTTGGAGATTTCAAAATTGAAGTATGCTAGTTTGATCAGCTCAGCAAGACACATCCTTCCATTCATTCGAAAGTGTGAAAGTCAAAGATTGAATTTTTAGGGTTTCTCTAGCAAACCCTAATCAAGCTCCAGATCAAGTTTCAGGGGGAGTTGAGGCTAAGGCCTTACATAAGAAGACTACAAGAAGTCTCGATAGGTATGACTTAAGGAAGTTCAGGTATGTTTTGAAATCTGATTCTTGATTAAGTTCATGATGTGTTTGTCTTCATATTATTTATTAGTACAATCTTGATTAATGTTAGAATTGTCTTATCACCCTAGTAACAGTATGAATGCATGTGAATGATCGAAGACATTCATTGATTAGGGCTATATGATTGTACTAATGCATTATGGTGTTGTGTGAGGTTGATGTTGTCTGCTAACAAGATACAGGTACATCACAATAGACAAATCAAGTTCCATGACTATGACAACATGAAGACAAAGACTCATCCATAATCTTTGTTCTACTTACGAGGTATGTATGACTTTGTTATATTATGTTTAACCTATGAGACATGCAGGTTCTAGCTCAGGATCTCTAAATCATTGAAGAGAATGTTTAGGTATGTTGTACATAACTAAGCAGGTATACTAATCCAGGTATGTTTTCCTATGTCATGTTAGAATCTTACCTTGTGTTAGGATCCCTTATATAAGTATACTTGGTATGATTGGTTATGCTTATTCATAAAGTTAGTAATCAAGGGTTTATGCATATTATGTCTCTTATCTTGGTTGATGATTTAACTAACTAGATCAAACAAGAATATGCATGAGTAAAAGAAGACTTCCTTGAAACCCTGAATACTAATGATCATGACTATACATATTCAAGATTATTTAGAATTAGAATGTTTTGATAATATTGAGAATATACTAATGAATGTATGTTTGTGTATGAGATCATGAGGATGACACTAGTGCACACTTGAGCATGCACAGTGGTACAAAATGAATAGAAGTTCAGAAGACATACAGAAGATCAAGCGGGAGGCAACCACACAAACATAAAAGATAAGTATTTGAGTTGTTATTAGAAATAGTAAATGATATTGCTTGTATGCATATTTGTATTCCTAGAATATATCATGCTGAGTGTAAACATTCATAAAGCATTGAATAGTATACTACTAATATGCATATGATTGGTAAGTTGGACAAACATTCCATTGTTGCTTATCTAGAATGAAACCTCTTTGCTAACATGCTGAGAGCTGTGCACACTCTTGATAGTATGTTCTGGTAGAGATGGAATGCATCTAGATAGCCTGTATGCATACAGGATATGGGAAAGTGTTGTGCCAAAGTATTGGTCAAAATAGTTGCATAACTATGTAAATGATATCTGTATGCATAATAGGTTATCATGTCAATATGATTTGATGATTATGAAGTATTACTAATCATGTACTTAATTTTGATTTGTAGGAAAGATCATGATGAATGATGAACACTGAACAAGTGATGGATGTTCAACAAAAGGATTTACAAATCAAACACACTATAGAAGGCTTATGGCTAGAAGATTCTCTTAGAAAGAGGAAGAGAATCATGATGAGATGTTTGCTCCAAGTGGCTAGACCATTCTCTTAATGGTGTAATTAAAGAAGAAGTGTGAATCAGGTTCTGTATGGGTTCCCAGGATCGATAATCAATTGATGAGCTTAATGATCACCGTGGGTCATATGGATCTCAACCTTTGCTACAAGGTTGAATATGGTTTCTATACATAGATGACATGGATACAAGAAGGAACTCACCTCAGAGTTCGAATGATGTTGAGGTTCATATCAGTAGACCCATCTAACGAGAGATGGCATAGATAGATGGTTGCATAAAAGAAAATGAAAGATCTTAGATTAATGTATTACTTCCTAGGTCTGGAAGTATGGAAAGGCTCAGAAGAAATCTTTCTCAACCAGGGAAAGGACTTGATATGTTGGAATGTCCACTCTCATGGATTCCAACTTGAAGCTGTTGGTGAATGACTCATCAGAGCTAGTGTATATAACTCTGTACAGACAAATTATTGGGTCATTGATGTATCTAATAAGTACTAGGTCAGATATATGCTTTGTTGTGAATACCTTGAGTCAGTATCTAGTGGAAACTAGATGTGTTCACCTATTAGTTGCAAAGCATGTGACGAGGTACCTAAAGGATACGATAGACTTTGGTATATGCTATTTTGGATATCATGACTTCAGATGGCTACACAGATGTTGATTGAGCAAAACGTGTATCAGACAAGTAGAGCACATCGAGAGGATGTTATTGTCTGGGATCAGCCATGATCTTGTGGTTTAGCAACAAGCAGTCCAATATGGCTCTTAGCACAAGTGGAATATATGGTTGTTTGCTCTGCTAGTTGTGAAGCAGTATGGCTACAGGATTGTTTTACTTAGAGATAGACCCAACTGTGATACTATGTGACAAACAGAGTTGTATCAAGATGGCAGAGAATCTAGTGTTCCAAGATATGGTGCAGAAAGGAACTATAAAGTTTGAATTTGTAACAAGATACCGATGTACTAACCAAACCTCTACCTTAAGTCAACAAGTTGCCGATGTACTAACCAAACCTCTACCTCAAGTAAAAGTTTGAATATTTTCGAGACAAGCTTGGTGTAGTTCAGAAGGACTCTCCTCGAAAGGGGGAGTGATGTGATCACTTATTATGAGATTGCCTGCATCGACAGTGAGGTCGATGATGTGAATACCTATATTGGTGATGCCGACAGAGAGGTTGGTGGATGGTCCGTAGACAGGGTCTAAGGTGAGAAGAGGGATTGCATCATCCTTGAACACATGTTCTAAAGAGAGCCGTAGACGTATGTCTTCGAGAATGAAGTCCTTGGTGGACATGATAGGATTGCATCATCCTCAAGAGAGCCGTAGATGTATGTCTTCGAGAATGAAGTCCTTGGTAGACATGTGAGGGGATTGGATCATCCCTGGACTTTAGTCCTAAAGAGAGCCGTAGACATATGTCTTCGAGAATGAAGTCCTTGGTGGACATGTGAGGGGATTGGATCATCCCTGGACTTCAGTCCTAAAGAGAGCCGTAGACATATGTCTTCGAGAATGAAGTCCTTGGTGGACATGTGAGGGGATTGGATCATCCCTGGACTTCAATCCTAAAGAGAGTCGTAGACATATGTCTTCGAGAATGAAGTCCTTGGTGGACGGTTGAGGATTAAGTCATCCTTGGACATGGTCCTAAATGTACAGTTGAGGATTAAGTCATCCTTGGATGTGGTCCTAAATGTACGGTTGAGGATTAAGTCATCCTTGGACGTGGTCCTAAATGTACGGTTGAGGATTAAGTCATCCTTGGACATGGTCCAAAATGTACGGTTGAGGATTAAGTCATCCTTGGACGTGGTCCTAAATGTACGGTTGAGGATCAAGTCATCCTTGGACGTGGTCCTAAATGTACGGTTGAGGATTAAGTCATCCTTGGACATGGTCCTAAATGTACAGTTGAGGATTAAGTCATCCTTGGACATGATCCTAAATGTATGGTTGAGGATTAAGTCATCCTTGGACGTGGTCCTAAATGTACGGTTGAGGATTAAGTCATCCTTGGACGTGGTCCTAAATGTACGGTTGAGGATTAAGTCATCCTTGGACGTGGTCCTAAATGTACAGTTGAGGATTAAGTCATCCTTGGACGTGGTCCTAAATGTATGGTTGAGGATTAAGTCATCTTTGGACGTGGTCCTAAATGTACGGTTGAGGATTGGATCATCCTTGGACTTTTGGTCTTGTGAATTGAGCCGTAGACATGATGTCTCCGAGAACAAAATCCTGAATGAACAGGTAAGGGGATTGGATCGTCCTCAGACTTTTGGTCCTGTGAATTGAGCCATAGACATGATGTCTCCGAGAACAAAATCCTGAATGAACAGGTAAGGGGATTGGATCGTCCTCGGACTTTAGTCCTGTGAATTGAGCCGTAGACATGAGGTCTCCGAGAATTGAATGATAGGACTGGATCGTCCCTGGACTTCGATTCAAAAGGTACATGATAGGACTGGATCATCCCTGGACTTCGGTTCAAAAGTTACATGATAGGACTGGATCGTCCCTGAACTTCGGTTCAAAAGGTACATGATAGGACTGGATCGTCCCTGGACTTTGGTTCAAAAGGTACATGGTAGGACTGGATCATCCTTGGACCTCGGTTCAAAAGGTACATGACTGGATTGCATCATCCATGGACCTATGTCCTAAAGAGAGAAGGATTGATCATCCTGTAATATGATTGTGTGTGATGATGTGGTTACTTGTATCGGTAGGATACTTGTATTGATGATGTGGTTACTTGTATCGGTAGGATACTTGTATTGATGATGTGGTTACTTGTATCGGTAGGATACTTGTATTGGTGATGTGGTTACTTGTATCGGTAGGATACTTGTATTGATGATGTGGTTACTTGTATCGGTAGGATACTTGTATTGATGATGTGGTTACTTGTATCGGTATGGATACTTGTATTAATGATGTGGTTACTT
This sequence comes from Larix kaempferi, assembly GCA_027924585.1. NCBI lineage: Eukaryota > Viridiplantae > Streptophyta > Pinopsida > Pinales > Pinaceae > Larix > Larix kaempferi. The sequence goes on from BSBM01000077.1 coordinate 6,922,482, forward strand.
GTATCGGTATGGATACTTGTGTGATGACGATGCTGATGATCGTGTGATGACAATGCTGATGATCGTGTGATGACGATGCTGATGATCGTATGATGATGATGCTGACAATCGTGAGGATATAGATGTTGATGTTATTGTAGCTGTTCGAGTGCTGTAGAAGATAAAGACTCAGTACTGAAGATGTTGATGTTCCAGTATTGAAGATGTTCCAGTAACTGGTTCAGTTACTGATGATGTTGAGAAAGCTTCCAATGATTTATAGATGTATCATGTATGATGTTGATGACTCCTTGCTCGTGCAGATGCTGTTATAACATCCTTCTCGTTAAGGGGGAGTGTTGAGATATTGTAACTTCAAAGAATATTATATTTGTACTTTATTATTCCGGAGATGTTTCATTCCTCCGTGAAGATCTTATTGTATATCCGGAGATGTTTATTCCTCTGTCGGAATGTGGTAACTCGGGTTATTAGACTTCCCTAGTGGGGGTCATCCCTATATGTGTTATGTGGTTCAAAGGGTTATTAGACCACCCTAGAGGGGTCGACCCAGTCAGTTGTAGTGGGGTATTTAACCCATTGGTTAAATACGAGCCTACGTGTACTTGTGTAAAAGATATGTCAGAGTAGTGTATAAATAGAGGAGGTGTGTTCCTCATTTGACACACTCACTCACTTGAGGATAGTGCACTTGTGGAGGAGAGGTCTGCTATTGTGGAGGAGGAGATCATGTCTCAGGGTTTCATCTTTGTATATTGCTAGTCATCTATATTCAGGAAGCTTTGTTGGGTTTTCTACCCCATGAGGGTTTCCCAGGATAAATCTCTGTCTCTTGTGTTTATGCTATGCTTGTTGTTTCTTCAGTGATCCTATATATGCCATTATTGTGAAATGGAATGTAATGCTGCTATTTTCTGTCTTAGCATATTAAATCTTAACATTATCCATATCCCGTAACTTTCTAGATGCCTTCCAATCTCTACCAGAACATTGTTAAGAGTGTGCACAACTCCCAACATGTCAGCAAAGAGGTTTCATTCTAGATAAGTAGCAATGGAATGTTGTACAGTGCCATAGGCCACTTACCCATGCATATTAGTAGTATACTGTTCATCAATGCAATTATTCTAATATGCATAATACACAACCTAATTCTAGGAACATCAATATATACATTATTGAACAGTATTATTTAAGAAATGACAATTCAAATACTTATCTTTGTTTGTTCGTTGGGTGGACTCCCTCTGAGTCTTCGCTTCCTTGCAGGAGCTACTGGAGTCCTAATCTGAAGTAGCTTCTTCTACACCTTTTGATGTGGAATGTAGAGAGATGGTCAACTCCCTCTGAATATCTGCATCCTTGCAGAAACCACTGGAGTGTACTCCCTCTTGATCTTTGCTTCCTGGATTACTTGTCCTTGAACTTATATTCATTCTCGATCCCTATGCATGCTTGTTAGTATCACCATTGTGTTATCCTCTAGGTCTCATACGTAATCAAACATTCATTAGTATAATCACAATAACCTCAAGCATGTATAGTCAGGATCATTTCAAACACAGATAATAAACATTAATGTTCAAGGTTTCAGGGAAGTCTTCTTTTATTCATGCATATTCTTATTTGATCATAGGACTCTTTTGGTTAGTTAAATCATCAATCAAGATAAGAGATATAATATGCATAAAATCCGTGATTACTCAAACCTATACCTTCATGATTCTTTTGGTTAGTCATATCATCAATTACAATATGCATACAACCATGACTATTCAAACCTATGACTTCATGAATAATCATTATCAACAATAGTATAAGATCCTAACACAAGGTAGGATTCTATCTTGATATAGGAAAAACATACCTGGATTAGCATGCTAGCTAGTTATGTCTAACATACTCACATGATGTCTTCTTGTTCTTCTTCAATGACTTATGCTAGTAACCTGTATATCTCATAGGTTAACCATTATAAAACCAAGTTATACATACCTAGTAAATGGATCTTCTATGAGATCCACGACAATGGATGAATATTTGTCCTCATGTCATCATGATCATATGTTCTTGAACCAGAACATGATTTGTCTTTCTTGGTGTACCTTTCATGTTAGTATACAATATAAACCTCATACAACACCATAATGCATTAGTACAATCAGAAGTGTCAACACCCTAAGCAATGAATATTTTCTATCGTGCATTCATAATTTTAATAAGGTGATATGACAAGTCTAAAATCAAGATTGTACTAACCGTAATAACATGAAGACAAACATACCATAAACTTAATCATGAACAAATCTCAAAACATACCTCGATGAGTCATACCTGTCGAGATCGCTTGTAATCTTCTTATGTAAGGCCTTAGCCTCATCTCCCTCTAAAACAGGAACTTCTTCACTTATGCAGGTGACCAATCCATCTTCTTCTAGGATTAACCCAATCCACTTGATTTGCAAGAACTGGATCTTGAGCTGGATTAGGGTTTGTTAGAGAAACCCCAAAAATTCAAACTTTGAATTTCAAACTTCTGAAAGGATAGAAATATGCGCCTTGATGAGCTGATCACACTCGTATATTCAGAATTTGAAAACTGCAAAGTTTCACTCCTCAATTTTGCCTTTGAAACTTCCGGATTCACTGGATGTGACCCTGAACTGGGGTTTGATGAAGCCCACTCTTATTCCCAATCAAAAGGTTTGATCCAAAGCTCTAAGCTTCTATTTTTCTGAGGAGCTTCCAGCCGTGGTCACAGATTTCAAAAATTCCCATTTTTACAGAAGCCCTAATTTTCCACTTTTCTGATCAAAGTCCCGAACTAGGGTCTGATCAAGCCCGGCCTTCTTCCCAACCAAAAATTCTGATCTTGGTCTCTAAATTTCTATTTTTATGAGTAGCATCCATCCGTGGTCTCCTATTACAAAAATTCCAACTTTCTCCGAAGCCATGAATGAAGGTACTCAAAAAATAATTTTGTTTTGATAGAAATATGTACCTGATTGTTTCTGGTGTAACTCCGAACTTTTCAATCCACAGGGTCTGAAAAATTTTCCTGAGATAGCCCGACCTGTTATCTTTCCATCCTGACAGTTCTGACCTCAATTGGATTCTCTGAGAGAGAGTTATTCCAAGTGTCGCAACATGAACTATTTATGGGATAATACAGAAGAGCGAACTTGTACGGCATGCCATGTGTCACTGTTTCAACTTCAGCCTCTGAAAATTTTTCCTGAGATAGCTCACCCTATTATCTTTCCATCTTGACAAGTCTGACCTTAATTGGACTCTCTAAGAGAGAGATTTATTCCAAGTGTCGCAACATGACCTGTTTATGGGATAATACAGGAGAGTGAACTTGTACGGCGTTCCACGTGTCACGGGTTCAACTTCGGCCTCTACAAACGTTTCTTGAGATAGTACAGTCTGTGTACTACCTGTAACTTTTTACGAAATTTCATTTGGAGCTTCCTAGCCCAAGTTATGACCTTTTTCCCAAGGTCACCTGATTTTGACTTAGATCTGGAAGAGGCAGAAACCCTATATTGTACAGATCATAAATCACAAAGTACAACGAATTAGAGGTTGTCTGTTGGACACAAGGTACATGGAGATTTAATATTCGACCTGTAAAGATTTCAGATCCGAAAACTTCGCCAAAACGGATTTATAGCGAAAGTTCTACGATGACTGATTTTTGCTATGTCAAGCCCTAGCATCGTAATTGCAACAAGTGTCATACATGCCATATCATGCCTTCTTTCAAGCTAGCTCTGATACCATGTTAAATTTTCAGAATTTACTTCAATCTGATCTAGGATCTTAACTGAGAGAACAACATGTACAGCATATCTACAGCATATCAATCATGGAGACAATAATGCAAGCACACAAGAGACACAAAGATTTACTTGGGGAAAACCATAAAGGTGAAAAACCCCAATAACTTCCTCAGAGATAGATAGATAGAGCAATGATACAACCCAAACATAAGAGATATACATATCCGTGTAGCAGATCCTCCTCCTCCATAAGTGCGCCACTCCTCCTTGAGTGCATGAGTGAGAAGTGAGTGAGTAAATAGAGTGCCTCCCACACTCTATTTATACTTGACTTGACTTGCCTTTTACATAAATCATGTAGGCTCAAACTTAACCACATAACATAATGCTGACTAGGCTGACCCCCAATAGGGTGGTCTAATAACCCTTCGGCCCACATGGCCGACCCCTAATAGGGTGGTCTAATAACCCTTTGACCCACATGACTTATACAGGGCTGACCCCAACAAGGTGGTCTAATCACCCATCAAGTATAAGTTACGACATTTACAATATAAATGACGACACTTCCGTATAGAGGAATAATACCATCTCTATAGGAGTACATACAACATACATATATGAAATACATTTCAAAGTTACATATACATCAACAGTTCAGAGTGAAAAACTTGACCCGCAAAATAAAGATGACTGTGTTGAGTATTGTTAATTTAGATACTACAATCTTTTGAAGGTCTTCAACATTTTCTTTCTCGTATACTACAAGGTGCATAAGACTTGAAGAATAATGGCCTTCATTAGACCATTTAATCAATCTCTCTGACATCCAGTCCCTGGAGAACCCAGTGGAGAGTATGCAGAGACATAAATACAAAGGGACTTGCAGAATGCATGAAGTTTATGTTGCTGCCACATTGCATGGCATTAAATCTCATTCACTGTTGGTGCCACTTTTGTATATTTGATGGCTTCAAAATATTGGAGTTCCCCACTACCTAGATGCTGCCAGGATCCAAAATTTTATGAGATAGATCTGGTGACAACATCTGGCCTCGTCTGGGGATGGCATGTGTTAGGATATTCCTATACTCCATCCTAGTCCTACTAGCATTTTCAGTCTTGCATGCAGCATGCATTTTGCATGCATCCGCATGATGCCCAATCATCAGGTTGACACCTCCAACACCTAGTCCCTAGTCTTCCAGCACTTGGGAGCTTATTTCCACTTAGATTGAGCCCTCCTAGCCAGTGATGCGCCCACATCTCACCATCCACTTGACAAAGGCGCCCTTCTTCACCTACCAGTCCAATTATCTTTAATTAACTGAGTTCTCTCCTTGATTTTAGGCTTGACTCACTTGTAACTGACCTTACCACTCTGATGGACCTCCAGTGTGACTAGACTGCTCATTCTGACTCCAGTTAGCTCCTCATGCACCCTCCACTGAGCCTCCTTCATTCAGTTAGTTCCAATTACACTCAGTTACACCTACCACACTCAGTTAGACTCAGTTTGACTAATGGTTGACAGTTACTTGAGCATTGATGACTCCACTTATGATGAGACAGACTTCTAGTTGTGCTCTGATGACACTCCAGTGATCTTTTGATCACTCCATGAAGACTAATTCGAATTGCCACCTTGGCATTTGAATCCTCATGCATTGTACTACTTATTTGTCCATATTGTGATTAATTAATTAGTGTGTGTGAAGTATTTTTGCTTCTATCTGAGTTCTACTGTATTATTATTATGTTGCTCATTATACTGCATTGACCACTCTTAATATTATTCCTAAATTCTTTCTTGTGAGGTATACATCAGCTCTTAGATTTGCTATGAGTATTTTCACAGCATGCTCCCTGCGAGCTGCCAAGAACTTGCAAATCTGTGCCTTATCCATTGAGCTATACGGTCAACTTTTCAATCAACCTATGAAAACTTTTGAAATTTGCCACCACTTATTCAAACAAAATAATTGATAAACCTACTAAAAATCTAATCACACTGTGAAAAATGCAAAAAGTAAATGCTCATGGATGAGCTTATTTATCCACACTACTACTTGAGTCAACTGAGTTGTTGCCTGATCAAGTAAAGTCATGCTTCCAATGAAGCCATGCAACAAACTGATAAACTGATGAAACTCTTAATCTGGATCGGACACATGAAGGAAACCATGACAAACAAAAGTGCAGTTTGAAAAAACAACATAACCAATATTAATTTGACAAGAACTATTTTACATTTGTGCTGCTCAAAGACTCCAGATAATCAGCAACAGGGTCATGAAAGCCATAAAGAAATACCTCTTCCTGAAGATTAAATTTTTTATGTATATTACCTTCTTCATGATTGCTGCTAATTTCATCTTTCTATGTGGCTTCTTTCTGGACAGACTCGGGTTTTCAAGATGCGCAGCAACAAACACCCCTTTGGCGCATTGGCCCTTTCGGCAACGAGCTGCGCAGCAGCCCGAAGTGGCTATGGGGGGGCTAAGGAATCAGGTTTCCTTAACCTATGTGGTGTGGAGTCTACAGTCTTCTCTCTGCCCTTCTTGGTGGTAACCCCTGAACAGAGCATCTCACTCTTTCACAAGTCTCCCAGCGCTACATCATTGAAACTCACTCTTGTCATCCGAGCTACGTAGTAGCTCCACACCTGCGCATGAGTCTTTTACCCGCAACCTCCGATACACTATGTATCGTCTCTGCCCTTGTGCCACAGTGCAGTAACACACTCCTTTAGCGCTGCGGCAACAATGTTCTTACAGACTCCTTCGACAATGCACAAGTACAACTTCTAAGGGAGCATCCAGGATTTACTTTACATAATCATTCATAAAGATAGCGAAACATTCATAGAAACATAGACAGTAAAGCAAAGAAATGCAATCACATAAAGCATCACCACAACAACAAGAATTACGTGGTTCACTTCCAGGAGGGAAGCTACGTCCACGGGAGCTGTGTTTATATTATCTTGAGATGGGGATAACACAGTTCCGCTACGCACATAGCTACGGCCTTAGATCTTTCTGGGAAACTCCACGCACACAGTTGGGAGCCCTTCTCTTAGATCTATTCTCTTCTTCTACAGATATTACCATGAAAAAGACATACAATTACATTCCCCTCTCAATCCTCTTGTGACTGGTCGATACATGCAATGGCCCTTACGCCAAGCGGTCTTCCTGCGAGATCGTGGCCTTCTTACATGCACAAAATGATCATTAACAGCTTAAAAGATACAGCAATACAAATGACTCAGACATCAACTTAGACTGTCCGTGTAACTCAGTAACTATCTAAATCTTTTCCCTTTTCAATTACACATATATATAGGTGGCCCTGAGGGTCGCACCTTTACAAAACTGTGGGCCTTTCCCAACAGTGATCCCCAAAAACCCTAACCGCAGACACGGCTAGGTGTACTGTAGGCGCCTCTTGCAGTCACGTCGCAGCTTCCTGCAGACTCCGCAATTTTCGGCGCAGATTGCGGGTATGGGCGTCGCTTCATCGTTCTTTGCTCCTTGTCCTTCGCCTTCAATGCTTCGGCCCATTGCTCTTCCTTGGTCCGAGCAACCATAACTCTTGTACTTTGCCTTAATGAGGGTAGCTGAGCCCTCTATTCCGCCGCTTCATTTACTGTGGTGGTTGAGCTTTCTACTCGGCCACCTTATTTATTCTTTCCTTTGACTTGTGCACGCGAGCTCCACGATTTTCGGCCCGCAATCTGCGGTGAGCTCATCCATCTGGCGTCATACCGTGCACTGTTCATTTCTACCCAAAAATGGTGCTTTTCCTCAAAATTAGCACTTTTCCTTCAAAACTTAGTGCTTTTTCCTAAAACTTGGCTGCTTTGCCATAGCTGCGGCCTATGCTCCAACAGTCTACAAATCTGAAAGTTGCTGCAAGGTGTTGTCACTATTGATCATATTTTGTTTAATGATGCTGCAGATCCAAGTTCAGAAATAGCAAAAATAGGCTCGTTGATCTCTATTAACAGTTGATCAACAACTAATGAAGAAGAAAGCTCTGCAAACTGCTCTTTTAACTCCTTTCCATCTCCTTCACTTCTTTCCAAAGGCTTTGACTCATAGTCATCATACACTATTTCACTGATGAAAACTTCCATTGAATTCTACTCTAAATCATCCTGGCACTCATCATAAATGGGCTGATCAAAAACATCATGAAGAGTATTTTCTTGACTCTCCAAACTTTCCAAAAGAGTGTGTGAAATTTCATCATTAAAGATTTGATCTTCAAAACTTTCTGAAATTTGAACTCCATAAACTTTCACTTCATGAGTTTCTCGGAAGGATGACAGTGCATGAGCAGCTTGATCAGTTTTCAAAAGTGAAGACTTTAGTTCTATAATGCTATCATCAGTTTTCATATCAGAATTTTGAAACTTTTCCTGATGTAAAACATAATTAAAAGAAGAAACGACATATAACGAGTCTGCTTCCTCTTTTTCTTTAGCAAATTCTGAATCCACGGTTTCTTCATGACATGTTTGAAATTCTTGAATATACTTATTATCATGAATTTTTGAATCATATAAAGGATTTGCATAATAGAAATCAACATGCTCACAACAATCTTTCAAAAAGAGTTTAGCTGGGAAGATATACTTATAATGTTTCTGGAAACATGCGTGGAATTCTTTCAGTGAGGAAATGATAGCAGCTGGAAGAGAAAAATACCATTCTCGTGCATCACCATCTAATGAATACATGAACATCTTCATACCAACATCTTCATGCTGTAGATCTAGCAAATCCATGCGCTCATGAAACTTAATGAGGTGATGTGCAGGAATGTGTTTTTTATTTTCTCAGAAGATAGGCAGAAAATCTCCCCACTCTGACATAGTCGGTATTGGATGTGGGAAACCAGTAACTTCAGAAAAGTCAAGAGGTGCAAACCTCTGAGCCACCATGGCAGCCATTAGATCATTTGATGGCATTCTGGATCCTGAATAAATGGAATCACCTCTGGATTCTTCAGAGTCGCCCAGTGAAGAAATCTGCAGTCATATAAATGTCCACTCCTTGTTCACCGTCAAGAAGAGGATCTAATCAATATCAAACCCTCGGGAAGATAACTTCGCTTCTCTATCCCCAGCAACGGCGCCAAAAGATGTCATCACTAAAGTTGAACCTAGACTACTGGGGTTCAAGCTTAGGGAAATCTTGACAGTAAATACAAGATAATTAGGATATAATTCTATGGAACTTGATGGTAGGTAAACAATCATTACAGAAGTCAAGCATATTTAAATATTAAACAACAGGGAATGTATGAATATCATAGATATTAATAGGACAGAGCTATGAGCATAACTTTGTAAAGGAAATGAATCAAGCTCTATATTCAAGCATTAAAGATAGTTGCATATTAATCAAGAGAATCATGGCATGGATTGATAAGACCACACACAGACATAATAATGATAACATGTAACACAGTTATTAAAACAGAATAGGCTCATATGATCACAATCATTTCAAAATAGCTATTCATATTAATATAAAGAAACACATATGCATGCCTGTAATTCCAATATAAAACTATTCTAGCCCTGCCTCATCCCTCTCGGCTGGAACTCTTTTCTTTCCATATAAAATATTACAATATATAGATTTTTTGGAGCTTGAATCCCCTTTGGATCAACTTAACTACACTATTTTATGGCTTAAAGATACCATTGCTAAAAATAAAAACATTAAGGTGCGTTGGAATAGAAATATAGCTTAATACTACAATATTCTAGGAACTAATTTGACCAAGCATTATCAGTTCTTTGACAATCAATTTGAAATAATTGTAGATGCTTGTTGATGTAGAGACCTCAATCTATAAAAAAGAAGGCCTTGGAATCCATATAGAAAACTTCTGAATAAGGTCACATGATGCTCTGTATCCATTTCCAAATTTTGCTGCCAGATGTCATGTAAACCTCGTGTCAATGCCTTGTGCAATGTTTCAACCTGCTATTGATTTTATTTATTTTCATAACACTTTAAAATTAAATGAAGAAACCATATCGGCGCCTACGGGCTTGGATTTCTTCAACCTTTGCAGGGAAGTAGTAATGTTGACACATCAACAACAAATTTTTATCAGCTATATAGACACGCTGTGCATTGGCTTGGCTCCTTGTGGGCTGTTATCGTGATAGGTTTAGACCCCCGATTGCTTGGTTGTTGGTGGAATCTTGTCACGAAAATACAACATAGTGTTGCAAATACCTCGTACCTCTTCAAAGATCTGCTCAACACGATCCATTCAGCAAGTAAATTCAACTACTTCTTCCATATGCTCTTGCCCTGAAGCAGCTGCTTTCCCAACAAAAGTTTTTGAGGAAAAACAAGGAACCATCTGCCTCATGTGTAATGAAATGACCAAGATATCTTACAATTTCTTAATTATAATTCTTCAGTGATGGGCAAATAAATACTCAAAATGTGGCAATCCTTAATTGGTATTGTTCTCAATCTGTAAATGTTCAGAGTGAAAAAATTGACCCACAAAATAAAGATGACTGTGTTGAGTATTGTTAATTTAGATACTGCGATCTTTTGAAGGTCTTCAACATTTTCTTTCCCGTATACTACAAGGTGCATAAGACTTAAATAATAATGTCCTTCGTTAGAACATTTAATCAATCTCTCTAACATCCAATCCTTGGAGAATCCATTAGAGAGTATGCAAAGACATAAATACGATGGGACTTGCAGAATGCATGAAGGTTATGTTGCTGCCACATTGCATGGAATTCAACCTCATTCACTACTGGCGCTACTTTTGTATATTTGATGGCTTCAAAATATTGGAGTTCCCCACTACCTAGATGCTTCCAGGATCTGAAATTTTATGAGATAGATCTGGTGACAACACCTCCTTTCCAATCCAGCATAGTGGCTTTGTAACCCACGTGCATCTCCTTACAGATACTTCATGCATGCGACTTTGCCAATTCTCCAATCCTACATCAGAGTCTGAGATGCAAGAGTTGTCACATCTCCAGTTGAGTGTACCATCCGCAATTGGATTAATGTAATCTTCCTGGTTCGCAGTCATCTTGTACAGTTGGTCCAAATCTTGAGCCTTGGATTCTTCCTGAATCGGCTCAGTGTATCTTTCTCCATCCGTAGGGTCTAATGGTGCGATGACACTGACGTGTTCTCCTTCGAAGATCATCTTCTTTGTTTTCATATTTATGATAGCGAGGTTATGTATAGCCCAGTCGATCCCCAACAACACGGGAAACAACTGACTATCATCCACGATCTCAATAACCTCAAAGTCTGCGTGACTCTGCACTCCATCGATATCAACAATGACATTAGCTAACCGTCCAAATGGTATGACTTTCTCCTGATTGGCCATTCTCAACTGGATAGGTAACCATAACAGCTTTGGTCACCCCATCTGCTGCCATGTCTGTTTAGTTAAGACATTTACCTATGATCCCAGATCAAGGATGATCTCATCCATCTCATAGTCTCCTATCTGTGCACCAAGTCTCATTTCTCTACCTGTTCTCTTGTGTTTATTAATGTGATGAATTGCGCTCTCCCTAGTTTCACTCTCACTGCGCGGCTCATACTGATCTACTAGCTTCTGCAGCTCTGCTATAGCATTTGGGCTCTTTAGCAACTTCATACAGATCCCAAGGAACTGCGCAACAGAGGTGCATGTCTCTACTGCGACATTCATACTATCATAAGCAGCCAGCATATCTTATATATGCGGTGTTTCGCTGTGCAACGGGCTTCTCGGTGATTTTGGTGCCGCCTCTTTGAAGATATCCCATGCTTCTTCAAAAGTTTCCTTGTTTTTCTGCAAGTCGAAGGTTGGTGCTTTCCCAACAGCTTTCCTTATCCATATGATTTCAAGAGGGGTTTTCTTAGTCTCAAAGCCTCTAGAAGTTGAATCTTATGCTCCTCTATCTCATCCTGTCACATTACCACTACGCGTCACTACGTTAATACTTGGATCCGCAGGTCTCCTTTAGGCTGCAATCAACTGGATATTTGGGGCCGACGCCTCTGGCCATTTTCTCTTTTGCATTTCTACCTCCAACACTGGGAAGTCTTCTATAACAAGATCGAATGAGCTACAATAGTTGCATGTAGTGCATGGGTTGGTACAATCTCTAGATACGTGACCTGGCTGGCCATAGTTGTAACAGATTACTTGGCCACGGCCTTGTCCTTGCATCGGGCCATTATTCCTTCCTCTCCCGCGGTATCCTCCATGGCCTCTATATGCTCCCTGTCCCCGCTATGCATTTTCTTGTTTCGGCGAAGTCTCCCCTTGGACTCTGTACATTCCTCTATACATATGTTCAATATCTTTGTTTCTCTCTAGAATGAGCTCATATGCACGGCAATTGGATTCATCATGCCCTACTGACTTACAGAAATTACAATAGAGGTTTTTAGGTGTTCTTACGTATTTCTGTATCATATGGCAGTCTTCTGGCCGGTGTCCTCTAGTTCTACAAATTTCACACCATGGCCTTGGGTGCGGATTTAATGGGTTTGGTGCACCCATTTTAAGGAAGTCTTGGAATAAAGGACAGTGATCCTTAGTGTGTCCTTCTCCCTTACAGCTTGTACACCATACTTCCTTTCTCTCTTGTTATCCTTGCTTGATATCTTGCAATTGTAGTGTCAGGGTAGCTAACTGGTTCTGAATCTGCGACATCCCAGTGCTAGTTTCTCCAATAGGTGAAGCTTCCAGCTTCATGGCGATCTCCAAAGCTTCTGGTTGTGAAGCTACTTTCTATTGCATCAATGGTTGTCTAATATGGGGCAACAATGCGGCTATAAACCACTCCTTATGCTGTTGTGGTGGAATATCAAAGCTTACTTGGTCCAGTAGTGTCTTAAATTTCTGATCAAACTCCCAAACTGTTTCATTAGGTTTCTATTTGATCTCTTTCAACTCTATAATACACTATGACTCTGACTTCGGCTTCTTAAATTCTGATAAGAGCATGGCCTTGATTTTTGTCAAGGTTCTTTGGTGTCCCTATGAATATTTCATGAACTAGTGTAAGGCTCGGTCTCTAAATGTGGTGAGGAGCTGCGCTTTCTTCACAGCGTCATCCCATACTTGCTTTACACTCCATATGGCTTCACATAGAAACCAATGTTGATCAGGGTCTTCTAGGCCTATTCCTTTGAATATCAGCATTTTGATATCATCAGCCATCCTCCTTCGAGGTGGCGCGGTCCCTTGAGTGGTGCTAGGGATAATATTTTGAGGGATGATCTGAGGTTGGACATTCTGAAGTGGTACAGCTTGAGATTGACTAGGTTGGTTTGGAATAGCGTGGGCACCTGCTCCTGCGGTGTTACCAGTACTAGTGTTGTGCGGTGTGGGTTGCGTGGTGCTTGCAACCGGTGGGTTCTGGACTGACAGGTTCTGAGATAAGGGAGGCGCGGTATGTGCAACTGATGGATTTTGGGATGTATTAGGCTGATAGGTGGAAGATAGGGACATGGTTTGGCTATCAAGGTCAGCTTCTGAATGTATTTCTATTCGAAGTCCAGGTCCACTAGTAGTTTTCTCCAGGATGAACTTGTATCTCTTTCCACTTCTCAGGTTATGAGTTTCTTCGTAGGAACCACTATATGTATTGTCTACCATGACAGATGCAAATATTTTACTACATTCTAAAAACACCTTTCTTGGCTAAAAGCATTTTAATGTATAAACTGAGGTTGTTCTGATACTTACCTCTGAATCCTTTGAAAAAATCTATTTGTGCTGCACTGTAGGAATTTAGCATGTCCACAGCGAACTGTGTCACAAAACTTTGTAATGTACCGTTGACCCAGAAATTGACTGCACGCACAAATGGAATATCTAGTGCTTTGAGCTTTTCAATAAGCTTTGGTGTCCACTTGGTCGGTGCGGTTCATGGGAAACAGTTTCTGTGCTCCACGAGCCTTGACAACCACTCGTGTAGCTCGCATCCAAAAGATGCCTAGAAAACTTCGCGAACGTCTTTCCACAGGTACTTGTTCAACCATTAAACGTTAGAGAGATGTGGGTTTCTATTTTCCTTCCTTGCGAAGTCTCTCTCAGTCTTGTCACACCAAACCAAGATTTCTTTCTTGTCTGGATACCACAAGTCGATGCCCAGCTCAGCTTCTTCGCACATCACGACTTCAACTCATCATGGATTCTTGTCCCAGCAATGGAACCATTTGTTGGCTTACTGTACTGTTCTAGAGATTTCCAATGTTAGACTAAGGTTCTTTGCGGTTTTAACTGAACCAACAAACCCCCTTTTCACCGGCCCTTTCGGCAACAACCTACGAATAGGTTGAGGTCTCACCCGAGGTGTAGCTATGGGGGTACTGTGGAATCAGGTTTCCACAGTGAAGTGATGATTTGTTCAGACATGACTACTATGCATTGCACTATTAGACTTGCGCTGCGGGATGAGGACTGCGCGACGATAGACTGCGTCGCGATCCGCACTTCTACAAACTAACCACTATGCAACCAATGCATCCAAGGACTACGTAGTTCAAGTAGGTTGCCAATAACAAGACAGTGCAACTTGTTTACACGCTTCCTCTTCCCAACTCAACAGATAATGAAGACTTTACTTAACCTTTAAACATTCATCTATTGCCTAAGATTATTAGCTTTATAACAGATGCAAGCAGACAAAATATATGATGCTATGCACCTTCAGTGTGGTGAGTCTCAAGAATTACGTAACCCAAACTTCTACATATACTTGTGATTATTCCATAAGTTGATACTGTTGTGGTTCACCCCCAGGATGGGAGCTACGTCCACAAGAACTGTTGTTATATTAGTCTTTGGGAAGGGTACAACAATTCTTTGTCTGTGCACACAAATGCAAACTCTCTTCTCCCTCAATAGGCCTCTGTGCACACAACTTGCAGAGCCTTACAAAAATGTCTCACAACAGAGATCTATTCGCTTACCATACAAAAATGAAGAGTAACCCTTTCCCATACAAAAATGCCTTATTTATTGATCATGCCCATAAGTCACGTCTTTACAATCCGCAAGCAAAAACCCTTAGGTTTACAAAACTGTTATTGTTTCCAGCTCATCGAGCCTGCTGGCTTCTGGTAGCGAATATTCCATTGTGGCCTACCCGAAGCGCATGCTCACGTCGCTATCGGCCTTCCTGTTGCACGCATGCCAATAGGTTGCTTTCACCGAGTTTTTTTCCCTCTAACGGTCTTGTGCGATTGGCTCAGGTAGTGGTTCTTTCGCATGTGTGACTAGTCTCTTTCTTTCCTCATCTGCTCCTGCTCGTCGCTTGGCACTCTTGAAGCATCTTTACCAAAAATAGACCGTCGATGGTCTAACCGGAATCTGTGTCGTCTTCTTTCCAACACTCTGCCCTGCTGGATCCCCGTAGACTGGACACATCGCAGCACTGAACTTCGCAGCTCTACCGACACTGCGTTGCGTGCAACTTCGTAGCATACAAAAAATATACTTCAGCTGAACTGCGCTCAACTCCGCAGTTCCAAAAATCCTTCTTGCTCAAAATGCCCCACTTGGGCCAAGCCCAACAGTTGGTGCCTACATGAATTTATAAACATAAGCTTTTGTGGTTTTCTCCCAAAAGGATTTCCATGTTAAATTTGGTGTACTGTGATTTGAATTTATTTGTATTTACTATTTCAAACTAAATAAATTATTAATAAATGTTTAAAGTAAAAAAAAAAATCTTATATTGATTCACTCTTCTCTCAATATAAATATAAATTTATAATAATAATTGTTGTTACTCTATTTTTAAATTCTCATTTTAATAATCAACCCAACTACTTGTTATAACTATTTTAAATCATTGTGCCTCAACACCTTTTTTTTTTTTTTTTTTCAGCGGAAAAATCACCTTCCTATTCCGAAGAAATCAAGAAAAGCTTGAAATACAATCATTACAATAGGGCTCAACAAGAGCATCATGTCACTTACAAAAATTAAACTTGGGTGGGGAGGACAACAATCATTGTGCCTCAACACCTATAAACAATATTCATTCTAAAAAGAATAAAAAAATCATAAAATATGCGTTTTATAATAAACACATTAATATACATAGCATGACATTAAATGGTTAAAGTAAAAGTTAATTACCAAACATTATAAATCTCGTAACATTCATTGACAAGGATCAAATTCAAATTAGAGACTTTGTCCAACAATTTTTTTACTTTGTTCTTGAATATACACATATCTAATTTGAGTGGCATCTAATAAATTTTAATATTTTAAAAAAAGTACATGTCTAATGTAAATGACATCGACTTAATTTATGGTTTTGAAAGTGACATTGGAGTTCTACCTTTTTCTTTTTTAACTACAGTATGTCACATATATATAAAACATGAAGATAAATTAATTATTAGTGGAATTTTAAAATAAAAAATATAATCAAAGTTTTAAAAATAATTTATCATAATATTTTATAATATAATAGATAAGTTAATTGTTGGTGGAGCTTTAAAACTAAAAAGTTTCACTAATATCGAAGATTCCAAAATAATTTATTAATCAATTTTTGAATTGTTTTTTATATTTAACCTTGTCATTAAATTTTCATCATATTTAACAAATAATATGACAATGACATTATAACGAGAACTAAAGTTGAACAAACACTAAAATCTGACATCGTTATCAACAAGATAATGTAATGTAAGAAGCGGAATGGTCAATCCCATAAAAATATAAATTTCTGAGTTATATTATATCTTTACATTGATTATTATATACATAAAAAAAAATATATAAGAATTCATAATATTTTATACGATGATAGATAAACTAACTACTTTCGGTGGAGTTTTAAAACCAAAAGATATACATAAGTCAATTTATGAACTATTTTTATATTTAACCTTGTCATTCAGTAGACATCATATTTAACAATCAATATAGAAATAACATTATAATGATATTTAACAATCAATATAGAAATAACATTATAATGATAACGAGAAATTGTTACCAACAAGATAATTTAATATAAGGAGTTGAATAGTCAATCTAATAAAAGTATAAATTTCTAAATTGTCACACGCATTTACATTGTTTATGGCATACATATACATACAAAAGAAGAAGAACAAGAAAAAAAACGTAATATTTTATAACATGATAGATAAATTAACTAAAATATGAGATTGTTAACAACAAGAGAATCTAATATAGGAAGTGGAATGGTCAACTATAAATTTTTAAGATATGCCACATGCCTTTACATTGGTTATCACATACATACAAAATTAAATATAAAATATAAAATTTCATAATATTTTATAACAAGATAAATAAACTAACTGCTTTCGATGGAGTTTTAAAACAAAAAAAACTGACATACAAAATAAAATATAAAATATAAAATTTTGTAATATTTTATAACGTGATAAATAAAATATAAAATTTCATAATATTGTATAACATGATAAATAAACTAACTGCTTTCGATGGAGTTTTAAAACAAAAAAAACTAACATACAAAATAAAATATAAAATATAAAATTTCATAATATTTTATAATGTGATAAATAAACTAACTGTTTTCGATAGAGTTTTAAAACAAAAAAACTAAAATATGAGATTGTTACCAACCATAGAATCTAATGTGAGAAGTGGAATGGTCAAATATAAATTTTTAAGTTATGTCACATTTCTTTATATTGATTATCACATACATACAAAAGAAAAAATATATATATAAATTCATAATACCGCATTCCTTTATATTGATTATCACATACATACAAAAGAAAACAGAAAAAAAAAAAATATATATATATATATATATATATATATATATAAATTCATAATATTTTATAATATGATAATGGAGTTATATATATATATATATTAAAGATTTAAAAATAATTTATTAATAAATTAATTTCTGAATTGTTTTTAATATTTAGTTTTATTATAATAATTCATCATATTTAATAAGCAATATGAAAATAACATTATAATGACAATGAAAGTTGGACAAGAACTAAAATATGAGATTGTTACTTAAACAATAATGTAATGGAGGAAGTGGAATGGTCAATCCCAAAAAATATAAATATTTAAAAATTGTTTTTAGTATTTGGCAAAGTTGCATTATTGAGCATCCATCATATTTAATGAGAAGTGTGACAATGACATTGTGGTGAGAACATTAGTTGAATCAGCACTAGAATTTGAGGTTGTTACTAATAAGATAATATAACCATATCCTACAAAGCTTACATTAGAGTTGTTATGGTATTTAGAATGTGTTTGTAAATGGAAATTGCAATAAAGAATGATAAGTAATTACATAAAACAATGTTTGAAAGATGATAGTGGATTCAACCCCAAAGGTGGTGTTGGGATGTACTAGGTTTTAAATGTTTTGATTAGAAAAAAATCTAGGGGTCACATTGTTGCCATTGGAAAGCAAGAAAATCATAATTTAATTAGTGCATAAAATTACTTATTATACACATTTTCATTGTGTTTTGTCATTCATTGGATTTATGTCCTTTTGGAAACTTATTTTGAGACCTATCTAAATGAAATTTGGCTTTAAGGTTCCATGAAATCCATCAATGTAAGGCTTTAAGGTTCCACGAAATCCATCAATGTAAGGCTTTAAGGTTCCACGAAATCCATCAATGTAAAACTAATTGCTATTTGACAAACTAACATTCTGACATTATCTTCACAATGCGTGATCTATGTTCCTTGATGCATTTGTCATAAGAAAGCATCATGAGTGGCCTAAAATATTGCATTATTATTTTGTTTGTTCTTTGTTTTTTTATTATTCTTTAATTTTTGCATTTAAATTATGTTTTTCCATAATTTTTTGAAAATATGTTTTAAATTTGTTTAGGGTATGTTTACCTCATGTTTATTAGAAGTGAAAATGATGATAAGAGTGGGAAAACAAGGATTCATGTGAGGGGAAGGGAGGAAGGAAAAAGGGGGCAGTGTTTTTGTGAAGTAAAGATATGTGGAACTTCCCCTCATCAAGCACTAACTCGATATGTCACTATTTGTTTAAAAGAAAATTAAATAACTATTGTCCTAACTGAAATTAGGAGAAGAATCTGATTGAAAATGAATTAAGTAATTTTTATCATATTTTAATTAATGGACAATATTTCATCACTCTTATTTTATCAAAATAAATGAAATTTTTTATTACGATAAAATCATATTTGAATTTGAAATTTAAAAAACTACTTAAAAGTTGAGTGGCGATATATATTCCCTCCATTGGGTTTTGCTATCGTTATGTGTGCTTCCTTCCTAAAACATAGAGGGTAATTTCCTAATAATAAACATGGGGGATTTCCTTATTATAACCATGGTTATGACTCAACAATCACATAATAAATATATTGAAACACTACGCCCTATGGATGAGTTGATTGGGAGTTGATTGGGCTAGGTTGTGTACTCGTAAGCGATGAAATCCAAAGTGGATATGGCTATAGGTTTGATATGATGTGTGGCTTGAAGGATAAATCAATTATGCATCACCCCAAGGGTTTCCTGGAGGGGTTAGGGCTCTTTCCTAGAAAGGGAAGGCCTACCGATATGATTGCGTGATAGATTATGTATGGTTTTTTTTTCATTCCACAAAATTTATGGTATTTTTAAAAATAACATTTTTAGAGCATGATTTTATTATTATTCTACACAATTATGGTAAAATTTTGAAAAGTGCATGTTTTTCCTTTATTTAGTTTTGTTTAAATGAAACATTGGTATGTTTTTTTACAAAATCACTTCAAAATTTAAGAAAAATAAGATTCCAAAAATGATCCCCCTTAAAAACTTTACCTTTTTTAATGTATTTTTTAGATAATCCAGGAAGATCCCCCTACCTTCCCTTATGTTGTCATTATGCTCGTAAACTTAGCGTTCTATTTTCAATATGCATTGATGATAATAGATTGTATTTTTTTCCATTCTCATGAAGGTAACAAATTCC
Organism: Larix kaempferi; assembly: GCA_027924585.1. NCBI lineage: Eukaryota > Viridiplantae > Streptophyta > Pinopsida > Pinales > Pinaceae > Larix > Larix kaempferi. The sequence continues at coordinate 6,942,300 of BSBM01000077.1, forward strand.
TCATATAATCCTTCTTATATCATTTTGTTGCCATTTACTTGATAACAACATTGGTGATTTCTTTTTTCATGAAGCACTTTGTATGGCTTTTACATTAGCATTACATTTTGCTTGGAGCACTTATGTTAGTCATCAATAATTACACCATTCGGTGTATGTATTTCAAATATTCTTCAAGTTTATTTGTCATTGGTTATGATAACTTTTGGTGATTGTCTAGTTTACCCCAACACCTTCGTTGTTGGTGTTTTGTCTAATTTACCCAACACCTTTACGGTTGGTGTTTTTTTCCTTCATGGATCCTTTGTTTTGTTTTTTTGCCAAAACTAGTGATTTCTTGAGATATTCATTGTGCATTCTCACCTAATGAAACATTATAGGTTGACATGTTGTATTGATTCTTTGTTGAAATCCATGATTTCTTGGATTTCAATAGCTAGGTAAATATGTTCTTTATGTATTAATTGTATATTATCACCCAAATCAACATTGCACATATCACACATTTTGTGCATGAAACATGATTTGGGTTTACCATAAAAAATAACATTTCAAGGAGAAGCAAAAAAAGGTTGAGTCGATCAAATATGGTCCTTATACCATTATTAAGTAGATTAGAGAAAACAAGTTTAGGTTGGACTTACTAGAGTGCATGGGCATTCGTCCAATCTTTAATGTGGAGAATGGACTCCTTAGTAGCAGTTCAATAAACAGTAATTAAAAAGCTAAGCATTAAAATGGAAATTATTCTAAACATGTGCATGAAACATAAGAGACAAGAAATAATAAATGGTTTTTTGTATTAGAATTTATACCTCCAATGTAAAGGTTGGTGGAGTTCTATGCCATTGACGAGTGGAGTCAAGTGACAAAGATCGAGATCTATGATGAGTGGTATCAAGTGATGAGGATCTAGGTCTATGACGGGTGGTGTCAAGTGAACCGTGCTGCGGGGGCTCGCCCCGGAGGCACCGAGAATGTCTCGGAGACTCAATGGTGACAAATGGTGTCAAATATCTGGGGGTTGTGTTGAGTGAAAAACAGCTCAAAAACCCTAATGCAACCAAGTGTGCAAAAGGAGAGCTCAAAAACTATGGCACTCAGGCCAACAACCAACTCAAAACACTTACTATAATAGCTGTGCTACAATAAGTGGAGTGTCAACAGAAATGGTCAGAATACCAACAAGCAGTAGGTTTCCTAAAAAATAAAAATATTGGACTCACTAGACCAAAAGGAGGTAAGGGAGCATGCAAACACCTAACTAAATAGTATTCTGACTCAACTAGACATATCCTCTGCAAGGTGATGAAATCCAAGTCAGACAATATGGATAGGAGAGCCAAGTGGCTAAAGATATCCCCCTACCGGGAGGGACCGGGTAGTCAATCCTAGAAGAAAGGCAACTAAGATACCCCGTTCATGACACGTCCAGAAAAGGTGAATCTGTCGTTTGATCCTTTTACCGAAGTATCCCCATACAGGGATACCCCAAGAACTGCGAAAGGTAGCCTTCGGTTACTGAATGGATTGCGGTATTCCACTCAGGCCTCCGGACCCAGTCTGACGACTTCAACCCTCCTAGGGGAGAGGCCCTCTGATAAACTGGTTGTGACCGTGCCAAAAAATACTAGGGGATTTTGGTTCCCTAATGGACAACAGCTATGTCTCAAGTGTAAGCAACCGAGGGGTGTTATTTGGATGCCTATCCCCCCGATCCTACCTAACTAAAAAAATTCTTATGTGTTCCCCAAGTGGGGTTAGAATGTTGATTGTGTTAAGTAGTTTTTAGGGCTCACTTGAATTAGGTGACAGAGTGTGTGCGTGTGAGATGATGAACCCAAGTAAAAGTGCCACAAGGGGGGAAACTTTCTAACTAAAAATAACAAGACAGAATGTAAACTTTGAAATGCAAAATTTTCTCTTTTTCAATTAAAATGCTGAAATTTTTTTAAAAAATGATTCTATAAATGAAACAGAAATAAAACTGCAGAAAAGGCTGTAGGGAAGTATGGCTGCAGGTAGGACGGATGGTTGTGCAGGTGCAGAAAATAGTGCAGCAAAGTGCTGGGTTCAAAACAGTGAAAAAAGTGCAGAAAGCAGACCGCGAGTTTGTGGCAAATCTGTGCGGTCGGACCGCGGGAAATAGCTGAACAGTCGCGGACAGGTTGCGGGATTTTGGCCGAAAGATGCAGTCGGACCGCGGGAAAAAGGTCGAAAGCCGCAGGCAGGATGCGGGAAAAAAGGCCGACAGGCACAAGCGGGTTGCAGAAAAATGGCTGAAAGCCGCAAGTGGGCCGCGAAAAAAAGGCCGACAGGTGCAGGTGAGTTGCGAAAAAATGGCTGAAAGCTGCAGTCGGGACGCGTGAAAAGGGGGAAAAGCTGCAGTTGGATCGCCCCGAACAAGCTAATAGCCACGGTTGGATCGCAGGTAACAGACTTGAATCCGTCGGCAGGTCGCCGGAAACAGTCTAAGAGCCGCGGTCAGGTCGCAGGTAAACGCCTGAAAGACGCGGTCAGGACGCAACTGCAGGGGGTAAAAGATACGTTTTACGGCAGCTGAAAGAGACAGCCGAAAGGAAAAGATAGGAAAATATTTAAAAACTATAACCAGAAATTCAAACCAAGGGGAGTCGCCAAAACTGTAGCTAGGGTTTTCACCCTAGCTTGTGCAAGTGAGCACCTACTAAGGAGAATGGACTCCTTAGTAGCAATTCAATAAACAGTAATTAAAAAGCTAAGCATTAAAATGGAAATTATTCTAAACATGTGCATGAAACATAAGAGACAAGAAATAATAAATGGTTTTTTGTATTAGAATTTATACCTCCAATGTGAAGGTTGGTGGAGTTCTTGCAATGGTCCAAGAGGGTTGCTCCAAACTCCAGTTTTGCTCCTTCTCTTTCTCCAAAGGTTTGGAAATGGGCCAAAGGGGCACTCAAAGGTGAAAGTAGCTCAAGGGTGAGCTAGGGTTTCAAGAGTGATTTTGGCAGAGTAAGGGTGTATTTGATTGTGGATATGAAATGAGGGGTCTCCATCACCTATTTATAGGTTTTTGGTGGTGAAGTGCTGGCCCATGGTTTTGGGAACCATATGGTTTAGGTCAGCTGTATAGGGTTTTTTCCTCCTTTTTCCTCTTTTTCCTCCTTTTTTTTTATATTTTTTATTCCCTTTTTAGAGGGTTTTTTCTATTTTTGGAGGAATTTTGGATAATTTTGGGGGGAAAAGTGGGTTTTAAGCCTTTTGGAGGCTTTTTTGATGGTTTTGTGGCCTTTTGGAGGCTTTTTAATGGGATTTTAGGGTTCTGAAGGTAAATATGGTAGGAAATATGGACAAATGAGTCATGTAATGGGGTAGATGAGGTAGTGAGCACTTTTTGGGTGTTAACATAGTCTTAACAACTAGCATCGTTGCCAATGCAACCCTTAAAATCAACCCTGGAATCAAAAAATGGCGCCAAGTATGGCACCCACCACTTTTGTTTAGGGATAAATTGTAACTTTTTTAAAGCTAATATTATGATATTTAGACACTTAGAAGTTAGTTAAGACCAACTTGGTCTAAAGAGTCTTTAGGTAAATTCCCGATTGGTCCATGATCTCTACATAAAGAGCACAGAGGGTCATTTTCTTGATGATCGATTGTGAGAAACTCAAGTGTAAATATTTTTTCCTTTTGCATTAATATATTGCTTCAAGTAGCTATTTGGTTGGGGTCACGGACTATTTTCTTCTTTGGGGGTTTTAACCGCATAGAACATTGGTTGGTGTGTTGATATGTGATATGTTACTTAAGACGTTCAACCTTATGGAAATACCATGTTTTAGCTGAACATGGTATCAAAGCACTTATGAAGACTTGCTTTTGTTGTTGATCGAGATCTTGAACCGGTGTAGCTGTGTGCATCAAAGGATTTCTATATTATGTTATTTATGTGTATTTATGGGCTGAGAGAGGTGTTCCATTGCTTCCAAAGTGATTATTTCAATTGGAAATGATTTTCGTTTCACTCAAAAAGGTTTATGTTTTCCCAATATACGACCATTTTACCATATCCAGAGGTATATTGTTTACATTTATAATTTTTTTATAAATATTTCTCATATTCTTTCATATTTAGCCTAGTTTTTTTTTTAATTTTTTTTTTTTACCTCTTATGTCTCCATATGCTCTTTTCCATGCGCATTGTGCAAACCTAAAAAATAAGAAACAAAACAGAAAGGGTTTTCTTGACTATGTATGCTCTTTGCCATGCGCTGTGCAAACTCAGTAAACCAAAAATAGTGAGAAAACATACATTTTTCAAGTAAGCTAACAAAGGAATATCCCCAAATTTGAGAAATTTCGGTTTAAGAGTTTTTTTTTTATGTGGTTGTGTAAAGTGTCTTGCAGGCCAAAAAGCAAGGTTTTTGGGGTAGGCACAACAACAACCCCATTCTCCTCCCTAATATTACTAAACCTTCTGTTTAACTCACTTGGTTGAAAGTTACTTTATTAAATAAAAGGTTCTTCTTTTTGTTACTTTTTGCAAAAAATCATGTAACTTTAATTTATAAAGTAATTACATTATAAAAGTGCTTCCCACTTGTTTTATAAAAGTGAGTCACTTATTTTCAAGTACTTATTTGTAAAAGTGACCTAGTAGGAAAAGTTAATACGAGAAGCAGGGAAGGGTAGGGGATTCTTTACTCCATTATTGCACCCATCATTGTGTGGTTCAACCTCTACTTGCCACATAGATCCCTAATTCCATTTTATGCCTTTCTTAAAAAAGGCATAACTTTGACATCGAAAGTCCGTTTTTAGTGCCATCTTTTTTTTAAACTACCTTTTTTTAGATCTTTGCATCTAAACCATCAATTTCCATTTTTGAACTCATATTAATATGGATAGTCCAAGTGATATTCTTCTTACCAATGCCAATTACTTCTCATGGAAAACTTGTATGGAATATGTCCTATGAAGTAGGGGATTTTACCGTATTACCTTGGGAAAAGAAACTACCCCCACATATGCTGATAAGAAAGTAAAATGGGATAATAAAATTGGTGAATCCCATGGATTAATAGAGATTCCCATCTTTAATCAGTTAATATTCCACCTTCAAGGAATTGACACACCAGATGCAACTTGGGAAAAGTTGGAAACTGTATTTGGTAAACACACTGAGATTCGAGGTCACTATCTTAAAAATCAGTTGGTTTCTATAAATCCAAGTGATTTCTCTTGCATTAAAGACTATCTATCTTAGTTCAAAACCCTTAGAATCCAAGATATCTAAGTCAAAAAAGAAATTCATTTATCATATTCTTGCTAATATTGGTCCTCGTTATTTTGTTTTTATATATACCTTTACTCCATCAAAGAATTTATGGGGGCTAATTATAAAGAACCCACTCTTGAAGTTTTTTGTGATGCCTTGATTCGGGAGAAATATAAGCTCTTACATCTTACAGTGATCAACATTGCCCATACATCTAGAAAACCCTTAGTGGCACAACATAAGGATAAATCCAAGCATCCCAATAAGTGACATCCTCACAACAGTATGCAAAAAAACGGTCCCAAACCCTCTCGACCAACTCATCCTTCCAATAGTGACAAGAGAACCAAATCGAAATGTAAGAATACTGAGTGCCAACGCAATTTTGCGAGAAAGATGGTCATGTGGAATCTAAGTGTTTCAAGAAGATGGAAATCTTGGAAGTAGTAATGATTGAAAGCACAACATCAACCTTGATTCTTCTTCTAAATCTACTTATCATGGACATGCACTTTCTACTTTTAGCTTTTCCTTCAATGCATCTTCTTCGTCTTGGTCTTCTAGTGATTGGTTCATTGATCCCAAAGCATCTTATCATATGGATAATGATAAAGCCATTTTTTACAATCTAAATGAATGTAACACCAAACAAATATTTGTTGGTGATGATAGATCTCTTAATTTTGTAGGATTTGGAACAATTCAGCTAGATGATGGTCAGTTCAAAGATGTATTAGGTGTTCCAAATCTTTCCTGTAGAGCTTACACCTCATCAAGTTGTAAACAAGGATTTCAAACATCCTAAGCATGTCATAGAAACCATAATTTTGTATGATATTACCAAGTTGTATAGATTCAATATATTTGGTTTATCACCTTTTCCCTCAACTTTTATTGTTCATAGTGATGACTTGATAAAAATTTTCCATGATCGATTTGGTCATTTAAACTATTGCTCACTGCGACATCTTTGTAATCATAAAATGGTGACTGGTATTCATCTCATTTATTATAGATATGGTGTTTGTCCAAAGTGTGTTCTCGTAAAATATCATTGGAACCATTTGGGCAAACATGCCTCGACCTCCTTGCAACTTGTTCACAATGATTTGCTTGGTCCACTTCCTTTTGCTTCTTTCTCTAGTTTAAATTACTTTTTAACCTTCATTCATGACTTCTCCATAAACACGTGGGTTTACTTCTTAAAACTTAAGAGTGAATTTTTTGACATGTTTTTGGCCTACAAGGACCAAAAACAATTTGGAGATCAAATAAAAATGTTAAGAAAATATAATGGAGGCAAATATGTAAACAATGAAATTACAAATTACTACACTGCACAGGGAATTCAAATGCAACATATTGTTCCATATATACCACAACAAAATGGTGTTGTTGAGAGAAATAATCACACATTAAATGAAATGGCTAGTTGTATGATCCTAAGGGATTAACTCCTCCTTTTGAGGTGGGAGCCAATAATTGTGCCAATTACATATTCAATTGCACTCCTACAAAGGATTTTAAAGATATAACACTAGAAGAAGCATGGAGTAACATTAAACCTGATGTAAGCCATGTTTGTGTGTTTGGTAGTGAAGCATGGGCTCACATTCTCGATGAAAAATTGAAGGCCTTATAGCCTAAGAGTGAGAAGTGCATATTTGTTGGATATTCTGAAGATGTTAAAATTTATAGACTTTTTCAACCAAAATCCTATGACATTAGTATTAGAAGATATGTTGATTTTGATGAAAATCTCATGGCATGTGAGCCTAATTCAATGTTTGTGTCATCTTCGACGATTGTGCCATCTTCTCTTCCCAACTTATTTGTTTATGATCCTACTCCGATTTCTTCTTCAGATGATGATGGTGAGGATGAAAATCCACCTCCACCTGCTCGTAATGGTCCATTGAACATGAATATGGACCAACACCACCACTTCATAGATGGGTCCGTTCAACATGCAAAGAAACTGGTGATCTTATCAGTGATGCCAAAGATCAATGTCGAACACATTCACAATACCAACAAGCCTCTTCTCATTTGGATCAAGTTTTAGATACTCTTGATCCAAATACATTTGCAAAATAGTATGTCCATCTAGATTGGTACACACATATGATTGAAGAATATCGTTCCTTAATGGAAAATGATACTTAGGATCTTGTACCTCTTCCAAAAGGAAGAAAACTTGTTAGACGTAAATAGGTCTATAGAACTAAGTATGCATTTTATGGAAGTGTTGAAAAACTTGAGGCAAAGTTAGTTTCCAATGTATTTCGTCAAGTTGAAGGAATTGCCTACAATGAAACACTTTCCCCTGTCACCAAAATGAACTCCATCTACCTTCTTTTATCCCTTGCCACTTCACATAAATGGGAGGTCCATCAAATGGGTTTTAAGTCTTCCTTTTTGCATGGAGATTTACAATAATAAATTTACATGGAACAACCTCCTGGCTATGTTGATAATGATTCCATCCTTGTTTGTCACCTTAAGAAATACCTCTATGGCCTTAAGCAAGCTCCTCGAGCTTGGTATGCCAAAATGGATAGCTTTTTCTTTGACACAGATTTTTCTAGATGTCATTTTGACCCTAATGTCTATACCAAGAAAGTAAGAACCCATATAATAATCCTTGTTCTTTTGGTTGATGACCTTATTCTTATTGTTAGTGACCCCAAAATTTTAACCAATGTGAAATCCATCCTTAAGAATAAATTTGAAATTATCGACTTAGTACATTTGCATTATTTTCTTGGCCTCCATGTCTTGCAAACCAAAGAAGGAATTTTTCTTTCTCAATATAAGTATGCTTGTGACCTTCTTCATCTCTTTCACATGAAAGATTGTAAATCAACCCCTTATTCCTTCTAGTATTTAGTCAAACTTAATACCACTTGCACTACACCAGAAGTAGATGCCTCCTTGTATCATCATAGAGTTGGTAGTCTTTTGTACTTGACTCATACCCATCTTGATATTTCCTTTGGTGTTGGTATTATTTCCCGATATATGCAAATGCCCCATGACAGTCATTGGAAAGCAACAAAAATGATACTTCGGTATATCAAGGGTATAGTTTAGTTTGGGATTTATTACAATTCAGGGGGGACTCCCTTATTGGTTGGTTTCACTAATTTTGATTGGGTTGGTGACCTTGATGATCTGAAGTCTACTGTAGGTTATGTTTTTAGTCTTGCTTCCAAACTTGTCACTCGAGCTTGTAAGAAACAAGAAGCTCTTACCCTTTCTTCAGCGGAAGCAAAGTATTGAGTCATAGTTAATGCAAGTCAAGTAGCCTTGTGGCTTCGATGGATCCTTTCAAAGTTTGGATTCTTGCAACAACTTCTGACTACTCTATGGTGTGACAATTAGAGTACCATTAGGCTTATCAAAAATCCATTTCAACATCAATGAAACAAACACATTGAGCTATAGATGCAATTCATTATAAAGATTATTCATGATCGCATTCTTGAAGTGATCTTTTTCCCTACAAATGATCAAGTTGTAGACATCTTCACAAAGTCGCTTACATAATAGAATTTTTCTAAACTTCGATATTTGTTAGAAGTTCGGGAATTTGTCATTAAGGGGAGCTAGGCTCTAATGCTTCCTTAATTCTAATATTCTATCACCTTTGTAAATCATTCAATCATATCCCAAGTTGTTCTTAAGGGGAGATGTTAGGATATTTAGACACTTAGGAGTTAGTTAAGATCAACTTGGTATAAAGTGTCTTTAGGTAAAGTATGTTTCTTTAGTATGCATTAGTATTCATTTGTACTTATGTAATATGATGGCCATGATATGCTCTAGACATAGAGCGATATGACAGTCCATCTTCACCTCGACCGTAATGGCTACTAATAAATGACTTAATACTTGATTGGTCCATAATCTCTATTTAAGGAGCTCGCTGCTTTTTAAAAACCAAAAATGAGGGGGAAAACCATATTTTTATAATTTACTTTTATTTATTTTTTACATGTCCAAAACAAATTAAAATTAAAAAAATAGATAAAGCAATAAAAAAAGATACTTAGAAACTAAAACTTGAAAAATAAAAATGTAATTATAAAACTTTATAAAAATAGAAATAGAAAATACATTTAAAAATAAAACCTATAGAAAAAAAAAATTAAAAAAAGTTTTTAAAAATTAATTTGGGGGTAGTTGGGAGTGATCCCAAAATCTATTTCCCACCTCCTTCCTCTCTCCCCTTCCATTTCATTTGTTTTTGGAAGAAGCAACTTCATAAAAATATCTCAAAATTGATCTTCTTCACAAGATTAACTGGAACTATAACATTGAGAAAAATATTAATGTAGGGCGGAAAGCTTATTATGGACTTGAAAACAATTATAAATAAATAATCCTTTAGCTTTGGGATAAGAAGAAACTCCTCTCTAAGACTCTCATCACTCTTGTTATCTTATATGGATGTGAGGTTTAATGAGGCTACACCATATCTAGAGTTTCGCAAAGCACGATATAGCAAATTCAAAAGCATTTTATAACATATAATATCAAAATCAAAGGCAAAATTGTTGGCCCGTGTTTGTCGTTAAACAAAAAGGTCGACCTATTAGTTTATGATATAACCACTAGAGTTAATGGATCCACGGGAGGTTGTTAAACCATGTCACAAGTCGCGAAGGAGGTGCTGACCACCAAGTCAACAATATCCCCCTTAGCATCGACTCAGGTAGTCGGAACCAACCGAGTGGACTTGAACCCACAACATTTTATCTCGAATACCAATCGTTGGCCCATGTTTGTCGTTAAACCAAAATGGCGACCTGTTAGTTTCTGATACAACCTCTAAATTTAATGGATCCACGAGAGGCTGTTAAATGATGTCACGAGTCCCAAAGGAGGTGCTAACCACCAAATCAACAAATACACCCTATCATATCATCCTCATAGAAGCGATTCACTTCCCCATTGAGATCATGGTTATGACCAAGTACCTAATGTACAATATTAAGATAAAAAACATGGGAGACAAGAGGATCGCTAAGATTATATCATATTCTAGTCAAAACCACGTGAGGCTTATGCGAGGTTTGCATAAATATGTCAAGTATTTGATAAATCATTGAAGAGTCGAGGAAGTTGTCACTTTGATGAAGAGTCTTAATATTAAAAGAAAAATATTACATCTAAATTTAAGAATTTGTGGTGCGATAAATAATTCAAAGATAAGAGAAAATTGAGATACTATAAGGAAGTGATCAACCCTAATTTAGAAGATCGAAAGAATAGTTATGTTTTAACTAGTGTAAAGAATAAAATCAGCATTGTTAAAATAAGAACAAACTCTCAAGAGCTCCATAGTGAGACATGGTAGTAGAAAATTCCCAAAATGTCACAGAAGAATTTGTCATCTTTGTGACACTAAGGGGGTTGAAGATGAAAATTGTTTTATCATAGAATGTCATGTGTACACCCACATTAGAGAACAACTTCAAAATATTTTCTACAATAACCTTCCTAACATTTTAACTCATCACAACTATGGTGATAAGAACAAACTCTCAAGAGCTCCATAGTGAAGCATCGCAGTAGACAATTTCTAAAATGTCACAGAAGAATTTGCCATCTTTGTGACACTAAGGGGGTTGAGGATGAAAATTGTTTTCTCATAGAATGCCATGCATACACCCACATTAGAGCACAAATTCAAAATATTTTCTACAATAACCTTCCTAACATTTTAACTCATCTAAACTATGGTGATCTAGGAATGCTTCTCTTAAATATTTTCAAGTAAAAAAAAACTCTAAAGAAAACTAAGTGATTCCTTAACCTTTTAAAGGTCCAATAGATCAAATTTTCTCTCAATGGATGTTAATAACCATCATCATCATTATCATCAATGCAAAAAAAGGACATGGGGGGGAGGGGAGGAAGGAGCAGCAAGCTCCCTCCCTCCCCTCCTTTGGCAGACCATTTGCTTCACCCCAAAAGAGTGACAAGTTTAAAAACTTGCCGCTCCTTTAGGGTGGTGGCCAGAGGAGGGGGAGGGAAATTACCCCACCATTTCCTTTGTATTTTTATTAAAGTACAAAGAAATGGTGGTGGAATTCTAGGATTCGCCTCCCCACCCCAAATTTTATTTTATTTTTTTTTAATCCATTTTCATTATTTATTTATTCTTAAAAGATTTCCCTATAATTTTCATTGTTTAATTTGTCTTGTATTTTGATTTTTATAAAAAAATACAATTATAATTAATATATATATATATATATATAATGTTTTTTGGGCCTCATTTTAGGTTTTTCCCTCTTTTTTTTGTTTATTTTCTCTTTCTCTTTATTTTTATTTATTTTTCTTTATTTTTTTAATGATTTTGTTTACAACAACACTGGGATTTTAAGCTATGGTTCAAAAATGTTGTACATTTAATCCCATAGAAATGGTGGGGGTATTACTATTGTCATCTCTTTTCGATTCAGGGGTTGATTTTAGGATTTTGGCTACGAGGGTATCATTTGTCAAGGTCATAGCTTCAAAAAAGTTGCAATTTTGACCTTGAACAAAAGTAGGGGGTGTTGTGGCTGTCATCATTTTTTGATTCAAAGGATGACTATAAGGGTTTTTTGGCAACGATACCAATTGTTAATACCATGGTTTCAAAGAAGTTGTAATTTTGACCTAAAAAAAATAAAGGGTGTTGTTGTTAGTGCCACTTTTCAATTTTGTAGTTGATTTTATAGTTTTTGTTGGTAGCATTATGAAGTTGTTAAGGCCATGGTTACAAAAGGTTGTGATTTTACCCCCCCCCCCCCCCCCCCACACACAAAAAAGGTGCTACCAATGGCACCACTTTTTGAAACAAGGGTAAAAATAATGACTAAATGCAACCTCTAAAAATATGAGAACTCTAGAGGGTTCTCATCATGTTGGTGAATCTGTTTAAAATGTATTATACAGATGATGTTATGTTCCAAATCCGTAATATATTAAAAATAATGATCCAAAATGGTTATTACGATTTTTCAACATAATATTTTATGTTTCCTCTTTCCAACATATTTTAAATCACCAAAATCAGACCTTGCAATCAAAAGTCACGCTAATTTCAATATAACATGCCTTTTAAAACCCTGATTTGGAGACTATCTCAATGGATGGCCTTTCTCCTAATGTATATTTGATATTCTAGCCCCTCTAAATCGAAATTATAGTGTTGTAGTATCATAATGTGTCTTCTCTACAATGCCAAAGGTTTGACCAAATTTTGATACGCCAAGGGAAGGTTATGGTAACTTTCCTAAAACTTGTTGATTTTAGCCCTTTTTAAGAGAGCAAAATTCTACGGGCTTCCATGTGTCCAATTTTTTTATTTTGACTATGAACATTTTATTATAAACACTATGGTACATCTTCTTTCTGATGCAACTAGTGGCACACAATTTGTAGCTCACAAGATTTATATATAATAGTTTACCCAAAACACCTAGTTGAGACTAGTTTTTGTACTAGTAAAAAATTGTAACTGTTAAGGTCCTACCCTAACCCCCCTACTTTATCTATGTACAAGGCCATAAGGCCCATTAGTTAGTTAGTGGGTAGTTGTTTAATCTATAAGGGACTTCCTTATTGATTAAATTCCCTTAGGTGGTCGGCCCTTATAAATAGCGGGAGCACAAGTAGTTGGAATTGGGCTATTGAAGTACTATATATATAGTAGTAAGATATGTAATGTGAAGTGAAGAATTGTTTTTGTATTTGGAGCTAGTGCTCTCGAAGGTTCCCCCCTTGAAGAGGAAAGTGAACATTGTTTTCTATTTCATCTATTTTCCTTGTGTTTTCTATTTCATCTATTTTCCTTGTGTTTTCTATCTCTTCTACAAATTTTTGGGTTTAATAATATTACAAGTGGTATCAGATTTCTTTCTTGGGCCAAAAGGGAAGAATTTTCTAGGGTTTGGCTCTTTCAAACAAGTCATATTGGAATTTTTGCTCCAAATTTTTTCTGTTGCATTTCAGGATTTGAAAATTGCAAGGTACATTAAATACATAAGGAGGTAACTTGTATCCAAGTTTTAACTGCTATATTGCTATACATTTGGACATATACACGATCAAAGTTAAGGGCATTTTCACTAGGGTTTGGCTCTTTCAAATGAGTCATTTTGGAATTTTTGGTCCCATTTTTTTCTATGACACCTCAAGGTTTTAAACTTGCAGGGTACAAAAAGGACATAACCAAGTAACTTGTTCCCAAGTTTCAGTTTCTAGGTCTTTACCATTAGGAGATACAGGTAGTGTATGTCATACAATTTTTATAGCCCAAACATTAGCCCTAAACATGTGTTCGGGATAAAATTGTTATATCTGAAGTTTCATAACTCCAAATTCAATGCCACTAGTTTCATTAAAAAGAAGACATAATATAGTACTTGTGGTATCAATCTCATATTTTTAACTGAAAAATTGGACACATGGTAGTTCATACAAGTTTTCCTTTCCGTGAAATCCAAAATCAACAAAAACTATTGTATTTTTTGCTTTGAACATCATAATTAGTGAAACCCGTGGAATTGCAGAGTAGACATATTGAGATACTATAGAGTAAAAAAAATTATACTTTGAGACACATAAATTTCAAAGTTACAAAAGTATCCAGATCATCTCCCCATTTGATTTTTACAAGGATTTGCACTTATTTAAAAATTTTGGCCTTAAACATTACTTTGAAAAATATCTATAGTTCAATGTAAACCTCACTCTCACATAACCATCCATGGTATAAGGTATTCCTCCAGATAGACCACCTTTCAATACCCTAGGAAAAATTAACACACGCTCTAATGCCCAAATTTTTTATGACCTTGAATAAAAATACAACATTCTTCAAGCAAACATATAGGACAATCAAGGCTAGATGAGGGAACTTCATAATGAAGCAAGAATCCTAGATCAAAAGTTGGAAAATCTAACTAAATCCTTGAATTGACTGAAATCTCATCACATATCAAAAGAGGTCCTTTTGGATACATAACACAATGAGCCACACTGGGAAGGAACATCTCACTCGAGACTATTTAGCCACCAACAACACTCTTTGAGGCCTCACAACCCTAACCCACACTCAATGGATAATAACACCTGGAACTGTTTTCCGAAGGTAGATTTGAACAAATTTGATGGTTCTAACCCTTCACTATGGGTTACACAGATGGAACACTACTTGAAACTTCATGGAATTACTATATGATGAAACTTATGGTGGGTGTTTTGTATTTGAATCCAAAACAATGGCAATGGCGGGAATGGCATAAAAAAGCCTATGGGAACCTCATTCCCTGGAGTTTATTTTTTAAATCTCTCCATGACCGTTATGAGCGAGATACTCACTATTTGGGATGGCTTACCAAGTTACGTTAAACAATCTTAGTCATAGACTTTGTCTCTACCTTTGAGCAATTAGCCATCCACACAAAGAACATAACATATTATTTCTATAAAGAATGCTTCATTAATGGCCTCAAGGAGGAAATTCAAGCACAAGTTAGAATGCAATGACCTTCTACCTAGTTAGAAGCATCTCAAAGGGATCTAGAAGCAGAGATGGTGATCAATGCACATACTAACAAACCACCTTTCATCCCTCTCTCATGCGCTATGCAGGTCAATTCCTCAAGCACAATTTTCTCTTCTCCCTTGAATGTACAAAATCTATCTCCAACATAATTGGTAGAACGACAAAGATGGGGGATTTTCTATCATTGTGATGAAAAGTATGATCTAGGTCATAAATTTAAAGAACATAAGCTATTTCAAATTGATGTGACTGCTCCTACCCATTCTGAAGACATCATTGTGGAAGATACTCCTAAATTTGAGGATGTTGACAAAACACTCTCTATACAAGAATAATTGGAGCCCAAAGTCAATCAAGAAGAACCACTCATCTCTCTTCATGCTTTATTTGGTATTTCATCCCCACAAACATTGAAACTTCTAGGTTACATCAAGCATTGCAAAGTGGTAGTTTTGGTTGATATTGGAAACACCCACAACTTTATTCATACGAGTGGCTAAATAAATCCAATGTTATGTCCACCCAGTGCCCAAATTTCAAATTATGATAGCCAATGGCAAGATGATAAAAGATGGGGGGCATTGTGAAAATGTGAAACTCCAATTGGATGACGATAATATCAAAACTCATATGTTTCCCATAGATATGGGTGGTTGTGCTATAGTTTTAGGGGCAAAAAGGATACACACATTGGGTCTAGTGACCATGGGATTCAAGGAAGTATACTTGAGTTTTACCCAAGACTCTCATACTCATACCCTTAAAGGTCTCTAGGTAGGCTCCTTGGAAATCATAAGTTATCATTGGATGGAAAAAATAGTGAAGAAAGGCCACTCTGGAATTATTGCTCAATTCCATGCCATCCAGGATCTAGATAGCACTGCACCAGAAATCCAACCAAAATTACAAAGGGTTTTGGAAAACCATCAACATGTCTTTGAGACACCAAAGGGTTTACCCCCATCTAGAGGTGAGCATGATCATGGTATTCCCTTGATTCCAAGAAGTCAACCACCAAATGTACGACCATATAGGCACCCATTTGCACAAAATAATAAAATTGAAAAGATCATTTAGGAGCTATTGGAGGCAGGAGCCATTCATGTCAATGCCATCCCATATTAATCCCTAGTATTTATGGTTTTGAAAAAAGAATGCGAGTGGCGTATGTGTCCTGATTTTCAAGTTCTCAACAAGTTAACAATAAAGGATAAATTCCTCATCCTAGTCATTGATGATCTTCTAAATGAAATCCATGGTGCTAAATTTTTCACCAAACTTGACCTTCATTCAAGATACCACCAAATAAGGATGAAAGAGGCTAACATTCCAAAGATAGCTCTCCAGACACAAGAAGGCCATTATGAGTTCTTGGTAATTCCCTTTGGACTTTGTAACACCCCCTCTACTTTTCAAAGCCTCATGAATAAAATTTTAAGGCCATATCATTGTGATTTTGTGTTGGTTTTCTTTGATGACATTTTGATTTACAATAAAACTTGGGATTCCCATGTACAACATGTTGATAAATCCTTGCAACTCCTTCGGTACCATCAGTTATTCATCAAACGCTCCGGATTGTGATTTTGGGGTTTCATAGGCCAAATACTTCTGTCACATTTTTGGACATGGGAAGAAAGTGGACCCCAAGAAGATTGCAACAATGCAAGAATGGACCCGCCCTAAAAACTTGAAGAGCTTACATGGGTTTTTAGGCCTTACATGCTACTATAGGAAGTTTGTGAATAACTATGGTAAAATTGCAGCCCCATTGACAACCCTACTAAAGAAAAATTCATTTGCATGGAACGAAATGGTAGAACAAGCATTCTCAGTTCTAAAGCAAGTCATGTGCACCACAACAGTCTTAGTTATGCTTGATTTTACTAAGACTTTTGTATTGGAATGTGATGCCTCCTAAAAATCTTGGGTGTAGTTTTAATGCAAGAAGGAAGACCCTTAACATTCACAAGTAAGCATTTTTGTGACAAGAACTTGGGGGAGTCTACCTATGAGAAAGAGACTTGATGGCCATCCTACACAGAGTTGACACATGGTGATTGTGTCTCATAAGGCGATGCTTCTAGATCAAGATAGATCATCATAGCCTAAAGTATTTTTTGGAGAAAAGGCCCTTCATCCCCATAAAAACAGAAATGGGTCACCAAAATGCTTGGCTATGATTATGAGATCATCTATGAAAAGGGAAAATACAATGTTGTGGCAGATGCCTTATCAAGGAAACATGAGGAAGAAGGATCACTATTTTCCTTATCATCTCCAATACCTAAATTATTAGAGGAAGCACAATAAGAATGGATTACAAATTCCACTACATCTTAGTTCATCAAGCACCTCTAGGAGGATCCCAACCCTCCTCAGGGTAACACTTGGCAGCAAGATACATTCCGATATAAAGGTCGTATTTTTATGGTACCTAAATTTGCCTTAAAACAAACAATATTAACAGAATTGCATTCATTTCCTCTCACATGTCACTTGGAATTTCAGAAAACTTATGCACGTGCCAAGTGCTCATTCTTTTGGTAAGGCATGAAAAAGGATATCCTTAATTTTGTAACAAAATGTGACACTTGCTAAATGAACAAGGATGAGACAGTAAAGACTCCTGGGGAATTGATACCATTGCCAATCCAAGCCATTATTTGGACCGATGTCTCCATGGATTTTATTGTTGGTCTTCCAAAGCAGGTAACAAATATATGGTCATGATAGTTGTTGATTGGATTTTCAAATATGCTCATTTGTGTGCTCTCCAACATCCATTTACCCCGTCAATGGTTGCCCAAATTTTTTTAGACTAGATTTTCAAACTCCTTGGCATGCCTATCTCCATTGTGTTAGATCGTGATCATGTAACGTCCCCATTGTGACCCCATTGCATTAAATCGTAAATGATGTAAATATTGTTATTTAATCATGGTGAGGAACTCAAGGCCAAGGCCCCACCATTGATCTAGCATTTTATGTATCGAAAATTAAAAATATATGCCTATGGTTCTTGTGCTGGACATGCACAATGCAAATTAAGACATCATGTAAATACGAATTTTAATGAAATACCCACAACTAGCTATGCAATGCAACAAGAGATGGGTGCATGATTCTACAAGGAATAGGGAGGGAAATTATTCAAACCCTTGATCCAATGGTGATAAGCCAAATGTCAATGAATGAACCCCAACTACCCATTTTGACTTATGCACCCAATCATTTAATTCTTCCAAGAGTTGGTTGAGGTAGTTAATGCCTTGGGAATGAAGAGGTATGATAGCCAATTTCGTGCATGGGCAAGCCATCAACCTGGGAAAACATACTTTTGCTTCTGGGGCAAGAAAACACCCACGAAATTGTGCCCAAATCCATTCTTCACCGAGGGTCTTTGCTCTCTCACGCAGTCTGAGCTAGCTGGGTCTTTCTCCTTGACGTTTTCTACCATTTTCTTGCATTTTCCATGGCTGGGAACTTGTTTTTGTATTGCATAGTGTCTGGGAAGAAGGGAGTCACGATTTTGGGTTTTATGGAGGCCACTTCTATCCCTGAAATTCCCATGAACGTTTTCTGAAAATGAATTTTCCTCCCAGGGTTGAATCCCCATCTACCAGTTCGTTTTTGGTTGCCCACGTCTTTTAGCACTTGTGTCTTTGTTGTTGTGTGCATCCTTGTTTTGGTTTGAGCTCGTGGGAAAGAATTAGGAGTGGGAGTGGACCAGAATTGGCTTGATAACCCTAGTGAGGAGGTAACCTCTCAAGAAGATCAAAGGGTTGGTTGCTTTTGTATGCACACCTTGAAGAACACTAGAATGGAAGGTATGGCCTGAGGGACTGTGTGGTAGTGAATGGAATACTTCCTTGTGCCAGGTGTGTAGGTATTATGGGGACCAAGCTATATAGATCTGATAGAGGCATCCATAGCTCCATGGGTGAGCCACTAGATTAGCAATTCATTCCTTTCCATTTCCTTAGTAGCCTGATAAACCCAACTGTAGATTGGCTTGGCTGATTTTGGTGTATCTTTGGGCTATGTGTGAGTTTGTTGTTCCCTGTTTCCTTGTAGAAATCATGCCCAGCTCGAGGGTGGTAGTTGTGTTGTGAGATTGACAAGCACAATTGGCCTATGGTTGGGTGGAACGTTGCAGTTTCATAGCCAGTTGCTCAGGACTACTTTGTTATAAGATAAGTACTCTCTTGTGTTAACTCTGCAATGTATTTATTTGATGGTTACCATGAATATCTTGAATGTGTGATAAATGTGTAATTGAATTTAATTCCGTTGTGTTTCTTACATATATATTCATCTGCATATGTCTTTTTATATTATGTGAATGTTTATTTAATGAGTATGGGGCTAGATTCCCGGTTTTAGCATCACGTTCTCTCCATCGCACTGGTATGATGGAGGGGACGTTATAGATCCCATGTTTACCAACAAATTTTGGCAAGAACTATTTAAACCTACATGGCACCTAGTTGCAAATGAGTACCTCTTATCATCCTCAAACATATGGCTAGACAGAAGTAGTCAACAAGTGTCTCGAAACCTATTTGATATGTTTTGCATCTGAAAAGAAACATTAGTGGGAACAATGGTTACATTTTGTACAATGGTGGTATAATACCAGTTATCGCGAGGATACAAAAATGACACCATATGAAGCAGCCTATGGCCAACAACCACCCTCTGTGGTTTCTTATCTACTAGGTACTTCTAAGATACACACAATTGATAATCTGCTTCATAATTGTGATGTCCCTCTTTGCACACTTGAGTAAAATTTAGCAATGACTCAAAACACATGAAGCAACAAGTAGACCAACACCGCTCAGAGCGTTCATTTGTTGAAGGTGACTAGGTGTTCCTTTGACTGCAACCTTATAAGTAGATCCCTCTCAAAGTTAAAGGCCATCAGAAGCTTGCACCAAAGTTTTATGGCCCATGTTAGATTGTTCAATAAATTGGTCATGTGGCCTACAAATTAGTGCTCCCAACACACTCCAAGATCCACTCAATATTTCATATTTCATGTTTGAAGAAGGGAGTGGGTTAGAATTGTCGAGTTCAAACTACATTACTAGAACTAGATGAAGAAGGCTCTATTTGGCTCCAACCATAAGCAATTTTGGACACTCGAGAGTGTTAGCTACGTCAACGCACTATTTTTGAAGTTTTGATTTAGTGGAAGGATACCTCACCAGAAGATGCTACTTGGTAACCAACAATAATTTTGCAACATTTTCCCCATCTCCAACATTGAGGACAATGTTTCTTTTGAAGGGGGAGGAAAAGTTAGGGTCCTACCCTAAACCCCCCTACTTTGTCTATGTACAATTTCATAAGGCCCATTAGTTAGTGGGTAGTTTTTTAATGTGAAAGGGCCTTCCTTATCATGTAAATTCCCTTAGTTGGTTGGCACTCATTAATAGAGAGACCACAAGTAGTTGGAATTGGGTTGTTGAAGTACTATATATAGAGTAGTAAGATATGTAATGTGAAGTGAATAATTGTCATTGTATTTGGAGCTAGTGCTCTTGGAGGTTTCGCCCTTGAAGAGGCAAGTGAACATTGACATTGAGTCTATTTCATCTATTTTCCTTGTATTTTCTATCTTTTCTATGAATTTATAGGTTTAAGCGTATTACAATAACTTCCACAAATTGTAACTTTGAAATTATAGCGAATCAAAAATTCCATAGGTTACATATTTATTCTCAATGTCCTAAAAAATTCATTATTTGAGACTTCCTACAAAAGAAGTTTTAGCGAAAATGGAAATATGACTTGTTTTCAAGGAGTCAAACCAAGGAACCAAAGTAATGAATCGAGAGAATACGAAGCGCCACGAAAACCCTAACGCACGTCCTTGCTGCCGTAGGGCCTCATGGATGCCTGGCTGCAACTGGGAAGCCCTCGTCTCCTCTTGAGGAGCTACTTCCGGCCTCAAATCCCCATCGAGTCTTGCTGCACAGTGAATATGGCATCGATTTTCAAGAGAACGAACGACGGGTCCCCAAGCCAGATGCGTTCGTGCCCCTTCTTCTTCTCGGTAGATGGCAGCCAGACCTTCGTCTAGCCACGACAGAGTCAGAGGGAGCTGTAGTCTTTCCTATTTTCATGAGGGTCCTTGATGGCTCATCAATATGCATGCACGCTCATCCCCCTGATAGTGCAAGCATGCTTAAAATCAATATCTATCAAGTAACATGGATTATGCCTTGCTTTCAAATGCTGATCTATGAGGGACACCAGCTTGCGGATGGAGTTCAGCTTCAGAGCTTAGGGAATATGACGAATGTAACATTGTCGCTTGTTGCTAGGTTGAGGGGAGGGGATCCTTCCCCGCGCCTCCCCACTCTTACAAATAGGAAGTGAAAACAGAGCTTGAGGCTCCATCGAGACCTAAGGCGGTAGGTTCCGGATCAAAGGCACTCTCAGGATCTGCTTTCATTGTGGAGCAATCCATAGAACCTCCAACGGTTGAGGTTGAATACCCCCACATTTTTTCCTATGCTACCATCTATGAGCAAAGGGCCCTCATCTTCCGCTTCAACGGACTGTGGCCTCCCGCTTTGGTGCTAAGAGAATGGATCAGCAAGACATGGGCGCCAGATCTAGAGGTGTTCCTCTGCTCCAATGTCTTCTTCATTGTCAACTTTGCCAAAGACGAGGATCGCCAACGAGTGTTAGAGCAAGGACCATGGTTCTGGGGTAGATTTGGTCTTTCCATGCAGCCATGGTTCCCCTCTTTTAACCCTATGACTATGAATGCCATGCGGAATCCGATTTGGGTAAGACTCCCTAACTTACTGTAATGTCCCCAGTTTGACCCCATGGCATTAACATTATAAATGATGTATTATTGTTATGAAATCATGGTGAGGAGCTCAAGGCCAAGGCCTTGCCATCGATTTAGTGATGCATATGATTTGCGTGTTAGCCATGCACATTGGAAATTCAAATATCATGTAATATGCATTTTAATAAAAATACCCACAACTAGCTATGCAATGCAACAAAGAGATGGGGTCATGATCTCAAAAGGAATTGGGAGGGAAAACATTCAAACCCTTAAGCCAATCAGGTCAAGCCAAGTGTCAATGAGAGAACCCATCAAACCCTCAACTACCCATGTTGACTTTTGTACCCAACCATTGATTTCTCCCAAGATTTGGTTGAGGTAGTTAATGCCTTGGGAATAGGGAGGTATGGCTGTCCAAATTCGGGTATGGGCAAGCCACCCTTCATGGGAATTCGTGTTTTGCTTCTTGGGGGCAAGAAAAGAGCCACATGTTTCTCCCCCAAGCCATAATCCATGATCATTCCTTCTCCCTCACGAGTTTAGAGCTACATGGGCGTTTTCCAGGCATGTGGGCTGTGTTTTCCTTCATTCTCCCAGTAGAGAAGGGTGTTTTTTGTGGTATAGCAGTTGGGAAGAAAGAGGAAATCGATTTGGGGGTGTATAGAGGCTCGTTGGCCCATGGAATGCTGTGATATCTGTGGAAGAAATCGTTTTCTCCCCTATGGTCGAATTTCCTTCTCCCAATCCGTTTTGGGGTGCCCACGATTTGGGGAAAACCTATGGCCATATTATTTGTAAAATCCCATTGTTTGAATTGTGTATCCCTGCCCCATGTCTGTGCATGATGTGTGAGAGAATAGTATGTTGGGTATGGGTTATGGGTATCCATAGCTTTGGCTTGAGCTTGAGTGTAAGCCTCCAGGGTTCAAGTGTAGCCTGATAAACCCAGTTGGACTGGCTTGGCTGAGATGAAATGGTTAATGGGTTGCGTGGGAGCTGGAATGTTCCCTTTCCTTGTGAGAATCATGCCCAGCTCGGGGGTGGCCTTCGGATGGACTTAGTATAAGCTGTCGAAGAGCTTATGGTTGGGTGGAACATTGCAGTGACATAGCTAGTTGCTTGGGGCAGTTGCATAATGAAGATAAGTGTTTTTATGTCTATGTACTTACTTCTGCAATGTTTAATTAATGATTATTTTGATATGCTGGATGAGCATTAATTGTGTGTGTGGATTAGTTTTAATTCTGCTGTGCATATTGCCTAATTTGTATCTGCACACCAATAATTAAATTTTTATGATTTTAATTAGTGGGATGAGAACATGAAATGCCCATATTATTAGTGCCATGTTCCCTTTCTTGCATTGGGTCAGCAGGTGGGTACATTACAACTTACCTCTACATTTTTATTCTCTAGATTTTTTACCCACCAATGGCAATGCACTGGAAAGGTTTATCAAGCTTGATAAAGATCGTCTTATGAAGGGCTTCTTCACTTATGCCCGCATTTGCATTGAAATCAACCTCAGCCAAGGGATTTTGGATAGGATTTTTATCAACTGGACTGAGGAGGAGCCTTACGTGCAGCTGTTTGATTATGAGAACACTGCCTTCAGGTTCCACTCATGCCAACCAATAGGGAATCTCCAGGCATCTTGTCCTGTTTCCCCTGCCTTTCCCTCGTCCTTTGGGCCAAGGAAGAAGTCCAATGGGTGGAAAGGCCCCAAACCTCTCAAAAGTCAAGTGACTCCCTCTGCGGACGAAAAACAACATCATAAAGAATCTTCTAACCCTTAGTCTTCAATAAATCCAGTACAGCCCCCGATAGTTGAGAAACCCTCGGTCTTAGTTCACTGTTCGGAAGCAACAAAAATTCTGGCTTCATATCCCACATATTAGTCCGGGTATTCTCCCCAAGAAAATGCTGAACCAAATGATATTATCATGACCATAGCTCCGCTTTTAGGGGCTCAGAAACGTCCTCATGAATGGGATCATTCAGACAGTGATAAGGAAGCACCTGCAATATATCCAGGTCACAACGATGGAATTCCCTCAAAGCAGTTGGCCTTGGTGGAGAACTCTATTGCACCTACCAGCTCCAGAGGGTGGATTGATGTTCATAAGAAAAAGGGGAGAATGGGGTGTGCTCGGTCCACTCAATGAATCGATCCTCTCTCCCGGTCTTAGTCTTATGTCAAGTTTTTTTCCTGTGCATCCCTTGTGGTTCCCTTCGAGCACAAGGAAGTTTTCAGCGGTTCCCCCATTTCCTTTTGGGGGGTTTGTTTCCCATCGCTTCGTCCTTTACGGACAAGGATGGCAACTTTTTTGTAACACTACATATAATTTTCTTGGTTGAATAGAAGGATCTGCCTCTTTTACTTACAAAAAAAAAAGGAGTCAAACCAAGGGCAGTAAGCTCTAATACCAAATGTTATGTAATAAATCCTCAAGATAGCCTACTAAACTGATTACATACAATATATACCAAATGTGATTATGGAGCACAACTCCTAAATAGATGAGAGAGACATAATAAATCCTTAAAGAATAGGAGAACCTCCTCCAAGTAGCGCAATACATTCATACATCCAAAGCACATGTTCATATCAATAATCACTACAAGACCTCTATATATTCTCTTCACTTATTGTACATGGGCTCTTCAATATTCCATCACTATTACATGTACATTTACCTCATTACATATTTATTAACTCTATAAAGGACCTCCTTATGGTCATATCTTATACATTTCACCCCGTGTATTGTTGAACTTTGTTGTTTTCATTGATGTTGGATGATGTCAAAGAGGTTGTTGGACTTGGTGACTATGTGCTAGTTTGAAGAAGTATATAAAAATATGTGGGCAAGTCCTTAATCCCACCTAGTCTTGGTACTCAGTGCACAAATCCCATTAAGCTAGTGAACTAGTGTGCGCATGACCCAAAAAGTCATGGTACCTCACTCATGCAAGATAAGATAAGTGGCAGATGCTTGGGTAAGCTTGACCGTAAAGAAAGGAAGAAGGGGTGTTACCGTTTAAAGAAGCCCCAACGTGTGGACACATTGTTTGAACAAGCTGAGTATAAATAAGAGTGTAGTTGATGAATGAGAAGTAAGCTTGGAAGAACAAATTGAGTACTATTCTAAATTTTGCAAGCTTTGGGATAGATGAAATGCTTGGGGGAATCAGAGGCAATATGATTTGAAGAAGCGCGTGAGATTACAAGAAATACAGAAGAACAAGAAGCAGTCATTTAGACATAAGGAGCATTTGTGAGAAGGGTGCAAGAAGCATGTGAATGTATATGTGCACAGAATCAGTACAACAATTGGAACTGTAGAAAAATACAGTTTAAAAGAAGCAATGAGTAGATTTGAACCAGAATACATTAGAAGTAAGTGCAATAGTCATTGAAGCAGAGTGCAAATCAAAGTGTGCGCAAATATGAATTTAGTGTACAACAACATCTATATCTCAAGGCAGTTGGATGGGGCAAGGAAAGGAAATTGCAATCTCCACTTAGTTTGGTGCATGAACACTATGAGTTGGTGCTTACGTAGAGGATTGGTGTCCTCATAGGTTGGAGCATGAATCAACAAGTTGGTGCTTGCGTGGAGGATTGCTATCCTCACAGGTTGAAGCCTGTAGTCTACAATTTGGTGCTTTCCAATGGGATTGGTGACCCAATTAGATGGGTGTTTGAGTGAGTTGGTGCTCACATCAGTGGAGATTGGTGTCTCCCATATTTCTATGTAATTTCATTGTACACACACACACACACACACACATATAAGTTTCTTCAAATATTATGTGCAAAGCCTGTTTTATTGAAAGCAATTGGTGCATGTTTTAAAAAGTGAATTATTTGTAAATATGTGCATGATACTGAATCACCCCCCCTGTCAGTATCATTAATAATTCCAACAATTGGTATCAGAGCGGGTTGCTTCAGAAACAACTTAACAGCTGGAAGATGGATCATTTCACAAATATGGATAAACAGGAAGGACTTTCTATGATTAGTGCACCAATATTTGATGACGACAATTAGTACTTATGGAGTACTATGATGAAGGGATATTTGCAAACCATTGGTTCAGAAGTTTGGGATATAGTGGAAAATGGACATGTTCGTCCAAAGGGAAAACCTAAGAACAACACTATAAGAAGACTTCACAAATGCCATGAAACAACAAAAAATTCCATATTGAATACCCTACCAGAAGATGTGAAAGATAAAGTTGGATCTCAATCTTTAGCCCATGAACTTTGGAAAAAAATGGAGATTCTCTGTTTAAGGAACCTATGTGTTGCTAAGGATCAGGATGATTGAAAGCTTAGAATATTCTGAGGAACTTTCCTTTGAAGAAGTAAGAGATGTTATTCATGGTAAAAGGAAAACTATAGAAGAAGTAAAAATACTTGCAACCAAAATCATGGAAACCCTGAGAAAGAAAGAAGATGAATCAACGACAATGGAAACACACTTGTTCAAACAATTACAAGAAAAGGATGAAGCTTATAAGACAAAGGAGAAAGAGTTTGCATCTCTAGAAGATAAATTTGAAAATTCAATATTAGAAAATCAGAATCTATCCAAGGAAATTATGTCTCTAAAGGGAGATTTGGAAATAACAAGGAAGGATGTCGAACAAGATAGTGAAGAGATATTTGCTACTTTGAAATAAGAAATCCAATTCTTAAAATATCAACTACAAGAAAAGGATGTGGAAGTTATTTCTTTGAAATATGAGTTTATGAGTATGTCTTCCTCTAACTTTAGTAAAAAGGGTGAAGAAGAACTTGCATAACTCAGGGAGGAAAATCAATTTTTGAAGGAACAGCTGCAGAAGACTCAAAGGAGAATGGATGATGACAAACAAGTGATTAGTGAACAACATTTTCAGCTCCAGAAAGGAAAAGAAGAGGCTGATAGATTGAGGAATGAAATGAATGGTATAAAAGAAGATGAAATTACCATAGTTGGTCTAAGAGGAAATTTAAAGGAGGTAAAGGAATTTGTAGATGCTCAGCTACAAGAAATAGACCAAATTTGTCAAGCAAGAGGGCTTGAGATTGCCTGTCTAAAAGAGGAAATAAAAAGGGCAGTGGCTACAAGATTGAAGTTTGCGAAGAGTTCATCAATCCTAGATGACATCCTTAGCTACCAAATATCATCTCATGTTAAGACTGGGTTGGGATATGTTGAACAAAAGGATGTTGAAGAAAAGGAAGTCTCCAAAGACTCTAGGCTCCTCGAAAGGAAGACTGAAGAGAACCCTAAAAGCTATCCAAATATCTTAAAGAGCGCCAGGTATGGTGTAGAAGAAAACAAAGGAGAAACTCATAACCATCCAAATCCTAGCAAGCAAACTTCTCCATTTTAAGGAAGTTCAACTGCTTCGAAAAATCAAGCAAAATCTAGTCATCATGCATTCTATGGCTTTTGTTATTCTTGCAATGAATTTGGACATAAAGCTGTAGATTGCAGATCTTGGGGAAGATTCACTCGGTCAAGAATCAAAGGTATGAGTGTTTCTTATATTCAATGTTACAATTATCATTATTATGGGCACAAAGCTTCTACTTGTAGAAAATGTTGGAGATGCAAATTTACTGGACACATTGCAAAATATTGTCCCATATTAGCTTTCCATAATTGAGGTATTCCTGACCATAATGTTGTAATTTGTAAAACAAATGGTCCTACTAATAACTTGCTGAGAAATACATATCACTTTGTGCAAAATAAAAATATTCATTCATAATTTGTGCACACTCGTAAATGGATAAAGAAAATTCCATAAACAAGTGCAGTTGGATTAAATAACAGAAGTACTTCTCAAGCAACAAAAGGTTGTTGCTTATCTTGCTAACCTCGGAATTATGAACAAAATTCCTTGAATTCAACGTGCCATCTATTAGGAATTCAAGGAAAGTATCAATAGACATTGCAGCCATAGAATATATGGAGATTGTCGCACAAAATTGCACTCATATGAATATGTAAAGAAAAATATACATATATTTTTTAAGATTGGGCATAAGTAAAAAATATTTCCATATCAACATTAGTAAACATCCAGTCATTTATTTAAAAGCAAAGATATTTTGGATAGTATGATTGCATGAAGAATACTAATCATCACCACAGGAAGTCTGACACATTTACATAATCAAAATTTGTATTACGGAGAACTGATGTTGCAAAATAAAAAGTGCATATATCTTAGGACCTCTGTCACAGAAGTCAGAATTGAAATATTCTAGGCTAACAGATTATCAAAATGAATCTATTGCCACATAAGAAGCATGTCGCGAAATCCTAACAATAATAGAACTACATTTGATTAAAAAATTGTGATATTTAGTAGCTACTGATCAGAACTTGGCAACGACAAGCCCAATTCAGTGTTGGGAGAAGATAGTCTCTTAGAATATGGCAATGACAAGCACAACTTTGTATCAAGGAAATATTGTCTCTCAGAACTGGGAAACAATGAATACCATTCTGGAACAGAAGAAGACGGATGCTCAGAATCCATGAACAACAAGCGCAATTCTATATCAAGAGAAGATGGTCCAGTACCACTGCGCATCTCATGAAGATATTGCAAAAGAACAAGGATTTGCTCTTGTTGTTTCTCTAATTTTCCATCTCAGTGTCTCAAGACCGAGATCTCTTGTGCATTCATTTGATTCACTTGAGTCTGGGCATACCACTCCTTCACATCCATCTCCTTAGCTCGGGATTCCCAACTCTCTAAGAGGACTACAAAATCTTGACGTTGAGACTGAACTGTCTCAAAAAGTCTAGCTATGGCTGCATTAGCTTGCTGAAGATGGGTTTCCATTGCGACAAAAGTATGGAAACAAAATATTGACAATTTTGAGGCAACTGAATATGGAAAATATCCCATAAATATATGTGGAAGGAGTATACCTTCGTGACTCGAAATAAATTGAAGGGATGTAGATATTTATTGCATTCATGGTTGACGATGGACTGACAACTTTTCCAATTTGAAACTGCATACGAGGTATTGAATCTTACTGTATCACATGCATGATTGATATATCAAACCATGCAAAAGATTGTCCCACTTTTCAAACAAGCTTCATAAGTCAGAGGATGGATAGAATTCAATGCGAAAAGATACACACGAGGAATAACAAATATGACAAAGTTATGAATGTCAACTCAATTCAATGCAATAAAAGCAAGTTTTGGGACTTGGACACTTTGAATCAACATGGCACATGACATGAAGATGTATGTAACTCCCACTAACTTAAAGCAACCACTATGTGACAGTAATCTAGTACAATGCAGTAAAGAGCAACATGAAGACAAAAGAAGGATTATTACAAGAGCAAAACAAAGGATCAAAGGAAAGAACAGAAGGGGAATGTGGTAACAATGGAAGCAGACATAACCAACGCAGAAGAACAACATATGCACAAATTCAGAGGAGAAATCACTGCACATAATTGTGATAATATGACTTACAAACAAAGATATACTTTCGAATATCTTAGATAGAAACTAGGTGTCATTCCCATTCCACAACATGACGGGAGTCTCGAGAAGAAAACATAAATTCAGGGGGAGTATCCCTTTTCCATTGATGTCAAAGGGGGAGATATACTATGAAGCATGTATCTACAACAAAGAATTGTGCAGAAAGCACGAGAAGATGAAAAATAGTAGAGAAACACCGATGAAGGTTGCGCAATAGAGCAAAGGATAAAACTAACATGAATACATGGGGAGCACAAATTCATAAGGTGTTGACATCAATGCCAAAGGGGGAGATTGTTGAACTTTGGTGTTGTCATTGATGTCAAAGAGGTTGTTGGACTTTGTGTATATGTGTTAGTTTGAAGAAGTATATACAAATATGTGTGCAAGTCCTTAATCCCACCTAGTCATGGTACTCTAGTGTGCAAGTCCCACTAAGCTAATGAGCCAGTGTGTGCACGACTCACAAATTCATGGTACGTCATTTGCGCAAGATAAGAGAAGTGCAGATGCTTGGGTAAGCTTGACCATAAAGAAAGGAAGAAGGGGTTTTACCATTTAAAGAATCCCCAACTTGTGGACACATTTTTTGAACAAGTTGAGAATAAATAAGAGTGAAGTTGATGAATGAGAAGTAAGCTTGGAAGAACAAATGGAGTAATATTCTAAATTTTGCAAGCTTTGGGATAGATGAAATGCTCAGGGGAATCAGAGGGAATATGATTTGAAGAAGTGTGTGAGGTTACAAGAAATGCAAAAGAACAAGGAGCGGTTGCATAGACATCAGGAGCATTTGTGAGAAGGGTGTAAGAAGCATGTGAATGTATATGTGCACAGAATTAGTACAGTAATTGGAATTGTACCATAATACATTATAAGAGAAGCAATGACCATATTTGAACCAGAATACATCAAAAGTGAGTGCAATAGTCAGTGAATCAGAGTGGAAATTAAAGTGTGGGCAGATATGAAGTTAGTGTACAACAACATCTATATCTCAAGGCGGTTGGATGGGGCAAGGAAAGGAGATTGCAGTCTCCGCTCAGGTTGGTGCCTGAACACTGCGAGTTGGTGCTTATGCAGAGGATTGGTGTCCTCATAGGCTGGAGTGTGAATCAACAAGTTAGTGCTTGCGCGGAGGATTGGTGTCCTCACAGGTTGAAGCTTGTAGTCTGTAAGTTGGTGCTTGCCAATGGGATTGGTGTCCCAATCAGATGGTTGTTTGAGTGAGTTGTTGCTCACATTAGTGGAGATTGGTGTCTCCCATCTTTCTATGTAATTTCATTTTATACATATATATAAAAGTTTCTTCAAATATTCTACACACAGTCTGTTTTATTGATAGAAATTGGTGCATGTTTTAAAAAGTGAATTATTTGTAAATCTGTGCATGATACTGATCCCCCCCCCCCCCAAATCTGTTTTATTGATAGCAATTGGTGCATGTTTTACAAAGTGAATTACTTGTAAATCTGTGCATGATACTGATTCACCCCCCTCCCCCCCTCTCAGTATCATTAAGAATTCCAACATGTATGCCCCCCCTTGTGTCATATCAAATGACCACATAGAGTAGTTAGGCAATCTTGATTCTCTTTGATGCACACTATCACATAGTAAGGGACATGACTTTATATAGGAATAAAAACGATGTTACATGCTATTTTGTTTTGTGTATTCATTATTTGCTTAATTTTATACACCATTATATGTTAAGGTTGTAAATTATTACTTTAATACACCATTATTTATACATCATTATGCTAAGATTGTAAATTATTAGTTTAATCTTTATGTTATTGGTAATCAAATAATTGAATTTTGGATTGTGTTTGTTACCCAAATTATTGTGTCAATGAATATTTTATGTATAAATTCATTTATGTGTGAGTTAATTGTTTGTGGTATCATAAACTAATAATTATATAGTTAATTTAAATTTGTGAAAGTGGTTATTGTGATTGCACTAATTCTACTAAATGCCATTTAGATAATCAACCCGGTTCCATTTCATAACCCATTTAAACCAATGTACCTAGACACCTACTAATAATACTCATTCAAAAAAGAAAATATGGCTAAAATTTATTTCATAACAAATTATATTGATGCTCTAAGATAAATTTTGATATTTTAATAAAAGTATATGCCTAATACAATGATATTAACTTAATTTATGTTTTAAAAATAGTTTAACAAAAATATATGTATAATATAATGATATCAACTTAATTTATATTTTAAAAGTATGACTTAAAATGGTTTATAATTAATTAATAATCCATATTCTTAAGACTTAATTGAATAGATTAATGATCCACAATTGAAAAAGTATATAATAAAAATTAAAATTGTTTATAAGTATATAATAAAAATAAGAATTGTTTATAATTAGTTATTAACTTATATTGTAAAAATGTAAATAAATAGATTAATGATCAACAGCGTAAAAGTATATAGTAAGATGACAAAAATTTTACTTACCCACAATACAATAATAATAATAGTTATAGTAGAATTTTAAAATTATATTTTGGTAAGGAGATTCATAAACTTTTTCCAATATTTTAACTTATATAAAAATATAAAGTACTGTAGTCTGGTCCCGTAGATCAGTGGGTTAGAGCGTTGGTCTAATGGACGGTTTTTGGCGGCGAGACGGTAACTTCGTTTATAATTGAGGTTGTGTTTGTTGCTCAAATTATTGTGTTAATGAATGTTGTATAAATTCATTTATGTGTAAGTTAATCATCTATTGTATTATAAATTAGTGATTTATATAGTTAAGTTAAATTTGTGAAAGTGGTTATTGTGATTATATTTATTTTAATAAATATTATTTAAATAATTATTTATATTTTTTTTATAATTTATTTAAATTAGTTTGTTAAGGATACGATGATTTGTTGGTGGGAATAAATGGATTTCATTTAATCCACTCACATTCAATTATATTAATACAACTTTAATAATCTTAAAAATTATATTAATGCAACTCCAATAATTGAAATCTAAAATATATTTTAATATTTCAATAAAAGTATATGAATAATACAAATAATATTTCTCTTTAAAAAAATACAAATAATATTAATTTAATTTATATTTTAATTTTTTTTTAACAAAACTATACATCAAATTAATTTCTATTTTTAAAATATGACTTAAAATGGTTTATAATTAATTAATAATTTATATTCTTAAGAGGTAAGTAAAAAGGCTAATGATCCACAATCTCAAAGTATATAATAAAAATTAAAATTGTTTATAAGTATATAATTAGAATTAACATTGTTTATAATTGGGTATTAACTCGTATTTTTAAAATGCAAATAAATAGATTAATGGTCGACAGCCTAAAAGTCTATAGTAAGAATAAAAGTATAATTGTAATAGATTATTTATTATTTTGTACACAAAATTTTACTTACCCACAATCCAATAATAATTATTGTAGAATTTTAAAATTATATTTTGTTAAGGAGTTTCATAAACTTTTTCCAATGTTTTAACCTATATAAAAATATAAAGTACTTTAACCTGGTTCCGTAGCTCAGTGGATTAGAGCTTTGGTCTTATCGACGGCGACGTAACGGTAGCTTTGCTTAAGCGATGTTTCGGGTTCGATTCTCGCCCGCTTTGTATTTCCGCGAAAATTGGCGGTACTGTTCAGTACAAAAATACTACTTTGTGTCCCGTTTTAAAAAACAAGAAAACTTATATTATAAAAGAAAACACTCAAAAAACATATATATATAAAAAAACTACTTTCCGGCGCTAACAATTTACTAATCACTTTCTGAACTGTTTTTGGTATTTGTATTTGGCTGGTAAATGAGCATCCATCATATTTAACGAGCAATATGACATTAGCATTGTAAAGAAAGCATCCATCATATTTAACGAGCAACATGTCAATAGCATTGTACAGATAGTCTAGACTCTAATGCAGGAAGTGCAAGTGGAATGGTCAATCCGGCTAAAGTATAAATTTCTTAATTGTATTTGTATTTGGGCTGGTTTCACTCGTGAGCACCTGTCGTTTTTAATCTGCAGTATGACAGTGGCATTGAGGTTTTTCATCTGCAGTATGACAGGAGCATTGCGGCGAGAACGTCATAGTAGCCGACGTTGTTAGGATGAAGATAAAATAATCTCAGAAGTGGAGTGATGTCAATCCTGCAAAAGCCTATAAAGAGTTTGCAAAGTCTTTACAATGTTACCTGTAAGTTCGAATTGCAAATAGGAAGGGATTGCAAAGTTCGAATTGCAAAGATGGTAATGGCATCAACCCCCAAGGTGGTGTTGGGATGTCTTGGGTTTTTTCTGTTTTGGATATTATCTATATTTCCTGCAGTGCCATTCCTTCCTATTGGGAGAACAGCAGGCTCACTTCTAGGAGCAATGCTTATGGTCATATTCGGAGTACTTTCACCAGATGAGGCCTATCAAGCCATTGATCTTCCAATTCTGGGTCTCTTGTTTGGGACGATGGTGATCAGTGTCTACTTGGAAAGAGCAGACATGTTCAAGTATCTGACCCAACTCCTCTCCTGGCGTAGCAAAGGTGGCAGGGATTTGTTATGTAGAGTTTGTTTTGTTACAGCAATTGCAAGCGCTCTGTTCACAAATGACACATGCTGCGTGGTGTTGACAGAATTTGTATTGCGGCTATGTAAGGACAACAATCTGCCACCTCAGCCGTTCCTGTTGGCTCTGGCATCCAGTGCAAACATTGGGTCTTCCTTAACTCCAATTGGGAATCCCCAGAATTTAGTAATTGCAATACAGAGCAAAAT
Organism: Larix kaempferi; assembly: GCA_027924585.1. Classification (NCBI taxonomy): domain Eukaryota; kingdom Viridiplantae; phylum Streptophyta; class Pinopsida; order Pinales; family Pinaceae; genus Larix; species Larix kaempferi. The sequence continues at coordinate 6,976,275 of BSBM01000077.1, forward strand.
CTCCTTCGGCAAATTCGTGGTGGGTCTTCTGCCTTCCATGCTTGTTGGGGTTGCGGTGAATACGGCGCTACTCTTAGCCCTCTATTGGAAGCCGCTCTCTGGAGAGGCAATCGTGGAAGAATCTGTTGACGTTGAGGTGGGCAAAGAGGATCTCAAATCTCATAGATCTTCCCCTGTCACGCTTTCTCATTTGCCGTCCTTGGATTTGATAACTGACAGTGTAAGCCCTTCAAAAAATTTACACTGTGATATTGTTGAGAGCAGTGTGATGGGATCGAAGCAGGAGATGGTGAGGGTGGGGATCGAAGGGCATTCAAAAGACAAAGATGAGGCAGGTGTTTCCTGGAAGAGCTCATTGAAAGGGAAGATCCCTTTTCTTGCTTTATCTGAAAAGGAGGAAATTCTGTTTGATAAATGGAAAAGAATCATATGGAAAACCTGCGTTTACTTGGTCACTATCGGAATGGTAATTGCCTTGTTATGTGGTGTCAATATGTCTTGGACTGCTATTACTGCAGCACTTGCCCTTATTGTTCTTGATTTCACAGATGCTTGTCCCTCCCTTGACAAGGTATGATTCCTTTACTAGTACCTTTACTTTGTGCAGTTTCAATAAATTAGATAGGTTTAACACTACAGTGTCAATAAATAAATTATCACAATCATTTAATTTGTGGTTGAGGAATACTGATAGGTTATAAGTTAAGTGTCATGGATAAGTTATATGTTAAGTTATATATTACGGCTAGTTATCCATGTATCAGCTAAAAGGTATCAAGGCATCAACTACCAATTATTATATATATATATATATATTATAATTGTTTATTTTGAATTTGGAACAACTGCTATAGAATCAATCGGCAATACACTTGTCTCATCCTCATGCAATCTAGGAAAAGCATAGGTACTAATCCACCCCAAATTCTAAAATAAAAACACCCATATATGTAAAAAACAATTATCAATGTAATTAGATAAGTTTAATGGATCAAATATCAAGTCTATGTTAAAATAAAAGACACTTTACATAAATTAAAATCCTCTGACTTTAGATTAAGTCAATTACATGTTATAAATTTTGAGATGTTTTGAAAATAAATCAATTAAAGTGTTTTTTTTAAATTTTATTCATTTTATATTTGATTGGTCAAATATGTTGATGATATTAGAGAAAGTAGTTTTATTTTTAAATTTAAAAAAGAAAAACAAATTATAAAAAATTTCAAGAGAACTAAAAATATTTAATTTGGAATTTTTAAAATTGTCATATGATAATTTTTAAAATTAAAATTTTAATTTTTCTATATATTTTAATTCTAATGTTTTTATGAAGACAATTGCTTATTAATGCGACAAATTTTGTAATTTTTTATTATTTTTATGATTTCTTTTCACTTTATCAATTTCTATACTCGACATAAACTTATTATTCTCTCTACAATTACTTTTCAATATCTCTCAATTAGTTGGACTACAAAGGTAACCCCGCAATCTTCTATCTAAGTTGTCACCATATGTGAATATTTCAATACCAATACTCTTGCCCAATTCATATTGCAAAGAAATTCTTATACAATTTTTAGTGGATATATTTATTTCTGTACTTAATCCCCTTCCAACATAGATAGGGACTTAGCTAGTATCCAACCCTAGTTTTTGTTTTTTTATATATTTGATTGACATGGACTATACTTTTCATTTGCAACTCAAAGTGCTTTGACTTAGCAATAGTTCAATTTCATAGCATAAGTTTATATAAAGTTTTTCTTTATAAAATACAGTTTATTTAATTTTTTTTGAAAATTAAAAGCAAACTTAAATAGAATTTTTAAATTTTACTCATTCTAATTTTTTATTAGCCAAAAGGTTATGAATGGGACATAAATACTTGTGAGTGTAACTTAATTTTTAAAATACAAAAATAAAAATAAAAACTTTTAGTATCAAGAATTTTCTAAAAATATCATGTGACTAAAAATTGTTTTCACTTCCCATATGATATATTCATTTTGATGTGAACCATATGATCTCAGTACCAAATGATCCAGGTTACAAATTCCATTTCCTAGCTACATCAGAAATTGATTTTGGAGTAAAATGGTCTTTTAGTGTAAAGTTGAATTGCTGCTTGAATGCTATTGTATTAAACGATCAATCATTTCAAGATATATTGGAAGACTGCTTGCTTTTTCTGGGTATTTTCTGAAATGGCGTTTTTGGGAGCAGGTTTCGTATTCCCTTTTGGTCTTTTTCTCGGGTATGTTTATCACGGTAGATGGGTTCAACAAGACAGGCATACCTAGTGCACTGTGGAATGCTGTGGAGCCTCATGCACATATTGATAATGTGCCTGGAGTGACCATTCTCTCTTTGGTTGTACTTCTTCTCTCAAACGTAGCCTCCAATGTGCCCACAGGTGAGTCTTTCCCATTTGCAGATGATGATTTCGACCCGTACTTGAATGATTATTGCAATGATTTTGAAGTTTCTATAATGTAATAGATTCCTACCTGCAGATGGTGAGTTAATTGCTCTACATGGTTTGCCTTTGTTTTAAAGCTAACTCTCTTGAAGCATGGAGATGGTTTCAGATTCTTAAACGGTACCATTTTCAGGGACACAAATGCAAAAAGTTTGAAAATGAGAAAACAACATAATATAAATAGAGAGAGAATATAATATAATTTTATTAAATGTCCACAAGGCCAATTGGCCTATGGGACACAAATCTTACATATCATTGTACCATTCCTCTACAAAAGTAAGAATTTTAGTGTGAAAATAAAAAGAAAAGAAGAGGAAGAGAGACGATGTTCCGTAGGTATTGGAAGAGGTGTTTCTCTGCTTAATTGGGTGTACCCCTCGGGGAGGATCGCTTGTTCCAGTTGGGTTAGTTTACAACATCTTGTCAGTATTCCATATTGGTTCCATACTGAATTGCTTGCCTAGACCCTTATTCTGGGCAGCATAGCAGACACAACTCAGTTCACAATCATCTGCACTACTTTCCTATGCTGTTCAGCTATGAAAAATGATGTACTGTATAATTAACTGCTAAAAGTAGGTTATGCTTAATGTCTTAGAAAATTTCAAAAAGTCTTAAGATCAATATTATTCAACCTGGAAACTATGTATATGTTTATGACATGTTATTCCTCTTGTCGCTTCATTTTTAGGTACCTGATATAAATAAATCTTTAGGCAAGGACTTTTTCTACTAAATTCGACAATAACTTGTGGCAGTAATTAATTTTTTCTCTTATGCCTCATTTTTATAAATTTTTATGGAATGTTTTGGTGGGTTACTTTCTTTGTATCAGTGCTTTTGCTGGGCAGTAGACTGGCAGCATCTGCAGCAGCATCCGGAGCAAGTGTGACCCAAGCATGGCTCATTTTGGCATGGGTTAGCACTGTGGCAGGCAATTTAACATTAATAGGCTCAGCTGCAAACTTAATTGTCTGTGAGCAGGCCAGAAGAGCAAAGTTCTTTGACTATAATCTCTCATTTTGGGGTCATTTGCGATTTGGACTTCCGTCAACATTGATTGTTGTGGCTATTGGCTTACCCCTTATAAGGAGTTGAAAGCTAAAGATATTGACCAAGTGCTCTTACTGTAGCTGTTTTTAACTATGTGTGTTGCTCGCTGAACTCAGAAGATGTTGACGTTCCTCTAGTTTTGGGATTTGTTTTTCATAATTTTACAACTTTGACATGCAATTAGATGTGCATGGTTGCAAGCTTTTGTGTAAGTGGAATGGATGCAATATATATTTGTTTTTCTTGGCATTGTTTTCTTGTGATCCTGAGCAGAGATGGTAACATGGGATAATAGGGATTGAATATATTTATAATATCATGGGGCACTCTGACTCATCATGGCCCTGCCAAAGTAAATCTTTAAATATAATGAGGTACTCTCATCCATCATGACATTTGACAAAATAAATATCTATATATAGAGAGATATTCAACTGCTTGATTGAGTGACAAAGGTAAAAAACCTTTCCAGACTGAACAAAGTTTTAACCTCCCACAGGGGATGGGAGGTGGGGAAACACAACAATGTTTCCATTTTAGTATTCGGTTGCTATCGACTGCCACTTGTTAAATCATGCATATTTTTTTGGGCCCTGCCTGGGGGCTGTTACATCAATTGGGAGAATTGGAACTAGCTCATTTTGCATAATATCCAAAGGTTTTGCTCACTTCAGCTGGTTCCCATAATATTCTTTACTGAGGAGGTTACACTGAATGTTTTTCATGAATACAAGTAGGTCACTTTAATTGTAAGTGTGCTTGAAACAGTTGTATGACGTAGATTTTGGGTTAAAAAAAAAAACTTCAGGTAATTTCTAGAATGTTTCTCAAATAGAAAGGGGTCTGGAGGAAAGGTGCTTAAAAGTATTCTTACAGTTAAGTACTAGTGGCATCAATGTTGAATCAAGGTAATTTGATTTTATTATACTTTTCAGGTGGTTCTATTTATCAAACCTTGGAGATAGTCCTCTCGTTTCAAGTATTAACTTTTTTATTAAAATAGTAGACTTTGCCGCAGCTGACTTGTATTGGTCCTTGAGTCGGATCTGTTCTTGCAATAATTACTACTTCTATCATGACAAGAAAAGAATTTTTGACACCATTTGACTGCAAGTCTGCAACATGTCCATGCAATTTAATTTTGAAATATGTTTGACAGGAGACAAGTTTGCATTTTATGGCATATGAAACCTGTGCCTTCTAAAACATTGAAAATACTCAAGGAATCTGGATATTTTGAAGGCAATCTAGAAGAAAGTCCGAAATTTGATGACATCAACAAAAATTCAAAATTCATTCTAATAATCTGGGACGTGCTTGTATCTATACTGAATGTGATTCAATATACAAGCAGTAGGAAGAATAATAGATGGCAGTAATATAATTGCCAGGATAAAGTTTGCAAATCAAATCTGTTTGGCTAATGAAGTAAATCTAGATGCATTCGCATAAAAACATAGGAAAGGGGCTTTGCACAAAGTTCATTTGCAAAGACTCACTTCCACAGGCATTAACTTTGCGGAACTTGACTTCGCAGAAACTTACTTCACAGAAATTAATTTCGCAGAAATTAACTTCAATTAACTTGACTTCGCATTTATGCGAAGCTCTTAACTTTGCGAAATACTTTAAGATCCCTTTTTACTTCGCGTAACTTCCTTCTTAACTTCGGGGACCGAAGCTTTTCACTTCATGGAACTCTTAAACAAACTTTATATGCAGTAAAACTGAGAAACTTGTGGCATTACACATAGATGAGATTTTACTTTGATCTTTCACCTTTTACAGAGCTTGGGCTCTAAACACATGGCGGACGTATTCTTCTTCTCCTTTCTTTCTTGCTCTCTCTTCTTCTCTATGTGTTTTTCATTTTTTTTTTCTTCTACATATACACCGACTTGAGATCGCTTCACCTGGAAGCTACTGAAGCTACTGAGTTACATTTAAAGACTGTAATTAATTTCTACCTAATAATTTTGACTTGTGGAATACAAACACAGCTAAATAAATACAAGGAAGTGTGCACGAAGCCTACTGACAGACTCACTAACTGTCTGACATCTCTGCGGCTCTGTGGACTGACAGAGCTGGCACAGACTATATACACATTCAGCTCGTAATTACATTTTTCCAACACTCCCCCTTCATTATGAGCAGATGGGGGATCATTCAACAAAAATAAAATTTTACAAAATGTTTCAGAGCTGAAACATGCTCTGTGCATGATGAAGTTTCATGTGTAGAACTTGTCACTCCTAAACAACTTCGCAGATATTGGAACGTGTCCCTGCCAATGGTTTTGTAAAGATGTATGCTACCCTATCTTTAGACCTGCAAAATTCTAAACAGATTTCTTTGTTATTTATCAATTCTTTGATAAAATGATACCTTGTGTCGATGTGCTTGGTTCTCTTGTGGTACACATGATTCTTTGACAGTGCAATATATGAATTGTTGTCACAGTAAATGACTGTGGGTTCTTGCTGGTTCTGCACCAGATCACTTAACATCCTCCGCATCCAAATGGCTTGACATGCAGTGCTTGTAGCTGCGACATACTCTACTTCTGCTGAAGAAAGAGTTACAATGGGTTGTTTCTTTGAAGCCCATGCTACAATACCTATTCCTAAATGAAATGTATTCCTAGACGTGCTTTTCTTGTCATCTATGATTCCTCCATTGTCGCTGTCAATGTATCCAATGAGTTTGAAATTTTCTATTGTTGAATACAGAATACCAAAATCTTTTGTTCCACTTACATACCTCATAATTCTTTTACCTGCTTTCCAATGAGATTCTTTTGGTGACTCCATGAATCTTGAGATTAAAATGACTCCATGCATGATATCTAGCCTTGTTGCTGTAAGATACATAAAGCTGCCAACAAGCCTTTTAAACAACATAGGATCTAAATTGGATCCATCATCATCCTTACTCAATTTCAAACCTGTTATCACTGGTGTTGGAGTTGTCTTATAGTTTAACATCTTAAATCTGTTCAAGACATCACTGGCATACTTCAACTGAGATATAAATATACCATTTTCAGTCTGTTGGAATTCAATGCCAGAAAATACTTCATAAGCCCCAAATTAGTCATTTCAAATTCACTTTCCATGACTGATCTAAATTCCTCTATGCCAAAATCACCAATAAATATTAAATCATCTACATACAAGTAGACAATTAGCTTATTACCTTGCTTGTTAATTTTTGTGTAAAACATTGGCTCACTTTCACTTCTGTGAAATCCATTATGAATGAGGTAAGAGTCAATGCAACTGTACCAAGCTCTAGGAGCTTGCTTCAAACCATAGAGTTCCTTTTTCAACCTGTATACTTTGTGTCCTTGTCTTGGGACTTCGTATCCTTGTGGATGCTCCACATATACTTCCTTCTCCAAATAACCATTTAAAAATGAAGACTTAACATCCATTTGATAAACAAGACATTTCTTATGTGCTGTGATGTCCAAAATTGTTTTGACAATGTCCATTCGTGCTACAGGTGCAAAAGTTTCATTAAAGTCTATGCTAAGCTGTGCTGTGAATCCTATTGCTACCAATCTTTCATTGTGCTTCTGCACATTTCCATCAGCATCTTGCTTGGTCTTATAATTCCATTTGATGCTTATAACATCATTGTCCTTAGAAACATCGACTAATTCCCATGTTTGATTCTTCTTAATGCATTCTATTTCTTCATCCATGGCTTATGCCCAAAATTTATCTTTGATATCTTCTTCAAATGTTAGCAGATCATTAATTTGAGAAAATAATGCAAAAAATGAGAACGAATTGGGTGTACCAGTCTCATATATCTCATGTAGAATTCTTGTCTTTGTCGGAGTTGTTGGTTTCGAATTCCGCAAACTACTTGTTGAAGTAGCTTGAACTGCGACTTGTGTTGGAGTTCCTTGTGCTGAAACATGTCGCGCTGTCCTGGGAGTAGATGGAGCTGTGACATTCCGATTCACATGCGAAGTCTCAACCACATCCTATGCGATTGTTAGGAACCTAAGTCAACCCTTCTATTTACTTTGTTAGTATATTGTTGTTGGACGCATATGCTTTGTAAGTCATCCCATAGTATTTGTTGATCCATAGTTTGTCTTATTGTTGTTGGACATATATGATTTGTAAGTCATCTCGTAATAATTGTTGATCCATAGTTTGTATTGGCCCATGGTTTGTATTAAAACATGGTATTGACCCATGGTATTGGCGCCTATACTTAGTATATAAGCTTGTGTTGAGACCAATGAAGACACCGTGAAGTTATTTGTATTGAGCTTGCCCCCTCGAAGTGGCCTGTGATCAATAAAAGCGATTCTGAGTTCTATTATTTCTGTTATCTCGTGTATTTTCATTAATTAATTGTTGCAGGTTCTTCACATCTGGTATCAGAGCACTTTCTTGGGTTCGTTGGGTGGAATTTCTGCCAAATTTGTTTTTGCATCTATTGCAAGTTTAGATCTGGGAATAATCCCTATCCGCTTAACTATGGGAAGTACTTGGGGATAAGCCCTAAAACTCATTGTGAGGAGTACCACAGGAAACCCAAAGTAGCTGGCCCATTGAGAGGACCTGCCAGCAAAAAGGGCAACGACCCCTACCTGATTAACTAGTTCCCACCCGTGAGGTAAACCAAGAGCTGTCATTTGTGGCAAAGCGGTTATCAGTTTTACCTGAGCCATGGAGTGAGGGGTACTGCCCTAATACGCAAGCCACCAGACAGCATTGGTGGCCGAGTGAATCCCCTGAACCGATAGGAAGCCGAACATACTTGGGGTCCATATCTATTTTCAGTTGAACTGTTGCCAAACACTTCTGCGCCATTGTAGATCCATCTGTTGCCGATCACTTTCGCGCCATTGCAGATCCATTCCGAAAGCCGGTTATGATCCAACCATTTCAGATCCATTATAAAATTCGTTTCAGATCCAATCGTTTTCGATCCATTTTGAATCGTTCCAGATCCCGCCGTTTCCGTTCCATTCCGAAAGCTGTTTCAGATCCATTCTAGAAAAAAAAAATTTATGTTTTTTTGCCATATCTCCCTTGTTTTAACTCTATTTCCCTTGAAACTTCCTAGACATCCCTGCAATCCCATTTTGCATATTTCATTCCTAAGGACCCTATCCCAAATTCTACTTCCCAAACCTAGAAATTTCACATTTGTCTATTTTTAGGGTTTGCCATAATTTCTTCAATTTTCACCCACTCACCTCCAAATTTTTTCACTGTGTTTATTCACTATTTCTGCTTCTTTGTCCCTCTTTGACAAATTTTCTTATTCTTTCACCCCGCTTCTGAAATCCCCATTTTTTGTTTCCCTGTCCATCAGAAAGTGTCCAAAACCTAGTCAAACCCCAATTACTCATCCGAGTTTTTCCCAAATCCAAATTTCCCTTTACTAAATAAGCTTTTGTTTTTGTTTTTCTATCCATTCCCCCCCCCCCACAAAAAAAAAACTCCTGTGTATGGTTGTCACCCGCGCAGAAGCAAAAACCATGGAGGAAGCACTTGCAATCATCCAAACCAAACTCTAAGATCTAGATGAAAAATTTCTCAGCCTCCATCTTCAGCATTCAACCATTAACAATAATCAACAGCAAGAATCTTCTACAGCTAATGGGTTCTCTTCTTCCAGCGATTTCCGTGGTCCGAAGCTTGAATTTGCTCGCTTCAATGATATTGATCCGACTGGATGGATCTATCGTGCAGAACAGTATTTCAGTCTGCATAATACTTTTGATGTCCAAAACATTCCACTTGCATCCTTTCATTTGGAACAGGAAGCCCTTCAATGGTACCGTTGGTACATCAAGGATCATGACAAGCCAAAATGGATAGATTTTTGCCAACTCTTTTTGTAATGATTTGGTCCTAGTACTTTTGATGACTTCACTGGAGCACTCACTAAACTTCATCAAAGTGGCACTGTGAGAGAGTATCAAATACAATTTGAGAAACTAGCCAATCACACAGAAGGATTGTCTGATGAATTCTAAAGGAGTTGTTTTATCAGTGGTCTTAAGGATGAAATCCGGTTAGAGGTTAAAATGTTCTGTCCCAACACAATGATGGAAGTCCTAGGGTTGGCTAAGTTGGCAGAAGACAAGATTGCAGCCCAACAATGCTCCAAACCCACTTTTGTTCCCTTCCGAAATATGGGTTCTCAACAATGTCCCATCTAGCCAGCTCCTCGACCAACTCCTACCAAGCATTTGTCTGAAACAGAGATGCAGGCACATAGAGAAAAAAAGCTTTGTTGTAATTGTGATGAGAAATTCACTCGGGTACATAGATGTGTTCAACAAAATCTTTATCTCTTGGATATGGATTCTCCGCCTGCCTCTAAAATTGGTGAAGAAGCTCCAGATACAATGGATGATCAGGTTGACATTCAAGAGCCGCCTATTGACCCCCCATCTCAGGATGAACAACCAGAGATATCTCTCCATGCTTTATTTGGCGTCACTACCCCCCAAATAATGCGGGTTAGGGGTTACTTCAAGAAGCTTCCTCTTACAATACTCATTGATTCTGGTAGCACTCATAACTTCATTGACCCTCGAATCGCCAAACAGGATGATTGTTTTGTCTATCCTTGCTCAAACTTTGAAGTCATAGTTGCCAATGGGAGCACCTTATCTTGCAAGGGGAAGTGTCACAATGTGCGTATCTCTCTGGAAGATTATAACCTGCGCTCTGACATGTTTGCCTTGTCCCTAGGCAAATGTGATGTGGCTTTGGGCGTTCAATGGTTACACACACTTGGCCCCATCTTATGGGATTTTGCTGAACTTTGGATGTAGTTTTCAGTCAATGGGAAACAACACAAATTTACAGGCTTACAACAAGGGTCTCTTCGCATCATTAGTTCACATCGCCTGGAAAAGATTCTTAAGAATAATTCACATGGTGTCATCGCTCAACTCCATTCCATTCAGATGCACCCATCAACAGTCTCCCATGCTTCTTTGGATAGATATGCAGGTGTCTTTGCTGAACCAGTGGGTTTGTCTCCTTTAAGAGACCTTTTCGGTAAGACTTTAGCCGCATCTACATCTCAGCAGGAAATGCTCGCAATTTTGCATGTAGTACAGAAGTGGCAGCCATACCTATTAGGGAATCATTTCTGCATCAATAGTAATCTCTAGAGTCTAGAAAATTTCCTGGAACAATCGGTCTCCTCCCTAGCACACCTGAAATGGGTTATCCAACTCATGGGTTATGCCTATGCGATCACTTACAAGCGCTCCAATGGTACAACTATTTATATAAATTTCCTAGAAGCACTCCAGTGATACAATACCACATCTAAAAGAACACCATATGAAGCAGTCTATGGATAGGCACTGCCAGTTCTTCTTCCATACACCCTCAGCAGCTCCCCAGTTCAGGAAATTGACTCAGTTATTCGAAACCGCGATCAGATTCTTCTCATTCTGAAGGACAATCTTCACATGGAAAAAATTCGCTGAAACAACAAGCCGGTCAACACCGTTCTGAGCACACTTTTCACGTAGCTGATATGTTTCTTCTTTGTCTACAGCCTTCCAAGCAACCCTCCCTAAAACTCAAAAGGTTTCAGTGGCCCGGAATGCAACCTGAGGATGCTACAGAGGAACCACTCCTTCAAATTTTGCATCAATTTCCACATCTAAAGCTTTGATGACAAAGCTTTTTCTAAGGGAGAGGGGACGTTAGGAACCCATGTCAACCCTTCTATTTACTTTGTTAGTATATTGTTGTTGGACACATATGCTTTGTAAGTCGTCCAGTAGTATTTGTTGATCCATAGTTTGTCTTATTGTTGTTGGACACATATGCTTTGTAAGTTGTCCCGTAGTAATTGTTGATCCATAGTTTGTATTGGCCCATGGTTTGTATTGACACATGGTATTGACCCATGGTATTGGCCCCTAGACTTAGTATACAAGTTTGTGTTGAGACCAATGAAGGCACTGTGAAGTTATTTGTATTGAGCTTGCTCAAAGGAGTTTGCCCCCTCGAAGTGGCCTGCGATCAATAAAAGCGATTCTGAGTTCTATTATTTATGCTATCTCGTGTATTTTCATTAATTAATTGTTTCAAGTTCTTCACAGTGATGTCATCATGTTCGACATGTGACATGATTTTAATATTCTTCTCTACAGTTCCATCCCATGCTTCATTTTCTACAAACTAAACATCTCGACTGGTAATAATGTTTCTTGCGACAGGGTCATACAACTTTTATGCTTTCGTGTCTTCAGAATACCCAACAAAGATACATTTATGTCCTTTGTTGTCTAATTTCCTTCTCAACTCATCTGGAACATGTGCGTATGCGACACAACCAAAAAATTTTAAATGCGAAACACTATGTTTCATACCTGTCCAAGCTTCCTGCGGAACTTTGTTCTTCACATTCTTCGTCGGACATCGATTCATGATGTATACAGCAGTTGGCACTGCCTCATCCTAGTATTCATTTGACAGATGCATGGCTGCCAACATACCACGTTCCATCTCCATAATGATTATGTTCTTTCTCTCTGCAATACCATTCTGCTGTGGTGTATACCGCGTAGTGAATTGCCTGTGTATGCTATGATTTTTACAAAATTTTAAGAAATCATTTGAAGCATACTCACCACCTCTATCTTTTCTTAATATCTTGATGTTGTAACCACTATGTTTCTCCACAAGTTCCTTGAACTGCTGAAAACATCCAAATGCATCGTATTTATGTTTTAGAAAATATGCCTAGGTTTTTCTTGTGAAATTATCAATAAATGTGAGAAGGTAAGTGCAACCTCCTATGGATGGTGTTTGCATTGGTCCACAAATATCAGATTGCACAATTTCAAGTGGTGTGCGAGCTCTATATGACTTTCCAACTGGAAAATTCTCTCTTTGATGTTTGCCAAAAATACAGCCTTCACAAATTCTCTCTGGTTTTTCAATCAATGGCAATCCTTTCACCATGTTCTTCATGTGCAGTAGCTTCATCCCACCAAAATTCAAATGTCCAAATCTGAAGTGCCACAACCAGGATTCATCCTATATTTATGTTTGAAATACTACTTGCATTTCTTTGTTGCAGTGATTGTTTGTTGCTTTACTTTCTGCCTCAAATGCAACTTTTGAGTTTCCATTCTAACTTCCACGAACTACTTGATTTTGTTTTCCTTTTATGTTTGGTCTTATCCTCAAGGGAAACAAGCGATTGCTTGTTATCTGCACTTTGGCTATTAAACGATTGCTTGGACATATATCTTTAATCAAACAATGCTTTCCTGTCATATGAACTCTATAACCATTTTCTAACAGTTTTTCAATGCTCATCAAATTATGCTTCATACCTTGAACATAATAAACATTAGACATAGTTTTATGCTCCCCTTTGTTTGGTTAGAATATCAACAGTTTCCTTACCCAAAACAGTAACTTGAATATTGTTTCCAAGTGTGACATCAGTTTGAGCTGATTTATCTAGACTAGAGAATAGATTTAAGTTACCAGTCTAAATACCATCTGCCACTTGGACTTTCTTGGACAACATTGCATTCAAGTGGATATGCACATGCTAAAAACATGGAGCTGGTCGAAGTGCTGGTGTTGCTTGACCGTGTTTGACCTTGCTTTCCTTGGTCATATTGCTTCTTCATGCATTCATATGCAAAGAGTCCAAACTTCTTACAGTAATGACATTGAATTTTTTATTTATCAGAACTTTGTCCACTTGGCTAACTAGGGCTCTGATTTTGACCTCTACCAACGACATGTGCAGGGCTACTGCTACGACCTCCTCTGAAAGAACTTCTTCCTCTGCCTCTAGAGTTTGATCTTCCCCTGTCTCTTCCATGACTTATGGATGACTGTGCTGTAAATGTACCTTCTAATGATGTATTTGATCTGCCGATTCTATGTTCATGATTGAGGAGTGAGGATTGGAACTCATCAATAGTAAATTGGGACAAATCTTTTTTTTTCCTCCAAGGTCACAACTAAAGATTCAAATTTCTTTGGAAGAACTCTAAGGACTTTTTCAACAAATCTTTGGTCACTTATATTTTCTCCATGGGACTTTATTTGATTAATCAGACCAATAACACGAGTATAGAATGATTCTACTGACTCTGTATCTTTCATTGACAGAGATTCAAAATATCTTCTAAGAATTTGTAGTTTGGTAGTCTTTACCTTGTTCAAGCCTTGATAAGAAGTTTCCAATGTGTCCCATGTTTCTTTAGCTGACGTTGCTGATGCTACTCTTAGGAGTATGGATTCATGTGTTGCTTGATGTATGTAGAATAATGCCTTTCCATCTTTCTTCCTCTGTTCCCTCAAGATATCCTTCTCAGCTTGTGTGAGATTGTTATATGCTTCCAGATCTATTGGTTCTGCATAGCCATTTTGGACTATTTCCCATACATCTTGAGCTTTGAACAAAGCTTTCATAGTTAGAGACCAATATTCATAATTTTTACCTGAAAATATTAGAGTTTGCAAATTACTGGAAGTGGAAGCCATTCTTAATCTTGAATTGCTTTTCCCTTAGAATAAATAGAATTTCTACTTTCTGTAAACCAAGCTCCGATACCAGATCAAGGGAAAAGCACACCGCGCAGTCAATTCAAAATTAACTACGCAGTAAATATTTCTTTTTCTTTGCTTTGGAACTTGATGGAAACCCCAACTTTTACTTCGCCAAAGACTCACTTCGACGGGCATTAACTTTGCAGAACTTGACTTCGCGGAACATTACTTCGTAGAAATTAATGTCATGGAAATTAACTTCGCTGAACTTGACTTCGCATTTATGCGAAGCTCTTAACTTTGCAAAATACTTTACTTCATGGACTTCTTGACTTTAAGATCCCTTTTTACTTCGCGTAACTTCTTAACTTCGCCGACGCGAAGCTTTTCACTTCGCAGAACTCTTAAACAAACTTTATATTGAAATATTTCTTGCTAAGCCATAAGAACCAAAATATTTAAGTGAAGTTTACGACGAAGTTACTCCGCATTAAAAAAGAACTTTTACCAATGTGAAATATTTGAGAAATCTTGATTTCTTTTATAGACCATAAATGTAAACAACATTTACACAAGTAAATATGGAGAAGATATGCGGCATGCAATATTATACATTCTTGAGAATGGATACATAAAACTATAGACTTATATATATTACCGTAGTAAAACCGAGAAACTTGTGGCATTACACAAAGATGAGATTTTACTTTGATCTTTCACCATTTACAAAGCTTGGGCTCTAAAACACATCGTGGACATATTCTTCTTCTCCTTTCTTTCTTTCTCTCTGTTCTTCTCTGTGTGTTTTTCATTTTTTTCTTCTTCTACATATACACCGACTTGAGATCGCTTCACTTGGAAGCTATTGAGTTACATTTAAAGACTGTAATTAATTTCTACCTAATAATTTTGACTTGCGGAATACAAACACGGCTAAATAAATACAAGGAAGTGTGCACGAATCCTACTGACATACTAGTTGATTGTCTGAAATCTCCGCGGCTCTGCGGACTGGAAAAAATACTAATAGAGCCGACGCAGACTAGATACGCATTCATCTCGTAATTACATTTTTCCAACATAAAAACCTCTCAAGTAGGAAATTTAATTTCATGGGATTGTCGTTTAGTGGCAAGCAGCGAGGTAATCATGTTTGTACTAATGCAGAGATTTAGGTTCACCTCACTCCCACCCCACCTCCTATTCCAGCCACTTTAGAGGACCCTTTTATGCTTTCTTGGAACTATTATGTGGCATGTTTCTCTTGTAGACCACATGTGTGGTCCTATTTTCCTCATTTGGTATGATTTGAGGCATCTACATGAGTGATTTTTCCTTGTTCATGGTCATCATGTTTGACTCTATAACATGTGTAAGAGAGTAGGATGATTTGTAGGCATATCTAACCACCATCTAGTGAATCAAACCTCCTATGAGACTTATATGATTGTTTTATTTCCTTTGATATGGTTTGGGTGCTATCTTGAGGAGGGAACACTAGTATCAATGGGTGGGTCTATTTGATCTTGTACATGTGGAAAGGGTCCACCATTTTTTGAAGCATTGGTTTGACTTATGTCTTCTAGGAGTTTAGAGGATATTAGTTGTTTATTCCCCCCTAGAATATTATTATTTTATTGTGAAGGTTGTTGAGCTCATATCCTATATATTGGAAGCTCCTTCACTTGTAAAGGTTATTGAAAGTGCTCATAACATTGGAGAACTCTCGTGCTTTATTTTCCTGTTGGAACATTTGATGAATAAAAGGTGGTATTTGCTAATGCAAGGCGGCTTGTGTGATCGATGTCTATACTAGTGGCCACCCACCTGTTCCACTGAGTTACACCGATTCTCCATCTTCTTGGAAATTTTCTACGTTTTTTTGGGTCCCAAAATTTTGGGGCCGTTTTGAGGCCCTAAACAATGTGTTTTTCCAATCAGGGGTCCAAGGATTGCCATGGCATTCCTTGGCCCCAGTCAAAGGTTGTAATTCTTAGTTAGTTTTCCAATGAGCTACTGCACGCCGTGAATGGAGATCTTATGCAGAATTTGTGCCCTCGGGGAGTTGACGTATCAACTAGCCACCTCAGGGCCCACAAATCCTTTTGCCACTTCATCTCCGAGGCCCCAGGTTTTTCGATGTTTAGGGTTTTTGCTTCTTTATCCTTATGATAACAATCTCTTTTTGGTCTCTTTGAAATCATCTCATGTGAATGAGTTTAGCCGACACATCTCTCTTTAGAGATAATCTACCACCATTCGAGCTAGTTTGTATTGCTTTGTAGTTTATAGTGTTTTCCATTCCATTCATTAATAGAATTTGGGTTTCACTGTACTATTATTCTCTCTCCAAAATATTTGTGTGTGCATTTCCATTTTATATTGCTTCCTCCATTTCATTCTCTAAATAATCTAAATCATTGTGTGGATGAAATGATGCTGAATGGAATGATTTGTGGATGAATGCTAGGATTAGATCAAACGTGAATCTTCACTAATTAAGTGATCTAGGTGTTAAATTTTCTCTCCCTATCTCTCGTGGTATTTAATTATATGAATAATCAATGCATGATTGAACAAATCGAGTCTTCTTGTCTTGTGAGTTTATAAATGCAAACATCCATCTCTATTCCTAGATAGAATTTGATTTCTATGAAACTTTTCCTTCTGCATAACCATAAGAAATATACCAGCTTGTTTGGGGCAAATTTGTATGCTATTTTTTCCCATCTATACCTGAAAATCAGATTTGAAATCTCTCTAAAGGGCCCTTTGTGACCCCATTTTCCCAAGCTGGAAACTGAGCACTAGTGTTTCCCTTTCAACCACCATAAAACCTAACAAAAAAATTATTTATTTTCTATTCTAAAGAAATCTGAAATTACATTATAAAATCAAAATTTCAGATTTTCTAAAATAGGCCTCAAAACTCTCATTTTAAATCCATAAAAGGTCATTTAATTTTCTGTTTTAAAGTAGTCTAGAATTTGCATTTATTGATCAGATTACAACTTTTAGTCCTAAGGTCTCCATTTACTCATCTAAACAAGGCTGGAATTTCATGGTATTAAATCTGGAATATCTAAGCTACAAGAGGCATAAGCAATCCCCCTTTCGGCCTTATCATATTATAGTTAATCCTTTATTTAATAGGCTGAAATTTGCAAATAGTAAATCTGGAAATAACATACATCAATGAACATCTTGAATAGATTTTCTATCAGTACATTGAGCACTCTCCATCCCATGTATTCTGGACATTAGTTTGTGTAGGGATTCCCCCCTTGAGCTAGATAGGAGAGCTAGCCCAAACGAGAGAAAGATAATACTACCGGAGTAACAGTGGGTAGCTTATCTGAAAGTTGCATTTAGTTTCTCACAAGTGTGGTTGGTACTTTTTCATGAAGCAAGAACTTTGGAGGTAAAGTACACCATAATGCATGTTGTTGTGAAGAAAGGATTGGTATTTAATTGGGTAGATGTTTTGTCACGTCCCCATTTTGACCCCCTTTGTATTAAATCGTAAATGATGTAAATATGCTAATTCAATCATGGTGAGGAGCTCAAGGCCAAGGCCCCACCATTGATTTGGCATTTTATGTAACGACAATTAAAAATAGATGCCTATGGTCCTTGTGCGAGATGGGCACAATGTAAATAAGACATCATGTAAATATGAATTTTAATGAAAAATACCCACAACTAGCTGTGCAATGCAACAAAAGGGATGGGGCATGATTCTACAAGGAAAAGGGAGGGAAACTATTCAAACCCTTGAGCCACTAGGGTCATCCCATGTGTCAATGAGGAAAACCATGAAATCTCAACTACCCATTTTGGGTTATGGACCCAATCATTTAATTCTTCCAAGAAATTGGTTAAGGCAGTTAATGCCTTGGAAATGAAGAAGTATGGGCAAGCCATTTTCGTGCATGGGCAAGCCATCAACATGGAAATTCGTGTTTTTGCTTGTGGGGCAAGAAAACATCCACGAAATGGTGCCCAAAGCCATGGGGAATAGGCAGTCTTCATTCATTCACGCAGTGGGAGTTAGCTGGGTCTTTTCCATATACGTTTTTCATCAAAATCCTGCATTTTTCCATGCCTGGGAGTCGTTTTTGCCTGGTATAACAGTTGGGAGAGGAAGGCCACGAATTGGGGACTAGGAGGGAGGTCGTTTTTGCCCCGAATTGACCCTGGACGTTTTACAAAAAACGGATTTGGCTTCGTGGGTTGTTTCCCCAACTTCCCATTTTCGTTTTTGTGGGTTCCCATGTTTTGCTGAGCTAGTTGAAACCCCATCTCATGCATCCCACTGTGGAAATCGTTTTCCTCATGCCCAGCAAGTGGGGTTCTGCTGTTATGTGCATCCTTGTTCTTGGTTTGAGCCTGTGAGCTGAAGTGTTGGAGTGGTAGTGGATAGAAGTGGCTTGATAAACCTAGTGGGGGAGACAACCTCTCAAGAAGATCAAGAGGGCTTTGGTTACTCTTCTATGCATACCCTGAGAGCACTAGATAGGGAAGGTATGGCTTGAGGGACTGCACAGCAGTGAAAAGAATACTTCCTTGTGCTAGGTGTGTAGGTATTGTGGGTGCCAAGCTAAGATAGATCTTGCAAGGTTATCCCTGGCTCTGTGCTGGAGCTCACTAGCTTAGCAACTCTTCCTTTCCATCTCCTAGTAGCCTGATAAACCCAATTGTAAATTGGCTTGGCTCATCTTGGTGTATGCTTGGCTATGTGTGAGTCTGTTGTTCCCTGGTTCCTTGTAGAGATCATGCCCAGCTCGGGGGGTGGCAGTGGTGCTGAGAGATTGAGGAGCACACTGGCCTATGGTTGGGTGGAACGTTGCAGTTGCATAGCCAATTGCGTGGGACTACTTTTGTATAAGATAAGTATTCTCTTGTATTAACTTGCAATTACTTATTTGATGAACATCTTAGATGTATGATGGATGTGAAATTCTTAATATTCCGCTGTGATTTTCTTAAAACCATACAGTTCCATCTATCTCTGTTATATTATGTTCATGCTTATGGTTAAACGTTTCATAGGGCTAGACGCCCAGTTTAATATCACATCTGTTATGCATTTGTATATGTATATATTCTTTTTCATTTGAATCTGAATGCTTGTTTAATGAATGGATATGGGGGCTAGATGCCCGGTTTAACCTCACGATCCTCTCCACCTCGCTGGTAGAATGGGAGGGGACGTGACATGTTTTGTCTCATAATTAGATGAAAGCTTTATCAAAGATCAAGTTCTTTGAACTTGACTCGCCCCTTGAATTTTACATGTATCTTATGTCATGGATATCATATGTGCAAGTAATGAATTCATAGGTATGGGTTGGTGTTGGGATTCTGTAGAAGCACCTATGCAGGTTTATTGTCAAATTTTATGGAAGCATAAATATGAGGCATTTTACAGATATTTGTGGCCATTTCTTCTCTTGTTTATACAAAATAATTTTCTATAGAGAAGCACTAAATTAACTGATGAAGCCATGGCCGTGTTGTGTGAGATAGGATATTGGTATGTGGATGAACATTCAACCTATATTAGAGTATATGGGGTGACAAAGTCACTTCATTTGTTGTCCAAGTTTGTCCTTGAAAGGTTGGTGATTAGGGAGATTTCTTATCAGACCATTCTCCATGGTTTTAATGCATCGCTAACTAAAGCACACAACAAGTTTTGTCCTACTTACCCTCTTTACATTGGCATGTATCATTTGAGTAATTACAAGTTTGCTGAGATGGAATCCCATGCAATAGAGGAGTAAAATTTCAAGGAAGGAAAATTTAGGAGACAAAAAAGAGAGAAAAATTTAGATGAGTTTGCTGAGATTTGACAAAAGAAAGGAAAAATATAATCTATGAAAAATAGATGCTCTTGGTTCTAAACAAGATTGTAGTGTCCATGACTCCATATAAATGATGGACAAAAAAGAGAAAAATTTAGTCTAGGAAAATAAAGCGATTAGTAATTAATATAGAAATTGCAAATTAGAGACTCCAATAGAAAGAGATGTTCTTGCTTCACAAGAAAGTTTGAGAACCGTGGGTGCATGGAAAGTACCAACCAAGGGTTCAATTGGCTCATAAATCTCAAGATCTAAGGTACTCCTCAACCGCAGTGAGGGTGCAGAGCTTAGATCTGTATGTGAGTAAACAAATCCTTCCAGAAATTTCCTGTAAACTTTGTATCTATGTCAGAAACTATTACTTTAGGTACACTATGCAATCTGAAAATTTCTCTCATAAATATATCAGCAATATGAATAGCTTTGAATGTAGATTTAATAGGAATAAAATGTGTTTCCTTACTTAACTTGTCTACAATAACCATTTTGAATCATTATGTTTAGTATTTCTAGGATAACCTATTATGAATTCCATACTAATGACTTCCCATTTCCATTCTGGAATGGGTAAGGGATGCAATAACCCTGCTGGATGTTGATGTTCAGTTTTAACTTGCTGACACTCCATACATTTGGCTATATATTCTGCAACTTCATTTTTCATATTAGGCCAATAAAATTATTTTCTTAACATAGTAATCATTTTCTGGTATCCAGGGTGTCCTGAATAAAGTGTCTTATGCATTTCATTCATAATTAACAGCTTAACTTCTGCAAAATTAGGTACATAAAACCTGTCCTTATACATCAATAATGCGTTTCTGCTCAATTTAAAATCTGTTTCTACTTGGATTACTTCATTTTTTGCTATTTTATCTTTTAATTTCTGATATTCACCATCATTTCTTGTTGTTGTTTGTATTTTTATCTCTAAATCTATTTCGTAACTGCTACTAGCAGTCACATACAACATGTTAGCATGACGACTCAAATCATTTGCTACTTTATTTTCCTTCCCTTTGATGTGTTTTATTTCAAAGTCATACTGACTTAGAAAAGACAACCATCTTGCTTGTCTTGCATTTAAATTATGTTGTTCAAAAAGATATTTTAGACTAACATTATCAGTTTTTAGTAGAAATCGCCTACCAATAAGGTATTGTCGCCACATTTTTAGTGCGTGAATTATAGTAGCCAACTCCCAATCATGAGTTGCATAGTTTCTTTCATGTTCCTTTAATTTTCTTGACTCATAAGCCACAACATAATTATCTTGCATTAACACTCCTCTTAAACCTTCCTTGCATGCATCCGTGCAAATGGTAAAATATTTATAAGGATCTGCACTTTCTAAAATAGGAGTTGTTGTTAACAAGTGTTTTAGTTTATTAAAACTTTCTTTGCATTTATTATTCCAATCAAATTTCTTTCCCTTCTTCTATAAAGAAGTTACAGGGTAAGGTATTTTTTAGAAGCCTTCAATATATTTTCTATAATAACCTGTGATTCCCATGAATGATCGTATATCAGATACATCTTTAGGAATTGGCCATTCCATTATGGCTTTTACTTTATCAGGGTCAACTGATATCCCTTCCTTAGTTATTACGTGTCCTAAGTACTAAATTCTATCTTTAAAGAAATCACACTTACTGAATTTCGCATAAAGTTATTGTTCTCTTAATACTTGTAGTACAATTCTTAAGCGTTCTTCATGTTCTTGTTCATTCTTAGAGTAAATTAATATATCGTCGATAAACACAACTACAAATTTGTCTAGGTATTTACTCAATACACTATTCATTAAACACATAAACACTGCTGGTGCATCTGTCAACCCAAAAGGCATCACAACAAACTCATAATGACTGTACATGGTCCTAAATGCAGTTTTATAAATGTCTTAATCTTTTACTCTTACTTGGTGATATCCTGATCACAAATCTATTTTGGAAAATACAGTTGCTCCTTTGAATTGATCGAATAAATCATCAATTCGGGGTAATGAGTATCTATTTTTAATTGTCATCTTATTTAGTTGATGCACAATCTTAAAGTACCATCTTTCTTTTTAACAAATATAACCGGTGCTCCCCAAGGGGATACACTTGGTTAGATGTATTTATTTTCAATTAACTCTTGAATATGATATTTTAATTCATTTAATTCCAATATGTTCATTCTATAAGGGTATTTCGAAGCTGGTACTGCTCCTGGTATGAGATCGATTGTAAAATCTATCTCTCTTTTAGGAGTAGTCCTGGAATTTCTTCCAGATTTTTTTTTAAAATTCTTTTAGTACTGGAATATTATTTATATCTATTTTATCATTTTATCTCTATCACCCAGTATACGAACAAAAATACTTTACAACCTTTCCTAAAAAATCTTTTCATTTGCAAAGTAGACATTTCTCTAATCATAACTTTCCTAGGAATTCCTTTCACTACAATAGAATTATTTTTTTCATCCTTGCATGTAAAAGATTTAACATAACAGTTTAAAATCACTCTATGTTTCTCTATCCATTCCATACCTATTATCATTTCATACGATCCCAAAGGTAAAACATTCAAATCTGCATGTTTTTTCAAGTCATTCATGAAAAACTCACAGTTTTTAACAAAATTAGTTACTTTCCTTTTTGTTCAAGTAGCAAGCTGAACTAACCATGACTTTTCAAACTTATGTTGTTGAAGTTTACATGCGTCTACCAATTTAGGAGATATATAACTCAAACTTGCACTTGGATCTATCAACATAGAAATAGGTTTGTCTTTTAGCATACCTTCTATTTCAACCATTGTCGATTGATAATCTACTTGTCGATTCTCCAATGTTGCACTAATAATTGGTATGCTTTTGGCCACATCACCCACAATAGCATATTCTTGTATAGAATGTAAATTATTAATATATTTTCTTTTCATTGGACAATCTTTAAAGTAGTGTGGTTCTCCACACTCCCAACATTGCAAAGGTCCTCTTGGATTACTAACTTTTTTATAAGAAGCAGGTATATCTCTTCTTTCATTATTCATTGCATTTTGAGGGCTGTTTCTGAAATTACTCCCTTGATTACCTTTATAGTTATTTCCAGAATTTATGAAGAATTTATTTACTCTTTTCTTTTGATCAAAACTCTTTCCTTTCCAAACTGGAATGTTATCTTTTCTGATTTTATTTTGTTCAAAGCATAAATTTGGTTTTCTCATTGCTTCTTCCAAATTTTTAGGATTATCATACTCAATCCTTTCTTTATATATAATAGGAAAACAACTTAAGAACCGTTGCACTTTTGGTTTCTCTTCAATAATGTAAGGTACATATCGAATTAAACTTAGAAACTTGCCACACAATTCCTTCATAGTTAGTGTTCCAAGTTTCAGATCATAAAATTCTTTAGCCTTCTCTTCATAGTACTGTTCAAATAAGTATTTTCTTTTAAACAATTTCTTAAAAGAGCTCCATGTTATATGATGTTCCTTTATCTTTTTCATCTTTTTAATATCTTTCCACTATATGTCTGCCTTTCCGGAAATATTATAAATAACCATTTTTCTTTTAATTCTGTGGAGTAATTATAAATTTGAAAATATTTATGCATTCCGGACATGCATGCTTCAACTTCTTCTCCGGTTTCTACTTCACCGTTAAAGATAGGTGGTTTTATTTTCTTAAATTCCCCAGTAATTTCCTCGTAGTGTTTACTCTTTTTCTTGATTTGTTCATTGCCACTACTATCACTGGTATTATTTTTCTGTTTATGTTTCCTTACTGAAATTCCACTAGATGAATCACTTTCATTATCTGCAAAATTTATCTTTCTTGCCCTACGCTTATATGATGCAGTTTTTTCAATTTCTTCATCTATAGGTTTGTTCTTTACTGGTTCTTGCTCAAGTAACTTAGTAAGTAGATCGTTATTTAACTCTTCCTGTTCCTTTAAGATACTTTCATTATCTTCTTTCACACTTTGTATTTATGCCTTTAATTCTTTTACAGTTTGTAAGAATCCAGATTGATTATCATTTCTGTTATCATTCAGATCAACCCATAGATTTCCGTTATTAACATTTTCTTGTTCACGATTTTCTTGTTCACTATGATGTGATCCTTCTTCAGCAGATGTCTCTACTCTTTCCATTTTCCTACAAAATAGAGATTATTTTTCTTTTCCTAAAATATCATAAAGAAAACATAAGTCAGTTTTTGTTTTTTTTGTTTCATGATGATCATGTGTGTTGAGCCTATGTTCAGGCCTAGTATTTGTAACCGTGTTCTGATACCAATTTGTCACAACCCCATTTTCACCAAAATAAAAAAAGTTAATGTAAGTATTTATGATGACATTTCTTCTTATGTCGTAGATATATCGTTGGTGCGGCTGCGATACGGCTTAGCGTCTTTTTTCGTACAAGGTATAATTATAATTCTGATATTCTTAGAATTAGTGTTATTACTAACATAACTGTTGTGGATCAATTATTAACCTTCAAATGGTGACTATGACCATTATGTGATTTTATGATTGCCATTAACTTGTTATGGTATTAAAGTCATCTTTTGAGTTTGACCAATGTAAACTTAGCGATCGCTACCAAAATGCTTGTGTTTAAGGATTTTAGGTTTCTGTGGTTTGCAGTGTTTGAAAAGGTATTCGGATGATCCACGGTCATCATTTTCATTGTCGACGTTTCGAATCCCAAGCTGGATTCATCATCAGGACAGAATATGTTGTAAAAATTTGCTCACCTGCGTATAAGTAGTTAGGGATGCCCAATCATATCCCCTTCTCCCTTCATCTTCTCATCTTTTCGTCTTCTAAATATTCATCTTTTCATCTTCAACAACGATGTTCTAAAAATTCTCCTTTTCATCTTCAACACCGAAGTTCTAAAAATTCATTCAAAAATGATTCATTCATAAATGTAAACATTTCACGCCTGAGACCCTAATTCTAGAAAGATTAACCTTAAGAACTTAATTGAATAATAATAATCATTAATTAAAAGATCAACTTAATTGAAAGATAATCAAATAAAATTAATAATAATCATTAAAATAATGATTATTAAAAGACCTTTACTAATGAAATAATACAACTATATAATAATAAAGGTCTAAAATAAAAATAAAAAGGTTCTCATTGATAGTTAATTAATAATTGATTATTAATAAAAGGTATCACTTCTAGAAAGATATGACAAGTGTAAATAATCATCAAATTATCCTTAATAATTAAAAGATTAACACATTTAAAAGATAATCAAGAAAAATTATTATTAAAAATCATTAAAAAGTATAATCCAAGGATAATTAAACGACCTTTAGAGAAATAATTAATACTATAATAAAACTATATAGTATTAATTATTTCTCTAAAGGTCGTTTAATTATCCTTGGATTATACTTTTTAATGATTTTTAATAATAATTTTTCTTGATTATTTTTTAAATGTGTTAATCTTTTAATTATTAAGGATAATTTGATGATTATTTACACTTGTCATATCTTTCTAGAAGTGATACCTTTTATTAATAATCAATTATTAATTAACTATCAATGAGAACCTTTTTATTTTTATTTTAGACCTTTATTATTATATAGTTGTATTATTTCATTACTAAAGGTCTTTTAATAATCATTATTTTAATGATTATTATTAATTTTATTTGATTATCTTTCAATTAAGTTGATCTTTTAATTAATGATTATTATTATTCAATTAAGTTCTTAAGGTTAATCTTTCTAGAATTAGGGTCTCAGGCGTGAAATGTTTACATTTATGAATGAATTTTTAGAACTTCGATGTTGAAGATGAAAAGGAGAATTTTTAGAACATTGTTGTTGAAGATGAAAAGATGAAGATTTAGAAGACAAAAAGATGAGAAGATGAAGGGAGAAGGGGATATGATCGGGCATCCCTAACTACTTATACGCAGGTGAGCAACTTTTTACAACATATTCTGTCTTGATGATGAATCCAGCTTGGGATTTGAAACGTCGACAACGAAAATGACGACCGTGGATCATCCGAATACCTTTTCAAAAAAATGCTTGTGTTGTTATCTTAACCATATGTTTCTACGATATGTTGACTCAATCCATTTATCCAACATCCCTATCATAAGCTGTAGGTATTGGTCCTCTAACAGGTTCATGTCAATAGGATGGACTCCCTTCAGCGCTACCTGTAGTGTCCATTGGATCATCTTCATCTTAGCTTGGGGATCTCCTATTAATGAGCAAATCGCTTGATTAATAGGGAGCTAGATCCCAACCTACGGATTGGTTTGGTTCCCTCCAAAATGGTAATTATGTGGGATCACCACCATGATAAACTATACCCAAAACAATATGTGTTTATATTACTTGCTTCCTATAGTACCATGTATTAATACTATGGTAGGTCTTAAGCAAATTCTCATGAACTAAAATGATAACGATTATGAGGCATATGTGAGGGGTCGACATATGGTATTGCTACCATAGTCGATACCCTACACCGTGATCGTAAAAATATTATGACTTATACAAATATTACCCATATCTTAAGCATTTATGTAATGCTAAGCTCTTTGAGCTTGTGTAAACCATGACTATAGCAATATCAATGTTTAAAGATTTGATTTGATTCTCATTTAATTTGCAATACTATGTAACCATTAAAGCGCCTAGTTTTGATGTCGATAGGGGGAAGGCTATACGGGATAGCCATGTGATAGATTTTAAAGCTATGGTGTTGCTTGGTTGGCGTGGATCTCCTAGCAGCGTTAGATATAAACCTCAAGATCATCGTCTCCTTCTCTAAGTTTATTCGGACAACCCTACTAGTTATGCCCAGTCTTTGTTATTGGGGTGATGGTTATGCTGTTGCAGAGCCTTTGGCTCAACGTAGAGCTTCAACCTGGATTGTAATGGTTTAAACTTGCAAACGCCATAGATTTCTTCATCGACACTGTTAATGACTATGGTTAAGCCGGTGAGTTTATTCTTGTAACGGTTTACTCTTTTGGTGAAGGTGTTAGCAATTGCTTTGGTAGTATAAGTTCTAGATTATTTTTAGCTTCGGTGTTTGAGTATGGAAGCCTGCTTGATCACTACAGGGGTGTAAGGGCATCTCGACCCTTCGCTTGACCTTTGAATAGGTGAGCATTGTCAACAATTTACTCTTGAATATTTTAAGGATTGTAATGTATATGTATTAACTTGACTCGTTTGTTATTATAGGTGCCACGTCGCCGAACAGAGGAGGCTTCTAATCCATACAGCCTCTGCGAAAGAACATTGGAGGTTTTATGAGACGCAACCCTTGGTCTCATGGGCCAAGGTTCTTTTAGCTAATTCAAATGTGGTATTAGCCATGTCTTCTTGGCATATAGGTAACCTCTTAACCGTTTATGTTATGTGTCAAACTTATTTTATTTACACAAATCTTTTCTGACTCTCTGTGTGAATTATATTTTCAGGTTCTTTATGCCCACAGTTCGCTAGGAAGCTTTCGAGTTTTATGAACCCTTTAAATAGGTAAACATTAATTCTATTCATCAAATGCACCACTGTGCGTCTGGTTTTAATAGAAGTACTACGACTCTGTAAGTATGAATTCATCGAAATTAGTGTTTATTTATTGCTTTACGTTTTTGGCTCTGCCTTCGAATCTGACTACCATGTAATTTCATTGTGTTTGTTGTGTTATCTTGCTCCTTCGACAATGGATGCGACTACAGGTGTGTTTCACTTTCCTAGAAAAATGGTTTAAAGTTTGTGGTAGCTCGTGCTTGGTGCACGGCTAGTGTAGTGTACGAGTGAAGTGGCAATGCTTACACATTCGCCCAGTGGACGTTTAGTTCCATAGAGATTAGGGTTAGCCTCACAGATTTCCAAAACCTCTCGGCTCTTGAACTTGGATTGTTGCTTGATGATTGGGAATCCTTTCGGATTTAAGAAGGGCGCATTGCAGATGGCCATAAGTTATTCTCTCTTGTCATTTTAAAATTATGGATCTGTGCCTAATTTGTTTATAAACATTACAGAGTCTTTGACTCTTACTTGTATATCGGTTGTGGCTTGAATAAAATAGAATGCTATGGTTTTTGAAGCTCTATCTTTGTGTTAATGTTATAGTAAAGTTCTAATGTATATGCGTTTAAAGTTAAGCCTTTTGGCTTTGTGAAACAATGGATTGACAATTCTTATTACGTGGTATAATAATCATGTATCCCATCGGCTCCTTATAATATGTGTTCATAGATATTTAAATGTATAAATGTTATGAATCTGCTTGGCTCTGATAGAAAATATATAAGTATAATGAATGTTCTTCTTATACTTTTATTTATATACTTTGCAATGTAACTCAGGCTCTGTGTAAATGCATGCTATGTTATAAAAATTGTGTTTGATCTTAGATATTTCTGTCATGTAAGATTATGGTTTGAATCTTTGTATTGTAAATAAATTTGTATATGCATTCTATACTATGTTTATACTATTGTTTGTTGATGTATATGTAACTTCAGAATGTATTTCACATATATGTATATTGTATTCCTATAGAGATGTTATTATTTCTCTATACGGAAGTGTCGTCATTTATATTGTAAGTGTTGTAACTTATACTCAAAGGGTTATTAGACCACCCTATTGGGGGTCGGCCATGTGGGTCAAAGGGTTATTAGACCACCCTAGTGGGGGTCGGCCCAGTCAGCATTATGTTAAGTGGTTAAGTTAAGGCCGACATAGTTGAGTAAAGGTCAAGTCAAGTTAGTGTATAAATAGAGAGTGTGTCTCTCTCATTTTACACATTCTATTCTCTCACTCACACTTTGGAGAGTGGCACACTTGTCGAGGAGGAGGCTCTGCTGCTAGGATAAGACTATCTCTTGTATTCTGGTTGTATCATTGCTCTATCTATCTATGAGGTTAGTTATTGGGGTTTTTCACCTTTATGGTTTTCCCCAAGTAAACTCTGTGTCTCTTGTGTACTTGCATTATTGTGTCCATGATTGATATGCTGTAGATTTGTTGTACATGTTGTTCTCTCAGTTAAGATCCTAGATCAGATTGAAGTAAATTATGAAAATTTAACATGGTATCAGAGCTATCCTGAAAGAAGGCATGATATGGCATGTATGACACTTGTTGCACTTACGATGCTAGGGCTTGATATAGCAAAAACCAATCATCATAGCACTTTCGCTATAAATCCGTCTTGGTGAAGTTTTCGGATCTAAAAATTTTACAGGTCGAAGATCAGATCGCCATGTACCTTGTGTCCAAAGGACAACCTCTAATTCATTGTACTTTGTGATTTATGATCTGTACAATATAAGGTTTCTACCTCTTCCAGATCTGAGTAAAAAACAGGTGACCTTGGAAAAAGGTCATAACTTGGGCTAGGAAGCTCCAAATGAAATGTCGTAAAAAGTGACAGGTAGTACACAGACTTTAATATCTCAAGAAAATGTTTCAGAGGATGAAGTTAAACCATTGAAATGTGGCACGCCATACAAGTTCGCTCTCCTGTATTATCCCATAAACATGTCACGTTGCGACACTTGGCATAACTCTCTCTAAGAGAATCCAATTGAGGTCAGACCTATTGGGATGGAAAGATAACAGGCTGAGATATCTCAAGAAAATGTTTCAGAGGCCGAAGTTGAACCAGTGACATGTGGCACGCCGTACAAGTTTGCTATCCTGTATTATTCCGTAAACAGGTCATGTTGCGACACTTGGCATAAATCTCTCTCAGAGAATCCAATTGAGGTCAGATCTATCGGGATGGAAAGATAACAAGTTGGGCTATCTAAAGAAAAGTTTTGAGACCTCGTGGATCGAAAAGTTTGGAGTTACACCAGAAACAATCAGGTACATATTTCTGTCAAAACAAAATTATTTTTGAGTACCTTCATTCATGGCTTCCGGAATTTAGGGCTTCGGAGAAAGTTGAAATTTTTGTAATCGGAGACCACGGCTGGATGCTAATCATAAAAATCGAAATTTAGAGACCAAGATCAGATTTTTTGGTTGGGCACAAGGCCGGGCTTGATCAAACCCCAGTTCGGGACTTTGATTGGAAAGATGGAAAATTAGGGCTTCTGCAAAAATTGAAATTTTGGAAATCTGTGACCACGGTTGGAAGCTCCTCAGAAAAGTCGAAGCTTAGAGTTTTGAATCAAATATTTTGGTTGGGTGAAGCTCCGAGAAACTCAAACCCTAATTCAGGGTCCTCCCAGTGAATCCATAAATCTAAAAGGCAATTTCGAGGGGTGAAACTTTGTAGTTTTCAAATTCTGAATATACCAGCTTGATCAGCTCATCAAGGCGCATATTTCTATCCTTTCGGAAATTTGAAATTCAAAGTTTGAATTTTTGGAGTTTCTCTGACAAACCCTAATCCAGCTCTAGGTCCAGTTCTTGTAAATCAAGTGGATTGGGTTAATCCTAGAAGAAGTTGGATTGGTTACCTGCATAAGTGAAAAAGTTCCTGTTCAGAGGGAGATGAGGCTAAGGCCTTACATAAGAAGATTACAAGTGATCTCGACAGGTATGACTCATCGAGGTATGTTTTGAGATTTGTTCATGTTTAATTTTATGGTATGTTTGTCTTCATGATTATTATGGTTAGTACAATCTTGATTTGAGATTGGTCGTATCACCTTAACAAAATTATGAATGCATGATAGAAGATATTCATTGGTTAGCGTGTTGACACTTATGATTGTACTAATGCATTATGGTGTTGTATGAGGTTTATGTTGTCTGCTAACATAAAAGGTACACCAAGAAAGAAAAATCATGTTCTACTTCAAGAACATATGATCATGGTGACATGAAGACAAAGATTCATCCATTGTCATGGATCACATAGAAGATCTACTTACAAGGTATGTATAACTTGGTTCTACAATGGTTAACTTATGAGACATGCACGTTACTAGCACAAGTCACTGAAGAGAACCAAAAGACATTATGCGGGTATGTTATACATAACTAGCTAGCATGCTAATCCAGGTATATTTTTACTATATCAAGCTAGAATCCTACCGTGTGTTAGGATCTTATACTGTTATGTTGTTGATAATGATTATTCATGAAGTCATAGGTTTGAATAATCATGGTTGTATGCATATTATGTTTCTTACCATAATTGATGATATGACTAACTAGAAGAATCATGAAGGTATAGGTTTGAATAATCATGGGTTTTATGCATATTATATCTCTTATCTTGATTGATGATTCAACTAACCAGAAGAGTCCTATGATCAAATAAGAATATGTATGAGTAAAAGAAGACTTCCCTGAAACCTTGAATACTAATGTTTATTATTTGTGTTTGAAATGATCCTGACTACACATGCTTGAGATTATTGTGTTTTGATAGTATTAAGATTATACTAATAAATGTGTGGTTCTGTATGAGACCTCAAGGATAACACAATGATGATACTAATAAGCATGCATAGTGATTAAGGATGGATGTAAGTTCAAGTACAGGTAATCCAGGAAGCAAAGTTCAAGAGGGAGCACACTCCAATTGTTCCTGCAAGAAAGCAAAGGAGCACACTTCAGTAGTTTCTGCAAGGATGCAGATATTCAGAGGGAGTTGACCACTTCTCACAATCCACATCAGAATGGAGTTGCAGAAAAGAAGCAAAGACTGAGAGGGAGTCAACCCAACAATCAAACAAAGATAAGTATTTGAATTGTCATTTCTTACATAATGTTATTCAATGATGTATATGCTTATGTTCCTAGAATTAGGTTGTGTATTATGCATATTAGAATAGTTGCATTGATGAACAATATAATACTAATATACATGGGTAAGTGGCCTATGGCACTATACAACATTCCATTGCTACTTATTTAGAATGAAACCTCTTTGCTGACATGTTAGGAGTTGTGCACACTCTTAACAATGTTCTAGTAGAGATTGGAAGCCATTTAGAAAGTTACGGAATATGGATAAATGTTGTATTGAAGCATTGGCTAAGATAATTGCATGACTGTATGACATATTTCTTTATGTGTAAGAATTTGTTCTAAAAACTATGAGATGTTTTTTAAACATGCAATTTAAATTGTTGTGTAGGAAAGATCGTATACCATCACCTACAAAAGAAGGACTACAACATTTGTTCAGCAATAAAGTTATCTATTGAAAATATTGAAGATATTGAAGTTCCTAGGATCTAGGAAGAATGCTATGATCGAGGAGTACCAATCGATCATGAAGATGTTTGGGATGCAATCCAAAGACCTGAAGGGGAGTTTGTAGTGACTTCCAAGAGGATCTACAAGATCAAGCATGCTGCAGTGATGAAGAGGAAGATACACTTTCTTGAATGGTGTAGTTGAAGAAGAAGTGTATGTGGAGAAGCCACTGGGTTCTAAGACACATGACAGGGAGTCATATATGTGCAGAACTTGGTATGGTAGTATAGAAATCTTTCTATCCAGTTTGGGCTTTACCAAGAGTAAAGCGGATTCCAACCTTTACTACAAGGTTGAGGAAGGCAATCCAGTGATACTACTTTTGTATGTGGATGGCATGTTTGTTACAGGTGAGGATAGATTGATTGCCGACACGCATCGGAAGCTTGATGCCAAGTTAGAGATGAAGAACTTGGGTATGATGCACTACTTTCTTGGTATGGAGGTGTGGTAGAGTGAAGATGGAATCTTCCTTAGACAAGGGAAGTATGCAGTAGAGATCTTGAAGAGGTTCGGGATGATGGACTGCAAGGCCATGGCCACACCTATGGCATCGAACCTAAAGTTTCTATGTGATGCTTCATCTGATCTAGTTGATGTCACTGTTTATTGTCAGATGATTGGGTCCTTGATGTACCTGACGAACACGAGACCAGATATTTGCTTTGTGGTGAACACATTGAGCCAGTTCCTGACGGATCCGAGGAGTGTTCACCTAGTTGCTGTAAAGCATGTTCTGAGGTACCTGAAGGGTACAGTGGATTATGGGCTCAAGTATGATGTGAATCAAAAGTTTAACCTGCAGGGTTATGTTGATTCAGATTGGGTAGGCAGTGCTGCAGATAGGGATCAGGTGTGATCTCTTGGTTTAGCAGGAAGCAGTCCTGTGTAGCACTAAGTATAGCCGAAGCAGAGTATGTTGCGATGGATGAGCAAGTTGCAGATGTATTGACCAAGCTGTTGGCTAGAGTACAGTTTGTGTACTTTAGAGAGAGGCTTGGTGCACTTCAGATCGAGGTTCCTTCCAAAGGGAAGTGCTGAGTCCGGAAGATGTAGATGCACATGAGCTTTTCTGACATGGTTGATGTGTTCTCCCATGGTCGTGATGTAATTGCTGAGCCATTCTCACATGGTTGTAGATGTGTTCTCCCATGGTGTAGATGTAAGGGCTGAAGCCATTTTTCACATGGTGGTAGATGTGTTCTCCCATGGTGAAAATGTAAGGGCTGGAGCCTTCCCCAAATGGTGGTAGATGTGTTCTCCCATGTCGGTGGTGTAAGTGTTGGACGATGTGCATCTGGGATGTGCTTCATGGATGATGAGATGATCTGAAGAAGACGATGATATGATGATCAGGAGGATCATGGATGATGAGCATCAGGATGATGCTCCAGTTACTGCTCTGTGTATGCATCATGTTGATGCTGGATATGATCAGTTGGATCATTTATATTTGTGTGTATGTACGCATGATGTTGATGCTGGATATGATCAGTTGGATCATTTATATGTATGTATGCATCATGTTGGATGTTGGATATGATCGGTTGGATCATTTGTATGTATTTGTATATGCATCATGTTGGATGCTTGGACCATGTATCTATATCAGGTGGA
Source organism: Larix kaempferi (assembly GCA_027924585.1). Lineage (NCBI taxonomy): Eukaryota > Viridiplantae > Streptophyta > Pinopsida > Pinales > Pinaceae > Larix > Larix kaempferi. Next base: position 7,010,060 of record BSBM01000077.1, read on the forward strand.
TACATTGTATGATCAGGTAGATCATGTATGTTGATATGTATCATGTATTTGTATTTGTATCAGGTGGATACACTATATGATTAGGTGGATCATGTATGATGATATGTATCAGGTAGATACTTGGTGTGCATCGGGTGGATGCATTGTTTGATCAGGTTGATCACGATGACGAGCTTCAGGTTGTTTCTCTAGATAATATGTATCAGGATGATACAATGATGATGATCAGTGTGATCATGAGCATCAGGATGATGCTTTGTGCGATGATGATCCGTTGGATCATGAGTATCAGGTTGATACTTGGAGGTCAGAGATGATATGTGGTAGGTTGTGCAAATAGCATGTAATCAGTCCTGGTAGATCTTGCTAGTCGTGCTGCGGCACATAAATGTTCCTAGGATACTCTTTCCGGTATTGCTATGTAGTATGTAATCAGTCCTCAGATATCGAATAGGTTGAGCTGTGTGCTCATAATCAGTCCTGGGATGAGGTATTACTACGGAGACATGTAATCAGTCCTGGAGATCTGAGAGGTTGAGCTGTGTGCTCGTAATTAGTCCTGGGATGCTCTTTAGAGATCTTGTCGGTCGTGTTGCAGCACATAAATGTTCCTGGGATGCTCTTTAAAGGTTTTTTCTATCCACATGTAATTAGTCCTGGAGATCCGAGACGTTGAACTGTGTGCTCGTAATAAGTCCTGGGATGCTCTTTAGAGATCTTACCGGTCATGCTGTGGCACATAAATGTTCCTAGGATGATATTTAAAGGTATTGTGGAGGAGATGCATGCAATCAGTCCTGGGAGATATTGCCAGTCGTGCTTAGGCACATAAATGTTCCTGGGATACTCTTTCCGGTATTGCATCCGCACATAAAATTAGTCCTGAGAGGCCACCTCTATCAGACCGTTAGCATAGCTGATGAAGACCTGCAGGTGGTGGGCCTATATCCATTATGAAAAAGGATTGGCTTTGTAGAACTTCCTATGACGAGTAGATTCAAAGATTGATTGAGATAGTAGCAGCAGTGACGATGATGATGACTCGATGATGATTATCTAGTGACGATGATCCATAGAATATGACTTGTGCTAGAAGACCTGTGTCGAGAAATACCTTCCTAGTTAAGAGGGAGTGTTGATGTATATGTTTCGGAATGTATTTCACATATATGTATATTGTATTCCTATAGAGATGTTATTATTCCTCTATACGGAAGTGTCGTCATTTATATTGTAAGTGTTGTAACTTATACTCAAAGGGTTATTAGACCACCCTATTGGGGGTCTCCCATGTGGGTCAAAGGGTTATTAGACCACCCTAGTGGGGGTCGGCCTAGTCAGCATTATGTTAAGTGGTTAAGTTAAGGCCGACCTAGTTGAGTAAAGGTCAAGTCAAGTTAGTGTATAAATAGAGAGTGTGTCTCTCTCATTTTACACGTTCTATTCTCTCACTCACACTTTGGAGAGTGGTGCACTTGTCGAGGAGGAGGCTCTGCTGCTAGGAGAAGACTATCTCTTGTATTCTGGTTATATCATTGCTCTATCTATCTTTGAGGAAGTTATTGGCATTTTTCACCTTTATGGTTTTCCCCAAGTAAACTCTGTGTCTCTTGTGTACTTGCATTATTGTGTCCATGATTGATATGCTGTAGATTTGTTGTACATGTTGTTCTCTCAGTTAAGATCCTAGATCAGATTGAAGTAAATTCTGAAAATTTAACATTGTTTGTATTTTGTATAATCTTATCAGGCCATTTGGCTATGTGTAAAATGCCTAAGTATAATTATTTAGAAATACTCTATTTATATTATTTCTATCTATTCAAATATAGTAATACATTTAGGTATTCAATATAAACCCTAGGTTACAGAACAGAGTTGTAAACTCAAACTAATATATGAAAACAAATATAGAATAATGAATTTATTTAAACATAGTAAATATAGGAAAAACATAATAGAAAACCAAATAATTCTACTTCTCAGAATAATATAACCAGAACATTAATTCAACAAAAGTAAAATATACACTTTATCATTTTGTAACATTATAAACATAAATAACATACTGAATGTGATTCAAATGGATCATAAGAATACTAAATGCGATTTAGACTAATAATAAGAACCTGACTAAAAGAACAGACCAAATCCAATTTGAAGTTCGTCATTCCTCCCAACCAATCTTCCCGAACAACCAAGATTACTTGTTCTAAAACCCCCGAGCCTGCTTGTTGAACCACAAGGACAAAGACTGTTGGAAATAAATCTGAACTCACACTCAGTTCCACTTCTCTACTCAATAATGATAGTTTTCCATCTTCCATCCAAGCCTCCTGCTTGTCTGATGGTAATGCTTATTAAGCTTTTCCTAGGACTTAGGTCTATCATGAGCCTCCTGCTCTAGAACCTCCATCTGGATTTCTGACCTTAAAAATAGGGATGATGCCTCCTGCACCTGTTGAGATATTAAATATTTGTTTTCACCATTATGGGATTTTTTTCCAACACATGTCATTTATCCTTGTGGGCCAGCAAACACTCTTTCAACAACTACTTCAGATTGGATTCTCCTATTTTTATTTATTAAATAATAATAATAATCCAAAATCCTCATACAAGTGTCTTTGACCACACTTAGTCAAATAATTGTTCAACAATAATTTAAAACATTATTTCAAAGTATTTAAACTTTAATTAAGGTTCTAGGGGTATTACAAGAAACCTACAAGGGGATATCCCTTTAATGATATGCAAACACTTAAGACAATAGGAGTTATGTCTTCTAGAAGACCAAATTAAATACCAGTGCCTTAATCAATACGGTTTTGCAAATGAAGAAGACATACTATTAGGTTTGGTGCGTGTAGATACTAAATAAGATAGTGCAAATATTCAATCCAATGATCAAAGGATTAGCAATAGAGGTAATCAATGCTATTTATCATATGAAATAGGCCATTCATTAATGACAAACATTAAAATATGGCTCATACTATAACGTCTATTTATGTTTCAAGATTATAAATATTAAAGGCACTTTAGAACAAGAAATATCTTCCATCAATGATTATCATTCGCGACCAATCCTCACTAACACATGTAAGGACTGATATGATATGATGATACCGTATGATGACATTTCTAAAGCACTTGTAAATAGTAGTAGAATAAGTGAAAATGTGTGCAATAAAAGGTATTTCATATGTCCAATGTAAATGATATTTTTTTAGTACCTCACCACCTTTTATGACAGCCAAATATAAGTTAGTCTCAAATTATATGAAATTATTGACATTAGTATGACAACCTAATAAAGACTTAATAAAGACTTAGGCATGTGACAAGGAAAATAGCGTGACCAATAAAGTTTATGCTTGCAATAGTATATCACACTGCCTCTACTTTCTTTATCAAAATGTATGCACCAAAAATTAGTTTTGACGACTGTATGTAAGCTAAGAGAATATAGTTTCAAACCCTGTAATTACATTAATTAGGACAACCAATAATTAATAGAAAATGTTAGCTTAAAACCAAATTTAACCTTATTCTTGTTGTTCATGCATTAAATGTAAGTTAACAGACTTAAATAACAACTAAGATCAATACGTTTCAGATCTCCTATAAATGTGTTTCAGACCTTATTATAACATCTCTTGAACAATAGCTTGATGCAAGTAGAAGTTGACTTATTTGTGCTTTATTGTGTAGGTGATGACAAGTTTGAAGACTGCCAAAAGTACACAGTCTGCAATTTTGCAAATATCAATGCAATAGAGAAGGGGTCAGTTTTGGAGGTTGTTGTAGCCTTTGGAAAAGGCCCTAAAAGTGGACCAGGGCCTTATAAGCCAGGGCCAAGGGCTAGGGAATCCAAAAGGAATAGGACTGCAGATGAAGGAAAGGGATAGGGATAAATAAGAAGAGAGGAGGAAAGGAAAATGGAAGGAGAAGAGAGAGGGTAGGAGAAGAGGAAGGAAGGGCATCGAAGGGAGAAGAGGAGAAGGGAGAAAACGAGGAAGGAGAGGGGAGGAAGAGGAGAATAAAGAGGAAGAGGGTGGAGAGGTATTAAGTTGGATGATCAAAGGTGGGAAGAGGGATAGGTTAGGGCTGTAATTAGGGTTTCATATTTAGGGTTTTGGGTTTAGGTTTTTTGTATTACAAAAGAAAAATACAAAAAAAACCTAAAATTAATACTTACACATGTACAATTAGGGTTTTTAGTATTTGTTTTGATATTTTTAAGTTCTATGGCTTCCTAAAATTTCTCCCTAGGGTTTTTAGGGCTAAAGAAGGCAGGGAAAATTATAGGAGAGAGGGCCAAAATTTTAGGAAGGCCAAAAAATCGAGAAAAAATATTATTAAAAGCCAGAGGAATCTGTGGAAAGAATTTTTCAATTCGACAAGTTTCGAACCTATTAAGCAGGTTCATTCTCAGGAGAACAAGTCACATGTTAACACAATAAAATTGACCACACATCAAGTGACATGTTTTGGACCCTTATTCCTAAAGAATAAACCCATTTATGCATAAAAAGACCCAAAAAAACCATTTATCCTAAGTCCTAAATGCCCTTTGGAAAACCTCCACCAAAATAGGGAATCTCCCCTAAAAAGAAGGTGTTCACTAAAAAAGAGGGATTGTGCCGAAAAACACAAATTCCTGCCTCAATTCAAAACTTACTAGAGGTGAAATTAAAAATAAAATAAAAAAAATATGTGGTTTTAGGGTTCCAAAAACCTAAAACACATTATATATTTTATATTGTTCCCACCATTTACATGATTATTCATTCAAATATCTCTCACTTTGGTACCACTTTTACCATCCACCATTACTCCATTCGCACAGAGCTCCTTCACCAACATCCCACTCTGCATATCCCTTTGGCTGGTTGAGCACCCTCGAATCCTTGCTACCATTTAGGTTGATACATTGCAACTAGTTGAGTTTGGTGGCCATCTAGAGGATGAAATGATCAATGGAGGATTGCAAGCCTCTCGTCCGCAAGGGCCCATAAGCCCAGAGAGGTAACTTTGCACCTGTAACTTCATTTCTTACAAAAATAAAAATGATTATTTTATAAACATGGTTCATCGATGTGAATGGAAATAATTTTACGTGTGTGATTTGGTTATTATTGTGGTAGATTTTAATTAAATGAAATATTTATGGTTTTCTGTTTATCTTTACGACTAAGTTTTCACATGCTAGTATTTGCATTCATGGCTCATAAGCCATATTATCTTAAGATATATTTTCATTTGCATGATTAATTGTTAGTTTTACTGGTTTTTAGTGTTGTTTACCATGCACCTCTCACACACAGAGCTACGAGAACGCTTCTCTCACAAGCTCTCTACCTTGGCTTCTTCAAGTTGGTAGATCCCTCCTTTTTCATGTTGGAGTGCGAAAGCACCACCAACAAAACTGGCGACCATACTAGGGAGATCCCTACAGAAACCCGATAGATTTGTTTTGAGTGTGTTTTACTGTAGATGTTTAGTTTGTTATATATTATCCTTTAGGTGTTTCTGAGTGTTGTTGGTCCCCTAGTTGATCCCTATCCTGCAAAACGACCTAAACTGTTGAGATATTGTAACTTCAAAGAATATTATATTTGTACTTTATTATTCCGGAGATGTTTCATTCCTCCGTGAAGATCTTATTGTATATCCGGAGATGTTTATTCCTCCGTCGGAATGTGGTAACTTGGGTTATTAGACTTCCCTAGTGGGGGTCAGACCTGTATGTGTTATGTGGGTAAAAGGGTTGTTAGACCACCCTAGTGGGGTCGGCCCAGTCAGTTGTAATGGGGTATTTAAACCAATGGTTAAATACGAGCCTACATGACTTGTGTAAAAGAAAAGTCGGAGTAGTGTATAAATAGAGGAGGTGTATTCCTCACTTAACACACACTTACTCACTTAAGAGTGGTGCACTTGTGGAGGAGAGGTATGCTATGGAGAAGGAGGAGGTTATGCTCAGGGTTACATCTTTGTATATTGCTGGTCATCTATATTGAGGAAGATTTGCTGGGTTTTCTACCCCATGAGGGTTTCCCAGGATAAATTTGTGTCTCTTGTGTTTATGTTGTGCTTGTTGTTTCTTCAGTGATCCTGTATATGCTATTATTGTGAAATGGAATGCAATGCTGCTATTTTCTGTCTTAGCATATTAAATCTTAACATGGTATCAAAGCTAACCTGAAGGAAGGCAAGGTATGGCACTTACGACACTTGCTTTACTTACGACAATTTGAAGGTTAGGGTTTTATATAGCAAAACCCAGTCATCATGGAACTTTCACCATAAATACATTTTGGAAAAGGTTCAGGATCTGAAACCTTTACAGGCCGTAGATAACATCTCCAGGTATCTTGTATCCAAAGTGCACCCTCAGATTCGTTGTACTTTGTAAGTTATGATCAATACAAGTTAGGGTTTCTGCCTCTTCCAGATCTTAGTCAAAATCCGGTGACCTAGGAAAAAAGGTCATAAATTGGGCTAGTAAGATCCAAATGAAATTTAGTAAAAGGTCATAGGTAGTAAATAGAATGTACTATCTCAGGAAACTTTTTCAGAGGCCGAAGGTGAACCAGTGACACGTGGCACACCGTACAAGTTTGCTTTCCTGTTTTATCCCATAAACAGGTCACGTTGCAACACTTGGCATAACTTGGGCTAGGAAGCTCCAAATGAAATTTCGTAAAAAGTGACAGGTAGTACACAGAATGTGCTATCTCAAGAAACGTTTTCAGAGGCTGAAGTTGAACCAATGACACGGGGCACACCGTAAAAGTTCGCTCTCCTATTTTATCCCATAAACAGGTCACGTTGCGACAGTTGGCATAACTCTCTCTCAGAAAATCCCATTGAGGTCAAACCTGTCAGGATGGAAAGATGACAGGTCAGGATACCACAGAAAAAGTTTTCAGACCTTGTGGAGTGAACAGTGTGGAGTTACAGCAGAAACAATCAGGTACATATTTCTGTCAAAACAAAATTATTTTTGAAGCACCTTCATTCATGGCTTCCGGAATTTAGGGTTTCAGAGAAAGTTAGAATTTTTGGAATCGGAATCCATGGCTGAATGCTACTCAGGAAAATCGAAATTTAGAGACCAAGATCGAATTGTTTGGTTGGGTAGAAGACTGGTCTTGATCAAACCCCAGTTCGTGATTTTGATCGGAAAGATGAAAAATTAGGGCTTCAACAAAAGTTGGAATTTTTGAAGTCTGTAACCACGGCTGGAAGCTCCTCAGAAAAATAAGAGTTTAGAGCCTTGGATCAAACCTTTTGATTGGACAGAAGGGTGGGCTTCATCAAACCCTAGTTCGGGTTCTTGTCCAAAATATCCAGAAGTTTCGAAGGCAATTTTGAGGGTCAAATTTGGAGATTTCAAAATTGAAGTATGCTAGCAAGGCACATCCTTCCATCCATTCAGAAGTGTGAAAGTCAAAGATTGAATTTTTAGGGTTTCTCTAGAAAACCCTAATCATGCTCCAGATCAAGCTTCAAGGGGAGTTGAGGCTAAGGCATTACATAAGAAGACTACAAGAAGTCTCGACAGGTATGACTTAAGGAGGTTCAGGTATGTCTTGAAATCTGATTCTTGATCAAGTTCATGATGTGTTTGTCTTCATATTATTTATTCGTACAATCTTGATTAATGTTAGAATTGTCTTATCACCCTAGTAACAGTATGAATGCATGTGAATTATCGAAGACATTCATTGATTAGGGCTATATTATTGTACTAATGCATTATGGTGTTGTGTGAGGTTGATGTTGTCTGCTAACAAGATACATGTACATCACAAAAGACAAATCAAGTTCCATGACCATGACAACATGAAGACAAAGACTCATCCATAATCTTTGTTCTACTTACGAGGTATGTATGACTTTGTTATATTATGCTTAACCTATGAGACATGCAGGTTCTAGCTCAGGATCTCTAAATCATTGAAGAGATTGTTTAGGTATGTTGTACATAACTAAGCAGGTATACTAATCCAGGTATGTTTTCCTATGTCAAGTTAGAATCTTACCTTGTGTTAGGATCCCTTATATAAGTATACTTGGTATGATTGGTTATTCTTATTCATAAAGTTAGTAATCAAGGGTTTATGCATATTATGTCTCTTATCTTGATGATTTAATTAACCAGAAGAATACTAATGATCATGACTATACATATTCAAGATTATTTAGAATTAGAATGTTTTGAGAATATACTAATGAATGTATGTTTGTGTATGAGATCATGAGGATGACACTAGTGCACACTTGAGCATGCACAGTAGTATAGAATGAATAGAAGTTCAAAAGACATATAGAAGATCAAGCGGGAGGCAACCACACAAACATAAAAGATAAGTATTTGAGTTTGAAATAGTAAATGATATTGCTTGTATGCATATTTGTATTCCTAGAATATATCATGCTGAGTGTAAACATTCATAGAGCATTGAACAATATACTCTAATATGCATATGATTGGAAAGATCATGATGAATGATGAACACTGAACAAGCGATGGGTGTTTAACAAAAGGATTTACAAATCAAACACACTATAGAAGGCTTGTGGCTAAAAGATTCTCTTAGAAAGAGGAAGAGAATCATGATGAGATGTTTGCTCCAAGTGGCTAGGTAAGACCATCCTCTTAATGGTGTAATTAAAGAAGAAGTGTGAATCAGGTTCTGTATGGGTACCCAGGATCGATAATCAATTGATGAGCTTAATGATCACCATGGGTGATGTGGATCTCAACCTTTGCTACAAGGTTGAATATGTTTTCTCTACACAGATGACATGGATGCAAGAAAGAACTCACCACAAAGTTCGAATGATATTGAGGCTCATATCAGTAGACCCATCTGACGAGAGATGGCATAGATAGATATGCAGAAGATCACTCAATGCAGAGTGTGAATGATATTCAGTCACAAAGGGAGAATTGACATGTTCTTGATAAGCTTGGGCTTTACCAAAAGTAAAGTTGATCCGTTACGAATGATGAACCTATCATACTATTACTGTATGAGGATGATCTATTTTTACAAATAGATCATGAAAAGAAAGAAGAAGATGGCTGCATAAATGAAAAAGAAAGATCTCAGATTGATGCATTACTTCCTAGGTCTGAAGTATGGCAAGGCTCAGAAGGAATCTTTCTCAACCAGGGAAAGTTAAAAGGACTTGATGTGTTGGAATGGCCACTCTCATGGATTCCAACTTGAAGTTGTTAGCAGATGACTCATCAGAGTTAGTGGATATAACTCTGTACAGACAAATTATTGAGTCATTGATGTGTCTAACGAATACTAGGTCGGATATATGCTTTGCTGTGAACACCTTGAGTCAGTATCTAGTGGAAACTAGATGTGTTCACCTGTTAGTTGCAAAGCATGTGATGAGGTACCTAAAGGATACGATAGACTTTGATCTATGTTATCTTAGAGATCATGACTTCAGATGGCTACACAGATGTTGATTGGGAATAAAGTATATCAGACAGAAAGAGCACATTGAAAGGATGTTATTGTCTAGGATCAACCATGATCTCGTGGTTTAGCAGGAAGCAATCTAGTGTGGCTCTCAGCACAAGCAGAATATATGGCTGCTTGCTCTGCTAGTTGTGAAGCGGTATGGCTTCAGAATTGTTTGACATAGAAATGGACCCAACTGTGATCTTATGTGACAAACAGAGTTGTACCAAAATGGCAGAGAATCCAGTGTTCCATGATAAGTCAAAGCACATAGAAATATGACATTTCTATATATGAGATATGGTGCAGAAAAGAATTAAAGTTCGAATTTGTAACAAGTTACCAATGTACTAATCAAACCTCTACCAATCCGATGTACTAACCAAACCTCTACCTCAAGTAAAGTTTTTCGAGACAAACTTAATATAGTTTAGAAGGACCCCCTCGAAAGGGGGAGTGATGTGATCACTTATGATGAGATTGCCCGCATCGACAATGAGGTCGATAATGTGGATACCTATATTGGTGATCCCGACAGAGAGGTTGGTGGATGGTCCTTAGACAGGGTCTAAGGTGACAAGGGGATTGCATCATCCTTGAACACACGTTCTAAAAGTGAGCCATAGACAGATGTCTCCGAGAAAGAAGAGGATTGCATCATCCTTGAACACACGTTCTAAAAGGATCCGTAGATAGATGTCTTTGAGAATGAAGTCCTTCGTGGACATGTGGGGATTGGATCATCCCTGGACTTCAGTCCTAAAGTGAGTCGTAGACATATGTCTCCGAGAATGAAGTCCTTAGTGGACAAGTGGGGATTGGATCATCCTTGGACATAGTCCTAAATGTACGGTGAGGATTAAGTCATCCTTGGACGTGGTCCTAAATGTACGGTGAGGATTAAGTCATCCTTGGACATGGTCCTAAATGTACGGTTGAGGATTAAGTCATCCTTGGACATAGTCCTAAATGTATGGTGAGGATTAAGTCATCCTTGGACGTGGTCCTAAATGTACGGTTGAGGATTAATTCATCCTTGGACATAGTCCTAAATGTACGGTGAGGATTAAGCCATCCTTTGACGTGGTCCTAAATGTATGGTGAGGATTAAGTCATCCTTGGACATGGTCCTAAATGTACGGTTGAGGATTAAGTCATCCTTGGACATAGTCCTAAATGTATGGTGAGGATTAAGTCATCTTTGGACATGGTCCTAAATGTACGGTTGAGGATTAAGTCATCCTTGGACATAGTCCTAAATGTACGGTGAGGATTAAGTCATCCTTGGACGTGGTCCTAAATGTACGGTGATGATTAAGTCATCCTTGGACATGGTCCTAAATGTATGGTTGAGGATTAAGTCATCCTTGGACATAGTCCTAAATGTACGGTGAGGATTAAGTCTTCCTTGGACATGGTCCTAAATGTACGGTGAGGATTAAGTCTTCCTTGGACATGGTCCTAAATGTATGGTTGAGGATTAAGTCATCCTTGGACATAGTCCTAAATGTACAGTGAGGATTAAGTCATCCTTGGACATGGTCCTAAATGCACGGTTGAGGATTAAGTCATCCTTGGACATAGTCCTAAATGTACGGTTGAGGATTAATTCATCCTTGGACATAGTCGTAAATGTACGGTGGGGATTGGATCGTCCCCGGACTTTGGTCCTTTGAATTGAGCCGTAGACAAGATGTCTCCGAAAATAAAATCCTGAATGAACAGGTGAGGGGATTGGATCGTCCTCGGACTTTGGTCCTTTGAATTGAGCCATAGGCATGAGGTCCCCGAAAATTGAATTATAGGACTATATCGTCCCTGGACCTCGGTTCAAAAGGTACATGGTAGGACTAGATCGTCCTTGGATCTTGGTTCAAAAGGTACATGACAGGATTGTATCATCCATGGACCTATGTCCTAAAGGGAGCGGGATTGATCATCCTGTAATATGATCGTGTGTGTTGCAGGGTATGCTGCTATGCATACATGACTGATGAGGATACTTGTATTGATGTATTGATACTTGTATTGATGATATGTATTGATGATGATACTTGTATTCATGATATGTATTGATGAGGATACTTGTATGTATACTTGTATTGATGAGGATACTTGTATTGATGATGTGTATACTTGTATTGGTGTGGATACTAATACTGATGATCTAGATGACGATGTTGCTGATCATGTAGATCGAGATGATGATCCAGATGCTGTAGATTGTGATGATCCAGATGCTATAGATCGAGATGATCCAAATGCTGTAGATCGTGATGATCCAGATGCTGTAGATCGAGATGATCCAGATGTTGTAGATTGAGATGATCCAGATGCTGTAGATCGTGATGATCTAGATGCTGTAGATAGTGATAATCCAGATGCTGTAGATCGAGATGATCCCGATGCTGATGATCATATGATGACAATGCTGATGATCGTGAGGATCCATATGTTGATGTTGTTGTAGCTGTTCGAGTGCTGCAGAAGATAAAGACTCAGTACTGAAGATGTTGATGTTCCAGTATTGAAGATGTTCCAGTAACTGCTTGAGTTACTGATGATGTTGAGAAAGCTTCCAATGATTTATAGATGTATCATGTATGATGTTGATGAATCCTTGCTCGTGCAGATGTTGTTATAATATCCTTCTTGTTAAGGGGGAGTGTTGAGATATTGTAACTTCAAAGAATATTATATTTGTACTTTATTATTTCGAAGATGTTTCATTCCTCCGTGAAGATCTTATTGTATATCCGGAGATGTTTATTCCTTCGTCGGAATGTGGTAACTTGGGTTATTAGACTTCCCTAGTGGGGGTCGACCCTGTATGTGTTATGTGGGTAAAAGGGTTGTTAGACCACCCTAGTGGGGTCAACCCAGTCAGTTGTAATGGGGTATTTAACCCAATGGTTAAATACGAGCCTACATGACTTGTGTAAAAGAAAAGTCAGAGTAGTGTATAAATAGAGGAGGTGTATTCCTCACTTAACACACACTTACTCACTTGAGAGTGGCACACTTGTGGAGGAGAGGTCTGATATGGAGAAGGAGGAGCTTATGCTCAGGGTTACATCTTTGTATATTGCTGGTCATCTATATTGAGGAAGCTTTGCTGGGTTTTCTACCCCATGAGGGTTTCCCAGGATAAATTTGTGTCTCTTGTGTTTATGTTGTGCTTGTTGTTTCTTCAGTGATCTTGTATATGCTATTATTGTGAAATGGAATGCAATGCTGCTATTTTCTGTCTTAGCATATTAAATCTTAACATAAACCAACCCTTAGAACCCTTCTTCAGCCATTTTCTAAGCTACGTTTCATTTTCTACAAATCCAGTTTTGGAGTGGCAACTGTCTGCCAGTTAAGTGCGCCCTAGGGAACCCCTTTTGCCTAGTTAAGAGCACCCTAGGGAATCCCCTTTTCCCAATTAAGAGCACCCTAGGTCACCCCTTTTTCCCAGTTAAGAGTTCCCCAGAGCACACCTTTTCCCTCGAAAGGAGAGCTCCACACCTGGAACACTCTGTTTTGGGTGTGCTCCTATTTCTACACAGAGTGCTCCCTAGAACTCCTTTGTCCCTCATACAGAAGTGCCCTGAGATTGAATTTTAACCACCCCATCCCTCTATTTTCTCCCTCACATGATTTGATTGACTATTTGAGTTTCATGGTTGACTGATTGCATCATATTGTTTTCTACCTCTACTTTTTAATTTTAGCATGATCAGTCTCTATTGTTGATTCCTAGCAGTTTATTACAGTTTCAAAACTAGAAATTTAGTTCAATTTCGTTCATATTATCAACATTATTTATTTCTTGCTCATCTAGCGTAGTCATACACACCACTTGTGCACCCACTCACACCCTAAACATCAATTGAGACTAAATTTTTTTAACTGAACACACATCTAACCCCACTTGGGGACCAAAAATAATATTCTAGCCAGGTAGGGCACTAGGGGTAGGCATCCAAATAATCCCGCTTTGCCATTTTACACCTTAAACTTAACAGTTGTCTCTTAGGGAACCAAAATACCCTAGTACTTTTGGCACGGTTAAAAGCTGATTTGTTGGAAAGGCATCTCCCTTAAGAGGGAAAGTCGCGAGACTGGTTCCGGAAGACTACGTGTAATGCCACTCTCCACTTAGTTCTGAAGGACACTTTCTCGTAGTCCTCGCTGCATTAACAAGCCTCCATACTAGGGGTGTAGCGACCAAAGGGATGAAATGATGAATTTCCTTTCTGGACATTTCATGAACAAGGTAGCATAGTTTCCATTCTCCTAGGGATATTTTACCCGAGATCCCTCTCAATAGAGGGATATCCCTTATCTATTCAGTTCTCCATTTTGTATTCTCTGACTATGGATTTCATCACCCTGTAGAGGATACAATTTGCGTGAGATTCCATATATTTTATTTAGTTGTTTTCATTCTCTGACACCCCTCAGGGTAGTGAGTCTTTTTCATTTTCAGGTAGTGTTTCTTGTTGGCTTTCTGGTCGCTCCTTGCTACTCGCCTACTGTGACACGTAATCGCAACAGATTTTTAGAGTTTGTTGTTTTACTAAGTGCCCCTTTGTTGAGAGATCTCCTTCTACACACATGATAGAAGTTGGATTTTTGAGCGTGTTATTGAACCTCCTCTGCATTCACAACATTATCCATCATTGATCCCCAAGATACTCCCATAGAGTGTGGGGACATTCCCCACATATCGGTCCATTGGACCCCACTCGCCACGCTCCCTTGAGACGCACATTGTCATCACTGGATATTCATCCTGATGCCCTTTATTTCACATATGATTCTTAATAAGAGTCACACATACCTACATCACCATCTAACGCCATGGCCGGCATGAACCCCAACTAGTTTTACGAAGCGATCATTGGCGGCGGACATGCTAGCGACCTTGTCACCACTTCAACATCTATCCCTGCCATGGGATCCACAGTACCTTCTATCCCTGTTGCCACAAGACCTACCCTTGGCACCACCATACATCCAACCATTGCATCCTTACCCATAGGTAGCGGTCCCGTCCCAACAACCAAAACCCCCCGGTCATTGGAACTACCCTTGGGGGCATCACAACTTCCTTTAAGATCCCTCCTCCCCATATGGGTAGTTCCTCTATTCCCATTGTGGCTAAGACCCATGTACCCTCATTCGACGGAGGTGGCCCCACGATAGCTTCCATGGCTAGCATGCAGGTCGACCCATTCATGTCACATCCTCCTACAAGTTTTCCATTCATGGCTAGTCTCAAACTCCCTGACCTGGATAGATTGACCAATGACCCCATCTGACATGAACCTACATGGCCTCCCATGCCCACCAAGCTCTTTTCGGACATACCCAAGTTCGAGGGGAAGGGTGGTGAAGACCCACATAACCATATCATGTCCTTCCACCTGTGGTGTTCTTCTAAATCCCTAGTGGACGAATCTATTTGCTTATGCCTATTACAACAAACCTTCACTGGCGCTGCTACCAAGTGGTACATTGACCAGCCACATGGGTCCCATTTCACATTTACATCCTTCGCTTCGAATTTCCTGCAGTTCTTCCAGTTACTAGTTTGTTCATATGTTGGTGTTGAGATCCTTCTATCTTAAAGAAAAAACACAACCACCCATATCACAGACCATATCAATGACTGGTGTAAATTACATAGTTTGTGTAAGATTAAATTAGATGACCACATCTTTTTAGATTGGTTCCTGAAATATATTATACCATCCATTGCTAAGGATGTGGCATCTGAACAACCACAATCTAAAGAATAGTCTATCTGTAATATCCCTTTTTCAAATTTTATTAAAATGCCCAATTTTTCACTTTTTTTTTCCAATTTCGACCTTTGACTAGTTTTACTGTTTTGACCTCCAAATCAACCCAAATGCTCCCAAATCTTCTGTAGGAGTGTATGAATGGTATTTATACTTGAATATCAGGTTCAGGGATGTTTTATGGCCCTCCAAATACTGCTGCAAACTTGATTTGTATTCTAATCAATATATGTAATTTTAACTAGTAATTTGTGCATCAAATCCCCCCAGGGTAACACTGCAAATGGCCTTCCAAATGCCTCCAAAATCCCACAAATTTATGAACAGAGGTATATAATGTGTCAAGTATGTGATTAAGGTCTCATATGCACCATTAATTGATTTTTACTACTGTTCTAACTCCCTCACATTCAACAGCAAAAACCCCCAATTCGACCCTTGGGGAAATGGCACTATTTCACCTCCCAATACAACTAAACTGAGTAAAAATGCTTCAAATGCTCAAGTACAGTACATGAAACTTGTAGAAGACATCCATGGCAGTATATTGATCACAAATATATCAGAGAATTATCCATACATTCGAAATAATCAACGTTATAGTGTCATACATCAATGCATTGGGGAAATGGACATTGTTTGCTCATTAATCAATAGTTTTGCATACAACCAATGGGTATTTCGACCTGAGACTTTCTAAATATGAATAACAGAGGATATGAATCTATTACAATCAGAAATATATGATTAGAAGCTCTCTCAATAAGCACAAGTGCTCACCAAAAACGCCCTCCCTCAAGGAGCATGAATATGCCTTCAAAACTGGAAACGGTGGAGAGAAAGTGCTGCACTAAACAAAACCATGAAACTTCCTGTAGCTTCTACCTGAAAATACAAACTCCATTAAAGCACCATGAAAGAACTGAGTGGCCTCTCCAAACACCAACTTGGATGGGAATCTTTCACTCTCGAAATTGGCTAAGGCAAGAAACTAGTCATCCACTAGCTCTCTCTTCACAAATGCAATTTTTCTCAAATAATCAAAAGCCATTCTCATACTTGATTTCTACATTTTATAACCAACATTAGCCTTCAAGGGGTCGAAATCCTCTCAATAGATTCAATAATTTTCCATTTAGAAAATATTCCTCATTTGCCACTTGTCTCCTAGTTCCAACCTTCCATCTTCTCCCAAATTCGAATTTGAGTCTCTTTAGATTCCTCCAACTCCATGAGCGCCTTCTTGAGCCTATTTTTGGGGCTGACATGTCATAATGGTCAGGTGTAAGAATTCAGGTCTGAATTTTGTCATAAAATGTCATAGATGCTTCATTATTGTTGTCATAAAACTAGGGAATCTAGCCCATGTGTCCACTAGTCTCCAATTTGACTCTTCCTCTCCCATGGAGGTTACTATTCCATCCCATTTCGACCTAAGATGCTCAATGCCATGTGTTATGACTTACCAACTCACCCAAGAGTGTTCACCTTCCCATGAATTCGAATTGGCAAGAGAGAGCTGCCATGTGTCATTGAAAAATCAAGCTAGTGTGGGTCCCACCACCTCCATATGTCTCCAAAACCACTTGCCACCTAGAATTTCTCTTGAATTTATTTATTCATCATATTTATTAAATAATTGAACCCTTCTAATGTCTAAATATCATTTATTAGTTTCCTTATTACCATCCCACATGTGCCCATCCAACCTAGGAAACTAGTAGGATTGATGGGATTGTCTTACTATGCACTTATTTGAATGGGGACATTACAGTCCTCCCCACCCAAGATTGCTTGTCCTCAAGCAATTTCAGATTTGGATGCTGCAAAATCTTCTCCTCTTCCCATGTGGCATCTTCATTTGGTAATTCCTTCCATTGCACTAAATATTCTTTGATGATTCTACTCCTCAACCTTCTTTCCCTTGTCTTCAAAATATTTTCCGGAACAAGTGTGAGCTGACCTTCATCATCCAAAGGAGGAAGTATTTCTGAAGTGATGATTTGCTGACCAAGATCTTTCTTAAGACAAGAAACATGAAATACATTGTGGATTTTACTCCCTTCCGGAAGTTCTAGTTCATATGCTACTTCTCCAACCTTCCGCACTACCTTGTATGGCCCATAGTACCTTGGTTTTAATTTTTCTGCTCCATTCTTTTTGAGAGATGTTTGTTTATAGGGATGCAACCTTAAATATACTAAATCATTGACTTGAAAGGTTCTCTCTTCTCTATGTCTATCAACATATTGTTTTTGCTGATTTTGAGCAACCTGCAAATTGTCTTTCAAGAGCTTTAAAATTTCTTGGCTCTCTTCCACCCAATCTTTAGCCTTTTGGGCTCTATTATCACCAAATATAATGTCAGCAAATGTAAGTGCATCATAACCATATAATGCTTTGAAAGGAGACATTCCTATTGACATATGATAAGTGGTGTTGTAGCAAAACTCACCCAAGTGTAACCATTTTGCCCATGCTTTTTGTTGTCCTCCCACCTAGTTTCTTAGGTATCCTTCCAACCATTGGTTTACCCTCTCTGTTTGTCCATCAGTTTGTGGATGATAGCTGGTACTTGGAGTCAATTGAGTGCCTACCAATCTAAAAATTTCTTTCCAAAAAGCACCCATGAATCTACTATCTCTATCACTGACAATGCTCTTGGGAAGCCCATGCAATCTGAAGATTTCTTTGAAAAAAATATCAACCACTTGTGCAGCACTAAAAGATGATGTAACAGCAAAAAAATGAGCAAATTTTGTCAACCTATCAACTACCACATAGATACAATCCTTACCCAAGGATTTAGGCAATCCGGTGATGAAATCCATGGAAATACTGTCGCATTTTTGCTCTGGAATGGGCAATGGTTGTAATAGGCCGGCTGGACATGTAAGTTCTGATTTGTTTTGTTGACATGCTTTACATTCATTCACATACTCCTGAACATCTTCCTTCATCCCCTTCCAAAAAAATCTTTGCCTCAACTGTCTATAAGTTTTGAAGATCCCCGGATGGCCCGCTAATGGGGAATCATGTGCTTCTTGCAAAATTCGGTACTTGAGCTTGGATTTATGAACTAAATAAATTCTTCCCTTATAATATATCAGCCCATTCAAAATCCTATAATTATCATCCCCTTTGATTCCATCCAACACATCACAAGCAAATTTGTCTTTGGCATATTCAACTAGTAGCATGTTTTTCCAATCCTTAGCAATATCCATGAGAGAAAAATAAGGCCTTCTTGACAAAGCATCTGCTACTATATTATTCTTTCCTTTGACATATTCAATATCAAAATCATAAGCTTTAATCTTGCTTACCCACTTTTGTTTCCTTTCATTTAGATCTTTTTGGGTGAGAAAGTGTCTTAGACTATTGTCGTCAGTTTTCACCACAAACTTGCTGCCCACCAAGTATTGTCTGAATTTGGCCAATGCATGCATAATGGCCAGCATTTCTTTATCATAGATGGAGTAAATTTTTTCATGAGGCTGCAACTTTCTGCTCTCAAAGGCTATGGGGTGTTGGCCTTGCTTTAGGACAGCCCCTATTCCTCCACCTGAAGCATCACATTCCACAACAAAAGGTTTAGTAAAATCAGGAAGTGCAAGTATGGGACAACTACTCATTACCTCTTTCATTTTTTGGAAGGCCTTTTCATCCTCTTCATCCCACTTGAAAGCATCCTTCTTAGTCAAATCAGTGAGTGGAGAAGTCAACTTGGAGAACCCTTTCACAAATTTTCTGTAGTAGGTGCATATGCCAATAAAGCCTCTCAATTCGGTAATATTTTTTGGTGATGGCCATTCCAAGATAGCCCTGATTTTTTCCATGTGTACCTTCACTCCTTCTTGCCCAATAATGTGCCTAAGATACAGTATTTCTTTCATCCCAAATTCACATTTTGATAATTTAGCAAATAAGGACTCTTCTTGCAAGATTTTCAACACAATCTCTAACTGTTGCAAATGCTCTTCCCATGTTTTACTGTAAATGAGAATATCATCAAAGAAAACCAAAACAAACCTTCTTAGTTGCTTGCAAAATATCCTATTCATACATGCTTGAAAGGTGGATGGAGCATTGGTTAACCCAAAAGGCATGACAAGAAATTCAAAGTGGCCAAAATGACATCGAAAAGCTGTCTTTTGCACATCTTCATCTTTCATTCGAATTTGGTGATACCCTGATCTAAGGTCAATTTTTGAGAATTATTTGGCCCCATGTAGCTCATCCATGAGCTCATCAATCCTAGGAATAGGATACCTATTCTTTATAGTCTTTTTGTTCAAGGCTCTAAAATATATGCACATTCTCAATGTTCCATCTTTTTTCTTCACTAGCACTACTGAAGAAGCATAAGGGCTAGAGCTTGGTCTAATGAGCCCCAACTCTAGGAGTTCTTGGATAGCTTTTTCAATCTCATCTCTAAACCTTTTAAGATGTCTATAAGGTGGTATCTGAATGGGTGAAGTACCCTCCTCCAAAACAATACTGTGCTCAACCCCCCTGTCCGGTGGCCTACCATGTGGAAGGTCTCTAAAAACCTTTTCATATTTTTGCAAAAGTCTCTCTATCTCCTTTGGGTGTTTGACAATATTTATAGTTGGCTTGGGATATGTAATATGACATTCAACAGCCCATTCTATATCCCCATGCCTCAATATAGATCTCATGCTATTGCAAGTCACTACTTGATTTGGATAAGTGTGTTGCCCTCTCACAACTCTTTGTACTCCTTTTGAATCTTGGAATTTCATTTCGGGAATTTGATAATTTACTGTATGCTCTCCTATTGAATACAACCATTGCACTCCCAAAACCACATTAGTATCAGCAACATCAACCACATAAAAAATATCAACAAAAGTATAGTTACCTACAGTGACTTGCAGCTTTGGAACCCATGTTTTGCATTGCATTGTGTTGTGACTGGGAATGACAACTGTAAAGCCATCAAATGGTTCAATAGGTATCTTTCTTTTCTCTACCATCTCTGCATCAATGAAGTTATGAGTGGCTCCTCCATCTACCAAAACTGAAGTTCTTTGTCCTTGTACCACACCTTTGCATCGGATAGTATGATAGCGAGGTACTACTGAAAGCACTGCCATTCTTGCTTTGTCCGGTGAAGGCTGATTTTCTTCTTGTCTTTCCTCTTCTACTGCTGTCTCATATGCCTCTTCTTGATCTGAAATATGTCCATCTTCATCCATGCCCCCATCATACCCCTCATTATTAGAAAATACTTCTATGTATTGAGCCTTTCCTTTGGTACATTTGTGCCCCGGTGTCCATGGTTGGAAGCATGTGAAGCATAGTTTCTTTTTTCTAAGTTCATCCCTGTTTAGTCCCTCTTTTTTATTCCTCTCAAATGACTCTCTTTGCCAAGGTTTCTTATCATATCCATCCCTTTTCCAAGGTTTCTTTTCAAATTTATAGCTAGGCTTAGGAGGAAATCTCGTTCTAGAAAGCACATTTTGGAGATCCCTAGTCAAGCTCATTGCATCTTTTAATGTAGTTGGCTTGTGGGATTTGACCAAACCTCTTAAGGGTTCAGCCAAACCTTCAGTGAACAGCAATACTAATCTTCCCATAGATACATCAGCCACCTTGACTGATAATTTTTGAAAGTCCATCATATATTCAGTAGGGGAACCAGTTTGCTTCAATTGAGCTAGCTCTTTGAAAGGCAATTCTGGATCTTTTTGTTCAAATCTTTCTAGTACCCCTGTCAACAAATTCTCCATATGTTTTAACCTGATTATGACCCAAGGTTTTCAGCCCATGAAACCACCATTCATTGGCATCTCCTTCCAAATGCAAAATGGCCATTTTTAATGCATCCTCTTCCAACATAGGATTCAGCTGAAAATATACATCCAATTTTTGCACCCAAGTGTTAGCAGAATTTTGAGAAGAACCGTCAAAAGTAGGAAGTGACATTTTTCCAATAGCACTATTTAATTCTTTGTTTTGGAATGGACTCCTATTGTCTCCCTTCCTATTAATCTTTTTCATAGCATCAATGTAGTCACTGAGTGGTACACCTCTTTTACACTCTTCATTCAAATCATTCCAATCATTTACTAGTTTCTTGTAATCCAATTCAAGATTGGGCTCTTCTTTGGGTGTGAGAAATTTAGGTGCAGTAGGCCTTTGTGTGCTTTGAAATTCATCAGGTCTATTATGAGGTCCTGTACTTGAGAAAATATGCTCATTCCCTTTCATCTTTTCCCCTGAGTGTGAACCACTATTATCTCCTATTATCCCTTTGCTTTGAAGCTGGCTAATCAACAATTCGAATCCTTGCAACAATTTATCACCTATCATATCCATGTTTGCTGAAATTTTAGAGAAACATGGATCTAAGGTTGCAATAAGTTCCTCCTTATGTTTTAATTTGTCATCCTCCTCTCTACCCATGGTTCCAGCGAAAGACTCCTCTTTTTCTACTACCTCTTCTTCAACAAAAACCTCTTCAACTACTGGTTCAAAGGGTGGTGGATTATTCTTTTGACTTCTTGTTAAGACCATCAGGTGCCAAGAACATGCTCTGATACCACTTGTAATATCCCTTTTTCAAATTTTATTAAAATACGCAATTTTTCACTTTTTTTTCCAATTTCGACCTTTGACTAGTTTTACTGTTTTGACCTCCAAATCAACCCAAATGCTCCCAAATCTTCTGTAGGAGTGTATGAATGGTATTTATACTTGAATATCAGGTTCACCGATGTTTTATGGCCCTCCAAATACTGCTTCAAACTTGATTTGTATTCTGATCAATATATGTAATTTTAACTAGTAATTTGTGCATCAAATCCCCCCAGGGTAACACTGCAAATGGCCTTCCAAATGCCTCCAAACTCCCACAAATTTATGAACAGAGGTATATAATGTTTTAAGTATGTGATTAAGGTCTCATATGCACCATTAATTGATTTTTACTACTGTTCTAACTCCCTCACATTCAACAGCAAAAACCCCCAATTCGACCCTTGGGGAAATGGCACTATTTCACCTCCCAATACAACTAAACTGAGTAAAAATGCTTCAAATGCTCAAGTACAGTACATGAAACTTGTATAATACATCCATGGCAGTATATTGATCACAAATATATCAGAGAATCATCCATCCATTCGAAATAATCAACGTTATAGTGTCATACATCAATGCATTGGGGAAATGGACATTGTTTGCTCATTAATCAATAGTTTTGCATACAACCAGTGGGTATTTCGACCTGAGGCTTTCTAAATATGAATAAAAGAGGATATGAAGCTATTACAATCAGAAATATATGATGAGAATCTCTCTCAAGAAGCACAAGTGCTCACCAAAAACGCCCTCCCTCAAGGAGCACGAATATGCCTTCAAAACTGGAAACGGTGGAGAGAAAGTGCTGCACTAAAAAAAACCATGAAACTTCCTGTAGCTGATACCTAAAAATACAAACTCCATTAAAGAACCATGAAAGACCTGAGTGGCCTCTCCAAACACCAACTTGGATGGGAATCTTTCACCCTCGAAATTGGCTAAGGCAAGAAACTAGTCATCCACTAGCTCTCTCTTCACAAATGCAATTTTTCTCAAATCATCAAAAGCCATTCTCATACTTGATTTCTACATTTTATAACCAACATTATCCTTCAAGGGGTCGAAATCCTCTCAATAGATTCAATAATTTTTCATTTAGAAAATATTCCTCATTTGCCACTTGTCTCCTAGTTCCAACCTTCCATCTCCCAAATTCGAATTTGAGTCTCTTTAGATTCCTCCAACTCCATGAGCACCTTCTTGAGCCTATTTTTGGGGCTGACATGTCATAATGGTCAGGTGTAAGAAGTTAGGTCTGAATTTTGTCATAAAATGTCATAGATGCTTCATTATTGTTGTCATAAAACTAGGGAATCTAGCCCATGTGTCCACTAGTCTCCAATTTGACTCTTCCTCTCCCATGGAGGTTACTATTCCATCCCATTTCGACCTAAGATGATCAATGCCATGTGTTATGACTTACCAACTCCCCCAAGAGTGTTCACCTTCCCATGAATTCGAATTGGCAAGAGAGAGCTGCCATGTGTCATTGAAAAATCAAGCTAGTGTGGGTCCCACCACCTCCATATGTCTCCAAAACCACTTGCCACCTAGAATTTCTCTTGAATTTATTTATTCATCATATTTATTAAATAATTGAACCCTTCTAATGTCTAAATATCATTTATTAGTTTCCTTATTACCATCCCACATGTGCCCATCCAACCTAGGAAACTAGTAGGATTGATGGGATTGTCTTACTATGCACTTATTTGAATGGGGACATTACACTATCCTTAAAGCCCAACATTTCAATCTCATCTACGCCTTATCGGGCTACCTATACACCATATTACTCGACACCCCGCATGACGATACTTCTTGAAAGGACACGTTGTGGGAATTCCATGCTGCATATGGCATTATCGGCCACATTGCATCCACCAAACGAACCTACGTACATATTCCTTCAGCACCCATGCAACCCACTATGAGCTGCGGTCTCGAATTTTCACACACAACAACCCATTCTGGAGTGACTCCTTCGTATGTGCCGCTGAACCACAATGCTCAAACACATGGGCCCTCATACGTGTTACCTAGCTATGGTCATAACCAGCAAGCGTACCCCCCTCCTGTGGCCCCACCGGATTACTACCATCTATTTACCGCTTGCACTCCCCCTCAAACTCAAGATCCCCCTACCTATTATCAACTACAGGCTGCCCCCGCACTCGCCCAACCTCAGACTCCCCCTACGCCTCAACATCAGGTTTATGCTCAGCAAAACCAACAACCAAACCAACTCGCCCCCAAAAAATAACAATTCCAACAATATAGAAGACGTGGTCGAGATCGCAGAAACAATCAATGCCAAGGGAGGGGTGGACCTCGTCCTAACCCCGCAATTAATAATGGACCCAACCTCGCGAATCAAGACCCCAATCAACTTCCACGATAAGGAAAAAATCCTCAATTGCGAACCAATCATCCCTATTCCTTCTGTAATGTTTATGGAAACTACAATCACAATTTCCCTCACTTAGCAGTAGCCTTCTAGCTTTGGGATGAGGCTAACCACCGCAACACTCCTGCCACCCCTTAGAAAAAACCTTAACCACCCTAAATGACAGAACCTCCTATGGTGTTGCAAAACCCCTTACGCACACAAGGGGTCATTATGGCATAACCTATGACATTGAAAAACCCCTTACCTACACAAGGGGTCCTTACCACACAACCACCTGCCACATATGGCGCATCCACAAGTTAAGTATCTGAGTCAGGAGTTCACCACCTCCTAATTATGTCGTCGGCCGGTGTCAATCTCCAGACTTGTCGTAACCAATATGGTTCGGCTACAGAAACCATACTTTATAAGGAGACCATGTCATCCCCTATTGACCCGCCATTATGTATTCCCCCACTGCCAAATGAAGAATCCCCCAAAGCTCCCAAATTCCCTCTACACTACATTACTAGTAACCCCAATGCTCGTGCCACCCCTAATTATAACATTGTGGATGACTTGGACCCATCCCCCGCTGCCATGTTAACCTTGGAAGTTCTAAAGAACTTCCCATGACAATGAAAATCATTTCTATACACCTTAGGTGTGGTCGACCCTTTGGACTCATGATTGATGGCGTTCTACTTAGATCAGTCCAAACCCTGTAAGCCTTCGTCCATTTCATTTCAGATCTCAGGAACAATCTGAAACCTGGTTATCCACCAATGAATAGTTGATGAGGGTGCATCTACATGCTTCATGTCCACATTCATATGGAAAAAAATTGGATCCCCTCCTTTGCAAGCATCAACTGTGGCCCTTCGATCTTATGATGGTCGCGCATCCCAACCACAAGGCCTGATTTCCAATGTCCCCGTTCAACTAACCGAAAAAAAATTATTGATTGACATAGAAGTCGTAAACGCCCAGCTCGATTATAACCTCCTCTTAGGATGCAACTACATGTATGCGATAAAGGTCGTTGCCTCATTCGTGTTTTGACTTATGGTGTTGCCCCATGAGAGACAGGTCATAAAATTTGACCAATACACTTACTACAACCTGAACACTCCCGCGACGCCAGAAAATTTCCTCCCCATGGTCAACAAACCTATACTCGATGCCCCTAATTCTTTGATTTCCACCATAGGTTCGGGTTTCTACTCCAAGTCCTCGATGAATTCCACCTTTGTTTCCTTACCACCACCCCCACCGGCCATCGAGATATTGGATTTGTGCACTATTTCATCAAGTCAACCAGCTCCTGCAGCACATCCTGTAGCTCAATGGGTACCTCCTCCGCAACACCAGCGGCCACCTCAACCTCAACCACCATCAGTACCTAGTCACGTGGGAGAAACCCCAATCTACAAAATCCCTTTCTTATTTTCCCCATCAGGAGTCGTAAGCATGCCTATCATAGAAACAATGAACCTTCTAGGATTAAAGTTAGGACTCCCTGTCTGGTAACTACCTGCACCTAATCTGACACCAACCCCCTAGGTCTTTCTTTAACCCGTTCAACCAATTAACACTGCCAATCACCCTCCTCCTAGCATGTTGGCAACAACCTCCCACAAACCTGCTCCCCATCCTCCCAAAAGGGATGAGGGAAAAGCCACAAAAACTGAAACCCTGTCAACTGGTAACAAAGCTGTGAACCCCCCTCCTCAAGCAAGCGCACCTATGAAATGTGCTTTATACGATACCTTGGGTCACACTACCCATAACTTTCCACACTTTCCCAACCTTCGCTCCCATATGGATTCATTGGATGATAACGAAAACATTCCAGTTGTTCAATTGTCAACCCCCCCGCAGGAATGCATCAAATCACTGCGCACCAATCAATCATGCCCTTTTTGTGGAATCTATGACCATTATTCCCATCACTGCCCCAAATTACCAGAGTATCGGTTGGTGCTCCATGAGCTGTGAAAACCATCCTTAGAGTCATCGATTAATGTTATTGAGGAGGTCCACCCCCTAAAATGCTCATCGATAGAGATGAAGACCATTTAAATGGTGTCAACCAGTGAACCCTATGACCTCTCCACTCGGTGCTTTTGGAATGACGAAGAAATCCTTGAGGCACTAACAAAACCATACTTCCCATGGGACGATATGCATCATCGATCCTACTTCATTCCTGAGGAGCCTACCACATTTTCGACCGACCAATTTGCGGTTGAAATGAAATATTTTATTAACGGAAATGTGGATTGGTCTAAAAAACCCATTCCTACTCCATATGCCTTCGAAGAAGGTAACATGGCCAATATATCGCCCACCATCCAAGTTGATATATCCATCAAACCTGGTGTGTGTAATACCCCATTTTGACCCTTAGGATATGTTAGCTTTTAATGTAAATGTTGTATACATGTGATGTATGTTTTCCTAGCATGGAGCTCAAGGCCAAGGCCCCACTAGTGGAAGCTCGAATTTTATTTAAAGGCAAGTATTAGACATTATGTTGCCCATGTGCTATTTAGCCATGGAACATTGTAAAAATGATGTAAATAAACATCATGCAATAAAATACCAAAACTGACTATGGAGGCAACGAATGAGAAGGGGCCATGTGTATCCACTAGGGAGTGGTGAGGGGGCTGTGGGATTGAACCATAGGCTGCCATATGTCACATTGAGAACCCATTTGACTTACCTTGCTGACATTTATTTCTATTGTAAGGAAGTGGTTGAAGAATTCAGTCCATGGCTTCAATGGAGCATGGGCAGCCCATAAATTCGTATGGCAGAGTATGGGCTCTTTTTTCTTATACCACAAGCCACTCTACCTCATGGGATTTGCTTCTTCCTCATCCCTATTCCATTGTGGAAGTTACCAGCACCATTTTCCATCCAAAAACGAATTGCCAGTAGAGAGAAAAACCAGAAATCGCAACTTTGAAAGAACCCATGTTTTGAAGAGCCATAAACGCCCAGAATTGGTATTTGATAGTGAAATCCAATGGGGGATCCATAGGTATGAACCTTGGGGCGAATTTGGGAGCATTAGCTACCTTGAAATCCATTGGAAAACCCAGTTTTGATAGCCCAGAAACCCAGTGACAGGATTGAGTTATTTGTTGCCAGAATGGTGAGAAATCCAAGCGTGGACGTTTGAACAGAGGATGGGATTGCTTGAATTTAGCTTGAGATGTTTGCAGCTCTGTGGTTGAGCTCACCGGTTTAGAATCCTCCTCCATTTCCTTTTGGTATGCTTGATAAACCCAACTGTGTGTTGGCTTAGCATGACTGTTTGAGTGAATCCATGGCTGTGAGTGAGCTTGTCTAGTTCCTCCTTAGTGGATACACAGCCCAGCTCGGGGGTGATCTCTCAGCTAAAAGAATATAGGCTAGACAGAGATCTATGGTTGGGTGGAACGTTGCTCTCACGTAGCCAGTTGTTTGGACGTTTGCATTTCAAGATAAGTATTCTTTGTGGATTACTTTATTTGCATTATGTGTTCAACAATGTGTCAATCTTGTATGTTAAATTACTCATGTTACTTGGATGAAATGATTATATTAAGTTAGTTGGCATGATGCCTATGTATAGTGTGAGAATGGGATGGATTACTGTATGACCGTTTCATCATTCTGCCTGGAATAAATAGGCTGATGCATCTCCTTCTGCTTGCATGTTATTATGATTATTCCACTGTGTTTATTAAATGAGTTGTGTTAATTCTATGTTCTGTAATATCTTAATTAGTGACTGCTATTTATATGCTGAATGCATGATTAAACTATGTGCATCTATAGTGTTTAATTCCGCTGTGTAAATGAATTGTGCATCTTATTTTAAATAGCAAAATTTTATCATTATGGCTTGGGGAGGAGTTAGACACCCCATGTTTGGTTCACATTTCCTTCCTTGCACCTGATTGATGGAAGGGGATGTGACAGTGTGGTTGAGAACATCATCCTGGGTGCATCTTGTACCCTCGACGAAGTAAACAGATACAAAAAACTCTTTCAAGAGTTTCACGATGTCTTTTCTTGGTCGTATACCGAGATGCTAGGCCTCGACCCCACTATTGTTGAGAATCACATTGACACTTGGCCCAATGTTACACCCATCCGCTAGAGGAAACGACCAATACATCCATCCAAAATGCTAGCAGTAAAGGCTGAAATTGAGAAACTATGCCAAGCCGGTTTAATTTATCCTATTGCCTATACCACATGGGTATCCAATCCCATGCTAGTAAATAAAAAACAAAGAACCATTCATGTCTGCACTGATTTTCGAGATCTAAATCTATCATGCCCTAAAGATAAATTCCCTACCCCCTTCATTGATCATCTCATCGATGCGTGTTCAGGAAATGAGGTCCTATCCTTATGGATGGTTTCTCCGGTTATAACCAGATTCATATATGTAAGGAGGACCAATACAAGACGACATTCACCACCCCATGGGGCACCTTAGCTTATCGCTTCATTCCCTTCAGTCTTAAAAATGCGGGATCTACCTTCCAGGGGGCCATGACATTTTTCTTTCATGACTTGGCACATATTATCCTTATTTATTTGGACAATCACATCACTCGATCCAAACAACGTCCAGACCACTTGGAATACCTTCAACAAGTCTTCCTCCGATGTTGCAAATATAATATACGCTTGAACCCTCTTAAGTGTGAATTTTTTGTTCCGTCTAGACGATTATTATGATTCATTGTTTCCTATAAAGGGATCATTGTTGATCCATTGAAGGTACAAGCCATTCTTGACCTTCCATCCCCTCACACCATACACTAATTGCAAAGCCTCCAAGTCAAGGCTAAATTTATTCCGCGATTCATCGTGGACTACACTACAAAAGTTCATGCTTTTGTCCAATGTCCCTTTTGTTTGGGACGATCAGGAACAAGCCGCTTTTGATTCATTAAAACGAGCCCTAACTTCTGCTCCCTTGATATCACCCCTAGATTTCTCGAAGGATTTTATATCCATCAACGATGTAGAATCACCATCCTCAAGACTGATTCCTGAAATGAATGGTAACTGTGCCGCTTTACAATCTATTAGGAACCCATGTCTTTACTTTATTAGTGTATTGTTGTTGGATGCATATGTTTTGTAAGTCGTCCCGTAGTATTTGTTGATCCATAGTTTGTGTTATTGTTGTTTGGTGCATATGCTTTGTAAGTCGCCTGTAGTATTATTGATCCATAGTTTGTATTGGCCCATGGTTTTGACCCATAGTATTGGTGCCTAGACTTAGTATATAAGTGTGTGTTGAGGCCTATGAAGGCACCGTGAAGTTATTTGTACTGAGCTTGCTCAAAGGAGGTTTCCCCCTCGAAGTGTCCTGCGATCAATAAAATTGATTCTGAGTTCTGTCATTTTTTCTATTTCACATATTCTTATTAATTAATTGTTGCAGGTTCTCCACATTTGGTATCAGAGCACTTTCTTGGGCTCGTTGGGTGGAATTTCTGCCAATTATTTTTTTTCTTTCGCATTTGTTGCAAGTTCGGATTTGGGAATAATCCCTATCCGCTTAACTGTGGGAAGTACTTGGGCATAATCCCAAAAACTCATTGTGAGGAGTACCACAGGAACCCCAAAGTAGCTAGCCCATTGAGAGGACCTGCCAGCGAAAAGGGTAATGACCCCTACCTGATTGACTAGTTCCCACTCATGAGGTAAACCAAGAGCTTTCATTTGTGGCAAAGCGGTTATCAATTTTACCTGAGCCGTGGAGTGAGGGGTACTGCCCCAATACGCAAGCCATTAGACAACATTGGAGGCCGAGTGAAACCCCTGAACTGTTAAGAAGTCGAACATACCTGGGGTCCATATCTATTTTCAGCTGAACTGTTGCCGATCACTTCTACGCTGTTTCAGATCCATTCTGAAAGACGTTGCAGATCCAGCCGTTGCAGATCTATCTGTTTCAGTTTGATGAACCTGCAATAATTAATTAATGCAAATACACGAGATATAAAAAATAATAGAACTCAGAATCACTTTTATATTGATCACAGGCCACTTCGAGGGGGAAACCTCCTTTGAGCAAGCTCAATACAATTAACTTCACGGTGCCTTCATAGGCCTCAACACACACTTATATACTAAGTCTAGGCACCAATACTATGGTTCAAAACCATGGGCCACTACAAACTATGGATCAACAATACTACGGGCGACTTACAAAGCATATGCGTCAACAACAATAACACAAACTATGGATCAACAAATACTACGGAACGACTTACAAAGCATATGCGTCCAACAACAATATACCAACAAAGTAAAGACATGGGTTCCTAACATCCTCGCCCCCTTAAAAAAAAAACGCTTTGTCCTCAAAGCTTTAGATGTGGAAATTGTTGTTGAATCTGAAGGAGTGGTTCCCATGTAGCATCCTTTGGTTGCATGTCGTGCCACTGACTTAAGACCTCTGTGATAGAGTGAGAGCGAAGCTGACGAGTGCACCGATTGAGGATGGCGTTAGGCTCCAAAATGATGGATCCTTCATTATCCAGTTTGGGTAAAATAGTTTTTCCACTGATGTTGGTGCCAAGAACTTTCTTTAGATAAGAGACATGAATTACTGGATGAATGCGGGAAGAAGGAGGAAGTTCCAATTTATAAGCAACGGACCCAATCTTCTGAAGAATCTGATATTTCCCATAGAACTTTGGAGCGAGCTTATGATGCCCTTTGAGTTTCAGGGAGGATTGCTTGTATGGCTAGAGACGAAGAAAAACCATATTGCCTACTTGAAAAGTGCGCTCAGAACGGTGTTGATCAGCTTGTTGCTTCATGCGATTTCTTGCCATGTGAAATTGTCCCGCAAAATGCGAAGAATCTGATCGCAATTTCGAAGGACTGTGTCAACTTCCTGAACTGGTGAACTGTTGGGGGTGTATGGAAGAAGAACTGACCCTCTGTTTGTGGGTGATACCCTGAACTCATCTTCAGTTTGGTGCCAGTGTGGCAAAATAGTTCTGTCCAAAAATGATTGGTGAAAGTCGCATCACGATCCGAGACAATGGAAGAACAGATGCCATGAAGACGAAAGATCTGGTCTAGGAAAATTTGAGCGATTGAGGAGGTTGTATAAGGATGGCTGAGAGCACAAAAATGACTATATTTAGAGAGGAGATCAACCACAATGAGAATCACTGTCTTCCCGCTAGATTTAGGAAGCCCTTCAATGAAATCCATAGAAATATCTATCCAAATCCGTGTAGGTATGGGAAAGGGTTCGAGCAATCCTGGAAGGAGTGTTGTTTCACCCTTATTGCATCGGAAGGTATCACATTCAGCCACCATCTGTTGAATTGTCCTTTTCATGCCCTACCAAAAGAAGTTACGCCGTGCCCATTCATACGTTTTGAGGAACCCAGAGTGCCCTGCCGATGGAGAAGCATGGAGTTCATAGAAGACATCCTGTTGAAGATTTGTGCTTTGAAGAAGCACCAGACGACCCTTATATCTCAGGGAAGCACCATCCCAAGAGTAATGTGGTATAGCAGAAGGATTGTTGGTCAAGCATTGGATGATTTGAGATAAGGAAGAGGCATTGACATAACCATGTTGAATAGATTGCAACCAATTTGGAACAGGCATAGAAATAGTTGAAATAGAACCTTGGGCATCAAATGTGCGCGAAAGAGCATCTACCACAATATTGTCCTTACCCTTCTTGTAAGTGATCTCATAGTCATAACCCATGAGTTTGCTAACCCATTCTTGTTGTGCTGGGGAGGAGACACGCTGTTCCAAGAAATATTTAAGACTCTGGTGATCATTGTTGATGCAGAAATGATTCCTTAATAGGTATGGTCGCCACTTCTGTACTACATGCAAAATAGCCATCATTTCCTTCTCATATGTAGAGGCAGCTAAATTCTTACCTGAAAGGGCTTTGCTGGTGAACGCAATGGGGTGTTCATCTTGAAGGAGAACAACATCAAGTCCATTGCCACAAGCATCACTCTCAATAGTGAAGGGCTTGGAAAAATTGGGCATAGCTAGAATGGGCATAGTACACATGTCACTAGGGTTTTCACCCCAGCTTGTGCAAATGACCACCTACTAAGGAGAAGGGACTCCTTAGTAGCAGTTCAATAAACAGTAAAAAAAATGAAATTTAACCTAGCATGAGCATTAACATAAATAATAAGACATGAAAATATGGCAAAAGATTTCTCTTTTTGTATTAAAGATTATACGTCCAATGTGAAGGTTGGTGAAGCTCTTGCAGTAGTCCAGGAGGGTTGCTTCCAAGCTTCCATTTTTGCTCCTTTCTCTTTCTCCAAAGGGCTGGAAATGGGCCAAAGGGGCACTCAAGTGTGAAAGTAGCTCAAGGGTGAGCTAGGGTTTCAAGAGTGATTTTGGCAGAGTAAGGGTGTATTTGACTGTGGATATGAAATGAGGGGCCTCCATCACCTATTTATAGGTTTTTAGTGGTGGAGTGTTGGCCAATGGTTTTGGGAACCATATGGTTTAGGTCAGCTGTATAGGGGTTTTGCCTCCTCTTTCCCTCTTTTTCCTCTTTTTTTGGTATTTTTATTCCTTTTTTAGAGGGTTTTTTGGCCTTTTGGAGGCTTTTTTAATGGTTTTGTGGCCTTTTGGAGGCTTTTTAATGGGATTTTAAGGTATTGGAGGCAAATATGGTAGAAAATATGGACAAATGAGTCATGTAATGGGGTAGATGAGGTAGTGAGCACTTTTTGGGTGTTAACAGATTGCCCCCTGATGTGTGAGGGCAGGAGCTCATCGTATGGCCGATAGACATCATAAGTATTTTATGGTTTTCCTGGGGTGTGGAGAAGAGAAGAAACGAACTAGAGCCCGGAACAACAGTCCCGGAACAACGGTCCCGAACAAACTGCAAAAACTGAAAGTACATGACCTCAATAATGAATGAGGAATAATCTTAACATATGGACAAGGCGAGCATTCCCATGCTCGTATCAAGATAGAGAACAACAATAATAATGGGGTCCAAAACATGGGGACCTGAAATATACATGGCCTCAAATAATGAATGAGGAAGAATCTCAATATATGGATGAGGTGGGCATACCCATGCTCGTATCAAGATACATAAAAAATAACAGCGAGGCCCAAAAAGGGGGACCTGTAGGATACATAGAGAACCACTATGTACATCATAAGGGTCCAGAGGGGACACAAATCTGGGACATACTGCTGGGCTGACCATGTCTGAGCTGAAGAACTGATACACTGGAATAACAATAGTGCTACTGAGTGGGGTACCAGAGGATTTGATGAGCTGCTGGATCATAGTGACGGGGAGTCATACCCTCAATGGTACACTGAACTGGAACTGAACTGGGTACTCAAGGAAGCATATAACTGGATGGATTTTGAATACAATCATCAACGAAACCCGGACATCCAAGGGAACATATAACTGGGCATTCTGAAGTGACTCACAAATGTGCTAGAGTCGGGGGAAATCCGGGTCTTCGACCAATAAGTGAAGGGATATAAACCTTGCATGATTCCCAACGATACAATCAAGGTGTTGAAGTCGAGCATGTGAGAAACAACCACTCGGAGAAGCAATGATGACACCTCTCAAAATGGTCCATAGACACTCACCACATATGGTAGCATGGGAATGCCTGCCTCTAGTTCTTCTTCCATACACCCCCAACAGTTCACCGCCTTGAATAGACTCATTGAAGGTGGGCCATAATGATTCCCACATCACCGACACAAAATCAGAACGAGAGATAGTATGGACCGATGAAACAATAGAATATGTACCAACACAAAGGGAAGGTTTGACATGAAATGGAGGTGGACTCAAGGTAATAACTCTTTGAACATATAACGGCATGAAACAAAGCTTGGTAGCAGGGATTACTTGAACAGACAGAACCACAGGAAGTGTGAACTCATAGCAATAATGAGGACACATGATCAAAATGATGACACTATCAGCAAGACTGACTACCCAAAATAGACAAGGTGAGGATGCATGCCATGTTCAAAGGTGACGACTCACAAACTGCCAACAAGGTAAACTTGACTCATTTTTCCATTTTCCCCCGACATTATGGATGAGTACCTCTTTGTTGTTTTACAAGCTTGAGGATGATAACAGATGCTTGGTATAGCTCATCTCATAGATGATTCCAATCTCACATGTTTTACGAACCTGAGAAAGGAGGGGTTCATCCTAAAGTGGGCCCTTCAATGTTGAATTTTAACGAGTCCAAGGAAGGAAAACTCAGTCGTCATTTCATGTTTAGAGAGTCTGAAAAGAACTAAAGAAGACTCCAACATTCCTTTTTCGTAAGGTTAGCCTCATCACCCAAAAAAGGGTAAAACAACGTGGGAGAGGACTCTTCCATCCATGATTGGCTGGAGTATTCCTTTTTCGTAAGTAGTGCCCCCTAGTCCGAAAAAGGGGTAAACTATCACTAGTTAGACGATCATTCAAATGCTTTTACAAACATGAAAGCATCAAGTTCGCTTGGAAATCTTTTCCTATTTAGGGAGTTTGAAAAGATCTTAAAGAGGACTCCATGTACAACTTTGTCATGGTTGATGATCGAGTACGACAAAGGAAAAGTAAACTCAACACAGTTCATTTTCTGTAAATAGTCTAGCGAGGCCGGATAAAGTGATAAACCTATACTCGTTAGACACACCTTTTTGCTCAATTTTTAACGAGCATGACAATGGTATCAAAAGCACTCAGAATATTTTTCATTTTTGGATCTTGAGCACGAAAAAAGAAAAAGTAAGCTCGAACCACTTTTCATATTTTAACCAGAGCACAAAAAAAGTGAAAAGTAAGCTCAAACACCATCTTACTATTTTTAATGAGCTCGAAGATAGGCTGGAAGAATGCTCATGATGTCTGCTTCATTTTTTAACGATCTTGTAACAGAAAATGAACTATGCTTAGGATCATTTCCATGGTTTAATGAGCTCGAAACCTAAAAAGAAAAGTATGCTCGAAAATGTTCCCAATGGTGAACTTCTTCCCATCATGAAATCCAAAGGTTGGTACATGCCCCCAGCATGATTGCTAGAAGTAAGTGACTTAGCTCCAACGTGGTGTGGAGAGGCAATCGAGTTGACTTCAACATAACTTCCAGAGGTTGAAGACATGCCCCCAAGCTTCATTTCATTTTCCTAAAGTATAGGCGAGTGAAAATAAGGTTAAGGTACTAAGTCTATGAGGAGACTCGACTCAAAGGGAAAGGATATGTTTCGTTTTTTAACGAGCTTGACACAGGAGTAGAACTTTTCTCAGAATACTGGTTTCATTTTTTAATGAGCTTGAAGCCAATGGTAAACTCTGCTCACAGTTAAGGTCCATTCATGGGTTCCCTCCCAACATGATGACCATAGGTTGGTAAATGCCCCCAGCATGATTGCTAACGGCTAAACATGCCCCCCAAGCTTTGTTTCGTCTGACTACTCTTCTTCCTTACCCAAAAATCCTGGTTACTAATCCGAATGTGTTCACCAGGGGGGGTAGGGAGAACTAGGACCAAGTGACCCAGGCAGATGAAATGAAGGTTCAAATCCTAACTTTAGCCAGAGACTTGAACAAATGGAAGGGAGATATATTTCATTTTTACACAAGCTTGAAATAGATAATAACAATGCTTGAAAGGGTCCTTTTTATTTTTTAATGAGCTTAAAACAGAAAGAAATTATGCTCGAAGGTTGTTTCATTTTTAGGCAAGCTTGAAACTGAACGTAAACTATGCTTGGGATTGATTTCGTTTTTAGACAAGCTTAAAACCAAAAGTAAATTATGCTTGAGAAAATGGTTGATTTCATTTTTACACAAGCTTAAAACCAAAAGTAAACTATGCTTGAAATGATGGTTTCATTTTTTAACGAGCTTGACACTGGAATATAACTTTGCTCAAACGTGGCCCCCTTAGGGGGAAGAGACCACTAAAACATGTGGAACATTTAGGGATGTCTGATGACTAGGAGTTGTGCGATGAGTGGGTATCACAAAGGAAAGCTGATCAATGGTCACGAAATGCCCATGATGGGGAAAATACATCACTCGAAAGAGTGAGGACACTATAGCCTTCATTGCATAAACGTAATCACATCCAAGGAGTAGATTAAAATCTAAGGGACCTTGGATGACCATGACATCAATACAGATAGTTTTCCCTCCCAAAGTGATAGGTAACTGAGGAAGGGACCCTAAAGGTCCAGTAGGCCTTCTATTGAAAGCCAGTATCTGGTCAGTGATGGGAACAAGCTGAGGAGAACCTAAGGCTTTCCAAGCAGTTGAGGATAGAATACTAATAGAAGCTCCTTCATCAACTATCGTATGAAAAATTTCTTTATCGGAAACTCCTACAGATATTTGAAAAGGAACGCTTGAAGGAAGACGAGATTCTGTTAGACCATTCCAATCAAAGAAAATAACCTCAGTACTTGGAGGGTGTCTCGCGGAAATGGACAGGGTTTCCCCTTGCCGAGGACATTCTGAACCAATAAGGAAAACATCAGCGGTTTCCAATTCACTCTCGCTTGGAAGATAAGAATGAGACGAAGATTGTGTCAAGGTGACTGCTTCAGTCTAGACTTTCTCCAATGAAAGAATGAGATCGAGTGGGAATGACAGCGACTCGATCACTTCACTCTCGGGAGGGAGAGTGGGATCAATTGCAGATGAAACTGAATTGATCACTTGGTCAACCGGCGGGGGGTCGAGGGACAACTTACTATCATTTGTTTGAAGCACCAGTTGAGAACTAGTAATATCTTCCAACCACTGCGAAGCTTCATCCATGCTTGGACAAAGGAAAGTATGGTGCATACCCTTGCATATCAAACAGGGATATAGGACTTTACCCTTCCGACCCTTCACCAAGGGGTCACTGGGTGAGGGAGTGTCATTGAAATGATGGTCAGAGGTCAACGATACAATTTTTTTGGGGTTTTTAGACCACACTTCTGACACACGAGAAAGACCAGGGCAATCCTTGAGAAGGTGATCACCCTTGTAGAGTTTGCAGGGGAACTTGGGCTTACGAGGTGTTTTCGTAGAATGAGTGCCATTAGGGGCAAGCGGTTTATGCTTGGTCTCTTCCTTATCCTTCTTCTTCTTAAATTTCCTTTTCTTCTTCTTCTTATCCTCCCGATTACTAACACTATTGCTTTGATCGGGTGAGGAAGAAGGAACGGAAGAATATTCATCCGACGAAGAAGGGGAAATATTAGTTTGGGATTGACTCTCTCGTGGTGGAGAGTTAACATTTGAAACATTGGGTCCAATCGGAATTACCGGATTGAATAACCATACCGGTAATCCTATGGTTAATCCAGGAAGATTTAACGTGGCAATAAAGGGAGGACCAATATCTCCAACTAGAGGAAAACTAAAAGGTACCCCTTGAAAATGGGTCTCTGGATTGGTAGTCCCAGAAGGAGCATGGGTGCATGGAGGTAGATTCTCCATGAAACAAAACTAAGTGATGTGGATGAAGTCTTGTTAAAAAGAACTCAAAAAACCTCAAGAAACCGATTGTGCGAAAGGGGAGCTAGGAAAATACAAGGCTAACAAGCCAAAAGAGCAAGCTCAAAAAACTATACTGAGGCCACTGCCACAGTAAGCGAGCTGTACAACAAAATGGCAAGAATGCCAACAAGCATCCCTACAAAGAAAAAGACCCTCTATAAGATAGCAAGCAAAACCTCCTAACTAAGAGTTGGAGACCTCAACAAATTGTATCCTTCGCAAGGTTATGAAATCCAAGTCGAACAATACAAACTGAGAGACCGATAATGGAAGGATATCCCTCTACCGAAAGGGATCCTGGGTAAAGAGCCCTAGAAGAAAAGTCACTAAGCTACCTCGTTCATGACACGTTGGAAAAGGTTTTCGGCGCTTCTGCCTTATCACCCTTGCATTACTATGAATACAAGGAAGACAATGATCGATGTTGCCTTAGAGATAAGTGGAGTGCAGCGTTCCACAGAGTCCGTCCGGTTCTCAATCTCGCAGTGGTTTAACCCTTGAAAGTGTGAAACAGTCAGGAGGCCCCTCCACAAACTGGTGTATGACCGTGTCAACAAATACTAGAGGATTTTAGTTCCCCAAAGACAACGACTATGTCTCAGATGAAAAATGACAAGAGAGAATTATTTTGATGCCTATCCCCGTTGTCCTACCTAACTACCAAATTCTTTTGATTTCCTCAAGTGAGGTTAATATTGGTTTAGTTAGGGAGATTAATTTTAGAGGCTGTCTTACACAATCGAGTTATGGAAGTGCAACTTAATGGTGTTGTGACAAATCAAACCATGCAAATGAAGATGAATCGAAATGAGCCTTTCTCTTTGATGAACACTAGCTAAAGTAAGGAAGAATTCTTTCCGTTCCCAATATGTACAACCCAATGCAAATGCAATTTTATTTCTTTCAAAATGATAAAAAGAGGTAAAAGATGTACCCAAAACTAACCCAAAGCAATAAAAAAGTTATTTATATGAACACCAAATGTAATAATTATAATATGTTTCCTATCTCTTTACACTTGAAAAAGACATATCTAATCTATGGAAAGAAGGACTCCACAAACGCTTCCAATCAAATGCAAGACAAAGAGAAACACCTAATAATATTGTCTAACTCAAATGCACATAAATATGAAACAATCCTTTCTTCTTCTCATGAATGTAAGACCAAGAATGTCAAATGATTAAATTAAAGCAAGAAGAATGCTTATGTTTTCCAATTTAATGAATATAGCAAAAGAGTGACAAAATAAAGCTTCTCTTTGAACTAAAGCGGAGGCAAGGAATCAATCTTTTCAAACAATCATTAGATAGGATGTAAAGGAAATAAGATGCCAATAAATCCAAACACACCAAACCAAAAATGATCTCAAAACCTCAATATGGGTCAAAACGACTGTAGGATGCACGATTCATGCCCCCCCCCCCCCCCGCCCCGGCCATGAGGGGGAATTTTTTTCAAAAATAGAACCCATTTCGCTTAAAAATGCAAGCAAAACACTAGTGTTTACTCAAAGGGCCAACATGGATCCCAATCTCAAAAATACCCAAAAATAACCAAACAAACCAAATAAACACACTTTCCAGGAACTACCGTGGGCCTGCAGGCAACTTGGGAGTGGTACTGATAGACTACCGTGCTCTAGACAGCGCCTAAGGGGCGGTACTACTGCTGTGTAGGCAGTTACGGGGGCACGGTAGTGTGTGAACAGAGGGAAAGAGGCATAATTTTGAGAAAAGATTTTGACTTTTCAAGGGTTTTCCAACCCAGAGGACTTACTGATCTGTAACAGAAGTCTAATGCAGAGAACAGGAAAGTGAATGAGGGTAAAAGAACCCAATTCTTACAATCAATAAGTGAAATTGACAATGATTAAGGTGCGGTACTGCTGGACTACCGCACTCTAGATAGTGGTTAAGGCGCGGTACTACCGCTCTGTAGGAAGTTACGGGGGTGCGGTAGTGTGTGAATAGAGGGAAAGAGGCAGAATTTTGAGAAAAGATTTTGAATTTTCAAGGTTTTTCCAACCCAGAGGACTTACTGATCTATAACAGAAGTCTAATGCAGAGAACATGGAAGTGAATGAGGGTAAAAGAACCCAATTCTTACAATCAATAAGTGAAATTGAAAGCAAACTTCACAAGCAAAGAAAATGGATTCAATTCCCCAGCGGAGTCACCAGTTTTTGTTGTAGAAATTTCTCCCTACAGATAGGTAGAAACTCTCTGAGGATAAAGCAGGATGCACTGACTCTATGCTAAGACAAAAAGGAAACAAATGCTACCTTGAGTTCTTGAACTAATCTTCACAACAAGATTAAATGCATTCAGAAGAGATGAAAGACATAACTCACCTTCCAATTCGACGTTTGTCCCGCTTCTAGCTCTTGATCCCAAAGCTCCAATGTAGAACCTGTTGAAATTAAACAAAGGACAAGCATGCAAGCTTCCAAATACTTTGAGGAAAAGATTAAATTCAAATCTAGACTAGATACATTTCATATCAAAGATCCATACAATACACATGAAATGGGAAAAACAAGACAAGTTATCTTTTATTACAAACTTGAAGAGTGCTTACAAAGGTTGCTTGATATCCAAGCCAATCCTCCAGCTCCAAGTGCTTCCTCTAGCTATCTCTGTAGAAGTATGAAGATCATAGGTTTGATGCCCCAAAAGTCCTCCATTTGGCCCATGGAAAGCTTCTCTCTTATAGCATATGGGAAGGTTAACCAACAAGAGAGAAGTATGGATCTATGGAGGGTTTAGTGGATCAGGCCAGCTAAACAAAGAAGGAGTTAGGATCGAACCAAATGTGGTAATCCCAACAAAATCACCTCGAAGGTTGAATCCCAAAGTCCAAGGCAAAAATGCTAATTTCGGACTACTGCGCCCCTACTACTGAGCATAACGCGGTAGTACCGCGCCCCAGAGAAGGAGCAACGCATGGTATTGTTGACTACCATGCCCCTATAGATGTGCAGGGAGTGGTAGTGCTCACAAACAGGGCTACGTTGGGTTGGCAGATGGCAAAAAAAGGTTTTTCTTTCAGTGTTCAGTCAATGGTTTTCACTCTGGATGTTCAGATGATCTTTAAGGGAAACTGTCATTTAGGTTGATAGTGCAAGGATGCGACACTAATACATAATGTGTAATATTGAGGTATAACATGAACACATCTATGTCCCCGAGTGAATTTCTCATCACAATTATAGCAAAGCCCCTTTTCTCTGCGTGCTTGCATCTCTGTTTCAGACAAATGCTTTATAGGAGTTGGTTGAGGAGCTTGCGGTACTGGTGGTTGTTGAGAACCCATATTTCAAAAGGGAACAAAAGTGGGCTTGGAGCGATATTGGGCTGCAATGTTGTCTTCTGCCAATTTAGCCAACCCCAGGGCTTCCATCATTGTGTTGGGACAGAACATTTTGACATCAGAGTGGATGGCATCCTTTAGACCACTGATAAAACAACTCCGGTAAAAGCCATCAGACAATCCTTCAGTGTGGTTGGCTTGTTTCTCAAATTTGGTTTGATACTCTCTCATAGTGCCAATTTGGCGAAGTTTAGTGAGGGCTCATGTGAAGTCATCCAAAGCACTGGGACCAAATTGTTGCAAAAGGAGCTGGAAAAAGTCTGGCCATTTTGGCTCTTCATGAGCCTTGATGTACTAATGGTACCATTGAAGAGCTTCCTGTTCCAAATGAAAGGATGCAAGTGAAACTTTGTTGACATCAAAAGTATTATGCAGACTCAAATATTGTTCTGCACGATAGATCCATCCAGTTGGATCAGTACCATTGAAGCGAGGAAAATCAAGCTTCGGACCCCGGAAATTGCTATAAGAAGAGAACCCATTGTTTGATGAAGACTCGGACTATCGTTTGTTGTTCATGGCTGAATGTTCAAGATGGAGGCCGAGAAATTTTTCATCCAGATCCTATAGTTTGGATTGGATGGCTGCAAGTGATTCTTCCATGGTTTTTTCTCCTGCAAGGGTGACAACCATAACCAGGAGTTTTTTTTGTTTTTTGTTGACTGGGTAGAAAAACAAAAACAAAAACTGTTTCAATAAAGGAAAATATGGATTTGGAAAAAAATCTGAAGGGTAATTGGGGTTTGACTAGAATTTGGACACTGTCGAATGGACAGGGAAGCAAAAAAGGAGAATTTCAGAAGCGGGGTGAAAGAATGGGAAAATTTGGCAGAGAGGGACAAAGAAGCAGAATTAGGAAAGGAACTCTCTGGTAAAATTTGAAGGTGATTGGGTGAAATCCAAGGAAGTTATGGAAAACTCTAAAAATAGACAAATGTGGGATTTCGGGCTTTGGGAAGTGGAAGTGGGGATAGGGTCCTCAGGAATGAAATATGCAAAATGGGATTATAGGGGTTCCTGGGAAGTTTCAAGGGAAACAGAGTGAAAACAAGGAAGATATGGAGAGGGATCTAAAATGGTGCTGAATGGATAGAAAAAAGGTAGATCTGAAATATATCTGAAATGGCTAGATCTGGAACGGCTTTCAGAATGGATCTGAACGACTGGATCTGAAACGGTGTAGCAGTGATCGACAACAGCTCAGTTGAAAATAGATATGGACCCCAGGTATGTGCAGCTTCCTAACAGTTCAGGGGTTTCACTCAGCCACCAATGCTGTCTTATGGCTTGCGTATTGGGGCAGTACCCCTCACTCCATGGATCAGGTAAAACTGATAACCGCTTTGCCACAAACGACAACTCTTGGTTTACCTCACGGGTGGGAACTAGTCAATCAGCTAGGGGTCGTTGCCCTTTTCGCTGGAAGGTCCTCTCAATGGGCCAGCTACTTCGGGGTTCCTGTGGTACTCCTCACAATGAGTTTTAGGGCTTATGCCCAAGTACTTCCCACAGTTAAGTGGATAGGGATTATTCCCAAATCCAAACCTGCAACAGATGCGAAAAAATTTTTTGGCAAAAATTTCACCGAGCAAGCCCAAGAAAGTTCTCTAATACCATATGTGATGAACTTGCAATAATTAATTAATGCAAATACATGAGATATCAGAAATAACAGAACTTAGAATCACTTTTATATTGATCACAGGCCACTTCAAGGAGGCAACCTCCTTTGAGCAAGCTCAATACAATTAACTTCACGGTGCTTTCATAGGCCTCAACACACACTTATATACTAAGTCTAGGCGCCAATACTATGGGTCAAAACCATGGGCCACTACAAACTATGGATCAACAATACTATATGCGACTTACAAAGCATATGCGCCAACAACAATAACACAAACTATAGATCAAAAAATACTACAGGACGAATTACAAAGCATATGCGTCCAACAACAATATATTAACAAAGTAAAGACA
Organism: Larix kaempferi; assembly: GCA_027924585.1. Lineage (NCBI taxonomy): Eukaryota > Viridiplantae > Streptophyta > Pinopsida > Pinales > Pinaceae > Larix > Larix kaempferi. Next base: position 7,053,272 of record BSBM01000077.1, read on the forward strand.
TGGGTTCCTAACATTCAGATCCCTTCCGCGCCGTTGCAGATCCATTTCTTAAAAAAAAAAAAAGTTTCTGGTTTTTTGCCATATCTCCATTGTTTTCACTCCATTTCCCTTAAAACTTCCCTGACACCCCAGTAATCCCATTCTGCATATTTCATTCCTGAGAATCCTGTCCCAAATTCCACTTCCCAAAGTCCGAAATCTCGCATTTGTCTATTTTTAGGGTTTGCCATAACTTTTTCGGATTTCGTTGAATCGCCTTCAAATTTTACCACCAAGTTCCTTTCCTAATTCTGTTTCTTTGTCCCTCTCTACCAAATTTTCTCATTCTTTCACCTCGCTTATGAAATCCCCATTTTTTGCTTCCCTATCCATCAGAAAGTGTCCAAAACCTACTCAAACCCCAATTACCCCTCCGATTTTTTTCCCAAACCCAAATTTTCCTTTACTAAAGCAGCTTTTATTTGTGTTTTTCTATCCATTGCCCCCCCCCCCAAAAAAAAAGACTCCTGGTTATGGTTGTCACCCGTGCAGGAGAAAAAATCATGGAGGAAGCACTTGCAGCCATCCAAACCAAACTCTAAGATCTGGATAAAATATTTCTCAGCCTCCATCTTCAGCATTCAACCATGAACAATAATCAACAGCAAGAATCTTTTGCAACCAATGGGTTCTCTTCTTCTAGAAAGTTCTGTGGTCCGAAGCTTGAATTTCCTCGCTTCAACGGTACTGATCCGACTGGATGGATCTATCGTGCAGATCAGTATTTCAGTCTTCATAATACTTTTGATGTCCAAAAAGTTCCACTTGCATCCTTTCATTTGGAACAGGAAGCCCTTCAATGGTACCGTTGGTACATCAAGGCTCATGATGAGCCAAAATGGACATATTTTTGCCAACTCATTTTGCAACGCTTTGGTCCTAGTGCTTTTGATGACTTCACTGGAGCACTCACTAAACTTCATCAAAGAGACACTGTGAGAGAGTATCAGACAGAATTTGAGAAACTAGCCAATCACACAGAAGGATTGTCTGATGAATTCTACAGGAGTTGTTTTATCAGTGGTCTTAAGGATGAAATCCGGTCAGAGGTTAAAATGTTCTGTCCCAACACAATGATGGAAGTTCCAGGGTTGGCTAAGTTGGTAGAAGACAAGCTTGCAACCCAACAACGCTCCAACCCCTCTTTTGTTCCCTTCCAAAATATGGGTTCTCAACGACCTCCCATTCCGCCAGCTCCTCAACCAAATCCTATCAAGCATTTGTCTGAAACAGAGATGCATGCACGCAGAGAAAAAGGGCTTTGTTATAATTGTGATGAGAAATTCACTCGGGGACATAAATGTGTTCACCAAAAGCTTTATCTCTTGGATATGGGTTATTCTCCTGCCTCTAAAATTGGTGAAGAAGCTCTAGATATAATGGATGATCAGGTCGACATTCAAGAGTTGCCTATTGATCCCCCATCTCAGGACGACCAACCAAAGATATCTCTGAATGCTTTATCTAGTGTCACCACCCCCGAAACACTGCGGGTCAAGGGTTACTTCAAGAAGATTCTTCTTACAATACTCATTGATTCTGGCAGCACACATAAGTTCATTGACCCTTGGATCGCCAAATAGGATGATTGTTTTATCCATCGTTGCTCCAACTTTGAAGTCATGGTTTCCAATGGGGGCACCTTACCTTGCAAGGGAAACTGTCACAATGTGCGTATCTCTCTGGAATATTATAACCTGTGCTCTGACATGTTTGCCTTGTCTTTAGGTGGATGTGATGTGGTTTTGGGCGTTCAATGGTTACGCACACTTGGCCCCATCTTATGGGATTTTGATGAACTTTGGATGCAGTTTTCCATCAATGGGACACAACACACATTTAGGGGCTTACAACCAGGGTCTCTCTACATCATCAGTTCACATCGCCTGGAAAATATCCTTAAGAGGAATTCACATGGTGTCATTGCTCAGCTCCATTCCATTCAGATGCACCCACCAACGACCTCCACTACTTCCTTGGATAAATATGCGGCTATCTTTGCTGCACCAGTGGGCTTGCTGCCTTCACGAGACCTTTCCGGTAAGAATTTAGCCACATCTACATCTCAGCAGGACATGATGGCTATTTTGCATGCAGTATAGAAGTGCCAACCATCCCTATCGGGAAATTATTTCTGCATCAAGACTGATCTCCCGAGTTTGGAAAATTTCCTAGAACAACGGGTCTCCTCCCGAGCACACTTGAAATGGGTTATCCAACTCATGGGTTATGACTATGCGATCACTTACCAGAAGGGTAAGGACAATATGGTGGTAGACATTCCTTCTCACACATTTGATGACCCAGTTTCTCTTATAGCTATTTCTCTACTTGTTCCAAATTGGTTGCAATCTATTCAATAGGGCTATCTCTTCTATGAACTCCATCCTTCTTCATCGACGGGGCACTCTGGGTTCCTCCAAACGTATGACCGGGAACAATGTAATGTCTTTTGGTAGGGACTTAAAATGACAATTCAACGGATGGTGGTTGACTGTGATACTTTTGAGGTCAACAAGGGTGAAACGATACTCATTTTGGGACTGCTTGAACCCTTGCCCATCCCTACACAGATTTGGACAACTATTTATATGGATTTCCTAGAAGCACTCCAGTGGTATAGTACTACATATAAAAGGACACCATATGAAGCAGTCTCTGGATAGACACTGCCAGTTCTTCTTCCATACACCTTCAACAGCTCCCCAGTTCAGGCAAGTGACTCGATTCTTCGAAACCGTGATCAGATTCTTCTCATTTTGCAGGACAATCTTCCCATGGCAAGAATTCGACTGAAACAAAAATCCGATCAACACCATTCTGAGCGCACTTTTCACGCAGTTGATATGGTTCTTCTTCATCTACAACCTTCCATGCAATCCTCCCTGAAACTTAAAAGGCGTCAGTGGCCCGGCATGCAATCCGAGGATGCTACAGGGGAACCACTCCTTCAGATTCTACATCAATTTCCACATCTCAAGCTTTGAGGAAAAATATTTTTCTAAGAGGGAGGGGATGTTAGGAACCCATGTCTTTACTTTATTAGTGTATTATTGTTGGATGCATATGCTTTGTAAGTAGTCTTGTAGTATTTGTTGATCCATAGTTTGTGTTATTGTTGTTTGGCGCATATGCTTTGTAAGTCGCCCGTAGTATTTTTGATCCATAGTTTGTATTGGCCCATGGTTTTGACCCATAGTATTGGCACCTAGACTTAGTATATAAGTGTGTGTTGAGGCCTATGAAGGCACCATGAATTTATTTGTATTGAGCTTGCTCAGAGGAGGTTGCCCCCTCGAAGTGGCCTGCGATCAATAAAAGTGATTATGAGTTCTGTCATTTCTGATATTTCGCATATTCTTATTAATTAATTGTTGCAGGTTCTCCACACAATCTTCATGCTGCTGTAGGTACACATTTGTATCTGATTTGCATCTTGCAAAATTTTGTGACAGAAGGAAGGAATCCATCTTTGCATACCAAGCTCTTGGGGCTTGTTTTAAACCATACAATGATTTCTTCAGTCTGCACACTAATGTTGGATCTGAGATGTAACCTCCAGGTTGCTTCATGTAAATCTCTTCCTTCATATCTCCATGAATAAATTCACTCTTCACATCCATATGGTGCACTTCCCAGTGCTTAGATGCATAAATTGCCAAAACTAGGCGGATAGAATCCATCTTTGCAACCGGTGCAAAGGTTTTTGTGTAGTCCACACCATGAACTTGTGAGAATCCTTTTGCCACCAACCTAGCTTTGTATTTGAAGGTTGAGCCATCTACAACAACCTTAATTTGGTAGACTGTTGAGGCCTCTGGTGTGTAGGTTGCTGCAATGGGTTCCAAAGCTCTCAACGGAGGAAGAAAACCCAACCAAAGGCTTCAGATAATCCTGCGCAAGTATTACCCTATCCTCGAGCTGTTTGGGATAGTAATCTCCCACGGATACAAAGGCATCTGCTGGCACTTTTGGTTTTGATCCTTAAAGGATCTTCCTTCCCATGAAGGAAAACAAAGTGTATACAATTTGAAACAAACTTACCTAGAAAGGGAAATCTAAGCTATGTTAGACCTACTCTAAAGGGTGTCTTGTTTTGAATGCAGATTAACTTGATGTGAAATTAATAAGCATGTTGATCCTCTTGACAGAAATGTAAACAAGGTCAATTCCATTTTTCCTTAAGTTACAACCAATTAATTAAAATTAACTGAATGCAATATTAAGTATTTAAGCTCATTCAAAATTAACTTGTAATCAACATGTCAATTAAAAAATTAACATAGATTATAATTCACTACAAATAATTTGCAGAAATCAATAAATATTTTCGTTGAAGAAATTCAATTAAAACATTATTCATACACAGATCAAGCATAAGGACAAATCCAGATCAAAGATCCCTGTAACAGGTATTAGTTGCAAAAGATTTAAACAACATAGATAATAATCTGAAATAGAAATCAATATCTAGCAAAGAAATTCGATGAATGAACAAAAGATGATGCAAGAGAATAAGTTTATTGTATTAATGAAAGTCTGTAATAAATTACAAGATCGGCATAAAACAAAGCATCTCTAGTATTCTTCTGTCGATTTCTACCCAAAAAACATCATCCCTTGCCTAAGAGAGAACTACGCCTTAAATAGTAAATTACAAAAATAATACAAAGGATAAATTCCCCTTAAACAGGGATTACAAAATCAGAATATCCTATCTAGTGAGGAAATATTCCCTCTTGTCCCAAACTTCCATCAATTCATCTATATTTGGATAATGAGGAAATTCGAGCCCCAAATGGGCATCACACATGAATCCCTCAATCTCATGTTTTGCTATTTTATGCCACGTGCAGATAAACATATAGATCTTAGCCTCCATAGAAACAGGTTGCTTCATTATCCAATCCACGTCTTCAATTTGGATGTGCTCAATCTGTAGGATTTTCTCTTTGACTTGATCACAACGAATTTCGACCTGCTCAATCATCAATCTTGGCGGATCTGTACTCTCAATGAGCCCCATTATAGGGAATGCCAGTATCTCCATGAGATTGTCTGAGGCATACCATCTTCTTCTGCAAAGGGATTGAGCTTGGTTGATAGTATCCTCCACCATCTCAATAACATTGTCCCAAGCTCGCACATCAGTTCTAATCCATCTGAATTTGAGGTTTTCCAACTCAGGGATATCATCTGGCTTATCTTCAATATACTTCTACCAATCTATGATGTCTTCTATAGCTTTAGAAGCATGTTTTGTTTTCTCTACTTGCTGGCCCAAGGTGCCAGACATTTTATCAAAGGCAATGTATGTCTCATGAATTTCACCCAAGGTAGTGAATAGCTTATCCAGGAGCTGATGATGCTCCAGGTTGACTTGATTAGCTAGGTCCTTGAACTCTTTTTGTGAAACCTAGAAAACGCAGAGGAGGCTGCACTTGCAATTGCATCCTCAAGTGCTTTTTAAGTACAATAATTCTTTCCTCCTTGACATCATTTTATGTTTCTGTACCATTTAATTTAGCTTGAAGAGAAGTATTCTGCAACAGTATATCTTCCAACTTATCTTCAAATAGCTTCCTTTGATCCCGAACATAAACTTCATGCTCTTCCTTGGTTGTTTCCAGTTGCTCTTGAAGCCTTTTCAGTTCTTCTTTTTGCAAGTTAATATCCATGTTTAGGGTCTTGAATGAATCCAAATTTGCTCCTGCAAATGCACCCAAGGCTTGAGCTGCATCAACTACTTCTGCCTAGATATCATCAAACTGCTTTGCCCAAATGACTTGATCAGGAATGGGTACCTCCAATCCTCCATGATCTATGCTTCTCTTTTTTCCTCTTTTCATAACTCCCTTGGTGTTACTAACCATTACACACCAAAAACCCAAGGTGTTTGTGAAGGACGACTACTAGGATCTTAACATCCCACCACGCTCTGCAGTCCAAACTCTGGGATGGATGTGCGCCCGTACGATGGTGTCCCCTTTGAGCCATACGAGCCCTGGACGAACACTGCAATGCCGACGTTGCCACCCGCTTTATGACTTGAACCTAGGTGGAGGCTTTGATACCAAATGTTACGAACCGTTACACGAAAACCCCGAGGTGTTGGTGAAGGCCGCTTACTATGATATTAACACTTGGTTGCCTAACTATAAAAGTAGTCCCCTAGGGTAACAATTACACCATCTTCAAAAGTATCTACCATATCAGTGGATGATGTGGTCACATCTGTTGTTGTAACCAAAAGGGGTGTCTGGGTGACAGTAGGGGTAGGAATGGAAGTGGCAATCTGATATGAAACTTGGGAAGAAGGAAGAGCTTCACTAGTTGATGTCACAGAGGTTGGTGAGGGAATGGAAGTAAAATCTTGGTCTGATGAATATTGATTATCAGCAACTGAAAGTAAAGGAAGGGAAGATGGATTTAGGACATCAGCAACTGAGGGAAATGAAGGAGATGGAGGTGATTGCAAGGGGACAATCGAAGACTGGACCTCTGCAATAGTTGATTGGGGAATAGGGAGTGTAATTGTCGAAGGTGGAGGTATGGACAGGAACAATGCATCAAACAAATGAGACATGGTTGTTGGTGGTGTTACCTCAGAAGTTGTAACAGGAGGCACTTATGCTGAAGGAAGTGATGTAGATGCAGTTATTGTATCAAGAACAACAGAAACCTGAGACACATTCTCATCTGAAGTGGGTTCATCCATAGAAATGGCATACAGCAAATCTGATACTACCTGTGAACCTTGAGTAATTTCTTCCAATACAGGTACTGGAGAACTTACTTCATCTTCCCTATCACTATCAATATCAAAGGTGGGAATATGAGAGGGAGCAGTTATGAGCTTCTGTCTCTTTGATGGATTGCTGACCACAATCACCTACACATCACTAACTGTGCTAGATGAATTGACTTATTTGGTGTGCAGTGATGAAGTCATTTTTGCTAGTTCTTTCTTTGCTTATTGGGTAGTTTGAATTAATTCTTTATACTGTTCAGAAATCTTTAGCTGTGGAGGCTCCTCCATAGGTCCTTTGCCCTTATCACCATCAGGATAAGTCAACATGAGAGGTGTTTTAGATTTTTGATCCTACTTCTCTTCTCTTTCCCTTCTTACTTGCTCCATCAAATCGAATTCCATTTTCCTATAGCTGAAAACCTTATCTTTGAGCTCTTTCTGGTATAGGAAAATCTGGTTTTGTTCATCCCTGCTTTTAGCCTTTCCTGGGACTTTAGGAAAAGTGTCAACGGTACACCTAAAACATTCCCATCATGAGATTTAGTGTATACATCAATGGAGTTACCTTGATTGAGTGATTGACCTGGAAGGATTTGTACCCATTTCTACTAAGTTTTGAGAGGTCGTCGCAGGTTGCACCCATGCAACATGCGACGTCGCAGCTTGTAACATACCCTTTTTGCTAAAATACACTTTATGTTGGAAACATTATGTTAACTTTTATTGTAAAGTTTTATATTGGACAAGTGTCCAAGGATGTCTGTAATTGCACAATATTTTATTATTTAATAAATTAAATAGGAGACAAACACCTAAGGGGACTGTTGAAAGAGTGTTTACTGACCCACTAGGTGGAATGGAATATGGGGTAGAAGGAAATGGACAAGTGGTAGCATCATGATGACACTAACTAGCTGTTGGTATGGGAAAACTCCCTTGAAATGTGGTCATAGTGCCCTGGAAGGTGGCACTGTAGCTTGAGGCTCATTTATTCAAAATTGACCACTAAAGACCTAGGCAGTCTAAAGAAAAGCCATCGAATTATGAACTGAGGTTCATCACTTTTCCTGACGAGGAAATTTACCTTGGGGTTTTGCTGTGCTTGCACCCAAGAGATTCGATGAGGGGATATGCTGACTTTTTGATCATGATGTAAGTCTGCCTATTATACTAATGAGTGCAGAAGTTATATTGTTGAGTGCAGAAGGCATATTTTGAGTCCAGAAGTTACACTGCTAAGTGCAGAAGTTATATTACTGAGTGCCTTGCTTCTACATAGATTCCATCTACTGAGTGGTTCAGCAAGCAAGCTCGAGGGTCCAAAGGAAGCAAGTAGTTTTGGTTGCTGCTTCTAGAAAAGGTTGGGAGGAACAGGCCTCCTTGGGTGTTTGTCAACCCTATCTTCATTTACAGGTTCTACTTGTCTTTTCTAATTGTAAGTAGTTAAAGTTTCTATTTGCAATTATCGATTTATTGTTTTCAAAGATATTATTAAACAAATGCATTTATTTTAGTTTTTGACCTAACTAGGATTATGTATAGTAATGATTATGAAAGATGAATTGAATAAAATATTTCTCTGCATTTTCCCCCATGCTAATGGATCTGCATCGTACTCTAGTACATAGAAGAGATTAAGGTAGATAAATTGATAGGCAGATTGCCAGATGAATGAGAAGATCAATACTGTTGTATTTTCATTAGTTTTTCCTACCATTAATATTATGTATTAATATAATTCTATGTCCTTTTATCACTCTATTCATCAGTTAAATGTTTTAGGTTCACTGTTTTTTTATTTCACAAATTTTATTGTAATAATAGCTGCAAAAACATTTATTTCCTAAGTAAACAGTACTGTTATCCATTACTGCTAAAAAGTATATATATCATGAAAACAAACATCTTTCATATCCAAGTATTGAAATTATCTTTCTGTTACACAGTATTTAGGAAATCATAACAGCTACAAATTTAATGGCATCAACAAGCATTCTATTACATTTATATTCTGACAGTCATAGATTTAAATTAGGGTTTTATTTCTTTCCATGCTTCTCTTTTCTAATCTTGCAATAGTTTCTATTTTATTCTGTACAATAATTTGTTTCAATCATAAATACAATTACTAAACTTCTATTTTCATAGTATCTAACAATTCTAATGGAGAAAGCAAAAGCTAGTTAACTTGTACTATTATCCAAATAGAGTTTCGTTTCAAACTTAAGATTTATGACAGGTTCGTACTCTTCACTTATCAAACCCTAGAAGTATCAACTTTTATCTTTCAAGTTTAAGAGTTTAGTTAAGTTTCAAACAGAATAAGAAACTGGTCACGATTATTTTCATAACTGAAAACAAAACGTTGGATGTTGGCTCCCAGCCATCATAAAAATCGATAGACATGAACGACGAGTAACACTTTCAAAACAATAAACTCAGGCACAAAAACGATTATCATTTACATTCTTTAAGACTGGAAATAAGAACATCTCGGCATCAACATGAGAGTACATTATCACGTTTAAATTGAAAACCATAAACAATAAAACCATATGAATAGCTCACTATAGACATCTACGTTCAGAAGCTAAACATTGTTATCATAATAGCATAACATTTTTGAGAACCACACATTAGGGTTTGACCATTGTTAACACAGGACTAAACCCTTAGCCCTCGAACTCTTTTTAAAACACATTAGTTGCAAAAACAACGAGTTTCATTGCATACAAACTGGAGCAATACTCTCAAACTCAAACACATATATCATAACATAGAAAACACAGTTCTTTATTATCAAAGACACAGTAGATTGCAAACGATAAGCTTCACTTCTTTTACACAAAATAGAGCAACGCTCATAGTATCATCCACACAAACACAGGTCGAATGAAAACACAAATCCTTTCAATTACCGAGAACAGTAGGAGGGAGATACCCTCTCCTGAGTATTGTCTTTTACGGATTATCCAATGGAAAACAAATACTACCGAAAACAACGAATGAAAGGTTTGAGGGTTTCATCCTCCCCAAAACTGTCAAAACAACTCACAAATACTTCGACGAAGGTCACCCTCAGAGCCCTTGAAAACAAAAATTCTCGGCAAAGAACACAATGAAGGTCCACTAGTCATCTAACCGGAGTAACGAGTAACCACCGAAGCTTACCGGTCCTTTGTAGTTGCCAGCTACCAAAACCTAAGCTGAGAAGCCATTGACGAAGGTACCTGCCATTTGAACACATGTGTGGTTAAAAAGAGCGTTTGACATAAGTCATTATAGGTGAAATAAAACAATTGAAACTCTCAAAATGGAATGGAAGTTACAGGGTTTCGAATCGAGAACCTTTACCTTTAAAGAAATTATCACCAGAACAGAACGCTAAGACAGTGCAAACTGTAACCATTACTCCACCACCGAATGCAAAGAAGGGTGGAAAACAACTCTGGAAAACTACCACTGGACAGACAAGGAAAATTCGAGCATCGAATCAACTACCACGTAGAAGTTGCCACTCACCCTGGAACTATTAATACAAGCTGCTACTTTAAAACACCATGAGTGTATCGGCTCTTAAGCTATCAACAGGTCACGATTTTGAACCGTGGGCACTCCACAAAAACTTGCTAACGAAAACCCTAAAGGATCTTGCCCTGTCAGCGTCTCCTCAGAGCCACTACACCGAATGACAAGGAAACAATAACTTCGTAGAACATAGTAAAGGTTAGGGTTAGATCCCAAAACAAAAACCCTTGCTAGATCAACGGTGGAGATCACCGAAGGGGTTTCACGTAAACCCAAGCAACAACCATATTAAGTGACACCATCATTAACATTGCCACCGAGGAATACAACTCAGTTAACATTCAAACCAAAAAACTTACAGCTCGTCACGATGCTGGAACCCTCACCACACCATCACGTTCCTAGTACCATGACAATGTCCACGGAGACATTCCACTATCTCAGCAGTTGGGAATATTAAATGTAAAGGGAATCCCTAGTGCCTGCCAGCATGATACCTTCATAGTGTTAATGTCAACCATTCATACAATGTGTCGAGTTGTTGATCAAACGCACCATTTTCTTATGTAAAAACACCTTGTGTTAAGTCAAGGTGGTGTCAGATTCATTTGCTAGGAAACCATAATGTCATATAGGGTCACGTAGAAGCACACACACAATACCATATACAATGTTGTTCATAGGATTTTGTATAGGACTTGGTATATACATATATATATTTCAATATAGTATAAAAATTAAATAGAAACTTGTATATAGTTCATAGGTTAGCAATTGACTATGATATGAATTGCAATAATTCATAGATTAGAATTTAATCAAATCTTGCATGTAGTTCCTAGGATCTAGAAAATATATAAAGAGTGGCATATCAATATTGCATTTTATTTTGCACTTAGCCATCACTTATAGACATTGGCTATTCTCATAATTTGTATCAATAGAAACTCACGATAACAGCACATAGAGTTAAACTATGATATCTGGATCCTATTCATTGTTTGAACAAATAAATAAAAGGTTAATACAAGGATTTTGAATAGTACAAATGATATACTTCTATTTTACAAACTAGACTAACTAAAGTTCCCACCAACAGCATATTCGACATTATGTCTCTTAAATCATTAAGACTTTGGAGACACGGAAACTGGTTAGAAACTCTTCTGTCACATGTCATAAACACTAAAAGCTCTTACCTGTAATCTGTGAAAAAGGACGATTCAAATGCTTTAGCACAAATGCTAAGTAAGCCTCGGGGCATCCGTAGGACCCCTTCATCATCAAACATAAGAACAATAGTTAAACACATGTAAACTTATATCATTGGATCAGCAACAAAAGAATTGTGAAAGTATAGTTGAGTGAGTTTAATATCAAAATGAAGATATTAATTATCTTGTTGCAACATTACACTTTTGGCCAACACTGCATTTAGTACAGCAAGACAACATTTAAACACTTATTATATTTCCCCACAGTTAGATTACGCATTAAAAACTATAGCTAAAATTTTTAAATTTTTGTAAATTTTGGGATGTTACATGTGGTATCAGAGCGCGAGTTCAAACTCTAGGCCTGAAATAGGCTCACGCGCGTAAACAGAAAATAGAAACCAGAAAGTTTATGTTACTAACTTTTATTTTAATTTTATTTTTGTACAGAACGATTTGATATTAATTTGCAGCTATGGACATACCAGAGGAATCAACAGAGGACAGATCTCCTTGTAATGAGTACAATAATAATAATAATAATGAAGAAATATATGTTGAATTAAATAACCAATCTTCAAAACTTCTTCGTACTGTAAAAGATTTAAAATCTGAGATAAGAACTGTTAAAGAAGAAAATGAACGCATTATGAAAGCACAGGAAGAGTTAAATCAAATTCTAATGGAGAAATACCATCACGAAGAAAGAGGAAGGAAATCAAAAGTAAATTCTGATTCTGGTAAAATGTCCCACAAACATAAACACAAGAAAACAAATAATGGTAAAAGTATTAGTTACTCTTCATCTGAATCTGAACGAAGTAATGATAAATCTGATCATGACAGCAGTGATAGTGATTGTTGTTCCAACAAGAGGAAGTATAAGCATCATGAGCAAATTACTGAAGAGTTTAAAAAGATTAAGCCACCAACTTTTAATGGTGAAACTGAAAAGGGTGAGACAGCTGGAGCATGGCTATTTGGAATGAAGAAGTGCTTTAATATTCATGATTATTATTCTCAGTTAAAAGCCTAGATGGCTATTTACTGTTAGGATATTTAGACACTTAGGAGTTAGTTAAGATCAACTTGTGTAATATATCCATTAGAAAAAGTGTGTTTCTTTAATATGCATTTGTAAATACTTAATCCGACGGTCACGATATGTACTCGAACATGGTATCAGAGCTTTTATGAAGAGCCCCTTCCGGTTATGATCTAGATCTTGAACTGTTGTTGCCGAAACTTGAAAGGGTTTATGTTTTTGGTATTTCTATGCATTTATGGGCTATGGGAGGTGTTCCATTGCGTCCGAAGTGTCGTTTCCATTGGGAAATAGTTTTCGTTTGATCGAAAATGGTTCCCGGTTGCTTCAGAAACACGTATTTCATTAGATCTGAAGGTATAATGTTACAGTGACATCTTTTTTTATTTTCTATTTTAAAAAGAAAAAATATCTCATATTTTATTAGTTTTATCATTAGATTTTTTTAATTTCGGATTGTTGCTTTCCCTGTCTGCATATGCTCCTTTCCATGCACCTTGAGCGATCTCGGCGAATCAGAAACAGAAAGGGAAAGGGTTTTTCTTCGCTGCGTATGCTCTTTACCGTGCACCTTGCATAATCTCAGCAAATCAGAAGCAGAGAGAAAACGTAGACTTTCCAGGCAAGCTAACGAGATCTAACTCTACAAGTGTGGAAAAGTTTTTTTTGTTTCGGTTTGTGGTGTAATTTGCAGGAAAAAAGACAAGTAGGAAACTGAGTAAGAAGAATTAACAAAAAAAAAAATCCCCCTTCCTCATTCCCATATTTTACATACCTTTTAATCTGGCTCACTTGGTTCAAAGTTGATTTATTCCTTAATAGATCTTGAGTTCAAGTCTTAGGAAGTTACTTTTAAAAGGCAAAGTGCATGCAATTTCTATTTTCAAGTTACTTTATTGTAAAAGTGCATCTCACTTAAATAATAAAAAATAAAAATACAAAGTGAGTCACTTAAGTTCCTTTTTATTACTGCACTATTTAAAGTAAATCATTGTAAAAGTGAAATCACTTATTTTATAAAAGTGATTCACTTAAAGCAACTTTATTGTAAAGTGATTGTCAAAGGTTCATCTTGGGAAGAGGGGGGTTATTTTTTTTGGCTGGTCATTTTCTATCTGCCACGTCACTATTGGGGACGTCTTCAACATTTTCTTTGATCAAGCATAACTTCATCATACGGAGTCATTTTTCAGTGCCGATTTTTTTGAAACCGTTTATTTTTTTGAGCTCTTCGCATCCAGACTATTGGTTTCTGCTTTTACAACCATTAATTTACAAATATGGCCGCCCCTTGTGATATTCTACTTACCAGTTCCAACTATTTCTCATGGAAATCTCGTATGGAGGATGTTCTACAAAGTAGGGAACTTTTCAGAATTACCTCAGGGAAAGAAACAGAATCCACTGATGATGATAAGAAAATCAAATGGCCAAATAGATGTGGCGAAGCTAGTGGATTGATTGGGATGTCAATCTCTACTAAGTTGCGATTCCACATATCTGGAATTGATGAACCTGATGTTGCTTGGGACAAGTTGGAATCTGTGTTTGGTAAACACAATGAAATTCGAGGTCATCAACTCGAAAATGAGTTGATTTCTTTAAATCCAAGTGATTTTTCATGCATTCAAGATTATTTATCTAAGTAAAAAACTCTTAAACTCTTATGTGCAGAATGTAAGATTAAGAGGGAAGACAAACAATGCATTTATCATATTATTTCAAAACTTGGACCTGCATATTCTGTTTTTGTATCTATATTTTACTCCATGAAAGAATCCTTGAATGCAACTAGTTATCAAGAGCCTATTCTTGAATCCTTTTGTGATTCCTTGATTAGAGAGCAAGATAAACTCATCCATCTTGGAATAATCAACAATGCAGAAACATCTGGGAAAGCCTTATTGTCCCAACAAAAAAGAAAAGTCCAAGCCTCCCAAGAAACAAAATTTTCGCAATAAAAAGTCAAACAAGGGTCCCAAACTCTCTCAGTCAGCTCCTTCTTTAAAAAATGACAAAGGATCCAAGCCAAAAGGAAAGAAGACTTAGCATCATTGCAACTATTGCGAGAAAGATAATCATGATGAATCTAAGTGTTTCAAGAAGATGGCAGCCTTGGAAGCAGCAATGAAGAAGCACCACATCAACCTAGATTCGCCTTTAGAATCTACCTCTCATGGGCATGCACTTTGTGCTTCTAGTTATTCTTATAATGCATCTTCTTCTTCTACTTCAAATGAATGGCTCATTGATTCTGGATCATCTTATCATATGGCTAAGGATCAAGCCATCTTTTCTACTATGCATGAATGTAACAATAAAAAAATATTTGTTGGTGATGACAGAACTCAAAGTGTTGTAGGAGCTGGAACAGTTCCAGTAGATAATGGTCATTTCAATGATGTACTATGTGTTCCTAGAATTTCTTGCAATTTTTTATCAGTCTATCAAATCACACATTTTGGTGAAGGTAAAACTGTGACGTTTATACCTCAACAAGTTGTAATCAAGGATTTTAAAGATCCTCAACAGGCCCTAGCTACCGAAATTGTTGATGATATTACCAGGTTGTACAAGTTTAACAATTTTGGGTCATCACTTTTTCCTTCAGTTTTTGTTGCTCATAGTGATAACTTGAGCAAACTTTGGCATGAGCGATTTGGTCACTTAAATTATCGGTCATTGCAACAACTATATAAAGACAATATGGTGACAAGTCTTCCGATGGTATCTTGCAGGGATGGTGTTTGTTCCGGTTGTGTACTCAGAAAACATCATCGGGGCAGTTTTGACAAACGTGCCTCTTGGCATGCCTCGGTTCCCTTGGATCTTGTGCATAGTGACTTGTGTGGTCCTTTTCCATCTGCTTCTTTTTCTGGTTTCAAATATTTCTTAACTTTCATTGATGATTACACCAGATGCACTTGGGTTTATTTCCTAAAAATTAAGAGTGAAGTATTTAACATGTTCTTGGCCTACAAGGCCCTTGTTGAAAAACAATATGGTCATCAAATTATTAAGTTAAGATCTGACAATGGAGGAGAATATGTTAACAAAAAGTTCACTACTTTCTGTACTGAACAAGGAATCCAACAACAATACACTGTTCCATATACACCACAACAAAATGGTGTAGTTGAACAGAAGAACCGCACTTTAAAAGAAATGGTTAATTGTATGATCCAATCTAAGGGACTAAGTCTTCAATTTTGGGCTGAAGCCATTAATTGTGCAAATTACATAGTTAATCGCACCCCCACTAAAGCATTACAAGGTATCACACCGAAAGAAGCATGGAGTAAAATTAAACCAGATGTAAGTCACTTCCGTGTGTTTGGTAGTGAAGCATGGGCTCACATTCGGGATGAAAAACGGAAAGCATTGCAGCCTCAAAGTGAAAAGTGCATATTTGTTGGATATTCTAAAGATGTAGAAGGTTATAGACTTCTTCAACCACATTCTTATGATGTAATCATTAGAAGGGATGTTAAATTTGATGAAAATCTCTTGGCCTACAAGCCTAACTCGACGATTGCGCCATCTTTGGACTGCGAGCCTGATTCGGTGATTGTGCCTTCTTCTTCTTCTTCCAACTTCCTTGATAGGTTTCCAACTCCAGTTTCTGATGATGACAATGAGGATGAAAATCCACCTCCGCTTGCTCATGTTCCTCCAGTTGCACCAACACAAGTGCTTCCTCGATGGGTCCGTTCAACATCTGAAGTAGCTGGTTATCTTACCGATGATCCTAGAGATAAACATCGAACACGTTCTCAGTTTAAGTGAGCCTCTTCTCTTTTGGCTCAAGTTTCTGAGAATCATGATCCAGAAACCTTTGCAAAAGCTTCAGGAAATCTAGATTGGGATGCAGCTATGGATGAAGAATATCGTTCCCTAATGGTGAACGATACTTGGGATCTTGTACCTCTTCCAAAAGGAAGAAAACTTGTCAGATGTAAATGGGTCTACAGAACTAAGTATGCATCTGATGGAAGTGTTGAAAGACTTAAGGCAAGGTTAGTTGCCAAAGTATTTTCCCAAGTTGAAGGGACTGACTACAATGAAACCTTTGCTCCTGTCGCAAAAATGAACTCCATCCACCTTGTTCTTTCCATTGCATCCTTATACAACTGGGAAGTCCATCAAATGGATGTCAAGTCTGCCTTCTTACATGGTTATTTACATGAGAAAATTTACATGGAACAACCTCTTGGATATGTTTAGAATAACTCTAGCCTTGTCTGCCACTTTAAGAAATCCTTATATGGCCTTAAGCAAGCTCCTAGAGCTTGGTATGCCAAAATGGATAGCTTTCTCCTTGACACTAGTTTTTCTAGATGCCATTCTGACCCCAATGTCTATACCAAGAAAGTAGGAAGCCATCTCATCATACTTGTTCTATATGTTGATGACCTTATTCTTATTGGTAGTGACCCTAAGCTTATAACCCATGTGAAATCCAATCTTAAGCAAAATTTTGAAATGTCAGACTTAGGACATTTGCATTATTTTCTTAGTCTCCAAGTCCTGCAAACCAAAGAAGGAATCTTTCTTTCTCAGTCTAAGTATGCTTGTGACCTTCTTCGTCGCTTTCACATGGAAGATTGTACACCAGCCCCTTATCCCTTCCAGTCCGGAGTAAAAATT
The DNA here is from genome assembly GCA_027924585.1 of Larix kaempferi. Taxonomy (NCBI): domain Eukaryota; kingdom Viridiplantae; phylum Streptophyta; class Pinopsida; order Pinales; family Pinaceae; genus Larix; species Larix kaempferi. The sequence goes on from BSBM01000077.1 coordinate 7,070,496, forward strand.
TCTACCACTTGTCCTTTACCTGAAGTAGATGCCACCTGGTATCGTCAACTTGTTGGTAGTCTCTTATACTTGACTCATTCCCGTCCTGAAATTTCCTTTGCCATTGGTCGTGTTACCTGTTATATGCAAACACCTCATGAAAGTCACTGGAAAGCAACTAAAAGAATACTTCGATATATTCGAGGCACAATTCTGTTCGGGATTCATTACATTACAGGGGGGAAACCTTTGTTGGTTGGTTTCACTGATTCAAATTGGGCCGGCGATCTTGATGATCGAAAGTCTACTGCAGGTTATGTTTTTAGTCTGGGATCCGTACCTATCACTTGGGCTTGTAAGAAACAACAAGCTCTTTCTCTTTCTTCAGTAGAGGCAGAATATCGAGCTACAATTAATTCCAGTCAGGAAGCTTTATGGCTTTGACAGATCCTTTTAGAGTTTGGATTCAAGCAGCAGTAGCCTACTCCACTGTGGTGCGACAATCAAAGTGCCATCAAGCTTGCCAAAGATCCAGTCCTACATCAACGTAGCAAACACATTGAGCTTCATATGCACTTCCTCATAAATCTTGTTCATGATCGTGTTCTTGAAGTACTCTTTTGTCCTATAGATGATCAAGTTGCAGACATCTTCACCAAGTCTCTTATAGAAGCGAAGTTTTCTAAACTTCGATCTATGTTAGGAGTTCAGGAACTTGTCATTAAGGGGGGATAAGCTCTAATTCCTCCTTCCTTCTCCTAATAGTGTCACTTTTGTAAATCCTTCAATCCTATCCCAAGTTGTTCTTAAGGGGGGATGTTAGGATATTTAGACACTTGGGAGTTAGTTAAGATCAACTTGTGTAATATATCTGTTAGGAAAAGTGTGTTTCTTTAGTATGCATTTGTAAATACTTAATCTGACGGTCACGATATGTACTCGAACATTTACAATCTAATAGGAAAGGCAGATATCTGGTGGTAGGATCTTAAAAGAATTAAGAGCATAAAGGAAAGGGATGTAACCTGGAATATGTTTATAAAGTTCTTGTCAGAACAGTACTATGGAGATAAATCAAAAGAGTTTTATGATTTAAAATTAGGTACTATGAACATGAAGGAGTTGTGCTGCAAGTTTCTTAGATTATTGAGGTATGTACCTTACATGGTCGAAGAGAAGCCTAAGGTGCAAAGGTTTCTAAGTTGTCTACCTTTCAACATAAAAGACAGGATTGAGTATGCTAACCCTTCCACTCTGGAAGAGGCTATGAGAAAAGAAAATTTCTTTTTTGATCAAAACCGAAAAAGAGAAGGAACAGCTGGCTGGAAAAGTAATAAGTCTAATCATTTCGATCATAAAAGGAAGAGATTTAATCATAATTCTGGAAGTTTTAAGAAAAATTTTAATAACAGAAATTTTTGAAGTAATAATAACTACATAAATAATACACCACATAAATTTACTGCTGCAAGAAATGTACCTAATAACAATAACAACACCAGGTATGCTGAACAGAAAGAAACTTTGAAGTGTTTTGATTGCGGTGGACCACATTAGAAAGTAGATTTCCCACGCAGCAAAAGGACAATCAACAATATTCAAAGCATACAAGCGGAGCCGACAGTTGGTGATGTTGCAAGAGAAATGCCAAGGATAAACGCAACACTGGAAAATCGACAAGCAGACCATCAAACGTCCATGGTCGAAATCGAAGGTATTCTACAAAACCGATCTATTTCTATTTTGATAGATTCTGGTGCAAGTTTGAGTTACATTTAACTTGAATTAGTGAAAAAATGCAAGTTAAGGATAGAAAAGTTTGAAAATTCTTGGTTAGTTCAGCTAGCAACAGACACTAAAAGAAAGGTTATAGACTTTGTTAAAGATTGTGATCTATTTTTGAATCAGCTGAAAACCCAAGTTAATCTGAAAGTTTTACCATTAGGGTCATATGACTTGTTGATTGGCATGGATTGGCTTGAACAACATAAAGTAGTGCTTAATTGTTATGAGAAATCTTTTACTTGTCTGAATAGTGAAGGTAAAATTGAAACGGTAAAAGGAATTCATAGGAAGATTTCAGTAAGACAAATTTCTGCGTTACAAGTTAAGAGAGCTGTCAGAAAGGGATGTAAAATGTTTGCTGTTAATGTTATTAATGACGAATGTCCATCTAAAGAAGACAAGTTAAAACTGGAGGATATTCCCATCCTTAGGGACTTTTCTGACATATTCCCAGAAGAAATTTCAGGATTACCTCCGAAAAGGGAACTTGATTTCACCATTGAGTTAGTCCCAGGTGCGGTACCAAACTCAAAGGCTCCCTACAAGATGAATATTATGGATTTAAATGAGTTAAAATCTCAGCTGAAGGAATTAATAGATAAAAACTACATAAGGCCAAGTGTGTCTCTTTGGGGAGCACCAATAATTTTTGTTAAAAAGAAGGATGGTACCATGTGACTATGCATCGATTACCGTCAGCTTAATAAAATGACAATTAAGAATCGATATCCCTTGCCCCGCATAGATGATCTATTTGATCAAGTACGTGGAGCATAGATATTCACTAAAATTGATTTAAGGTCCGGGTATCATCAGGTTAGAATAAAAGACAAAGACATATTCAAAACTGCATTCAGAACGCGATATGGACACTGCGAGTTCGTAGTTATGCCTTTTGGGATAACCAACGTACCAGCAGTGTTCATGTGTTTAATGAATAATATTTTGCATAAATATTTGGATAAGTTTGTAGTTGTGTTCATTGATGATATTCTGATTTACTCAAAAACTAAAGAAGAGCATGACGAACATTTAAGAATAATTCTGCAAGTTTTAAGAGAACATAAGCTTTACGCTAAGTTCAGTAAATGTGAGTTTTATAAAAATAAAATACAACACTTAGGTCACATAATATCTAAAGATGGAATTTCTGTCGACCCTGATAAGATAAAAGCAATTAACGAGTGGCCTGTCCCTAAATATGTAACTGAAGTACGGTAATTTATGGGGATAACAGGTTACTACCGAAAGTTTATTGAAGGGTTCTCACGAATTGCAAATCCCATCACTTCTTTGCAGAAGAAAGGGAATAAATTCATATGGGATCAAAAGTGTCAAGAAAGCTTTAATAAGTTAAAAGAATTATTAACCACTGCACCAATTTTAAAAATTGCTAATCCCAATAAGGATTTCATTGTATGCACTGATGCATGCAACAATGGACTTGGAGGGGTCTTAACTCAAGAAGGTCATGCTATTGCTTTTGAGTCTAGAAAGTTAAAAATCCATGAAAAGAATTATGCAACTTACAATCTTGAGTTGGCAGCCGTGATACATGCACTAAAAATGTGGCGCCATCACTTGATTGGAAGAAAATTCATAATAATGACAGATAATGAGGGTTTAAAGTATTTGTTGGATCAAACAAATCTTAACGCAAGGCAAGCTAGATGGCTAGCGTTCCTTAGCGAGTATGATTTCGAGATTGAACACATTAAAGGGAAAGAAAATAAAGTTGCTGATGCATTAAGCAGGAATCCCAGATTAAGCTTTATGGCAGCAATCAACACGTTTAAGATAGATTTTGAAAATCAAATTGAAGAAGGAACTAAACAAGATGAAAATTACAAAAATTGCTTGGTAAAGTTGCTGAAAAATTATCAAAAAATTTAATAATAGATTTCAGCATTAATAAAAAGGGCTTAATGACTTATAAAAACAGAATTTATGTACCAAATGTGTCAAAGGTTAAGCTATTAATTTTGGATGAAGTTCACAAGAGTCCTTATTTAGGACATCCAGGTTATCAGAAAATGATAACTATGTTAAGGAATGATTATTTTTGGCCCAACATGAAGAATGAAGTGGTTGAATACATAGCCAGATGTTTTGAATGTCAGACCATTAAGGATGAACATCAACATCCAGCTGGACTATTGTAGCCATTGCCAATTCCAGAATGGAAATGGGAGATTATAAGTATTGATTTTATTATAGGTTTGCCTAAAAACCAGAAACAGAATGACTCGATAATGGTGGTTGTGGACAAGTTAAGTGAGGATGCTCATTTTATTCCTGTTAAAATCACTTTTAAGGCTTCTAACATTGCAGATGTATTTATGAAGCAAATATTTTGCTTGCACGGAATTTGAAAGGTAATTATTTCTGACCGAGACTCTAAGTTCATTGGAAATTTTCGGACAGCACTGTTTAAAGGTTTAAATACTAAACTAAATTTCAGCACTTCCTTCCACCCACAAACTAATGGTTAAACAGAAAGGGTAAACCAGATTTTAGAAGACATGCTAAGAATGTATGTCAAAGATCAGCCATCTAAGTGGGAAAATTACTTACATTTAGCATAATTTGCATACAATAATCATTATCAAACATCTGCTAAGTTAAGTCCATTTGAGATTTTGTATGAAAGAACATGTTGTACTCCTATTTCTTGGGATAACCCTATAGACAGATTAATGCTAGGACCAGATTTATTGAAAGAAATGGAGCTAACCACTAAAGACCTAGGCAGTCTATATAAAAGCCATCGAATTATGAACTGAGGTTCATCACTTTTTCTGACGAGAAAATTTACCTTGGGGTTTTGCTGTGCTTGCACCCAAGAGATTCGATGAGGGGATATGCTGAGTTTTTTTATCATGGTGTAAGTCTGCCTATTATACTACTGAGTGCAGAAGTTATATTGTTGAGTGCAAATGGCATATTTTGAGTCCAGAAGTTACACTGCTGAGTGCAGAAGTTATATTACTAAGTGCCTTGCTTCTACACAGATTCCATTTACTTAGTGGTTCAGTTATCAAACTCAGGGTTCCAAAGGAAGCAAGTAGTTCTGGCTGCTTCTTCTGGAAAAGGTTGGTAGGAACAAGCCTCCTTGGGTGTTTGTCGGCTCTATCTTCATTTACAGGTTCTACTTGTGTTTTCTAATTCTAAGTAGTTAAAGTTTCTATATACAATTATCGATTTACTGTTTTCAAAGATATTATTAAACAAATGCATTTATTTTAGTTTCTGACCTAATTAGGATTATGTATAGTAATGATTATGTAAGATCAATTGAATAAAATATTTCTCTGCATTTTTCCCCATGCTAATGGATCTGCATCGTACTCTAGTACAGAGAAGAGATTAAGGTAGATCAATTGATAAGAAGATTGCCAAATGAATGAGAAGATCAGTACTATTGTATTTTCATTAGTTTTTCCTACCATTAATATTCTGTATTAAATAATATAATTCTATGTCTTTCTTTTATCACTCTATTCATCAGTTAAATGTTTTAGGTTCACTGTATTTTTATTTCACAAATTTTATTGTAATAATAGCTACAAAAAAATTTATTTCCTAAGTACACAATATTGTTATCCATTACTACTAACAAGTATATATATCATGAAAACAAATAGTTTTCATATCCAAGTATTGAAATTATCTTTCTGTTACACAGTATTTAGGAATCATAACAGCTACAAATTTAATGGCATTAACAAGCATTCTCTTACATTTCTATTCTGACAGTCATAGATTTAAATTAGGGTTTTATTTCTTTCCATGCTTCTCTTTTCTAATCTTACAATAGTTTTATTTTATTCTGTACAATAATTTATTTCAATGATAAACACAATTACTAAACTTCTATTTTCATAGTATCTAACAATTCTAATGGAGAAAGCAAAAGCTGGTTAACTTGTACTATTATCCAAATAGAGTTTCGTTTCAAACTTAAGATTTATGATAGGTTTGTACTCTCCACTTATCAAACCCTAGAAGTATCAACTTTTATCTTTCAAGTTTAAGAGTTTAGCTAAGTTTCAAACAGAATAAGAAACTGGTCACGATTATTTTCATAACTGAAAACAAAATGTTGGATGTTGGCTCACAGCCATCATAAAAATTGATAGACATGAACGATGAGTAACACTTTCAAAACCATAAACTCAGGGACAAAAACGATTATCATTTACATTCTTTAAGACTAGAAATAAGAACATCTCGGCATCAACATGAGACTACATTATCATGTTTAAATTGAAAACCATAAACAGTAAAACCATACGAATTTCTCACTATAGACATATACGTCCAGAAACTAAACATTGTTATCATAACAACAGAACATTTCTGAGAACCACACATTAGGGTTTGACCATTGTTAACATAGGGCTAAACCCTTAGCCCTCGAACTCTTTTTAAAACACATTAGTTGCAAAAACGACAAGTTTCATTACATACAAATTGGAGCAATACTCTCAAACTAAAACACATATATCATAACATAGAAAACATAGTTCTTTATTATCAGAGACATAGTAGATTGCAAATGATAAGCTTCGCTTCCTTTACACAAAATAGAGCAACGCTCACAGTATCATCCACACAAACACAGGTCGAATGAAAACACAAATCCTTTTAGTTACCGAGAATAGTAGGAGGGAAAAACCCTCTCCTGAGTATTGTCTTTTACGGACTATACAATGGAAAAAAAATACTACTGAAAACAACGAACAAAAGGGTCGAGGGTTTCATCCTCCCCAAAACTATCAAAACAGTTCACAAATACTTCGATGAAGGTCACCCTCAGACCCCAAGAAAACACAAAGTCTCAGCAAAGAACACAATGAAGGTTTACTAGTCATCTAACCGGAGTAACGAGTAACCACCGAAGCTTACTAGTCATTTGCAGTTGCCAACTACCAAAACCTAAGTTGAGAAGCCATCGGCGAAGGTACCTGCCATTTGAACACGAGTGTGGTTAAAACAAGCATTTGGCATAAGTCATTACAGGTGAAATAAAACAATTGAAACTCTCAAAATGGAATGGAAGTCATAGGGTTTCAAGCCGAGAACCTTTACCTTTAAATAAATTATCACCGGAGCAAAACGCCAAGACAGTGCAAACTGTAACCATTACTCCACCACTGAATTCAAAGAAGGGTGGAAAAAAACTCTGGAAAACTACCACTGGACAGACAAGGAAAAGCCGAGCATCGAATCAACTGCCACGTAGAAGTTGCCACTCACCCTGGAACTGTTAATACAAGTTGCTACTGTAAAACACCATGAGTGTATCGGCTCTTAAGCTATCAACATGTCATGGTTTTGAACCGTGGGAACTCCACAAAAGCCTGCTAACGAAAACCCTTAAGGCTCTCGGCCTATCGGCCTCTCCTCAAAGCCACTACTCTGAATGACAAGGAAACAATAACTTTGTAGAACATAGTCGAGGTTAGGGTTAGATCCCAAAACCAAACCCTTTCTAGATCAACGGTGGAGATCACTGAAGGGTTTTCACGTAAATCCAAGCAACAACCATATTAAATGACACCATCATTACCATAGCCACCGAGGAAGACAACTCAGTTAACATTCAAACCAAAACACTTACAGCTCGTCACGATGATGGAACCCTCACCACACCATCACGTGCCTAGCACCACAACGATGTCCACAAAGACATTCCACTGTCTCGCTTGTTGGGAATATTAAATGCAAAGGGAAGCCCTAGTGCCTGCCAGCACGATACCTTCATAATGTTAATGTCAACCATTCATACAATGTATCGAGTTGTTGATCAAATGCACCGTTTGGTTATGTAATAACACGTTGTGGTAAGTCAAGGTGGTGTCGGATTCATTTGCTAGGAAACCATAATGTCATATAGGGTCACGTAGAAGCACACACACAATACCATATACAATGTTGTTCATAGGATTTTGTATAGGACTTGGTATATACATATATATATTTCAATATAGTATAAAAATTAAATAGAAACTTGTATATAGTTCATAGGTTAGCAATTGACTATGATATGAATTGCAATAATTCCTAGGTTAGAATTTAATCAAATCTTGCATGTAGTTCCTAGGCTCTAGAAAATATATAAAGAGTGGCATATCGATATTGCATTTTGTTTTGCACTTAGCCATCACTTATAGACATTGGATATTCTCATAATTTGTATCAATAGAAACTCATGATAACAGTACATAGAGTTAAACTATGATATCTGTATCCTATTCATTATTTGAACAAATAAATAAAAGGTTAATACAAGGATTATGAATAGTACAAATGATATACTTATGTTTTACAAACTAGGCTAACTGAAGTTCTCACCAACATCATATTCGACATTATGTCTCTTCAATCATTAAGACTTTGGAGACACAGAAACTGGTTAGAAACTCTTTGATCGCATGTCGTAAACACTAAAATCTCTTACCTGTAATCTGCGAAAAATGACGATTCAAATTCTTTAGCACGAATGCTAAGTAAGCCTCGAGGCATCCATAGGACTCCTTCATTATCAAACCGAAGAGCAATAGTTAAACACATATAAACTTATATCACTGGATCGGAAACAAAAGAATTGTGAAAGTACAGTTGAGTGAGTTTAATATCAAAATGAAGATATTAATTATCTTGTCGCAACATTACACTTTTGACCAACACTGCATTTAGTATAGCAAGACAACATTTAAACATTTATTATATTTCCGCACAGTTAGATTACACATTAAAAACTACATCGAAAATTTTTAAATTTTTGTAAATTTCGGGATGTTACACAGCTTACTCCATTGTAGGGTGCGACGAAGTCAGTTAAATGATAAAAATAGCTTCTTCGAGCTTCTTCTTGAAGCTTGCTGACTAGGGACCCTATCCCTGACCTCTTGGAAGAGCTGGCATTGATTCCTATCATTTTGGAAGGATCCCTTAAGCCTCTCCTATCATATCTCTACCTATCCTATCCACTTAGTCCTATTTAAATGAAGCTCACTCCCATCCCAAGGGGAGGAAATCTATGGTACTCTTATGATGGTGAAACTAAGACCAATAGATCTAACACTCTAGCTTGGGGAACATCCACTTCTCTCTAGGAGCTTTGGCATGGCTTGTTGGAAGGAGTTTGCAGTGTTAAGGCAATGGTTGTGATCCTCTTTTCTATTGTACTTCCCCTCTCTTCAATACAGTTAATATAATTGCTTTCCATAACTGTTGTCTCTTTGATGATGTTTAGAGTTTTCCTCCTTAACTGTTAACTTAGATCTGTCATATGAGATATATGCTTTCACCTCTTGTGGTCTGTCACATGTTCGACAGGGTTTAGCTATTCGCAATCTGGCAGTGCTGGAGCATTGGATAAACGAAGGAGAAATAGATCTACAAATCTAAGGTAAACGATCTACTCTTACATTTGTACTTCTATACAATCTAGGAAAGTATTTTATGTTCTATCCTATTTGTTCTAGACTTACGTTAAGCTAGGGAGATCAGGCCTTGAGTCTACTCTCGGTAGATTGTCCGTGAAACAAATCTGGCGACCATACTAGGGAAGATTCATTTTGTCTTAATAGTTTTCAATCTGGGAGTCATTTTCAGTTGATTGCTTGACACAAGCCTTTTATTTGCCACTTGCTTCTTGAGTTGATTTCGCTATCGGATCTTCATATCGAAGACTCTGATTAGCTTCCTCTAAGTTTATACTACTCATTTCCAAACCATTTCATATTTCATTGCTTGGAGATTTGATCCATTTCAAAACTTAGATCTCACCTGATTAGTGAAAACAGAGCGACACTGTGTCTTTTCTGGTCTTTGTTCTTTGTCTATTAGACACTCGTCGTAGTCCTTTCATTGTTATACTATGACACCGTCGCACTTCCCGCATTGGTGAACTACGACGTCGCACTGTGTACAAACACAGAGTGCGTCGATTCGTCGAATTTGGCATGTAGGCATCCCCTCTCCATTTGTTGATCTGAGCCTTGGTTTGCTATATGAACTCCCTTTGTGGTGCAAAATCCAGCCATAGATCCCATCTTTGATTTGTGTGTTGAGTGTTTGGCTCAGTTTGACTTGGTTTTGGGTTCTGCTTTGGACATGTCTGAGAACCGGTAGTGGTGGACACTATTGTCTCCTCCACCTTCATCCGCTCACCCTTGCATTCCCTCTTGTCCATTAACTGATCTAGTTACTTCATTATATCAGCTCCCAAACCTCATTTACATTATCTTTTGAACTTGGCTTGCTTTGTTTTCTTGCATCTGTCTGATTTTGAGTCTTGTGTGTCTTCCAGCCTGACTGAGTGCTTGTCTTTTCTTGAGTTTTCTGAGTATGCTGAGTGCTACAAGTAGTGTTTTATTTTCAGTCATTTACATCTGAAAGCGCAGTTGTTATCAAGCTAATCTGATGATGCATCCATTGAAAAGTTAAAAGTGCTTCTTTCCCATCATTTCTCAAGCATTAGTGAAGAAAATTTGTGCATTGCAATGTTTTGCTTATGCATTTTTTTGAAAAATTGAATGAATGTGTGATCAGTTGCGTTTTTCTTGAATTATGAATCGCTCATCTTCTTGAAAGACTCAAAGCATGTTTCGGTTTTTGCAAAATTAGTTCCATGCTAAGGAAAGATAGATGCATTTTTTATTTTTATTGCTTTTAGATCATTGAAAGTGAAATTGAAAAGCTTGCATACTCCATCTTAGAATCCTCTCTTTTCGTTACCTAGTGTCATTTTTCTTTGAAAAGAAAAAGAAAAAGAAAAGGAAAAAATGTTGTGATTTGGATTAGTAGTGTTGTGATTTTTGTGTTTCGTTGAAAGAGGAAAAGAATGTTTCAATATCATTTTTCGTAGGGTTGGGATTGTGTTACATTGCATCGCTTAGGTAAAATTGTTGGAAAGAAAAAGAAAATTTCTTCTTCCCATAGGTAGCATTCATCAAAAGGAAAGCATAATTTGTGCATGTAGCTAGGGATTGCATTATGTTTTCGATTATGTACTCACCTCATGCATTCACCTAACCGTCCATATAAAATTAACAGTAGAACTAGGGTAAAATATTTAGAAACTTGTGTGTTAGTTAGAGACATGTTCCGGTGTCATTAAGCATAGCAGTTGTTGTTATTTTCCAGCACTGTATCCCGAGGGTATTGTAGTCTTCCACGTACTTATTGGTATATTGAGCTCCTTCACGTACCCACCAAGTACCATAATCCGTACTTGGTGTATATCGAAGGGTATATCACGTACTCGATAGTATATCGAAAGGTATCTTGCTGAACGGTTGTGCATTAGACAACACCTCTACGGATTTGAGCTCCCACGTACCTTGCATATATCGGGAGACACCACTAGGATTCCTAAAACCAACTGAGTTAACCATTTGTCTGTCTTGGAAAAGAAATACATCGAGAAAAGCACTCGGGGAAATTAGCAGGAAAGGGTACGGTCCCAATCCTCCTTGTTGCGTAATATTGTTGGACCCTGCAGTATATAGCGGTTTGCGATGCCTTGATAATCCTGTGAGGTTCCAGACTATTGAATCCACTCTTATAACTTAAGTTTTCTTGTGGCCTTAGTTTGTGTAGGGTTTTGTTTGGTCTACTTTCTTTTTAGCTTTCCTTAGGAGAAACTCTTGTTTCAGTCACTTTGGCTGACTTTCCTTGGAGAAGGTCCCGTAGAATTCAAAACTTACCACCCAAATATCCCCTTAATCAGGAGGTAATTTCGAGGGTAAGAATGGATCCACATGCCACGGTCGGGTCACATGAAGTGGAAAACCCCACTTTGAATGTTGGAGGAATTTTTCTCCCTCATACTCCTCTAGATTCACCCGGCTCTCACCCCCCATAGGGTGAAGAAGCATAACTCTCACTTCATAGGACCTGCCTCCCGTTGCTTTGGGAGAGTCTGGGTCGTTGGAATGGATAAACCAACCCCAGGACAACCCCATAGCCGTTGTTGGTCCATCAGCATCCTACTGGACATCTTCTACTGGTCACCTAGTGGCCCATTTTGCCATTGCATCCCCACCTAGTCAGGCTAGTCCCAATGACTGCTTGACACCTTATCGTGAGCAATTGGCACGTTTACGTGCCATGGGTGAGGAGTTTTGAAGTCGTAACTTTCGAATAAGATTTGACGATCGCCTGATCCCAGGTCATTCTTTATCTTTTGAGTCACCGGAATCATCCACGCAACGCGTGACCACTTCTGGAACTGGTCAACTTACACATGCATCTCCTACACATGGGACCAGTTAAGTACTTTCTACTGCCCAAACTGTTGAACAACAACAGTCCAACACACCTACAACCACCACAGTTGAGTTACCTATTCCCCCACCTCAAACTTTGGGGGGAGGATACTCCTTACCCCTTACTCTTTTTACAAGTAACGTTAACCCTGCAGTGGATAACCAACAACAGGCGTTGGGTCAACCTTTACCTAGTGATCACCAAGTTGTTGCTAGGGGGAAACCCCTATCTCTTAACCATAATACCACAGTTGGAGTCCCTATAGGACCTGCCATCGGCAATTCACTACCTCTTGGACCTTCCACTACAGGACTATCCCATGCTGGAGGACCATCCAATGTAATTCAACCTCCATCGAGTCAAGCATATCCATAACCCTGTGCCGGGTCAACTTAACCCTGGAAACGCACTCTACAGGATACCCTACCCCAGTAATATTTACACTCTTTGGAGACAGCAAAATTTTTTACAACATGGGCCCCCACTCACAGTCCCTCAAGTCCCCCCACCTCCCATTGGTCCACCCCCACCTCCCAGCGGAGGCAGTGGGCCCCCACACAACTCTGGAAGAGGCGGAACTCTACCTTTTGGCAGAGGACCACCTCATTTCGGTCATCATGGCCCACCTCCCGCTGTGGGAGGTGGAGGAGGACCACCACCACCCCCTGTCGGTGGCGGTGGTGGAGGACCATCTTATCCTGGTGGTGGTGGTGACGGTCCACCACCCCACTATGGTGGAGGCAGCGGAGGAGGCCTTTATCGATCTGGTGGTGGCAGTAGTGGACCACCACCTCCTCTTGGTGGAGACGATGGAGGCCCATCCTATTCTGGCAGTGGTTGCGGACCACAACTACCCCCTGGCGGAGGCGGTGTAGGCCCATCTTACCCTGACGATGGTGGAAGACCACCCCCCTTTGGCGACATCCCACCCCCTCCTGGAGATGGGGGTGGGCCACCAACTTATGGTCATGGACCACCTTATTATGGTAATGGACCACCTCCCTATGGTGGTGGACCTTCTTTTGGTTTGGGTGGCACATACCCCTATGGCCAATTTCCTCCCGGTACACCCTACAGTCATACTAGTCCTTACACGCCTTATCCGTACTATCAATACGCATAACCTAATCTGTAGCTGCCCTTTCTGGATACCTTGGACCTACCTGACCTATCTTGTTAAACCAACGACCCCATTTACCCCGGAACTAATTGGCCACCTATTCCGGTGAAACTTCCATCTGATATCCCAAAATTTGATGGCAAGTCGGGGGAAGATCCTAAAAACCACGTGATGACATACCATTTATGGTGTTCATCTAATTCCTTAATAGACGACTTGATCTGTCTTAGATTGTTTCAAAGGAATCTCACCATTTCGGCTGCCAAGTGGTATATCGATCTACCACCCCTCTCTTTTCCTGATTTTGGTTCTCTTGCCATGAACTTTCTGACTCATTTCAAGTTGCCTATACGGTATGAAACTAGTACCAATATTTTAACCTCGCTCCTTCATAATACCGCCACTCGCATTTCTGATCATATTCATGAGTGGCGAAGGAGACATCGTCTCATTAAATCTCCTATCCCAGATCAACTTCTATAAGATTGGTTTACGAAGTCCCTCATCCCTGTCATAGCACAAGATGTTTCCATGGGAGATTCTGTCATTGAAGAACAAGCCATCGCGCGTGCCCATGTGCTAGACTTAGTTTATACTCATTCTGGCACATTGTTTGATATTCTTCCCGACGCACTTTGTGATGCTAACAACCCCACAAAACCACTCAAGGGACACCAAGCCGATGGCATCATTGGATCCATTCACACCCATCCTCCTCATCAAACTATTGGTTATTCGCACCCATAGGGTTCGTCCCCATCATGAACATAGGTTGGTCTCAGCACCACCAAGTCATCCACTCCTGCTGTTACTGAAGAAGTTAATTCTATCTCATCAGCTTCACCTCAGAAGTCCAGCAATAAGAAGAAAAACAAGGGAAAACCTAAGAAATCTTCTACCCAGCAGGAACAGAAGAGAAGTCCTGATGACACCAAACAAAAGCAGAAGCTAAAGTATCCTTATTTACTGTGTGGAGATGATCACTTCTCCAAAGAGTGTCCCCATAGAGATGAAGTCCAAAAGTTTCTTAGGGGTAAACCCACTCCCGCAGTCCTCAACGACCCATTTCCCGCTCAAAACCAATAGATGATTGCTCAACCCCCCCATCCCAAGGGGAACCATCCAATACCGCACATGTTCTCATGGTGTGTAATGAGACGATCAATTTGAACACTCGCTCGCGATCATACGACCCGGTCCCTTCAAAGGCACATGTTGGAAGTAATACTGAAAAAAATTCTGACTCCTTACCTGATGTCACTGTACCATCAACTTCTCTCACTATTGATAATCCATCCTTAGATTCGATATTGCGACTGCCCAAGAGCATGATTAGAAAAGTTGTTTTCAATCCTAATGCTTGGGAAGCATAGAATTACAATATCGTAGAAGACTTGGCACAAGCCCCTTGTGCCATGTCCATGATGGAAGTTTTGCAAAATTGTCCTAATCAACGCAAAACTCTCCTTGCAAAAATCGGTGCGGTTGACCCTGATTCTTCGAATACCATCATGTTCCGACTTGACCACTTCAAGCCGAGGCTTTCCCATCGGCTCGCATTCCAAGTAGCTGCAAACATTGTTGGGAAAATTTTCCATTGTACCCTTTTGGACGAAGGCGCCTCTACTTCTGTCATGTCAATCACCTATTGGAGAGCCATCGGCTCTCCCGAATTGAATCATTCTCCTACCACGTTGAAAGCATTTGACGGATGTGGCTTTCAATCTCATGGGATCTTACAAGCTCGCGCAGTCGAGTTAGGCAGAAAAACTGTAACCATCAATGTGGAAGTGGTCTCCACCCCAATAGATTATAATCTCTTGCTTGGTCGCAACTGGTTTTACACCATGCAAGCGGTAGCCTCTTCAGTCTTCCACATAGTACAATTCCCCCATCAAGGATGAATTGTTACCGTCGACCAATTAGATTTTTATACAATGGATGCTACTACTCATCCTGGTGACCATGTTCCTTCCATTGGACAAATGTCAAAACAGTATGAGAGTATAGGGGTTGTCCTTTTGAAAGACTCATCTCTCATGGGATTTTTTCCCACTTCGGACCCCCCTAATCATGTTGCCCCGATGAACATGATCTCCACAAATATTTCATCTCGCCCTGCTGATACTTGGCTTATACCTGATGAAGCCACAACACAAGGCTTGATTATTTCATGTTGCCTCTTTCACCCGCCGAACCTATTTACGAGGCTATCCAATCAACACCAGAGGACCACTTAACTTTGGCCTCCCCACCCTGTTCTCTACAACAAGCATCAACTCTACATGATCTCTTACTTTGGACTTTTCATTCAAATGAGTCCATCATGGAAGTTATGAATGTCGATGATGGTCCGTGGGATGACCTCCACCATAAGTCGTCTTTTCTTCCACCTTTGGAGTACATAGAGGACAACATTACCACCATCTTTTCACTAGATATATACTTGTTCCCTCATTCTCCCATACTTACATGTCTTTCAGACTCTGAGGGCAACCTGGCCAACATCGAGCCTACCACCCCGATAGAAATTTCGGTGAAACCTAGTGTAGTGGAACACATTCGCATAGGCCAGAAGTGTTCCCCTGAAGAAATAGTTATTGGTACGGCCTTATTCAAGTGATTTCGAGACGTATTCGCTTGGTCCCATGAGGAGATGCCTGGGATAGAACCCGCGATTGTTTCTCATGAAATAAAAACCTATCCCGACATCAAACCTATACGTCAAAAGTTGCGACAGGTACTCCCCCAGAAGACTGCAACAATCAAGGAAGAGATTGAAAAGCTCTTAAAGGCTGGCTTCATCTATCCTGTCCCGTTGATGGATTGGGTCTCAAACGTCATCCATGTGAACAAAAAGCAGGGTACCATTCGCGTATGTGTCGATTATCGGGACCTTAACAAGGCTTGTCCAAAGGACAACTATCCGACCCCATTCATCGACCAGATTATCGACAATTGTGCCAGGAGCATCATATTTTCATTCATGGATGGCTTCTCTGGCTACAGCCAGATTGAGATCAACCCATCCGACCAACATAAAATGAATTTCATCTGTCCTTGGGGGATGTTTGCATACCGCAAACTCCCGTTTGGCCTTAAAAATGTTGGCGCCACGTTCCAGTGGGCCATGTCGTATGACTTCCATGACAATAAGGACTTTGTGGAACCTTACCTGGACGATCTCCCTACTCAATCAAAGCAGCGTGAGTTCCACATGGACCATCTAACGGCCATTTTCCTCAGATGCAGACGGTACAATACCCATCTGAATCCTTATAAGTGTATCTTTTGCGTAGAGTCTGGACGCCTGTTAGGGTTTATTGTCTCGAAGGATGGGATCCGTATTGATCCCTTAAATATGGAGGCCATTGTCAACCGACCACCTCCGACTAATGTGACAGAACTTCAAAGTCTCCAAGGAAAGGCGATTTATTTAAGGCATTTTGTTTGTAACTTCGCGAAGAAGACTCAGGGGTATATGAAGCTGCTTAAGAAGGACGTCCCATTCATTTGGGACAATCAACCTCAAAAATCCTTCGACAACATCAAACATGCCATCACGGATGCCCCCGTGCGCCAACCGCCCAACTATTACTGATATTACATCTTGTATCTCACTGCTTCTACTGCCACTATCGCCATGGTCTTGGTACAGGAAGATCAAAACGCCCAGGAACATGTAATATACTATGCGAGTAAGGGTCTTACCGACACTGAAACTAGATATTCACATGTCGAAAAAATTGCTTTCGCGGCGGTCATTGTCGTGCAAAAGTTCCAGCACTATATCTTGCTCCGCACCACCATTATCATTGCAGACTCAAACCCCATGTACCATGTACTAACACCTCAAGTACTTGGGGGCAAGTAGTTACACTGGATTGTGATACTGCAATAATTGGACCTTCTTTTAGAGAAAGCTAAGTCTAAAAAGTCCTTAGTGTTTCCTGAGCTTATTTGTGACCTTCCCCGTCCTGATGTAGAAGTTGAGCACAATGACTCTTTTCCGGATGAATCATTGTTTCTCATCAGTACAACTGATCCATGGTATGGAGATATTTTGTTATATATTCAAACCCAACGCTTCAACCCTCAACTCTCGCGACGACCGTTGCAGAATATGTCACAATGCGAAGTATTACCTGATCATCAGTGATACTTTGTACCACTGTGGCGTCGATTCAATTCTTCGACGTTGTCTAACTCACGATGAGGCTGAACGTGTTCTGAATGACTGTCACGCTGGGGCATGTGGTGGTCACCTCTCTGGGATGGCTACAGCCCAAAAGTTTTTGTGCATAGGATATTATTGGCCTACTATCTTCAAAGATTGTGTTGAGGCCATGAAGAGATGTCCTCCATGTCAACACTTCCATACAAAGAAGCACACCCATCCCACCCCGTTACACTTGGTTATGGCCTTGGGCCCCTTCGCAAAATGGGGCATCAATTTTATGCATTGTAAGCCTACCTCAACTGGGGGGCATAGTTACATCATCGTAGCTGTGTATTACTTCACAAAGTGGGCTGAGGCAATGCCTACATACCAAAACAATGGAAAAACCACCGCACTCTTCATGTTCAATCATGTAATAGCATGATTTGGAGTTCCTCGGGCGATAGTTACCGATCATGGCTCTCATTTTCAGAACCATATGGTTGATGAGCTGAGCGATAGATTGGGTTTTCTCCATGAAAACCCAACACCCTACTACCCGCAGTCCAATGGACAGGTCGAGGCCATTAACAAGGTCTTGAAAACTATGGTCCAAAGGATGGTAGGTACGCATAAGTCCAACTGGCATAATATGCTCTTTTTAGCATTATGGGCCTACAGAACTTCTGTTAAAACTGCCACAGGTTTTACTCCTTTCTAATTGGTGTATGGATTGGAGGCTATCCTTCCTATAGAGTGCGAAATTTTGTCTCTACAACTCGCTGTCAAACTTCTTCCTCACACTATTGCTGAGGAAGAACATTTCATGTACTTAGCAAAACTTGACGAGTCCCGCTGAGATGTTTCTCTTGCTAATGAAGCACACAAGAAACACATCAAATCTCAGTATGACAAGTCAGTAGAACCTCGTATCTTCAACGAGGGTGACCTGGTTCTCACATACGACTAGAAGCATGACAAGCTGGGGGCAGGAAAGTTCGAATCCACGTGGCACAGACCTTACATTGTCAAATGTGTTTTGGAACAGGGAGCTTACAAGCTTGAAGACTATGACAGAATATCTTTGGGTGAACCCCATAATGGGATTTACCTGAAGAGGTACTATGTTTGAACCTGTCATGCATAGACTTTCTTGTATATACTATACATGGCGTGTGTGTGTTTTATGTGGTGTGACGCATTTATTTTTGAGTGTCTCTTGATCTTGTTTCTGCTTCTTATACCATATCCTATCTGCATGTGCAAATGGAAACATGCTACGGATTTGCGGACGGCGCCAGCCGGCACACCCATAACCTTGCCTTGGGAGCCTGGGTACTGTATTCCCCAATAGGCGAGCTCATCAGCTCAGGTGGAAGTTGTATTGGGTTTGCAACCAACAATGTAGCAGAATATCGGGCAGTAATTGGAACCCTAATCGATGCTACTTCTTTGGGTATGGACCACATTGTCATCCACATGGATTCTCAATTAGTGGTTTCCCATCTTAACCGGGTCTATGCTATCCATGATCCCACCCTACTCCGTCTCTTGGAAAGGTCATTTGAATCCATTCAATACCTGCACATTCCACGAGAGTTAAACATAGTGGTTGACTCGATGGCCAACTTCATTTTAGATTGGTACATCGCACACAAATAATAGTCATAATATGTAAAAGCATTCATGACATGTAAATAGTGCATTGTATAAAAAACATAGCATATGAACAAGATCACATCATTCATCATTTCTAAAAAAACATAATGTATAAATCATCGGGAATGTATGTATATATATATCATCAAAAGTAATGCTGGTACAAAAATCTGAAGTACGATAGCTTTCAATAAATCTCTACAAAATCTAAAGCCTCATAGCTTTCAATAGTACAAAATCTGAGGCCTCTAAGCTCTCAGTACAAGTATAATAATGTCATCAGGCATGACGCCTGGCTCGTACACCCCTAGGGCAGACAACCCTCTGCCACTGAGAATGGAAGCACTCCACTATCCTCGCTACCTTGTAGAGTAAGGCATTGAAGCGTACAGACGGTCCAACTCTGAACCTCTGCATAGGTCTCGGTAAATCATCTATTGCTGGCTCAGGAACATCCACTGTCAGCTGGGACAAGTTTCTGTACACATCCTCCATCTCTACGATGGCAGCATGAGCACCTGGAGGAATAATTGCTTCCCCACCTCTGTCTCTCCTCGCTAGAAGAGAAACTCCTATGGGCTATATGGGACCCACATCTGCACACACATGTCATATACTTGTCAGCACTGCATCAAAAAAAAATTATAAAGATACAAAACTTAAAAAATACAAGGTTTTTGTTCTTACTGATGTCTCCCCATGCTGTACCCTCAGGCAGCACTAAGTCGGGATCCTCTCTGAAATCCGTACCGCTATATAGGAAGTCCTCAACCATGAGTAACTGGCCTTCTATCCAACTGAAGAACTCAATACCAAAGCTGATGATAGGGTCTCCACCATGACGGGCCATCACCTCTGCCCATCTGAGCATGTGTGGATCCCTAGGATACCTATCATCCAGTCGTATCTGTGGGTGCAAGAGAGGGATCCACTCCAAGAGGAATGATATCATGATCGATTTGTACCCGAACTGCTTGAGCTCTCCCTACCGACACTTGGTTAGCTAAGATTGGATGTTGGCAAGGAGACCCTCGCACCAGTTGAAGATCGTGGGGGACATACACTCCTCCGCGTAGAGCATCTGAGTCTGAGTGGCCATGTGTGGGGCTTGGCTCCCCGCCACTCTAGTAATAGTAAACAATATGGAACGCAGTGGGTAGTTCACAACATCCATAATGGGAATCTTCCCACTAGAGGATCGAGCATGAGTAGTACAATGCTGCGTCACCATGTCATCAACAGTGCGATCACTAGCTCGTGATCCGGTGAGAGCTACAGGTTCCCCTCTCTGGGATAGACTAGTAAGGAAATAGATGTCCTCAACATCTATAGTGAGGATGTGCTTACCGATCACAAAGTGTTGTTGGGCTGCATCCCAACACTGGAGCATATGTGTCAACAGCGGGATTTGGGACCTCATGCCCTAAATCTCAAAGAACTTGAGCAAACCACAATTTCTCAAAGCATTCACGCATTGTGGATCTTTGGCGGCTTGTACATCTTGTACTTCATGTGCTCTTTCCTGCCACTCTAATACCATCTTTGCTTGCTATAAACCTGCCAAAGTGGGCATTTAAACACTATTAGACCTCACTTGAACCACGGGAAGTCCACCTTTTGGGTTTAATTTGATGGTTGGGATATGCGTTTCCGCCGTCGCACTGTGCTATTGTACATAGTACGATGACGTCGCACTCCGTGTTTTCGGGACTTGAGCCGAGTAGGTCTCATCACAGTTCCCGAAATGGTAGAATGTGACAAGTCGAGGGCACAATAGCCCTCCAAAAATCCATAAAAAAACCCTAAAAAATGGACCTAAAATCAAAATGTAATCCTCTAAAATTTTGTTGGATGAAGTTCAAGATTACCTGCTCTAGACGGTGGATGAAATGGCGGCTCGTAGCTCCCGGAATCGATGAATGAAATCTTGGCTTCAAATTGGCACTTCTTCTCCCAAATTGGAAAATGAAACAATGGTGACTATATTTGACCCATTTTTCTATTTATAAATGAAATCGAATATTAATTTTTCAAATATTTGATGCTTTGAGGTCATTTGCTATAGTTTTAATCGTATTTGGAATATCGGTTGACTATCTGACCTAGTTTCCAAGTGTGCAGGGGTTGTTAAGTGCTCTTTTGTGTCGTTTCTCACATTACAATGGCCATCTTTAGTATGAACTCTCCCTTGAATGTTTTGTCATTATTTTGCAATGGTTAGATTGTAATTATTTTATGATGATGAGCTTACTCTTCGTTTGTTCTCATGCTCTAAAAACTATGAGAATAAGTACCGAGTTGCAATTTATCACTTTTCCGGGATCGTTAAACTCCTACAGAAAAGGATACCCCCCGGAGTCTACCTTTAAGCTCTTTTCAAGCTCTCGAAAAATGAAAAGATTGCCAAGCGAACTTGTTGCGTTCACGCTTGTTAAAGTATTTGAATGGTCATCTTCCTGATGATAGTTTACCCATTTTTCGGACCAGGGGGCACTATTTACGAAAAAGGTATACTCCAGCCAATCATGACTGGAAGAGTCCTCGCCCACATTGTTTTACCCTTTTTCGGGTGATGAGGGTAACTTTACAAAAAAGGATCGTTGGAGTCTTCTTTAGTTCTTTTCAGACTCTCTAAATATGAAATGACGACCGAGTTTACTTTCTATGGACTCGTTAAATTCCTACATTGAAGGGCCCGCCATGGGACGAAACCTTCCTATCCCAGGTTCGAAAAATATTTGGGATTCGACTCATCTATGAGATGAGCTATATCGAGCATCTAGTTACCCTCATCAAGCTCATAAAAAACACATGAGGCACTCATCATTCATGATGGGAAAAAGGAAAGCTTTTATGTTACACACTTTACCAGTGGCAGTACGTAGTTGTTCTTGAACATGGCACTCATCTGCATTTGCATACTGTACTTGGGTCATCCATTTGTCCTTGAGTTTTACATACTTCCTGAGTTTTGTTACTCCTTTGAGTCATTCAAAGAAAGCTCCCCTCATCAGTTGCATTAGGAGTTAGTGTTGCATTCGTCATGTCAATACTACCAAGTCATGCCATGCCCATGTTCAAGAATAAGTCCACCATTTATCATCTGCAGTCAATACGCCCATCACCTTGTCGGTCTACTGTGATTCAGTCTTGCATGTTACTACATCGTCCGATCTACTCTACACATATTTTGTCGTGTTTTGTGTTGATTGATGGGGGATTCATTATGACCCTCCTTCGATGGATTCATCCTTGTCGAATTCGGGTCATCTTCTGAGGATTGAATCTAGGAACCAACCAAGTACCTTGGCCCTATAGGCCTTAATGGCAGGTTAACTCGCTTTCAACATGAGTCTACATCATTGGTTCTTGATTGAAAGATTTCATCTTGCGTTCGACTTCAACTCACTTATTCACGCTTAGTGATATGTACTGTGATACCTTGGGAATCATTGACATTAATGGTGATCTCCCTCACGCTTTTTAACGGTTTACATAAATGACCGATAATCAAGAGGTTTTTACCATGTTTGACATCAAGACATTTGTAATCACATGGTTAGATTCGTATCATTGCTGGTTCGTCTTGAAGACCCTGGGGAATCATATTTTACCTAGGTTGCGATGGAGTTTGTATTGAGTCATATTAAATGGATCCACATTTGTATTGGTCGTGGCTATGTTATCGTCTCATCATGGATATATGCTTGTGTCTAGTAGCCATGATTGTGTTCAGTTGGTCATTACTACCATGGATCTGCATTGTATTGGTCGAAAACCATGTTGTGAGTCATTTGAGACTATGTACTCAGAGTCAGTTGTACTGCGGTAGCATCCTTCGTCCGACAAGTCCATTGCCATTCCTTCTATCAAAGCATTTCACCTGTCTATTTTCAAACAGCTTCATGCTTTGGGGGGCATTCTATTACACCTAAAATCTTCCCATCATGAGATTCAGTGTATACACCCCTGGAGTTACCTTGATTGAGTGATTGACATGGAATATTTTGTACCCATTTGTACTAAGTTTTGAGAGGTCATCGCAAGTTGCACCCATGCAACATGCGATGTCGCAGCTTGCTCCATTGCAGGGTGCAATGAAGTCAGTTAAATGGAAAAAATAGCTTTTTCGAGCTTCTTCTCAAAGCTTGCTGACTAGGGATCCTATCCCTGACCTCTTGGAAGAGCTAGCATTCGATTCCTATCATTTTGGAAGGATCCCTTAAGCCTCTCCTATCATATCTCTACCTATCCTATCCATATCCTATCCACTTAGTCCTATTTAAATGAAGCTCACTCCCATCCCAAGGGGAGGAAGTCTATGGTACTCTTATGCTAGTGAAACTAAGCCCAATAGATCTAACACTCTAGCTTAGGGAACATCCACTTCTCTCTAGGATCTTTGGAATGGCTTGTTGGAAGGAGTTTGCAGTGTTAAGACAATGGTTGTAATCCTCTCTTCTATTGTACTTCTCTTCTCTTCAATATAGTTAATATAATTGCTTTCCATAAATTTTATCTCTTTGATGATGTTTAGAGTTTTCCTTCTTAATTGTTAACTTTGATCTGTCATATGAGATATATGCTTTCACCTCTCGTGGTCTGTCACATGTTCGATAGGGTTTAGCTATTCGCAATCTGGTAGCACTGGAGCATTGGATCAACGAAGGAGAAAGGGATCTACAAATCTAAGGTAAACGATCTACTCTTACATTTGTACTTTTATACGATCTAGGAAAGTATTTTATGTTCTGTCCTATTTGTTCTAGACTTACGTTAAGCTAGGGAGATCAGGCCTTGAGTCCACTCTTGGTAGATTGTCCGCGAAATAGTCAACTCCCAAGTAGATGGAGTCATCTGGAATATCTTCATACTCATATGTCATCTTCATGTGATTATGCTTGAAATGAGCATCTAGGAATTTCTTAAGATCATGTCTTCTTTTGGGAGCATATCCTAGTTTCAGAGAAGAAATATTATTACCTAATACTTGAGCCCAGGTGGAAATAGGGATAGAAAAAGGTCCAAGGTTCAAGGGGAATTTGGGCCATCCTCTCCTCTTAGGACCTGTAAGTTTGAGATAAACCCCTTCAATAACTGTCTGATAGGATACTTCTTCAATCGACAGTCTATCTGGGACAATTCTAGGCAATAGGTGAACAACACTGATTCTCCAAATCCTAACATAGGAGAAAGATTCCCCTACATATCAATCCCCAATTGTAGCAATGATGTAACAAACCTAAAATATATAGATATTAAATAATAATAGATATTGATAGATGATAAGATGATTTCAATGTAATGAGAGGCCCTGTATAAATACAATTCCAAAGGGCACCTCTAATGGTTGTTCACAAGGTTTATGTCCCTTCGATAATTATTGTTAATTACTATTATTACTATTATTATTTAATAACTATGTTAGCACTCGGATTTTCCTTGGGCTGTGTCAAAGAAACCCGAGGTAACCTATTTCAAACCAATCTTTAGACTGAAAGTTGGCCTCCTTCAGCCAGAGAGGGCTCTCTCGGCAAATCTGCCATCCAATGTCACCACGACAGCAGTTTGACAATGAAACTCAAGGGCCAATTTGTAAAATGAATAAAAACTTAAGGATTTTTAATGAGGTGGCTAGATCAACATGAACAGGATACCATTGGGCAATGGAGTCGAGAAAACAGAAAAATATGGACCAGCAGTTAAACAAATATTTTCATACAAAGGCAAGATAGCTGTCTTATTACAGTCAATAAGATTTTTGCAGGTGATAGGGAAAGAAATAAAGACAGTCCATTAACAGCAGGCATCAATTTTCAGATGAATCTACCGTTAATTTTAGAGAAATAAATGGATGCTCAGAAGCGAATAAATTGAGGCATAGAAACATGAATCTCAATCTATATAAACGTTCATCTAAGCATAGAAGAGAATGACATAATGAAAGGCATAACGCAGAAAGTAAACTTGCACGATTAGAGAAAGGGAAAAGGTACAGACTGCAATTTTTAAACAACGCTTGAATCTTTTATGAAAAATCTGCTCATTTCTGAGATCTGTATTAAGTTCTGAAAACCTTGCAAAACACCCGAAATGGGTCTCTCCTCCCAGAAAATCCAACCCCTTACATGTTTTTTTACATATCAATATATAGGAAGACGGCCTATACCTAATCTTGAATTCAAAACCTAACTGAAACTCTAAAAATAGAAACAGTTACAACTTATTTTTTATTTCAGGAAGTAAATTTGCTGAAAAATAGGCTTCAAAGACCTGGCTGTATATCTCAAATGGAGATAGCTGTGTACATTTTGAGAGAGGTTTTTGTAACTGGACATGTTATGAAGAAAAACCTCTTTCCGTTTCTGAAAATGCATCTTCATTTGGAAGAACCAGCTCTTTGAAGTTGATGACTAAAACAGTAAACTGAAATTCTGGAAAATTGCCCCGTGAAGATGACTTCGATTCTCTTAAACCATAACACCTGTGTAAAAACTGAGAGAGGTTTTTGAAGATTGGCCCGTGTTGAAGAAAAACCTCTCTCCGTTTCCTAAAATTCCTCTCAGTTTGGCGGAAACAGCTTCTAGAAAATGGTGATTAAAACAGTCATTTCCAGAAAAACGTGTTCTAATTGTCCCATTTGATTTTCTCTATGGGATATATCCCACATTGGTTGAGCAAGAAATAATCATGTTGTTTATATACCCAGACGCGCACAAAACCTAATAACACAAAGCACGTGCTATTATACTTCTCTTCTCCGTGAATGGTGGTTCCGCGTGGGCGGAAGGTGGTTTATAATACCACCGTCGCATGATCCGGATGAATAATAATGCGCCACGTGCTCCCGTGGTATTTAGTCCGCGACCGCTTTATAATTTTAAACTTCGAGCTAGTTGAGTGAGCGGAATGAATAGTAGCCGCTTATCCAAACTTTGTCTTTTTCAAAGTTTTAATTTTGAGATTTTTTGAGATTCGTGCCAAGACTTTGGTGATTGGGGTTTGAATATTAATATAAAATATTTATATTAATAATTATAAACTTTTAAATTTTTAAACAAAGACTTGGGCATTTTGGAGATCCGCTATCTTTTAGCCATTTCACCATTTTAGAGCTTCACTAACTATTTTAGAGATTCACCAGTGCTTTATCCGCCTAATTTGACCATATTGGCCAAATTTAGAAGCCCAGTCAATTCATTTATATGCTCTGCTAAATATAGAATTTTTCCACATTTCCATAATGGGTGGTTCCGCGCGGCGCTATAGTGGTTTCCAATACCACTCCATCACATGCGCGGATGAATAGATATCGGACACGTGCCTTGGTGGTATTATGTCCGCTACCACCTTCCACCGTTTGCTGACGATTACTTTGGCGACGCGGGATTGATATTAGCCGCAGATCTTGATCCATAAAATCTCCGCCGTCGGAACCTGACTGGGGTTTAACCTTTCCACAAATTTGCTGGCGGACTTTATAAATATGGGTTTTTATAATGTATTTTTTGTATAAAAACCTTCATTTCAACCCTTTTGTAATAATTTCTTCTCTTTTAGGTCATTTTAGCAAAAACTCTAGGTTTCTTCAGATCTGGTGTCAACAAACTATATACTATTATTACTATTATTATTTAATATCTATATATTTTAGGTTTGTTACAAATGAAAAGCTTAGAATCAGCTGAGAAAGTTGGTGCATCTTCCTTGAATATATTGAGATAAATGGCCCCATAGAAATTATCACAAATGTCATATAACATAGGAACATAGTTATCTTCCCAAAATGCATAATTATATATGTGAACAGGAGCAACAGGGGTCCAATTCCATCCCATGTCGGGATATTGAAACTCAGCATAGAAAACATCTAACACATAGGCAGAGAGAAAGAAAGAGGGTTTCTGTGTGGAAGGGTACTTCTGATACTTTTCAATTGCAGTTTTAAGATCGAAGGACAAAATAGAAGCCCGGGGAAAAGATTCACCTATACTTAAGACATGATGAGCCACCGGAGCCCACTCGTCTTTAAAGATTGAGGAATTAGGAAGGCCATACAGCCGAGAAAGCATAGCTGCCAATAACGAGTTCCTAATTTTCTCGTAGGCTTGGCGGTCATTCTCAATGTGAGATAGGTCATCGTTGTCGAATATAGAATAGATTTTAGACCAGTCCACCTGGTAGGTTTCAGTAATTTTGCCACTGGTGTCTGAGAAGATGCCAAAATTTGGGTCCTTGTTCAATTGGTCTTTCAGGGTACTCTTAGAATGTGTGTTGCGTGACATGTTTGCAAACTAGAGAAATTCTGACGAATGAAGGAACAACAATAAAAAACAATCCAAAATGATTATAACTGTAAATAACTGAAGAAAAGAACAAAGAAAACCAACATGTTTCAGCTGAAAATGGCAGGCAAAGGTCCTGTGGTAAAAACTCATAGTAAAAAATCAAGAGCAGGGTAATTTTCCAAATTTGAAAATGATAAGGAAAAATAAGAAAAATGACCTATTTAATAAATTGAATGGGTAAAATGTGAGCCGTCAGATCTAAACCATCAACGGATGAGATCAGTTATTAAGATTTGTGGGAAAGAAATTTTGGGGCTTGGTTTCGCAGGTATGTACATTGTCCCCCCAATCCCCAATCCGCAACTGTAGGTTGCAGGTTGCGGGATCGAAACCATGTTTATTGAATGACAAGATAATTCCGCAATCTGCAATCCGCAAATTGTGGGTTGCGGATTGCAGGAGTGCAAAGTTTGAAAATTTTATTCAACAGCTTCCCACAATCCGCAATTGCGGATTGTGGGATGTGGGAACGCAAACAACCTTTAATATGAAATAAACTTTCCGTAATCCGCAATCCGCAATTGTGGGTTGCGGAAACACACCATGCATTTTTATTCAAACTACTTTCCACAATCCACAATCTACAATTGCGGGTTGTAGGTTGCGGAACAAAAAGTTCAAAAAAAATCTACACAGTCTTCCTGCAATCCGCATTTGCGAGTTGCGGGATGAAAAAAATTTCGAAAAAGAAAAACAAGGCCCCCACAATCCGCAATTGCGGGATTGTGGACTTGCGGGCTGAAAAATGACCTTTTGGAAGAATTCAAGGCTTCCCACGGCTTCAGGAAAACAGTCAAAAACTAATAATTTTCGAAGGGAAAACTCTAATTTCAATCAAAACAATGCAAAGGCATGAAGTCCTAATAAAGATGATAAAATCCCATAATGACAGAGGAATTTAAAGCATTACCTTTGCATTAAAAAAAAACCTCCCATGTTCCATTAGAACATGGTATCTATTGTACCTACAAAATAGACCCATTTGCATTGAACTAATTTCCTCCTAGGTGGAAGAGTAACTAGCTCCCATGTTGCATTTTTCTGAAGAGATTTGTACTCTTCATCCATGGCGGTTTGCCATCTCGGATCTCGGTGGGAATGATAGTATGATTTAGGATGTGAACCTATCATCAAAAAACATTTTTCAGACAGTAAAGGATCAGAATATGAAAGAACCATACCTGTTTTGATGTATATGTAACTTCGGAATGTATTTTACCCATGTGTATTGTATTCCTATAGAGATGTTATTATTCATCTATACGGAAGTGTTTGTATTCCTATAGAGATGTTATTATTCCTCTATACGGAAGTGTCGTCATTTATATTGTAAGTGTCGTAACTTATACTTGATGGGTTATTAGACCACCAAGTGTGGAGTCATCCCGGATTAAGTTAACCATGGGTTAAGCTAGACAAGTATGCCCCATTAGTTTATTGGGCAAGACAGGACAAGTATAAATAGAGATCGGGAGATCTCTATTTGATCACTCATTACTCACACTTCTCTCATTCAGAAAGTGGTGCACTTGTGAGGAGGAGGTTCTACTGCTAGGAGAAGACTATCTCCTATACTTGGGTTGTATCATTGCTATATCTATCTCTGAGGAAGTTATTGGGGTTTTTCACCTTTATGGTTTTCCCCAAGTAAAACTCTATGTCTCTTGTGTTTGCATTATTGTGTCCATGATTGATATGTTGTAGATATGTTGTACATGTTGTTCTCTCAGTTAAGATCCTAGATCATATTGAAGTAAATTCTAAAAAACTAACATGGTATCAGAGCTAGCCTGAAAGAAAGCATGGTATGACATGTATGACACTTGTTGCACTTGCAATGCTAGGGCTTGATATAGCAAAAACTAGTAATCGTAGTACTTTCTCTATAAATACATTTTGGCAATGTTTCAGGGTCTTAAAATCGTACAGTGCGAAGCTAAGATCTCCATGTACCTTGTGTCCAAAGGAAAACCTCTAATTCGTTGTACTTTGTGATTTAGGATCTATACAATATAGGGTTTCTGCCTCTTCCAGATCTCAGTCATAAACAGGTGACCTTGGAAAAAAGGTCATAACTTGGGCTAGGAAGCTCCAAATGAAATTTCGTAAAAAGTGATAGGTATTACATGGACTGTACTATCTCAAGTAACATTTTTAGAGGCTAAAACTGAACTAGTAACACGTGGTACACTGTACAAGTTTGCTCTCCTATTTTATCCCATAAATAGGTCACGTTGCGACACTTGGAATAACTCTCTCTCAGAGAATCCATTTGAGGTCATACCTATGAGGTTGGAAAGATGATAGGTCAGGATATCATAAGAAAATTTTTTAGACCCTTTGGATCGAAAAGTTTGGAGTTACACCAGAAACAATCAGGTACATATTGCTTTCAAAACATAATTATTTTTTAGCATCTTCATTCATGGCTTCCGAAATTTAGGGTTTTGGAGAAAGTTGGAATTTTTGTAATCGGAGACTATGGCTGAATGCTACTCATCAAAATCAAAATTTATAGACCAAGATCAGAATTGTTGGTTGGGCAGAAGGCTGGGCTTGATCAGACCCTAGTTCAGGACTTTGATCGGAAAAGTGGAAAATTAGGGCTTCTGCAAAAATGGGAATTTTTGCAATCTGTGACCACGGCTGGAAGCTCCTCAGAAAACTAGAAGCTTAGAGATTTGGATCGAACCTTTTGATTGGGCAGAAGGGTGGGCTTTATCAAACACTAGTTTGCGGTCATGTCCAGTGAATCCGGAAGTTTCAAAGGCAAATTTGAGGGGTGAAACTTTGCAGTTTTCAAATTTTGAGTATACCAGCTTGATCAGCTCATCAAGATGAAATATTTCTATCCTTTTGGAAGTTTGAAATTCAAAGTTTGAATTTTTAGGGTTTCTCTAACAAACCCTAATCCAGCTCCAGATCCAGTTCCTGCTAATCAAGTGGATTGGGTTAATCCTAGAAGAGAATGGATTGGTCACTTACATAATTGAAGAAGTTCCTGTTTCAGAGGGAGATGAGGCTAAGGCCTTACATAAGAAGATTACAAGCAATCTTGATAGGTATGAATTATCCAGGTATGTTTCAAAAAAATTTCATGATTAAGGTTATGGTATGTTTGTCTTCATGTTATTACGGTTAGTACAATCTTGATTAAATTTAGACTTGTCGTATCACCTTAGTAAAATTATGAATGCATGATAGAAGATATTCATTGATTAGAGTGTTGACACTTATGATTGTACTAATGCATTATGGTGTTGTATGAGGTTTATGTTGTCCGCTAACATGAAAGGTACACCAAGAAAGACAAATCATGTTCTAGTTCAAGAACATATGATCATGATGACATGAAGACAAAGATTCATCCATTGTCAAGGATCACTTAGAAGATCTGCTTACGAGGTATGTATAACTGGTTTCTATAATGATTAACCTATGAGATATGCAGGTTACTAGCACAAGTCATTGAAGATAACAAGAAGACATCATGTGGGTATGTTAGACATAACTAGCTAACATACCAATCCAGGTATGTTTTTCCTATATCAAGTTAGAATCCTACCTTGTGTTAGGATCTCTTATATAAGTATACTTGGTATGATTGGTTATGTTTATTCATAAAGTTAGAAATATAAGTAATCAAGGGTTTATGCATTTTATGTCTCTTATCTTGATTGATGATTTAACTAACCTATGATCAAATAAGAATATGCATGAATAAAAGAAGACTTCCCTGAAACCTTGAATACTAATGGTTATTATCTGTGTTTGAAATGATCATGACTATACATGTTTAAGATTATTGTGTTTTGATAGTATTAAGATTATACTAATAAATGTGCAATTATGTATGAGACCTCGAGGATAACACAATGGTGATACTAATAAGCATGCATAGTGATGGATATAAGTTCAAGGACAGGTAATCTAGGAAGCAAAGATCAAGAGGGAGCACACTCCAGTTGTTCCTTCAAGGAAGCAAAGATCAAGAGGGAGCACACTCCAGTTGTTCTTGCAAGGAAGCAAAGATCAAGAAGGAGCACACTTTAGTAGTTTCTGCAAGGATGCAGATATTCAGAGGGAGTTGACCAATTCTCACAATCCACATCAGAATGGAGTTGCAGAAAAGAAGCAAAGACTGAAAGGGAGTCAACCCAACAAACAAACAAAGATAAGTATTTGAATTATCACTCCTTGCATATTTTATTGTTTAAATAATATTGTTCAATAACGTATATACTCATGTTCCTAGAATTAGGTTGTGTATTATGCATATTAAAATAGTTGCATTGATGAACAGTATACTATTAATATACATGGGTAAGTGGCCTATGGCACTGTACAACATTCCATTGCTACTTATCTAGAATGAAACCTCTTTGCTGACATGTTGGGAGTTGTGCACACTCTTAACAATGTTCTGGTAGAGATTGGAAGGCATCTAGAAAGTTACGGGATATGAATAAATGTTGTATTGAAGCATTGGCTAAGATAATTGCATGACTGTATGACATATTTATTTATGTGTAAGAATTTGTTCCAAAAACTATGAGATGTTTTCTAATCATGCAATTTAACTTGTTGTGTAGGAAAGATCATATACCATCACCTACAAAAGAAGGACTACAACATTTGTTTAGCAACATAGTTATCTATTGAAAACATTGAAGATATTGAAGTTCCTAGGATCTGGGAAGAATTCCATGATCGAGGAGTACCAGTCGATCATGAAGATGTTTGGGATGCAGTCCCAAGACCTGAAGGGGAGTCTATAGTGACTTCCAAGAGGATCTACAAGATCAAGCATGCTGCAGATGGTAGCATAGAGACTTTTGCTCCTATAGCCAGATACACTTCCATTAGATCAGTACTTGCTCTGGCTACAGTGATGAAAGGGAAGATACACCAGATGGATTTCAAGGCAGCTTTCTTGGAAGGTGTAGTTGAAGAAGAAGTGTATGTGGAGCAGCCACTTGGTTTTGAGACACATGACGGGAAGTCATATATGTGCAGAACTTGGTATGGTAGGATAGACAACTTTCTATCCAGTTTGGGCTTTACCAAGAGTAAAGCGGATTCCAACCTTTACTACAAGGTTGAGGAAGGAAATCCAGTGATACTACTTTTGTATGCGGATAACCTGTTTGTTACAGGTGAGGATAGATTAATTGCTGACACACAGCGGAAGCTTGCTGCCAAGTTCGAGATGAAGAACTTGGGTATGATGCACTACTTTCTTGGTATGGAGGTGTGGCAGAGTGTAGATGGAATCTTCCTTGGACAAGGGAAGTATGCAGTCGAGATCCTGAAGAGGTTCGGGATGATGGACTGCAAGGCCATGACCACACCTATGGCATCGAACCTGAAGCTTCTGTGTGATGCTTAATCTGATCCGGTTGATGTGACGATGTACTGTCAGATGATTGGGTCCTTGATGTACCTGACGAATGTTGCATGGTTTTTCAACCAAGCATGTGCAAGGATGCACCTATTAACTTGTAATATCAGTCTTCGAACAAAAAGAAAATACAATTATAAATCTAATCTAACATTAACATAAACATGTGCAAATAAACAAGAACAAGATTAAGAGCTATAAGCAAATGGATCTCTAGAAGAACAAGATAAAAAATAATAGAATTTTATAATACCTCAAATGGTGAGGATGTTTGGTGTTGAGCAGCTCCAAGGTTGAGGTGCTCCAAGCTCCAATGGTCTCTTCTCCAAGATGCTAAAATGGGAAAAGAACTCAAGAGAGATTTTGACAACATGAGGATAGGATGAAATGTGGATGGAAAGTGAGGAGCCCCTATCACATTTTTATAGTTTTTGGTGATGGGGAATACCATTATGGTTTTAAGGAAATCGATGGTATTGGCCAACATGGTTTAGGTCTCTTTTTCCCTCTTTTTTCTTTTTTGAATATTTTTAATATTTTTATTCCCTTTTAATATTTTTTGGGAATTCTGGACCCTTTTTGAGGGTTTTTTGAGGAAAAATATATATTTTGAGGGGAAAAAGGTGTATTATGGTCTTTTTGGTGACCTTTTGATGGCTTTAGAGGCTCAAATGGTGGAAAAGTGGACAAATGGGTCATGTGAATAAGGGAATGAGCTAGTGAGCACTTTTTGGGTGTTAACAACGAACACGAGACCAAATATTTGCTTTGTGGTGAACACATTGAGCCAGTTCCTGATGGATTCGAAGAGTGTTCACCTGGTAGATGCAAAGCATGTTCTGAGGTACCCGAAGGGTACAGTGGATTATGGGCTCAAGTATGAGGCAAATCAATAGTTTAACCTGGAGGGTTATGTTGATTCGGATTGGGCAGGCAGTGCCATTGATCGGAAGAGCACTTCGGGGTGCTGCTTCAGTATGGGATCAGGTGTGATCTCTTGGTTTAGCAAGAAGCAGTCCTATGTGGCACTGAGTACAGGTGAAGCAGAGTATGTCGCAACTTTTTCAGCTAGTTGTGAGGTAGTATGGCTTAGGTAGCTACTGTCTGATTTGTTTGATCTCCAGTGGAGTGCTACTTGTACATATTGCGACAACCAGAGTTGTGTGAAGTTGTCAGAGAACCCAGTGTTCCATGACAAGTCGAAGCATATTGAGACCAAGTTCCACTATATCAGGGATATGGTGCAGAGAGGAGCAGTGAAGCTCCTGTATGTTGCGACAGACGAGCAGATAGCCGATGTGTTGACCAAGCTGCTTGCCAAAGTGAAGTTTGAATACTTCAGAGGGAGACTTGGTGTACTTCAGATCGAGATGCCTTCCAGAGGGAGGTGATGAGTCCGGAGACACAGATGCACACGAGTCGTTCCAACATGGTGGCAGGTTAGTCCTCCCATGGTCATTGATGTAAGTGCTGGGGCCGTTCCGACATGGGGGAAGGTTAGTCCTCCCATGGTCGTTGATGTAAGTGTTGGGGCCATTTCGACATGGTGGCAGGTTAGTCCTCCCATGGTCGTTGATGTAAGTGCTGGGGTCATTCTGACATGGTGGTAGGTTAGTTCTCCCATGGTCGTTGATGTAAGTGTTGGGGCCATTCCGACATGGTGGAAAGTTAGTCCTCCCATGGTCGTTGATGTAAGTGTTGTGAGCCTTTCACATGGTGGTAGGTTAGTCCTCCCATGGTGAGTGTAAGTGTTGTGTGTGTGCATCTGGGTTATGCTCCGTGGACTATGTGGTGATCTAAAGACATTTATGTGACAGTTTGGTACACAAGTTTTGCAGAGGCATATAATCAGTCCTGAGATGCTCTTGCAGGTTTTGCAATGGCAGTGTAATCAGTCCTGAGAGATCTTGCAGGTTTTGTAGTGGTAGTGTAATCAGTCCTGAGAGATCTTATAGGTTTTGCAGAGGCAGTGTAATCAGTCCTGAGGTGTACCTACTTGTTTGCTAGCTCGCAGAGATGATGATGATCAGGATGATCATGTGATGATATACATCAGGGAGATGTACGGTGAGTATCAGGTTGATACTCTGTGGTCATGGACAGGCTGTGCAGTGGCATGTAAATAATCCTGGGAGATTCGATAGGTTGAGCTATGTGCTCATAAAAGGCCGGGGATGCTCTTACGAGGTTTTGCAGACGCATGTGATGAGTCCTGAGGATTCCACAGTATGACCAGTGATGATGAAGACCTACAAGTGGTGGGCCTACATCCAGTATGAAAAAGGACTGGCTCTGTAGAACTTCCTATGATGAGTAGATTCAGAGATTGATTGAGATAGCAACAGCAGTGACGGTGACGATGATTCGAGGATGATGATTCACTAATGATGGTCCAGAGAAGAATATTTGTGCTAGCAGATCTATGTCGAGAAATACCTTCCTAGTTAAGAGGGAGTGTTGATGTATATGTAACTTCGGAATGTATTTTACCCATGTGTATTGTATTCCTATAGATATGTTATTATTCCTCTATATGGAAGTGTTTGTATTCCTATAGAGATGTTATTATTCCTCTATACGGAAGTGTCGTCATTTATATTGTAAGTGTCATAACTTATACTTGATGGGTTATTAGACCACCAAGTGTGGGGTCGGCCCGGATTAAGTTAACCATGGGTTAAGCTAGACAAGTAGGCCCCATTAGTTTATTGGGTAGGGCAGGACAAGTATAAATAGAGATCGGGAGATCTCTATTTGATCACTCATTACTCACACTTCTCTCATTCGGAAAGTGGTGCACTTGTGAGGAGGAGGTTCTATTTCTAGGAGAATACTATCTCTTGTACTTGGGTTGTATCATTGCTCTATCTATCTTTGAGGAAGTTATTGGGGTTTTTCACCTTTATGGTTTTCCCCAAGTAAAATTCTGTGTCTCTTGTGTTTGCATTATTGTGTCCATGATTGATATGCTGTAGATATGCTATACATGTTGTTCTCTCAGTTAAGATCCTAGATCAGATTGAAGTAAATTCTAAAAAACTAACAACCTTCTGTTTGAAAGTCTATCGAGTTCTCCTTGGATCGACAGGATTTCCAATGTGAGAACCAATAGAATTGAGAGTCTTTTCTACGCATTTTGGTAACTGAGGAGGATCATTTGGATTTGATTTTGAATCTGATATTTCATGTTCATTAATGTCTGATAAAATATCAGAAATATCAGAACATATATTTTCATCATCTTCTTCCTAATCTCTTCTTGTAGAGGCGGCAATTCAACAGTTTCTTCCTCGACTAGTTTTAGATCTTGAAGCGGTTCTTCAAATTTGAGTACACTTCCCTCGATGAATATATTTGTGGATTTGATATCCATGAGTTTGTAGCCTTTTTATTCTTCATCATATCCAATTAGGATGCACTCAATACTCTTTGGATATAAATATCTTCTCTTCTCAGTCGAAATTCTAGCCCATGCAATGGAGCCAAAAACCCTGAGATTGGTGTAACATCCCGAAATTTCATAAAAATTTAAAATTTTTTATAACAACATTAATTATGATAATAATAATTGTGGAAATAATAATTGAGATTGCGACAGCATTAATTGTAAAGTTGTTAGTACTAAACATGCCCTAATTTCTGTTTAGAAGTAATATGACAATGTCAGTTTTAATCAAGTAATTAATGAATATGATGTGACACTTCCTCTTTTGCAATGATACGGACAGTTTGACTTTGATGCATAAGGGTGTCCTACGAGGTACCTTGGAGCTTACTTAGCTACAATGCTAAAGCTTAATGAATGTCCTATGTGCAGACGACAGGTAAGAAGTTTCATGGATACGTGTAAAGCTCAAATTCAATGTTGTAATTAATAAAATTTTATAATTCTGTTGCGTTTCACCACTAGTAAGTAGGTATGGATTTCATTGCTATAATTATAGTTCTTCAGATGCTGTCTTACTACTCGACAATGTTTAAAACAGAGTCATCTATGTACATCATTCTGCTGATGGTTTTGTCGCTGTAATAGCTAGCTTTGTTGTTGTCTTTAACTTTCCATTGCTGATGTAACAATATATCACCAAATCATTAAACGTTTGTAATGTGAGAATATAGTAAGAACTTGTAGCATTCAGTTAGTCTTCAAGCTAAATATATATATCATTGTATCCATTTGAATGTCTATTATATAAACCATTAATTTATAACTGAGATAATAGAGTTCATATGATCACAACCCAAGTTACAAAGGTAATATTAAAATCTCCTATGTATGAGCTATCCCATTTGTATCCTTACAATGTTTAACTAGAGATACTTATAACCCTTCCAAGGACTTGTATCTAAATTGTATGAATGGCATAAAATGATATTATGTCAAATTTGACTATAGTTATCCTATCAACTAATATCTAAGTCATATCTTTATTATTTAAATTCACAAATAATAATTTGGGACTATATAAACTTCAAATTGTTTTTATATATAATAACATGAATCTAACGTTGCGACCTAGACTTGGGACTATGTGAATATATGTATAAACTTTGAAATATCGTCCTATATAACCACATGACTCTAATTCGACCTATCTTGGAACTATGTAATAGTTGGTTGATATAATACTATAATGAATGTTGTGGAATGTAACTTAGAGCCAATACGAAACTTAGGAATTCGACGTAATATAACATATAATGTTATAATATCATGTATTAGGGTTTGAAAATATAACGTTGGGAAAAGAACACTGACATGCAATAAATTATGATGGACAGGTTGAAGGTTACGAATGATACAAATCGGTGTTTAGCGAATGTGATACAAGCCTGCATTAATGGTCGTCCATAATGTATGTGTGACAGGGATTCGACAAGACTCCACCTAAGTGCAAGCTAAGCATACGATGTCTGTGATGGTGCCATGTAATATATATTCGTTGAAGGCCCTCCGAGCTGGCAGTTTGGATCTCCACCGTGTGCAAGAGTTGGTGGGATCGTTCTACGGAAATTAATTAGCAATTAAGTGATGGTTGTTCGCTCCAAAGCAAAGAGTGTTAGCATGATTTCAATCGTTGATCAACTTGATCATGATCGTTGGATCTAACCCTAGAATTTGGGTTGATGTCTTGGTTTGACAAAGAGTGTTTGTTGTTTATTGTTACGTTGGTCTTGGCAGTGTGGCCGACAGGCTACCAAAATTTTGGTTTAGAATTTGTATGAGTTTTTGACCTCGAGACCTCTGGTTCGGAAAGGTTACAGGTCCCTTCCTTCTGTAATGGCATCGTTTTAGATAGACTGGGTATCTGGTTTGTAGTGTCAATGGTTGATAGTTCTGGAACTTGTCGTTTTAGTTTGAGTAAATGATATTCCTGGTGAAAATGGATAGAGGGTTTCCTATCTCGTCGGCAACGTGGAGTCATCGTTTAACTGGTGAAAGTGGAAAGCTTTGATAACTTTCAGCAAGGTAAAATTTCCTGTACAAACAACGTTTCCTTTATTTCATTTCATCTTTCAATTTGAAAGGGTGTCAGTTGTCTAAATCTAAGCCATCGTTTTTTTCAGTTGCAAGTTGTGGATAATGATTCAAGCAAGGGTTTTGCAAAGCCGATGAGCTTTCATTCTGGTAAGCTCTGGGTCTTCCAAAAACCTTCATAGGTGCTCTGTGACTGTGGTTGATGAGGTTTCAAGTTTTGTGTAGCTGGTCCTACCGTGACTCATCATGGTTGTTATTTGAAGAACTTCGAAGCACTGTTTAACAATCAAATGTTGTTTGTTTAGTGCTGTGACTCTCGTTTGATTATGTAATACTTGGTTTTTATACCTTGATACTTATCTCCGTCGATCTGGGTAATGTAAAGCTCGTTGATGCCGAGGGTTTAAGATACGTTTCAATGTTTGAACTTGGGAATCTCCCTGTTATGATTTTGTTTTAAAAATCATTTTGTAATTTGTTTTTCTGAGAACATAGAGTTCGTTTTAATGAGAATGGAACTTGTGTGGGTTTAAACGATTAAACCACGACCTGTTTTGTTTAATTTATGAGAAAAGATACAAGGAGCCGAGGCTCATTTACAGTGAATACAATACTCCCTTCTCGGCAATGAATAAATATGCTATTTGTTTAAATGGAAAGTAGTGAGCCGAAGCTCATCTATCTTGTTGATGTATCTTGGTTTCTTGGCAATGATAGAATGTTATTTTCCTCTGATGCTAAAATGTTTTGTTTCTATGCATAAAAAGAATGTCCATCGCCCAAGCAAATGTGTGTGAAATACTAGGGTTGAAAGTCTACATGATTTGTGAAATGTTAATGTAGGTTTTTGTTTTTGATGAGTGATGTTAGATGACGGGCTAAGCTCACTGTCGAATTTCATCATTTGCAAGGATTTGTTTTCGTTATGGAAACTTTTGAACACGAAAAAGTAAATCAGTTTTGTCAATCTGTTTGATTTAAAGTAAAAAGTTTTAAGAAATAAAACTTAGGGTTTTGAGAAGTAAGTTATGGGGTTTTAATGAAACTATACTTGAAATAAAAGTACAGTTTGTAGAATGATATGCAAAATGATACAGTGATTAGAAAACAAATTTAGAGATTATATTAATTCTAAAATGATTGTAAATGTGGCTTTTCTAACAGTGAATGATGTGAAGAAAAATATAGTGTGTGATATAGAGAGACCGTGTGATTGTTTGCATTTGCAGTATGTGAATGATGATAATAATACTGTTTATTTTGAAGTTATGATATACATATGATTTTTCGATTTACATTTGTATACTACAAAAACTAATAGAATGAACAAACTATAATATATATATACAGAGAAGAGAACAATACTTATATTTTATGAAACAATGCAGTAATTTAGGACATTCTAGATATTATATAGTAAATTTTATTACTGTTAAATATAGGGCAGAATAATAAAAACATAATTCAATCACTATACTTATTTATCGAATCAACGACAAATTGCCTATCCTGTAATCTATTCTTAATTTGCATATCTATACTAGAGTACGATGCACAAACAACATGTGGAAAAATATAGATATTGGTTTATCAATTTCAATTCATCATTTAAACTTTAACATTCATACTTTAAACAATTCTAGAATTAAATTCTTTTTCTAAACAGAAAACCAGAAAATACTAATTATACAGAACAGAATTATTAACTGAGAATAAGTAGAAAATTTGTAGAACCTGGGAAAATATGTAGGGAAACAAACAGCCCAAGAAGACTGTTCCACCCAACCAATTCCTGAAAACAGTCAAGTACTTCCTTAGGACCCCCAAGCGTGTTCACTGAACCACCAGGAGGAAGAAACTCTAGGAATTAGGATCTCCACTTGCAGTAGCACTAAGTGTCGAATCTTCAAGAACTAGCAGTCCAATAGAACAGCACCAGCATCTCTGATTCTTCTCATCAATATGCAAACTTAAGATTGCACTCACAACTAGCCTCCCTATTCGAATCTCTCAGTGATCACCTGATGCACATGAGGAAAATATTCTGCAGAAATATTGAATAAGAGCTGCTTGCTCAATTCGAATTTGCCTTTTGTAGGATGCCTAGGCCTTTTCAGATGTTACTGGGTCATTAAATGAGCTACCTGCTCACTCCCTCCACCTGGGGGATAATGCCACATTTTTAGGGGTAGTTGTCCCATAACCAACAGCTAGTGGTGTGATGCAATTGCTGCCATCTGTCCCATACCTTCCAACAGCTTCCATTCCTCCTAGTGGGTCAGTGAACACTCATTTAACAGTCCCCTTGGGTGTTTGTCTCCTAATTAATTTATTTAAATAATATTATTCAGTAATTACATTCATCCTTGATCAAAACTGATCATAATTACAAAACTTTGTAATTAAATTTAACATAAAGTATTTTGCAAATAAAATAATAATTTTCAGAAATTTGGGTAGGTGACAATTGGACACATCAGGATTGTGACCAGTGTAGGCTTCGAAGGGAGTGGTACCTTTTAAGGATGAGTGTGGAACTTTGTTATGAATGTATGCAGAAACATTCATGGCCTCAGCCCAAATATTTGGAGCCAAACCTTTCGACTCAAACATACAAGTAGCCATCTCTTTCAATGCTCGGTTTTTCCTCTTCGCTACACCATTCTGCTGAGGTGTGTAGGGGACTGTGTGGTGGATTTGAATTCCATTTTCCACACAAAATTGAAAAAGTTATGATTTGATATATTATCCACCATTATTAGATCTAAGATATTTGATATTTCTCTCAGTAGCAGTCTCAACAGAAGCCTTGAAAATATTGAATTTTTCTAGCACTTCTGACTTGTTTTTGAGAAAGTAGACACATGTGAATCTGGAGAAGTCATCAATAAATGTCAGAACATACCTTGATCCATTCATGGATGTATGTGGAAGTGGACCACTGATATCATTGTGAATCAGCCCCAAAATACAAGAATCTCTACTAGCTTTTCCTCGGTCAAACTTGTGCTCGGGGTGCTTCCCAATGATGCAACCCTTGCATATACCTTTCGAGGATTTGCTCTTCAGAATGTTGGAATATTCTCCCCATCATTTTTTATTTTGCATGCTTGCATTAATATCTGCATGGTGCATGCACTTGCATGCATCCAGTCATCATCATGGTGGTCTCCCCAACACCTAGAGCTTGTTCCTAGCTCTTCTTTTCCTGCATGCAAAACTGCATGCTACATGCAGCTGCATGCATCCAGTCATCATGATGGTGGACCTCCCAGCTCCTGAAGCTTGGTTCTAGCTCTCCACAGCCTTTCTACAACCCCCAAGGGCCTCCCACCTACCAAAGGTGCCCTTCTCCAGTCTCTTGCATGACTAGTGTGCCTTTCTCATCCACCATAGCCAGTTAGGTGCCCTTCTCACCTACCAGTCAGTTATCACTCAGTTCTTCCACGATTTGAGGCTAGATTGACTCCTCTACTAACTATTTCACTCCAATAGACCTCTAGTGAGACTAGTCTATCCATTCTAACTCTAGTTAGCCACTCATGTGCCCGTGACTGAGCCTCCTTCATTCAGTTCATGCCTACCTCACTCAGTTAGACTCCTCATGCGCCCTCCACTGAGCCACCTTCATCCAGTTATTGCCTACTTCACTCAGTTAGACTCAGTTGACTGATTGTCACACTTGATGACTAATACATTGAATGGATGATGACTCCACTATAATTCAAGCCACACTCTGAGTTAGGAATTTGAATGCCCTACTTGGCCTATTCTAATCCTATATTATGCAGCTTAGTATTCTATTGTTTTCATTCACTTACATTCTTATTCATTGTATAATACTGATATTATGTTCTATTCTACTGTGTTTATGAGTGATCATTGAGTGTCTCCTTCTCTTCTTCTTTGCAACATATTTGTGAGTTTGATTGTGAGTTGCTAGAGTTGTCAAATCATTGCATATTATTACATGGTATCAGAGCTGGAAGCAGCTATTCGAATTGCAGCAGATGCAGCAACAACAGTTGCAGCATTTCTTTGAGAAGTTATCTTTCACTTGTGGACCAGAAGCCTCTGAGTTTCCACAGTAAATCCTGGTGCTATTACTTGATTTCATTGGAGAAATCCATTCAGGTCTATCTAGGTGTGAAGGACTTAGTCCATGTTCCAAGTGTCCTTAAGGTAGTGTTCATTCGAAGTGTAGCATTCTCCATCAGCACATCTTTTATTGTTTTGTAGGTTTATTCAC
Organism: Larix kaempferi; assembly: GCA_027924585.1. NCBI lineage: Eukaryota > Viridiplantae > Streptophyta > Pinopsida > Pinales > Pinaceae > Larix > Larix kaempferi. The sequence goes on from BSBM01000077.1 coordinate 7,112,956, forward strand.
CCGTTCGAAATCTTCTTCAGCTATTCGACTTTCTCTGCTCAGATGGATCTAAAGCTTACATCTTCCAACTATGTTGAGTGGAAATCCAAGATGGCTCTCTTCATCATATCCAAGAGCTTCTCCAAAAATACTCAACGGAATGATGGTAGAACCAACCAGTGCATTTGAAAATTCCAAGTACTTGGATCGGCTTGATGAAGCAATTGTTCTCCTCCTTCTCTCAATTTATGATGAACTACACTTTCATGTCATTGATCTTACATCTCCGAAAGAGGTGTGGGACCAGCTCGAATCTCTCTTTGGGCCAAAGGATGATATGGTGGCTCACAAATTGGAGAATGAGCTCATATGTTTGAGTCCTAATAGCTTCGATTCTATCAATGTATTTATCACCAAGTTCAAAAGCTTGATATCACAGTTGAAAAGATATGAGATAGTGAAGGAAGATAAGCACCCTATACTTACCATTCTCTCAAAGTTGGGGGCAAATTTCTCAGTTTTCGTTTCTACTTTCCAGTCAGCTAGGTTGTCCATTCCAAGATGGAAGTTTTTGTCATTTGATGATTTCACACAATCTCTTACCCAAGAGGAAGAGAAGTTGATTTAAATGGGAATGATCATACCCAAATTGGATTCAACCCTTACAGTTGCAGAGAGAACAAATGATATAGGAAAGCAAATATTTATGGCAAGAAATTTAAGGATACAAGGCCTGCAAGTAGTCTAGATCAGTCAGATAGGGTTGCAAACCCTAGGATGACCAAGCATTCTCACAAAAGAAAATCAAATTGAAACTATTGTCTTAAAGGCATTCATCCTGAGAGTGCTTGTATGAAGAAAGCCATAGATTTGATGGCTCAAATACTCGAGAAGAACAATCTTCCTGTTCCTACATGTACAAGGAAGAAAGACCCTGATCCTGAATCTTCTAGGTCCGAAGGTAAAGAAAGATGCCATGCTCTCATGGCAAGTGCATCATCAGATTCTTCTTTTATTATAAATTTAGGAGCCACAAGACACATGTCTTCCTCCAAATTCCAGAGCTCAAAAGGCCCTTCCATCAGATTGGGAAATGATTCAGAAATTCCTTCTCAAGGAATCGAAAGAATTGATCTTGACTGTAGACATTTTTCTAATGTGCTTTATGTTCCTTCTCTTGCAGCAAATCTAATCTCTTTATATCAAATGACTCATGTTGGAAATCCCAAGAGAGTAATCTTCTCTCCAAATGAAGTCGAAGTATAGGACATGGTCTCAGGGGAAATCATTTCAAAAGGTATTGCAAATCATGAGTCCAAGCTCTATGAATTCTCACACTTCTTATCTCTCTCAAAGGAATCTGCTCTTAGCTCTCACACTCATGAAGATAGCAGGATTAGAAATATTTCTCATAGCACATGCAAAAGTTGCTTAAAAGGAAAAAATAGATATAAGAAGACTGAGAAAAAGAGGACTCTTGAAGAAGTACGAATTCCAGATCCAGATCCACAAGAACCTAAAGATCTGGCACCTATTAATTCCAAACCCATGGAAAAAGAGGCCATTAGCACTACATTCACTAGTGATCTTCCATCTTTGTCTGGTTCTAGTTCTTTTGGAAAAGATCTCACTAGAAACAGCTCAAGAGAGATATCAGAGATTTATATGCTTCTCCAAAAGCAGGTTCATGATGGTTACATGTCTAATTATGTTTCCACTTCTTCATACTCAGAGGGTGGGAGCGATGATGAGTCCGTTTCATCTGCTTCTTCATATGAGCCTTTGGATTCAGAGGTTGAGAATGGTGATGAGTTTGGAGAGAACAAATCTCCATCATATGGAAGTTCAGATTCTAAGTATGAGACATCAGCTTCACATGTTTCTCTTCATGAAAATACAAACTTAGAACTTGTATGTGATGTTGAGCTAGTGTTGCTTGCTCCTTCCCATGAGGTTTCAGATTCATATATTGAAAGTATTGGTGTTTTTCAAGAGAGCGAGTCCTCAACATATAGCATATCAGATTCACAATAAGACGAAGAGAAAATGTTGGATCCAGACCCACAAGAACCTGAAGATCTAACAAATGCTAAAGATGAAGAAATGTAAGTTTCAGTTCCTTATGATCTCTCTACTGACTTTCCTTATCTTCCAAAAAGGGAAGCCACTACTTTCACATCTTCTGGTGTTCCAACTAGTCGACGGAGAACCAGCTTAGATTTTCATAATGAAGGGATTCATCCTTCTCACATTTTTGGTTCATCTTGGATCGATCAACCCTTCCTATAGAAGGTCACTTTCCTCCTTCAGGGGTAAGTCATGATATGCTAGTTGAGCACCTTTAGACTATTTTGAGGGAGGGATTTCTTCCCATTGGGTTTTCCCTCTTTCCTCACTTAGTTTATTTTAGATTGATTGTACGGGGTGACCTTTGGTCTTAGTTACCAGGGCCCTATTCTTCAGTTATTTCCTCATAGTATAGCTTGAGAGGGGGTGTTGGAATATTCTCCCCATCATTTTGTATTTTGCATGCTGCATGCACTTTCATGCAATTGCATGCTGCATGCAATTGCATGCTGCATGCACTTGCATGCATCCAGTCATCCTCATGGTGGTCTTCCCAGCACCTAGAGCTTGTTCCTAGCTCTTCTTTTCCTGCATCCAAAACTGCATGATGCATGCATTTGCATGCATCTAGTCATCATCATGGTGGACCTCCCAGCTCCTGGAGCTTGGTTCTAGCTCTCCACAGCCTTTCTATAGCCCCCAGGGGCCTCCCACCTACCAAAGGTGTCCTTCTCTAGTCTCTTGCATGACTAGTGTTCCTTTCTCACCTACCACAGCCAGTTAGGCACCCTTCTCACCTACCAGTCAGTTATCACTTAGTTCTTCCTTGATTTGAGGCTAGATTGACTCCTCCACTGACTGTTTCACTCTGATAGACCTCCAGTGAGACTAGTCTGTCCATTCTAACTCTAGTTAGCCACTCATGCGCCTGTGACTGAGCCTCCTTCATTCAGTTCATGCCTACCTCACTCAGTTAGACTCCTCATGCACCCTCCACTGAGCCACCTTCATTCAGTTCTTGCCTACTTCACTCAGTTAGACTCAATTGACTGACTGTTCACATCTTATGACTGATACATTGATTGGATGATGACTCCACTATCATTCAAGCCACACTCTGAGTTAGGAATTCAAATGCACTAATTGGCCTACTCGAGTCCTATATTATGCACCTTACTATTCTATTGTATTCATTCACTTACATTCTTATTCATTTTATAATACGGAGATTATGTTCTATTCTACTATGTTAATGAGTGATCATTGAGTGTCTCCTTCTCTTCTTCTTTGCAACATATTTGTGAGTTTGATTTTGAGTTGCTACAGCTATCAAACCATTGCATATTATTACACGAAAGTCCATCAAACATTGATTTATTTTGCAGCAGCTGCAAATATTTATAATTTAGGTGTCCAAATATCTCATGCCATATCTTACTAACCTCATTTCCATGAGTCAGAAGGGCACTTGGCTTTGAATGTGGTAAAAAGTGAGAAAAATCATATGTTTTTGCAACATGATTTGCTTTTCCTACTACAATGAGCTTTCCGATGGAAATATAAAAAATTTCAACATTATTGGGGCTGAATACAACCTTCTTTGGTAAATTAGTGTGTGTCATTTGATACACAGAAAGAAGGTTCGTATCTAGAGAAGGAACATAACTAACATTTTGAAAACTGTCATGTTCTAAATGAATAGTACCTTTTCCTTTCGAAGAAATTTGTGAGTCATCTCCCATGTGGATGGATATGGTGTTGTCGGAGTTCAATGATGAAAAAGAATCTTTGTTTGCATCCATGTGATTCAAAGCTCCTGAATCAATGAGAAGAGTTGTGGAATTCGAAACACTAGCCATGAGTGCATGCCCTCTTTCTGTATGATCATTGTTCCTTGCACCATCAGGAAGAGTAATGTTGTTTTTATCCAAGAGAAGGGCCATCTGATCTATATTTTTCTTCATGCAGGAGATTTCAGGATGAAATCCCGTACAATAATAAGAACACTTTGTCTTCTCTTTGCCCTTTTGTTTGTCTTTTATTGAACCGGATGGCTCATCTGACTGCTTGGTCTTATCCTTTTTCTTTGGATGATTAAACTTTGCCTTCTCTTTCTTTTGATTTCCTTTACCATTCGTAGCTTTGGATCCTTGATCCGGATTTATGTGGGAACGAAAAAAAAGATAGCATATACAGAATCATATACAGAGATATATTGCAAATAACACAGTGATACAGTAAACACATATTCTATTAAATAGCGGAAATAGAACAGACTGTAAAATACAATAGCTAGAATGGTGGTAGCTATCTCTGAGAAGAGATGTGGCCGCTATGCTCATTCGTGCCAAGATGAATACAAAGAGAGGCCGAAAGGGTCTATTTATCATAAGCATGAGGGAAAGAATCCCAAACATCTAAAAACCTAACCCTAGAAGATGAACCGTCATAAAGTTTGCGGCCCCAAGGTGGTTAGTTGAACAGTCAACTTCCCGGGGTCATAACTTTTGCATACGATCTCCGTTTAAGGCGCTCGGTAGCCCGTTGGAAAGGTCTAACCGAGATTTACAACTTTCGACTGGGCCCAAATGCATGCTGTTGGCAACCATTTGGTCCCCCAAATCGCCAAAAAATGTCGTTTAGGGCCTCAAAATGGCTCCGGAAGTTCAGGACCCGAAAAACTGCTAAAAATAGTAATTTGCCAAAATTGCCAGAAGACTGTTTTGAGCCAGTTGGAAGAGGTGGGCCGCCACCGATATCCACCTAGATCAATCCTCCAACAAAAAGGGCTTGATCTTTGGAGTGAATGGACCCCATTTGAACAAGCTTATCATGCTCTTTTGTTAAGGACTCAATGAAGGCATTCAAGGTAGGCATCTTCCAATTCGGGATGGTGAGTTTTCCTGAATTGAAAGTAGAGACAAATACTGAATAATCTCTTCCAAGCTTCATGAGAATAGAAAGAATCAACTGTTTATCTTCCTTCTCAACACCACATTGCTTCAATAGTAGTACCAAATGCTTAAACTTAGTGAAAAACTCATTGATGGTTTCAAAATTTTCAAGATTTCGGGCAATCAACTCATTCTCTAACTGATAGGCCCTCATCTCATCCTTCTTACCAAAGAGCTTGGCAAGTTTTTTCCACACTTCTTTCGGATTATTCAATCCACTGAGATGGAAAAGAAGATCCTTCGAGATATTGAGATAAAGAAAACCATAAGTTTCATCAAGCTTGTTGAAGTATTTGGACTTCTCTAACTACAGAATTTGGCTCTGGTTCTAGGCCCATGGTGACTTTGTAGAATCCCTTTGAGCACATGACAATATCAATATCACTCTTCCACGGATGGTAGTTGAAAGGAGTGAGAATATTTTGAGAAGAGGAATCCATTCTTACAATAGCAAATGCAAATGGAGGGAGTGTAAAACCTGCAATCACAAACAAACAAGAACCATTTAGGTCGACAACCTACACTTTTCAAGTTGCATCACACCTGACATAAACTATCAAGAAAGCTTGAAGAGTTAAGAATCAATATCCAGTAATTATGTGGAAACTCTCGGCTGCTGGTGCAGAGTTGGAAATAGATGCAAGTGCAGAATATGCATGCATTGCAGAATCACTAGTGCAGAATCATGAGTGCAGAAAATGCATGCAGTGAAGAATATGCATGCAGTACAGAAAAGTTGGTTTGTCCTTGCCATGAGCTCTAATACCATATGAAATCTCAAGCACAACAGATCTATGGAACAAACACAACAGTTACTAGAGATGCATGCAATAAAATGTATGGAAACAATGTGCAGAAGGTTTGCAACAATAAAATAATCTCATATACTCATAAGATAGTTTACAATGTGTAACAATGCCTACAATAAGCCAAGCAATTTGAATTCCAAAGTTGGTCATTCGAATTGAATGCATGAGAGTGGCTTACTTGGCAGTTAACCACTCGACACATCAATTAACCACTTAACTAATCAATAATTGACTCTAACTGACTCTGAAACTGACTAACTGAGTCTAACTCAATGCAGAACTCAATTGAATGCCCAAAAATAGGGGAGGGAGCCATATGTGTGTAGTGTAACTGAGTGTTAGGTAAGAATCACATCAAACAAGGTCAAACAGTGTAGTAAGGCACCCTAGTATCACCAGTTGGTTCAATAATGTGCATGAGGCATGCAAATCACCCCATGAAAGGTGGAGGAGGCTCAGTAGGTGGCCTAGTTGGATCCTAGAATGTAGGAGGAGGCTCAGTTGATGCCCAATTTGATCCTAGAATGTAGGAGGAGGCTCCGATGAATGAAACTGTGATCAACTAATGATGTAGGCACATGATGGAGTCAATAATACTTAGGATAAGTGGATAATTAAGCTGGAAGGCTCCAGCAAATTACGTGTGGTTGGAAAATGCTCCAACAATTCATCCAATACCAATAATCATTAATCAAATTCCCCCAAAGTGGAGATCCCATAAGACCATAAAGACTACAATTATCATCAATCATATTGGGATACAATCCAATTGATGGGGGGATACTCAATGAAACCTAAATTGGAGTTACCCAAGTTTGATGGAGAAACAAAATAGAGTGTCGCATGGATCAACAAAGCAGAAGAATTCTTCTACATTCACAAAATATTATCAGATGATTAAAAAATTAAATACGCCTCCATGCAGCTCAAAGGTCGGGCATACAATTGTTACATGTGGTGGAAGAAAACGACAAAGGTATGCGCCTACAGTTGGGACACATTCAAAAATGATTTTTTTTAAAGATTCGAAGAATATGTGATACGGAAAGAATTTTTCTCCAAACTAACTAGACTACAACAAGAAGGCAATGTGGAAGAATAAACCTATGAATGGGAAGCATTAGCGACGCGAGTACCAGAATTAATGGATGGTTAACGACTGCAGACATATGTCTCTGGTATTAAACCGTACATAAGAGAAGAATTAGAATTGAATAACGTGTCCAATTTAGGCTAGGCACAAAGCGAAACATATAGAGGAAATTTTTTTAAAATCAAGACAAGGGAACCTTAATAAGGGATATTTGCGACAGCAAGAGACACAGTGTAGGTATTGCGAAGATACATGGTCAATTGGTCATAATTGTAACAAATATCAGTCGTATGGCTATGAAGTTAAAAAGAGTTCAAAAACATCAAGCAGTTGCACAGACAGTGACAAAAAAAAGAAGAAGAATACTTGTCGTCGATGTGGAGAAGATTGATTCCTAGGCCATAAATGCAAAACCAATCACACAATACATTGAAAAATCATTAATGGGAAGAAATTATAGGTATCAAGAGAGGTAGATACAGTTGATTCAGATACAGAAACAAGTTCTCCTGAAGCATCAGTTGCAATGATTACATGTACTCAACAAGCTTGTAAGGAAGAAAGGGTAGAGACACCTAAGATAGATTACATCCAACAAAAGGAAAGCCAAGCACTCGCACAAAAATATATTCCACCTCAGTTGAGAAGTCGTGACATCCTTAAAAATGAACAACTCATATTCCAAGTAACATAATCAATGAAGTCATGGCCAAAAATACTACAACTTAATAGGAAAATTAAAGATAGGGATATCACAATTTTGTTCGATTTCGAGAGTACCCATAATTTGATTGATATCAACAAGGAAAAGGAACTTAATCTTTTTTTGTTTCCCGTGAAAGGGATTAAAGCATCAACCATCGTTGATCAACACATAGAAAAAGTAAGAAAATGTCATAAGGTGTCATTGCACATACAAAAATTACACCTACAACTCAATTGTATTGCTTTACCACCCAAGGAAGTAGACATGGTATTAGGCACCGATTGGTTAGCATTGTTAGGGACGTACTCTACCAATCTACAAAAAAAGTACATGAGTTTTAAATGGAATGGAAGTAAGTACCGATTGTATGGTCTAAGAATTTCTCCACCTAGCAAAAAGAGTCGCAGGATAAGAAGGACCCAGGCCATCATCACGATACAGAGATCAGTCCAGATCGCTTATCTCAAATCAAGCATAAACACAAATCAAGAACAAAAGACGATGCCAACAAATACAACATTGAGGACAAAGCTCCCTTTAAAGCGGGTGGTAATGTAACAAATATAAAATAATTTATTAATTACTAAGTGGAAGGGTGTAACCCTTCCCTATGCATGCTCAAGCCTATAAAGGTGAGCCTCATTGTAAAGCTTATCATCTTCTATAAATATATTATTATTTTATCATCAATTATGGAAGGTAGACTCGCTTCTTAACTCCACAACCAGATACGGTTGCTCCAAAGGTTGTGTTTCTACACTTTACCACCAAATGACCATGGGATAGTGGGAGGAAAGCATCATTTGCCACAACCACATGTTGGAATATTAGGCGTTCAACAATATCGATGATCAAAATTTGGGCACGTAGGTGTAACAAATGTTGTCCAAGCGCCAAAGGGTAGTCATAGTATTGTTGGAGTGTCAAGATGTCAAATGCCATGCATTTATTTTGTGGTTCAAACACAAATATGGAAACAAATTTATCCAGAGAAAAGACCGATACCATGAGCCAAAGTAATCTGTTGAATATTAAATGCTTGACAACAACTTTCGAGGCATAGAGGTTTTTAGTTTTATAAGGTAATAGAATGAAGGAAGTACTATGCAATTTTAACAAGCCGTGAGGTTTTTGCACATGGGATTTTCTTTTATTCATTACAAACTGGTTGATAGTGTAAAATTAGTCACAGCAGATCTAATGAACAAGTAAATCAATCACAACAGATGAACATAGAAAATATGGTGCAAAACTGTGCAAAACATGCAGCAGTGCTCTCTATCCCAGAAAGGGTGAATGAATTACAATACAAACTGTCACAATGAACAGAGCAATTCGAATTGCCTAAGGAGGTCATTCGAATCACTGAATGGAGTAGCTTGACTCTATCTAGGAGTCCTCATCAATCATCGGTGTTGCTCATCAATCACAACAACCAGTCATCCAGGTGTCAATCTGAGTCTAACTGAGTGTAATAAATGTAACTGAAGTGTGTAGCACTGATATAGGATCTGGAGGCTCAGTGGGGGCGCATGGGAGGCTAACTGGAGTCAGAGCAAGTCACCTAATCGAACTGGAGGTCAATCAGAGGTGAAACAGTCAGTCGGGAGTGAAACTAGCCTCAAATCAGGGAGAATCGGAGCTAACTGAATGTAACTGAAGTGAATCTGCAGTGGTAGGTGAACAAGTGCGCCCTTCTCTGTCAGTAGGTGAGAAGAGGGCGCCTTTCAGCTTAGGAGGGCTAAAAATCTGTGGTAAGTGGCTCCCGGGTGCTAGAAGAAGGTGGATAAGGTGCTGGAGGCATCAAACTGGTGACTGGGCTGCATATCCTGAAATAGATCATGCAAGATCCTGAAGTAGATATGTATCCTGAAATAGATGATCCTGAAATAGATATGTATCCCGAAATAGATGATGGATATCCGAACACCCCCCCTCAAGCTAGACTATGATGTGCCAACTAAAATAATGTGGGGCCCTGGTAACTAAGACCAAAGGTCACCCCAATACAATAATCCAAAAAATGCTGAAAATAAACTAAGTGAGGAAAGAGGGAAAACCCAGTGGGAAGAAAGCCCCCCCTCAAGCTAAAGCATAATAATGAATCAATCTGTCTCCACCATGATGGAACTCACCCCCAACAGTGAACGGAGGTAAGAGAACTTCTTCTCAGTGAAGCTCTTGGTGAAGATGTCTGCAATTTGCTCATCAGTAGGGCAATATTGCAGAATGATGGTGCGATCGTGCACCAACTGTCGAATGTAATGCATATGAATCTCAATGTGTTTGGTCCTCTGCCGCTGAACTGGATCTGTGGAGATCTTGATAGCACTTTGATTGTCACAAAATAGGACAGTCGAAGTAGTGCCACCAAAACCAAACTCGGAAAGAATACCCTGCAACCAAACTGCCTGAATGCAGGCATTGACTGCCCCTCGATACTCTGCCTCTGCTGAAGAAAGTGCAATGGCTGCTTGCTTTTTGCTGGACCAACAAATAGAACCATGACCAATCATGAAAACATAACCGGAAGTAGACTTCCGATCAATGCTATCACCTGCCCAATCTGAATCAGTAAAACCAATGAAATCTAGCTCAGAATCTGCAGCATAATGTATGCCAAACTGTCTCGTACCTTGCACATACTGCAAGATCCGCTTGGCTGCTCGCCAATGAAGCTCATGTGGCTGCTGCATATATCTTGACACGGCACTCACGGCATATGAGATATCAGGCCGTGAATGTGTCAAATAAAGTAGTGAACCAATCAACTGTCGATACATACTGCAATCTGCAAGCGGTGTGGAATCTCCCTCCTCAAGACTGATTCCTGAGAGGAATGGGAACGGGGCTGCCTTACATTCAGCCATATTAAACTTCAATAACAGGTCGGAAGCATATTTTTGCTGAGATATAGTGATCCCATCAAAATTTTGAGCTATCTCCAAGCCCAAAAAGTGACTCAGCAAGCCCAAATCGCTCATGTCAAAAGCTAGATTTAAGGCAGATTTTAGCTTGTTTATTGAAGTAAGTGTGCTACTAGTAATAAGTAGATCATCAACATAAAGTACAATAACCAACAAATTACCTTTAACTCGCTGAAGATAGACATTCGGATCAGATTTGCATCTTTGGAAATTCTGAGAAAGAAGGAAGGAGTCCATCTTTGCGTACCAAGCTCTTGGGGCCTGTTTTAACCCGTACAAAGATTTCTTCAATCTACAAACCAATGATGGATCTGATGTATAACCCTCTGGATGCTGCATATAGACCTCTTCAGCAAGGTCTCCATGTAAAAATGCACTCTTCACATCCATGTGATGCACCTCCCAGTGCTTGGATGCGGCAATAGCTAAAACAAGGCGGATGGAATCCATCTTTGCAACCGGTGCAAAGGTCTCTGTGTAGTCCACTCCTTGGACTTGGGAAAAACCTTTTGCCACCAAACTTGCTTTATATTTTCTGATAGTGCCATCAGCAGCAACTTTAGTACGGTAGACCCATTTACACTTCACTAATTTTCTTCCAGGTGGAAGAGAAACTAGCTCCCATGTATTGTTCTTTTGAAGAGAACTGTACTCTTCATCCATGGCATCTTTCCATCTCGGATCTCGATGGGCTGAATAGTATGATTGGGGATCTGAACCAGCCATCAAATAACAAATCTCAGGAAGAAATGGATCAGCAATAGAAAGAGCCATACCTGCCCTTTGAAAGTCTCCTCTTGTTCGTCTCGGATCAGCAGGATTTCCAAGACTAGAACCAGCAGATTGTAGAGTATTTTGGGCCCACTTTGGTAACTGAGGAGGATCTGAATGGTCGGATTCCGAACCTGATATGTCATGATAATCATATGCTGCTACAATATCAGAAATATCAGAACTCATACCTTCATTATCGCTGCTCGAATCTTCTTCTGGTGAAGGCGGTGAATCGGCAGTTTTCTCCTCAACTAGTTGCAATTCTTGAAGCGGTTCTTCAAACTGCACACTGCGCTCTATGAATATCTTTTTAGATCTGATATCCATGAGTTTATATGCTTTTGATTCTTCCCCATATCCTATCAATATGCACTCGATACTTTGTGGATCCAAATCTCGTCTCTTCTCAGAAGGAATTCTAGCCCATGCAGTAGAGCCAAAAACTCTCAAATTTGACACATCCGGTTTGTGACCAAAGAATGCTTCGAAAGGAGTCATACCTTTCACGGATGAATGTGGAACTCGGTTCTGTATATATGCAGCAACATTGATTGCTTCAGCCCAAAGATTTGCAGCCAAACCTTTTGATTCAATCATGCATGTAGCCATCTCTTTCAGTGACCGGTTTTTCCTTTCCGCTACACCGTTCTGCTGGGGTGTGTAGGGAACTGTATGTTGGATCTTGATTCCGATTTGGGCACAAAGTTGCAGCAACTCAGACTTGATATATTCCCCACCATTATCAGATCTAAGAGCTTTGATCTTGCTCTCAGTGGTGGTCTCAACAGAAGCCTTAAAATCCTTGAATTTTCCAAGCACTTCTGACTTGTTTTTGAGAAAGAATACCCATGTAAAGCGGGAAAAATCGTCAATAAATGTCAAAACATACCTTGAACCATTTAATGACATATGGGGCAGCGGACCACTGATATCAGAATGGATCAATCCTAAAATAGTAGAGGCTCTGCTAGCCTTGCCGCGGTCGAATCTGTGCTCGGGGTGCTTCCCAATAATGCAACCGGTGCATATTCCCTTCGAGGAACGGAGTTGTGGAAGCCCATATACCATGGATTTATTTGATAGCAGCAGCAAATACTTATAATTTAGATGTCCAAATCTTTCATGCCAAATCCTACTAACCTCATTACCATGTGTGCGAAGAGCAGTGGGCTTTGCAAGCGGAATAAAGTGCGAAAACTCATAACATTTTGCAGTGTGGTTTGCCTTTCCAACCGCAACTAGTCTTCCACTTTTGATATCAGAAATTTCAACTGTATTAGGGCTGAATGTGACTTTCTTTGGATCACCAGTATGTGTCATTTGATACACAGAAAGGAGATTCGAAGCTAAGGAAGGCACATAGAGAACATTCTGAAAGCATCCATGATCTACATGAATCGTACCTTTGCCCTTTGAAGAAATTTTTGAGTCATCTCCCAAATGGATGGGGATGGAGCTGTTTGGATCGAATGAGGAAAACGAATCAATATTTGCAGCCATATGATTTGATGCACCCGAATCTATCAAGAGAGTGGGCTTCGAAACCGTTGCCATGAGTGCTTGTCCTCTTTCATGATCGTCATTCTGATCCTTCTTCCTTGCACCGTCAGGAAGGGTTATGTTGTTCTTTTCCAAAAGGAGGGCCATTTGATCTATAGTCTTCTTCATACATGAACTTTCGGGATGAAAGCCACGGTTACAATAAGTACATTTAGATTTTTGGTTACCTTCTTTGCCCTTTTGCTTGGATTTCGAACTGGATGGTGCATCCGTTTGCTTGCCTTTGTCTTTTTGCTTGTGAGGCTCGAATTTGGGCTTCTCCTTCTTTAGCTTTCCTTTACCATTCGAGATCTTGGGTCCTTGAACAAATAGGGCTGAATCTTTGGAGCTTATGGACCCCATTTGAATCAACTTGTCATGCTCTTTCGTAACGGACTCAATGAAGGCATTCAAGGTAGGCATCTTCCAATTCGGGGTAGTTAGCCGACCGGAATTGAAAGTGGAGACAAATACCGAATAATATTTCCCAAGCTTGCTTAGAATGGAGAGGATCAACTGTTTATCCTCTTTGATAACACCACTGTTCTTCAATTGCAAGTTCAAGTTCTTGAATTTTGTGAAGAATTCATTTATGGTCTCGAAATTCTCAGGATTAAGGCCAATCAATTCATTCTCTAATTGAAAAGCCCTAAGCTCATCCTGCTTGCCGAATAGTGTTTCAAGTTGCTCCCATATGGATTTTGGAGTCTTCAATCCGCTGAGATGGAAATGAAGATCCTTGGAGATGGAGAGACAAAGAAGACCGTAAGCTTCATCAAGCTTGTTGTAGTGTTTAGTTCTTTCTGCTACATTGTTTGGCTCCAATTCAAGACTAAGAGTGACTCGGTAGTAACCTTTTGAACGTAATATGATCTCCATATCATCTTTCCAATCAAAATAATTGAATGGGGTGAGGATAGGCTTTGAAGAAGAGTATTCCATTGCAAGGATTGAGTCAACTGATGAAGAGGAAGCTTGCATGCAGACTAGAGCGAATGGAATTGCTGTAGAAAGGCTTGCATGCAGAAGGTAGCGAATGCAATTGGAGGAGACAATAAACCTGCAAATCACATCAAAACAACCACAATAAGGTCGAACAATCCACCCTTTGAGAGTTGCATCACACCTGGGATTGGATTTCAAGCAATGTTGAATAGGTCCAATGTATCAGATCCAGGAATTATGTGGTAACTCAAGCTTCTGGAGTGGTATTGGAGTATTTTTCAAGCTTTGCATGCACAGGAGCGAATGCCCTTGAGATATCTCATGCCAAACTTTTTGCAATTTTTAGCAATTCAGTCAAATCTTCTTGTATAAACACCTGTAGAAAAGAGATCTTGTCCCTGCAATGGCTCTGATACCATGTAAAATTAGTCACAGCAGATCTAATGAACAAGTAAATCAATCACAACAGATGAACATAGAAAATATGGTGCAAAACTGTGCAAAACATGCAGCAGTGCTCTCTATCCCAGAAAGGGTGAATGAATTACAATACAAACTGTCACAATGAACAGAGCAATTCGAATTGCCTAAGGAGGTCATTCGAATCACTGAATGGAGTAGCTTGACTCTATCTAGGAGTCCTCATCAATCATCGGTGTTGCTCATCAATCACAACAACCAGTCATCCAGGTGTCAATCTGAGTCTAACTGAGTGTAATAAATGTAACTGAAGTGTGTAGCACTGATATAGGATCTGGAGGCTCAGTGGGGGCGCATGGGAGGCTAACTGGAGTCAGAGCAAGTCACCTAATCGAACTGGAGGTCAATCGGAGGTGAAACAGTCAGTCAGGAGTGAAACTAACCTCAAATCAGGGAGAATCGGAGCTAACTGAATGTAACTGAAGTGAATCTGCAGTGGTAGGTGAACAAGTGCACCCTTCTCTGTCAGTAGGTGAGAAGAGGGCGCCTTTCAGCTTAGGAGGGCTAAAACTCTGTGGTAAGTGGCTCCCGGGTGCTAGAAGAAGGTGGATAAGGTGCTGGAGGCATCAAACTGGTGACTGGGCTGCATATCCTGAAATAGATCATGCAAGATCCTGAAGTAGATATGTATCCTGAAATAGATGATCCTGAAATAGATATGTATCCCGAAATAGATGATGGATATCCGAACAGATAGTAATCATCTATAAACGCTTGTTTGTTGGAAGAATTACAAAAGAAACACATGAATGATGGAGATCTTTGTGGTTACCTCCCTTTGCTATTTCATGTCACATTTGTCTCCATAGGTAGCTCAAAATATTTCATACTTAATTATTTCCAATATCTTCTCAAAAACCTTTTATACTCACTTGAAGAATTATACCTTGAGCTTTATGGTGTTAATGATTTTTAGTTTCTAGATAATTTCATCCAATGATAGAATGTGTGGTAACCCTGTTTCAAGAAGAATCAAATTGTATTTATTTTGACTCTTACAAAAGGTACAATTATAATTACAAATAAAGTTCTAGTTCCAGCAGGCATGAGCAAAGGAAGTTATGTATGAAGGGCTTGTTAAGCTTGTACTAGTTGAGCCTGCAGCTATGGAGGCAAGAGGTTAAGTATGACTTGGAGGAAAATATTAATGCAGCTGTGTTCCCTGGCCTCCAAGGTGGTCCTCAAAATCATATTATAGATGGCTTGGTTGTTGCTTTTAAAAAACATGCAAATACCCCAGAGTATAAAGTATATCAAAAACAAAGTTTTTGTAGTGAACTTTCAATAATGTGGTGCAGAGCTACACAATCAAGTCCAAATTAAGTCTATCAACACATTGCCAGGATAGGGTTTGCATTTTTACTCTAGAGCAGATAGGATCTCCCTAATCAATTGCAGCATGCTCTTATGGATGGACTTCCCATAGTTGGAAAACTACTTGGATTTTCTCAAGTCAGTAACTGGCACCAATTCAAATATATCCAAGTACAAGAATGGTTAAATCACAAGTAAGCAACAAAGAAACCACAATTTATGGCAAAATATCATCAAGATATTTCAACAAATGTCAATCAGTTAGCAAAGGTGACTCAAACTTAGCAAATAGAGATCCATTCCATTTTTAGTGGAAAAATAGCACCAGTTGGTAAGTGGAAGAGTTATTTTCATTTTTCCAGGTAATCAACAAATGTTCAGTTGGAAGATTACCCCCATATTGAAAGAAACTACGGAAAGATGGCAATAACTAATCAACAGTTACAGGGGTTTTAGGAACATATATTGCACATTTGGCATTAGAAGAATATGAGATAGCTTGCCAGGATTATAGGAAGATAGTTTGGATGCTAAATTGCAGATGTTATAGAGCATATCATCAAAGCTAGACTCATAAATATGATCATTCGCTACAAATTGGTGCACAGATCATTGCTATAGAAGCCTGTTGGGATTTGGAAATGTTTTGAAACAAATTATGTCGCAGGTCAACCTTTAAATTCAAATTCTCAAGGATACAAACAAATATTTTGAACAACTCTGAAGAGTGAAAAGGTGTTACGAAATCACTTGCAAATAGCATTTTCTCATACAGTTGGCACAAAATTAGCGGGCAATTAAAGATAGGAACATAGATGGCAGGAAGATCTAGATTTCTAGGCACTATATTAGTAGACAAAAGCTCATCTCCAGGATACTTGGAAGGTGGAAAACAAGTGGTAACTTTGAGCCCTGGAATTGGCAGATTGAAGAACATTCCAAATTCCTCTAGACTCCTTCACTTGAGACATTTTGCAACCATTCCAGATTTGGTTTATTTTTAGAAAATTAGTTAGTTTTTTGTTCCAAGAAGCTATTTTTAGAAATACAATCAGTTAGGGCTTGCTCACGGAGCATTTTTTGGTATAAATTTTTATTTTCAAAACGTAATAGGGGTTTGACCTTCAGTTGGAGAAGGTTGATTGTGTTGGGTATTGTTGGGAAAGGCCCAAGTTGGCACAGTTTTTGGTGAAGCGAAATTCCAATTAAGCGCAGTTTGTTAAGAGAAGTCCAATCCTAGTGAAGTTTTGTTGAAGCGTTGCTCCAGTGCAGCATTTTTTGTTGGCAAGAAGTACAAGTGAATCGTGGTCCAACAATGACCTATTTTGGGTAAAGAACTCCGCAAATATCAGGAATAGGGTAAGGAGCAGTGCAGAATCGAAGGAAAGGGGCATGTCACCTTAGTGAAGATAGATTACTAAGGACGACAAGGATAGTTGGGGTAGTTAGAATGGTGGACTAACATCGACAGAAGAAGCGAAGCGGCTGAAAGGGACATGTCAGTATGAATTCAGAGCCACGCGGTCAGAACTATTCCTATCAAAAGAGTGCTAGAGTCAGAAGCGGAACATAAAGACAAATGAAGTCAAGTGAAGTAGTTGTTGAGCATGACAAGCCTCGTTAGCGGGGTAACTACGCCATTTTTAGGGTTTTTTGGGTACTATAGGGTTTTTAGCCCAGAATGATTGTAAAGATGTGACCCTCATGCATGATCTATAAAAAGGGAAATTTTGTAAGGGAAGGGTTGGTCTTTGAGTGATTTGGTCTCTCAAGGGTTGGTATTTTGGTAAGACTAAGTATTGTAAGAGAAAGAAGAGAGGAAGAGACTCTGCAGTTGTGTGCGCAGAGGCCCAATTATAGAGAGAAGAGTCTGCAGCTATGTGCGTGGAATGGAACTGTTGACCCTTCCCATTAATATAAACAACATTTCTCGTGGACGTTGCTCCCATCTTGGGGGTGAACCACGTAAATAAGCATGTTGTGTGAATGTATGAGTGTGATTGTTTATGTTTATGTTTATGCTTATGATTATGTGTGTCCTTGCTTTTACATGTATTTTCACATGAATGGTCGATGAGAATAATATGTTAAGTACCGAACACACACACATATATATATATGTGTGTGTGTGTTATAGGTAAAATCTGCACTTCTCCATCCGTGATCACATTTAGTTGTCGATCACACAA
This sequence comes from Larix kaempferi, assembly GCA_027924585.1. Lineage (NCBI taxonomy): Eukaryota > Viridiplantae > Streptophyta > Pinopsida > Pinales > Pinaceae > Larix > Larix kaempferi. The sequence goes on from BSBM01000077.1 coordinate 7,130,732, forward strand.
AAGGACAACTTGGATTGAAGAGCAAGATTGGTCTAGATGATGTATGGACCTGGATTACTCCTCTGCAGCTGACAAAACACTGATTTTACCTACATTTTGACATGAACGCTACCCTATAGGCATAAGAGTAGCATACACCTCCTAATATACTCTACTTTTCCTTGAGAAGAGTAGCGTACACCTTCTAGTATACTCTACTTTGCCTCTTACAGACTAGCATACACCTCAAGAAACCTTGCAGATGCTGGTTGTAAAGCATGAAAGTTGCATATTGTGTGCTACTCCAATTGAGGAAACTCGCGTACATCTTAAAATGTAATCAAAAATATATTAATTTGACGAATTGGGATTAGTTGAAGTTGGTTTGCAACTTCCCCAACCTCCCAATCAAACTACCTCTCGATCCAAACTGCCTACCTTGTCCCATAAATACAAGGGGGGTAGAGGAGAGAGAGGAGGAGGAAAGTATGCATTAAGGGTTGTTATGCTGGAGGAATTCCAAAGTTAGTGTGAAGAGCAGGAGCCTAGAATCCGATTGCACAAGCACTCTGAATGATCAGGTATAATTGTACTGGTTATTTGCTTTTGACAATAAAGGTTGAAATACCCTTCCTATCCCAATCAAACATCTAATGGATTCCATATTTGTTTGGATTAAATGATTGATTGCATTTGATGTATAAATTGCATTTCAATTTCATCATCGTTATATTAGTCAAGATAGACTGAGGAAGGTATCTTTTGTATTGCAGGTTCATCAAACAGAAGATCAAGCGGAGGATTGAGCAAAAGCTAGGATCGAACATCGTTAATAAGGTATGCCTCTTTAGATCTTGATCTCTTTCCTTTTGTAGAAGCCCATGTAATGTGATAAATGTATTTACCTGTCGCCCCCAGAAGTTGGTAGCGTCCCTCTCCTCGCTATAAGGTAGAAATCCTAAACAACAGACTGGCGATTCCACTGGGGATTCGGTTGTTTTCTGCTCTAGGATACCTAGTTAGTTTTCCTTCCATTACTTTTTGGTCTTTTTGATCCTCTGAGAGGCCCTGTAGGTCACTTTTACCTGCTTTGTCTTGCTTGAATCATCTCAGTTTACCTTTTCAAAGCATGTTTCAGACCTTCTCTGATAGGTACACTAGTCCTCTATACATACAGTAGCGTACACTAGCTGATGAACGCTTCTTTTCTTACTGCACAGTAGTAGGGTACATCTCCTAGTGTACGTAGGTTTATGCACTGCACAATAGGGTATTTTCCTGTAACTCTCTGTTTGCTGTGGGAATTTGATTTCCACTTGTTTGTTTTGATTTCCAGCCTCTTGCTTTTCCTTCTTAAATGATCCTTGAGGTTTGTAAGCCCTTTTTGAGTCTTGTTTTCCTTTCCTAAGTCCCTTAACCCATCTTTGTTTGCTTGAGGACTCTTTGAGGTGTCTTGCTTGTTTGTGACTCTTTTTGAAGACCGTTCACTGTTCCTTGTTGGACATAGCTACATGCTCATACCCTATATGCTTGTTGCAGTCATACAAACCTTTGTTTGATAACATTTGTTGTTTTTGGAAACACTAGAACGCTTTGACGGTGTCTTGTCCTTTGATTTAGGGTTTGACGCCAAGTTGGAGTCAATAGGGTGTTTTCAAAATCTTTTTGAGTCTAGACACTTTTTGATTGCTTTGTTAGTTTCGGTCCAAGTAAGTTGAAGTCCTTTAGTTTTCTTTCTTTCGAGTCTTTTTTATTGTAAGGTCATCTTTGGTTCACTTACCTACCTTTTGCTTGGATTAGTGTTTTCTTAGGGTTTTTGTGCTTTGGAGCAACCTATGAGGTTTTCCTTTCCGTTACAAGCATCTCTTATCCCTGTTTTCTTTTCACTTTGTTTCCAAGCCCAAAGCTTTTTATTTTGAAAAACTTTATAGGACAAGTCTTTGTCAAGTCATCGATTTGATTATTGTGAGCCTTAGAGTTGCTTTTCCTTACTCACATTTCTCTTTTAGGTCTTACTTGCTTCCATTTTCGAGTTCTTTTTCTTTTAAATATATCAGAAAAGGCAAAAAATGAGTTTGGTCATTTAAAGTAGTGAGACTTATAATCATTTCGAAGTAGTGTAGTTTACTTTGTTTTGAATTTGAAAAGAAAATAAAAAAGAACCCTGTTTTAGGTTTGCTTAGTTTTCATTTTGGAAAGAGCATAGACGGAAAAATAAAAAGAGTCTTTTGTTGTTTTGAAAGTTGTTTCATTTACGCACTTTACTTTCTGTCACAACATGCCACACAATGCACTGCAACCTTTGAGTAAAGAACAACCCTTAAAAAGAATAATTAATAAAATTTATTAGCAACTTTTCTTTCTAGGGATGTCACTACACCAACTAGCTTAGGCTAGGGTTTCGGATTAGAACACACTTTAACTATCTGAAACCATTTTCATTACTCAATAATCATAGTGAGACTGTTTTTAGGTAAACCCATTGACATCAAAGGTTTTCTGGAAGCTCCACTGAAACCGGAGTTAAGCATGAGGTCTTGCGAAGGTGAAATAGTGAGGATACCCCTTCACTTTTCATTCGGAGCATACACCAAGGCTGGTTTGCGTACGGGGATCCTTTTGGATTTTGGGCTTAGCTACCCTGCCCATGCGTTCTAGTTGGACCTACGATTGTCCCCCAGATCTTCTTTCGTGTTAATGGTAGCCTTAGTATCTTGACTTTAGGGATTCTTACACAGGTGGTAGTGAAAGGCTATTTTCATTGTACCTAGGACAGATACGGAAGGTAACCCTTTTCAATAATCCCGAGAGGGTGGTTTGGTGATTTAAATGCTTGCACCCAGAAGACCTGAACTGGACGCCGTATAACTATTCTTCGATGCTCTACTAACTTGTTATGGGCCCTGATCATCCCATACTTTCTATTGAGAGTATTCACCATCCTTGTTTGCTTGGTTTTGGATACTTAGGATTTTGTAGTGGTTTGCTCTTTGTTCCTCTCGCCCTTAGTTGGACTTAGATATTTCTAGCCCATTAAGTCGGAACTGTGGATAGCATCCTGGTGAGCACCAATCAAGGGACCCCTATTCAAGGGGATCCTTGTGCTTTTCCATTCATTGGGAACATTGGTACTCCCTTAATGGCTACCTTGAATCTTCCAGGATTCACTATAGGGATACCGGTTTGGTTGTTTTCCACTCCGAATGCCTGGCATGCTCTTGATGCTTCTCAAGTAAGTACCTTGCATCAAGAGCATCAGAAACCTATGCCCGCTTCGCTAGTAACATCTTCCCCTCCTGCTTCTACCTCATGTGGTGAAAGTAGTAATACTAGTAACCAGCAATCTAAAAGGAATAGACGGAGGAAGAATAGGAAGAAGATGCCAAACAAAGGGGGCAACCACCCAGCCTTTGGAGGTCATGTTGGGGGCACCCACCCAACCTTTGGAGGTCATGTTGGGGGAAAAATTTTAGTCACTGCAAATCATACTGGAAGTATGTCTTCAACCATTGTTTCTCATGTTGAGGACATGTCATTGATCATTGCTGGTCATATTAATGGCAAGTCGTCAATTACTTTGAGTCATACTGGAGACACTAAATCAGCCACTGCAAGTCATGCTGAGAAAGTTGACATTGTATACAAACCTAATAAACAGAAGCTTAATTTCCCTTGTAAGTTTTGCGAGGGAGACCACCTTACTCACCGGTGCCCTGCTATTCTAGAGGCGCAAAGAGTGTGGTCCATAGTTCAAAAGTCTTCTGCTTCTGAGCAACCAACCAATGCAAGTCATGCTGGGGGGCAAATTGTCAGCCAATGTTAGTCATGCTGAGAGTACTGTTGTTGTTATGGAGTCTAAGCTTATAGGACACAAGCCAAATTTCCTTTGTAAACTTTGTAAAGGAGATCACCTTACTCACCAGTGCCCTGCTATTCTAGAGGTGCGGAGAGTGTGGTCCATGTATGAAGGATCCTCTTCTCCTGAATTGTCTATACATTCCCAAAAGCCTGATCAACATTTGGTTGATGAAGTGGCTGAACCAATGCAATCTTTGGTCAACTCCACTCTTCCTTTGGATAGTGAAGCGATCGAATCGATGCAATCTTTGACCGATCCCATTAGTTCTTCGTAGACTAATGCACATGTCCCTAAAGTCTTTTGCATTACCAGTTCAGATGTTTCTGAAATGGGGGGCACTTCATCTGTGCCAAGTAAACCCCTACCAAGATCTGGGATCATTTCCTTTGATTGGGATAGTGTTGCTTGGTTTTGCAACCAAGCATGTGCTAAAGAGCACCTACTAACTTGTAGTAGCAGTCTTCAATGGAAATAAAATAAAAAGTAAAGTAAAAAGAAAATTTAATCTAAGATATGAAGAAGCAAAGAGTTAATCTAGCATGTTCATGTAAAAACTTGGAAGTAAATGGTAAAAAGAACTCAGATCTATGTGTAAAACAAATTCTTTATTTCTGAAAAAATAGTTTTACAATAATCATGTTACCTCAAATGGTGAGGATGGTGAGTTTGAACAGCTCCAAGGTCGAGATGCTCCAATGTCCAATGGTCTCTTCTTCTCCAATGCTTCAATGGTTGGGCAAAGCTCAAGATGGATTTCGGTAGCATGAGGATAGGATGAATATGGAGTGAATAGTGAGGATCCCCTATCACCTTTTTACATTTTTTTGGTGATGGGGAATACCATTATGGTTTAAGGAAACCAATGGTATTGACCAAAATGGTTTAGGTTTCTTTTTCCCACTTTTTCCTTTTTCGAATATATTTTATATTTTTATTCCCTTTTAATATTTTTGGGGAATTTTGGACCCTTTTGAGGGTTTTTTGTATTTTTTGAGGAAAATTACATATTTTGAGTGGAAAAAGATGGGTTTTGGTCTTTTTGGTGACCTTTTGAAGGTTTTAGAGGCTCAAATGGTGGAAAGAGTGGACAAATGGGTCATGTGAATAGGGAATGAGCTAGTGAGCACTTTTTGGGTGTTAACAGATTGCCCCCTGATGTGTGAGGGCAGGAGCTCATCGTATGGCCGATAGACATCATATTTCTTTTCTCTTTTTCCTAGGGTTTGGAGGAAAGAAGAGACCGATTGGAGACTGGAACACCGGACCCTTGGAAGCTGCAAAAACTGAAAAAAAATACATGGCCTCAAAAATGAATGAGGAATAATCTCTGATAATGGATGAGGCGGGCATACCCATGCTCGTATCAAGACATATACTTAACAATTAGGCCCAAGAAGGGGAACCTGAATAATACATAAAAATCTGCTGATACATCATAATGGTCTAGAAGGGACACAATACTGGGACATACTCATGGTCATACCATGACTGATATGAATAACTAATGTTAACACCCAAAAAGTGCTCACTAGCTCATTTTCCTATGCACATGACCATTTTGTTCATTTTTCCTACCATTTTTTCCTCTAAAACCTTCAAAAGGTCACTAAAAAGACCATAATACACCTTTTTCCCCTCAAAATTGTGAAAATGCTCACAGTAGATCCAAAGAGATGATGTAAACCTCACAATGAAATAATTTAGGAATGACAGAAGAATAATAGAGTAGAAGAACATAGATCCAAAGGAACTCAGATAGAGGTAGAATAATTACACATGTTACATTAATCTGAATAGTAAAAAGGTAAATATACAATGCGCAGGATTCGAATACACTAGGTGTGATTCGAATTAGCCTGCATGGAAAGATCCATAATCAGTGGAGTGTCATCAAGTCATAACTAGGAGTCCAACTCATCATCAGTGAAGTCATCAATGCACAAGTAATAGTCAACCAGAAGTCAAACTGAGGCTAACTGAATGTGGTAGGTGTAACTGGCACATGTGGTAGGTGTAACTGGCACATGGAAGAACTAATGTAGTGAAGGAGCCTCAGTGGAGGGCACTCATGTAGCTAACTGGAGTCAGAACAGGTTATCTAGTCACACTGGAGGTCCATCGGAGTAATAAGGTCAGTTAAGAGTGAGTCAAGCCTAAAATCAAGGAGAGAACTCTTGTTAACTGAACATAACTGGACTGGTAGGTGAAGAAGTGTGCCTCTCTCATGCAGTAGGTGAAAGGAGGGCACACTAGGCACTAGAAGGGCTGAAACTGATCAAGAAGAAGCTCTGGGGGCTAGCTAACTGAGGGCTAGGTGCTGGGACTGATGACTGGGATGCATGCAAATGCATGCAAACCCTAAAAGTGAATGCATGACTGAAAATAAAAATGATTGGAAAGCTAGTAGGACTAGGATGGAGTATAGGAATATCCTAACACCCCCCCTTAATCCATCCTGGGCCCTGGTAACTAGGACCAAAGGTCACCCATACAATCAAAATAAAATAGAAAAATAAAGAACTGTCCACAAACCGAGGAAATGGGGAAAACCTCATGGGAAAAATACCCCCCCTCAAAATAACAGTAAATAAATCAAAGAACCATCATACTAAGCAGAAAAGAAGGAAGATTTCATCAGTGAAAACATCTACAAAAAACTTGACAAGTTGATCCCTTGTAGGATGCCAAAACAGGTTCTAGATCTCGATCTAGGATTCTGATGTGCCTTCCACTGTGTAGAGGATGTATTGGACGAAGCAAGTCTCTTAGGAATTCTTTCTGGAACTGGAGCGAATGGAACATGAGGAGTCTTCCCAAGTGATGGAAGAGAGAATCCCATCATCATGTTGCATCTCTCATGGAGAGGTAGATGGCATAATGCAAGGTTGGCATGATGCTGATGTCTAGTAGTTCTGTGAATAGATGAATCCTCAACTGTGCTCTCAATAGTAGTAAGGACTGTGTGAGCCCATATTGACCTTGAATCTGGATTGAGAATATGTGTGGGTTCTGGATCTGAATCTTCTTGAACTATGATCCCAACATCAAAATCTTGATCTTCTTCAAAATCAGAAGAGGAGTCACTCTGATCTTGATCAGAATCTGAAGGAATATTCAGAGAGAAGGGCATGAAGTGAGAGAACTCATATTCTTTAGAGGCATGATTAGCAACCCCATTCGCTATAATCTTTCTAGTGGAGATCTCTATAATCTCTAATGTGTTTGGACCAAAAGTTACTTGCTTTGGTGATCCTGTATGAGTCATCTGATATACTGACAACAAATTAGTTGTTAGAGAAGGAACAAATAAAACATTTTTGAACTTACCATGCTCCATATGTACTGTACCCAATCCTTTGGCATAAATCTAAGAGTTGTCTCCCATGTGAATAGTAGGCCCATCTTTGAGATCTAAAGAGGAAAAGGATTCTTCAGAGGAAACCATGTGGTTGGAGGCTCCATAATCTATGAGGAGGGATTTTGACTTTGAAAAACCAGCCATCAATGCATGGCAATCATCAGATCCACTTCCAAAATCAGACATATTTGATTCTTTTGGAACAACAATTTTGTTTTGTTCAAGAAGCTTGGTTAGTAGGTCTATTTTCTTGTGCATGCAAGCTTTCTCAGGATGGTTGCCTCTCTTGCAGTAGGAGCAATTAGGCCTCTTGTGTTTGTCACTTCTGGATTTAGAGGGCTTCTTGTCCTTTTCTTTTTGCCTCCCCTTTGCATTCGCTCCACTTGATTCTCCAGCTAGAAGAGCTAGATCTTTGGAGGCCTTGATGGCACCCATTTGAATCAGATTGTCCTCTTCTTGAATGAGAGCTTCAGCAAATTCTTTTAAGGTGGGAAACTTCCATCTAGGGATTGACATTCGAACAGAATGGAAAGTACATACAAAGACATAAAATTGAGATCCATGTTTGCTCAGTACGGAGAGTACCAATTGCTCATCACTTTTAGTGATGCCACAATGCTTGCATTGTAAAACCAATTTCTGAAATTTGGAGAATAATTCTTGAATGCTTTCGAAATTGTTATTTTGTAGGGAAACCAATTCATTTTTGAGAATGTAGCCTCTTATCCCATCTTGTTTGCCAAAAAGACTCTCCAATTTTGTCCATAACGCATTTGGAGACTTCAATCCTTCACCATGAAACAGTAGATCTTTAGACATATGAAGGCATATGCATCCAAAGGCTTCATCCATTTTATTTAGATGCTTGGTTCTCTCTACAAATGTATGTGGTATGGCATCTTTTTCCTCAACTATTCTAGAAAACCCTCTCGACTTCAAGTGTTTTCATCTTACCATTCCATTCAAAGTAGTTGAATGGAGTGAGAATTATAGGAGAAGAAGGAGCATTCGAATTGCTCATCTTGACTGCTGGAACGAGTGCAAAAAGAAACTGTTGATACTGTTGCTACAACTGCTGGAACTTCAAAATACCTACAAAAAACTCTCAAGAATGGAGGTAGAATATACTCTCAAATGGATATGATACCATGGGAAAATGCTCACAGTAGATCCAAAGAGATGATGTAAACCTCACAATGAAAGAATTTAGGAATGATAGAAGAAGAATAGAGCAGAAGAACATAGATCCAAAGGAGCTCAAATAGAGGCAAAATAATTACACATGTTACATTAATCTAAATAGTAAAAAGGTAAATATACAATGCTCAAGATTCGAATACACTAGGTGTGATTCGAATTAGCTTGCATGGACAAATCCATAATCAGTGGAGTGTCATCAAGGAATAACTAGGAGTCTAACTCATCATCAGTGAAGTCATCAATGCACAAGTAATAGTCAACCAGAAGTCAAACTGAGTCTAACTGAATGTGGTAGGTGTAACTGGCACATGGAAGCACTAATGTAATGAAGGAGGCTCAGTGGAGGACGCTCATGGAGCTAACTGGAGTCAAAACAAGTTATCTAGTCACACTGGAGGTCCATCGGAGTGATAAGGTCAGTTAAGAGTGAGTCAAGCCTAAAATCAGGGAGATAACTCTTGTTAACTGAACATAACTGGACTGGTAGGTGAAGAAGTGCGCCTCTCTCATGTAGTAGGTGAAAGGAGGGTGCACTAGGCACTAGAAGGGATGAAACTGATCAGGAAGAAGCTCTGGGGGCTAGCTAACTGAGGGCGAGGTGCTGGGGCTGATGACTGGGATGCATGCAAACCCTAAATAATGCATGCAAACCCTAAAAGTGCATGCATGACTAAAAATGAAAATGAATTGAAAGCTAGTAGGACTAGGATGGAGTATAAGAATATCCTAACAAAAATATGTATTTTTCCTCAAAAAACCCTAAAAAAGGGTCCAAAATTCCCAAAATCAATTAAAAGGGAATAATATTCAAAAAAGGAAAAAGAGGGAAAAAGAGACCTAAACCATTTTAGCAATACCATTGGTTTCCTCAAACCATGGTTGTATTTCCCATCACCAAAAAACTATAAAAAGGTGATAGGGCCTCCTCACTATTTACTCCATATTCATCCTATCCTCATGCTGCCAAAATCCATCTTGAGCTTTGCCCAACCATTGAAGCATTGGAGAAGAAGAGACCATTGGACATCGGAGCACCTCGACCTTGGAGTTGCTCAAACTCACCATCCTCACCCTTTGAGGTAATACAAAACATTTAAATTTTTATTTATATTTTCATGAATCAATTTTGCTTATTGTTCTTAATCTAGAATTCTTTATTTTTTACTATTTACTACCATCAATTTACCGTTTACATTTGCTTATTTCCATTACTTTCTTTGACAACTGCTGCTACAAGTTAGCAGGTGCACCCTTGCACATGCTCGGTTGAAAAACCAAACAACAGTTTTTTGGTGACTCCGCTGGATTTAGAACTTTCAATCTTTAATTTAGATCTATATTTTAGTTTTTATTTTCCTTTAATGTTGTAGATCTTCCATACTAGTCAGCCCCTTGGTTGCTACCCTAGCTATTGGCCTTTTCTACAGCCTAAATGGCCCAAAATTTCAATTTTTGGGTTCGTTTTTCGGTGAATTTTTTTCGTCCGTACATCGCAGCTTTCAGCACCCACGGTTGCGCTGCACATCGTGCCCTTGCGCCTGTTTTCCATGCAGCCCATTGCGGTTGTTCGACTTTTTCCCGCGTGGCCCATCGTGGCTATTCAGCCTTTTCCCGCGCGGTCCATCGTGGTTGTTCGGCCTTTTCCTGCGCGGTCCATTGTGGATTTTTAGCCTTTTTCCGCGCGGCGCATTGTGGCTTTTTCCCACCTCCCCGCGATTCACATCGTGGATTTTTCCCATATCACCACGATTCACATCACGAATTTTTGCTTCATAGTCATGATATTTCCTATTTCGTTCGGCCAATTTTTTCCCGAGTTTTTTTTGCCCAATCGGCCCATTTTTTCCAGCATTAATTTCTGCAATTTTTTGACAGCATAGTGTTTTATTATTGCAACATTATAAATTTATATTTTGTTATATGCTTTACTAATCTTTTTGAAATTTTTTAGGTAAGTGAAATAAAGATTTGTTAAGTATTTTTCAGATTGTAAGTTTCATACTTTGCCAAGTTAGAATCATATTTCTGAATTGCTCAATATTTTTCCCAAGAAAGGCTTTAGAAATCCATTTATTTATGCTTATTTCATTTGCTTTACCTTAAATTTTTTTTTAAAAAACCATATTTTTTTAAACAAGCATTTACATTTGAAAGTGTCTTTCATTTTTTGCAAATTGAAATCATTATTTTAGTTTGTGATTAAATCACCCATGCGAGGCAAATTGTTTTGGTATACAACCACACCAACACACAATCTATCACAATAATTTCAAGTGAGCCTTAAAATTCTCTTAACTCAACCAACATTCTAACTCCATTTGGGGAACACAAAAAGAATATTGTAGTTAGGTAGGACTGAGGGGATAAGTATCCGAATAACACCCCTCACTCACTTACATGTTGAGACATAGTGGTTGACACTTAGGGTACCAAAAACCCTTATTATTTGTTGACACGGTTTAAAACCAATTCGTTGGGAAGGCCTCTCCCTTAGGAGGGTTGAAGTAGCCAGATTGGTTCTGGGGGCCTGAGTGGAATAACTCAATCCATTAAGTCATCGAAGGATACCTACTCGTTGTTCTCGTTGTACCACCCTTGTGGGAGTACACCGATGATAGAACAAGAGCTGCAGATTCACCCAACTGGACGTGTCATGAACGAGGTATCTTAGTTGCCAAACTTATAGGATTGTCTACCCGGTGTACCTCCCGGTAGGGGGATATCTAGCCTTTGATTCTACAATTTATATTGTTTGACTTGGATTTCATCACCTTATAGAGGATATACCTTGTTGAGTCATAATACTTTTTAGTTAGGTGTTTGCATGCTCTATTACCTCCCTTTGGTCAGTGAGTACACCTTTTTCTATTTTTAGGAGCCGTTTGTATGTTGGTTTTCTGACCACATTTTTTTATTACTCCACTTACTATAGCACAGTTGTTATAGTAAGTATTTTGGAGTTTGGTTGTTGGCCTGAGTGCCATTATTTTTTACTCTTCCATATTGCACACATGGTTGCATTAGGGCTTTCAAGCTTTCCACTCACCACCACCCAGTAGATTTAATTCACAACTGTCACCATTGAGTCTTCAAGACGTTCTCGATGTTTCCGGGGTGAATCCCCGCAGTACAGTTCCCTTGACTCCACATGTCATCGGCATTGAGCCTCGTAATCTGTTTCTGATGCACCTCATTTCACATCTGACTCTGAGGCAGAATCCGAAAATCCCGCATACACCGCACCCACTAGCCCCATGGCTAGTTTGCATTATGACAACTTTTTCACAGGGACTGTTGGTGGAACATCATCCACCCCCACCACCACAATGGCCACCATGGTAACCACAACTACCACACCTCCATTAGGTATGCCTAACACAGGACCCACACCCACATTAGGTATGCCCAACATGGGAACTATACCTACTATCCCCGCTACCACACAGATCCCAACGCCTATTGGACATCTACCCAACCCATCGGTAACTCAGGTTACACTAGGTGGCGTGGGGCATTCCCACACACCTTTGGGCAGAGGGAACATACCTCCCATAACCAATATCCCCCTAGGGGGTAGTGGCCTAATACATAACGCTACCACTAGCACTTATGCCCCCATGACAACATCATACCCCTCCGCTAGTTTTCCATTATGGCTAGCCTTAACCTACCAGACTTGGCAAGGCTAACAAATGATCCCATTAGATATGACCCTACTTGGCCCCCCATGCCCACAAAGTTCTCATCAGACATCCCAAATTTTGAAGGGAAGGCTGGGGAAGACCCCCAAAACCATATCATGTCATTTCACCTATGGTGTTCTTCAAACTCCATAGTCGATGATTCTATTCAACTACGAATTTTACAAAGAACTTTCACTGGCTCGGCAGCCACATGGGACACACCCCACGTCTACATCCCTTGCTTCAACTTTCCTACAGTTCTTTCAACTACCCGTACGCTATGATGCAAAAGTAGAAATCCTATTGTCTTGTAGATAGAATATAGCCACCCATATCACAGATCATATCCATGAGTGGCGTAAATGCCGTAGTCTCTACAAGATCAAGCTAGACGATCATATCTTCCTGGATTGGTTTCTGAAATCAATCCTTCCTCTCATATCCAATGATGTAGCTTATGAATGACCCTAGTCAGAAGAAGAAGCCATTTAAAAAGCTCAGCAGTTCAACTTGATTTACGCCCAGTCTAGCTATCTATACACAATTTTATATGACACCTCGCACGATGATCCATCCCGGAATGACGCACCGGGGGCATCCCTTGCCGCTGATGGTATCATTGGCCAAGTTATGGCACAAAATAAATATTTTACCATTATGAGTACAAACAACACCCCAAACCTTTCTAGGTCTACATCTCATTCTGGAGCTACAACCTTGTATGCTCCAGTGATGCACACCCACCACACTCACGGACCCTCATGTCCACTGCAGTGTTATGGGAAAGCACCATTAGCTTATGCACCACCTCCATATTATAACCAGCAGGCCAATCAGACTCTGGTTCACCCATAGGACCAATTAGCTTCTTACCCTCAATAGACAGCACCTCCTACCCCAACACTTCCAATAGCTCAAGGTTACCAACAACCATAGCAATCACCAGGGCCACCTCAGAACCCTCCCGCTTACTATCCACCGCAGCCTACCCCAATGACTGCATGACCTCAAAACCCACCTACTGCCCAAGGGCATGTATATGCACAGTAAAACCAACCTCAAAACCAGAACAAACAGCGTAACTAAGGAGGTCAACAAAATCACGAAAAAGGACGTAACCGCAGAAACAACCAACAATAGAATGAAGGTGGACAACCACCTAATCCTCCAAATAATAATAACGTTGCTCCTGCCAATCAAAACCCTGATTGTCCACCGAAATAGGGAAAAAACACTAACTTGAGAACAAACCATCCATGTTCCATATGTGGATTCTACGGCCATTACATGCAAAATTTCCCCCATTTGGACCGAGCACTCCAACTCTGGACCGATGATGCCCAACAACAAGGACATGCTGCACAGTAGGCACCACCTCCTCAACCGTAGCCCATGATATTGCAAAATCCTCTACCCAACCAAGGAGTAGTAAACACCCGTCCAATGGATCCCCCACAAGGATCTATTGCAACACAACAACATATTACCTATACTGCAAACAATTACAAGAATACAGAGTCGAGCACTCACCATCTGTTAATGATGTCATTTAATGATATCAACCTTCAAACCCACCGGAACCAATACAGCTCAATTCCTGAAACCACGCCCACTGATCCATCCATAGCACTCTTCCAATGGATTAGCCGTTGCGCATACCTAATATACCCATGGAGGGGGGTCCTAAAGCCCCTCGTTTCCCCCTACGATGGATAAACAACAACCCTAATGTTGGTGCAGCTTCGAACTATAACATTGTAGAAGACTTAGCACAATCCCGTGTTGCTATGTTCTCTCTAGAAGTCCTAAAAAACTGCCCTACACAGAGGAAATTATTGTTGTCTTCCATTGGTGCCATAGACCCTAACGACTCCCATATGATGGCATTTGACTTAGACCAGGTCGAACCACAGTTTCCTTCAACACTAGCTTTTCAAATTTATGTATCCATTCGAAACCTTGTTGTTCATCGGTGCATCATCGATGAAGGTGCCTCCACCTGCGTTATGTCGACTCTTGTTTGGAAGAAACTTGGATCCCCCACACTACAGCCATCAACTACCGCATTACGATCCTATGATGGTCGTTTAGCTCAATCATAGGGCCTGTTAGTTAACGTGCCCGTGCAGCTTGGGGATAAACTGGCTCTCATAGATATAGAAGTCATCAACACCCAACTTGATTACAATCTCTTCTTGAGACGAAGCTACATGTATAAAATGAAAGATGTTGCTTCTTCAGTTTTCCGCCTCATGATGTTTCCCCATGAAGGACGCATAGTCAAAATCGGCCAAATAACATATTATGACCCCAATGCCCCCTGCAGGGCCTGAAAATGTTCTTCCCATGATCAAACAACCCATGCAAAGTGCACCCACATCGTTCGTCTCCTTAGTCGGACCCGAGATATATTCGGATACTCCCATGACAACCACTTTCCCATCTATCCCACCCCCTCTGTGGATAACTGAAATATTTGATTTATGCACCCTCTCACACAACGAACAACAAAATACTCAACAACCTCAACCACTGCCACAACCTCCAATAGTGCCTAGTCACATAGGAGCCACACCAATTCATACTATTCCATTTTTATTTTCCCCTTCAGGCGCCATTAGCACACCAGTCATGGCTACACTTAATCTCCCAGGATTAACATTAGGACTACATGTGTGGTACCTGCCTACCCCAATCCCTCCCCTGACACCGAATGTCATTTTACAACTAGTGCAACCCATCAATACTTCCAACCGTCCACTGCCCGGCATACCAAACCCCCAAAACTGAACACCTTCAACAGGGGCCACCACATCAACCTCTAGTTATGTTCTCCCTCACTCTCGCTACAATGGGGGCAGAGGCCCACAACCCGCACCACCCCATCAACTCCCAAGTTTCCAAAGAACCCCCCAACAACCCGTGTGTTCCCTAAGTGCTCTTTATGCAACGATATAGGCCATGCTATGTTAGGATATTTAGACACTTAGGAGTTAGTTAAGATCAACTTGTATAATAGATCTGTTAGGTAAAGTGTGTTTCTTTAGTATGTATTAGTATGCATTTGTAAATATTTAAATTCGATAATCACGATATGTTCTTGACATAGAGTGATCCGACGGCTCAAATTCTCTTAGATCATACCTACCCTTGATCTGTGGCTTAACATCCAATTGGTCCATGATCTCTATTTAAAGAACATGGAGGGTCATTGGAAAGTTGATCGATTATGAGAAGCTCATTTGTAACTTTCTTTCTTTACATAATAAATTGCTCCGTAGAAGCTATTTGGCCGGGACCGTGGAGTGTTTTCCTCTCAAGGGTTTAAACCACGTCAAAACATCAGTGTATTTATCTGTGATCTGTTTGTGTGAAGTGGTTGCTCTAGGTGTTTGGTCTTTTGGAGGAACCCTGTGTACCCAAACATGGTATCAGAGCTTTTATGAAGAGCCGCTTCCGGTTATGATCTAGATCTTGAGCTGTTGTTGCTGAAAATTGAAAGGGTTTCTGGTTCTGGTATTTATGTGCATTTCTAGGTTGTGGCAGGTGTTCCATTGCGTCCAGAGCGCCGTTTCAATTGGGAAATAGTTTTCGTTTGATCGAAAATGGTTCCCGGTTGCTTCAGAAACGCATATTTCATCAGATCTGCAGGTATAATGTTACAGTGACTTTTTTTTAATTTATGTTTTTAAAACAAAAAATTATCTCATATTTTATCAGTTTTTATTATTAGATTTTTTTAGTTTCAGATTGTTGCTTTCCCTGTCCGCGTATGCTCTTTGTCGTGCACCTTGTGCGATCTCGGCGAATCAGAAACAAAAAAGGAAAGGGTTTTTCTCGGCTGCGTATGCTCTTTGCCGTGCACCTTGTGCGATCTTGGTAAATCATAAATAGAATGAAAACATAGAATTTCCGGGCAAGCTAACGAGATACCCATAAATGTGGAAAAGTTTTTTGTTTTGGTTTATGGTGTGATTTGCAGAGAGAAAAGACAAGTATGGAAACCGAGTAAGAAGAGTAAAAATAAAATAAAAAATAAAAATAAAAAGTGAGTCACTTAAGTTCATTTTTATTGCTGCACTATTTACAGTAACATCATTATAAAAATGAAATCACTTATTTTACAAAAGTGATTCACGTAAAGCAACTTTCTTGTAAAGTGATTGTCAAAGGTTCATCTTGGGAAGAGGGGGGTTTTTTTTTTAGCTGGTCATTCTCTATCTGCCATGTCACTATTGAGGACATATTCAACATTTTCTTTGATCAAGCATAACTTCATCATACGGAGTCAGTTTTCAGTGCCATTTTTTTTAAACTGCCTATTTTTTCGAGCTCTTCTTATCCAGACTATTGGTTTCTACTTTTATATCCATTAATTTACAAATATGGCCGCCCCTTGTGATATTCTACTTACAAGTTCCAACTATTTATCATGAAAATCTCATATGGAGGATGTTCTACGAAGTAGAGGACTTTTCATAATTACCTCAGAGAAAGAAACAAAACCTACTGATAATGATAAGAAAATCAAATGGGAAAATAGATGTGACAAAGCTCATGGATTGATTGGGATGTCAATCTCTACTAATTTGTGATTCCACATATCTGGAATTGATGAACCTGATGTTACTTGGGACAAGTTGGAATCTGTGTTTGGTAAACATAATGAAATTCGAGGTCACCAACTCGAAAATGAGTTGATTTCTTTAAATCCAAGTAATTTTTCATGCAAACAAGATTATTTATCTAAGTACAAAACTCTTAAACTCTTATGTGAAGAATGCAAGATTAAGAGGGAAGACAAACAATGCATTTATCATATTCTTTCCAAACTTGGACCTACATATTCTGTTTTTGTATCTACATTTTACTCCATGAAAGAATCCTTGAATGCAGCTAGCTATCAAGAGCCTAGTCTTGAATCCTTTTGTGATTCCTTGATTAGAGAGCAAGACAAGCTCATCCATCTTGGAATAATTAACAATGCAGATACATCTGGGAAAACCTTATTGTCCCAATAGAAAGAAAAGTCCAAGCCGCCCAAGAAACAAAATTTTCACAATAATAAGTCAAACAAGGGTCCCAAACACTCCCAGTCAGCTCCTTCTTTAAAAAATGACAAAGGATCTAAGCCAAAAGGTAAAAAGACTGGGTGTCATTGCAACTATTGCAGGAAAGATAGTCATGATGAATCTAAGTGTTTCAAGAAGATGGAAGCCTTGGAAGAAGCAATGAAGAAGCACCACATCAGCCTAGATTCGCCTTCAGAATCTACCTCTCATGAACATGCACTTTGTGCTTCTGGTTATTCTTATAATGCATCTTCTTCTTCTACTTTAAATGAATGGCTCATTGAATCTGGAGCATCTTATCATATGGCTAAGGATCAATGTTGGGCCATGGAATTGTCCATTTTTCTATCATTTATCGACATACCTTTCATCCATTTTCTTACCATTATTTCTCATTTATCATTCCATTTTTCATCCATTTGTTGTAGCTACGCATTGAATGGCATGCTACTTCCATTGATCTTTTAAGTGGTTAATAGTGATTATTTTCTTTTATCTTTGATGAATTAAAAGACTATTATGCATAATTTTACTAATGATGGTTTGTGGAGTGAGTTGTCACGTACAGGATGCTCATAGCCAGCTGTTATAGCCTTAACCAAAAACGTATATCACATAAGAACACCTTGATTCGCGTCTTGATTTGCGGGCCGATGGAAATGAATCTCAAAAATATGAGACATGGGTTTTGTGCGTAACATCCTCATTTACCTAACTCGCAAGGAAATTTCTAAAAAAAGCTACGGTTTGCGATATGCAGGTGGTTCTTCGAGAGGGTGTTTTCCAGATTTGGTGTTGCGGCCGGTTCCAAAGTTGCCAACAGTTACGGCCGTGTTCTAGCTGTTGTAGATCACAAGTTGGGGGCTCAGTTCTTTATTTCCATGAGATAATTTTATGTATAAATATGTAATCAATCTCATTGAGAAAATGGGGGATAGGGATTAAGTATGATAGATTAGGCAAGATAGGAGATGGATGATAGGAGATGTAAGATAGGAGAGAACACAATGTTATGATGTAGGATTTGATCCAGATCTATTGTAATTCTTCCATTATGATAATACATGCTGACAGTTTCTTAATTCTAGAGTTGTAGACTTTCATTGTGGAGATCCAGATCTGCTCAGTGGAGGAAGGGCCCTCTTCCCTGAGCAGATGCTGGTAGTGTTGATTGCAAGTGTTTTATTTTGTAGATCTGTTATTATTAATTCATGTTTTCATTCAGTAGATTGATCATAGTTGTTTTATGATTCAATTTATGTTTTTATTCATTAGATTTATCATAGCATTCTCATGTTAATTCATTTTGATAGATCGTTGGACAACACAAGACTTGTTTTAGATTTATGCAATCAGATCTTGTTTCATAGGAATAGATCTTGTTTGAAGTGTGTTCGATTTACAGTTTGATTTATGAATAGGTTTGAGGTTTGATTTACTTTCAAGAAGTTGTGACTTAGTTTACAAATAGTTTCGATTGCATATCAATAGATCAACAATGGCAGGTAGAAATTGTGCTTGCATATATCTTGCACGATAACTTTGAAATAAAAGACTTCCTCGGGTTGATAATTTATGTTTAGCACTCTGCATGTTAAGTTTTAATTAACTGGCATATAGTAGGCACGACATTTTGGTGCCGTTGCCGGGGAAGTTATCAATTGTGCAATAGTATATCTGACATTGTTTTGCAAATGCATTGTTAAAATAGGGCATGTAGGTTGCATGATTACATTTCAGTTTATTGAATTTATTTTGAGTGTTAATTTTCTATCTTTACATTCAGTTTTATTTCATTTTCAATCTTTGATTCATAAATCTTATCATTCCCCTTAGTGGTGTTGTGAGCACCACCCATTCTACTAAAAAATTGAAAGGAACATTCGAAGGAGGAGCCTCAAGATAGCACACAAAGAATCTAATGAAGAGATGGCAGGTGAAAAAGAAGGAGAAGTTGTTACCTTCAAATTTCCCATCAGAGATTCGAGCGGAGTGGCACCAACAAAAAGAATTCCCCCACATGTTCTACCAAATTTTCACGGTTTGGAAAACGAAGACCCTGATGTATTTTTATTTCAATTTGAAGTACTTTGTAGAGGATATGGTTATTGTGCTAATGATCAAAAGTTGAATGTATTTCCCCTTACTCTAAAAGAAACAGCCCTCCGATGGTTCATGAGCCTCGGTGGGAATTGTATACAAACTTGGGAAGACATGAAACATGTGTTCTTGAAAAGGTACCAAGATTATTGCAGGGTCAATGAAGACATCTTCGAAATGACACAAGGAAAAGAAGAGAGTATGGAGGAATACGTAGAACGATTTCAATATAACCTCCAAAGATCCAAACATAGGAAACTGGGGAAGGAAATCTTAAAAACACTTCTACTCAAGGGAATCCAAGCTGAATGTTTAGAAATATTGAATCTGATCAGAACAGGTAATGTATTTCAGTTAGCATATGATGATATTTGTGAGTTATGTAGAAGGTATTCAAGAGGAAACTTCAAGATTGGTAAGAATTCTAAAGAACTTTTATCTTTATTTTTGAAATCTACTGCAAAAACAAGAGTTTTACGAGCTGAAATCAACAATTTATTTAAAAT
This sequence comes from Larix kaempferi, assembly GCA_027924585.1. Classification (NCBI taxonomy): domain Eukaryota; kingdom Viridiplantae; phylum Streptophyta; class Pinopsida; order Pinales; family Pinaceae; genus Larix; species Larix kaempferi. The sequence continues at coordinate 7,150,489 of BSBM01000077.1, forward strand.
TTCTAAAGCTGATTCACAATCGGTTGTTTTGCAGGATAAGGAAAAGCAGGAGGAAATAAGAGAAGCAAGGGATTTCCCTTTGGATAATATTGAAAGTTGTGGTATATGTGACTTGAATCATTCCACAGATCATTGTCCCTATTTACCAAAGATAAAAGAAACATATCATAGAGATCTGGGAGTTGCAGCCAACTCGTTGCAACAGTCATGTCAACCATGGCCTACATCTATGGTTCAAAATCCTATCCTTCCATTTCCTTACTCTCATACTCAATCATTGAATACTCTTCCACCATGGCAGCTGTTGCAGCCTCAATTTAACTCTTACCTACCTTACCCACAAGGTTGGAATGGCCCATCTTATGATCATATGGCCACTCTCCCTCATGCTGCAACACAAGTTGGTCCTTCAATATCAACCTCACAAATCAATCATCTACATCAGCCACATCTATCTTCTCATCAAACTCCTTGGTACCCAACACAATTTCCTGTCCAATCCACCCTCCACCCTAACCATAATAAATCAATACAGTATTCTTACAATGCTGAACTGTAAAATGTTTCTACATTTCCCTCTCGTTCTACCTCACCTACACTGCTACAAAAAGGCTGTGCGTTGTTGCAGCAAATCCATACAAGGCCTGAACATGTTTGAGATCCAAGTTTTGCAGATGGAGTTTCTTCTAGTCCTCATAAGCAAGCAGACAAGATCAACAATACACACGTAATATTTGATGGAGAACAGCCATTGGAACCAAAAGCATCATTCACAACATTAGATCTGAAAATCTTATGCATTGAGGAAGATCAGTTTAATAAGGATCTTCATGGTGTAACATCCATGAGCAATCAAGGGAACAAAGACTATATTGAAGCTTGGTTTCAATCTGTCATCGGTCTGCAGCATCATTCAATGTTTCACCAATTCTTGGCACCATCATTTCAAGGGAAGTTGATCTCTCATAGCCTAGAATTCATAAAGTTATATTTTTATTTTGGGAGTATGAGCATACTTGAGTCACTTTTTCGAAAATGGCTCCATTGGAAATATGCATACACTTAAACAATTTTTATATTTCCAAGTAGCATAGGGTAGGATAGAATATCAGAATAAAACCATGCTTTTGTTTGTTTTTTATTTTTTTTATTTTTGAATAAGTATGCTCTCTTCTTGCGCCTTGTTGCGATCTGGAAGATCAGAAAGTAGAAAGATGAGGAATGGGTATGAGATGTTTTCATGAATGCTTTGGAATTGTTGACTATTTGAACAAAAATGCTTAAGTCATTTTTGTCATCAATTTCTCAATTTGTCTCTATTTGTTACAAATAAAAATAAAAATATCATGAAAACAAAATTACAGTAATTATGGAAAGTGAATGGACGATCCACGGGAAAATGAGCCCGTGATTATGGAACACTTCAAGCTTGAAATTTGACATGAATTTGTTAGCTGCAACACCCAGTTGTGAGTGATTACTCTCAGCTACAACAATGAGCTGCAACACTCGCTGTGACAGGGAGCTGCAACACCTAGCTGTGACTGTGCTACAGGTAAAAATTTATGAGTTTGAGATATGTGTGTGTTGCACATCATGATATGTCTTTAGTTTTTATTTTCCATAAAAATTCACATGCTTTATTTCAACATTATGTCTTTTTTTAAGAGTTGCAGCTGTGACTGCAACAAATCGTGTAAGTCAATCTAGGTGCTCAATGCTTGAAATTTTTGGTATGGATGTGTGTTATATTTAAATTTACATCATTAAAATCATTCACACCTATTTCGATCACTTTTGGGGGGTTAAATTTAATTTATTGGATTTTTGTGACATTTTGGCTTGAAAATTTTACTGAAACATAGACGGGATAGTCCATTTTTGGGAGACCAAATGAGCTTATTTTTAAAACCTGTTTATATCCCAAGTAGCCCTTTGAATCTATTTTCCAAAACAATTTAAATTTTTACGATTGGGTGTTAAACGAAAATTTTATGGCCAAAATACTAACAGGGTGTCAAGCTGGCAGCTTAGGAACAGAGCTGGGACAGTCCATTTTTGGATGCCTTATTGGACATATTTTGAAAACCTAATTCATTGGTATATTCCCCTATGAATATAGTTTACGATGCAATTTGAATCACTCCATTCCGATTTCGTATGCAAATTTTATGACCAAAATACCGACTGCCTGTCCCAAATCTGCATTCCTAAAACTCTATTTTCTAGACTGTTCATTGGCTTATTTGACCCATCAATTCTTGTTGGATTCAAAACCTGTTTCTAATGGAGATACCTACATGAATCTACTTTCATCTCCAATTGGAATCACATCAATCCGTTATCAAACGAAAAAGTTAAGCCTAAAGCCGTGACTGTTGGTCTAGTCCAAAATTCGAAAAAACACCTTGTTATGTAGGCTGTTACTGAGTGATTTGGAACATCATTACGTAGAATTTTAAAAACCTGTTTCTAATGGAAATAGAACTATGAATTTACTTTCATTTGGCTTTGGAATCACTCACATTGGACAAGGAACGAAGATGCTATGATCAGAATACCGTTGGTGAGTCTAGATGGACATTGCTCTCCCGCAGGTATAAAACGGATTTTGCTTTGTTCATTTTTCTTTGGATTTGTTTTATGAGTAATTGCTTGTTGTTTTTTTTTCATAAGTGTTGGGTGAAGAGAGACCAATCATCTCTCTTCTTCCATCATCTCATGTTTTATTGTAGGCAAATGCTAGGTTTTTGCAGGTCCTTGGAAGAAGAAGGTCAATGCATGCACGAGTGACTCTTGAAAACTTTTTCTCAATTTGCAAATGGATTGAGCACATAAAAAAATGGAGAGATTGATGTGCAAACCATATAGATTCCAATGTTTCTGAAGTCAAGTCCCATTGCTACATACCAAGAATCATTTTTAGACACCTATCATCCCACTTGTTGCCGAAAAAAACCCCCCTCAAGAAGCCAATTTCCCTATGGTCGATTCATGCACCCTCCTCATTTCAAAACCCTAAAAATCCATTCATGTCGAAGTCTCATTTTCCACTGCTTATGTAGTCACCATAACCATTTTATTTCCCATCACTACTACATCATGACTTCACATATACTTTCCGCTTTTGAGTTTCATGTTGGTCCTATTTTTCACTATGATTCTTCACAATCATTTATTTTGTACTCGTATTGGATGATGTGGAATGTATTAAGGTCCACCTTCCAATGGTCTTGTCCCATCGACTCCGACACATCATCTGGGATCAAGATTAGAGTTTTTATAGTGCCTTGGTATCTGCATGAATCAATGGCAGATTTCCTTGTTGTTACTCATGGGGATTCATCAATGCCTCTTGATTGACAAATCTTGCAGGTGACTTGACTCCAGCACATCCATTCATACCTGTCAAGATGCACTAAGGTACTTTAGAGCTCATTGTCATCAAAGGTGAGTTTCTTCACATTGGTTAACAGCATACATTAATGGCCGGTAATCCAATGATTTCTTTCCATGCTCGACTTCAGCACATTCATTTGCATGGTAAGAATTGTACCTCGGGTTTGTAGCAGTTGAAGATTATGTGATCTAATGGTTTCAACAATGACTTGCAGCATCATTTGTTCAGTAGTTTTGCAGTTGATTTTCAAAATAAGAGAAAGGACTTTCTGCTTCTATGGTAGAACTTCTCCTCATCAATTGTCTCAGCAGTTAGTCTTACATGCAACCAGCCCAACATCATGGATCAAATTCAGTCTCATCCAGGTTCAGCTCTCATATACATATGTCTCAGCATCAGATCATCCTACATAGCTCCAGCATACACCAGTCCATTCATGACAACCAATGCTTCCATGGAGGTAACACTTGAGGTAAAATAGCATGAGTTTTTTATTTATTAAAGATTTGGGGAAATGTCATGAAGAACCACTAAGCATTAGCCATTTCCATTTTCTAAATAGCCTTTTATTTTCTAAATAGCCTTTTATGTCCATCCATTCCCATCATTTCCCACTCAGTTTTAACACTTCATCATTCATGTACATCCACTTCAAATTCCAACCCAACATCTCACTAACCCAACTGACCAAGCATACAAAGAAAAAAAGGGATACCTTATTGTTGTTACACAAGAACCAACAGTAAGAAAAACAAATCTTGCTATTGCCACACAAGAACCAACAGTAAGAAAAGAATCATTGCTACTGCCACATAAAAACCAACAATGAGAAGAAATAAATCAGTTGCTTGAAGGTTGTTCTTTCCAGCTTTGGCATTTTTTTTTGCATGTGGGAACTACAAATCCTCTATGGCTGCAAATTGAGGAAATGATGCATGAGGGCATGCTTTGCATTCAGTTTAAAAGGTAGTCCTTTAATAATTTGCAGCAAGTTTATGACAAGAATCAAGGTTTGTAGATTGTTTTCTCATTGAAAATGTTCTCTTGAAGTACAAGCAAAAATGATCAGGGAGTTTTCTGAATTCATTAATTATCTCAAGAAGCCTAGAAAACCATGAAAAAATGATCTACTGTTGTCACACAAGAACCGGCTGTAGGAACACAAGGCATTGTTGTTGCTTCTCGAGAACTTACAGTGGTAGAATTTTATGCTGCCATACATTCAAAGGTATGAGTCTCATTATTCAGTAATGCCCACATTGGCTTACAATTGTTATCATGGTCCTTGCATATTTGATGTTGTAGTTCATAATGGAAGAGAAATGTTGCTGTCACTATGAAAATATTCCCATAATAATGAAAGACAGATTTGGGAAAACATGTTTATATTTCCATGGCGGCAAACTAAGTTTTTGGGGACATGAGATTTCATGATTACAGGGTTTCTATCCACATAACAAAAGCATCAATTGTCAGTGTTAAGCCATGCTCAGCCCACGATTTCATGACCAGCCATCTATTTCTAGCTCATTTCATTGCTGCATCTCAGAAGGTGAAGGTATATCCAAGGCAAAAATGAAGGTAATAGCAAAATACATATTTCACTAATCTGAGTTTTTGGAGCAGCAATACATAGTCATTTCTAAATCCATGCTCTGTTTTCGAAATTGGATTATTGGAAGCTACATGAATGTATGAAGTGAGATACATACATAGGTTTTGTTAATTAATACATGGATTTGTTGAATATGGTGGCTACCAACTATTTTGAAATGGCTTGGTGCTTTGAGATTCTCATTCTTAGTTGGATATGGGCTTTATGCTTGCTGCAATTGGTTTTTTTTGGTGCTATATGTTGTTATTACTAATTTTATGAGCATGGAAACGATTGAGAGGATCTCTTGAACTACTTTGAAACAATCCTACCATACACAACACTTGAAAAGTCATTTTTATCAGTAATAATTTGTATAACAGTATGGAGGATTGATGTGCAAATCAAAACTTGTTTTCTGTCGTGAAGAGTTTTAATAAGCATGAGTACATGATGTGTCATCAGTTTGGGGGAGATGGTTGTTTCCAATTAAGATGAAAACTCTTCTTTTGCATGAGGACATGACAAATTATTCAGTTTGGGGGAGGAGCTACTATGCTTGCTGCTTGTTCATTCACATTCATAATTCTGATGCATATTGTTCTTCATATAAAATGCCGAATTTGAATTGAGCATATCTTACAAACCATGAATTGGATCCTCATGAAATTTGGACAGGGAATGCATAACAACATGATGAACAACCGTGGCAAGTTTCAGCTCAATCCAGTGCACGGTTTTCGAGAAAATGGCCATCATCACCTACAGCCAATTCACATTTTTCTCGAAATCCGTGATGTGGGTTTGTCTAATTTTTGGCGTGGAGATGCATTAGAGTGGTATCTACTTGCCTGCAAAATTTCAGCCCAACCCAGTTTGTCGTTTGGGAGAAAATGGCTTCAGAAGTTTCCCGTTCAAAAAGGCTAAAACGCCATAAAATATTGCAGTTTCTCGTTTTCCGTTGGCTGCAACACCGTTCCCTTTTTACGGCGACCGTTTTCCGGCAGCAGCCCGTTTTCCGGTAGCTGCGACATCTTTTCCAGCGACCGTTTTCCGGCAGCTGCGAGATCTTTTCCGGCAGCTGTGAGTCCGCCAAGTACGCCGCTAAATTTAGCGTTGTTCCGCCAAATTCGCCGCTAAAACCTTCGCTAATTTCTCTGCTAAAATAAGCTGACTCCGCCAAATTTGTCGCTACATTTAGCGTTGTTCCGCCAAAATCTTCGCTAAAACCTTCGCCAAATTCTTTGCTAAAATAAGCTGTGACTTTGCCAAATTTCTACTAAAGAGCTGCGAATCCGTCAAATTTTCTGCTAAATCCTCCCCTAAGTGACTTTGCCAATTTGTGTTAAACTCTCTATTTCTTCTAGCTGCAGCTGTGCAAATGGTAAAATGAAGGAACAAGTGAATGAGTTTTTTTTCAAGTTGGATGCTACACAGATATTGGGTTGCATGAGGACATGCAACAAGTTCAGTTTGGGGGAGATGTTGGGCCCTGGAATTGTCCATTTTTCCATCATTTATCGACATACCTTTCATCCATTTTCTTACCATTATTTCTCATTTATCATTCCATTTTTCATCCATTTGTTGTAGCTGCGCGTTGAACAACATGCTACTTCCATTGATCTTTTAAGTGGTTAATAGTGATTATTTTCTTTTATCTTTGATGAATTAAAAGACTATTATGCATAATTTTACTAATGATGGTTTGTGGAGTGAGTTGTCACGTACAGGACGCTCATAGCCAGCTGTTACAGCCTTAACCAAAAACACATGCCACATAAGAACACCTTGATGCGCATCTTGATTTGCGGGCAGATGGAAATGTATCTCAAAACTCCGAGACATGGGTTTTGTGCGTAACATCCTCATTTACCTGACTCTCGAGGAACTCATCAAAAAAAGCTATGGTTTGCGATATGCAGGTGGTTCTTCGAGACGGTGTTTTCCAAATTTGGTGTTGCGGCCGATTCCAAAGTTGCCAACAATTACGGCCATGTTCTAGCTGTTGCAGATCACAAGTTGGGGGCTCAGTTCTTCATTTCCATGAGATAATTTTATGTATAAATATGTAATCAATCTCATTGAGAAAAGGGGGGATAGGGATTATGTATGATAGATTAGGCAGGATAGGAGATGTAAGATAGGAGAGAACACAATGTTATGATGTAGGATTTGATCCAGATCTATTGTAATTCTTCCATTATGATAATACATGCTAGCAGTTTCTTAATTCTGGAGTTGTAGACTTTCATTGTGGAGATCCAGATCTGCTCAGTGGAGGAAGGGCCCTCTTCCCTAAGTAGATGCTAGTAGTGTTGATTGTAAGTGTTTTATTTTGTAGATCTGTTATTGTTAAGTCATGCTTTCATTCCCAGGGGAGGCAGGAGCGGGGGGGATTATTTTCGATCCCGGAGGAAGAAAGGTAGTCGAATTTGCTTGGGGACTTGGCACAAGAACAAATAACGAAGCAGAATGGATGGCGATGTACCACTCACTCGAGCTAGTCTCTTCTTTAAATGTGGGAAAGTTACAGGTATTTGGAGATTCCAGGCATGTAATTCAGAATATGAACAACACCTCCTCGAGAGGAGCAAAGAACAAAAACCTTCGAAAAAGAATCAAATCCCTCTCTCTTCCCACTGATATAAAATATCTCCACATTCTTAGAAGCCTCAACTCGGTAGCAGATGAACTCGCAAATGCTGGAGTCTCTTTGAGACAAGGCCAAATAGTGCAAAATAAGGTTTTAGGATATGAATTCATCCCCTAGCAATGTTAGCTATGGATGCACTTCAATGCTGGGATATAGAATACTCTCTAAGGTTATCAAAGCGTATTATTTGGAGGCAAACTTGTCATGGTGGACTCCCCGTTGCATGCATCATTCAGCTGGCATGTCGAGGCCATGTGCCTCCCCACCTGGCCCAAAGACTCTCACGCTCCAGCATTTATTGCTGTGAGGCGGTTTACAGGATTGACATCGAATTTATGGAGCAGTTCAACACCATTCCGCTTGGCTCAGGGTTTCAGCGCCTCTCTGTGGTGGATTTGGAGATACAGTAGCACGAAGAAGAACCTCGCGAGCTTGGAGTTATGGAAGGAGTCCGGCAGGCCATCGCCACCCTCAGCCAGATAACTTCGGAAGTTAAGGTGTACCTGATAAGGACTTATTCGGAGGTTTGTTCAATCGCAGACCAGAACAAGGAGCAGAATCTGGAATTCAAATACGTCCACTCCCGTCTTTCCTGTGTGGAGTCTCGTCTTGACGATATAGAAAGAAATACAGTCGAAATCCTGGGGAAAATGGATAGCATCAGAGAGGATCTTTCAGTCTTCATAAGTAAAACACAATTCAGCCAGGTGCATGAAGCCCCGTCTGTCAATCAGGGTATGATGGAAGCTGCGTCCTTCCTGCAGCAGACCAACAGATAGTTTCTTCCTCTGAATTTAGGATGTCGACCCACAGGTTTCACATGAACTTTTTTCTGAATGTTCTTCAGTATACTGCTCTGTAATCAGTTTGTTAAAGTTTATACTAGTAGAATGACTGGAAATCTCAGGAAAACTAGGAAGAAAGACATTGAAAGCCAAACTCTTTGTAAATTCTGCAGCTTATTCCTTTTTGAAGCAGAATCATGGCAAAATTTTTGTACTGCATGGCTGTGCACAGCCTTTTATATATATATATAAATTCCCCTGTTCCTGTTAAAAAAAAAAAAGTCATGCTTTCATTCAGTAGATTGATCATAGTTGTTTTATTATTAAATTTATGTTTTTATTCATTAGATTTATCATAGCGTTCTCATGTTAATTCATTTTAATAGATCGTTGGACAACATAAGACTTATTTTAGATTTATGCAATCAGATCTTGTTTCATAGGAATAGATCTTGTTTGAAGTGTGTCCGATTTACAGTTTGATTTATGAATAGGTTTGAGGTTTGATTTACTTTCAAGAAGTTGTGACTTAGTTTACAAATAGTTTTGATTGCATATCAATAGATCAACAATGGCAGGTAGAAATTGTGCTTGCATATATCTTGCACGATAACTTTGAAATAAAAGACTTTCTCAGGTTGATAATTTATGTTTAGCACTCTGCATGTTAAGTTTTAATTAACTGGCATATAGTGGGCACGACAATCAAGCCATCTTTTCTACTATGCATGAACGTAACACCAAACAAATATTTGTTGGTGATGATAGATCTCTAAGTGTTGTAGGAGTTGGAACAGTTTCAATAAATAATGGTCATTTCAGTGATGTACTATGTGTTCCAAGAATTTCCTGCAATTTGTTATCAGTCTATCAAATCACTCATTCTGGTGAAGGTAAAACTGTGACGTTTACACCTCACCAAGTTGTAATCAAGGATTTTAAAGATCCTCAATAGGTCCTAGCTACCGGAATTGTTGATGATTTTACCAGGTTGTACAAGTTTAACAACTTTGGGTCATCACCTTTTCCTTCAGTTTTTGTTGCTCATAGTGATAACTTAAGCAAACCTTGGCATGAGCTATTTGGTCACTTAAATTATCATTTATTTCAACAACTATGTAAAGACAATATGGTGACAGGTCTTCTGATGGTATCTTTCAAGAATGGTGTTTGTTCCGGTTGTGTACTCAAAAAACATCATCGGGACAGTTATGACAAACGTGCCTCTTGGCACACCTCAGTTTCCTTGGAGCTTGTGCATAGTGACATGTGTGGTCCTCTTCCATCTGCTTCCTTTTCTGGTTTCAAATATTTATTAACTTTCATTGATGATTACACCAGATGCACTTGGGTTTATTTCCTAAAACTGAAGAGCGAAGTATTTAACATGTTCTTGGCCTACAAGGCCCTTGTTGAAAAACAATCTGGTCATCAAATGATTAAGTTAAGATCTGACAATGGAGGAGAATATGTTAACAAAAAGTTCACTACTTTCTGCACTGAACAAGGAATCCAACAACAACACATTGTTCCATATATACTACAACAAAATGGTGTAGCTGAACGGAAGAACCGCACTTTAAAAGAAATGGCTAATTGTATGATCCAATCTAAAGGACTAAGTCTTCAATTTTGGGCTGAAGCCATAAATTGTGCAAATTACATAGTTAATCGCACTCCCACTAAAGTTTTGCAATGTATCACACCGGAAGAAGCATGGAGTAAACTTAAACCAGATGTAAGTCACTTCCGCGTGTTTGGTAGTAAAGCATGGGCTCACATTCTGGATGAAAAACGAAAAGCATTGCAGCCTAAAAGTGAAAAGTGCATATTTGTTGGATATTCTGAAGTTGTAAAAGGTTATAGACTTCTTCAACCACATTCTCATGATGTAATTATTAGAAGAGATGTTAAATTTGATGAAAATCACTTGGCCTACGACCCTAACTCGATGATTGTGCCATATTTGGCCTGCGAGCCTGATTCGACGATTGTGCCTTCTTCTTCTTCCAACTTCATTGACAAGTATCCAACTCCAATTTATGATGATGACAGTGACGATGAAAATCCACCTCCTCCTGCTCATGTTCCTCCAATTGCACCAGCACAAGTGCTTCCTCGATGGGTCTGTTCAACATGTGAAACAACTGGTGATCTTACTGGTGATCCTAGAGATCAACGTCGAACACGTTCTGAGTTTCAACGAGCCTCTTCTCTTTTGGCTCAAGTTTCTGAGAATCATGATCCAACAACTTTTGCAAAACCTTTAGGAAATACAGATTAGGATGTAGCTATGGATGAAGAATATCATTCCTTAATGGCGAACGATACTTGGGATCTTGTACCTCTTCCAAAAGGAAGAAAACTTGTCAGATGTAAATGAGTCTACAGAACTAAGTATGCTTCAGATGGAAGTGTTGAAAGACTTAAGGCAAGGTTAGTTGCCAAAGGTTTTTCACAAGTTGAAGGGATTGACTACAATGAAACTTTTGCTCCTGTCGCAAAAATGAACTCCATCCGCCTTGTTCTTTCCCTTGCAGCCTTACATAACTGGGAAGTCCATCAAATGGATGTCAAGTCTGCCTTCTTACATGGTGATCTACAGGAGAAAATTTACATGGAACAACCTCCTGGATATGTTCATAAGAACTCTAGCCTTGTCTGCCATTTTAAGAAATCATTATATGGCCTTAAGCAAGCTCCTAGAGCTTGGTATGCCAAAATGGATAGCTTTCTTCTTGACACTGGTTTTTCTAGATGTCATTTTGACCTCAATGTCTATACCAAGAAAGTAGGAAACCATCTCATCATACTTGTTCTCTATGTTGATGAACTTATTCTTACTGGTAATGACCCTAAGCTTATAACCCATGTGAAATCCAGTCTTAAGCAAAATTTTGAAATGTCAGACTTAGGACATTTGCATTATTTTCTTGGTCTCCAAGTCCTGCAAACCAAAGAATGAATCTTTCTTTCTCAGTCTAAGTATGCTTGTGACCTTCTTCGTCGCTTTCACATGGAAAATTGTACACCAGCCCCTTCTCCCTTTTAGTCTAGAGTCAAACTTTCTGCCACTTGTACTTCATCTAAAGTAGATGCCACCTTGTATCGTCAACTTGTTGGTAGTCTCTTATACTTGACTCATTCTCGTCCTGACCTTTCCTTTGCCGTTGGTCGTGTTTCCCGTTATATGCAAACACCTCATAAAGTCACTGGAAAACAACTAAAAGAATACTTCGATATATTCGAGGTACAATTCAGTTTGGGATTCATTACAGTACAGGGGGGAAACCTTTGTTGGTTTGTTTCACTGATTCAGATTGGGCTGGCGATCCTGATGATCAAAAGTCTACTGCAGGTTATGTTTTCAGTCTAGGATTTTGACCTATCACTTGGGCTTGTAAGAAACAACAAGCTCTTGCTCTTTCTTTAGCAGAAGTAGAATATCGAGTCGCAGTTAATGCCAGTCAGGAAGCTTTATGGATTTGACAGATCCTTTTAGAGTTTGGATTCGAGCAGCAACATCCTACTCCACTTTGGTGCGAAAATCAAAGTTCCATCAAGCTTGCCAAAGATCCAGTTCTACATCAATGCAACAAACACATTTAGCTACATATGCACTTCATCATAAATCTTGTTCATGATTGTGTTCTTGAAGTGCTCTTTTTCCCTACAGATGATCAAGTTGCAGACATTTTCACCAAGTCTCTTACAGAAGCGAAGTTTTCTAAACTTCGGTCTATGATCGGAGTTCAGGAATTTGTCATTAAGGGGGGGATAGGTTTTAATGCCTCCTTCCTTCTCCTAATAGTGTCACTTTTGTAAATCCTTCAATCATATCACAAGTTGTTCTTAAGGGGGGATGTTAGAATATTTAGACACTTAGGAGTTAGTTAAGATCAACTTGTGTAATAGATCAATTAGGTAAAGTGTGTTTCTTTAGTATGCATTTGGAAATATTTAAATCTGACGGTCACGATATGTTCTTGACATAGAGTGATCCGACGGCTCAACTTCTCTTAGATCATACCTACCCTTGATCCATGGCTTAACACTCGATTGATCCATAATCTCTATTTAAAGAGCATGGAGGGTCATTGAAAAGTTGATCGATTATGAGAAGCTCATCTGTAACTTTCTTTCTTTGCATAACAAATTGCTCCGTAGAAGCTATTTGGCCGGGGTCGTGGAGTGTTTCCCTCTCGAGGGTTTAAACCACGTCAAAACATCAGTGTATCGATCTGTGATATGTTTGTGTGAAGTGGTTGCTCTAGGTGTTCGGTCTTTTGGGAGTAACCTGTGTACCCGAACATGCTACCCATCAATGTCCACAACTACCAACACTTCAAGAACACATGAATATGTTGGATGATGACACTAACGTTCCAGTTGTCAAGTTAGAACTACCCCCTTAGCCTCGTGATAAATCATTGCACACAAACCACCCTTGTGCGATATGCGGCATCTACGGCGATTATTCACATCACTGTCCCGATCTCCCAGACTATAGGGTAGCACTATATGAATTAAATAATGCCGACCTCAAGATATCCCCCCCGCTTATCCAGGAAATATTCCCCCCAGAATCTTCCCCTTCAGAAGAAATCAATACCATTTATATGATTTCAACCACCTACAAGCCTGAACCAATTGATTTGATGACACACTACTTCCGTAGCGACAAGGAAATTCTCGAAACACTTACTGCATCAGACTACCCCTGGGATGATATGCACCATCGGTCATATTTCATCCCTGAGGCATCTACCTCCACCACGGAAAACCTACTGTCCGTCGAATCAAAATATTTTTTACCAACCAAGGTAGATTGGTTTAAAGATCCAATCCCAGCACCTGACACCTCTGAAGAAGGTAATATGGCCAACATTTCGCCTATTATTAAAATTGACATCTCCACCACCCCTGGAAAACCCAAGCTTATCTCCTTAGGCGCATCATGAACCACTTATACTATGAAACAAGAACTTGACACAGTTCTTGTTTTTCTTTCTCCTAATTTTAGTAGCTATTTTTAGCTCCGTTTTAAAAAGGGGTGATATCAGTATCACACATTTTCATTTAGTTGTTGTTTTTACCTTCATTTCAAAAAGTGATGCTACTGGTAGCACCCTTATTTTTTTCAGAGCTAAATTTACAACTTTTTTGAAACCCCATCAAGTTTTCTTGCAATAAAAACCATAAATTGACCATGAATTGAAAAATTGGTGTTTTTGGTAGCAATCAACTCTTAATCGAGATCTAAAATTACATCTTGATTGACGTTGTTTCCTTAACAACCAACGTTGTTGCAACGAATAAGCCAAAATCAATCTCCCACTCGAAAATAAGTATTACAAATATCATTCATTTCCTTTATGAAGTTTCATTTTCCTCAATTTTGTTTATTTTCTATTTTTAAATAAAAAATTTAACAAATAAAACCTTATGAAAATATTAAAAAAAATAAAAAAAAATAAATAAACCTTTAAAGAAACATGTTAATTAGAAGAAAAAAAAACTAAAGAAAAACTAACAAAACCAAAACCAAAACATTAAAAAACTAAACCAAAACCTTTAAAAACTAAATAAAAAGGTTAAAAATAAAAATTAGAAAAAACAATAAAAATAAAATATAATATTAAAAAAATTAAAACAGGGAGGGAGCCGCGATACTCAGTATCGCGCTGCTCATCCTCACCCTCCTCCGCCACCCTCCCGCCACCACTAAACCTTCGACCTCCCCTCCACTCAACCTAACCTCCGCCCTCCTCTCCACCTACCACTCCACTTATCCTACCCCACTCGACCTACCCTACTCCACTCCTCTAATCTACACTTCCCCACTCTGGTCTCCCTTCCTATCCCACTCCACCTACCCAAACCCACTCCTACACCATATGCCATTTCATATCGATCCTACACCCCCTCACATTAGCATACTACTTTAGGGACTTAGTTTTATATTTTAGTTTGGATTTTTTTGGTTTTTTTTTGGTTTTTTTTGTCTTTTTATTATTTAATTTTTAGTTTTTTTTAGAGTTTGGTTATTTGAGTTTTGAGTTTTTTGTTTTTTTATTATTTAATGTTTAGTGTTTTAAAGTTTGTTTTTTTTTATTTAATTTTTTGTGTTGGTGTTTTGTAATAATTTAAAGAGTTTGAATCTGTTTAATAAAATTAATAATATGATTTAATAATGTGTGTAAGTTGAATGTGTTTAATATAATGTTATTTTTGCATTGTTTATAAAAGTTAAAAATTTTAAAATATTGGTTTATATGTTTTTTTGGGGGGCGGGGGGGAGTTTGTTTAAATTTTTTTTTCTAAATATTGTTTTAAAAATGTATTTTTTTCGTTTTTTTTCTAATTTGTTTTGTTTTCAACTATTTTAATTGTGTTTTTTCTTTATTTTTTTGTGTGTTTTTTAAATATTTATATCAATTTTTTTTTTCAAAATTTGTTTATTTAGGTTTTATTAGAGATTAAAGAAAAACAAATTAAATTTTTTAGGTAATGGTCTCGAAGCTCTATAATTGCACTCTAATGAAAAAAAGGTGACATTGGTGGCACCTCTTTACAATTTTGGGGGTGATTTTAGGGTTTTGATTTCAATGGCACAGATTGTTCAAACAAGGTTTTACACAATATGTGATTTTAACCCTAAATAAAAA
Organism: Larix kaempferi; assembly: GCA_027924585.1. Taxonomy (NCBI): domain Eukaryota; kingdom Viridiplantae; phylum Streptophyta; class Pinopsida; order Pinales; family Pinaceae; genus Larix; species Larix kaempferi. Next base: position 7,165,592 of record BSBM01000077.1, read on the forward strand.
TGAGGGTGATTCTGGGAGATTCTAGGAGAGCCGTTTTTTAATTTGGGGGTTGATTTAGGGTTTCAATTTCAACTACGCTTCCCATGGTTACCAAAAGGTTGAAATTTTAGCCCTGAAATGAAACATGGTGCTACCAATATCACTTATTTTCAATTTAGGGGTTTTTTTTGATGTTTTTTACGTAAAAATATGAGTTTTTGTGGTCAGAGTTCTCGTTCTTTGTATATAGTTCTGGTTTCATAGTATAAGTGGTTCATGCACTAAAAAGGAAGCCCAAGCCTATAAGAAACTCTTCTAAGAGTTTCGTGATGTCTTTTCCTGGTCTTACACTGAAATGCCTGGTCTCGATCCTAACATTGTAGAACATCACATAGACACGTGGCCCAAAGTACCACCTGTCCGCTAGAAACAACGCCCCATTCACCCATCCAAACTCCCAGTTGTTAAGGTCGAGATTGAGAAGCTCTGGGTAGCAAGTTTCATATACCTTATTGCATATACCACCTGGGTTTCAAACCCAGTACCAGTCAATAAAAAAGTAGGCACCATTCGCGTCTGTACTGACTTCCGTGACCTCAATCTAGCTTGTCCAAAAGACAACTTTCCAACACCGTTTATCGACCAACTAATCGATGCATGTGCAGGGCATGATGTACATTCTTTTATGGACGATTTTTCTAGATACAACCAAATCAAAATTTGTAAAGAAGATCAATACAAAACCACTTTTACTACCCCATGGGGCACCTTCGCCTATCGCGTCATGCCTTTCAGTCTCAAGAATGTTGGAGCCACTTTTCAACGAGCCATGACTTATTGTTTTCATGACCTGAATAACATCATATTGGTTTATCTAGATGACCTCACGGCTCGATCTAAGAAACGATCTAACCATCTAGATGACCTTTGACAAGTCTTTTTGCGTTGTCAAAAATACCAAATCCGCTTGAACCCACTCAAGTGTGTCTTTTGCGTTCCAGCAGGCCGTCTGTTGGGTTTCATCATTTCAGAAAAGGGATCACTGTAGACCCTTTAAAATTCCAAGCCATCGTGGACCTACCATCACCTAGTACACTAAGACATCTACAAAGCATTTAGGGGAAGTCCAACTTCCTCCGCCGCTTTGTCCCCGATTATGCCACGACCGTGCATGGTTTCCTACATTTCCTACGCCTTCATACCCGTTTTGTATGGGATGACCAAGCAGAAGGAGCTTTCACGGACCTGAAGAAAGTACTCACTAATTGTCATATCCCAAATTTGGAATTGGGTCACAATGTATTAAGCAAATTGGCCCTATTCATTAGAGTTTGTCAAATTGATGCTAAAGGTCAAATAATTGCCAAGGAGAAAAATTACTAGTTTCCTAGGTTTGGGGTGGAAGCTTTGGGATTTGGAATAATGGAGATAATAAATTATGTTTGAACATTAGAATGGCATAAATATTTAATAAAGGAGCTAAATAAATATATACAAGTGAAAATCAAAGTGGCATTTGATCATGAAGACACATGGAGGAAGTGGGACCCACATATGGCTAGATTTCCCCACTACACTTGGCATCATTATCTCAACAATTCGAATTCAAGGTGAATGGTAACATACTTGGGGAGTCTAAAGGGTATTATTCATGGCATGACTCATTCAAGGTCGAAATATAGAGGAAGAGTAACTCCCATGGAAGAAGAAGAGGCAATTTGGAGCTAGTGAGACACTTGGGCTAGATTCCCTAGCTCTATGACAACAATGATGAAGATGCTATGACACCTATGACACAAATCAAACCTGAAGGATGACATATGATATATATGACATGGCAGGGCTAAAACTAGACTCCAAGAGGGCGCTCGAGGGTGTTAGGGCAGCTAAGATGCTTTCACATGTGATTTGGTGGATGTGGGAGACCAGGAATTGTTGTACAAGTGTCATTCTTTGGAATCTCTTCCCAACTTGAGTTGGTATAAGTCTCTTGGAAGGAATTCGACCCATGGAGGACATTAGAACTTTATAAATGTTAATAACAAAGAATTAAACCAGCTTTTGATCATTTGTAGAATTTGCAATTGCATTTGTGTAGAGGGAGAGCTAGTGGATGACTAGTTTCTTGCCTTAGCCAATTTCGAAGGTGAAAGATTCCCATCCAAGTTGGTAATTGGAAAGGCCATTCAGAACTTTCATTTGGAGCTTTAATGGAGTCTTTATTTGCAGGTGTAAGCTACAGGTCAGCTCATGGTTTCTTCTATTGCAGCACATTCTCTCAACCATTTCCAGTTTTGATAACATATTCTTGATCCTTGAGGGAGGGCATTTTTTGTGAGATATTGTACTCTTTGGGGGAGATTTTCATGCCCCATTTATTTTGTAATATGAATTAAATACTCTTTTCTTCATCTCCAGAAAGTTTCAGGTCGAAATTCCAAGTAGAAATGTATAAATCTAATTTTTAATGGAAGAACAATGCCATTTCCCCACTACCTTGTTGTGAACCAATGTATTGATGATGATTTTGAATGAATGGATGATTCTCTAATGAATTTTTGATTAATGGACTGCTATGGATTTATTTTACAAGTTTCATGTACTGTACTTGAGCATTTCAAGTATTTTTACTCAGTTTAATTGCATTGGGAGAAGAAATAGTGCCATTTCCCCAAGGGTCAAATTGGTGATTTTTGCAGTTGAATGGGAGAGGGTTGGAACATATATAATAATCAATTAATGGTGCACATGAGACCTTAATAAAATCCTTAATACATTCCCTACCCCTGTTCATAAATTCGAGTGGGTTTGGAGGCATTTGGGAAGCCGTTTTCAGTACTAACCCTAGGGGGATTTGAACCCCAAATTACTAGTAAAATTGCATACTTGGTACAGAATCTTAAGAGAGTTTGTAGAGGTATTTTGGTGGCCATATATCATCCTTGAACATCATATTAAAGTCCTAATATCATTCATACACCTTCCTCGAATATTTGAAGGCACTTGGAGTCCATTCGAAACCTACAGACCAATACTAGTCAAAGGGAAATTACTAGTAAAGTTTCCTACATTGGCCAGAATTGAAAGAGGATTTGTAGAAGTATTTTAAAGGTCCAAAAGCATCCCTGAAATAAATATTTATGTTCAACATCATCCATATACCTTCTCATAATATTTGGGAGCAATTGGAGCAATTTGGGGACCTAGAGCTCAAAACTAGTCAAAGGTCAAACTAGGGAAAAAGTGAAAAATTGTCATTTTAATAAAATTCCTAACAAAGGACATTACAGTGGTATTAGAGCATAGTCCTTGCACCTATGGATTAGGTACATACATTCAAGAATAATTGGCAGCCATGTCTTACTATTATGATGAATCCTATGAGTACAATTCTTATGAGGAATATGCAGATGCTTATGAGCAATATGAAGCAGAATGTGAATGGTACGAGAAAGAGGTGCCATCATGCAACACTTCTTACAATTTCAAGAGAAATGAAAATTATTCTTATGACTTTAAATATGATGAATATGAGTGTGTCATACCAACCAAGGATAATTCTATGAGTGAGTTCCAAAGATGGAGAGCAACATATAAAACCTTGCCCCAACAATATCAAAAATATCAAGAATATCTTGCTTGGAGAAAAAAAACACAAAATGCCATGTCTTTTAAGTACTATGCTGAACATGTTTTTGAAAATAGGCCCAAAAATGAAGATGTGGAGTTAGTAAAGAAAGGTTTATGCCCTTCTTGTAAAGAACATTGGATTGAGTATCATACATGTGTGCATGAAATTATGTCCCATTTGAGGAGAGCTTTTGGGAATTCTTCAAAAAGAGATTCCAAAGATATTGATCCTAAGGAAAACAAGGGGAAAAATGCATCAGCTTGCTTGAAGGAGAAAAATGAAGAGACATCACAAGAGCATGAAGAAGATTCTATTGAAAATATGGAAGATCATTTCGAGACACCTTCTAGCTTAGACACAAACCAAAGAGCATCTACTGATGGATGCCTAAACTATGAAGGAGTACCTACTAATGGGTGCTCACACCTCTATGTTGGTGACATAGAGATCACTTTTGAAAGTGTTGCTGCAAGCCCAAGTTCCATTAAGCATGATAATGAAGACCTTGTAGCAGTTGAAGAAGAACCAAGATCAACTTCCCCATCACCACTTGAGCTTCATGAAGTTGGTCCAAGCAAAAATGAAGAAGATGAGGAGGTTCATTTGCAAAAGCCTCATTTTCTTGAAGGGTCCTTAAAGATGAATGAAAATAAGATCCTAGAGTCCCTTAGCATTCTCCATGACACTCAAGCATTGGTGTCAAATTCTTGTTGGAGAGCTACTTCATTGGAGGAAACATCCTTCCTTGAAGACATGGAGAAGATTCAAAGAGCAATGTGCCACATCAAAGGTAATTTCATGTCTTTGCTTTTTGATAGAAACCATTTGTTTGAGCTTAATGAATTGTTACATGATGCATACTTGAATAATAATGAGGATATTCATAAGCTCACAATTCAAAATGAGCAACTTCTTGAAAAGTTGCAAGATACTTGTTTTTCCTCCTATGTTTCAGATTGTCAAATGGTAGATTGTTTGGAGGCTTCTCATGACATGGTGGATCATGAGAAATGTGGGAATTTGAATGTACTTAATGTGTTTGAAGATGAACTTGAAGAGATCCAAACACTTGATGTGGTGGAAGAGGAACTTGAATTGTCTCTTGATGAAGGTTATGCAATTTTTAAATAAGAGCATGATTCCTCTACATTGGAACCAATCTATGCCAAAGGTTTCCCACTTTTGAAGGAGCTGAATGATACTACCCACATTGATCCTTCCCATGATGAAACTTCTACACTTTTTGATCATTTGGGTGAGTTAGTTAATTCTCCTACATCCTACAATTCCATGTTTTGCAGCATTAGTCTCAATGAAGAATGGGTGAAAGGGTTCTTTTTTATGGTTCCACATGAGGAGTATGGAACTCCTAGATTTACCTTTTATGATGATATGGTTGGAACACATTCTTATTCACATTTGCAGCAGCATCCTTTGTTACCTTATGATGATGCACATCTACATGGATGCACCTATGATATGCATTTGAGTCACTTGCAGACTCATGGTTTTTCTTGCTCAACACTTGGTTCATTTGATGTCGGAGGAACTTCAACCAACACTTGGGTGAATAAATTTATGATTGGAGAACATTTTTGTTGGCAGCCACATACTTTGATATATCTTTATTATTCTCACATTCATGGATGTATGGGTGAGACTTCTTTGAATCCTTTGAAGTTTCCTTGTTTTTTCTGCTCATCATTTGGTTCAGATTTTAGCGGATATTCTTCATTCACTTCTTGGATGAAAGAATACATGGCTGAATATTTTGATGCATATCACATCCTTTTGGAGCAGCATTATAGGACATGGAATCCTCACCTATGTCATTGGAGCAGATTTGATGGGTCACTTGAATATTGTATGCACTTGGAAAATGGTGGTCTACTTGCTTTGAGGTATAAGCACTTTCATGACTCTTTGATGAAGCATCTCCTTGATGTACATTTTCATTATGGTGTTATGTCCTTTGATGATATATATTTTGTACTCATCTTGTTTGGAAGAATGCATACAAGAAAATGGGATCCAGAAATCTTCTTATTTGATGGTATGGGTTGGAGAGTACTCTTAATTGTTGGGGTGCAATACAAGCAATGGGACCTTGGAATAATTTTTATCTCATTGGTTTCAAATTTTGGAGGGAAACAAGCAGTATGGGAGATGGATTTCCCACTTAATAAAGTGATTTTTATCATAGTAGTGTAGTAGCAAGCATGGTGGTTCCTCTCTAAAATCTTCATGGAAACTCAAAGACTCAAGGTTGGGCAATTCAATGGCAACTTCAAAGAATTATACAGAAACCAGGTTCTTCAACACCCATGTTTGAAATTGCTTAAGGAAAAGCAATATTGGGAAGGGAGGATTTGTCATATCCCAAATTTGGAATTGGGTCACAATGTCCTAAGAAAATTCACCCTATTCATTAGAGTTTGTCAAATTGATGTTAAAGGTCAAATAATTGCCAAGGAGAAAAATTACTAGTTTCCTAGGTTTGGGGTGGAAGCTTTGGGATTTGGAATAATGGAGATAATAAATTATGTTTGAACATTAGAATGGCATAAATATTTAATAAAGGATCTAAATAAATATATACAAGTGAAAATCAAAGTGGCATTTGATCATGAAGACACATGGAGGAAGTGGGGCCCACATATGGATAGATTTCCCCACTACACTTGGCATCATTCTCTCACCAATTCGAATTCAAGGTGAATGGTAACATACTTGGGGGAGTCTAAAATGTATTATTCATGGCATGACTCATCCAAGGTCTAAATATAGAGGAAGAGTAACTCCCATGGAAGAGGAAGAGGCAATTTGGAGCTAGTGAGACACTTAGGCTAGATTCCCTAGCTCTATGACAACAGTGATGAAGATGCTATGAAAATGACACAAATCAGACCTGAAGGATGACATATGACATGTCAGAGCTAAAAATAGACTCCAAGAGGGCGCTCGAGGCTGTTAGGGCAGCTAAGATGCTTTCACATGTGATTTGGTGGAAGTGGGAGACTAGGAATTGTTCTACAAGTGGCGTTTTTTGGAATCTCTTCCCAACTTGAGTTGGAATGAGTCTCTTGGAAGGAATTCGACCCATGGAGGACATTAAAATTTTATAAATGTTAATAACAAAGAATGAAACCATCTTTTGATCATTTGTATAATTTGCAATTGCATTTGTGTAGAGGGAGAGCTAGTGGATGACTAGTTTCTTGCCTTAGCCAATTTCAAGGGTGAAAGATTCCCATCCAAGTTGGTAATTGGAAAGGCCATTCAGAACTTTCATTTGGATATTTAATGGAGTATTTATTTGTAGGTGTAAGCTATAGGGCAGCTCATGGTTTCTTCTATTGCAGCACATTCTCTCAACCATTTCCAGTTTTGATGGCATATTCTTGATCCTTGAGGGAGGTCATTTTTGGTGAGCTATTGTACTCCTTGGGGGAGCTTCTCATGCCCCATTTATTTTGTAATATGAATTAAATACTCTTTTTTTCATCTCCAGAAAGTTTCAGGTCGAAATTCCAAGTAGAACTGTATAAATCTAATTTTTAATGGAAGAACAATGCCATTTCCCCACTACCTTGTTGTGAACCAATGTATTGATGATGATTTCGAATGAATAGATGATTCTATGATGAATTTGTGATTAATGGACTGCCATTGATGTATTTTACAAGTTTCATGTACTGTACTTGAGCATTTGAAGTATTTTTACTCAGTTTAATTGCATTGGGAGAAGAAATAGTGCCATTTCCCCAAGGGTCAAATTGGTGATTTTTGCAGTTGAATGGGAGAGGATTGGAACAGATATAATAATAAATTAATGGTCCACATGAGACCTTAATAACATCCTTAATAAATTCCCTACCTCTTTTCATAAATTTGAGTGGGTTTGGAGGCATTTGGGAAGCCATTTTCAGTACTAACCCAGGGGGATTTGAACCCCAAATTACTAGTAAAATTGCATACTTGGTCCAGAATATTAAGAGAGTTTGTAGAGGTATTTTGGTGGCCATATATCATCGCTTAACATCATATGCAATTCCTTGAATATTTGAAGGCATTTGGAGTCAATTCGAGACCTTCCTTGAATATTTGAAGGCATTGGGAGTCAATTCGAGACCTAGAGACCAATACTAGTCAAAGGGAAATTACTAGTAAAGTTCACTACATTGGCCAGAATTGAAAGAGGATTTGCAGAAGTATTTTAAAGGTCCAAAAGAATTCCTGAAATACATATTTATGTTCTAAAATAATCCATATACCTTCTCATAATATTTGGGAGCAATTGGAGCAATTTGGGGACCTAGAGCTCAAAACTAGTCAAAGGTCAAACTAGGGAAAAAAATGAAAAATTGCCACTTTAATAAAATTCCTAACAAGGGACATTACACTAATGCCCCCTTGATTTATCCTCTAGATTTCACAAGAGACTTCATCCTTTACGTCTCGACATCCAATTACGCTGTTTCTGGAGTACTCGTCCAAGAAGACTCTGCTCATCAAGAGCATGTCATTTACTATGTAAGCCAAACCTTATCAGGCTGACCACTGCGCTATGAAGAGAAAATGGCCCTTGCCGTCATCTTTTAAGTACAGAAGTTACGCCACTAAATTCTACTCATCCATACTACAGTTGTCACAAATTTCAACCCAATGGTCTATCTCTTGACACATCGCCTTTTGCAAGGCCGCATAGATAAATGGGTGATTATCCTACAAGAATACAACCTGACTTTTAAAACCCCAAAGAGAACCAAAGCCTTAGCGCTCACCCAACTCATTACGGACCTACCATCTTCATAATCATCACCATCTATCCATATAGACCTTGTTGACGACCATTTATTCATCATTTCATCTGACGAACCTTGGTACGGTGACATTTGGGTTTACCTTCGTACATAGAAGTTTCAACCCAATGTCGACCGTGATGGACACCATCACATTCATCACCACGCCCCCCGTTATCTCCTCTTAGGTGACGTCCTCTATCGACGTGGCATTGACACAATCCTACGACGTTTCCTTTCTCAAGAAGAAGTTGAACAAGTCCTTAATGACTGTCACGGGGACACCTGTGGAGGCCATTTTTTTGGAATGGACACTACCCAAAAGATAATTCATGCAGGTTATTTTTGGCCTTCATTATTCACCGATTACATTACAGCAGTCAAACATTGCCAAAATTTCTAGCTCTTTGCCCCCAAGGAAAGAACACCCCTCGCTCCCCTCCATCCAGTAGTTATCGTCAGACCTTTCTGCAAATGGGCCATCGACTTCATGGATTGTAATCCCACATTAGTGGGTGGCCATAAACACATCATTGTGGCAGTCGATTACTTTACAAAATGGGCCGAAGCTATGCCTACTTATAACTGCAAAGCCGACACTGCAGCCTGTTTTTTCCTCAACCATGTTATAGCTCGTTTTGGAGTACAAAAGCAACTAGTCTCATACTATGGTTCTCACTTTGAGGACTTTGTCTGGCGAGAGTTGTCAACCCTCCTTAAGTTTGAACATCATTTCTCCTCTGCCTACTACCCCCAAGGGAATGACCAAGTAGAAGCTATCAACAAAATTTTGAAGACCATTCTCTAGCGCACTATCGACTGACATAATTCCAATTGGCATCACATGCTTTTCCCCGCATTATGGGCTTACCGCACATCCACCAAAACTGCCACCAATTTTACCCCTTTCCATTTGGTCCACGGCATGGAATCCATCCTCCCTATCGAGTGTCAGATCCCGACATTACAAATCTCCATAGAAATCCTCCTGGATACTTCACCAATTGCAGAACGCTTACTTCTTTTAGAACAAGCCGACGAGGATTGCCACGCAGCTCTCCAAACAATTGAAGCCGCAAAGAATAGATCAAAAATACACTACGATAAACATGTTCACCCACGAACATTCAGTGAAGGAGACCTTGTACTCGTTTACGATCAAGCCCATGACAAAAAAGGGAAAGGAAAATTTGAATCCATGTGGCAAGGCCCATATATCATACAAACTTTCCTTGGACATGGGGCATACATTTTGACTGACTTAGAAGGTAACCCCATGCGCAACCCTTGTAATGGGTTGTACCTTAAACAATTCTATCCTTAAAAAATCTTCTTCACACCACAGTCCATATTGCACAGTTTGTTTTAATTCATTTTGTCCACTGTAAACTTTCAAAGCCTTACATTTTCATTTTTTCTGCATGAACACAGATGGATCCTATTCCAATCTACTATGTTGGCTTTGCCGACGGTGCAAGTCGCTGGTCTCCAAATATCGCCTCGACAACTTGGGTACTTTATTCCCCCTCACATGAGTTGATCCACCTCGACGGAGTGTGCATAGGTGTTGCCACAAATAACTAGGTTGAATATGACGACGTAACCAGTCTCCTGACCGCTGCTCTCCAAATGGGCATAAGTTACCTTAGCATCTTCCTAGACTCCCAGCTTCTTGTTTCCTAGTTCAATAACTAGTACCAGGTAAGCGATCCTTGTCTCTTCAGAAAATTCTTGCGCACTAAAGAAATGATTCGACAGTTTGAATCCATTTCCTTCACTCATGTCCCAAGAAATCTGAACAGTGTTGCAGATCAAATGGCTAATAACATCTTAGATTGGCATGCCAACCAAAACATGTAGGGTGTCAAAACAATGCATCACAAAAGCATAAAAAAACTCAAATAAACAAACTAACAATCATAGTATTGCATCCACGTGCATAACATGTGCCTCCACGGGAATACAAAAAACAAAAGTATTGCATCCATGTGCATAAAATGTGCCTCCACGGGCAAACAAAACACATATCATTGCATCCACATGCAACACAACATAAAACCAAAGACAAGATGTGCATCCACGTGCATACATGACTGTATATAAAAAACGAATACATATATATATATATATCATCATAAAAGTCACAATGTCATGAGTGCTCTCAGCACCCAAATATAAAAAAAGTACACCAGTCGTACAAAATGTGTATCAACAAAATACATCTCCATATGCTCATCATCATTTGGGGGCAGGTACAAGATAATCTAATCAATATCATCATGGTCATCTAGCTCCTCTGGCTCCTCTGGATCATAAAGATCTTGAGCCCTCCTCTCAGCTGTCAATACAGCTACTCTCCGCAGAATCGATCTCCACTCACGTGGAGCATCGAAACAACAATCGAGAACATGCTGATCTAGATCTCTCCAACCATCATCTGGTACATCAACTAGCAACGCCTCCAATGGTATCATGAATATCCTCTAGGCCATCATATCGATGACACAAAACTCATTGTGCACGAGGCAGGGGTGCCTCTACCGGTGGAGGTACCACCACCATCACTCATCCCCTACGGCCCTAATGATCTAGTGGAGGCCATAGACCAACATCTGCCATGACCCACACTGAAACAAGTCAGTATCATATAAACATCTCTAGCTATACTCATAACAAAACATCTAAACATGATATAATATAGAAATAAAAACAAATACGTACCATCCAAACCCCAAGGTTGTCCCTGAGCTCGAGGCATCTCAATGTCTCCTTAGAAGTCCATATCCTGGTACAGATAGTTGTCAATCATGATGGGAATCTTCTCCCACTGCTCGTACATCTCCGTCGTGAAGAACCACCGAATACCACCACCACCTTGGGGCATCATCTCCCCCCACCGCAACATCTACAGCTCACTCCCTAGTCCATCCCAAGCTGGCACATGTGGCTTCAAGGTAGGTACCCGCTCTAAAAAGAAACAACATAGGAAAGAGGCATAACTGAACTCTCCTCCCTCATGCTTCACTTTGTTCAGCTCTCACCGAACATAAGCAAGGAACATCTGACCCCAAGCAAAATAGGTCCTAGTCATGACACGATGAACCATCATCGTTTCCCCCCCCCTCGACAAACGATGGGGGCGCTTGTGCACCAAGCACCCGCAAAACACAAGCCGCCACTACCTACATCTCCGACTCTCATAGATCCGAGACACTCAATGCGCTATTCTGCACACGGGGCCCCTTGAACACAAAATCTCTCTAGGAGATCCTCTATATCGATACCAGCTGGGATCCTGGGCTGGGTATCCCTTATCTCACCCAAACGAGGCAAGCTAGTAAGGAAATACACATCAGTCAAGGTGAGATCTATTTGCTCACCTTGCACTATAAATGCTAGCTCATCTGGGTCCCAAAATTCAATCAACTTGTTCAGCAACTCCCTGACTGAACGCATAAGAGGGATCTACGCGAAATTCAGTAGTCCGCCCAAATCCAAGGCCTCCTGCACATGTGGGCTCTCTTGAATGCTCTCCATCAACCCCTCATCAATCTCCCTCTCCCTCCACGATGCCTACAGCCTCCTGAGCATCCTGCCAAACCAAATGAATTTTTTTTTAGAAAAATATAAATAATTTTTTTCCTAGCCAGTGATCCACATCGTGACTTTTGGCACCCACAACCGCGATCCACATCGCGGCTGTAAGCCCTCATAGCCTCGATGCACATCGCAGCTATCAACCCTCACAGTTGCGATGCATATTGTGGCTGTAAGCACCCATAGCCACGATGCACATCGCAGCTATAACCACCCACAACCGCGATGCACATAGCGGCTGTAAATCCCATACCCATGATGTGCATCGCACGAAAAGCCCCAAAACCCGCGATATTTTGCTTTGGCAAGCCGACGTGGAATATTCGCTGCTTTTGAGACCCCGACGCTCACCAAAAAGTAAATAAATTAAAAGGCCAAGGAAAATAGGCTTACCTGAAACTCGTAGAATGAAAAACTGATGGTCGAATCTCCCTCAAATGAAGAAAATGCTCTGACTAAACCAAATTACTCTGTAAAAGTCAACGATGAAAATGACACTTGTCACATTGGGTCCACTTTCTATTTATAGAACTTTGGCCAATTTTCAAACCACTATTCTGAAGCCATATGACGTCTGTTTTGTAAACCATAGGTACCATTGGAATCAACGCAGCAAGAACTTCACGATAGTCCACTCCTTTTCTCAATTCCACCGGGTCCTGTGTTGGGCATTTTTTCACATGCCCCTCATTGCCTTGATTTGCGTGCCACATCGGCCATTGTACATTTTTGACAAGTTTTATATCGTCGGATTCAGCTTCCCACGCTCGTGATGATGCTTGAGATCATTTCTCGCTCTCACCACCATATTTTTTTGGACATTTTTTCACACACTCGTCACCTCGATTTGCATGCCACATTGGCCATTGTCCATTTTTGACGATATTTATATTACCAGATTCAGTTTTCCGCGCTCGTGACGATGCTTTAGATCACTTCTTGCTCTCACTGATATCTTCTTGTTCGATATAATTTTATCTCTTTTTTGGGTCGAACAACTCTTTTACGAAAAATGCACTTAGGGAGTTTTCGTTAAGCTCTTTTCTGACTCCTAAAACAATGAAAATATCGTTGAGCAATCTTGCTTCCCTTCATGATTTCTAAAAGTATGTGAAAGGGCATCTACCTGGTATAAGTTTACCCATATTCCGGACCTTGTAGACTAATTACGAAAAATGAATACTCTAGTCACATCGGCTAGAAGAGTTCTCCATTTGCATCATTTTATGCTTTTTTTGGGCCTTGGGGACTAACATACGAAAAAGAACACCAATGGAGTCTACTTACAGCTTTCAGACTCTCTAAAATTGAAAGCAACCACAAGCAATCACCATCTTGGGCTCGTATAAATCCACAGGACGGTACTCCTCCACCAATTCAGAGTCTTCTTATTGTTTTTAGACTTCTTAAAAATGAAAGCACTCACGAGCATGAACAGTCATGGGCTCGCATAAATCCACAGGATAGTACCATTTTAGAGCATGCTTTTATCCCTTCTTGGAGCTCATTAAAACCACGAAGAATGCCCCAACGGTGCCTCTCAACACCACAACAGATCATGTCTACTCACATGGCAGCTTCCCCATTATGGTCGCCTTTGTTCAGAGCATTTTGCAATATATCACCCTGAGAGTGTTAGGATATTCCTATACTCCATCCTAGTCCTATCAGCATTTTCATTATTTTTATTTTCAGTCATGCATGCACTTTTTAGGGTTTGCATGCATTATTTAGGGTTTGCATGCATTTGCATGCATCCCAGTCATCAGTCCCAGCACCTATCCCTCAGTTAGCCACCCTCGGAGCTTCGTTCCACTCAGTTTTAGCCCTCCTAGAGCTTAGTGCGCCCTCCTTTCACCTACTGCATGAGAAAGGCACCCTTCCTTACCTACCATTCAATTATCTTCAGATCTTTCCTTGATTTAAGGCTAGACTGACCCTCAACTGACTATATCACTCTGATGGACCTCCAGTGAGACTTGACTGCCCATTCTGAATCCATTTAGCTCCTCATGCGCCCTCCACTGAGCCTCTTTCATTTAGTTAGTTCCAGTTACACTCAGTTAGACTCAGTTTGACTGATGGTTGATAGTTACTTGAGCATTGATGACTCCACTGATGATGAGATAGACTACTAGTTGTGTTCCGATGACACTCCAGTGATCTTTTGATCACTCCATGAAGGCTAATTCAAATTGCCACCTTAGGCATTCGAATCCTCATGCATTGTACTATTTATTTTTCCATATTGTGATTAATTAATTAGCGGGTGAGAAGTTATTTTGCTTCTATCCGAGTTCTATTGTATTATTATTCTTTGCTCATTATACTGCATTGGCCACTCTTCTTCTATTTTCCTGCTTAATCATAATTATTCTCTTATGAGGTATACATCATCTC